>OZ037939.1:19469200-21869200 GCA_964035585.1 Polytrichum formosum | reverse complement strand
ATTAGATTTGCAATGAAGCAAAAGTGCCACTGCTTAGAGCACAATTCCCACCAAAAGAAAGGAAAACAAACCAAAAAGATGCAAACAAACAAACATGTTACAAGTGCAGAAAGTGGATAAGAGAATCTGTGGCATGTAACTTTTGGAGATTAGCCTGAATAAGATCCTTGTAAGATAATGTATACCACCCACAATCATGTCTACCATCACAAGTGGCATTTTATTTTCAGCTCAGACTGATGCCAGTATAGCAAATTATGTATATCTTACAGCTACTGATGAAGATATATAGTTTTCTCACAATGAAGCAAAAGTGCCACTGCTTAGAACTCAACCTACACCAAAAGAAAAGATTTTTAAAAGATAAAAAAATAAAAAGAACCAACAAACAGACAAAGAATCAAATATATTACAAGTGCAGAAAGTAGACAAGAAAATCTCTTGGAAGTAACTTTTGGGGCTTAGCCAAACTAAGATCCTTACACAGTAATTTAGACTACCCACAATCATGTCTACCATCACAAGTGGCAATGTTTTCCAGCTCACACTAGGTTTGCCAGTATAGCAGATTATGTATATATAAAAACTACTGATCAAGGTATTTACTATTCTCACAATGATGCAAAAGTTCCATTGCTTAAAACACAACCTAGACCGAAAGAAAATAACAAATGAGAATAAATAAAACAACCAGTCAAACATACTACAAGTGCAGAAGGTAGACAAGAAGGTCTCTGGCAAGTAATTTATGGGGATTTGCCAAATAGAGACCCTCTTGCGGTAGATCTCTATCCACAATCACATAGAAATCTACCATCACAAGTAGCCTTTATTTTGCACCTCAGACTGATGCCAGTACAGCAAATTATGTCTGGATAATTAGCAACTGCTGAGGATATGTACTTTTGACTTAGTAAAATACCTGTCGCCTTGTCTTTCTCCAAAGGTGATGATACAGAGGAGGCGTATTTCTTTGCAGACTTATCCTCAATGCCAAGTCCCTGCAGGTCATCCCAATCTGACCCTGCAGATTTTCTCTCCTGAGTCCCAGGAACCAGAGATTGCAAGCCACCCAATGAGGAACTTTTGTTGCTAACATCATCATCCTGTTGCCTATTTGACTGACCTGCAGTATCATCTGGCCATGCACTTGTAGAAGCTTCTTGTGTTCTTTGTCTTGAGACCACAGGAGCTGGGTTGGTGGGCTGAGAATTGCCAGACTGCTGTCGCCGTCCAAGCGGAACTACATTGGCCCCTGACCCTGGGGTGCCACGTTGGCGATCCCTCTCGGAGCCTGAGCCACCCCATCTTCGAGTGCCTTTGGAAGAATTCCAGTCCCTGTCGCTCTTATAGCCTTGTTGCAATTCACTACTGACTTCACCTCCTGATCTGGCACAGGGTTGCTCAGGACCGGGGGCCTCCTTGATGGGGTCCCAGGCACTGGATTCATTTTTCTGGGCAGGAATGTCATTCCATCCACTACTGCTACATCCTCCAAAACTCATAGATTCACCAATTTGGGAGTCAAGCTGGACAGGTTCCTTCATTTTGGCTCCTTCATTCCAAGTGTCCTTCCCAAATCTATTTGAGGAGTCCATATTCCCTTGTTTTCCGGTACTTGTTTGAGGATTAGCCAAATTGCTCCATAGATCAGCATCATCACGTGAAGGCTCGATGGTTTCGCCCCAGGCCGTTGTCGTTGTAATAGGTTTTTTGGTCACTGCTGCACTCCGACTTTCAAATTTCTCAACATCCTCATTCTTCTTGCCATTAATACTCTTGCCCCATCCTTCCTCTCCAGATCCCTGAAGGGTTTCATCAACCCTAACTTTATCAACTTTATCCCACCCTCCACCTCCTGCATTTTCCTCTGTTGCAACAGACCCCCAGCCTCCCTGTGCAGCATCTTCTGTACCTCTATTATTTCTTTCATCACCCTCAAAGCTGACAACCTTAACCCCACCTTGTGTATCAATACAGTTTTCAGCAGGCTTGCCCCAGTCACTCCATTGACCACCATTCTCCTCATCAATTTGAGTTGGGTTTTGGGTTTCCCCCCATCCTGCTGCTGCATCCTTAGTATCCTCGGTAGGTGCTGAATTTTCGGTTGGTTTTTGAATGTCACCCCATCTCCCTTCACCTGATTGATTCTCACCATCTTGCGTTTGATTGGGAGTAGCCTCACCCCATTCATCCTTACTTGTGTTTGTGTCCCAATTGTCGTTCCGTCCACCTGTGTCATTTGGCCCCACATTGCCCCAGTTGTCATTCTCAACTATATCCTCCACAGATTCGCGTCGTGGCGAGAACTCAATATCGTCCACATCCATGTTGTTGTCTCTCCAAGTGTTTTGGAGGTCTGGGAGTTCATGAGTAGGGGAAGGTGGTACTTCTTTGTCAGGTATACATTTATCATGCAAGTCCCGCCAGAGGAGATGTGCATCTCCTATTCGTTCCCCTTGCTTTGCATTCCCTTCCTGTTGATCCTGAGTGCAAAAAGATTATGATTCATGTGTTAGGCAAATTACATTGTTTCAAATCGAGCTAGACATGGATGTTCAGAGAGCAAATAGGGTCCATAATAGTAGTTCAAAAGAAACTCTCACCACATGGTAGGTAGAATATTCACACGATCTTTTGGGGACTGACATGCTGTTTTGGTCATTATATTAGAAAGGATGGAGATTATTTATTCAACAAGAACGGAAGTGTCACTGATACAATAAGCTTGCCTTTCGTAGTTGCCAGCGTAGGTCAATATTGATTCCCGTTCCTATTGGAGCTTCTTTTCCCCAGACACAACTTGTCATTACTCCTTCCAGTGAATCATGAGAGCCTCTGGCTGCTGCATCTGAGAAATTTCTCATCGGTTGCTGCGTGATATAACAGAAAGGCGATGCTTTGTCAAAATTTCTGGAAACAAGAATGTTCAAAGGAGTCTCAAACCTTTCTCTAAAATCTACTGGAGCTAGACTATAGGAAGTAGTTGACACGAAGTAGTTGATATATAGACGTCAACAGAAGGAACTGAACCTTCGAATGTTTGGTCTAAGCTCAGTGGGAAATTTAACTCCTAAATTCAAGGAAGTCAGTCACAGTCCATTGCAACTTATGTGGTATATTATATACTGCTTTTGCAACGTTGAAGGCACTTGGTAGCTTTAGCAAATGCTCATCCACCCTCACTCTGGCCGTGGAAATAAAGCTTTTCACTTGTCACTGAAAAATTACAAAACAAAACAAAAATCTGGAAGATGACTAGATGCACTTCTCAGTGGTCCAAAATTAAGATATTTTACAGAGAACACGCACCCGAAATGTTGCCTCGGTAAACGGAGCCGATATACCACAACTTTTGTTCATATCTCGGTATCCCGAAATAGTGAACCCATTTGCATCGCCAGAGAATGTCATCATATCTGCTATCAACTTCACATGCACATGATGTACATGTGGAGCTGTCTTCTCCAGCACTAAACCAAGTCTCTGTTGAAGCAAACGGTCTTAGACGTAGTGTATAACATTCATCCACTTTCAAATGTATGACCTAGAAGCTCTCACTACAACGATACAAGTGTAAAACCTTCACCAACGAGTTGCATCAAATGTAAGACAAGGAATCCAGAGTGAAACCTCTTACCCGCACAACCATCTCATAAGCGACTTCAATGCCAAACGTATGCCGTATTTCCTGGATACTGTATGGCATACTCCGGGTCCAATCCACCATGTCCATCACGAGAAGGCATGCTTGTTTTACAGCATTCCATGCCATTCCCCGTTTCGACGATCCCGTAGAGACCGTCACGATCTCGAGAACCAGCTCCTCCTCGAGATTCTCATGCGTGGTTTCACTGTGCCATGTTGAGCATGACGGACCTTCGGAAACAATTTTCACGGACTCCATGCGCTCATCCCCTGAACAAATTTGCAGAGAGGTAAAACGAGAGGATTTGCATGAACCCCCATTTGTATGAATTCATATTTAGCACTACGTATGGAAAAAGTAAGTAAAAATTAAATCATATGTGACAACTGCCATTAGATGTATGTGGCATGTATTTGAGTCTAGGCCATTTTATACGAGCTCAAATCTCCCTATAATTCTACATAAATGAATGCTCCAATTCGAATGATACATATGATAAACGGGCTAATCTTGACACGCTTAGCTTAAAATACCAGGAGGTTTTCTTAAACCCCTCGAATGGCATCTTGAGACCCAGAATGAGCCTCTGGGACTTTTCAGGGTTAAGGGCATTCATGTCCAATAGTGGGGAAATTAAGACTTAGCTGGTATATTGTAATCAGGGTTCGGTTCTTGTACTAGCTATATAAGTTTCAAGCTTCAAAACTGACATGTGTGAAGAGTACTTCTCATTTAAGAAGTCCAGTCACCCATGTTGGACTTCGCATAGCATTGCAAGTTGATGCGATGTCGAGATGTATGAGGTGAGAATGAAAATTGTACCTTTAATAGTGCTTCCCAGGAGCACAGGAATGATAATTCTCCGTATCCTCTCCAACAATTTCAGCAAGTTTTCAGTATATATATCACTGTCTGCTTGATTTTGCATTTTTGGGGGCAACTTCGGAGAGAAGTGAAGGCACGGCCCATTGACTCTACCACAGTAGTTGCTGCACGCAACCAAGTATCAAATGCTTACACCCACTATATTAGGTACCAGGGTCATAATAAGCACATTATAAAGGACTTTAAGATCATGACATTTCAGCCACCGCAAAGATTTAAAAATCAAGCCATCAAGCCATCAAACCATTTAGTGTTTTTCAGCCAAATTTCAACTGTTGGTAGCTCGTGTACATAGATTGACGTACAAGTATTAATAAAATGGAATATGCTTTGTGGTCGTGAAGATTAATTCAGTATATTTCCACAGAACCTGCTTACCTTGAGCAGAAATATATCTTCCCCCATGGAGTGCTTTTGCTAACTTTGACAGTACCGCCGAACTTCTCCTGAAGTCGGTGTGCAATCTCCTCCGCACTAAGTTGATACTGCCACATCATATCCTGTCAATCTCACACGAAGAGTGACATCAGAATGGTAGGGGGTAAACTTAAGCTGTGATAAATGTTTATAAGTTTAGGTCGGATGCCACCTGTCATGCCAAAATGTGAAGGAGGCATAAACTAATTGATTAATGGAATATCAATAGATTATGCAGACAGATGTAAGACCCATAGAGCACGCTGAAGAAGTTAAACCAGATCAACCACTAATTGTGGTTAACATGGACAAGACATTGACGAAGTCAAGATATGATCATTTTTTAATTACCTCAGATAACCCTATATGTCCTAACCAAGGTGAGCCCAATCGAAGTTCAATTCCTCTTGGACCAGCTACACCAAAGTTCTCCATGTTCCAGAACCTAGGCAAAGGAAACACCACAGTTCAGTTGATTTTTTAAACAGATTTACATGCGAAGCGGCCTGTAAAAGAGATTACAGAAAAAAATTGTCATGTTTCCTTCCCAGTACTAAAATTATGATTGCATTCATTTCTTCTATGGGATTGATTCAATTTCTGAGGTATCCTTCTGATCATCAAGGCTGAAATTGGAGTTTTTCTTCGTTAAGCTTTAAGCTTGATGAAATGGAGGATTGTGGATAGATGATCTCTTACTCGATGCAGCTACTTCTAGCTACCATTTTCAAAACAACTCGTTTCAGATGAGCTTGGACTAAAAGAGCTCGCCTCTCCAAGCATAGTGGCTCGGAGCAAGAACATTTGGCCAATCTGATGATGACACATCGGTCACTGGGCTTCAAGCCTGCTTCATCTCTTGGGTAAAGGGTTTCCTGTTGCAAATCGGACAACAAATGTAACTTAACAATTTAGGGACAATGAACATGAGCAACCTCGGAAGCATCCACGCAACGTGCATTGGGTATCAAGACTCGGAAGTTATATCTTTTTTCGATTGCCAACAAGATGCAACAAAAAATAAGGTAATCTAGTATTAGTAACTATGCTCAAATGCTTAAAAGGACATTTACAGGTATAATTACCATAGTTACTACCCGAAATCGGCCATTAGTAAGATCACAGGTGGAGCTACGAGATGCTTATTACGTCGCACGAGCTGGAATATAGGTGAAGCCTGTGTCATTCTCATTAACCACAGGGAATTACTTAGTCTAGGTGTTAATTAACTTTGGAGTAAATTAGAAGCAGTGGCACTGATTACGTACCATTCAAGGGCTCACAAAATATGCCTTGTTTACAATGACACTTATGACTTGAAAATATCTCTAGCATAGGTCTGTAGAAATTCATGTGAGAAATCTGGATGTTCTATCCAAGCCCAACTTTGTATGTATGAAGTTTCTGTTCAAATAGTAAAGCACGGTGAGGTCTACAACATGCTCCCTGTGTGTTACGTCTCCATCAACATTGGCCATGTTCAATACCTTTTGAAGTCACAAGAATTTTCCAGTATCCACGAGGTATGCACCAGTGTTGAATTGGTATCGTCTTTTGTTTATACCGTTTGGGTATCTATAATGAGGATTTCGCACTTTTTAATACCAGCAAGGTATGGGTATTTGACAGTATTTTTGTTTTCGATACCATGCGGATCTATATACCATGCAAAGACTTTCATACCTAGGTAAAAGCACCCTAGTGTCAATATGGTTTAGAATGGTATTGACCCAAATAATAACTCAGGTATACAAAGATTCTCTCACCTTGACATACCCACCAAATATCAATATTTGACTAGTATTACAATTTTGATACCCACAGGTAGGTTCTTTGATACCATTATTGATGTTGATTATTGATACCATGCATTCACCTATATACCAGTCCAACATTGTCTGCACATTGGTCAAGGAAACTTTACAAGCTTGAAATTAGTGGACATGCCGCATCGCAAAGACATGGAATATTATTACCTGAACAAGCTCGAGTGGGCGGGGTTTGAATGGCCCATTGATGACAGGTGCGTCCAACATCAACTCGTAAGCAGGTTGTGCAAGAGCTGTGGCAGCCAAGATCCCCACAGGCTCACCCGCTAACACTGACAATTGCCATCGTCTCATATCATCCTCTTCCCACGTGAAGGATTCTCCCTCTCCCCCAAATGGGATATTAAGCCAGGTTGATAGTTTTTTGACTGCACCAACAGCTCCTCCGTAACAGAACTGGATGATGTTCTGGTTACATTGGCTGCGCACACTTCCATCGTACATGACACACAGGTCCCGCAAAAACAGCATCAAAGCCTTAAACAGTGTCCCGGGTTGGACAACCTCCACGTGTTTTCGGAGGATACCCGTACGATCCGCAACAATATGGTTGAACATTTCAAAAGGGTTTAACCCATCGACAAGTGAGCTTCGCACGAGCCCATGATTCTCCCACCAATCCAAAAGTGGGAGGTTCGTTGGCGGATGACGTTGCGTGCCCGACGAGTGACGTAGCAAATGGTGTCCCTTGTAAAGTTGAAGTCCTAACCCTGCAATCTGCAGAAGGAGCTTCCCTACTGAGCCTTTGCTTCCCGACCTAACCATCAACAGAAGAGAGTTATTCTTCTCCGCGAATTTCAAAATTATGTTTTCTGCGTCGGCCACTCGAGATCGGAATGTCGCTTGTGCGGCAACTTCCAAAATTCCAATTTCTTTTGTCAGCCTTTCAAATTTGTTGTCATCTTCACCCTTTGAATTATCTGGTCGTTCCACCCTGTCAAGCATTTGAACTGAGAAGCAGGACTCCTGCATGGATTTGAGGAAGTAGTCTTCAGAGATGCTGTGCATCATTTTCTTCCTGAGTGCCAAGTTGTGGGTTATAAGGAAATCGGTTAACCCTGTGCTAAACCCTCGGATGTGCAGCCAGGCATGCAGCAATCCTTTTGCACTGTTCAGATAGTCCACCAGTGCTTTTGAGCCCAATTGGGTACAAAGAGCCCCGGCAATACCATCTTTTCCTTTATGCAACAGTTTTGCATTTCCCTGCCACTTAAGAATCTCGCCTCCTCTGATGATAACATCATCTTCCTCGGGCGATTCTAAACTGAATTCTGGTGGCAGTGTCAAGCCAAACACTTGCTCCCCTGTCCAAAAGGGACCCCCCTTTGGAGATTTCAGAATGGCTGCTTGTGGGGGCTCCTTTGAAGCCCACATACTCATTTGATCCATTGATGCTTTGTCCAACAGCTCCTTACTGCTGGTGATCAAATGTGCTGCAAGTAATGTATCCTGCAAATTACGTCATGTACACCATTCTTAAAGAACACCCCAACCACCAAGAGCTGTTTTTGTGGAAAATTTGTATGACAAACGCAGCATGAACATCTTCAGGACATTCTTAAGCAGCCTATTTAGGTTTCAATGCAAATGGATTGATTCTTAGGTAATTCGGGTAACACATGCGTTAGAATGCTCTTTAAAATTATGTCAATGGTTCCAATAGCAATGGAGGCAGGTGAGTTGAAGTAATAGTGAAATGGGGTGGTAGGGTTTAGGGTTTAAGGTACTACCTGGGTCAATCCCAGAAGTGGATGCCCTCCATGGTCAGACACTATTTGTTGAGGGACTGACATGAGTTGCTCTAGCTCAACTCTGGCTTGCATTGATTGAGGAACAAAGACATGAAAAATATCTCCATCAAAATCAGCATTATATGGTGGGCAGATCATTGGGTTGATTCTCAGAACGGGCCCATCGTGGACTGTGACCTTGAGAGCCATGAGTGAATGTTTGTGAACTGACGGAGGTCTGTTGGCATAGACATAATCCCCATCTTGGATGTGTCGATGCACAATGTCTCCGATCTGCACTACTTGCACTTCATGTTTGAGGCCAGGCCAGAGCTGGAAATATTCACCATTTCGTTCAATTCGCATCGCTCCCGGCCCCAAATTACTACAATCAACCTCCAAAGATTGGGTTCTGGTCACATATTCCTGCAACTTGCTGCAGTTCCACCTGGTTGCTTTGTCTGGAATGGTCAGCTTGCGTGAAATCTCTGATGGAACTCCTATCTCTTCAATGCCAATGTAAGGGTCTCCCACAACCACAGCCCGGGCAGCGTAGTTTCCACCTTTTCCCAAAATGAACTCGGAAACCCATTCCTTGGTCCAGCGATGACCATCTTGCTTTGTAATCCGACCATTGAGGTCTTTCCTAATTGGTTCTTTTCCTGCAACTACCTGTCCCACAAAATGCAGTTGTAGATTCTGTCAGAGTAAAACTTATCATCATTTCAGGTCAGCATAGATGATATATACTTAACCCTTAATCGTCCAAGAGGTGTAAGTCACCATGGAAGCACAAACCAGACCATGCCTTTTGGACCAAATAGCCAACTCCGATACCTATCCATTGGAACAAATTTCAAGGCATTTGGATCATATAAGGCATCTACATCCAAACTCAGAGATGGAATGGTTGATTTATTCTCACTGCACTTTTCGTTATGGATAGTAGCGACATGAACATCATTCATACATTCCAAGATCTATCATTAGTTTGTCACTATAATATGTAAGATTTGCATACATAGCACTCACTTTTGGAGCTCCCTTCTCCCGCAAGTACTCGGCCGTAAGGACTTGCAAAATTTTAGACTCATCTCTTCTGGCTCTGGGCATGGCCTTCCCACTTCGAGTATTCTGTATTCGGTCAATCTCTGTGACCAGGTTCTGCAGCGTTTTTGTGACTCTATCCTGCATAATTTCATGCTCAGAACTTTAGATTCACTCTTCAATTCTTCATAGTCACAGTTGCTCCTCTCCTATGTTTCATAGTTTTGGCAAGTATGACCTACCCATGACCTACATGTCCTGATGCATGCTTTTAAAGAGCAGTACTGACACCAATAAACACCAATCGGGATATAATCAATAAACAGCAGCCTATTTAAATGTGTCTCTAGAGAAATCAAGGAATGGAATAGATTTCCAATGCCATGATCTTAGGGCTAAGTTTTCACTTGTCTCCAAATGAAAATTAGCCTTGAAGCTTTCCTGGACAACAAAACTCTCCATGACGCTTGCAATGGACATGATTTTGAGAAGTGAAAATATTGGAGGTCAGCTAACTGATTCTTGTGCTACTAAAATAAGGGGGTTGAATTCCAGAGGTTAGTGATTGTCATATATACGTACAGTGCCGAAGACGACTGCAGTTGTGTTGTTCACATATTTCAAATCAGTTGTTCGAGTACAATTGGGAGGGACAGGCACACACGCCATGACGAGAGCTTCTGGCCGTGCCACCCTTTTGTTCATGCCTAGCTTGCTAATAAATTTATCCGGTATTCTTCTCAACAATTTTACGGCCTGCAGAGTCCAATGAACCAAATTGTTTTACACATCTTGCAGAAGGACATCATCATCATGTGCTGGCTTCAGCTTAAAATGTTCTAAATGTGGTAAGTAACCTTGAGGTTCACAACAATTGCAGAAAACAAGAGTTCATCAAGAATCTCAGCGTACCTCGGAAGGCAGAAGAACACGTCGGAGTGGAACATTTGATGAGTTCTCATAACGATGAGTAGAGCCGTCAATGAAAGCCCAATAGTCAGGAGCAACCATGACATCTTTAGCTCTGGACGACTGAATTTCCAATTGGAGAATCTGAGAGACTTCAAACCTCTCCTTCCATTTCAAAGGGAGAAGTTGTACCAAGATGGGCGGGTAATCAGGGTTACCCGGAGAACAGTATGGGCATAACCCTGATCTGGAGGGGACAGCAGTTTCGAGGGTGTCTGCATAGAGGACATTCAACCCGGCAGAAGGTCGTCCCTTGTAGAATTTACTACTTTCCTGCAAGAAATTACAAAGGAGCGCCAAAAATGCACGGTATACAACTTTAATAGCCTTAAGTGAGCAAATCCAACATAGCATTCTTCATCATCTGTAAGGACACTCTCTTACTATTCTAGCTTCAAGCAAAAAAATTCAAGAATCAATGTCCTTAAGTACATGTATGTACGCCTCGGAGCATAGTTAAGTGAGCTCCCATTAGTCGACACCTCATTGTTGCCTATCTTGGGGCACAAGGCCTCCTTCCATCTATCAAGATTCAATTGAAGAGATGTGTGATCTCCAATGGAATCATTCTTAGGGTATCCATTATCTAAGAATTATTTCATTTGCAATGGAACCTACCTACCTACATAGGCCACTTGAGAATGTTATGAGTTGATCAAAATTAACATCCGTAATTGCACCAACAGATTGCCTGTCGATCAGTGCAAGTAACCAATTTTATAGAAAATCTGAAATAAGTTATAGAAGCAATAAGCCCCTTTTTACCTGAGATGCAAAAGACTTTGCAGTGTTCTTGAATTTGTCATTTGAAGCAATAACGTCGATTGCAGTCTGAGGTTTCCCTTTCCGCATGTAGTCTCGCAGATCACGGAGAGTGACATCTCGTGGCGAAGCCGCAGCTCCTTCTTCGGAGAAAGACACGGACGACCTTTGAGACACAACTTTGAGGATGTCGAGGGGAATCGCTGCGGAGGCATGATCCTCTTCATCTGAAGAAAGTAAAATCACGCCATCGCCAGCAAAGCTCTGCAATATCATGTGCACAGTGTCGCACTTTAATTGCTCATGTACAAACGCTTCCGCGAATGACCCTTAAACGCTAAACCCTAATTCCCGTCAAAAGGCAATGAATTATGCATTGAAATGGGAGTCTTTCATCCAAAGGTACAACAACATCAACAATTGAAACAGAGGGATGAGAAATTAGCCATAATCACAATAGTACCTCAATAGGGTCAGCTGCTACGGGGATTTCAGGTTGCTCTTTCTCGAAGATACTGAAGTCCGTGTCCAGGCCCCGAGACTTGATCCGACGTTTCATGTTCGCTTCACTCGCGGTGGTTTCCTGTATCTGACTCTGAGAATTCCCAAGAGAAGTCCAGAGAATAAAACCAACAACTTTATCAAAAAACCAATTCCAGGGAATCAGTTAGTGCATGGGACCTTACAAGTTATACGGAAAAGTTAAGCAAGCGCATACCTACAAATCTGTATTTAGAAAAAGAGTGTTCCAATTGAACTGTGAAGATATGCATAATATGCCTTGTTACCTTCATTTTCTTAGGTTTGGGAGTTCCACACCCAAGGCATATCTTCTGAAGTATCCGTTGTAGTAACCTTACATAGGTCGGATGGAATATAGGCTCTGGAAGCCTCACATGTCCGAAGTGGCCTACAATCACAAAAATTAAACACAAGCAACTCAGTAAATTACTGGCGTATACAATGCATTCTAGGTATCTATCTTTTAAGTCATGCATTCTCGTAGGAGAAGTCACCACAAAAAGCAAGTTAACAGTTAATAATTTCAACATAGCAACAGCAGCATGATTCTATGTATAGATGGACATGAATATGCAAAAGGGAGAAATGCATCTGGGAACAGAGAGATCAGAATTGCAGAGCGTGGTAGGTATGATTCCAACCTGTGCAATTTTCATAGGTGGTGCCACCACAAGTTAGACATTTTTCTTCCTCGGCTGGTAGACCAAGCCGAGGGTCTACAAGGTCTCTCAAACTTTTCACAGGGTGCGTTGCCCCCATAACAGAGAATTGGACCTGCCATCCCCACACACATCACAGCGATGAAAAATTTCAGACGGCAGAAGATCATTTTTTAGAAGGTCATAGCAACAAATTTTCCTATACAATAACTCGGCTCTCCAACCGCACCACCTCTACAATAAATTGGTACAGACTTTTTAATCATAGGTACCACCACTCTGACAAAGCAAGAATTACACCCTATGAGTCAACTAAGGGATCACTCCAGCCAATGTGCAATCTGATTTCGATTCATCAGTACTTACAATGTCTTTGGCACTTGCAAGGCCATATTGAAGTCCCACAAGCTCTGCTGACAGGATCTCCGACGGTCGGGGCGGTGCAGGGTTAACCTCCATTGAACGCTTGCAGTACTATCAACCCGCTAATTGCAAGGATCCACAATAATTCTTCTTATCCTTCTGCACCATTTATGACAGACTCCCAAATCTGATGGATACTCCTGAACATCAACAATAATGTTCATGAATCTTTGGCATTCGAAGAATCAAAAGGTTATCAAAGCTTGGGAAAACAACTGCAACACCAAATGGGCACCACATAGCCGCTGGCAAGCTGTATACCATGAGTTAATACAGAAATTCTGTTATCTCTTGTGCCCTCCTGTTTGTGGTCATGAATACTCTCTGGGGTAGCCTAACCCGTTCATAATTAATGCCAAGATCTGCAAAGAGACTTACGAAAGAAATCATGATCAGGTCTTCATTAAAAGTGACATGCTTTGGATTTGGACAACAGACAGACAGAGCTCACACATGACCAAGACATGATGATGCTTGTCCCTTCTTCGGATCATCATCACTTCCCCATCACTGCAACAGAGGAATTAAAGCTCAACGTCACTACAAACTAAACGATGTCGATCCATGCATTGATGTATGTCGATCCTTAATTAATTATGGAAACCAAAAAGAGCACCACAGACCTATAGAATAATGAGTTTCGTTGGCATAATACCATGCATCAAGAACTCGGAAGCAGCATCAATTGAATTGTGTGAGAATCTCTGGTGAAGTCCAAAACCGATCAGAAAGTGTTCTAGTGCTCCAACAACGGATATTCACGCAACTACTGCAGCAGCAGCATTGTCTTAATTAATTCAGCTGGAAGAACGGTTTAATTTCGCCAACCTAGCTACTAGTACTCATATGGAGGCTAAATTGTAAAATTTTGAGCTAGCACCGAAGAACCTGTGGTCTCCACATTCAAGTTATCCATGGCAAGCAGGATCATAAGTTGGCCAGATCATTACTCCACAAGCAACGCTAACATATACACCAGGGAACGAATTACTGCCCCACTGAAAGGGAAGTGGTGTTGCAAAATATACTCAGTTTGCACCTGCAGCGCTGATCATCTGCTCCAAATTGTTGCTGGCCCAACAAAGTTCCACAATCATAAGGACATGATCGATGTATTCAATGACCTCCTTATGCACAATTTATTGTTTCCCCAATTTCTAGAAGGAGAGCAAATTGAGAAGGTGGAGCGTCCGATCTGGTAACAGGAGAGGCTTGGGTAGAGTAGAGTAGATCTAGTAGACCTTTCAAGAGGTTTGGGGTGATGGAACAGACAGCGCCGCCGCCTTCTTGCATTTCAAGGCCGTAGACGTAAGGTAAGTTGTAACCTGCCTGCAATTACTTACCATCCGCATGACGCAAAATCCATCAGCATTCTGTCCCAACATGAAGGTGGGTAATGATGCACAAGTGACATGATGTGCAAGTTGAAGCTGGGAGCCGAAACTTGATTAGTGAGCATAATCAAGTGATCTCAAGGATGCGTTTGCATACCCATTTGGCGTTTGAGGTGGCGTTCTGGGATTGGGGAAGAGGTCGTCTTTTCATAGAGCATATAGCCATTTGGCGCTTGAGGTGGCATTGTGGGATTGGGGAAGAGGATGCCCCCACAAAGCATAACCCTTTTCAAGCCCTCAATCCAGGTGGACCCAAGCCTGAAGATTGGCTTTTCGAACGGAGGACGTTAAATACCCCCTAACGAACTTTCCGGGGTGTCAGATCCGAGCTGGGGCAGCCGCCCGTCCAGAAAATCGGGAAAATCAGGATTTTCTGGACCCGACCGAAAACTGTTGTCCGCCCGCCCGACTTCGAAAAAACCATTGCCCTTGCATTCTTGAAAGCCACTTACTCACAAATCCCATATTGAGTGCACTTCACCTTCAAGGTTCAAAATCCTATATATATGTTCACTTCCATTGAGTAAATAAGCAATTGATTGGGGTTTCAATATCAAAGTGAAACAGTCAATCAAACATGTAATTAACTTGGAAGTCAAAAATATTACAAAACCCTCACTAGCACTGAGGTTATAATTTTTGTGACTCACAATTTGAAATTGTCTTTGTCATTCTAAAATGACACTTAAATTTAGTGTGCTGATTTAGTATGTATATTTTATAATATTTTAGGTAATGCCGTCTACTTTCACAAGTATTCATATTCATTCAAATAAATTAAGTGTGGTTAAATATAATTAAGTCTAATTAATCTTGATTAATCTTGATTAATCTCAATTAATCTTAAGGAATTGATTCAAGAAATTAAATATTAGAATTAATTCTTAAGGAATTGATTCCAGAAATTAATTATTAGAATTAATTCACTGGAATTAAATTCCAGAAATTAATTAATTATAGTAAGTACATTTTATAATAAATTATGTTTACTTAATTTGGTAAGCATAGTTTCTGATTTATTTAGGATTAATTAAGATTAATCAAGATTAATTAGACTTAATTATATTTAATCACACTTAATTTATTTGAATGCATATGAATACTTGTGAAAATAGACGGCATTACCTAAAATATTATAAAATATACATACTAAATCAGCACACTAAATTCAAGTGTCATTTTAAAATGACAAAGACAATTTCAAATTGTGAGTCACAAAAATTATAACCTCAATGCTAGTGAGGGTTTTGTAATATTTTTGACTTCCAAGTTAATTACATGTTTGATTGACTGTTTCACTTTGATATTGAAACCCCAGTCAATTGCTTATTTACTCAATGGAAGTGAACATATATATTGGATTTTGGACCTTGAAGGTGAAGTGCACTCAATATGGGATTTGTGAGTAAGTGGCCTTCAAGAATGCAAGGGCAATGATTTTTTCGAAGTCAGGCGGGCGGGCAGTAGTTTTCGGTCGGGTCCAAAAAATCCCGATTTTCTAGACGGGCGGCTGCCCCAACCCGGATCTGACACCCCGGAAAGTTCGTTGGGGGGTATTTAACGTCCTCCTTTTCGAACTAGGAGGAACATTTTCTTGTGTGAAGACTGCTAAGATTTGACAAGAAGGTGATGCCACATTCGCGCCACTTCGTTTTTCTCATACCTAGGACCCTAATCTTAGTTTAAACTCCTTAGGTCTTTTTCTCTTGATCGATAGGGTTGCTCAGGTTTGGAGATTCTTTGGTTTTGGACTTAAGTGTAAACCCACCTTAAGTAGGTAGATCACACTACAAATTTGTTGAAAGCCTTTGAATGATGAATAGGTCCTAAGTGAATTAGTTCACATATTTTGGAAATGTGGGCATTGAATGTTTGAACACTATTTAGCCCCTACGTGCATGTGTAATGGGACTAGAATAACTTGAAGTTTGAGTCTACATAATTTTCTTAAGACCCTCTTAGGACCAGATCCAACATTGAATTCGGTGGCTTTGAGCACCCCTCAACATGGCACCTGTCATGTGAACTTATTGCTCAAACCAAGCCCAAGTTCCAACCAATTAGGCAACTTGAAATATGGTTCCCATTTAAGGGCTTGTGGTGATGGCCGCTGACATGTTCAACTTAGCAGGGCAAAGTGTAGCATGCCTTAACTACCGCAAGTTTATTTAGTTGGGTCCCTCTACTATGGCGGTTGGATACCAACAAGCATGGGTCGAAGCTAGGGCCCCATGGCCAAGCGGGTATGACCACCACTGAGCCACCACTTGGGCTATGGTTCACCATTTGGCCTATGCTAGGCACCCACAGCCTCCAAAAAAGGGCACACTCCAACCTAGAATATTGCCTATAATGGCCTCCTCCAAATCACAAAGACAACAGAATGGGGAGACCCAAGTAATGTTATGATGAAGCTCAATGTGAATTGAGGGTTATCTAACCCCTAAGCACCGCAACATCCATAACATTTGGTTGTGGCAACTAGAGGGATGGTATAAGGGGGTTGCTTCTAGACCGGTTTGGGGATATGGAGTCCCCCAATTTGGGCCCAAAAAAATGGCTAGCACCTGACCCAAAATGGCATAATGTGGACTGGGGTTGTCATGTTGGGGTTAGGGGTGCCGAATATGTGTCCACTTGGGCAAACCCCCCCCCCCCCCGACTAGGTTGCAAGAGCCCCATAATAGATCTAGAATGTTGAGCATCCACCAAGGTTGCATGTAATAGTTGCCCCGGTTGTGTTCTATATTTGATTGAGTTGACTTTCCATGGGTTTTTCGTAACGAGTAGTTGCAAGTTTAATTTGTTGAATTAATTTGTGAGGGGGCCACACTATTGCAAGCGATGTACAATAGGTGTCATGATCTTGGGATGGCAACAGTTGGGATATACTACATTATAATAAGATCATTTGAGAGTTGATAATGGCTCTATAATAACATATTATAGAGTTATTCTAAAAGACTTCAAAACAAGAGTTGGACTGAAAGAACTATAATGCTTGTATATCTACTATAATACTTAATTTTTATCATAAGATCTTATTATAATTATTAATAAGATGGAAAAAATTGTAGGGTCTAGACTAGGACCCCCGTAATATGAAAATACCTTATTATACAATTTCAAATCATTATATTTTATACTAGAACTTGTCTATTTACATAAATTTCAATACCATTGGATTTCTTTTGACTTTCTCTTTATCAACACATAAAAATGCTATTATAAAGTGATAAAAAATTAATGATCATAATGCCATTATAAAGTGATATGCAAATTAATAATTATGTATTCTAATCCCAATTGTTGCCACCGATAAGGGGGAAGGCCCAAAAATTGGTAGACATATTCCTCACAACATGTAGATTTGAGAAAGGAGAAGTTGTACACCTCACGACTCATTGTGTGATTATGGATATATTTCTTGGCCTTGTACCAAATCCACATAACGTTATTGAACTGCTATCAATTGTTTCATTCTAATAATATTCTTGCACTGCTTCACCGAGTTTTTAGCCTAAATTTGTTAGTGTAGTGCTCTACTGTGAGAATAAACAAAGTATCATTCCAAATAAAATCTAGCTTATTCCCGGCCCCATCCAGCATACAGACTCAGCTGAATAATGTTATGCACTCAGGTCAGACAAAGCCAAAATTGAACATCATGCTAGTTTAGATGCTAGTAAAAGCAACAAGATGGAGCCGGAATACCTTCATTGTATTACACGTGGCAACAAGTGTGGTCTTGAAAAATATCCTATGGTTGGATGATGTTGGTTGGGCCACTTTATATCATAATATTTTTTTAAACCAATTGAAAAGTAGTAAAACAATCCAATTTTTTTTGCTGATGTCATCCTGATGGTGTTGAGTTAAATGAGGGCACTAGGAATAGAAAAAAAGAGTAAATTTAAATTTTAAAAAAAATCATAATTGGCAGTTGGCTCGATAACCATAATATGATTAACATGGGGAAGTGGCGACCTGCAAGGTGGTCCTCATCCGCACATATAAATAAATAATAATAAAATAATACAATAATAAAATCTAGAGATATTTAAGCTTGTAAAAGGGACCGGGTTTAGATACATACCATGTATTGTTCTCCCTCTTTAATATGACACATTTGGTCGCGCTAGAAAGTGTCGTATTCTTGATAATATGATATTTTGGCCTGAAATGTTGTATTATTGAGGTTTTTCAAGAAATGGCCTATGTCAACGTTAATGTCATTTTGTTTGCACAATGAAGATACATAAGTATGAAAGAACATTTTATTGAAGAAATATGCTCACAACATCACATAATATGAAGTTGGAAAAAATATATATAATCGCATGATGACGTCTCCACCATCTCACACACTACAGAAGTAAGAATCTATTGTACTATCAAGTGACGTATTGTCAAGGTGAAATTATATATTTGATCACCAATATCATAGATTTACTTCCTCTTTGCAAAGGTTGTGTTAAATGTAGTTTCAATCTCAGAGTTGTGCTAGAACCATTGTAGAAATTATCACTTCCACAAAGAATTTTGTGATTTGAAGATTTTTTTGCACTATGTATGAACAAATTTGAACAAGCATATTCAAGAGGTATAAGAGCTTTAAGAGAAAATGTGTTATGAACATATTTTGGGAGCCTGATTGTCCAAAAAGAAACATTTTTTTTGGAGATGTCTTAAAATAAGAAACTTAGACAATTTCACACATATTATCGTCTCCAACGAGACTTATGTGATTTGAAGTTGTTATCGAAAACATATGAACAAATACATACAAAGAAACTACCGAAGCTTCATCTCTCACGTTTACATATCACACATGGATTGTGGACACTACACCCACTCGACGTGTATAAAGAAGAGGGTTTTCTCACAAATGTTGTAATTGTTTCAATGTGCAATGTAAACACTTGTAAAATATTGATTAGGTGTTGGTGGACAAGTTGAAATTATAAGAGTTCAAGAAACAAATACCAAGAAAAATAAAACAAAAGTGTTGGATTGTCTTATAGCAAATTAATTGATTAACACAAGTGAGGTGGACTGGCTATTTGCCTACAATATTCTCTTTTGGATTGTGGATGTTGTAATTGATACAAGGTCTCATAGTGGAATTTGAAGTATACTATAAATATAACCTTGTCAACCCAAGTGAGATTACAATCATGAAAGGGAAATTATTTGTTGTTAACACGTGTATGGCTAATTATCAAATGCCATTGGATTCATGAAACATTCGTACCTGAAAGCATGTAGGGTATAGCATGAAGCAAAGAATTATTTATTTATTTATTTTGTACTCAATTCTATGTCATAGAAGAGAAAGGAGGGAGCAACATAACATTACTCAGCATCCATTGTTTGTTCAATGGCCCCTCAAAATATAATAGTGGATGCTCGAAAAACTGAGCAAGAGACTCAGTTTTCCAAGCATTCGACTATTATATTATGAGGGTCCACTAAACAAACAGTAGGTGCTGAGTAATGTTATGAATTGTTGTCCTTGATTTTATACATCCATTACTAATCAATAATACATGTGGAATTATAGGAGAAACAATCTTTGTGGATTGTATGGAATTCCCCATCTCCTAGAATTGAGTTGATGAGCCATAATCACAATATATTATATGGTTGTTGATCTATACAATACTATGAGATAGAGTTTAAA
The DNA here is from genome assembly GCA_964035585.1 of Polytrichum formosum. Taxonomy (NCBI): domain Eukaryota; kingdom Viridiplantae; phylum Streptophyta; class Polytrichopsida; order Polytrichales; family Polytrichaceae; genus Polytrichum; species Polytrichum formosum. The sequence continues at coordinate 21,849,231 of OZ037939.1, read as the reverse complement.
ACAATATCCAATTTGGATGGTATCAATAATTGAAATATGTCCCACATGGTTGATTGAAAATATGTGACTCACCATGATACCCCCACTATGATTGGGTGGATCATAGGTGGTAGGGTCCATCAGAAATCAAAGTGCTAGGAAGGTAACCCATCTGAGTACTCTTCCGGCCTTAGGCAACTCAACCTCTCAGAGTTCCCATGGGGGCAACATTTGAAACACATTGGTTGATTAATTATGGATTACATGATAGATGTTTTTTTTAATTCATCCATCATTCCATGATAATGTATTACATAAATTTATATGCCATATTTTAATCTCCAAATCTCAACTTTGCATGAAAGTTTCTATGAAACAACCAAAGTGCATTGACTTGAAGTTGTGGTGATTCAAATACTAAGATATTTGCTCAAATTAAACATGAAATATCTCACCCCAATCATTCAAAAATTGCAAAACTATCACTAGGCAACCTTTGAAGACCCTTTGGCCAATAATTGAAGGCGACGTTGGTAAATTAATACAATTCAATTACAAAGTTGTGAACAATGCCTTAAGAATGTTGTCCGGGAGTATTCGTGTTGGAACACACCACCTCCAACCCATCAACGTAGCTCTTACCTATACACGCCAACTCATACCAGAACCTAAACCACATAAGCACCCTAGTGTACAATCAACAACATAGGTCAATGTCCACCCACAAGTGGACAACTAGCCCCTTACCTTTCAACGGCCCCATTTCACCACAACAATAGCAAGGAGCCCAAATTAATAAGCCAGGAGAAAATAGTGGTGGCAACCCAAGTGGCAATTCATGTAAATAACCGCAAGATCAATTGCATTAATCAATGAAATGGAGAGTTTCATTCCACATCCTTGTAACATGTGTGATCTATTTTGTCACAACATGGCATCAAAGCAAGGTCACAAAATCAAATTGTTGCAGTTTCAAGAAGGCAATCCAATTCAACATATGCCGCAATATCCTCCCCATGAGGATAGAAATTCATGAACAAGGAAAGAACCAAATGGCAACACCATGCCAACATTTCCTAATTCTATGAACAAGCAAGAGAAGTACAAAGAGAGGATAACCAACCATGGCAACCATGGCAACCAAATTGAGCCGTGTCACAAAACAAGCCCAAGAAAGCCAATAATCGGACTTCTAAGCACTCCAAAAAAAAGAGTTGGAGGCTCCAAGGCAAGTGAGAGAGTTGTCCTATGTTCCGAGGACAATGAATGTCAAATTGACTTCGTCAATGGCATAATGACATAAATTGGAGGGAGCTAGCAACTTCCCAATTTGGAAGGTCAAATGAGGATACTATTCATGAAGGACAAGGTTTGGTATGTGGTTTCTTCACACAACACAAGACTGCATCAAACAACAAAAACCGCAAAGGTCATCGACCCAATCAATGCCGCAACACTGCAACAACAACAACAACAACATGATAAATACAAACGATGGCAATGCTGATAATGTCTATGAAAAACAACATCATCCACCACATAGCAAATGTCAATGACCCAACGAGAGCATGGCAAATCTTGCACGATTTGTTTGACAACAAAATGCAAGTCGAACCATGTTGTTGTTTAACAAGTTGCACTTAACCACCATGGACGAAGGATATTTTGTTGCAGACTGCCTGCAAAGAATCAATGAGTTGGCAATGCAACTAAGGTTATCAGGGAAAGATGTACCAGAATCAAGGTTTGTCCATGTTGCCTTGAATGGACTCCCGCAAGGGTACAATGGTCTTGTCCAAGGCCTCCTAGCCTTAAACAAACTACCTAGTTTTGAAAAGATTGTTATTTGTTGAAGTGTTTGGCATCTTTCTTTGGACGTTTTATTTGTTGTGCCAGTTCGCGTGGCCTTTATCGGACTTGTTTGTTGTTTTAACATCCAGGAAAATTGGAGTCATACACATCTCAAAGGAAGGACAACAAGCTGACATCTTAACAAAACCTCTTGGAAGGGCCGTTTTCTTACACCCAAAACGTCCAAAGAAAGATGCCAAACACTTCAACAAATAACAAATCAAAAGCATTGACCACTAAAACTTGGTATTTAGGAAGGCTTTATAAAACGCGTAGAAAAATTGCTAATAGGTGGGTTGAATATAGAGAACCAATTGATTTGTTCGATGAACCATCTCATATGGAGATTGGATTGTGTTAGTCCAAAAAGATCATGGATCACTATGGAATTATGACTTGAAAGATCATATCATGGTAGACTTAGAAATTATTCTTGCACTAGTTATAGTAACTTTTGTAATAGAAAAAAACTTGTATGAGTTACATTCTACGGATGAAAAGGTATTTAATGATTGTATCAATGATAAATAATTGCTTTTAAAGTGAAAAAAATTTAGGCTTATTTTTAAGACCATGTTTTTCATTATATACGTATGTTAGGCTTTTGTTTTTCTAATTTACTTTGAACATGCATACATACGTTAGGCTTCTTTTTTGTTATATATTTATGTATATCATTTTTAAATGAAAGAAAAACCATATATAGGGGTATTAATTTGGAGGTGAAACACGCACGTTATACCTGACTTTTAGCACTAAGTGCACTCCCTGGGACGATTCATCAAGGTATTTCATTTAGTGTTTCGTATTTGGTATCCCTAGTGCATGAGCGGCTATAGTATCAATGTTTTGCTCCTGCCTATGTAAAAGTTCAGGTCTAACTTGCATTAAAGAAGGTGAATTTCTTGTTTTGTTTTCAACCAATAAGTCTCCTTCTTAACGTGGACTTTTATGCGAGAGTCAATTGAGAAAGTAAGTTCACCGGCTACAATGACGTTAAAGCACTTTTAGCTTTGAACACACTTTCTCGTAGGACATAAAATACACAATTAGTGTGAGATGAGTAGCAAACTCAAATTGTGCACGTAGCCATCTTCCTCATAACTATTGGAGCTGATATTCAGCTTATATGAATATCTTATTCATTGTCAAAGTGAATATTTTTGAAGATATTATTAATTGTTCAAATAGTCTCTCCAATTTTGTTGATTATTGAACCTGGAATGGTTAATAATATTGGAGCAAGTAGTCCAAGACTCCAATCTCTTTTAAACACATGTTTTTTTATATCATTTCTTGAATCCACGTCGAACCATCCGTCACTCAAATATAGGTTCTCGTTTAAGATGAGTAACCAAATTAGGCCCGCATACCTTAGACGTGTTGGCTTCATGAGGAACCAAGCATGAAAGAATAGGTAGCCTTTGCACCCACAAATAACAATACTAAAAGGAAAAGGTGGCAAAGTGTCAACCACTTGCACGAGGTGTCAAGAGGCTTGTACTAAACTAGGGATTTTACTTTGGGCTTAGGAAAGCATGGAGATTTGGAGCATGCTCGATGCATTTGCTCACAATAGGCCCCTTTTCAAACAAGCACCATGTCTCCCTCTTGCCTCGACATAACCTCAGGATGGCCTTCACCCAAGTTTTATTACCACATTCTCAATGGTAGGTGTCACGAAACTTCATCCTAGGTTCTTGTTCCATTTTCAACCAATGAGTTTCCCTCTCAACAAAGAGACTCGGGAATTATTGTATACGAACGTATCTCTCATTCATCCAACATAAAAGCCCTTAAATAGTATGAAGCATGGAGGCTATTTTTTATTACTTGTTTTGACACCGGAATTAGTTTTTAAAACCCAAAATTAGTCTACTCGAAGTCATTTGAGATGGATCGGCAACAAACCTATAGGGGGTCGAGTTTTTATATTGGATGGATGAGAGGTACGCTCACATACGATAATTCCCTGTCTCTCCCTTCTCAACATAGAGTTTTTATCCGAGAGCCAATAGAGACAGTAATAAGGGCATCGACTACGATGACCCAAAAGCATGGTTTCATCACAGTGAGCAATCGAACAAGGCCTCTCCTCATCTTTTTGGATAACAATGCTGGCCTGTTGGATTATCCCAATTCTATTCGTGAGCCAGAGCAGTAACCTGAATCATTTATTTTACTTTTGTGCCATGTTGAACTTGCTGATGAGTCTGCTTCTCGATGTTGAATTGAATGCCATCGCCGATTGAGGAAGCACATTGACCTAATCTGCTTGAATGTGTGCGCTGTGGCTTGGTTGTAACATCATGCACAGATTGCTTATGGACAATGACCTCCTAAACAAGCCTTTTTTGATGGTAGGCAGCAATTGAACGAGGTCTCCTTGTGCTCCTGTAGGATTGTCCCATAGCTATGGAGGAGCCAGAGTGGTAGCGCTTGTACAGTGCCCTCTAGAAAGTAAGGTAACCCCTAGCTTTTTTAGAAGAGAACAACGATAAAACATGGCTAATGCTACCTCATGTACACATCAAGGATGAATTTTTTTCCATAAATAGATAGCTTTATACATGTAGATGCATCTTGCTAGCAATATACAAAACTTTCACAATCATTTATAACCTGAAAATTGGATTGATCACCAACCTATACCAACAATTACAGCATAACAAGAGATCAAAGTTTGTGGCAAAACCTTGTAGGTATGAGTGAGTTTTTCAACTCACAAATCAATACAACTACTCATCTTCATCACATTAGGGGTTGTCACACCTTCTCGGAGAATGGAGAATGGGAGAATGGAGAATGGAGAATGAGGAAAAAGAGGAGCCAATAGGATAGCTTCTCCATGGAGAAAGGTGTGACACCCCTATTGTGGCCCGTGGAGAATGGAGAATGGAGAATGGAGAATGGGAATTACACGTGAGTCAACATGTGGTAAGAAGTAGTGAAAGAAGCGGTGCAAGAAGCGCCTCCGGCGGTGAAAGAAGTGGTGCAAGAAGCGCCTCCGGCGGTGAAAGAAGCAACCCAAGGTGAAAAACATAAGCTTTGCGGTAAAACTTTCACACAAGAAGTTTTCTCCATTCTCCATTCTTCACCCGTGGAGGAGAAGAAGTTTTCTCCATTCTCCATTCTCAATCTTCGGAGAATGGGCCTCCGCCTTTCAAGGAGAGCGTGCCACATCCCCATTCTCTGAAGATTGAGAATGGGAAGAAAGAGGTGTGACAACCCCTATTGCAACCAAAATTGAGTGAGTTGTATACTCATAGAGCTCCCCATTGACAAAAATACAAAAATTACTTCACTGCTTCCATAAGCGTTAGATACCACCTAGTACTAAACAAGCTGTAACACATGTAATTGCTACTCTAGAAGTAAGTGACGGTTCATCAATGCATTTGTAGGTATTTAAACTTCATAACTCCAATTTGTCATGCATAAATCAACTTCCTAATTTTCATTACACAATCAATCTTCTTTTGGACATAAGTTATGTGAATGGCCCATGGGGGTTACCTTACTTAGTGGAGGGGACTGTACAACACCAAGAGCTGCGGACTCCAAACTCACTTACCTGGGCGGGGTGTATCCATGATCCGGAAAGTGGATGGCCTTGAGGAGTCTGCCCCATTGCACTTCGGGCCGGGTGACTCTAGTATCTTCCCACGGGAGGCATACACGTCATAATTTGTGGCAACGGGGGCTCGCGTTTGCGCGGCCCTCATCCAAACAACTTCAATATGGAAATGTGTAGTTTCAGAATTGCAACTCCTATGTGTCGATGGTAAGACGTTGCCATGTGCCCCATTGAAACGCTTATGATGTCAACTTGCACATCTTTCAGATTGGGGGAAATGTTTTTCTCTCGCATACATGTGCACGGTTCGTTCACAAGCATGCTTTTGTCTACCATAGGAAGCACGTACATTGGATACAACTGATCCGAGAATATGCATGTCTCATGCTACTTGTCAGAACTCGTTAACTATGACGTAGAATTTCTTTTCTATCAGTTTCAAGGAATGAAGAAAACCATCTCAGTTTCAGCAGTGCTGATTAAATTGGTCACAGGCTTGGAGCCTTCCGAAACAACGTACTTGGCCAACTCCACGAGCAAATCAAATTAGACGCACTACAGTCTGGATCTTGCCAAAAGTGATCAATCCTGGGATTCTTGTCGTAGAGCGCAACTTCGATGATATCCGGAGAATAGTGCATAACCTGTACCACTTCGAACCAATTCAGTGACATAAGGGGCAACAATAGGAAGCACGGAGCAAGGCGACTCTAACAAAGCCTTCGGGAAGTTGTGGTAGTTATTTTGACTCCATTCTTGTGTCCCAGATTTCGCAATGCATCACAAAATAAAATGTCAATCCACCCAGAGGTCTGAATGTTTTAGTTTCCTTTGTGTTTGTAATGCCATGTCCAACTGGAGGCGATGCTCAACGATCTCAACAACCTCAATACTATGAGTGATGGTTGAAGGCATTGGAGAGCTAGATGGTAGCAGTGAGTTGGCAAGTGGTTCCAAAGAAAGTTCAATTCCTGATATGCATCCTTCATCTTTAAACCGCATTCATGGTGCGTTCATGATGCTCATTGTTAAACACTCAGCCAGATTTCGAGCTGTGCTTTATCCATGCCCTACTGCTGGCCATGACCAGCTCGCTTAGCAGCCGCGTGTTGCGGAACTTCCAAACACCAATGCGTCGGCCCTGACTAGTTCTATGGCACTTCTTTGACTCATTACGCTACCTCTGCTTTTCGATTGCACAATGGGAGGACAAAGTAGATAAATATCAGACAGCGGGGGAGATATTAGACTCTCAATTTGGAAACGTCTGTTCCACGCGAGGAGATTCAGACGGAAGGACTTCTTTGGTGTGAAGTTGTGAACTTATAATTACTGTAATTAGCTCCATACACAGAGTACACATAGGAGACAATGAGTGCAATGAATGTGATGAATGTAATGGTGCTCGATAACCCGTCGATGTTCTTCAATCCTTTGCAATTTAATATTTCCTACGAATGCCTCGCCCCGCTGAAGGATGCTCAATATTCCTTCTCATCCTCACTTACGCTTTAGTTGCAATATTATTTCTTGTCCTAGCATTTCGTCCAGATGGCTAAAAACAGATTTCAAATTCGAAATTGCGCAATTGCATGCAAGTGAGTGGCAACATAACTTGAATGCATTCTCACGGTTAATCTGGCACTGCAGATCTGGAACAGAAGCTCATGTATATGGGTTCCGCTGAGGATGAGAAGTACGACCAAGTGTTGGGAAAGTTTGATGATCGGTCCTTTCAATATTGTTGGCGACTACAGGTTCATTTTCCAGGTTATACGTCCGATTCTACTCCATTGGCCATCAATTATATGTTTACGAGGTTGTCAAACCCTTTGATTACCCGTGTGCGATGTTATGATAACCTCTTCCCTTTGGTGGTGAAGGTTTACAAATAGACCTGGTTATATTTTGGAAATGTATAGAACAAGTAGGTATCTTGTATGCAAAAACCAGGATTGCCACACAGACACAAGTATCTTGCCAGCAAACATATATAATGAGAGAATAGTAATCCTTTGCTACTTCCCACAATGCAATGTTCAGAAGATGAGAATGTGCCTCTGAGCAGTTTAACCTTGCCAATGAATTTGGACAAAAAATGATCTGCATATCAAAAGCACTGACTTGTTGGTTGAGAGATCAAATAAAATCTCAATCCAACCAAAGGTCTGAAACTACCTCACTTCCATAATGCCATTGTCTAGCCCTCTTTTAACCCTGACACCACTCCGAACCAGGTTCTAAACATTAAGGCGATGTATTGATAACCTTTACTTTTTACCATCTTTTTTTTCCTGTTTTTCGCTTACTATCTCACTTACTAGTTACCAAACTCTTTCTCTGATAAGTGGATGACACTTGTTCAAACACAACCCCTGCTCTCACCTCTTGCTTACCCAAAATCGGGATGAAGTAACTGCCTTGGTAACCAAACATGCCAAGAATCGACCCCCGGTGGAATAAGCCTGGGGTGGCAACTCCTGTATAATAAGCAGGGGTCACCGGCTTAAGAAGGGGAATTGAAGTTGAAAATGGAAAAATAATAACATATAATAAGCTTATTATACAATATAACAAGCTTAGAAATGGTAGGAGCTGGACCTATAAATTCTAATAAGAGAAATTTTAGAAAATGCATCGGCTGCAATGCAAGGAAGTAATTTCAACATACATGAAAATTTTACCTTCAACAATTGACAAGCCTTGTTGCCCACTTGTCACTTCTTATAACATGACTAATTTGAGCAGCTTCCAGTTGTACAAATGCTTGTCGTTTCGGAGTAGAAACCAGACATGTTGAATGTTGAGTTGATGTAAGCAAAGTGGTTGTCCTCCTTCCACCATTCTGTCTTCGCCATTGCTCTGTCTTCACGTAATCATCCAAAGTTCTCTTGTGCTCTCGGCCTAACAAGTACGTTCCAGAATCTGCATTTATACTCATGGAAACCAAACGTATAACATGTTTGAGTTTGATGAAATCAGCTTCATATCCACCATACCCACCATAAGAGTATTCAAGACTTTCTATGTGTTTATAATACTTTAGCAAGATTTGTATACCAGGTTCGTTTTCTGGAATAGGTCTCACATAATCAACAACAACACCTTTCTCGTGATGCTTGACCATTTTTTGGACACGACCCAAATATCATATAAGATTCTTCCCCTCTTCCATTAAGATACATGCATCATCAAACAATCCTATCTCTTGAAGATCATTTTCATTGTTGGACAAATCGCTTGAATCAGCAGAAGTTCGGTACTGAACTCATCTCAATCTGTCCAGGGGCAACTTTGAAGGTGGATGAGTATTCAATTCTGAAATAATTCTCATTTTGAAGATATCACCCTTTCCAAGCACATGTATAATAGGCATACCTTAAATGAGACAAAACATCATCAGAGTCCACAATATTTTCACCTTCCTTAGAAACATCTAAGACCCAAGTTCTAAGCAAAACATCTATTTCAGAGACCATGAAATCATTAGAGTCAAGTTCAGATGTTGTTGTTGCATGAACATGACTTGAAGAATCAAGGGAATCATCGTCAGCCTCCATATCATACCGATCTATAATATTCAGGGAGTCCGTAAATGATGACAACCAAGGCTTTGTCCATATACTATGAGCCAACAACACATCCTTCATTTCCACATAACACGTTTTTTCTTGTGCTAACCTAAATCCACTCAACCAAGCTTCATCCAATACATCATTATATATGGATACGTAATCCTGAAGATTGTACTCACTTCAGGAGGAATTACCTTCCCACCAAAAAAAATTCTTTCGCCGAGATTCTTGAAACAATGGTCCATCTTCATCATACTTGATCTGTTCAGTCCTCTCTATGTGAGACGTGCACTCCACAGCCTCATCAATGCAGAAGTTATGCTTATTCTTGACATGTTGTCCAAGAAATGAGAAGAAGTCCTCACAACAATCTGAGCTAAGCTTATAAAAATCCATAGGTGTCACGAACATAATTAGAGCAACTCTAAGTTAGAAGGTTCTAGAAGGTTTTGGAAACTTAGGAAAACATCTAGAAGCTAGTGGAAGCTTCTAGAAGCTAATGGAAGCTTTTAGACGCTTCTAGAAGCTCATAGAAGGAGCTTAAGTAACTTCTTAGTTGTTGGAAGCTTTCTAAGTAACTTCCAAACTTGAGGAAGGTCCTCAAGCAGCTTCCTAGTTGTTAGAAGGTTCTTAAGCAGCTTCTTAATTGTTAGAAGGTTCTTAGACAACTTCCAAGTTGGTCAGGGACCTCCAGTATATATATGGGTCGAGGATGAAAAGTTTTTCAGTCTCAACAATTCATTCTTGCCGCCTAGCTCGTAGGTCTTAGTCGTGACTCTCTCGGTTCTTGTATCATGGACTCTCTTAAATATACTCCAAAATATTTCTAATATACTTGTGTTAAACCTTCTTCTCTATTTTGTTCAGTTGTTCATATTAAGTTCTTTCTGAAGTACTGCAAGTCTTGCCCAACAGGTAAGTAAGGATACAAATCTCGTACCATCATCATATGTAACATTGCGGAGTGACATGAGATCAAACAATCTATTATAGACTCCCTTGTCAACCAATTGTCCTTCAAATAGTGCCCATGGCGTGAATGCCGAATATACTCAGTTTGAAAGTAAATCATATGCACCACAAAATATGACAATTTCACTCTATCAAGCAAAGATCCTCTACCATAAAAAACTTCCAAGAAAATTCATATTACCTCAAGGTGCAGTATGGTACCTTTGACGTGTTCCTGGCAGTTGAAGCCTTCACTCTGAAGTCCAGCATCAAGTTGCCCCAAGCACTTTCTTACCTTTGGAAATGCAATCCGCTGCACAGCTGGAAAGTTTTGTTTGTCCTTCATATTTACATTTTCTTCCAAAAGCTCATGTGCATCCTTGTTAAATTTCTGAATGACTAACGGAAGGTGATTTTTATTAGTTACATATTTTTTCCAAAACACAACTCTAGTAGTAGACAAAAGAGGGTTTCGAAATTTATTCCCCACATGTAGAGGGTCTTGTATCATAATCAAAGGAGCCTCATCAATTCTTTCTGCATACATCAGAAAACCGTCAATTTTCAAGCCATATGTGCCTCGGGATATGCTGTCCAACATCAACTTCCATCTTCGGTTGTCACCATCAGAGGCATGACCTCGGAAATGACCAATAGAATTTTCCAGATGATTCTTGTATAACTTTCGAACGAGCTCCCATTGTCTTTTCACTGCCAGATGATCAAACTGGTGCAAGTATTGAATAAGCAATACACTAATCTAGGCATACCAACTACAAGTGGATTTGCCACAATGACACGACATATGGTTTCCATCTGTAAAGTCTCAAAATCATCCTTGATAGTATCCCACGTAGATGCAGAGGGTGTCGTGCCAAACATACATTCATAAGCTTAGTGATTAGAAGATATCTTGAAACCACAAAAGCCATCTATGTTCTCTTCCTTGCGGTTCCATGTAGCAGCTCCACACATTTGGTTTCATCCTCAGCACATTCAAATGGGATGGCTCCTGAAATTCCTAGTTTATCCTTACAGTTTTTCAGCACTTATGATATATACACAAAGGTTGACTCATTAATTCCAATCGAGTACATGAACCCATTTTCCCTTAAATTAGACCTGGTAGTGTTTAGCACTGGACCTAGTACGTTCTCGCTAAGAAAGTTGTGTGCAGTTGATCCACCGAAGTTCTGAAGAACTTCAAACAACTGGATAGTACTTTGATGATATTGTTGACCATTTCCTCTGCCCCCATTTTTGTGAACTGAAAGTAAATTAGAAATAATATCAATAAGAAATTTATACAAAACTGGACGCTCTTGGAAAGACCCAGAATCACATGCCTTCCTAAACAATTCAGTTATTTCAGGAAGAGATCCCTCGCTTAAAACCAACTGCAACTTTGTTGAGAAATAGTCTATTGATTTATTAGCCCTTGCCAAAGCTCATTCAACAAGTACACTTGGTCAGTAGCATCATGACATTTTCTATTCCACTGCCTACAAGAATCTATCAGCTCATTTCTCTGCAGCACACCTAAGGTAGGTCCTCGTTTACATTTTCATTCACCCTTTCAGACTATACCACTTTTAACTCGGTTTGCACGTTTTCGGAAGTCTTGATAGCTAGGAATCAATAAACATTTGTTACAGAATATAACATCACAATCACGATGGCAAAATGTTCCTTTAATATGGACAATTTCACTTGAGGAAGACAATATAGAACGTGTATAATTAGGGTATGAATACCATTCATTGGCATAATTCAAATCTGTCAATAACGGTCTTACATCAACCATCTCTTCTCCTACAAGCACACTGTAATTATGAAACCCATGACAAATATGTTTTTCACAATACGAATGCAAGATATCACGGGAAATGTCACTTGGTGTAGGCATGTATGAAGGGAGGTATACGGCCATACCTGACATTCTACCCTTTGAAAATGATGATTGAATGGTCATCTGGTTGCCAAAAATGCCTCCAGCCACTAAGTGTTTCTTTGCTTTCAAATGTTGTCCACCTCTCACGTGCTGTCCAATTGTATCTACAACTCCGAAGTTGCCATTGAAACTGTAAAGCGAGCAACGCCACAAATTTATGTCGATCATTTTAGCACCTGTTATTTACAACATTAAAGTTCAAAAGGGGTTAAAATGGTTGCAATGTAGATACAAGGAATGAAATTTGTGCAACCCCATGAACTTTGATAGATAAAAGAACTTTCAATTCGTCAATCTCACCTTCTGCAGCATATTTCTGCACCTATTCAGTACGCTTTTTGAAGATCCCCTCGCTCCTCTCCTTTTCCTCTAGGGCAACCTTCTCTGATATCACCTCTTTCTGGAGTGAAGATTTTAATTTCTTCTCATGGACACTGTCCACACCATTTGCTTTTGGAGAGAGGTGGGTTCTGAAATTTAACAAATTGAATGATGGATTGATGTTCCTCTCAACTTGGCAAGAAACACAAAACATAACTCATTTGCCAAAAAAAAATTCTCCTTACTAACTCTGGGATAGTACAACCCCCTCTCTTTAAAACCAAAAACTGAATCTTCCTCCAGTGTTTTCCAATTTGCCATAAGACAAGGTAGCATGATCTTATTGCATTGAGCTCTCAAAATGGCAACTTTAGGGTCATCACCAGGTTCCATTTTAAGCTCAAGTGATTCTAGTTTGGGCTCAGGTGATTCCACCTTCATCTTTTTCAAGTATCTCTGAACAAAATCGGCACTGAGGTCGATATATTCTTGGGAATCAGAGTTACGCTTAAGATCATCAGCCGCACCAGTGAGCTTAAGATTGTCAGCCGCACCAGTGAGCACATCAGGTTCATTCAAGGCAGCACTACTAGCTATTCCAGAGCATAGGGCAGGGGTTCCAGACTATTTTCTATGAAAATTTTGACGATGCTCACAACAGGAGCAAACCTTGTCGTCACAATCTGAAGCTAAAAAACTTTGACAGTCGCAGAGTTTGCCATCCCGTTTCTTTTGACAAGGCCCAAAATCCACATATTCTTGCCTCATATGGTAGTGCTTGTGACATTCACAGCATCCACATACGAGAGGGTCAAGGGAGTTAGATTCAAATTCCTGGCACCCACAGTCATCGCCCTCCACAATGTTCTTGCACAATCCCCAATCCATCGACCCCATCAACCCCAATGTGCAAGAACCCAAAAGAAGGAGTATCCTGAACCCTATACCGTAAGACCACCGATCTATTGGCTTACAATTTTGACACACACAAAACCCAAAGCACAACAGACAGCAAGGTGAAATAATACCAGAAGCACAAAACCCTAAGACCAAAAAAAATGATTGTGCTTATGAAGAAGCCCCGGAGGAATCAGGATTCACCGACAGCCCCAATCCTTCACTCCGACAGGCGCCACCAACTCCTCTCCGGAATTGAAAGCCGGTCCTCACAACTGGTATGCAACGTCTCGATCGTGCAGGACGTCGTTGTCTCAGAATTGGGCAACCCAAACCTTCAACAAAAAGGTAACATTTTAGGTTGCAGAAAATTTCTACCAAATTTCTCGCAAATACAACCACAATGCAAACAATGCAAACAACAAAGACAATACCAAAATCAGCAAAACAAGAACTCCAAGCAAAACCCTAAAAATACCCCAAGCGGCAACCAAAGCCCTCGCACCCCTCGCACCTCAGAAAATCCAAAATCCATCAGCCCATCCATTAGCGAGCCCATCCATAGCACAAAGTTCTCCAGAGAGAGGAGAAAGAGAGGAGAGAAGAGAGAGAGGCATACACTAAGAGAGATGAAACGAGGGGGAAGGAGGGAGAGGATGGTGTGCTCGTTGCCCCGCGTGCGGCACCACAGCAAGGCCATGGCAGGAGGGGCAGAGGGTGGGGGGCTGCCCTTTTGAGAAAAAATTATAGTAAAAAATATATATATATATATATATATTATAAGTTTTAAAAACCCAAAAAAAAGCTGGGGGTCTGGACGGTGACCCCTGCATAAGAAAAACCCTTATAATAAGTTCTCAAAACCAAATTTCAGACCCCAAATGTGGTCTGATAGAAACAAATATGGTGTCAGTAGAAAGCTATTGCCCTCTACTTTCTTTTGGTATCCTATGAAGTGCATAAAACCTATTTGTAAGGCAATTATAAGCATTAGAAAAAATAATAAATCAGAAACCGGGAGCTAGGAGTTGCTACCCTGGGGGAATAAGTAGGACCTTGCTTGCCTCTTTCAGGGGGTCGCTCTCTCTCTCTCCCTGGGATGCTTCCTTTTCGATAGTTGGGGATCTTGTTGAGTGTTGGAAGGAAGTTCCAAGCTCGCGTCTGATGGATTCTTTTTGATGGAATAAAGTGGTTACTTTGCTCGCAGTTGAGGTGTTGTAAGGCTTGGTAGTATTTCTTGTGGTCCATGCAGTGCGAATACATATGACAACACATTTCAATGAGTAGAGTTTGAATGAAGAAGTCATAAAGTGTAGTTTAAGTTCGGTGCATGGACTTCGTGGGTTAATGTTGAGTTCAGGTTCTACAGGTCGTTTGAGGATCTGGTCCCTTGCTTGTAGAAATCATGAAGTAAATGTCATACCTTTAGTAGCATGTATGCACAACTGAGCTTCTGGGGATGAAGTCTAATTCAGACCTATAGGAAAGATGAGTTTGTGGAAGTTAATGATTGTCAATGATGCATGAGATATCATGAGAAAACAAAGGAAATTAAAATACAGTCTTGGTTGTCATTGTCCAAACGCGAAATCATAAGATAAGCATAGAGTCCTCGGAAAATTCTACGCGTTTCAGTACAACTGAACGTAATTCTCAATTATTTTAATACGCATCGTAAGACCAAACTGCCACCAAACTGCGTGAAGCCTGCACTGCCATTGGAGAGAATAGTTGTGGCAGTGAGATAGTAAGTGGTTTCGAAGCAAGTTAAAACCCTACTTGCATCCTCCATCTTAAAACTGCATTTATGCGTTCATGATGCTCATTGTTAACACTCAACCACATTTCGGAGGAGAGGATACAAATGCCATTTTATTGTAAGAAAAGGTTGGTGGTTCTTCGCTAGCTTACAGTTGGGAGCATGATTTGCAATCTTTGTGACTGAACATCCCATAAACATTGATGGATACTTGCCTTGGTGAGCACTGTAAGACCCATGGCAGGAGAAGTGGTTAGTTTATGTCTTTGAATAAACTCAAAGACTGCAGCAAAGTAAAGATATACTATTCCACGAGGGATGACACTTGGACCCAACTGGCATCCCGCATGCCGGATTCACAATCCTACAGTCTGACGTGGAAATACATTCAAGCCTAATGGATTGGTTGTCATCTGTTCTCTCTCGAAACTTTTGCAGCTTTCTCCACGAATGCTTCGTACGGATTTGAAAATGATAGGTGGGATCAAAATTTACTTTCAAGTAATCATGAGGAGACTTTGATTGTAGAATGAATGCTAAGGATTGCGATCGAATGAGATTGTAAAGTCTAGGCTCTTGCAGAATTTCTTCCACACGATTTACCTCGTATGAGTTCGCTTAAGAAGTTTGAGAAAGATTTGAGAAACCCCGTAGCGTTGGGATCCCAGGACCGAAGGATGTAAGTATAAAACCCCGCAGATTAAGACACTGATTCAATGAGGTAATCCAAAGATCCACGATTCCAGTACAAAATGTGTACAAGAATTGGGGGGGGGCTTAGCTGATGATGATAATGGACAGTTATGGTGATGAGCTCAACAACACAACTTATGTAGATAATGAAAAATGTGGTTATTCTTTTTGAGGTTGTCTCCATACCATCTGGTGATCGATCTCTCTTAGGATCACCAAACATTCAACCGTACTAACACGGTGAGCTTGGTTCTTGGCTAATGTTGGAATCGATGAGGAGCTTACCATGGTTTGTCTTTCTGGTTTGGTTTGTTTGGTACGAGGTTGTTAAACCCTTTGGATATCCGTACGTGATTTTGGTGATGAAGGCACTCAAGGAGTTGCATTAATTACTCAAAAGTTGAATAACATAACTTATTCACTTTAGCTGGGCCCAAACTACAAGTAGTTTTGAGGCTCTTGCAAAATTTCTTCCACACGGTTGATCTCATGGTCGCTTGCTAAGATTGAGGACGACAAGAGAAAACCCATATCGTCGGGATGGGATGGACGAAGAAAGTGAGAATAAATCCCTCTGATGAAGACAAGGACTTTACTTACCTGGGCGGGGTGTATCCATGATCCGAAAGGTGGATGGCCTGGAGGAGTCTGCCCCATTGCACTTCGGGCCGGGTGACTCTAGTATCTTCCTACGGGAGGCATACACGTCATAATTTGTGGCAGCGGGGGCTCGCGTTCGCGCGGCCCTCTCCTCAACAACTTCAATCTGGAAAGAAATCTGTATTTGGATGGTATTGTCATGTTGACATGGAATTAGATGATTTGCTACGTCAAGCATCATTGCAACTTCGTTTGCGCATCAAAAGCTCTAATTTGTCGATTGACGAATGAAATAAGGTCGCAATCCGCCGGAGATTTGAATTTCCTTTCTCTCCGTATTGCCATTGTCTAACTCTCACGCCGCTCCATGTTCTAAACAACACTGCAATGGACAACTGGAGGTGATTCTCAATGATATTAATAGGCTATGTAAGACAAACTGAGTGAAGCTTGCAGCCATTGGAGAGATAAAATTGTGGGTGTGAGTTAGTATGAAAGTGGTTCCTAAGCAAGTTCAATCCTTGATATGCATCCTCCATCTTTAAATTATGTCCATCGTGGTGCGTTTACGATGCTCATTGTTAGTACTTACCCAGATTTCAGGGTGCATACAAATGCCATCTCTTGTGGCAAGGGTGATGGTTCTTGGCCTAGCTTAACTTACAAGTTGAGAAGATGATGCTTGTAATTCTTAGCGATCCGTAGGTGCAAAAGGCATGATCTTTGTATAAGTAAATATATCCCATACCCATTGCTGAATATTGCAGAGGTGCACTCTGTAAGACCCAATGCCGGAGAGCTAATCAATATGTCTTTGAATAAACCCAAAGACTGCAGCAAAGTAAAGATATACTATTCCACGGGGGATGACACTTGGACCCAGCCGGCATCCCACATGCCGGATTCACAACCCTACAGTCTGACGTGGAAATGCATTCAGACTACAAATCCTCTAGGGATCGTTGTAATTAATTGTCATCCGTGGTCTTCAGAAAGCTTTTGCAAAACTCTACCGCATTCTTGACACAGATCGATAATTATGTGTAGGAGCAAAAAAAAACGCTTCATAATGAAGCATCGGGAGTCTTCGAATGTTGGTTGAATGCCAAGCATTGCGATCGAGTGAGGTTGTAGTGTCGAGGGCCTTGCAAAATTTCTTCCACACGGCTGATGTCATGGTCGCTTCCTAAGTTTGAGAAAGATTAGAGAAAACCCATACTGTTGGGATGGGATGGACGAATAAAATAAGAATAAAGCCTTCCGATGACGACAAGGACCTCACTTACCTGGGTTGGGTGCATCCATGATCCAAAAGGTGGATGGCCTAGAGGAACCTGCTCCATTGCACTCACGGTTGGTGACTCTAGTATTTTCTTATGGGAGGCATAGACGTCATAATTTGTGGTAGTGGGTGCTTGCATTCGCGCAGCCCCCATACAAACAATTTCGATCTGGAAATGTTTATTATCATAATCGGAGAACATGTGTGTATTCATTTCATAATAGTACGACGTTGTTGTGTGCTCCGTTGAAATGCGTGTGATGCTAACTTGCACATTTTTCATATTGAGGGAATTGTTTTTCTCGCGCACACATGTGCACGGTTCGTTAACACGCATGTTTTCGTCTACCACAGGAAATGTGTTCATTGGATACAGCTGATTCCGAGAATATGTGTATGTCTCATGCTACTTGTTAGAAGTCATTAACTATTACGTAGAAATCATCTTCTATTAGTTTTCAAGGAATGAAGAAAGCCATCACAGTTTCAGCAGTGCTTTCCAAAGTAGACCTGGTTTCTGAATATCGGAGGTGGCGTTCTGAAACACCAGAATCTCATACAAAGCAGACGAAAGAATAACGTCAACGTTTGTTAGTTTGGTCACAGCCTTGGCACCTTCGGAGATGACATACTTGGGCAGCTCCACGGGCATAATTAAATCAGAGTCACTGCAGTCTGGATCTTGCGAGAAGTGATCAACCATGGGCTTCTTATTGTAGTGCGCAACCTCGAAGATATCCGGAAAACAGTGCATTTCCTATACCAGTGAGAGCCAGTTGAGTGAATACTCGAAGAGAAGGGACCTAAGGGGCATAAAGAAGAGCACGGTGCAAGGCGAATCGAACAAAGCCTTCGACCCGGAGGTGTGAATATTTTAGTTTTCTTTGTATCTGTCATGCCATGTCCAACTGGAGGCGATGCTCAGCAATCTCAACAACCTCAATACTCTGAGTGAAGCTTGATTTAGCCATTGGAGAGCTAGATTGTAGCAGTGAGTTAGTAAATGGTTCTAAAGAAAGTTGAATTCCTGATATGCATCCTCCATCTTTAAACCGCATTCATGGTGCGTTCATGATGCTCATTGTTAACAATTGGCTAGATTTCGAGCTGTGCTTTTCCGGGCCCTACTGCTAGCCATGACCAGCTCGCTTGGCAGCAGCGTGGTGCGGAAGTTTTGCAAACACCAATGTGTCGGCCCTGACTAGTTCTATGGCACTTCTTTGATTCATTACACTACCTCTACCTTTCGATTGCGTAATAGCAGGGCGAAGTAGATAAATATCCGTCAGCGGGGGACATATTAGATTCTCGTTTTGGAAACGTATGTTCACGGAAGGACTTTTGTGGTGTGGAGTTGTGAACTTACAATTAATTAGCTCCATACACAAAGTACACATAGGAGACATGGGTGCAATGAATGTAGTGAATATAATGGTGCTCGATAACCCGTCGATGTTCCGCAATCCTTCGCAATTTGATATCTCCTACGAATGCCTCGTCCCTCTGCAGGACGGTCAGTATTCCTTCTCATCGTCAGTTACGCTTTAGTTGTCAATACTAATTCTTGTCCAAGCATTCTGTCCAGATGGCCAAAAGCAGTTTTTAAATCCGAAGTTGTGCAATTGCAACTGAGTGGCCACATAACTCGCATGCATTCTCACGGTTAATCTGGCACTGCAAATCTAAAATGGAAGCTCATATATGTGGGTTCCGCTGTAGATGATAAAGTACAACCAAGTGTTGCCAAGTGTGATGGTCGGTGCTGTCAATAATGTTGGGAACTACAGGTTCATATTCCAGGTTATACGTCTGATTCTACTCCTTTGCTCATCAATCAATGTCCCGTAAGTCGTTGCACTGTACCACATGTGTACTGAGAGTTCCAAGTTACCAGTGGACTTTCTATCAGTTTAGTGGAAATCAATCTGTTGGTGTCGATGATCAATGAGTGTGGACAAACTCGAAGGTTTGAAGCTCATTTGTTCACGAACTCAATAAATCCCCTGTTCATGTGCAGATATGACATGACCTGATTTTGAGTTATTGCTTGCAGGCTGATTCGCCGAAGGCAGCTCACATTCCGGAGGACATCCTGAGAGTGACAGTGCTGTTGTTGACATGCTCCTACATGGGAGAAGAGATCATAAGGGTGGGGTACTACGTGGATGAGCATTTGCACGAGGAACCGCCTCCAAAACTTCTCATTGACACATTCTTTCAGACAGTCCACGGATCACGAAGTTCTCCGTCATCTTCACCGCACCACCTAATTCCCAAACGACCAAGCTGGACGATGCACCAGCTGTGCCCACAGTCGAGGAACTTGAGGAGGGTGTCACAGCTACAGAGTTCGGGGAGATTTTTGGGCAGAATCGGTCAAAATCCTAGTGTTTCCAAGTCAGGCCAGTTACATGTTATGATCTTCTGGGTTTTCTTTATTCATTTGAGGTATAATCCATGGAAGTATGTAGTTCAAGTACATGTTTTTGTGCTTGGAGTCTGGATCTCGGCATCTATACTCTCCAAGTTTTGTATCTAACCAGAATGGCAAATCTAAGGAAAGTTGTATAACATGGATACCCAACGTTCAAACCCAACAACAACTTGCTCAAGAACTTTCACAATCAGATGCAAGTCGTTCAAACAACCTAGACTAGAAATAGAGCTGGATAGCTTTCATGCTCACTGCAAGTTGCCAAAGATGAGGTAGCAGTTGAATATGACTACCAAAAAGAGGCTTTTCTATTACATAAGAGGATGCCTTAAGAGGGCTTTCCAATTACACAAGAGGCCTAAAAGAAATAGTGTCTCAGCAAACACTAATTAAAGACCTTTACAGTCGCGCCGTGCCCAAGCTAACATCTACCACTTGGCTCGCATATGACATGTCTATCATCTCGAAAGGTGCTCTTCCCAGCTGCACACCTCTGAGCAAACAAAGGTTGATCCCTTAATACTTTATCTCAGTTACGAACAATTTAGTCCTGGGACCTCAAGTGGAGCATGTCATCTTCTACTAAAGATTCCTGAAAGAACAAACCAAATCTTTGTGGACAGAGTCCAAAACAAAGCGGGTTGCCAGGATACCTCAAGAATCATTGAAAGTAGAATTTCACTTGCTAGCCATTCCCTAGACTCTTCAAAGGCCTGTAGTAGTCTTGCGCCTTTGTTTCACAAGGGGCCTTGAAATCATCGTCATCTGTTCCAAAATACCGATCACCAAACTCACCCATGCCTGGAACTACTCGATATTCTTCGTTCAATCCTGCATCAATCTCTGATGTAACAATCTTCAGGAGGGGGAACCGTTTGCACACTGTGTGGATGCCCTCAGGTGCCTGGATGTACATGCACACAATGTGATGAGAAGCACGTTCACACATGAGCTTGAGGGGACATGTCGATTGAAATTTAAAATCTTATTGGTGGAAAAGGCCCAGACCAACCTCTTTACTTTACACTACACTAAATATGATATTTAGTGTGACTTACTGTTCGGAGTTACATGTTCCCATGTCTTTTTACTATTAATGTACTTTTTTACCAAGCAAAGATGTTCATGTTCTATAGTGTCCAAACAACCAATTCGACCATGGTTGGTAAAAAATGAGATGCACAGTAGACAGCTATAGCATTGCATAATTCCAAATAGTAAGTCACACTAAATATCATATTTAGTGGAGAGCTTGAGGGCCGAAAGGACCAAGCAAGTTACAATGGATGAAAAACCCACATGGGATCCTACAAGGCATAAAATGGATAATGTTTCATGGTCTACCAGATTCTGCTTCAAGCTGTGAGTTTAACAAAAGACCAGTAGACCATGACAGTTCAAAATCTTAGAACTTATTGTATAGAAGTGCCCACATCAATGGTATGATAATGAAATAGGATTTGGTTAAGAGCCCAGTTGCCTATGTCTTTGCCCTACGGCAGTGAACACACCAGATACAATTTCCTTTCTTTATTGTACAGCCTGTGGATGAGTTTTGAGGTCAAGGCCCTTGGCCATAGGGTAAAATGGCCACAAGTATTTAAAATGCCAGATAAACAGAACAGAAGCTTGGAAGCCACGGTGGCACTCACCGAAATCAAGTTCAAGAATATAATATGAGATTCAGGAACACCCTTCTTGATCAACAACTCAATAGCTTGAACTGCAGAATTTCCTGTAAACCCTGCTAATGTGAGTCCTTTGGTCCCAAAAGACATGCATACTTCAACATTAACACACATGCTAACCACCATGCTTCCTGACCTGGATAACCCACAATGCCATCCATATCATAAGTACAGGGAATAGAAGACGCGAACAATTTAGAGAGCCTTCTTGGAGCTTGTATCATCAAAAGAATATATTAAAGAGGAAAATACCTGTGCCAAGGATGGGATCCATCAGCAAGACATGCCGATCAGCAATGTCATGTGGTAGCTTTTCATAAATTAGCTACATCACACATGACCAAAGTCAGTATCCCACAGCTCTATGATGGCCAAGGCAGAGATTAACCAGATGAATTACAAGCGTCCATACCATATTGACATGGACCAGGCTATTTCTTTCATCCATTCTATCAACGACGCAATTCTTCTAGTGTGGATCACTGTAGTTTATTTGCAGCAATAGTGATGTGAATTGTGGTAAGCCTCAAATCCGTAAATAGCACTTCTACTTTTAAATGAGAGTACAGTGCTACCAAAACCATGAGTTAGATGAATTTCAAGGAGCCCATGTTGCATTTTCAGCACATTCATATAGATCACACTATAATGGCAATGTAATGATACTGCAACTTATTTAGTGTCAATTACCGCAGTTTTTTTGTACCCATATTGCATGAAATGTGATCACCTTAAACCCAATAGAAGGATTTGCATGACTTTAGTCTAGTATTTAGTCTAACAGTATAGTAACATTTAAACCACTATGATAATTGGATACCCATAATGATATGCAGCTGAAGTACCTAGTTTCTTGTGAACAATAGATTGTGCCACCTACAAAAACTCATCATGCACACTGTAATACTTTCTAACAAGTAAAAAGAAAAATACCTGCTTCCCATTATCTCCTTCCCGATGAATCAAAATCTTCCCAATTTTTATGCCTTTGCAGCAAGCCCGCAGAGCATTCTCCATACTCTCACCACTGCCCCAAACATACCAACTCCTTTAGGACGGTACAAAAGCCACCCTAGAGACAATATCTGCATGACAAGCCTTAGAATGAATAAACTGGAATGAACCCAAACAAGAAGTACCTGCGGATGATGGAAACTCCACAAAGTTGTTTGCAAAAGTCTACTCCAACATAGATAGAGCCTGCACCAGCACTTAAATTAAGGCACGCCATCCCTGTTCTTGACAAGGCACGCGCAAAAAATCCACATAAAAGCAACAGGCTGTTAAAGTGAATACACTAAACGAACAGCACACCTGTTACACACCATGAAGAAATCCTCCTATGTACACTCAAACATCTGTATGGATCAACTGAGAAAATTTCCAAAACATACCTGTTGGAGTAACGACCTGCTTTTCAGTGAACGGCAGATGACCCAGCCCATGTTCCACTATCTACACAAAGCAATTTCAACTTGTCTTTCAGCATATAGATTTGCAAAAAGAAGTCTTCCTCCCAATATGCCAGGTACACTCGTGAAGGAATATTTTTTGCAAATATATAGTCACCCAAGTATATGAGGCAGTTCTTACCAATCGAATGAGTCGGTCAGCATAAAACACAAAATCATGCTTTGTTGTCTCTTGATCTCGAATGAGTGTATGCATACCTCGAATCTGAAACCATCAAATGTAGCAACCCCATAAATCACTGGAATCCAAAGACACAATTACAGTCTTGGATTGATCATGACAAGATATGGCTCCACACTGTTCATATTGAAACCTTGGGGCGCTTCTGGATCCAATTCACACTGCTTTGCACAGATACTTACAGGTATATTTCAGACTTGAAAGCACTCACCAGTGCAATGATTCTTCATACCTGAAAGGTCGACTGTATGACATAAACATTTGGATATATCTTGCGTAGATCATGCTGGCCGAGTTTAGTACGAATGTGTTGAACTATTAGATCAATAGCCACATGATTATCCCCACCACGTGGTAAAATGACATCCGCATACTTCTTTGTTGGCAATACAAAATCATCGAATGCTGGTTTTACAAACTTTGCATACTGCACATAGTACTGAAAACTTTCAGGGTTTCCAACGCTTGATGCAATAAGGCTACTGAACAATTGATAAGGTGAATGGTTGAAGATATACTACTGGAGAGCTCAAACAATCAACTAAAGCCTAGCATTTATCTGCCACAACAACATGGAAAAGGTGAGAAACTCATATAGATCAACCACAACAGTCAACAACTAGCAGGAAAACATGGCTGTCTGCATATGGGCTCACATCAAAACAATGATAATTCTAGAAGCAGAGGAACAGTATGTGATACCTACATTGAATAGCATGTCTTGCATCCTTACCTGCTCAATGACACCATTGACATCTCTCCCTCTCTCCAGAGTGTCCCTTCTAATCCTTCTAGCTAATCTAACATCCGCATCTGCACTGCACAAAACAACATGAATTTCTAGCAAGTAACCTACCTAAAATAGCATTCCACATCTTGTTCCTGAGACTGAATGTGCAACTATACAGTCTCTGTTGCAGGAGTCTGCCAGACAGTGTCTATTCGTTTTCAGGAATGCATTCCCCAATTACAAGCTGTTCAGAAGTGGAATCAGTGGACAAAATTGAGATTGAGTCTTCAGCTTAGCAAACTACAACTTGCACACTACAAGATAGTCATTTTCAGGATGAAAAACCTCATCCTCTGCAATTGCAGGCAGAATGCACAAAGCTGACCTGTATCAACAAAAATCTTCATGTTCATCAATTCCCGCACCCGGGCATCATGGAAGACCAGTATCCCCTCCATGATGATAACATCAGATGCATTGACCTGCATATTAAAGAAAAAGACACACATTTTTTCAAAACAACTCAACTTCAGGTGCAAAACAAGGATTCTTCATTCTCCTCACCCGAAACGTCAAATCTAGGATAACCCAGTAGGAACAATTTACCTTCCGGGACTGGTCAGAACAACGTTGATGGCGCTTGAAATCATATACAGGTATTTGGATTGGTAAATTGGCTTTGAGCTTCTCCAAACACTCCAACAGCTGCTCCGTATCAAATGCATCTAACCCACACAACCCATAACTATCAGACTTCCTGTACGTATGAGGGAGATCCTTACTTCACTTCACCCCTGCAACATGCGAAATCCATGCTCTGCCTAATCCCGGAGACAGAGAAGCTCGTAAAGTAACCGGGCCTAATTCAATCGGACACCTACATTTGAGTGGTGGGTGGTTAGGTGCAGATCTGACAACGGACACCAAAAAGGCAAACTGAGTTTACAAGAGATTGGACTACGTGCTCAAAAACTTCTTAACAACATAATCGGGGGAACCTATGTGGCCTTCTCATGGCTCACTGTGAATGGACTTTGATAATTCACAAAAATTCGAGATTAGCTCCACACTTTGTGGGATTGCTCATGGCAACCTCGCGAATCTTCCGAGTAGTATAAGGTAGCAAACAGCAACCAGATAAGGCCCATCTACCTTACCTGGATGATCGAAGTTGTACTCTCCCACATTTGCCAACTCCTTTGGAGTTAATCCTCGATAAAACGAGTCCTGATTGACTAACACGACACGGTGATCATGCAGCTGCTGGATGATCATGTCACATACTGTGGTCTTCCCCGACGCCGTGCCCCCCGCGACACCTGCTCACATCACACATTATGCTAAACCTTGTCACAAACCGCATGACCATGAGGCCTGATGATGATGATAAATGATGCATGAAGCCATCCATGTGCCCAAATTTGCCCCCAAACCTCCCAAACCTAAACCCTCACATTCATTCTGATGTCCACTCCACTCCACTCCACTCCATTGCATTCCATACTATACTGTGATGATGATGACGCAATTCCTTTCCTAACCCCCTTCGATTGTAAACATACCGATGACGAACGGGACTTTGTTTTGGCCCGTGTGTTGCTGCACCGGGTACTCGTCCTCGAAATGCAGGCCCGAGAAGTGGGCCGTTGTTGTGCCTTCCATCATGACATCCGCCTCTGATTTCACCATGGCTATGGCGAAACAGGGGACTCCCTCTCTGCAACTTCAATGCCTCACGAGGGGGGTTTATCTAGGGTTAGGGTTTAGGTGTGGATGAGAGTCTCTCTCCCTTTCAGTCTCTCTGTCGTAGTGTGTCTGTGCGCATGGATGGGTGGATGAATGAATGATATGGATGGATGATACTTGACTGCCTGGCCTTGTCAACATTATTGGACCCACTGCAGACTAGATCTGCACATGAGGCCCAAGGAGTCCTTTTATCATCCATCGGGTTTTATATTTTAAATTATTAAGGTTGGGGGGGGGCGCAATGGGGAACTCTTATGTGTAAGCATGCCCCTTATTCATCCATCATGAAAGCCATGAGTTGTTATGTAACAATGAATGTGCTTTCTTTTTACATGTTTCACCCTGGAATCAATTTCAAAGACCCGAATTCGTCGAGTCGAAGTCATTTTGAGATGACACAACCACAAATCTATGGAGGGTCATGTTTTCATGTTGGATGGATGAGAGATACATTCATATGTATCTGTCACCAGGTGGAATCTATATTTCCACTAGAATTCGGTGGGCGAGCGACCTACATGGAAACTAGCCCTTAGTCTAGCCCTTAGTTTGGTCATTCGTTTCAGATGAGTTGGCCATAAATCTATAGAAGGTCGAGTTCTTATGTTGGATGGATGAGAGGTACGCTCATATGTGATAATTCTCTCTCACCTCAAGCCATTGATGACATTGGCGTAGGGAGGTGTTGCATTCATGCAGCGGCATTGATGATATATTTGTACAAAACCTCTTATCCATCAGCTCTCCAAGGTATGTGGGGACCATTGTGATCATTCTTAGTTGGACATCCGAATCCGATTGCAAGGCTTGTAGTAAAAGTCCATACACTCAAAACACACATGTCACGATGAGATTGGATTATGGGCTCAAAACATAGACACCATTCTAGGCTCGGTAGTTAACATACACGATGGTCGGGGAAGATAGGGGGTGATCTACCTGAATCTTTGTTTTGACTCCCCCTCGTAACATTTCCATCTCAACTTTGATTATGAAACTTGAGTGGCAATTTGCAAGATCTGCAGTTACAAACTGAATGGGACAATTCCAAGTTTGATCCAACAACCATTGATTCTATGTAACATTAGAAGTGTCCACAACATGGTTGCATGCCTTATAGATTCATGGTTGGTTTGTAAGAAGCACTCAAATATAGCATAACGCATAAGTATGCCTTTGTTAGATGATTTGACACCAAAATTAACATCCAAGACCCCGAATTGTACAAGTGAGATTCATTAAGGTAGATGGGTCTTAAGTGGCTTGTTTTCTTATTCGGACCCCCTATATTTGATTGGTATGTGGTTTGGTGAGGATCAAAGAACAAACATAATAAAGACATATGTTTAAAAGAAACCAGACTACGTCTTCAAATAGTAGTAACTACTTAACACTCAATAACAAACACAATTGGGAGGACATGTGTATGAAGTTAAGAATTCAACAAACATGCACTTCCGATAACCATAACTAAATCAAAGGAGGTCCAATTTATAATCCAAATTTTGCAGGTGTTTCATTGTAGATTCACTAATACAACACAAGTTCTTTTTGATGTAAATATAATCGGTAGAAGTTGGAGAACATGAAAAAGGAACCAAATAACACCCACATACATTAGGAAGGAGTCAATCACAAAACACGTGTGGGTAGGTTCTTATGAGAGCTGCTTTTTGCATCGGAGTTTGGTTTATAGGTCCACCAACATTGGGCTTGGGGAATTGTTGCATTCGGGCGGCGGTAGTAGTACGTGCTTCTATGTACAAACGTACCTCTCGTCCATCCGCTCTTGAAGGTTGTGGATGAATTTTAAGGAGTTGATAGGTAGGATAATTGATACGTGCTAATCTCTATGTCTACTTAGCTTAAAAGGCCGGTTTAATGCCAAAGGACATTGTGTGTTTTACATTGAATGGATGAGAAATAGACTTGTATGGCAACAATCATCCATGGCCACTGAGAGAGGGAGTTATCATACATGAGCGTACCTCTCATCCATTTAACATCAAAACTTGATCCCATATTATAGGTTTATTGCCGATTTATCTCAAATGACATCAAGTATGCTAATTTGAGATCTTTAAAGCTTATTCGGTGTGTATTCCACTAAGAAAAAGTAACCTCCGGGTTGTACACTATTTCATGGTTATCATGTTCAATGAATGGGAGGTATGCTTGTATACAATGATTTCCTCTCTCCCACATCCACCAACAACACCGGTGTGAAGGCAAGTGCGATTTAAGGTATGCAGTTCGGTTATTGGACACCTATATTTGATTGGTGTATTTGATTGGTGAGGATCAAATAACAAACACTATGAATCTCACGTTTACTAGTGGTTGAATTACATCTTCAGAACTTATTAAGTACTCCACACTCAATAGCAAACACAATTGGGAGGAAGACTTATGTATTGAGTTAAGGAATCTATAAACATGCACTTCCGATATCCATAACCAAGTCATGGGAGGTCCAATTTTCAACATGGGTATTTTTGTTGATGCTTTAGCATAGATTTGCTAATGCAACACAATCGAGAGACATTGGAGAACATGAAAAACACGCCAAATAACTCCCGCATACCTTAGCATCTGAAAGGAAGTTCTCAACATTGCAATGAACATGCAACCAATAAGCTCGCAATTGGTAATTGTTGCATTTGACTTCCCTTGGGTTTGGCATGGGATAGTTCTTCTTCTGCAAAGATGAACCCAACAACCCCCACCACTTCCTTTGCATTTTCAAAACCAAAAATCCTCACGAATAGAACCCTTGAAGTTGTAAAGTTCACCCGATGGTATCATACATGGCACCCTTGCCATGAAACTTCCATCCATCAAGTTGTGGATCTACAATGCTACAATGTCACATGTTAATACACCTCCCTAAGGGGGCAAAAGAAGAATGTACTCAATGCCATTCCAATAGTTGTAGACCCATACACCCCAAGGAAACTAATGTACTTCGGATCCGTGTATGTGTCATTTATGCACTTACTCATCCAAAAGGGATGAAGTTTCGCCGCTTAGTCATCCACTCTCCTCTACTATGTTAGGAGCCTTGGTTGTCTACATACGTAGTCCCCAAAGATAAGTGTATCCAAGGGAGGGAGGTGCAAGATTCCAAGGAAAGACCATGGATCCCATTGGCCACAAAGATTCCTTGGGACCCCAACTCACATTACCTACTACCTATTGCTGTGCTGACTGTACACAAATGGGCTCATCTCCCCATGTGACGTGGCAAACCTATCAGTTGTTGGGTGCCCACGTGGCGGCAAGTGGCCCAAGGAACGGAATATAAAACCATGGGGGTTTAAGCACATGGTGGCATAATTGCCCCGTCATAAACACCTTCAATTTTGTCGGTACATAAGGTAGTTTTGTCGGTCACGGGACTCTCTATTGGGGGTGGGGGTTTGAATTGGGGTTCTCGCCTTACTATTAGACTATGCAAGGGTTCGAGATTGGTCAACCTTGAAGACGGGCTTCTCATACTAGGAGGAGTGTTTTCTTGCGGTGAAGGGAGGTTGACTCGTGTACATAACATTTTTTAGAAATTGGACGCTCTTGGGACACTCGTGGGCTCCCTTGAGTTATGCGCTCCGGACTATGGCTAAGGGTCGGTTCACATGGGGTCCCCAAGCCCCAAGTCCCAACTCTCAACACAAGTCTTGAGCCTCGACTCCAAAAAGTGTTGTCATGTGGACTTTTGTGTCATACTTGGGACTTAGGACTTGGGACCATGTGTGAAGTGGTAAGTCCCAACTTCCATGCTATCAACAGTTGAGATTGCATGATCCAACCTCAAGTGAATTGGGACCACGTGTGAATGAGCCCTAAGTTATTGTATTGTTGTCTTTGTTAATTTGATGCAATCGTTAAGTCACATGCTATGGATGGAAAAATGTTCAATGACTTTCTCATTGGAAAGTGAAAGTGGATTTTATATGTGATGAAGGTCTATTTAATTCATGCTCTATATTTTGCACATATCATCACTATATTCGTTAATTTGAGACTTTCTCTTGTCTCAAATTAATATATGGACCACAACAACATGGTCTAATGTTTGGGTCGTTCTACCTAAACCATCTTGATATGAGTTCTTAATTGGGTCCTTGATATGAACACCCGCTTCAAAGTATTTGCATTTTACAACATTCTCCAATATATGTGTGATTTTACCCATGTTCCTTATATTTGTAACTGTCTCAAAATGCCGAAAAAATCCCAAATTAACGAATATAGTGATATGTTGTATTAAGGGCATTTATCGCACTAAATTGAAAGCTCAGTATAAATACCATGAGTTCATTTTCTAGCATGCCGTCAGTATGTATACATTTTCTAGCATGGGATCCATGTTAATTCCACCTTGACTAGAAGGATTAGTGTGGCACACGCTCATTACTTCCACGCTAATTTTCCACCCACGCTACTAGGACTATTTAGTGTAGTTGCCATACTTCTCCATCCACAATTTCTCCCTCAAAGATTTCCATGACAATAGAGTCATGCTTATAAGATAATACAAGGTTTATGTATCATTTTAAGGAATGAAATTACAATAAGGGCATGCTAGTGCTAGTGGTTATCGCTTTCTTAATACTCTCGTTGATTAAGAAATGAGTGGCAATCCAACTTCATTGCACATGAGGTCACCAAAAGTGGGAGTGACCATGTTAAAAAAATGGATGAGAAAGTGATAATGCAGTGAAGTAGAAACCTACATGTTCAAAAATGCATAATGTATTGAAATTACATGAATCTACAAGAAGAAAACCCAAACAAGTTGTCTCAACATAAATTGAAGGTGACCATGTCAAAGAAAACTACTTTTAAATCATATTTGTTGTTAGTAAGATGTTATACATTGCATTCGATTTCCATACTACGTCTTATCTAAGTTTGCTTTACACTATGTCATGTGACTAAAGCTTTTAAAAGCTACGATTTAAGATTTCTCATAGTCATGGCTTCGGATCGCTGACAACGAGAAATCATGAATCATTTTTTCTCACGGCCTTTGGTCACATGTGTAAAATAGCCCTTAGATGACGGGTGAGCTAATATGAGATATATATGAGATATATGTCCACCAGTGAAAGACACAATGGTTAAGGGCCACTTCACACATGAGCCAAGAGCCGTGACCCTGAAATCGTGAGAGCCCAAAAGAAAGTGTCCAAAGGCCGTCCCAACTCACCTCCAAAATCATGTAGGTGGTCACGGACCCTAAGTATAGTGTGAAGTCATATGCGACCGGACCCTCAACCAAATGCTATTTCGATGAATGTTTATTCATGCAAGTCCTTACACATGATAAAATAGAATAAATCAACGGTTGTAAGCGTTCGGAGTGCCATGGTCTCCCGGTTTTGTGTTAGACCTACCTCCAAGAGGTGGTTTTTGAAAATAGTCCAAGTGACCATGAAACTTGATCCATTCGATGCCATTTAGGAATCCATGTAGACTTTACATCCATCTTGCATTCACATGCTCCGTTGGTCCCTCAAGTGGAGTGTGCAGCTTGAACTTGGACCGGCTCGGCCTTTTTCACCAATGAGAGTGCTTGAAGTGTAATGGTCATGGGCTCTCGGTCTCGGGTGTGAAGTGGCCCTAAGGGCTGGTTTACACTATGGACCAGGGCTCTACAAGGCAGCTGATTGGTTGTTGAAGTTGTCATGGGACAACTTCAGTTTACACTAAGGAAAAAATGTCAGAGGGACCATGGAGGTCGAGGTCCCCAAAATATAATTTTTAAGGCCTAATAAATACATTGACATGGTCCAACGGGTTTTGCGGTGAGAGAGGCAAGAGAGGTGGTCTGGTAGGAAAAGGCAAGGGCCCATGGCAGAGAAATGCCATTTTAATGATTTTCTAATAAATCTACCCTCTGTGTGCCTTGATTGTATCATAGCCCATGAGACATACCATTACTACCTTGCTCTACCCCTTATACCGGCTCCCATGTGTTTCACCAAACAACGTGGGACATCTAGAACTCAAGAATTTGAGTGCAGATTTATTTTTTTGCTCTACCAATTGCAATGCTTGGAATTTGGGGGCTTGTAATATACCGTTGGAAAGGTCTTGAAAACACCTTTCCAACGGTATATTACACGCCCCGAAACTTTCTAAAATTATAGTTGCAAAACGAAAAAGAAAAATCTGTAGTCATTTAGTGACTGTAGATCAGGGTGGTCAAAAGAACCGCAATGGGAAATCTTCTAACACTAATTATCAAAGAATTGAACTTTAGTGTTGAGCAAGGTAGGGTGGTAACAACATTAAATATAATCAAACACTAAATATCCTATTTAGTGTAGTGACAACACAAGGTACATGTCACATGTAAATTACATTGAACATGTACAAATTAAATTGCTCATTTATTTTTATAAAAATTGTTGTGAGAAGATTTGCAAGCCACATCTTCGACACATTTAACAAGAAGTGAAGATAAGTGAAGCCCAAGAGAAGACAAGAGAATGGTCAAACTTGAATTTTTTTCGAAATTGCCCTTTTTGGGCATGTATTAAAAAAATCAGCACCTTCGCTTTTTGGTGCATGGTCATTCTTCTTGGTCCACATTCGGTTTACACCTAGTGAGGGGCCCAAGGCTCTCAAAACTAATTTTTTATGAACTCGGACCATGGAAGTCGGATCATGAACTCGGACCATGAACTCGGACCATTGACAAAGGCCATCTTCCATGGTCCGACTTCATGGTCCATAGTCTAAACTAGCCCTAAGTTAGAATGAGAGGAAGGGCCTTCTTGGAGAGAAAAAAGTGTGTGCCTATTGAGGCCCATGGAATCAATGACGCAACGGGAGGTGGAAATGGCCCCTATGATTGAGGGTCAAAAAGCACCCATTATTCACCCCCAAAGGTACATAGGTAGATTCATTCATTTCGTCCACACGAAGACAACTCTGAATCATAGGCACATGAACATCCAGGAAACCGGGGTCCCTAGCACACTCTAGCTTAGAATCCTATTGTCTATGCATTTGGAAGTGTGCTACAGTCAAGACTCTATAAGTGTTACCCCTATAAGTGTTATAATTTCATATATGTTAAGAAAATTTTACTCCCCTACAAAAACACAATTGGTAAGACTAGTGAGTGTTATGTGTTAAGTGTTATAACATGCTCTACTCCCTTCTTTGTTAATTGCACCTCTATAAGTGTTAATTTTGAGAAAATCAAGGTAATAATATATGAGAGCATACATTTTAAACATGTAATCACATTTATCCCATATTCTTTGTTAACAATTCAAAATTGTTGGAGGCACACGGGTGTTCTTTCAATCTCTATTGAGAGGGAGATAGAGGAAGCTAGGCGCTTGGTAGAGGTTGATGAAGTTGCTACTCTACTTCATCAACTGACGTTGTTGTCATCTGATAGTGAGGTGGGTGACGTGATGAATGCTCATGAATACCTCAATTACGAGATGGAGTTTGATTTAAACAACCCCTATGAACCTACCGATGAGGAGTTTTTGGATATGTATTCCTCAGAACATCAAGAAATTGATGTTGATGAGGTTATCGTTGATGTGGTAGAAGAAGTTGTAGGATTGAGTGTTGCTGAGCGTTCTCTAGAGACTTTGAAGAAATACTTTGAACAAAGACCAAATGATACCCTATCACACATCATGAGCATTCAAGGACTGCAGAAGGAAGTTTCATATCATCATTTGGAAGCTTCTCATCAAACTACTATAGACTCTTTTTTTCGGTTAGTTTAGTTGGAAGAATCTCGTCAAGTTACTACTATATAGATTATTTCTTTCAATTAGTTTAGTTGAATTATGTATTATCATTTGTACTTTCATTCTTTATTTTTATAAAACGTTATGTTCTTCATTTTCGGAATTTTTAAGTGTTATTTCTATAAATGTTATTAATCATCGGTATGAATTCTATAAGTGTTACTTGTTATAATTCTATATATGTTATTTTTTTGCTACTCCCGACCTGTAACATTTATAGAGTCTTGACTGTACCGCTAGGCTTCCTTATAAATTTCGACGTTTTTTACTTATTTATCAAATGCACAATCATGTTGTTTCCCTCATAAGGCTCTTCAAGAGGGTGTCCCTTCATTCATTAGAATAAGCGTTACTTTGGTTATTCTCAAATCTTTACCAATATTCTCCCATTTTTAACGTGAAAATGTGATTTAATATATTATTTTAAGGTTTTCTCGTGCAATGATGAGCAATTGGGCTTTCCGCTATGAAGATTCCAAGGGATTGTATGAAGCAGGCATTGTTCATCTACAATGATTGGGTTGGGTCTTACTAAGAAAAGAGAAGGGTTGGTAAACCACTCCTTGAGAATGCTACGTTGGAAATGCCTTTGAATGTTTTCTTTGTGGTCTCCTAAGTAAAATGTGGAAGTTAAGCATGCCTTAAACAAACACTTGTAGCTCTACATCCACATTTTATGATATGAATTTTGAAACACGCAATCAATGTGAGATGATTCGAAGCCCAAATTGTGCAGACAATCATTTTTCTCAATATTATTGGAGTTCATACCAATATCTTTTTCATAACTGATAGCTCATTCAAGGGGAAAAAAATGTTATCATACATCCTCACAATTTTTCATCCATGGAAGTTCGATACCCATAATTCCCAATTTTTGTTTACAAGTTATTGGTTACAATTGATAACCAACTTAAACCCTAAATATGCTTGGGGATTTTTGCTCAAGATGGGTCAAAACGACATCTTATTTTCAGTGATTTTTTTGACAAAGATCTTGAACATTTTTAATAGATCTAATTGTATGGATGTGGTTCCCTTGAAGTCTACAAAATACAATATTATTTTCAACCATCCACATGGTTGAATATGGGATACCAAATTTTAGAAAATTATTGTAGGTAAGATTTTTATTTTATTTCATTTTATTTCATTTTTATTTTTCTAGAGTTTCTCCTAAGATGTCTACTATTGAAGGATCCAAGATAAGATAAGATAATATTTTGCTTGATAGGTTAGGAGAGAAACCCTATGTAGTTGGCACTCTCGATCCAAATACTTAGGTTTGGGAGTTCAGCTTTGAAGACAATTTGACTATTTGTTTTGACTATGGGAGCTCCCGTCCGTGAGACTCCTCATACCATGTATTCACCATACATGTACACCTATGTTGTGGCTAAGATGGCAAATCCAAGGTATTTCCATTACTACAATGTTGTGCATACAAGTTAAGTGTGCATATATTGTATTTGCCAACCTTCAAATCTTGTATACAACTCATTTGAAATATTTAATGGATGCTTAACATTTTGGAGGCCATGTTGGGGATGAGTTTGTGACACTTCTCATCAAAATGCAACCGACTTGATGTGTGTAGTTTCAATGGAGGCCCTTGAAGAGACCATCAACCAAAGATGACAAACAAACATCAACATCCATGAAATTGAATAATGTGGAAGAGTCATTGGAAGACCTTTATAAGGCAATGGGAGATATCACTAAGCAAATTTTCAAGTTAGACAAGTTGTTCAAAGAGTTTGACATGAATGAAGGGGGAAGAGACACAATACAGTGACTGCCAAAACTGAGTACAAA
Organism: Polytrichum formosum; assembly: GCA_964035585.1. Classification (NCBI taxonomy): domain Eukaryota; kingdom Viridiplantae; phylum Streptophyta; class Polytrichopsida; order Polytrichales; family Polytrichaceae; genus Polytrichum; species Polytrichum formosum. The sequence continues at coordinate 21,813,942 of OZ037939.1, read as the reverse complement.
CACAACATATTGAAATTCAACAAACAATGTAAGGAAATTGGATGCACCAAAAATGAAACCATAAATTGCATAGGATTACCATTGCAATCAGTCATACTTCCATGGGAATTGAGGCCTATTACACACAAGTATGCATGTACAAACAAAAAGTAAAGTGAAGTTCAATCCAAAACTCAATTTTGCTCACACAAGTTGGAACAAAGTTAAAAATTTGTCCACCTACCCTTAGCAGCTATAACAACTGCAATGCACTTAGGCATGCTCCTATACAAGTTCTTACACTCATTGGGAGTAATTGAAGCCCAACAATCCTCAACACGCTCCCACAATTCTAACATTCCTTTGGGAGGTCTCTCATATTGGTTTAGTCCACGTTTTAAAGTTGCCTACAAGTATTCGATCGGATTCAAGTCTGGAGATTGCGTTGGCCACTTCAAAATAGTAAATTCTTGCGAATTCAGCCAACGGCGCACACTCTTGGATGTATGTTTCGGGTCATTATCATGTTGAAAAATCAAATTGGCAGGATCCAAATTGTATGCATGCAGCGTATGAATCAACTCTCACTCTAAAATTTCTCTATACATGTACTGATCCATTCTTCCCTCAATCCTACACATCATACCAGGGCCACTCGGAGTCATGCAACCCCACATCATCACTCCCCCACCTCCAAACTTGACAATTTGTTGCACCATTCCAACACTTCTACTCTGTCCATCACGAAACCAACACCAACTACGACCATCAGAGCAAAATCGGTTGATTTTTGTTTCATCGGAGAATACTACACGATCCCAATCATCATCAGTCCAATGACAATGACGTCTAGCAAATTCTAATCGTCCCTTAATTTGAAGAAGTGTGAGCTTTGATTTATTTTGCTTCACTTTACATTTCAAACTTGTTTTTCGTAACACTCTCCTCACAATACTATCGCTCATACCAACATGAAGCTCTTCTCTCAAGTAATTTCCAACTTTGTGTGCAGTTTCTAAGCCACCCACAGTGATTTCTCTCACACAAGTTCTACAATCAGCTGCACTGTACACCTATGGCCTACCACCAAAACTGTGATTGACATCACTCAATTCACTCAAATGTTGCTTACGAAATTGTGCAACCCAACTTTGGGATACTTGTAAGTCTCTAGCAACATTTCTAGTACTTTCACCCCTCCTCAACTTCTCTAAAGTAGCTTCTTCTATTTGCTTTCTACCAGCAACAGAGAGAGACCTCAATGAAACCATTTTGCTCAATTTGCATACATGATGTGCACTGAATGGGGACACAATTATAAATGTGAAGGCCAAGAACATGCCCACCCAAAAAACCGGACCCAGAAAACCACTTGTACATGTTAGATTTGTAGCATTCATTGCGTAATCCAAGTGTGAGCATAACTGAGTTTTGGAGCTAATTTACTTTGATCTAGATCTTTCTCAAATTATCTTGCATTGCTGGACTTGTAATTTGGTAGCCACATCATTTACATGCATGTATACTTGAGCCGTCAACTGATTTGGCATTAAATACAATAAATTATAAAATATGAATGGCTAAAGGTAGACTAGGCTTTTTCGTACTCAGTTTTGGCAATCACTGTATATTTCCAAAAGACCAAGTGGAAGCCACATAAGCTACACCATTCACCCTTTTATCACCACCATCTCCAATATCAACCACAATACCGGTGTCATTACCCCTTGCAAGAGGATTTAGGCCTTCAACACATCCTACCCACCATATTGACAATAGCCCAATAATACTGCAACCCTATTTTCATGTCATGGGTTGTTGCCAACAACTTTATCGAGAAACAAACATCCATATTTGATTTTCGACAATAGTGTTGATCTTGACACCCACGTAAAAACTTTCAACATGGTGGGCACTGTCAATGGTGTGGATAGCGTACTCGAACAAAAAAAAATCGAGCACCACCTTAAGAGGTTTGGGTGTTGATTGGTACTAAGTTTTATTCAAGATGAACCACTCGTTGCTATCGATATGCTCGAACGCCAATTTTGCAAACGATCTTGTAGTATCAAACTACATGACGAAATTATCACCAAACTCTCAAAAATTAAACAAAGCGTTGATGAACCAATGGAGGATTATTATTCAATATTCATCAAACTGAGGTACTTGTTGCTCGGCCAACCTGACAATTTGATTCTAAGAATTTGGTTTCAAGTAGGATTAAAATATTGGTCGCAACAAGGAACGGTTTTTATTATAATGCATACCTTAAGGGACTTGAAGCATTACTACTCATAGAAGAACAATGGAGTTCGAATGGATGGGCAATGACATGGCCAACGACAACCACGACATTACCATGCCAAATATGTCACAAATCACATCCAAACAAATCCAAGAAATCAACTCACATAGTAAAATCAAAGGAAATCCCCCACATCAACCAACATCAAAATTGAACAAATGGATTGCAACTCAATCCAACCAAATATACCAACATACAAGATCAACTGGTTGATATCCACTTAAACATTACAATGGTCTAAATGTGGCGGGCCAAAAAGAAATATTGAATGCCCAATTGTTCAAAAACAATGGGAAAATATCGTGTTGATCATAACATTACTAGACATGGAGGTGTCATGCTCAAGAATTCAACCATGCATGTGGAATGCAATGTTGTCAAAACCCGTTCCAAGGCACCCATAAAAACTATGCCTAGAGATCATGAGCCCACTCATCCTTACAAAGCATCTCGCTGGCATGAGCTTGACTCCATTCGAGAACATGTCACAATAGAGCTAGAACACACAACACCGGAATATACACCCAAACTGGCATCCTTACCCGAATAACCACCTGACATCTCTCATCAAAGCCTTCACTCCCCAATGGGCAGCAACCATTCGACATCAGTAGCATCGCTGGGTACTGGCACGCTTGGGGTACCCAGGAAAGGACCTCAGACGAGTCTCAAACGGACCCGATGTTCAAGCCACACCCGATGTTCATTTCGGTGCCACGTCCTCAAATTCCTGGTCCGGAACAGTCTCTCAGGCGGGAACAATGTGAAACCTAGCGCCCATTCGGCACTGTCTTAATTTGGCGCGCTCTTTCTCGCATTTACCTCTTTTCCCTTCATATTGTCTTGTCTTTCGTCCCTTCGTCTCGTCGCTTGTCCTGTTTTGTTTTGTGTGCATTTACTGTTTTCTGGTTTCTTGTCAGCTGGGTTTTGCAAGCTTCCAAGGGTAAGTTCTTCATTATGCTTTCAGAAATGTTTCCGTGCATTTGCCGAGTCAATTCTTGAAGTTATCGCCATCAGTTCCTTCTCATTCTTCTCTCTATAGAGACCTGCGCTTCCACAAATTTCTCCGTGCTAGTGCGGCATCTCCATGCAAACCTCGCAGTAGACTGTCTGTCCAATTTCTGCTCCAATTTTGATTTCTTTGAATTCGCAAGATTGAGGCTGTATCCCGGGATTTCTTTGCAATCTTATCGACGTCATATCATCAAGCCTACTAAACTGCATTCGATGTGGAATACTGTGCATCTGGACGATCTCCTTCTACACCGAATTGCTCGATATCCTTTCTTGCTCGATCTTTAAATGTTAATCTTTAATGTTAAATGTTAGCATACACACGGGAAAGCCCTTTGTCGAAACCTGTGTTTCATCTTTCTCTAAGGTGTGTTAATCTTTAAGGTGTGTTAAGGTTTAAAGATGATGTGTTAATCTTTAAGGTGAAACCTATCGAAACCTGTCAAAAGCTGATGTTTCCTCCCAATCTTCCTCGACGAAGGACACACGAAGAAAGTTGTCTACCTTATCTTTAAACTGTCTTGTCACTCGGTTGGAGAGGTCAATCTCCGGGCCATAGCAGTAAACTTTGGTGGGTGTAACCGCGAGCCTGTGCACACTCAGTAAGGACGGAGCCGACTGCAGGAAGTGAGAACTTGGGAAATCCCGAGCGAAAGTGACTTATTTTTGTAAAAACCTTAGAGATTTTTTCCACCAACTAGTATATCGGGATCTAAGCTTCTGAATCGGGGAGAATGTAGTGATTGCGGCGGCAATTCCGGTACCAACCGGTTTCAGGGAAACCCCTTTAACACCAAGGTTGTGCATTATAATCTCCTCAAGATATCAAAAAGAAAAGGAAAAAGAATCTCAGAGGTTGTTACGAGGCGGGAAGAAGCTGCTCTTCCTTATGTTTACGGGAAGTGACTTAGTCTAGGGTCGGCCGAAGAGGCTCTTCATTCATGTCTCAGGGAAGCAACCTATATATGCTGCTGTTGAAGAGGCTCTTCGTTTATGCTTACTGAATCTTATAGCTATGGTGATCTTATCCATGTGCAACCCAATAGACTTTCTTCAATTAAATAAAGATGGGTTCTGACCAGATGTTCGATTAACATTTAACATTTAAAGATTAACAGTTTCCCAGCTAATCGTTGAAATTGCGAGTTCTTGATAGTCGTTGGAAGTGACTGAATGTGGAAGTGTTTCATGTAGATGTCGCCGCGTTTTCTTGTTGATGGGGTGCCTGAAGGAGGCGTGATAGTGGGCGACATTGGACAGGAAGTCCCCGAGAGTCGTATTTGTTCTTACTTCGGGCCAAAGTCGAGCAAGTCTGGGTGGAAGTACCAACTGCGGACCTCTCCTGAAGAGCAGGATGCCATACTTAGTTTGTATCGGAGAGTTTACGAGTGCCAGGATATACCGAACAAAGAGATCACAGTTCAGTTTGCGAAAGGTCTTATTCTAATGTCTGAGGGTACAAAAGTGGACTGGGAGGAGTTCAGAGTCAGTCGTCGAAAATATCGTGAGGGTTTGCGAAAGAAGAAAGAACTCACTCGCGCTGAGAAAAGTGAGAGGGAGGGCGACGGCTCGGTTCCTTCTGTAATAGGAAAACGACGCTGTCTGGCTACACAGGGGGTGGTCGGTGATGATTTCCCTCCTTCGCTGAAGCTCACAGTGAAGTCCGACGTTGTAGGTGAAGGTTTAGTTGCTTCAATGGGGAAGAGGGGTGGTGGGAAGGGGCGACCAGTCAATGTCTCACCCTCTTGGAGTCAAGCTGACATCGACGACATGGTTGAGGTAATTGCGGACCGTTCTACGTTGCTTGAGAGTTTTAGGGTTTCTTTGGGCGAGGTAGCGAAGGTCAAGGGTGAGAAAGAAGACTCTCTGAGGAGAGCGAAATTGATGCGAGAGGACCGGACGGTAATGATAGGTGAAAGCCAGTCGGAGATTGAAAAGATCGATAGTGAAGAGCTCTCCATACGAGCTCGGATAGAAGAGAGGTCGATCCGCATAGAGTCCTTAGGGTCAGGAGAGAAGTCTGTTTTGGAGAAGGAAACCCTTGTAGCAGAGCTTTCGGATGATGAGGGGAGGTGCGAGGCCCTTTGTGCTTCCAGAGTTGATGAGCAGCGTAGCTGTAAACGGTCACGGCAGATTGTCTCCGACTGTGAGCAAACCATTTCCCGTTTGGAAAAGGAGCTCGAGCTCACATGCGATGAACATAGTAGATTAGAACAGAAGGTGGAGGCCTTTGTGGGACAGCTGATTGTCATGGAGGAGCAGCTGCGAATGATGCGGGAAGGCTTCGGAGACTGTTTCTGGCCCGTGCCCATCGCCAAGTGCCCTGAACGTCCGGTACATTTGGTGCATACTCTGAACCCTTGTCCCGTTTGCCACCTCTGGTACTCTTGCTGGGATTATGTCCCGATTGGTTGCGGACATTGCTACCACCCCTGGTGTCTTGCTTCCCACGCCAAGGTTTCTTCGAAGTGTCTTGTAGCGGACTGTGAGAAGGCTTTTCTTCGTCGGCACCAAGTCGCATTAGGTATAAGAGCTCCGGTGAAACCTTCAGCGATCATCGTAAAGAAGGAGGTGCTGCAGGCTTCCCACTCCTTCCCAGCTGCTCACGACAAGATCAAAGGTACGTGAACCCAAGTGCGTCCATTTGCTTTTCACCCGGATCGGAAGCTGTTCTTTGTTTGTTTTGTGCTCAGCCATTTTACCTCAGGAGTTCATAAGTGCTCACGGAATGAAGAAGTTCGGATATCCTTTTTGTCTGTCCGTTTGTTTGTTTTGGAGTTTGTGATTCCAAGATTCCTCTATTTCCATTCTTGTGTTCCGGGCGGAGTAACGTGTGTGCTTGTGTATTTAGGAATTATAGTGTCCTGATCCTTTGTTTCGGCAGTTCCTGATGCTCTTCTCCGGAGGTCCTTTGAGTGTTCGGGAAATTACAGAGGCAACGTCCTTTGAGTACCGACGTCCTTTGAGTGTCGAGGTCTTTTGAGTGTCCATTTTTCCGGAGGTCCTTTAACTGTTCACAATTCCTGATGTATGCACATATAGTTCACAATTCCGGATAGTCCCGGATTCCTTTGTTCCGGCAGTTCCTGATCCTAGATTTTGGAGGTCCTTTGAGTGTCCGGGAAGTTACAGGGGCGAGGTCTTGCGAGTATCAAGGTCCACAGCATTGAGCTTCGCAATCTTTCACACTGCCCATGTTCGGCATGAATCTGTATGTCCAGACTGGGAGCACACTCTAGGCATGCACAACCAACCCTGTGTCAGCAAACAGGGTGAGGGAACAGAGTGTGTGGAATTCTCTATAGTTGTAGAGAAGAAAACGGCTCTCTTATATTCTGCTTTGCCGAAATTTTATTTCTTTCTCAGATCTACTTAGGTACAGAGGTCAAAATATACCACTTTGTGTGGCATCTCGTTTTATCGTCTCTGCTTCGGCTGACCAAAGGCGAGAGGACATTAGATGTAAAACTGCTTATTTGTCTTTAAGAAAAAGGTGAGGGAGCGAAGTGTACACATATCTGTACAGTTCTTGTCAAATAAACCGAAGTAAATCATTCATTGATAATATTCTGTGAAGCATTTATTCACCTGAACAAGGTGAACTCAATAATTTTATCCAAAGCTTCGTAGATTGTGTCAATAACCCATCAGTCTGCTTTCAGAGTCTACGGTGGTTTCAAGTTGTGAAGAAGGCGAGAGGATACCTCTCGGTTCCCAGGCAAGTGAGACAAATGTTCCGACGGCCAGCCATGGATGTGCGTCGGGAGAGGAGAACGTGCCGTCAAATTGTTTTATGTGCAAGACAAAGCCCCATGCTGTGAGTCTGAAGGTTAGGACGCCCGGCCATTGCATATTTTCTTCTCTGCTTTTGTATTTTGATTATCCCTTGATACTGTCAGAGTTGAATTGATGTTGGCATCACGGTGTTGTAGGCCTGCGGTCACGACACCTTCTGCTTCGGCTGCGTCAATGGCTTGACTGTTTGCCCAACATGCAAGGAGCCCATCGTAGGATGGGAGGCGATCCGGCAAGCGCGTTCAACTCACCTGGTTCCGGAGAAGACAGGAGCGCTCGAGAGAGTGGCCGCTGCGACCTCGATCGCGAATGAAGAATTCGGGTCCAAGGGTGCAGCAGTTCCGACGGCCTTCACAAAGGATTTGCGTGCAGACATCGAGGAGGGCGAAGATTATAGCGACGAAGATGATAACATCAACGACGGCCTGGTCCACTACTGCGACGGCGTTACTTTCAGCCAAGGAGGTGTACGTTCAAGGTCAGTGGAGCATCCGGAGCGAGCAGAAGAAGCGGTTTACTTGTCAGCAGAGGAAGAACAGTTGACAGGTGCCACGTCTCGGAGGGAATTGTCTACCCCTCCATCGAGCTCTGATCCAGTCAAAGGCGGTGAATTATTAACAGCGGTGAAGAAGAACCCCATAAGAAAGGACGAGGACGATAATATGAATCACACGCGGATTGTGAAGAGAACTATGAACGAGATTCTAGGTATAGGGTGTGAAGATGAGCCACCGAAGAAGAGGCCGGGGCGTCCACGGAGCGAAATGAAGAAACAAAATTTTGATAGTTTGACGCAGGGTCTTCGTTTGTCACGGAATGGCACAGTCCGACAGACTGTTCCTGCAAAGTTTAGGGATATGTAGACGTTGACAGGATAAATAAAGGTTTTGCCTTGAGATTTACTGTTTTGTCTATGTTTGTACGAGTTAGTTGAATTTGCTTGTTTTGTTGAATGTGTGTTGGACTTGAGGTCGGAGGTCCTTTGCAGGTGAGTGTGATGTTTGCGGTGAGTGCATATTTGTCTGGAAAGCCTAAGAAATCACGGGGAGCAATTAATCAGAAGGCACGTCACATTCTGTAGATCCTTGATGAGAATAGTAATGACTTACAAACTCCTCATCTTTAGACTCCATGTAATCCCAAGGGTGTACAATTTGAGTGCAAGCATTAGAGTCTCCCCGCCGCCAATGACAAAGATCCTTCGTTAGAGCTCTCAACTCGAGCTCTAGAGTAAAGGGGCCTTAGTCTAGCCGTGTCAATTTTACCGCATGTTTCCCCAGGTAATAAGTTACCCAAAGTTCCCTGCGATTTGAATATGACCACAGATTGTTGCAGAGCCTATAATGTAGCTCATTTAATAGACACATAATAGATTCCATAGGTTACAGTTTCATTCGTGTAACCATACATCCTTTGACCTATGTAGCTACTTGGACCGCCACTTTAGTTTCTTCGTAGATGTTGATAAATCTAGTGAGGTATGTGGCAACGTCGTAATTAGTTGAAAGCGACTAGACTCTTCTGTGAGTCTCAGATTTCCATTCTTGTGTCGGACTGCAGTAATTTAGTTCATTGAAACTGAGGACTTGAAGTTGCATTCAGTCACAGTACTTCATCGATCCGTGTGTCTGTATCTGGTGGGGCTTACAATTCAAGGGAATTGAACTTCACCACCCCTGCTCAATATCTAAGATCTTTGTAGATAGTACTACTGGTGAACGGAGTACATCTCCCCCTATCCTAGATATGCTGACAGAGATGATGATCTTTATGGCCGCTGTGCTAATGTTGCTGGATAACAACTTGAGGGCACATAAGTTAGATTGAAGCGCGTGTAGTGCGGCAATTATGCATTGCTCTTATACACCTTCAATCTGATTGAGAAATTTTCATACAATATGGCTAGCTACACCCTACAGACCGTCAATAGGGTGTGGCATATGCAAATTGTCTTACTTGGAAAACTGTAACTGTCTACAATATGTTTTCATCGAACGTCATATGCATGAAGTTCACAAGTTACTGTGGACATAAATTGTACTGAGGCGCTGCCTGTATGCAATCTCAGAGAGTACTAGGCTGCCCAATTTGAAATACCCTTAGCTTCAAACAAAATCAATCAGAATCAGTACATTGACTGATGAAAGCTGCATGATGAGGTTGGTCTGCCACAGTTTATTGCAGCTCCGATCGGACTGGAGCTAGTTCAGCAGTTGAAATGCAACATTGGCATGTGTTACAGCGAAGTAATTTTTACCTGAATGCAAATATGGCTAGACGCACACAAGATGCTCGGACTTTGTACTTGGTGTTTGGAATGATGAGCAGTTTGTGGAGTCTCAACACAATTCCGATCAACGGTGCTACAACGCTTGCACTTACAAGATCATAACAAGTTTGACATTGATTCACTCAAAACCATCATTGATCTCTGTTCAAATCACTTCTTGCAAGCACATCCATGAGAATTATACGTGAAGCACTATAATTTACTAAATTTGTGTCAATCTGATGTGGATGTCGATTACACAATGTCCCTCTGACCATCAAGGGCACTGGTTGTTCAACAACTTCTTACTTTAGATGGACTCGTGTCCAGTCCGATTAAAATTTAAACTCAATCAGATCAAGATAATTCCTGACTACTCCATCCACAATACACTTGGAATTCAGGGGTTTGAATCCACCAATACAGCAATACACAAAGAACCAAAGAGCCTTGAACTCATACATGATGGAGACTTCAAATTGAAACTTTTTGCCTTGTCAAATTACAAAGAGGAGTACTAAAAAGGAGATAAGCAACAACTCCAATAATCTACTCGTCTTCTTGGCTGCGAAGGCGGGCACTTCCATTGGTAACTGCGACATTCAACTGTGCAGCACGCTCCACAATAGCCTTTCTCTTCAGATTGGACACATTGTGAGCGATCTCAGCACTGTACTTCCTGCAAAACCATGAAATCAAACAACCTATCAGAACCTTTTCCTCACAGTATGCAGAACGTATAAAGAAACAATTTTTTCCAAGAAAGTGTTATCATCCCAAGCTAATACACTATCAATTTACTGAATTATTGCGAATATTAAGTTAGAATTATTGCGAGATCATATTGAAGTGCTCTACCAGTGCATACTCACAGCATTTCCACAGGATTTCCAAATACCATATACGGGCTGTCATATGGTGAGAAATGCTCGAGTCTTCTGGCCGGCATGTGTGGCCATGATAATTGAAAGTTTCTGGCCAGCCACTACTTCAAAGCCACACTCGAATTATTTTGTGGTACTCAAAAGAGGTCACACTCAAAAGAAATGTTTTGTGGTACTCAAAAGAGGTCACTCATCTGTGATCCTCCGTAGTGGCTTCAGTAAATTTGTCTCATACACCTTACTTGAGCTCAAAATTTGTGCTCAAAATTCACACATACACCTTACTTACCTTCATTCGCTTTCCTCATCGCTACTTTCTTCCAGCTCGGAGTCATCTTTCTCCAAATCATCGTCGGATTCGTCTGATGCGCATTCTGATGATTCAATTTCGTCCCGCTCTTCTCTGATCTTAATTGCCGCATTGATCTTTGCTAGCGTCATTGAGCTCAGTTGATACACCGATGTGGAGGCCTTTCGCTTGTGTGGAAGCAGCTTCATACTGAATTTAATTGCCACCACCAAGTGGGAATAGATACGTGCACCTCCAGCAGCTCCATTAAATAGGTACGAGTTCTGACTTGTCCCCTGCTGATGGTAATACAAGCCCTCCACAACCTCGTCGTCCCGTTCAAAAACCCCACCCCATGAATCAGTTGTCCCGTTCTCTTCAACAACGTACATTCTCTTTGTACACATCAACACAAAAAATTTAGCGCCTCCGGCGTTTGGATCTAGCGGATCTGCATACACTGCAAAGTGGTCACCCACATTCAACTCCGAAGCAAGGTCATTGCTATCCGGTTCAGACGGCCACACCACATCAGGATCCTCCTCTTCCTGAACTGCGTCTTCTGGCCGAAGTGGCTCTAAAGTTTTCAACGTCCAAGGACCGGCGTAAGCTCTGTTGGGGCACAAGTTCCCAGCCTCTTCCCGAGATACACATCCCACGCAGAAACAGGAGTAGTCTTTCACTTCGAGGAGGACATTATTCGATGGTCCCACACTTCGAACTGAATGGATGCTACGGCTGCCGGACACGGTCTTGCAGCCCATTGAAACCTTGCGGCACACTTCGGTCTTTCCAATGAGCAGAAAACTGCGTTTCACATCTCTTCGTGCTCCCGGGTAAGCAGCATGCGGTTGATTCATTGACGATCGTAGGAAGTGCACGACGTCCTCTGCATTGTGAAGGCGCGTACTGTCAACTCGAAGTTGCTCCTTCCTCAGCCCAGACTTCAAGCACGCCCCAGCCCCATCATGAGGTCCTTTCCCGTGACCGCTGCCCCAATAATGCCAATCCATTTGACAACCAGAAGGGTGTAGATCAGTGACCGTGAGTGACGGGTACCTGAAATCAACAGCGACAAAGGAAAATTAGATTGTTCAAGTTAAATTTAAGAGCATCTACAATAAGATGTGGAGAATTGGAAAATGTTGTCATAAAAATGAAGGCAGATAACAAACCTGGATACGTAGAAGAACGCCGTGGCACCCTTGAACTGAGCTGCGCAACCATCAGACCACACAATATGTCGGGTTGGTGCTCTACCTTCTGCACACAACGTTGTCCAGTGTAGATTGAGGCAGTGCTGCACAAAAAGGCTGTCATGCTTTGGGTTGTCCGAGATATAGTAATAGTAATCAGTAAGCCGCTTTTTTGATTTCGGATCTGCAACATCATAGTCTGGATTCACAGTGTAAGTGATGTGCACAAGAATCGTGAGCTGGAAATTATACCAATGTTGTGACTGTACTTCGTTCTGCCCCTTGAAGGAATAATTCTCTGCGTAGTCTATTAGGCTCATGATTTCTCCCGGCTGCAGCCCCTCGATGCATGCCCGATACTGCGCATCCTGCCACCGGGCCGTATGCTGGTGACGAAGAAAAGGAGGGATCTTCGACTTCGCAAAATCGAGGAACACCTTCGCAGTCGTCCGTTTGTATTCTAGCCGCAGCACCTTCTTCGGATCTCCCGCTTTTGTCTTCCCGGCCTTTACCATCTCAAACCTCCGCCATTCTAATAAAGACTCGTTTGTAGGGTCTACTTCTCTCTCACACAAAGGGATCAAATGAAAGCCACAGCATTGACACTCTCCTTTCACGCACCCCATGCTGTGCCACTCGGAGCCAGTTGGGCGAGGACACAGACATTGCTCCCACAGTTGACTGCATCGGCCGTATGTGTGGTGTTTGCTCTGGCAGGAAACTACCCCTGTGAGCGCCCCTCCATCTTGTGCCCTACAACATAGATCTGGACACCAGCAACTGCAAGTGTCGACCCCAACGCCCAGGTGGAACTTTCCAGCTCGCATGTTGTTGAACCCCGTCATGATCTCTACCATCTCCTGATGATATCGGCAGCAACAAGAATTGAAGTCTCTCAGGCGTTTTATGAAGAAGGGTCGCAGGTTTCTAAAGGACACAAAGGAAACCTTCAAGTGCCCGTAGTTGGCCTTGAAACTTGTGTAGAAATCTAGCTGCGAACACGGTCATTAAAAAATGCAACATGTTAGTACGTATTCTACATCAATGTAATCAAAACAATTAAAAGTGATCAAAAGAAATCAAAGTGCGTATTGAGTGAAAGGAAAGGATGACACTAAAATTGCAGAGAAGGAAAGTAGTGTCAGGAAAGGACTCTCGCTTACTGTCTGGAATTCCTTGAGGCTGTAAGGAAATGACCCAGGAGAGAAATCCGGAAATCCTTATGTCTAGAAGGAAAGGACTCAAGTCCGGAAACAGGAACATGTATTTTTACGGACCGGAAACAGGAACATAAATTTACGGACCGGATGCAGGAACATGCTCATAAAAAGGAGCAAGACAATCAAGAAGAGACCCGGATTCAGGACCACATAATTTAATTAGAAAATCAGGAGAGGGCCCGGAACTGTAGAAAGTTTGGAAAGGACTCTGACCCGGAACTATAGACAATCAGGAAAGGACTCTCAAAATCAGGACACCGAATTCGGTGACCTGAAGGGTTTGACGACAAGGAACGTGGGGAAAAAAAAATTGGCCTATGTCCGGGGCCAGATCAGTGGAGTCCGGAATCTCGAGAGGTGGCCGTAGTAAACCCTGACTCGAATGTGATCCTGCTGATGAATCTGGTCCCGAAGCTCTGGCATCCCGTACTATATGTAGACCTGAACTTCTGGCTTCTAAAAGTTGTGTGGTGTGACACCACGTGCACTGTTGCGAACGAGCGACCCTTCTGCAACCCTCCTTCCCGAAACCTGAGTGAATGTCTGACACTCATTCACCAAATCTTTCTTCTGTAGGCCAGGGCTGGACACGCACCTGCGCCCCCACCACCGATCTACCAAAGCCCGGTGAAACCCAGTCAATAATAGGCCTCTGCATCATATGCGAATGATGTCCCGGGAGATTTTTGGACGTAATCGGTCGAGATCCTTAAACCCTACACCGAACCGGCGGTTACATGTTAGACGTCTTTCGGATTCTTCTTCATGAATTTGACTAAATTCCTCTAAAATGATCGGTAATCATCCTGCAGTCTTTGGACCTCAACTGGTTCATCTGTAAGTAGCAGCCTGTTCTCCCTATTCGTTGTTGTGTTCCATAGGTTCTTTAATTGACATATTGGTCGTCCTAATGCCACCAATATGTAACAGTAATGGCATTCCAGAGTGATAAACCCGCCCACGCCCAGCATCGACTAAAACAGAACTTTGTCGAGCTCTCTCGAGAAATTTACGATCGTAGCAGACCGTGCTGGAGCGAAGAAACCAAGACGACGATGAATCTCGCTAGACTGCAGCTTATGATGTGGGGATCGTAGTATGCTGGAGACACCTACAAAACGAAACACTGTGACTTCCGACTGCATGCGATCTGTAAAAGAGTAGATTCATGCGTCCATCATGATGAGGAAGATAAATCTGCAGCCTGCCTCGAAGGTAATTCTCCGTTCTCCGGATCAGCCCGCTACTCCAATTTGCTGTGCATGTCATGCAGGACCTCAGACGAGTCTCAAACGGACCCGATGTTCAAGCCACACCCGATGTTCATTTCGGTGCCAACGTGGTAAGGGTTAAACCTACAAACGAACTGCACAAAAGTACCAACCTCACGGCACAAGCAGGGGAGAATTTCACACAAACCTGACTAGTCTCCAACCAATGCCCAGCATGAGAAAGAAATTTGTTGACGCCGATCCTTTTACGGCGAACATCTTTCTTGGACGGACTCACGCGAGTTTCTTCAGTCCAAAACGTCACCACCACATCGACCACGGCTTGCTGCAGGGCATCGCTCCTCTTCCGCCGTCTGCTCATTGCCCACACCTCACCCTGTACACCGGCATTAAGTGAACTACGCCGGAGTACGCCGCGCCGTAGGGTTCGCTTATTCATTCCCACACACGTTGCCGCAGCTTCCACACAGTCCGCATCCTCCAACGAGATCACTGCGGCCTCTAACACATTCCGTGCTATGTGGTGATCTTTCCCCTTCGCGTACTTCAGATTAGACCATGCACTTGCAAGGCCGTTGCACACAACCCTACACTGTTGGTATTCTCTTCTTCGGACTACGCTCTCCGGCAGCACATGTGTCAAAACTGGCGAAGTAAGAAACCTCTCCAAAACAGCCCTCTGGAACTCTACCCCCCTACCCGATGTCAATTCCTCGACCTTCAACGCTAAATTACTGGAGCTCAAGGCTACCGCTCTCTCATACCCTGAGTCAACAGTTGATTCGGAGTTTCCACTGTCGAACCCAACTTGCTGCTGTATACATTCTTCCTCTACGGCCTTTCTTAATCTCCTATTCTTTGCTCTATTCTTTGTGGCTTTAGCTCTCGCAATCTCCACTCGCAAGCACTCCTTCCTCTGTTCCGCAGCCTTACGCTTTGCTGCAACGGATCTTGAAGCTCCCATCCTCCCGAAACCCTAGTCGAAACCCCTTCTCCAAACCAGGAAACGATCACAGTCGGCGAGTTGAAACGGAAGAGAGAAGTCGAAACGAGAGAGACGAAGTCCCTGCCGTTGGATCTGTGCCCGCGCATCTTCGACGGTCGAGACTCTTCATGAGTTTCCCCCCCGTGAGTCATTTCAAGATGAACAGTCCATGATTGAAAGAACAAGTAGTTACAACGCACTAACTGTCATCATTATTATGTCCCCGTGAGAATGACGGATTTAAAGTCCTCCTTACAGAGTTGGAAAAAATGTCGGAGTTGCACTCCTAAGGGATTTGGAAATTAACGGAATAAGAGTATTGGGATACCACCGAATTAATGCAGTAGTTGTAGCATAATTTTATCAAGACACACAATCCGGAAATCTACTAACATTCTTGGGGAATCAGCGATTCTGCCCACCTTTCGGCAAAACAATGTGACATTAGGAGCTTCTTTGTCTCTAGGGAGAGGCCTTTACCTTATCTCAATGACACATTATGATATGCTATCTTTGCTATTCAAGCTTTGGAATTTGATTTTATATTTAAATACATTGACTTCTCATGTTTGTTATTTTCTTTTGAACATTGTAGATTTTGTTAATTTTTTTCCTACCTATTTCTTTGATACTATCACATTAGGCATAAAGCTTCCAAATGTGCCATTATCAATTATGTCACACCTTGTTTATATCACACTTTTTGGTGAAACGGATGGTGTGACATTATCGAGGTTAGGGTGTATATCTAGGATCCAAATGGTATTAAGATGGTATATATTGATGCAAATAATGACTCGGTTGTATAAAGATTCCTTCATCTTGTGATATTCATCAAGACACCTCAGTATTTGATTAGTTTCAAATATAAGTTATAAAATTTGATTTGTGTTAGAAGGCTGGATGTAAATATGGGGGTCCTTTCATACCAATAATGATATTGTGTATTGATACCAATGCTTTCGCCTTTACATTGGTCGAGTCATTTGTTCCCACCTTGGGGCATGAGACAATAGTTTACATGCACATGTTTATGGTTGGCATGTGGTCAATTCCAATTCCAAAGCGCATGTGGCAACACCACTTGAATGCTCTTCAAACACTATTATAAATTGTCAAAAGTGGGGCAAATCTCTTTACCTTAAACATGACTTTTTGAAGGACTTTAAAAATAAGCCTATAATTAAAATTGTTCTTCCTGCACGATTCATAATATGCATGAAGTGTTCTTAATGCCCATGCACTTTCCAAGCATGTCAGTTGTGAAAGAATAAATCATCAATTCATTAACAGGAATAAGTTGAGATCTTGAACTAGATGTTGCATAGGGGAGAGTTCCCAATTTTGATCCTTTGTATGCTATCTCCAAATTTGTTGACGATCAAATTTTGCACAATAATAATATTAATAAGGAGCATCGGTGTTGTTTTACACTGGTGTGCTACGTCCGTCCACCCGGGCCAAATCATCTCTGCTCATGAGGAGGGGCTTAATACCTATTGTGATAGGTGGACTATGGGATAGTTAGTGTTAGTAGGTATACATATTGGGTTAATCAATGTTAGTAGATTTCCGGATTGTGTGTCTCCGGAAAAAATGAGGCGATGACAAGGTTATATCAAAGCCAAATTATAAATTCCAAATTAACATAAAATAAAATAAAAGACGAAGCTAAGAAACCAAATTGAGTTCATAACAAGGATATATTAAAAAAAAAGACACTTCATGCATATTATGAATCGTGCAGGAAGAACAATTTTAATTATAGGCTTATTTTTAAAGTCCTTCAAAAAGTCATGTTTAAGGTAAAGAGATTTGCCCCACTTTTGACAATTTATAATAGTGTTTGAAGAGCATTCAAGTGGTGTTGCCACATGCGCTTTGGAATTGGAATTCACCACATGCCAACCATAAACATTGAACAAAGACGAAGACGAAGCTAAGAAAGGAAATTGAGTTGATGACAAGGATATATTAAAAAGAAAAAAAAACTAAAGAGCACAACAACATGAATTAATGAAACAACCAACACATTTTATGCCCATTTGTAAGTTTATCACAGATATTTATAGCAGTTATGCTTTAAAATATATAATATATATCAATCCTTTTTATCTCACTCTGTACTTATTTTTATTTTAACATTTGTTCAAAAATCCCAGGAAGTCCATGAGGGTCCTTATAATTCATGTACATTCCCTAAAACCCTATGGACTCCCCAAAAACCCTACATATTCCTTACAAACCATGTAGATTCCCCGGAGAACCCTTACCTAAACCCTGAAGATGCCCTGAAACCCTAAAGATACCTGGAATATTCTCTAAAACCCTCTAGATTCCCTACAGATTCCCGGGCAAACCCTTACCCTAAACCCTGAAGAATCCCGGAAACCCTAAAGATGCCTAGAATATTATCTCACACCCTTTTGCATTCCTTGAATCCCTGCATATTCTCAGAATATTCTCTTTGATTTCCCATCAACTTCAGATTCTCAGAAGATTCCATGAAAGTAGATGGCATATTCCCTAGAAAAATCAAAAGATTCCCTGAAATTGCTTGAAAGATTCCTTGAAACCGGCCTCAACCTCTTAATACAAATTAACAACTAGATCCACCATAATTCATTCACTTTATGAAAAAATCCTAGAAATTCACTAGGTATTGGTAGATCTTGTACTTAAAGCACCACACATGTATTAGAGGTGCACATAATCATTTCATTCTTTCCCGCCCACCATCACTCCACTCCTTCCCACCCACCACCACTCCACTCCTTCCCCATATCTTTCCTTCATCATTGCATTCCTTCCCATGCACTCCGTCCTTCTTTTTCCTATGTCCTCTTCTTTTACTTGTTCTCTCTTCCAACTCATCATAATAATGATGGCACATGCAAGCATTGTCACACCACACCCAAATTCCGGACCTTACCATTCCTTGAGAGTCCTTTCCGGATCCTTAAATTAACGAAGACTACACATCTTATTTTAAAGAGGTTTTTGAAATTTTGATGCATTGGGCATCTTTATATAACCATTTTAACCATATTACCATCAATCATTCAAAGAAGCAAAATAAAATTCTATTAATTTGGGTATGTTAAAAAATTTGAGCAAAATTGAACTTTTGATTGTCGACTATTATCTTGGGGGGGGAGGTTTCCCTAAACTAATACCTTCCATTAACATTGCACTCAAATGCCCATGTCTCTTTAAAATTTTAGATCCAAAGAATAAATTGACCTTGTCCGGATGATTCCTTTTCTTACCAATTGGGGTTCAAGACAGATTCCGGTTATTCCCACAAAAGGACATATACGGACATTAAATATTGGTTGAAACAAGTTGGTGTAAACTTATATGCAAAATTTGAGGGACTATGCTCCAATATTTGGATTAAATATATGGTAAGGGCATGTGCTCAAACCGTGGGGCGAAGGCAAAGAAGGGGGGGTGTCGGAAAACTGGGCTGAGACAGTCCTTTTTCATACCCATATCATGCCAGTGCCCCGCTACACCAACTACTAAAGGCCCATGTTCAAACACCATGCAAGCAAGTCATCCAATTGTGCCCCGAACTAGAACAATTTAACATGCAATCGAATGCTATTAAAGTGGACTATCATGCAACCTTAGTCCCTTTGTGTATAAGCAACGTCACAATAAACAACGACATGATCGATGGAGGGTCCGGTGTCAACGTGCTATCCGAACACATATGCATCCGACTTGGGCTACCCAAATCTAAGATAAACGATTTTATAATACAAATGGCGAACTACCCTTGCGTAAACTTGCTTGGGATATTAAGAAATGTGAAAACCATCATTCATGGCATCACCGTAACGTTTGTGCTTTGCTCATACTATAAAGGCATAGCTAGGCAAAATACTAAGGAAGTTCTACACATTATGATAACTTGTTGTGTTAAGGATTAACTATATAGAAATTTTTCCCATAGTCAGCAACCATCCCAATTTGAAGTTAACATAGAGCTAAATTACTATTCAATTTATCTTAATGTTCTATTAATGGCTCTTGATTTCAATACTAAACTAGGATACATGGCTGATAAATTTGGCAATAACTTAGGGCACACTTACATGTGCCGGGCATTCTAGTGGAGCAAAATACATCTTGCCAACATTGGCAAAACTTTCATCATGTGGGGTTAGATTTGGGGGGGGGGGTGTGTTGTTTATCATGCAAGTTGGATGTGGCCATCCTTGCAGTTACATTAGCAAGATCGCATGCATGGGGGAATCGCCAGGTTGATGTTTAGTTTTCATTGCTGCAATCTTACATGATCAGTGCAAATACTCATCATAATGGGGAGAGAGGGAATAATCATATACAAGCATACCTCTCATCCATCCAACATAAAAACCCTAAAATAGTACCCATCTCAAGGGTTACATTATTTAGCTGATTTGACGCCGGAATCACACTATTTTGTCTAATTAGTGTGGGTTGCCATTTGGAGTTATGCATTGCTATAACATTTTGACGAGAGTGTCATGCTTTACCCAAATAACATAAGTAGTTAGTCTAAACACCGAACAATATGATAAAGCTTAGTTGGTAAAAAAATGGTAATGTTGGCAAAAAGTTATAGCAACATGGAACTCGGAATGATGATTCACATTAATTAGGCAAAATAATGTAGCTTCCAAAACCCCATATTAGTCCACTTAAGGTCATTTGAGATGAATCAACAACAAGCCTATAGAGGTCAATTTTTTTGGATGGATGAGAGGTACACTCGTATACGATATTTCCCCCTCCCCTCATAATGGCACCTCACCTATAATGGTAAGAACACCACTATAAATATTAAACATTCCACCAAAAAATCAACATTCTTTTGTATGCATGAACCCTACCTACACAAGGACAAGCCTTTTTGTTTGCCAGGGTTTAGGTGGCATGCTTCTTGTGTGTTAACAACACCTTCAAGTTATAGGCTTGCCACTTTGTGCCATGCCTTCCCTTCCAAACTCCCTAGTCTTCACAATCCACTTTATTGTTATCATATGGGAGCACAAAAACAATATACTTCTTTATGCACATTGTTTGGTGAAAAACTAGCAAGTTGAAACCTCCTCATCATTGTAACGGAGGTAGATGTTTGCTTAACATGATTATTGAGCTTAAACGGACACATGTTTATTTGTTGAGTATGCTCAAAGGTTGAACAAAATTGTGAGTCCTTGGACTCCACATGCATTTTTTTAACGATGAAGATTCTTTTCAAGATTTGATTGACATGTGTTATGCTTATGAGGATGGGAAAAATACTTTATAGCAAACAACAACTTACATAACCAATGACAATGGTTGCGTTTTCAAGAAGAAAGCTTCAATGTTTATTGGTCGTAAGTTGTATGATTTCCTATGATGTTTGACACTCAAGTTTCTCCAAGGCTTCAAGAAGGAATTCTCAATTTCTCCGAGGCCAACAAAGATGCTCCTCAACCTTCCCCAAAGGCAAACAATTGGATGCGGCAAGAATCTCGAACAATAACAAAATTGGGAGTTTCAAGTTTGAGAACCATTTGGTTATTTTGCAAAGCATGGAAGTTTTCATGAAGACTTTGTATGTATAGAAGGAGATGTGTTGCTCCTTGAAGAATTGGGACGCAATCATGAAATGGCATATCTTCCTCTAAACTACACCGCTTATGGTATTTAGTGTCACACATACTATTTGCAAAGGGCTTAAAATAGATGCATAGAGGTCTCAAAGTGTCACGTCTGCTAATTGCCAATATGATACTATTCGTCAACGTAATTAACTTTTAAATGTAAATGTTATTTACATTATAACATTTAGCATAGCACATTAGGATACTTGAGATGAGAGTTTTGCATTTTAGTATACAAGGGGAAGATGTTAATGAGCGTAGTAATGGCAAGTGTCGTGAGTTTATATTTTAATATGCAAGAGGAGATATTCTTGAGCATAATAATGGCAAGTGTCATTTGTGTACACTTTTAGTCAACTTATAGACCATTATGTAACATAGGCATACACCTCATAACACTTATTGAACATACTCATGCCAATATATTAGTAAGTGCATGTGAGAGTCATGAGGTGACACTAATGGTGAAGTGTTGATCATTGATGTAACCTAACATGCCCCTCAAAATAGGGTAAGTGACACTATTGCACATGTGAACACTAAGTACCATAAACATTGTACCACATTTGATGCATGTTATGCGAGAACAAGGGTTAGATGTTCGACATTCATAGTAATGAGGTCCAACTTTGGTAGAAAAACGGGAAACGGTGAAAATAAGTTGATTCGGCCAAAAAGATTGGGCTTGAAATTTGTGCAATATTTCTCAAAGAGGGAGCAGAGGAAACGATGAGGAATGCAAGCATGTTCTATTTCTATTCAATGTGAATAATTAGTTACATCTTCCGAGGAGGCAAGTGAGTCAAACCCCCTACTTGTACAATAGAGTCTCCTTGATTCAAGCATCAAAATACCCTACTTTGCATACGAATGCACACAAAACGATTAACTCAGTGGCACCCAAAAGCGATCCCAAGTGGTGTGAAACATGACCTATATGACCAATCATTGCATCCAACCTATCTTTGCATCCCTTTCAGGCCACCACTTTTACAATTAGCCATGTTGGGTTCACACAAGAATCATTCTACTCTTATTCTATCGCACTAGTACAAATTTATGGTATTTAGTGTCACATACGTAATAGAGTCACTTACCCTATTTTGAGACGTATGCTAGAATACATTGATGATTAACAACTTCACCATAATTGTCACCTCATGACACTTGGCATTCAAGTGTGCTTACTAATATCTTGGCATGAGCATGTTCGATAGTGTTATGAGGTGCATGGTTATAATACACCAAAGTCTACAAGTTGACTAAAGTGTACACAAACGACACTTGCCATCAGTATGTTCCAAAATATCTTCCTCTTGCATACTAAAATGTAAACACATGACACTTGCCATTAGTAACTTACACTCAAAAAATCTTCCACTTGCATATTGAAAACGCAAGACTATCATATTATGTATCCCAATGTGATACTCTAAATGTCATAATGTAGATATTTTTCCATTAAAGAAGTTACTTATGTTGACAAATGGAATCGTATTGGCAATTAGCGTCTGTGACACTGTGAGACCTCTAGGCATCTAGTTAGGCCCTTCGTAAATAGTGTATGTGACACTAAATGCCGTTAACGGTGTAGTGGTCATTCACCGTTTTCCATTTTCACAATGCCGTCTAAACCTACACTCATCTCATTGACCATACAAAATATTTCCATATTTTGACCCTCTTTTGACATAGCCATTTTGAAAGAGACTGCAACATAATTTGTGATCCGTAAATGCTCAATCATGTGACGGCACATTGTTCATTTGATATAAAATGGAAGGTGCAAAACAATCCATTTTTTTGAATCGATGCAACTATGTTGATTAAGGCATACTTCCATATGCTCTTGTTCACATATAACTACACTAAATAGTCCTTATATTATGGGCCACAACAATTTTCTAAAGCCCATGCTAGTTCTCATAATGGAAATCGATGTGGACCACATCAACCCAAGCTAAGTTTATAGCATAAAATTAGCATGGGCCACATCAATTTTGTTCTTCTAGAAAATGAATGTTGGTGATTAGATTATTTTGTGCTACTTTTAGTGTGTACACTAAATATGATATATAGAGTCACCAATTCGAATTGTCTTGCTCAATATTGATTGTAAAACTGCGGTGTAGTGTGACCAACACTAAATGTTAAGCCAACATTATTTGTCATTCCTTGTAAATTTTTTTGGGGATTATAGATTTCCATTGTTGCAATTACTGTCACTTACCAAGTGATCTTTCATTCAAATTTCAATCATCGATGACAGTATTTCATCGCAAGTTGCTGACAAGAGAAGGTAGGGTTTTGGCCAATGGATGAACTCATCCATCATCCATGACAATATTTGTTTACATATTCGTAAGAAGTGTCATCCAAAAAATAACCACGGTAACATGAAATACCATATTATGTGTAGTGTTTGATGTGTTGGTTGGAAGTCATGATGAAGACTTAGGAGAAGACATGGAGTCTTGGACCCACATTGATTCCACCTTGACCAGAAAATTAGTGTGGCCCACAATAATTATATCCACATTAACTTGTCACCCACATTAATATGACTATTTAGTGCACTTCCACACCGTGTAAGCATATGAAACTTGATAAAATCTCCATAACTAACGCTTCACAAATTTGGGTTCTTTGTGGGTTACATGAATAAGAAGACTTATCACTTGCCAGTAGATCATACTCAATTGTGATCATTTATAAATGTTGGTAGAGAATTTGATATATTTTCTTTGAAAAATGTACAAAAATAAAATGTAATTTCTTATATATATATATAAATATATATAAATAATAATGATATGTGTATCGAGTTTGACACACATATTATTGGATGCAATTCCTTATGTAAATCTTATATTACAAAATTATATATATGTTTAAAATTATAACAAGGTTCTAGCCATAGTTTACTTGCATGAGTGTTTTTGTAATTACATATCTACAATTTCTGTTCTTTGATTATTACCATTTAAATATCAAAGTCTTATATGTGGCCATTGCCTCCACTTAGTGAAAATTTGTCACTACACTGTTTTTTGCATTTAGTGTTGTGTTACATTTAATGTTGTTACTATTCATTTACCTGCAACACTATCTACCAACCACTTGACAAATAGTGTTCCCTGCGCTACCACCTTCTCTACCTTGGTTGCGTTACCTAAAACTCTGGTTTTGTAGGCACAGGTCGCCCACCTCCCTCATCCTTCCAGACCTTGCAGCTCACCTCGCGTCCGCACCTTGCTAGAGCATTCACATCATTCATTTGCTTCGCAGCATTTGCTTCACAAGTCCGATAAGTCGTAGAACCAACGTAGATTAGTCGCAGACAAATCGTACCCGCGACAGTGAAAGGATTTGGTAATGTAGTGGTGGTAGAGATGGTGGTGGTGCAACCATGTGGCAACAAAACACTAAACATAAAAATATTATAACACTAATTGTGGAGATGTAAAAATCTGAACATGGCCAAATTTTACATTAGTTCACAATTAGTGTATAGGTTGGCATTTAGTGTATGCAACATTAAGGGCGTCACTGGCATTTAGTGTTGTGGTTCGTAATTACTGTTGCTAACACTAAATGCAAAAAACAGTGTAGTTGCACACAAAATGCCCACAAATTTGTGATTTAAATTAGGGGATTTTAAAATCAACCACACGCTGGTTAAAACGACCATAGAGACAGTCTCTTATATGCTATAGGCTTTGACATGCCATTCAAGTTGGCCAAGTTCAACAATTCTAACACAAAGTTGATACCTCGCTCTCTTCATGCATGCAATAAAAAATCAGAATTTGAAAGGGCATGTGACCTTGCAATGTGTCTCTATGGTCGTTTTAACAATCCCATTGTGTCTATTAATAATTCGAATCAAAACACATTGAAAAGAAGTCAAATGTGACTTTCATCACCATGACTTTTTTTATAGTTAAAGATTTTTTTGCACCATCTTCACCTATGGCTTTTAACCCTTTTGTAATTTGGGGAATTTCTTTCCTTCATAGGCTATTAGGAATTAACAATGATTATCCAAAAGTTTTTTTTTATTTGAATGATCCTTTTCAAAGTGAAAGGTGCGAGATCACATTACGAAACATCCAATTGTACTTAACACGCACTCAAAGATCCCATTCATGTAGTTGAACTATCTATAAACCGCATGCAAAATCCCAAATGCTCAATAATATATTATAATGTTCATTAAATGAATTTATTGAAAAGTAAAATTTACAATCAAATTTACAAGTCAGGGGGATTGAACACAACTGAGTAGTTGAGTAATGTTATGATATTCGCAATTGAGAAGTGGCGCATGTTATCAATATCATATGTGGACTTCTTGCCTCCATTTTAAATGATATTTGTGCTCATCTTTATTTAAGATACTTAGAGTATAGGCCACCTTTTGGGATGCAACCACTCCTCTATGTTCCCAACATAGCTAGATGGATAAGCTCGTTAAAAGATAAACCTCATCCAATAATTTGTGGATGATTACAAATCTTGATCAAATTGACTAGGTTTTGGCTGAAAATGACCCAATCACCTTCAATGTAGGAGACAAATAGCATACACATGTTATCGAATCTCTAGCGCGCATATCATGACTCATTAATGTGAGATGTTTTTGGACTTAAGAAGTTCAATTGAATGTGATAAATATCGCTTGTAATACTTAATGAAATATCTTATGTAAGTCGTTATTTAGGTTTTGCAACTTCTCTATTAATACTTTTTTCGAAAGTGTTCTCAAGTGTTGTAAAACTCATGGAACTTCTCACCTTGTTAGGATTGTACAATAAATTGCTTGTATAGAAACTATATGTGACATTTAGGACGACTTTGACTTGTAAGTTTTAAGGATATTAAAAATTTGCTTGATTATATCCACACTATAGAGAGAGAGAGATCACCTTGATCATTGTTGCTAAGTATTTCAACAACCCATTCATGGTTAATATTCTAAGTTATAAAATATCATTAATAAGAATGAATTAAATATAACTTTTTTGAGAATGACATTTGCAATTTGAAGAGGTGTTCAAATACACAACATTCTAGTGGTTATTTTTTCTTTGTGTCGGACGCATTACATTCAAAGACCAAGTAAAAAATGAATACACACTTGTATACAAAATACAAAAACGTTAACTACAAAGATGATATTTTTTATGTGCTTCAAGCACACTATGGAATGTAACATTCATAATTTTAAAATGAGAGTATAATTACGATGTTTGCATAGTTAGTTTATAGATAAACAATATCTAGTAATAATGATGTGTACATTGAATATTATATTTAATGTCGCCAATTTCTATTTAATTTCCTCAATACTAATCGTAAACCACCCGTGTAGTGTCACCAACACGAAATGTGAAACTAAAATAATTTGTCATTCCTTGTATAAAAAATTGGACATTGTAAATCTACAACGTTGCAATTACTATCACTTACTAGGTGACTTTTCATCCAAATTTCAATCATCCATGACAACGTGTCGTTGCACAAATCTTGGGATGCATAATATACCAAGCTTTTATCCAAAAATTGGCATTTGGATGAACTATGAGTGAGTCGGGATGACAATACTTGTAAACTTATCCATAAGAAACATCACTAGAAACATTACCAAAGTCACATAAAACACCGTATTTCACTAAACACACTGTATTTAGTGCAGTGATCATCTTTGTTTCATCGTCATCGTGTGATGGTGGTTCATGAGTATGGATTTCAACTGTAAAACCATTTGGTTGTTGAGACTCATATTGAAGGCCTCTATCACAACCCTCAAATTGGTGTGTGGATTAGTTTTGTTTTAAGTTGAGCTATCCACCGTAACATTATCAAGTTTCCATATGAACAACCCTTTTATGTCTCTAAGTTGTTGGCATCATTCTTTGAGCTCCCATTATTCAATCATCCTTAATAGTGCATTAGGTGAGTTGGTGATTCAATGACACATAAAAATCACGCTACAAATAACTCAATGTGCATTTTAGGATGCAACGTCTGGGGCCTTTTCCAAGTCCGCGAGGGTCCATTGTCACTCAATCCTGCCATAATTCTGCAAGGCGTCCCGAATGACTTGACATGTTCTCTCGATGGGCCATTGCAACGTATTAAACACCATATCATTCTGTTGGCACCAAATGATCCACGGGAGACCACTCCTCGAGAAAAACTAGATGCGGTTGAAACGTCTCAGTGCCTTACACAAAGGTTGATAAAAAAGGCATTGCATCAAAGAGAAGGATTTTCTTGGACCAAGGTTCCCTCTTTTGGCAAAGAGTTGCCACATAATATTGGCGACATTTTATTGTGCAACAATTGAATGATGTTGGACTTTACCTAGACAATCCCATAATGTTTTGCAAACTAGATGGATGTGTGTTAATTCCTTATTGTACTAGTTAATAAAGAAAATATGTACATTTTGTTGATGGGCATGGTAGTGAGACGAGCTCATTGGCAAGCTTTTAATGAAGTGGCAATTGAAACCTCAAAGGTCAAAAGCTTATGCATTAAAACGCAAAGGAGTGAACCACATACGTGAAGCCCCTAGGGAGTACATGATGGAGGTGCTAATGTGGCCAAAAAACTATGTATGAGAATGATCTATGTAATATTTAGTTTTCACTTGTAGCAAGATCAAATTTGAAGGGGCTATAAGTAACAAACGTTAATATAAATCATGATATAAATCTACCTATCAATATAATTGAACAATATTTTTATGTGAACATATATAAAAAATAGTACATACTGGAAATCGTGTTGAATTGAGCAAAAAGAAAGAAAGATGACTTGATGTTGCCACTGACGTGAATTATGGCGGTGCTTCACTTTCAAGTTGGTCTAAATCTATATGTAATCCTGAAACGAGCATTACAAGATTCAAGACCCTCCCCCACAACTAGTGCCTCCTTTCAAAGGTGAACACCTTCAACGAGCGCGGACAAGCCAGATGGCACCTATCTCCCCCAAAAGACAATCCCCTGGGTTTCCACATAGTTGGTTGAAAATATATAGCTCACCTGGATACCCCCACTATGACTGGGTGGATCAGAAGTGGTTAAGAAAATCACCCATATGAGTACTATCCTGACCTTAGACAACTTAACCTCGGAGTTCCCATGAGATCCATGATAATGCCTTGGGTTCAAGCCACCCTTGAATTTGAGTAAGAAAACACAAAGTGTGCTCTCCCACCCTCCCCGAGTATTCGTTGCACCCATCACAAAGCATGTTGGTTTGTATTTGCACATGATTGTGGGATATCATGGCTCAATATGAAGTGGAATACTAGGCCACTATATATTTGGGTAGATTTGTGCCACCATGTGACATTACATTAGTTAGCATCTCCAATGAGGTTGCAATCGACAATGTAACAATCCCGCCACATGCTTGCAATTGGACCTTGATGTTTTCAATCTCTACACCATTTTGAGAAACTACGCAATACATATCTAACGAATATTAAAATGACAAACTCAATATTAAAAATATTCCAATAAAAATGATACATCAATAGAGCTACCTTGAAAGTCCCTCAAAGGGGGATGAAAGCGTGAGTTTGATCCTTCTTTGAGAAAACTCTTTCTTAAGAGCTCGTTAGTTTGTTGTGTATTGGAGCCTATTTTGAAAGTTCGGTGAAATATAAAGCTGCCTTCTTATGTAAACATATATGACTTCCCTACAACATGACTTTCTCTTGCCATCTCAAAAACTTTTGAGAGAATTTTAGGATCTAAAATAGGGTATGTGCATCGGACCCCTCGTCCTAAATCTGGATTGGCCTAGTTTGGCCCATCCATCCTAGTAGGACAAGCTAGAATGCCGGTGTCCAATAGCTTGACACCGATCTTTGTGTATGGTTATTTAAGCATTTAAAGAAAAATTTGGCAACTTTGCGTCAATTCTCATAATCGAGGGTTTGACTACAGAGATAACTCTAACGATTTGTTCGGTTTGTTGCTCTTGCTTATTAAGTTTGTCGTGTTTGTTAAGTCCCTCTCAACTTGATTCCGTTAGCTCTATTACCCACTCTTCTATGCCCAAATAGTTTATTTAAAAGAAGGAAAGGAAAAGCAGAAAGAAAAACAAACAAGAGACCCATGTCATGGCAAAAGTGAAGTATTCCCCAGCCATATGGCTCAATTGCAAACTTGAGATTGCACAAATGGAAGTAGAAAAACTGTTGAAAAAAAACTGCCCTCTTATACAAGTATGCGCAAATCTGCCTTGCATTTCCCAAGCATCTAAGTGTTGTGGTGGCTAACATACTTGGGGAGCCATTTTCCCAACTTTCTGTGGACAACTATCCACATTCTAAGTTGAAGTTCACTTGCAACTGCCAATTCCTCCTTGTGTTTCCCATGGTTAAATGAACCAACAACCAATAGGAGATTAATTTTTTTATCCTTCTATATAAGTTATTTTGATAAAACCTCCATTCACATTGCTTTTAAATGTACAATTCCCTTGTTTTCTTGGACTCGTCGTCGTCCTGCCTTGCAGCTCAATTCCTTGACCAGCTTGCAAATTTAACAGGCAGAGGTCAGCAATTGTGGAGGAAGTGCATCGAAAGAATGGAAGGACATTTCACCTTCGAGAATGTTGTAATTCGGAATAATTTGGAATAACTCGGAAGAGGTGCACTTCAATCGCTCGTCTTCGCATCCAGAAACAAAACACCGTTGAGCGCATCGTTTGGATTTTTTGGAGTCTCGGTACATCCGCAATGTGATGATCGACGGTGTCGTGGAGATGTGCGAGAGGTGATCAATCTGTGCGCTGTTAAGAATTCTAATGATTCTGTTGCCTATAGATATATCACAGTAGTGTGCTAATGATCTGAGACCGGGCCAACTGCTCGTCTTCAGATCGAAATTTCTGCAGAAGAGCATCGACGGCTGACATTTGAGCAACACGTCGCGGGAGTCACAGCTGCTGTTATTGATCATTTCCGGCTTCAGGTAGACGAGCTGCGGCAGCAATTCGATGATAGAGTGCTTGACAGACTAGGTCGGGAGGCCCGACGAGGGTTACCAGACATGACCATTTGGGCGCCGTCCCCCTAGGCCTCGGATCATGGAGTTCTCTGGCTTAGATTGAGGATGGACGAGGGCGGGCGAGGATCATGTTATAGGGAAGTCATCCTCTTCCCCCAATCTTGAAATGCCATCTCGCAATCAAGCAATCGGAGATCGCGTGTCTAATTTATTGTAATGGTGCGTGCGAACAATCGGAGACGGCTTTCCGACGGCCAATTGCTCATCTCCCAATTCGAGGGGTTACCGGACATAACCCGTATGGCATCATCTCCTCTAGGCCCTTCGATCATGGAGATCAAGCAGTCGAGGATCCAGTGCCTAATTTATTGTAATGGTGTATGCTAAAGATCCGAGACGGAGGCTAGTTGCTCATCTTCCAATCTAAACTTCTCCAGAAGAGCATCGATGCTGACATCGAACGCATCTCGAGGGTCGAATCTGCTCCTGTGGTTGTTAATTCCTGGCTTCATGAGGCAACATCGCGATGACGGTGTGCTGCATCCTCCTCGAAGTGGCATGCGGGATGCGGGAGAGGTGCTGCATTACATCATAATGGTTTAGGGTTACATTAACCCCGGGGATGGATACAGAATATTTTCTGCCGTTCCTCGGGAGGTGCCATTGGTACTGATATAAGGCAGATTGCTCACCGAACAGCACAGGGATGCGCCCCGCGATCAAGCAATCGAAGCTCCCATGTCCAATTATTTTAGTGGCGCGTGGTAATGATCTGAGACATGGACCAATTGCTTATCTTCCAATTTAAACTTCTCCAGAAGAGCATCGATGCTGATATCGAAAGCATCTCGAGAGTCGAATTTGCTGCTGTGGTTGTAAATTCCTGGCTTCCGGTAAACGAGCTGAGGCAACATCTCGATGATAGTGTGCTGCATCCTCCTCACAGTGGCATTCGGGATGCGAGCAAGGTGCTCCATCACATTATAATGGTTTAGGGTTACATTAACACCAGGGATGGAGACAGAATATTCACTGTCGTTCCTCGGGAGGTGCCATTGGTACTGATATAAGGCAGATTGCTCATCGAACAGCACGGGGATGCACCCCGCGATCAAGGAATCGAAGATTCCCTTCCTTGTGGCGCTATCTCCAGGTGGCTGCAGACAGAAGACAGATCTGAGGGAGAGGCCAGTGATGGTCTGGGGTTTACGAACACACCGCTCATGTGTGCAAACGACAAGGTTACATATGGAGGAATTCGCACACTGTTGGAAAAGCTCCCCTCGCACCGTCCCATTCATGTTGCGGTTCCTGGAGGATCCCGCGAACGAAGCAAATATCATCCGTTCGGAGGTTCTGACAGTGGCTTGCCATGCTCGGATGTCTGCATCGGTGGCAGGGTGGAACGAGGTAGGGTAAGGAATGGCCATCATGTCGTTGTCCCATGTGTTGCGTTCGATTAAGAGCTTGGTGGAGTTTTGAAGCCCAGGTAGGTTTAGAAGCGCATTGCCCCATCCGGTGTTGTTCTCTTTTCGCAAGAAGTCCCAGACGATGCGTCCAAGTACCAGCACATGACGATGGCCATGGAGTTGCTCCCACTGGGGATACATTTGCAGCCAATCGATTAGGCTATGGCTCAATGCATCGCGGACCTCGATAGAAGGCGAGTGGAGGTTCCTTGTGAGGTCGAGTGCGGGATAGAATGGGATGTAGTACATGGCTGCGTCCTTAGGGTTTTGTGTAAGGCAGGGGTACGTTTTCATCCTCTCGTGGAACATAACCTCCAGGTTGAATTGATCGGTTCGG
Organism: Polytrichum formosum; assembly: GCA_964035585.1. NCBI lineage: Eukaryota > Viridiplantae > Streptophyta > Polytrichopsida > Polytrichales > Polytrichaceae > Polytrichum > Polytrichum formosum. Next base: position 21,782,285 of record OZ037939.1, on the reverse strand, counting down.
AACCACGCATGGCGAGGACGTAGAATGTACCCCATGGGGTCCCTGGAAGGGAGATCAATTTGGGCACCGAACCCTCCGTTGGAGAGATCTTCACACATGTCCCACCATGTTGTCCAGTTCGTGCAATCCTCCACGAGGTACTTGTTGAATTGCGGGGGCAAGTCGTATATGAAGATGCTCCGACCTTTGCACTTCTCATCTGTTGCATTTCCTCCTTGCGAAAGGTTTAGATCAGAGGGATTCTGATCCATAGATGAAGATGGTTGAATGGTGGTGTTCTTCACGTCTGGATCCAAACCTCGCAGTACTGATGAGACAGTCGGATCGATTATAGGTCTGAGTTCTCGTCCAGCTGGATTTAACTCTTGCAGGTTCCGTAACGAGGTGTGAGCGTGCATGATCACCTCGTCCACGCCGATTAATACATACAAAGAGATCAAAAGGAGAGTCAGAACTGTGACGGTAATCCACCGCAATGTTGTGTGCTTTGGCTTCATCAAATGCCGGTGGTGCGCCTTCAAGCCTCCATTTGCCTCCCCCACTTGCCAGTGCACTGCAAGCCTCATCTTCCTGCTACCCTCCATTACTAAGTGAGGATCAAAACCGGTGGCAGCAATATGACCCAAAAAAATGCATTCCCTCTGGAATCAATCGCAAGTCGACCGATCCTTTTGCTCTTGGTCTGGTGACCTATAAACCAATCAGACAGAAGTTGCGACCATGTTGTATAATCTCCTGGCCATCTGCATCACAATGTGATCAAACTCTTTCCATCAGAAGACGTCACGTGAGGATCAAAATATATATACGAGGCAGCAAAAACAATATTGCATTCCTCTGGGAATATCGCACTACTGATGGCTTCAAGCTTGGTTTGGTGACCTAGCTAATCAGACAGAAGTTCATGTGATTGTACAACTTCCTGGGCATGATCTGCAATGATCACAATGGATCAAACTCAAGTTGCATTGGGAGACATGTCGGTGGACAGTCCACCGAATGTCCTCTACAAGAAGCCTGAATGAATGTGCCTCGCTGGCTAATAATGCTTATATACATCCTCACTTGGCATGTACCGATTCCTATATGTATTCGAAATAGGTAGCTCACATTGGGCTAAGTACTGAGGAACCAACTGTCCTTAGGAGCAAGTATGTGAAGAAACTTATATTGAAACTTCAGAAGAGAGTTTAGAAAATTAAGGACAGGGTAAAGACAGTCCTAAGTAGTGCAGACAACAACTCAAAATCAAGTAGAGTGCTGGCTGTTCACGAGACAGCTGAAACTGCTCAATCTCATGATGCATCTAAGTTACTAGAAGGAAGTGCTGACTAGAATTTTACGAAGAGTTGCACCCTTCTTAATTCACTTTGCATGTAGACAAAATCCGCTTGTGCTACACAGAACGATAGAAAAACATAACGACGGCTATATAATGCCAGAAAAAAATCTAATGATCAGAAAACTAACCTGTAGAGAGATTCGTCTCTGCTAACTCATCATTCAGCTGAATCCACAAAGTTGTGTTGTATACAACGGCCGGCAAATGTTTGCCCTTTAGTTCCAGACTGTGCTTTTTCATGTAAAACGTACTGAGTTTCTCGTGCATAAAATGTGGGGAGTTGAGTACTATTGCGGAGAAGGCGGCCTGCAACATTGCAATGATTCCCATGATCTAGTTCCACCCACTAGAAATTGTGTCATAAAGCAGCACCCTTGATTACTTATAGACGAAGTCACTTGTAGCACATAGAATACAATTGACTCCAGAACGACAGATAGGTATTACCAAAAATTAAATTAGCATCCAATGAAATAAACCACTAACCTGAAGACATATTCATCCCCGCCAACTTATCATTCAGCTGAATCCTCCAACTGATCATGTCCACAAAAACTGCTGGAAAATCTTAAATTGCCTCTTCCAAACAAGCGTTCTCTTCCATGTACGATGATTATTGGGGTTCTGGTGCACAAAACGTAGAGTTGAGTATTATAGAAGGGAAGGCCTGCAACATTGCAATAATTTCCATGATCTAACTCCACCCTTCGCAGCTTTGATGTCAGTGTGAACTAGTAGACTAGTTGAATTCGTAAGTCATCCTGGTTTATTCAGACACGAGCCATTCCATGTTTTATGTGGTAATTTTGTTTTTGTAAAAGAAGTACTCATCATAAATTACCAGTCGCTAGCTACGACTGCCTTAACCCAAATTTATTCCGGAATCAACAACTACTCCCTTGGACCATTTGGACCATATCTCAGCGTGCGTTCCTGTAATCAAGCATCTGCAAGCATCCTCCGTGTATAACAACAATACAGACAAAAGTGCACCGCGCGCACACGCCCACTGAAAGCCTAATTAAAATCCCTACCCTGGAACCTGTAATTGAGTTACCGCTCGATCGATCTTACTGAGGGAACAGGTTCTACAGCATACAGTAGGTTGAGTGCACATCGATCGGCATAGCAATTCCAACCTCCCTCCCGCCGCAACCTTGAAAGTAGTGTAAAAAACTAACCTACAATATACCGGTCGACAGGTTACGATGATCCTCGCCAGAAAAAAGAAAAAAAGAAAAAAGATTCTAGTTACATACCGTCAAAGATTCCACCCCGAATTGATGAGCATCCAAGCTGTCTGGATGGGCGCAGTCCAAGTTCTTTGAAATTTGTTACATGATGATGAGGTAATTGATTCCTCAAGACACACACAGATAGACACACGGCCACAACTACTCATCTGCCTGCGCCAGACGCTCAAAGTCGCCAGACTTACTCCGACGACCAGTACTAATACCCTTGCAATATCCTCGTGCGAGAAGATAGATGATTTTGCACAACTTTGGCCTTATCAGTCCGATCAAACCTCCACCTGTACCAATCATCACATCCTGTCTTCTTCTTCTTCTTCTTCTTCTTCTTCTTCTTCTTCTTCACTAAGATTAACCGCAGTCCTGCAAAGTCGATCGACGGCTTCCAAGAGGAAATTCCTAGACCTTAACTAACTATTTCTACAGCAGCTGACGCCGCATGTTGGTGCTTGCTCTGGTCGATCTATAGCAGTACTCATGCTAAGTCGAATCTAATCAAGTTGCATCATATCCCCGTGCGAGCAGACCGCTAATTTTGCACAACTATGACCTCATCGGCCTAATTAAAACCTTTATTTGTCCCGTCTCCTTAATCATCTCCTTCTTCTCCTTCTTCACTTAGATGATTAACCGTAGTCCTGCAAAGTCGATGGACACTTCCAAAGAGGAAATTCCAAAACATCAACTAATCATATATACATATTTCTACAGCAGAGGACGCGGGATGTTGATGCTTGCTCTGCAGGTCCGACCTATAGCAGTCACGCTAAGCTGAATCCAAATCAAGTTGGTCAACTAAGCTCCACCTAGACGTCCCTCCAGATTAGAAAAACAGAGAGAGAGAGAGAGAGAGAGAGAGAGAGAGAGAGAGAGAAGTCCAGAGCCTACTGTAGGTGTGGACGAATTGAAAGAGGTCATCATAAGCGGCAAGGGTTCGGAACTCCGGATGCAGATTGAAGCGGATGTTGGGCAGATTGACGATCGATGTTCGTTGTGAATATTGTAGATCGCACACATCACATGGGAAAATGAAGAAGAAGTGGCAGCATGAGAATCTAAGTTATGATGCGCAACTTCAATATGTAGCGTCAGTCCACTGCCTCGACGTTGTATATTCAGACGCCTGCTTTGCGCTTTGCGTAGAGTCGGAAGCGAGCCGGGCAATCAGTTTGTTGCCAACTACACCTTTGGCACCTATAATTACTGTGGGTGGGTGGAAGTTAGTGTCGGTAGAATATACCTTGGCCCACTGGATTGTATTGTAATTTTATGTGTGGGGTGAAAATTAGGCCCAACATTATTCAGATCCATAACAGTGTTATGTGGGACTCACAATATTCCACTGAATATTTCTGAATATTTTCCACATCCATTCCCGGATATTATGGGTGGGTTTATGAATGAATGAATTATTTGATAATCATATATAGCTAGATTGTTGATGTACACCGTAACCTCTATAATGTCACCCTTATTTAATTTCACTTCCTCTCTCATATCTTGAAACACTGGGGAACGGATGTTCTCTGTTCAAATCTCCCTCCTTGTTGTCGCATGTCCCTCCCATATGTCACGGGTTTTGACATGAAAGTGATCAGCCAAAGAATGCAAACCACGTGCTCACACGCATCATGTTGTTGTCATCATTGTTGCAATGTTGACATTGTGTTATTACATAATGTCACATGCTACACTTATTCTCCATTATCATGCATCTATGTTAACACTACATACTTCCTTAATATCATGTGCATTGTGGTTGCCACATGCGTGATATTAGGGAGGTATAGTGTATTGACAAAAAATTGATAGTTTGGTAAGAGTTTGATATTAAATTTCTATTCTATTCCTTGACCCGCAATAACTCATTTGAAAAAAAAACATCAATTTCGTAATCCTAGATTTGAACATGTAATATTGTGGATCTAAAAATCGCATGGGTCAAGAAAAGTTACATTGAACCAAAATTATTGTGGATCGAGCGTTGTCACATGGAACCAAAATTATTGTGGGTCAAGAGAATTTACATCGAATTGAAAATATTGTGGCGGTGTGACAAAATTACATTAGGCCACAATGATAAGTGTACAAAATGGAGACAACCAAGGAATTATTGTAGAGGGCACTCTGTTTCATCTTTACCAATGTCAAATTGTAGTTACCGCATGGTCTTGGCCATTGTGAGCATGCCATGTGGCAATTTGTTTCGAGGAAGAAGAATTATTTACTTTTCGGAATAAGTTAGAGGGCCCTTGACATGAATCGGTACACACTTACACAGGAGTTTCGTTGACGATGATGATGCAAAAGTGACAACCAAGTCCTCGAAAGTGGGTTGAAAGGCCTAGGCCCAGCGTGGGTCAAGAGATGTTACATCGAACCAATTATTGTGGGTCAAGAGATGTTACATTGAATTGAAAATATTGTGGTGGTATGACAAAATTACAATACGCCACAATGATAAGTGTAGAAAATGGAGACAACGATGGAATTACCATAGAGGCCGCTCTGTTTCATCTTTATCAATGCCGAATTGTAGTTACCGCATGGGATAATAGCGGTCTTAACAATTGTGAGCATGCCACGTGGCGATTTGCTGGAAAGAAGAAGAATTATTTACTTCTCAGAATAAGTTGGAGAGCCCTTGACATGAATCGGTACACATTTACACTGGAGTTTTTTTTTTAATTTTTTATTGAGACAGAAGGCCAACATGCCAACGCCAAAGCACAGGAGGCCGTTGATCACCTGGCAAGTTTTCCGTCAAGTAGAGAGGAGATTTCACAGCCGGGAATCGAACCGCCAACCTCTTCCTCTTACACAGGAGTTTTCAATGATGATGATGATGATGCGAAAGTGGCAACCAAGTCCTCGAAAGTGGGTTGAAAGGCCTGGGCCCAGCGGAAGAAGGGGCCGGACTCCAGACCCCAGAGAGAGTATATTAAAATATTATAGGAAGGCAGCTCTCCGGAGTCCGGGCTTCAAAGCTCACATTCCTAGGAGTATGCTAGGCTGGCAGGTGGACCGAGCTCCTATATACTGTACTTCCCCAACACAATACTCTAAAGGTAGAGATTGGGACCAGCGTCCCGGGAGGTTTCCGGGCATAATTGGTCAAAATCCTATTGCTTCCAAGTTCAGCTGGTTCAGGGTCATGATATTATGATCTTCCAGTTTTTCTTCGTTAATTCAAGGTATATTCTATAGATTCCTTCACATGATTGATAAGTCTTCTGAAGTTGTGAACCTCAACCGGTTCATCTGTAGCTAGCGGTTGGTTCTCCTCTTTCATTGATTGGGACTTGCTCAGTAAGCATACATTATCACTAGCTTTGAAAAGTCTTAAAAGATTTGTTGTTCTTGATGCTGTTCTGAGAAAGATTTTGCAAGTTTTTGACATTTGACACGCACAACTTAGGATTTGACATGTAGTGTGATTTGTACAGGAAACAAATCACACGTTAGAAATTGAAATAGTATGTACTCCTAGGCAATTTAGTTATGATCCAAATTTGAGGTGACATTTCATAATAGAATGTAGATGTCGGTTGACTTTCATTCTTTGTTTTTGAAAACGTCACGTGACACCTTAGATTTGAAGTTGAACGTCAGATGAAATATGTCAAGCATACACATTGATGTTGTTCATAATCAACTTGAACTGATAGTTGGGGATTCCAAGTTCAAATAATATTGGACTTTGACAAGACCTCAACATTTAAACCTTTTTTTTGACGGGTTGTAACTTGTTAGTAAGGTACATGTGAGTGTTGTCGGTTTGTTTATCTTCTTATGTTCTCTAACTTCTACCGAGTAGATTTACGTTGTGTTGGATTAGCAAATCTACGATGAAGTATCGACAAAAAAGACAAAAACTGAATCATGCACGCTTTCCTGGGGTTGGTTGGCAAACGACTAGCTCCTACTTTAAGCCTTTTCTTCCTTGGGGTCCCTTTCATTGAGGAAGGAAAGTTTAGACCACTGTTGACGTTGAGGGCCTTTTATCCCGTTTGCTATCATATCCTTTTTTTTGTAATCAACAACTCACATGTTGTAGCTAGTTCAATGCACATCTATGATAAGAAAAAACCTCACAAAGTAAAAGCTTCCATGTAGGGGCAACTAGTGAAGAAGGGGCTTTCTTAGTTTTGGATGACTCGATGGAATATGCTCTTGGCCAAAAAATAGGCAGTTGTAAGAGGTCAAAATGAGGATTTTCTTTCTTTTAAAACGATTGCATTAGCTTTTTCGGTTGTGTTGTTTATTGAACCTAGACCAGCATTAAAATTATAAGCACATAGTCCAAACTTGTCATAACATGTGATGTTTTGGTGTCAAGATTTAACAACTTAAGGCTTGCCATATTTCACTCAAATGTAGGTCTTCGATCAAGAAGAGTGATTGCATATTGAAGTCCACGTACCTTATTGTTACAAGCAACTTGTAGTTTTTAAGTGATATCCTATCGTAAGGTGCATCTTGGTAAGTTGGCTAGTCCTAATTAAAATAAATGGGATGTCATAATTTGATTGATGTCAACATGCGTATTAAGTGCGAAGGTTTGTTTGAACATCTCACGTTTTGAGTAAGGAATCAAGTACACTATAACCTCCCTAATATCATGCATGTGGCAACCAAAGTGCATGTGATATTAATGAGGTCTACAATGTTAACATGGATGCGTGATAATAGAGACTTAGTGCAGCATGTGACATTATGGAAGAACACAAAGTCGATATTGAAATTAGATGTTGGGATTCAAATAAGGTACATGTTTTTGACGTGGACACTTTTATGAGATTGAAGTCTTCTCGTAGGAGATCTTCAACACTTGGATTTGTGAGGTACTTGCAAATGTATGTGGAGGAGATAGCAAAAATCTGATACCAATTCGGAGCTCATGGAAATTTGCTATGAATCTCTAAACATGAGGTTCTTTTGCCTATAAACTTGCCCTCCTCCCCCCCCCCAAAAAAAAGAAATAACTTTGTTGCTTGTAGTACACTCCCTACCACTTCCATGTTGAGGCACATGTCATGTATTTTTAGCGTTCATTCACTCCAAATAGACCATATGAAAAACTTACACGGTTGGTGGGTGCATCCATGTTCAAATCGTATCACATGCCTAATACATGAACCTAAATAAGCTTATGGGTTCCGCAGAGTATTCTCTTGAGGATAAATTGTTCTTGTGCAGATATCGAAGCTTGCAACACAATAACCAATAAGTACTTTGTATTTGTTTTATAATAATGGGTGTCAAGGTAGAGTTCATTAGCGGGAATTGTAGCACCAAAGACCCACAACATGACGGATGAAATATTTGGGGTGAGAATCCCATGTCTATTACCACCTGGCGCATTTGCCAACTAGCCTCAAGGTTGTGCAATGGAATGTAGCACAACCTCCCCTCCCTCCTCCATGCACAACTCATGGGCGAATTCACCAGAGTGTGGTAAGAGGTGATAATGAACGGTTTAATTGCTCAGGTTATAACTTCATGTTTGACATGGATAAAAATCTTGAAAATGCAAAGGAAGTGGTGGGCATGTGGGTTTCAATGTATCTCCCTAGCCAAAAAAACATCTTACACAAAGCTCACAAGGAGTCAATGGAATAATTATTAATTGCGACATAATTAGTTGCACCAATATTCCATATTTGCAGTCAACTTATTCCAATTACTTGCTCACATTGGTTTTGAAATCTGCTAATGTAGGTGGTTGAGGATGTGAGACATGCTTATTCTCTTCCACTTAGCTAATTGGCACAACCACATAAGGTAAGTGGATCTAATCTGGTCACTTATGTTAATTGGACACCTATATTTAAGTGATGTGAGGCTAGGTATGGATTCAAGAATGGACACCCAAAAACGTGTGCTTAAAAAACAATTGAACTACGTGCTCATAATTTATCAAGAGAGGGGGGGATATATGATCATCCAAGAAGAAAGAGAACCATCATTTTCATAATGAATAAGATTTTCAAATAAGCTCTCAAAATTTAATCTGAGGTGAATGGCCATGACCTTAATTTGGATTTGCTAAGCACCTTGTCCTCATTGAATGTCCTAGAAGATGTGGGCTAATAACAAAAAGAAACCACTTATCTACCTTTCCCCTTAAACGTTGAGAATGTCCCCATCCGCAGCTTTGAAGACAAGAGCATTGAAATTTGTGGTTTATAGCTTCTTCTTTAGTTCTTTCTTAGAGAAGTAACCCTTATCATAGTAGCTTTAGTATTATAATGATGATTAAACAATCAAAGAAATATGTTGTCAGTGAAAGCAAAATTGGTTGAAGATTGATCAAAGGAGCATATTGATGTGTGTGTCTCCCAACCATGTTAGGTCCGATTACCTTAATTTCATCATGAATGTGATGACTTGTGTTGTTTGTCAACAAATAAACTTTATTAATTTGTACGAAATCCGTGTTGTTGTTTTTTGTACTTTAGGACCATAATTAGCAATGCATGCACCATTGGACATTATTGAAGTTCAAGGTTCTCATTGTCTTTCCTGACACCAAACACCTTGCATACAAACTAGTCTGTCAAATCCTCCCCGTGTCAAGAAGATCTATCTACATGTACATAAAATGCAATAGGTCTGAGATGACCCTAAACTTCCGGGTGATAGTGGAGAGGTACCCATTTCCGAATGGAGTGGTTGCCAGTTCGATTCTCGCTGTGAAATCTTCTCTCTACTTGACAGAAAAAATCAAGTAGGTAGGTAGGAAGCCAAGAGCCCACTCACCGAAAGGTAGGTAGTAACCCCCACCGTGCACCAAGAGGATTCTTGAGCACGGTAGGGCCAACGGGCTCAAATTCACGTCGGATTGCCTGACGTTGGTTATTTATTTATTTATTTACAATGCAGTAGTGGTATACATACGGAGACCGATGTCGGAATTTGTCGAGCATCACAACCTAACTTACAAGTTATGAGGGCATCACTTTGTCCAAATTATGAAGCCAAAAGAGCATGCTCATCCAGCTGGATATTAGAGTTATCCATAATGTACAGCCGATGTAACCATGGGTTTAGTTTCAAACTCTGAGTTTATGAGAATTAACACAAAGTCACCCAAGTTTTCTTAAATGCTTAATTTCCATACACAAAGAGTGGTGTTGGGCTATTAAAAACCGACTTCTTAAGCTTGTCCTACCAGGATGGGTGGACCAAGCTAGCCTTTACATGGGCTGATCCAGGATTAAGGACTGTAGGTCCCATGCGCATACCCTATTCTAAATCCTAAAATTCTCACAATTCTGATAAATGAAAAGGAAAAAATCTCAAAAACTTCACCCAACTTTTAAAATAGGCTCTGATACATGACGAACTAACGAGGTCTTAATAAAACGTCTTCTCAAAGAAGGATCAAACCTATGGTTTCATCCCTCTTTGAGGGACTTGACAGACAACTCTTAGATTCTTATGAAGTTTCGCATGGAAGTTTGGTGACGTATATTTTAGTGTTTAAAATCAACAATAAGTTAAAAGAAATGAATGTGCTGATACTGGCCATGGCTCCTGAAGTTACGTCCAAGAAATCCGGACTAGACAAGACCGAGCACCATCTTCTATTACCTACTCACGTAGTGGTCCTTTATGTGTGTAAAGTTTGGTATTCCCGAAACAGATCAAACTGGTTCGCTCAACACTCATCGGGGAGAAATTTGGGCATAATCGGTTCAGATCCTAGTGTTTCCAAGTCCAACCGGTTACATGTTGACATCCTTCAGTTTTTCTTTATTCATTTGAGGTATATTCTATAAATTCCTCTAAAGTGATCGGTAATTCTCCTGAAGCCTCCAACTTCAACCAGTTATTTCTCAAACTCAACCAGTTCATCTGTAACTAACTGCCGGTTCTCCCCGATCATTGTCGCTCAAATCTGCCTCTGTTCACGTTATAATTCAGGGAATTAGCATGTGTTGGCATGATTAGGCCAGTGTCCAGGGAGATTTTTGGGCATAATCAGTTGAGATCCTAGTGTTCCCAAGTCCAACTGGTTACAATGTTGACATCTTTTGGTTTTTCCTATATTAATTTGAGGTATATTCTCTAGATTCCTAAAAATGGTCGGTAACATTCCTGAAATCTTGAATTTGAACCAATGTTTTCTCAAACTCAACCATTTCATCTGTAACCAGCGGTCGGTTCTCCTGTTCATTGGATCAGGCAGGTTAACTCTGCTGATCCGTACGTTGCATGTGAATCCATCCGTGCTAAGAGTGCAGTGGAGGCACACCTCACGAATGTGGGCTTGGGGTATGTGGTGTCTATGTAAACTCATTCGTTGGTAATGAAGTGGTTATAGCACTAGTAGAAAACTATGCCCAAAAAAATCATAGTCGAAATTGGTTGTTGTTCTTTTGACCAGCTTGATTTGCAGTCACTAAATGACTATATTTTTTTTCTTTTCAAGACCTTTCCAATGGTATATTACATGCCTTCAAATTCTTAAAATTTCAGTCGCTAAACCAAAAAAACAAATCTACTTTCGTTTAGCGGCTGTAGATTAGGCTGGTCAAAAGAACCGCAACCGATTTTTGGCTGCGGTTCTTTTGGGCATAGTTTTCTACTAGTGTAGTAGAAACAAGCTTCCTACAAGTTGAGGGTTGATTCATTCTACTTTGATCTCACTAGACTAATTCAGTGTATCTGATGCTATTTTCATAGTCAAATCTTCTAACAATAATATTTCCAAGTTGTAAAATAGTTCAATGCGTTTTCACCTTCCTCGTGGATGAGTTCACGTAGACACCTCTTTGGAGCATGTTTGCTTTGGGTTGTTGCCCAAACTCCTATACCCTACATAGCTAATTCTAACAAGGGGCGACACCCATGGACAAGAAAACTTGTCTCTTCCCCCAAGTCTTAGTGACCTTTTACAATGATCAAATTCACTGTGGATCATTGTTCTCCTTGATATCAAATCAAAACCTAAAGAGGGACTTGCACCTATCTCTTCTTGAAATATGTAAGAATCACTATGCCAAGTGGGAGACCTGGATACTAATTTCATGTGGCAATTTAGAACACTCTCCTGGCAAAAGATGACCCCTCGGGTCACCAGGGGCAATAAAAAGAGGTATCTACCTTAGTGGTTTTGTCATTCACATGGCTATTTCTGTGAATGAATGGAGGGGCAAAATCTTGTCTAACGATTGATGTGGGATGTCCACATTGTGGTTCCTTAGATTTTGGATTTGTTGCCCACATGATTTTTAAGTATCCTCTTGCACAATATCGGTTGGAGATAGGGAGCCATGCAATATTATTTGGCAGCTTTTTCTTTGACAACAATTCCTCAACAAAAGCATTTTGGAGGCTTGGTTTGATCCCTACTGACATACTTCTTTAACACCTCCCTAAACGCACCAATCTTGTGCTTTATCGGATATCAACATGTACGGTTACGGGTACTATTCCGTAGTTTTCTCCCTTGCAGGCCCTGATTCTTAGGTTCTGCCTCTCAAGTGGTGGTACTTTTGTTCTTTGCAATTGAACATCTCAGTTTGTACCCCCAAGTTTATTCATTTAAAATTGAAAAAAGGGTTTACTGACACACTTAATTCAAATGTACATTAAGGTTTCCATCTTTCCTGCAACAATATTGGATCCCATGTGATTGGGAGTGTTCTGTGCAGTCCTTCAATGACTAGACTATTGGTGCAAATTTTTAATTTGTCTGTGAGTAAATTCTATGGAACAATTTAGCCTAGAGAACTAGCTAGACTGCCCATTTGCATCCATTGGCATAGTGGGATTTATTGTACAGGTAAGGTCGAGGGATAATGGGCTTCACTATTGTAAAGGGAATACCTAGTTACAACTTGAACATGGCAGTGTATATTAAACACCAGATAAGGTCAAGATTCTTTCAAAACCTATATAGGAAAGCATTTGGTCTTATTAAACCAGAACCGCACCAGTGTACATTGTCTCACCAAAATAAGCAAGTTTGAAAGGGGGAAGCTCCCGCCTTTTACACATAACAATTCTTGCTGATCTAACAATTGCCTGATCTCCTCTCAACAATCAAGTGCTAACTTAGAAACACCAGATATTCCAAGATTTCTTCCGTGTTCTTGGCAACCAGTTTGCCTCCATTCAAATTCAATGTCACGAATATGAGATAGGTATAAGGATTCAGGATTTTTAATCTGTTAGTTACTGAGTGTCACATATGGTTCCTACCAACAACATAGGGAAAAACAAATTGATTTTTTTTAAAAGAACTAACTTTAAATAGCACAGATACTAGGCGTGAAGTGAGCAATTTACTTTTAAATAAAAGATTGATGAGACAATCACTAACACCACCATCAAATAAATTCTGAAAGGGCTGCTGTCTCCAGAAATAGGAAGACCTGCATGCCTCGTCTCTGTTCCAATGGCATTTATAAATACCTTTCTACAACACAGTAATAAAGTCACAACCTGTACACATGGCCCTTGGAATAGCCATTCTTTGATTGCTCACAAAGACTAGCGACTTTTCGAGTCAGTGTGATGCAAACTCTACCTCTTAATTGCAAAACTAGATGGTCCTATGTAGATTCAGCAGAGGACATTCGAAGCTGGTTTATTTTTTTGTGGAGCTCTTGATTTGATCGTCGCTCTGCCTCCAGCGCCAGTTCCAACTGCAGAGAAAATACAATCAATGAGGGGTTCAGCATTCTACATGCCCAACTAAGACTTTCAAGGCAAAATAAAACTTTTGGAGCTTAGCAATTGATTTGTCAACTGATAATATAGTTATCCTTCAACTCAATGGGACATTTTTATAATTTCTATTGGTTGTTTTGTACGCTAAATCAATAATTTCTTTCCACTTGTGGGCATGCTTGGAGGTAGTATTTGAATTTGAATGAAGCGCAGCCTATTTCGTTCATTGAGGGCCAAACTCATTTTAGCACCTCTTGGCATGCCAAATGAGTTTGACCCTCAATGAACTCATATAGAATTTTCTTTGTTCAAACCTTCACACTACCACTGAGCATGCACCGAAAACTTACTGAATGGAAAGTGTTGTATGCAGAACAACCAACTCTAATCATCACACAACATAAAACTGAAAGCAATAAACTAAGGAGAAAAACTACTCTCTAAGGCATGTTTATATACTTGGACTTAGAAGCTAGTTTCCATATCCTCATAGACATATACCTTAGCTGTGCGCGAGCTCCATTCATTGAGCATTGCACGAATTCTGTCATTTTCTTCAACATACTGCAACCAAGTAGTGTCTGTCAGATCCAAGACCATCAAAATGATTTTCATGGGTCCTACACCATCTAAATACAACTCAAGAACATTGTGTTCAATTCACTAAGGTGGAGGATTTTACCTGATCATTGATAGAGCGGACTTGCAAAATATCAGCATCACGCTCACCAATTAGACTCCGTGCAAGCCTCACCTCAGCCTGTAATTGATCCCTCTGTAATCATTCATTCAAAAATTGATTAGAAAAGTGAACAAATTGTACCTCCAAGTAATTAGGTACTTCCCAATGCATTTAGGGCCACTTTACACTACGGGTCAAGGGCTGTGACCATGACATTGTGAGGGCCCTTGAAACTCATCCGAAGGCCATACCATGGAAATTGAGATTGAATTTTGTGTGGTCACAGGCCTTCATGTGTAACGTAAAGACATACACAACCAGGCTCTCAACTGAATGCTATTTCATTAACGTCCTGTTCATGTGGGCCTCTTTGAAGTGGGCTTGAGGCAAAATCTGGTAGACCATGAAACATTACCTATTGCATGCCATGTAGGTTTTCCATCCATTCAAACTTCCTGGGTCCCTTAGGCCCTCCAGCTCTAGTGTGAAGTGGGAGTCTCAGCCTTTTCCATCGATGAGAGATTTTAGATCTCAACGGTCATGGGCCCTCAAGCTCTACTGCAAAGTGGCCCTAAGATCCTATCTAATCCCAAAAAGCATACCGAGGTATTTCAACTCTTTTGATGTCAACCTGAACATAAACAATATACCATTGGCCATATACCAGGGTGAAAATTTGCAAACCTCGGCTGAAATGGCCCGTAGTTCTTGTTCCCGTGAAGCCAGCAAGTGCACCAAGTCTACCTGTAATATTTACTTGTTAGGAATGGCATAAAACATCCTTTTAAGTATCATACAAACAATATTTACAGATGAAGGTAACCACAAAAAGAAGAATTAGAGGTAATCAATCATGACTTAGGCAAAGGAAAAAAAACTCAACAAAATTTAAGAGAGTCCCATAAATTCAAAATGTATAGTATGCTGTACAAGTCAGAAGGCATGGAGGTTCATAATTCATGATAGCCAACGAAAATGAGAACTATGAGTAAGATGAACTTGCACCTGCGGAGTATTGCCATCTTGAGTCTTCTCGTATTTACTTAAGATTTCCTGTAGCCGGAGAATCTACAACAAGAACATGGCGTCTGAGTGAAACCAGAACACAACTTGGAGATAATATTCATAGGTTACACTCCAGGTGCACACAGATTACTTAAGAACCCTTGGGTAGATTGGCAAAGTGATTTAAGGAGTTCAAACATCACTTATTCTACATTCCTGTTGTTTTCAAATAGAGTCAATAGAAATAGACACCAGTCAAATTATGTACCATGAACCTCATTATCATGATATTGACCCCTAAGTGCCTATTTTTGGTCTCCACCTTCACAAGCCGGTTGAGGGTTCAAGGGTAGCTCTGATGTGGTTGGATTTTTTTTTGTTAGGTACGGTAAAGGCTTGAGGCTTAGTTCCACAACACCCCCCCCCCCAACCTCACCACAATGAGGCCCATTTTGTCAAAGTCAGGCACACTCCATTTTTTTAGTGTAACAGGATTGTCGCCAATAGCAAAGGATATTGACAAAAATGACAGTCTTTGACACATGTGATAGTTTTTACCTTGCAAATTTTCAGGACATGAAATCTTTATGTATGCAAAAGTTCTACCAAAAAAGTTCTAAATTATATTTATGAGATATTTTGAGATAATAACCCTTTTATCATGCCCATAAACTATTGTAAGCTTCACTCTAAACATCAAGCGTATAGAATCGTGTACCAATCCTTTTCGAACAACTGTCCTAAGAAGTTCTCTCTTTCATAAAGAGCAAAATGCTTTTTATAGCATATTTTGAAATTGCCCAAAACCCTCAGGCATATAGGGTTTAAATGTGCACATGTCGTCAGTAACAAAGAAAGAAAAAGGCGGGATGTTTGAAACAATAATAGACACAAGAACTAACAACAGAGCAAGCTCTGATATGCGATAACTCTCCACTCGGCAAGTGTTCCAACTTTCATTTCTCATGAGCTCCAACACAATCTATGTTAGTGTGATGTAAATTTAAATACAAACCCAAAACCAAACTTTCAGCATTTAATGGATGCAAGTTATATATCTGCTCCACTTCAAATGTAGGCTACTAGATAGGATGCAAGTGATACCTTACGACAACAAAAGCACAAAGTTTCAGACCATCATACTCCTGGTACAAAATCACATGTGGAAATATGGGAATCGTTCATCCACACCTGTGTGACTGGGAAGTAAAGAAACAAACCTCTTTACTCAGATACTGTAAATTGTCTTGCTGATAATGTAGCAGGGCAGCTTGTTGCTCAGCCAAGCCCCCACCATCAACATATCTAGATAAAAACAAGCACACATATACATATGAAAAATATTAATATCACAAGCTTCTAGAGCCAAAATTATGATGTAGAAGCAATAAAAGTGAAATAATATCATACATTCCCAATTAATGTGTCTTAATTGCATGATTGTCTTATTTTCCTGTAACATGTGCCAAATTATGCTACCACGAAGAAAATTCTTACATAAATATAGAAGACATAATGTTAAATAACTACATTATAAACCACTAGGTATAATTTTAGCTTGATAATCACATAATAAGGACAATATGCCTCATATTGTGCTTCTTTATACACCACCCTTTGGACATTGTGATGTATTCATCTGTCTACCAATCTGTCATGCGACATTCCACGCCACTTGATTGGACATATAGTTTCAGAAGCCCTCCACTGAACTTGTAAAGCACAAACACAGTAAAAACGATGCTGCTAACCTTGTTTCTTTTAGACTCATCCAACCTTAACATAACAACGAGAGGTAAAGTGGAATAAAAAAGACCTACCTGATGTCATCAAGGGCGGATGGAGGTCGTAATGGGGAGGAGAGACTGAACATTGCATCCGGATTGCATTGAGATTTGTTGTGTCCACGAACCTTGCCTACAAGATCAAATTTTAAAAAGTTAGTTAACATGCTTAAAATTACAACCTGCTCTCTGATGACATTTATCTGGATGAATGGTTGATAAATTTGACCCAACACAACCGAACTGCAGAACTAACTAGGTACCTAGTCCAAATATACCACAAAAGAAGTGGCATCTAGCAATAGATAGGGGATCTTCATGCAACTCTGAGAGTTAGACTATGAACAACAATTTCAGATCTGTATACCTGAAACCTAGTAAAGAATCAATTAGAAAGGAGGCGATGTGACATACATATAAATATGCCAACCAGAGCACTTGTCCAAGCTAGTTGCAATAAAATAGTAACCCTGCAAAATCAGAACAAAATTACTGAATCTTGTGTGCATTCAACTCTTCGAGGTGACTAGACAGCCAGCCAGCAACATGCCTCTTCTATATATAACAAACCCAGTAGACTTTAAAAAATCTACCCTTCAGGGTAGGGCATTGGAGGTCTGGCACCAAGTACACTTTAAAAGGATTCAATTTGAACACCTCTTTCAATTGTGGACAGGTACGTACCGCAATAGCAATAAATGTGGAATGCCAATTTTTTGTTGTAGTGTGTTCCAAGTCACCACCAACAGAACTGCCGATGTTCCTGGAAAAGAGAACCAAGCCACATAAAATAATGTGTATATAGACAAAAGAAAACAGGCATAACTTTGTAAATGGATATACCATATGGAATGCATATACATATCAGTTTCCCCATAGACACCTCAGCTTCCAGCTTCCAATGTTGGAAGCTCAGGGGTGTAAGGAGTGACAAAATTAATTGATCAATTACAGCTACTACATTATAGCATAAAGGTACTCAAAATTCTTGACCAGAGAGAATCAAATTCCCAAGGTTTAACAAGATGACATCATGAAATTGAATTAACATTAGGGTGAAAGATCCTATCTATTGTCATACCATAAGCAACAGTCTGAAACGGTTGATTAACGACCCATTCTAATATTGCACTGAACTTCAGATAGCCCTGCAGTAACACAATTTCACAATGTTAAGTTTGGAAAGGACATTCTTGGTGTGCACAAAGCTGAAACCACAAGAGGTATAAGAAAAGACATAATGAACACCTGTCGTTGTGATTTCTTCAGCTGTGCATTCATATGGTGTTGCAAAAGACCTGTCATTCAACAAACAAAAACGGTTGACAAATGCCAAAATAAAACCAAAGCAACCCAGAAAATAAATAAATAAATCATCAGGCTTTCTCTTTGGGTGAGGAAGGACACCATATGTAATCTATCACTGCAATTGTGATACATCAGATATATACCATGCACGCTTCAATATAATTGGTAGGGGTTACCTCCAAGTGAAAATGCACCCTAAGAACAGTGATAAACAAGGGGGGTTGCCTGAAGAACTGGACAACACAAGTTCCAAATACAACAAAGATCACTCCTTCTATTCAGAGAGTAAAATAAACTACCCTCCAAGTTAATTTGCTAACTTCATTCTTGACCTTCATCCATAAACGAGGGCAAGGAAAAGAAATTACTGACCTGTAAGAAGAAGTAGGAGGAGGTTACAGATAGAAAACAGTGCGGTCAGAGTTATCGGAAGGTCCACCAGCAACGATGCAATGACAAGAATTGCATATGCTGCCTGTAAAAGTCACCAACCAAGTGACTCTTTAGTACTACCAAACTGTTTAAATAGCAATATCATCTCTCAGCAAGCTATTTCAAATACGGTTAGAATTATGATGACAGGTATCATACATATACGCCAGACTCTCCATCAACAAAACTTTGTCAAGATTGCAATATGACATGCTCTTGAAACTTGATGAGCATTCTTCCCAGAATAAATGTATCTCTTGTTCATTCAATATCCCGGTTTTAGACAAAATCATTTAGATCTGTACACTGGACTAAATGGCCACCACACTCCTCGCCAACCATTGTGGCAACACCAGACTGTTTTAAAGAGACAATGACAAAATTAATTTATGATGATGTGTGATGGTGATGACCTTCACGTGAAAATTAGTCCTGTTTGGTGACAACCAGAATCTCAAGTTCCCTTCAGAAACCAGCCAATGAAACCCTAAACCCTGAACCCTTGCATCTCACTTTCAGATTGGAGACACATACAATCCGGTGTTGTCAACCGGGATATTCTTTTAAGTGATGTATAGAGCAAGTAACACACCAATTGAAACATATGATTTCACCATCATCGCAGTAAATTAGGTTCACATACAAGTGTTTTAAATTGGGTATGACAAGGATAAAGGATCTGCACATACGAGTAATATACAATACAGGGAAGCCCAAAGCGTAACTGGTTTCTGCTGCCACCCTAACAATGGAGCCGCAATTGTTGTCTCCGTGAATCTGCACCCAAGCACACATAAATTGTCAAGAAGCCGGATCTTCTGACCTCCAATCTCAATATAAACGAGGTGCCGAATTGGCTCTTTTAACTGATTCCAAAAGAGAATAAAACAATGAGGTAAGTTCACCATAACTTGGTTGAAAATTATTTGGTAAAGGAAATACACTTACAGTTCCGGGTTGACAGGCGCATTGAAAGAATCTGAGTGAAGACGCTGGGCATTGCGAAAGTCGGCCTCCGAAACTGAAGACTGCCATCTCAACATGGCTGGAACGATTTTATCTACTCCGTGGTTTTACTTATTTGGAAAGGAGCAGGATACTTGAAAAGCTTAATCATTTAAGTCACTTCAAAAGCATCCGTGACATGAGGATCCCTTGTTGATGTTCTCGGGTAATAAGCAGACTCGGACAAATTCCAGGTGCCTACAACACATTACCCCGACATTGGCCTCTATGCTAACTTAACCCTTACACCTGTGCATGATTTTCTCTTGGTGAGGATGAAATGTGATTGTTGAACACAACATGTACTGCTGACGGAATTGCTCTGCCGTGTGTACCAAGAAATACACCCCACTCATGGGATTCGAATCCTAACCCACAGGAGCTCCAATGCACGAAGAAACAGGAAATGGATTGGTCTGCGGTTTCAATTCAAGTGGGATCTCACATCTCACCTGGATTTTAGGCAACTAAAGGAAACTTGAGTGTTGATCAAACTTGCGTCAAGCAATCTTTAAAATTATGTCGTTTGACATCAAATACAAAATCCACAGGATGCAATACCTAACCCTCGAGCACAACATAGGATGAATGATGCTAGTAAAGTTGAGGAGCCTCCGACAATCTGTCTCTCAGTCATTTTACGCTCTGGAAAGTGCTCATCCTAAGTTGTCTGTAAGACGAATCAGAAAAACAACAAGTGCAGCAAAAACTGCATAAAACTCACATAACTTATTACGTACACAGCCCCTAGAAAGAATCCCCTGCTTTTCCTTAAAACTCGTGGCGGAAATCTGAAATTTCTGAGAGAAGCCCAAAACAGAATGGCGCAATCTGATTAAGCTTAAGTTAGAACGAGACATTTCAAGCAGGTGCTGCAAGCGAAACAAGCACCACAACTTACGAAGATTCTGCCCTTCTGCCTTCTCTGTTCAAGCAGAGACAGACAGAGAGGAGCCAAATCTACTACTGTAGTAGATTTAATAAGAGAAAGAGAGGGCCAAATCATAGATCTTAAAGTACAACCTCGAAAATTTATGCTTCTTAATACTAAGTCTTGTTCCCCAGCCGGTGCCCTTAGAGTACCCTTTGAGAAGAAGGTCGAATACATAAATCTACTGAGATATAGATTTGAGAAGAGAGAGAAAGAAGCTTAGATCTAGGATAGGTATAGATCTCAGAATAAACTGTTCAGAAAGTCCGTTTCTATTATTAGAAAATCGCGTTCCCCTATTCGGTTCCCTTGGAGTTCCCAAGTTTGAGATAAAGCTTGAGCAGGCTTTTACATCTGTCATCTTTGACTCCCGAATGAACAAGTGTCATTAGTATAGGTAGGCTAGGGCTAGATGTCTTGCTCTTTGAGGTGAGAGCCTCACAAATCGTACCTAAGGTGAAAACGCAGTCAACTTTATTAAAACACAAAATTGCTTTCTTTAGCATATTGGAGTCTGGAAGTACCATCAAATATCTCAAATTAGACTATTGTGATGCAATTGGGATGTATTAACAACAAACTTGGGATAGTATGTAGTTTTTTTTTTCTCCAAAGAATTTGACCATGTAATTAGCATCAGAGTCCCTAAATTAGTGTAGAAAGACTCACTCCATATGAATTAACCACAAATCTATGGTGGAGTCAGGTTTTTGCTAGACCCCCTTTACCCTTGTTAATAGTGGTGGTGGGAGGGGGGGGCAACTTAAAGAGGTGGATATCTAGCCTTGGCCGCAAGGCACAGGAAAAACGAGGGATACTAGATTCATTCTATCTCTTGACAAGATTGGTAGATGTGAGTTGGAGATGAAATTGTTGGGAGCCCCTTAAATAGTTCAAGACTATTTTTCTTTTTTTGGTTCTTGGCAAATCTTGAACATAGAATTTGCATTAGACCCCAAGTTAGTTTGGTGATAATCAATTGGTATGAGTAAGCCATAAGCCACTAAGCCCTTCGTGGATAGAATGTAATTCCCTTTGTGGATTGAATGTAAAGCAAAGGTTTAGAAGTTGATTGAAAGTTGAATTTCATACTATAGGTACTCCAATCAAGCTTTAACAACATTCTCAAACTCAAAACTTAGTTAATTATAGTATTTAGCATGGGCCACGCTAGTTTGGACATGCAAAATTGTTGTAGACTTCACATATTTAGTTGCTTTGCGAGAACATGCACATGGTCATTTTGACTAAACCATGCCAATCTTTACCCATGTAATTAGAATAGTATACATAAATACCATATTTAGCATTATCTAAAGTCCTCATGATAAATTGCTTGACACGTGTTTTTTATATATACTCTTACTTATAATAGGATCTAATTCTTGGGTTCAAATAGACCACCGTCAAAGTATTGCCACTTCAAAGTATTTGACACTCTTACATTGAAGGAAAACCACCACAATGATCACCTCAAACTATTTAGTTATGTTGTGGTGTAGAAAGAGCACGCCATAGCCTATAAATTTATCTTGGTTTGTGTGTGGGATGCCAAGTGATCCGAGTCCTCTTATTGCCTCCAAGTTGATCAAAAGGAAAGGTGCTAAACGATTGAATTGGTCATGGTGCACAAATGAATTGAAAGGGTCAATTTAAACCCAAATCAAATTTCATCCTCCTTAGCCTTCCCCAAGGAGACAAAATATCTTCCGAACCCCAACCATCATACTCAAAGGGTACTCCGTATGTCAAATCCTAACAATTGTAATTAGCTTCCATAACATTACTAAACAATATGGGTTTGTATCGTGGGGTTAGGAATATTCTAGGCATAACATCCCTCTTATGTTGGGGTTTTCTCCCGGGGGGGTCACTCCCTCTTGTGTTATGTAACCACATGCATACAAAGGATATTTTTATGGGGGCTATTTGCCTCCTCGTTTGGATTTTAGGGGACCCTTTAAGTAGAAAAAAATAAACTTCACCAAATATTCAGCACCCTATAGGTAATTATAAAAGAAAACGCAGATATTTCAAATGATGCTAAATTACTTATAAAATTTTGGTTTACTCGTTCCGTATGAAGGCAAACTTAAGACTCCAATATGGCATGGTGTATATCCACGTTGCTATATATTGACGAAAGAAGAGTGTACACATCATAACCCAGTCGTTTAATTTTCATCCATTTTTCATGTATTATATGTGAATATACTCATTATTATTATTTTAAATCCCTCTATTAATTCTGTCATACTAATTTCTTTCTACCTCAAACCTAAAGTGGGGGTTTTCCCCTTATGCTAAATTATATATAATCACATGTTTCACAATTTAAGTAGGCTATGGTAGATCCAAAGTTTCTATAAATTTTCTTGCCAATCAATAAAAAGCACCCTATAGTTGTTCTCACGTGGTTTCTACTTTTTGACTGGTCATCCCCCCCCCCCGAGGGTTTCCTTATAAAACAAACAAGTTTCAACCTAAATATTGTTCATCGTGTCACCCTAAACCAACATGTGAGAATTTCATGGCTTAAACCTTATTAAGACTTTATGGGCTTAGCAAAACTTGCACAATTTTTTATAGTGTCATGATATTGATATTGGGAGCCCATGTTTGTTGGGGGGGGGGCACACGTGCATGGCAGGTCACCGCAAACCATATATGTGGAGCCGAGAATTTGGTGCCAATATTCTTGATCAAGAGATAGCCTACCTTAAACCCTTTTCCCTACCCGAATCTTTTTAGAAAGGGACCTAGGCATGTATGCTTAGTAATAAAGTTATCCTTAAAATCTCAGCCTTGGGAGACCTGACTTTAGACCTGTACCTTGAGTTCAGGTGGATTAACGTAAACTTAAGGAGCTTGCCTGCCCCATTTTGCCGGAGCTTTAATTAGCCCGGTGCAGCCTGCCAGCGCAGCTGCTTGCCTACATTTGGCTCAGAACGGGGTAGGGTGCCTCTAGAAACAAAGGAGTCAGGATCAAAAGCTCCCGAGGGTCCCAACTCAAGGTTCCCAAAGATTGACCCTGTCATTATTTTTAGTCTACTGACACAAGAAAACAAACCCTGTAAATATAGAATAGATCTCTCAACTCGGGACTGCAGCCTGACTTTCACCCGGCATCCTGAGACTTTAAGGATAACTTTAATGTAGCAGGGAAACCCCAACCCCTTGAGTTCTTTACGAAGGCAAATGCTTTCAGTCTACAAAATATCCACAAGGTAGATATTTCAATGGGCATAGCTTGATTATGTAGCTTCACAAGGCTCGGTCACCTTGTATACCATTATTCAACCAACTACACATATTCATATTCTATGGGCTAAGTCCAAAATAGATGCGTTGAGATCTGGAAATACAAATGATGAGATGTCGAATCTTGACAATAATTTGAAATCTTGAATATGAATGATTCCAAAGGGAAGGGACAAGGAAGGGAAGATTGTGCATGAACATTGCTTGCACAATACATACTATGTGCACCTAAAACTAGTTTTTTTAACACCCAATTATTCTCAAAATGGATGCCAAAATTTATGGGGATTTTTTGTTTCATTTTTTCCCCCATGTCCAATTAATTTATCTTTCATAGTCGTCATGATATGTAAAAATTACCACTTTCACAAAACATGTAGATTTTGTTGGTAATCCATTATGAGACTTCATAGAGCAAAATTGATCTTGTAATAAAGTTTAACCCAACTATCTCCAAAGAAGATCAACTAAATCCATGTGAAACTTGCAAGACCATGTCTTTGGCATGCTTTTCAAAGCTCAGATTTATGTGTGCATGTATATTGCCAAGGGTGCATATGCCATTGGAAAATGCAGGACACGACATTGTTTGTGCAATACATTTAAAAAAATGTGAACATAGTGCATGACAATATTTGTGGGCATTTGTTTTAGGATCCATGCTTCCGTTTGTCCATAACATTATTTAGATCCATAACAGTGTTTTGTGGGACCGACAATATTCCAAGGAATATTCCCCACATTCAATCTAAATGTGTGGAATATTGTCAATCCCACAGAATACTATGGATCTGAATAATGTTATGTCCATCAATGCATTTTCCAACCCATATAAGACCCCCAACAATAGGCCAAGCTAGCCCACTACCTTGAAATCCCCCGCATGAGGATGGCAAAGATCATTGGGAGATATTTATAGCCCCCCCAACCCCAATCTATATATGTGCCTTGATTGGGGTTCCTAGTCTTGGAGAGAGGAAATTATCACATACAAACATATCTCCCATTCATCCAACATAAAACCCGTAAAGTGATATGCAAACCAAAAATTATTATTATTATTATTTGACAATGGAACTAGCTTTAAAGACTCCATATTAGTCTAGTCGCAGGTGATTTGAGATGAATTGGCCACAAACATGTAGAAGGGGGGGGTCAAGTTTTTATGTCGGATAGATGAGAGGTACACTTGTATGCAATAATTCCATCCAGTGCCTGCGAAGTTTTTGGGCATAGTCAGTCAAGATCCTTGTGATTCTAAACCTAGCCGGTTACATGTTGACATCTTCCGGTTTTGCTTTATTCATTTGAGGTATATTCCACAGATTCTTCTAAAATGATCGGTAATTCTCCTAAAGTCTCCAACTTCAACTGGTTATTTCTCAAACTCAACCGGTTCATCTGCAACTAAGGTAGAAATACCCAAACTGGTTAACCACCCTCTACCCATGCACTAGACCGCTGTCAAAATAATGAAGTGCCATTTCTGAAACCGATCATGGCGAGGCGGCAACTTCAATACGTGTACACTTAGTGTAGCCAATGGGAGTCAAGTACACTCATGAGTTAACTGGTTTAGGTGATGTTCTATATGGAAATGCAGATTGCCGTGTTCGGTGTAGGGAGAATCTAGTGAATGAGTAGGGGGTTTGACAACTTTCCACTTTGATAAATTGTAGAGTTTTTTGTACATGGAATAAAAATATGAAACACCTTGCATTCTTCATGAATCCTTCTCGTCTATCTTGGAAAATTATCTCATGATTGTAAGACCATATCTTCAATGCGAATCGCCTTATTTTCACGGGTTATGGTATTTCTACCTTAACCACAAGTTCTCCCCAAGCCCTGATTTCATCCCTCACTAGGTCTTGATTACTCCCGATTTGGGGTGGATTACATGGGAGAAAGTGCCCAAGCGTGACCGTTGTTTGCCATATGCGTCAAGAACCAACTTCAAAACCAAAACCTAAATTCAACACAAGTGGGTGTTGGATTGTTAAATTGGCATCACATGTTTATCCAATTTAAACTTTAAAGTGAAGTCATGCAAGCCGTTCATGACAAAAGGGAAAGTTTGAGTTTGTGTTTTTGTTGGTCGGCATTACGTACAAGGTTGGCCAAAGGAATGTGAACAAATTCCATTGGCCCCACACAATCTAAGAGCATGTTGGTCTTGGTTAAGTACACCTCTAAAGCATACAACCTATAACTCAAACCCCTCTAGCTTTTGGAGTCACCAAGTCATTTGGTACAATCTACATTTAGCTTATGATGCCTAATTTAGGAACATGGGACCAAATTAGCTCTAGGAAAGTCACTCCAAGGCATATTGCATTCTATACGAAGTTTTGCGATGTATATTTGAACTTATATATAGGTCATGACATATATTGGACCCAAACTTTCTTAGATGTCTTTTTACATATGTGGAGTGGTCCAATTAAAAGGGTGTAGCTGATAAGTTAAATAAGATAGCGAATTTTCATGTAGATTGTGGGGGGGGGGTTTTGGCACTGGAAGAGATAAGGTTGATAAAAAGGAAACAACAAAATCTACCTTAGCTCCCTCCTCATTATTGAGTATATATTTTTAAATATATTTTGGGTTATCTCCCTCAAGAATAGGTGGCTAGATGACAATCCTACAACCCTATTTTTTAATGTGGAAGATCTCATTTTTCATAATCTTAAAAAAATGTCATTCTAGGATGAATGAAATTGCCTAAAACATCCTCAAAAATCATAAAATTTTGATGAAATCATCAATGTTGGGACGAACATGTCCATGTTTGGATGAATACATATAATATCATCCGTTCGTGGCTTCATCACATAAACAATGTTCTCCATTTCAACTTTTTTGAAAATTAAAAGAAAAAAAAGGGTTGGTCCAGAAGGTCTTGAAAAGGGTATACATGCTATTTTCCACATGCATATGCATCTGCAAAAGCATTAAAATATTGATTCCACCAATATTGGAACTTGTGACTTGAAAAAATTTACATGTATAACTACAAATTTATTTATTCTTATATCAAATCTCAAGTTTAAAAAGGAACTTTCTATATGGTAGTTAATTTAGAGGCAAATAATTATCAACTACACCAGATACCACAATTAGCGTGGGTTGATAATTGATCATTATCTACCATATGAAATGGGCTACAATGGTTCTAGGCCCAATGATAATTAGTGCAGATTAGGTGTAGATTCAAATTCTAAAATACATCATTCATGTTAATATTGGAATTGGAAACCATGTGAGCTTATTGGAGGTGAGTTCATTCAATTATGTGAAGAACCACGTCACCATCATAAGCGCCAGAAGTGCTAATTGTAGGTGAACTCGAATGGACATGTAAAAAGTTAACCATGCACACGTAACTTATGAGAAAACAACCTTTTGGAGAGGAATCATCCTTTGCATGACTACAATCATAAATTTCCACTTCAGTCATGTGGCTAGGGAATACTTCACTTTTGTCACGACATGGAACCATTGTCTTACTTTATTTATTTTTCTTTTGATGTACATCAATTTTTGGCATGAAAGAGCATAACATAGGTTAATGTTACCCCCTATTGTGACCCTTCGTAATTAAGCATGCAGAAAGAATGGATTAGTTGCAAGAATTGAGGCATGTTTAAAAAATAGAAGCAAAATTAGGTGTCAGCCGCTACTTTGAGGTTGTGATCCCCCCCTAGAATATATTACCATGGTGGGACCCGAACTCGATCATGTGTTGTGGTCCCTCAACATGGTCCATTTTTTCACTTTACTTTAAGCTTGAGGCCTGTTAAATGCAAATTTGAAACTCTATTCTCCACGGTATGGCCTTTGGATGATTTTCAAGGGCCTTAGATTTTTGTGGTCACGGCTCTTGGTTTGTATGTAAAGCAACCCAAAGTGTCAGGCCCCAAAATAATGGGGGTATGATCCATACCGAATTCCCGACCCCACAAAAACCAATTGTGCTCTAAGCAATGTTCTGAGAGGTACTCGTCCTAATGAATCAAATAGCATGGAAATGACCATGGGACAAGCCTCAAATAATGCAAGGGACATCAATATTTCGGCTAGTAAGGTGGATGGGTCTTAAACGGTTACTCTTTCCAATTAGCCCACTTCTTTTATGATTTGACATATGTGATTAGTTTAAGATGGTTAGCAAATTCAAATCGAGACCCTAGCCACTCATGATTATGCTCATATGAATGTTGCAGTCATTATCAAAGTGAAGATTATCACAAAATAACAAAGTTATATGTAAGGTTCCTCAAAGAGGGACGAAAAAGTGGGTTCGATCCTTCTTTGAGAAAACTTTTTGTTAAGAACTCATTAGCTCGTTGTGTATCAAAGTCTATTTTGAAAGTTGGTGAAACTTTTGGGACCTCCTCTTTCCATTTCTCAAACTTTGAGAGAATTTGAGGGTCTTAAATAGTGTATTCGCATATTTGAGGGTAATTTAAGGATTAAGAAAACTTGGGTGACTTTTGCGTTGATTCTCATAAATTTAAGGTTTGGGACGAAATCCATAGTTTCATTTGCTTTACTTTACGCTTTGTTTCGGTTTTGATAAGAATGACATTTTTGGGCTGCCAAACAGTTTGGGCCAAATCTTGGATGAATGTTGACATAGTCCCCAATTATGTTGACTACTTAATTAACATTATTCAACCATGTGGGTCGGTTCCATGACCTTGGAATATGTCAATTATATTCTATGGGCCCTCAAACAAACCGGGAAAATTCGTTTACTATGCATACATTCAGGCTGAACTTGAAAATTTGGGTGGAGTTACATTCCCGGCACTATGCGTATGAATTATTGTGCATACCAAGAATATTCGCAAGGAGCATTGTTCATCCCATATATAATTCCTTGAAATTACTATTCATAGCAACACTATCATTGAAAATACTGACACTATTCACAATAATCTTACTGATCAAACCGGCACGATTCATTATTCGTACCGGTGTCAGTTTCTTCTTGTTTTCTAAGTTTCTTCCCATGAAGGTAAGACAACGGAGGGTCCATGTCAGATGCTAAACATAGAATGGAACACAACCATGCAGCTGAATAATGTCATGCTGTTAGAATTAGATTGGTTATCATAGTTTGAGTATGTAGACCAATCTCTTTTGAATACACACATATTGGTATCGTTCTTGGAGCCACATCTAACCACATGACATTCAAATATAGGTGTCCAATTAAGTTAAGTAACCGAATTAGCACGTGTACCTTATAGTGACATGGAAAGCCCTGAATTCTCCAAGGAAGCAAGTGGCTATGTGGGTGTTGGTTAGGCGGCCACATCTTGTGGATTCCGAAACCCTGCGAGGTGACGTGGCCTGACGCTGGAGGCCGCAGCCCAACCCACATACGAAATTCGAAGCCCCCAATTAGACGGGCACTAACTGCCGCAGCCGCTTCCTCTTCTCCTCATTTCTTCTTCCTGGCTCTCCTCTCTAGCCATGCCTTCGCTGCTGGGCGCCCTCCCTTGCCACACCTCTCGCTGCCTCGGATCTGCCTTCCTCCCTTCCATCTTCGACCTCGCATCACCATCTTACCCGCGCACTCACCTACCTGGTGAGCCTAAAATCTTTCAAAATGATGCAGAATTGAGGTTTTCCCAGCTCAAAGAGTGAATCATGAGTAAGCTTAGAATGTGTGGTTATGTGTTATGTGGTGGCATCTGGATATGGGTTTTCAACTGGAATTTGTGACTTGATGTTTTCCCAGATGAAAAATTGAATGATGAGTAAGCTTGGAATGTGTGGTGATTTGGTGGCATTTGGACACGAGTTTTCAAGTGGACTTTTGGCATTGAGGTTTTGGCAACTCAAAGAATGGATGATGAGTAAGCCTAGAATGTGTGGTTATGTGGTGGCACTTGTTTATGAATGTTGAAAGGGAGTTTTCGAGTTGATTTTTTTCCAGCTCAAAGAGCGAATGATGTGTAAGCTTAGCATGTGTGGTGGTGGTGGCATTTGGACACGAATTTTCAAGTGGTCTTTTGGAATTGAGGATTTGCCAGCTCAAAGAGTGCACGATGAGTAAGCTCAGAATTTGTGGTTATGTGGTGGCATTTGGACATGTGTTTTGAAGTGGAATTTTGGAATCAAGGTTTGTGAGCTTAATGAGTTTGAGCTGAAAGGGAGGTTGAGCAGTAGAGTGCATGTGATCATCTTGTGAAGAGCGACAGTTTGGGGTAGCATTCTGAGCGAGGTTAGGAGTTTTATTAGGGAGATTGTCAAGAGTTGTGTCAACTGGCGATGTTTGAATTTGTGTTCCAAAATGGTGCAGGATGTGGTTTGAGGTGAAGTGGATGTGTGGTTGGGTATAATTTAGGTGATTTAGCTCTCTTGTGCATGTAAATGTTGTGTCAGATTTGAGGTTTTCTCAATGTTGTGGGTTGAAGCTAGAATTTGGAGTCATGTGAAGGCTTGGGAGTTAGAGTAGGTGGATTATGGACGTTGAAAGTGAGGCTTCGAGGTGCAGGATATGGTTCCCTTAGAATTCACTTGTGGTCGGAACCACTATGTCTGACGATAGAGTTTTCGAGTGTGTTTAAAATGGCGGGAAAGGTTGTATGCTTTGAATGTTGCCAAATTGGTGTAGAATTGAGGTTTAGCTGGGATGGAGCTAGAGCAGCAGTGCATGTGGTTATGTGAAGAGCTCGGACCTGCATTTCAAGCCAGCATTGGGAGGTTAAATAGGTTGATCGTGCGGAGGGGTATGTCATGCTTGTTGATGTTTTGTATTTGAGTTTCGAAATGGTGCGGGATGGATGGATTGGCGGTAAAGTGAAATTGTCGTACGGCAAGCGAACTCTCTTGTCTCTGTCAATACGGTGCAGAATTGAGTTTTTGTGAGCTGAAGCCGAGAGCTAGAGCAGTAGAATGTGTGATATTGTGAACAGCAATTTGAGGGAGGCTCGAGAGGTAGAGTAGGTTGATCGTAGAGAGGTGTGTAGTGCGATGACATGTGAATGTGTGGAATAGTGTGGGATTTGATTCCTGTTGCAGTGGAGTTGCTGTTGGAATTGGATGTCTGGTTTGTGGTTTCTGTTTGTGTTTAGATTGCCGTAAGTTTGATTTCTTCAGGTCATTCTGTATCATTAGAATCTCTGGTTTTATTTCTTTGATGTTCTTAATGGCAGAAATTTCACAAAATAAGTTAGGTAGGACTCAACTGATACTTCATCAGGGATTAGCTGACATATTGTTCCAGCTTCCCTAGCCTTCACCAATGGTAGTAGGACTACATTGATCAAGTAGTTTTCTCAACCCCCTTTTGATCTTTACGTAACGCCCCCACTACATTCCATGAACTCTAAATTGTTACTCACCTATTCGGAACAATTTTATATTTGTTGTACCATCCATTGCACTTGTTGGATTATGGAATTCTAGTATATAGTTACAAGGGCTGGACTCATATTTGTTTTGAGAAGTCTTGCATCAATTGGCAATAACCTTAAAGTTCGTTTGATTTGACACGAGCTTAATTTGTTTTGCCATAGCAGGAGTCTGGAAAGCTCGGAGGTACGCTGTCGCAGTGACTGTTTCTGCTTCCTCATTTGGAAACCAATCAATGACATCCCAAAGAAATGGTTTGGGAACCACAATTGTGTGGTTCCGAAATGATCTTCGCATTTCAGACAATGAGGCTTTGTTGAAGGCGTGGCAATCTTCGCAGACGGTGGTGCCCCTGTACTGTGTGGATCCGCGCTTATATGGCTCCACTAACGTCTTCGGGTTTGCAAAGACTGGAGGTGAGCGATGGCTTGGGGTTTAGGGTTTAGTTTCTCTGCACATCCAAGTTATTTTCTCTGCTAATGAAAATGGAATGAAAGAAAATGCTACTGATGTTCGTGGCCCCGTGATGTCATGCCAGAGTTCTCTCTTTCGTTGAACATAAAGCTAGACACATGGAATAGGGTGGCCTAAACCCAAGGCTTAATCCGGATCACATGAGAACTCCAATGTTAACCCTCCTAAGGATGGAATAGTGCTTGGATAGGTGATCTTCCTAACACTTGATTTCCAGTGCACTCTACCACCTTTGGTCCACCCAATCATAGTGGGGGTATTTTGGGTGAACTGGATATTTACAACCAACCATGTGGTAACCTAGAAGCTTGCACTTGTGGGGATAGGTGCAAGCTGGCTTGTCCGCGCCAATTCAAGGTGTTTACCTTTGAGAGGAGGCAGTAGTCTTCATGGGTCTTTAACTCTTGTGATGCCCGTTTCTGGATTACATATAGACCTAGACCAACTTGAAGTGAAACGACACTAAATTTGCGCTGGTGGCAACATCAGAGTCATCTCTTTTTTTAAAACACATGGATATCATTGAGAAATATTGTCTCTTCTTTTAAAAACACATGGATGTCATCGAGAAATATTGTCTGAGAATGGTGCCTCGCAACTAATGACTGCCTGCCAAATACTTGAATTTTAGTGGGCATATGCCAGGAGGCTGAGAATTGGAATGACCCAATTTCATGTTCTCTAAGAGGGGTGATATTTCTACACGTTGACGATCTGGTAATTAGTAATTCCCGCAGTCTAACCATGAGGTTAGGCTCTTGACAATGCAACAGAGGAAGGGATCCACCTAAGTGTTGGACCAATTGACATGACTTTCAACAACATAAGTCTGATTCAAATTATGTGTAAAACCGGTTTGCATGTAGAATTGCGTGCGCAGTTCATTCTGGAGAGTGTTGCGGACCTTCGAAGCAACCTGCAGCAACGAGGGTTGAATCTGATTGTTAGACAAGGAAAGCCTGAAGACATTGTTCCTGCTATTGCAAAAGCAACGGGTGCTCACACAGTAATATCACTATCTTCTCTACAAACTTCCCATATGAATGTCTGCATTGTGAATTGTGGATTCTTAGGATACTGCTTCAGCCAATTATGATCGACTCGTCTTTATTTGTATTTTCTGTATTTTCTGCATTTTCCAGCAGAGTGTCGAGTTAGTTAATTTTCTTTTTTCTTTTTTCTTTCAGTTGAAGCATTATTGTTTCTTTGTTCTGAGCTGGTTTTCATTCAGTAAGTTCCTTGCAGTGCTATTAACATTGCGTGCTTTCCTGAAGGTGTTTGCACACAAGGAGACTTGCAGTGAAGAGACGAGTGTAGAAAGAGGTGTAAAACGGTGCCTTGCAAAATTGGAAGGAGGGCCACAACTAGGAGTTGGTTTGCAGTTTGTGTGGGGCGGCACATTGTATCATTTGGATGACTTACCTTTCAGTACAGCCGAACTTCCGGACGTTTACACTCAGTTCCGAAAGGTAAAACAAGTTTTTTTCTGGAGGGACTGTCAATTGACCAGAAGATCTTCCTTGCTGTAGGCAGTGTTACAACGCCCAGTGTGAAACTGTGTTCCAATCATCGCTCAAAACGGGATGATTTTTCCCAAAAACTGAAAAACCACATGCGTATAAAATCGGTACAAACAAATAATCTTTGTTTCTTGATCTTCAAGTACAGAGAAAGAAATTGAATTAAGGGTGTGGTCTTCCACGCCTCCATCTTATGTAGTTTGTCTTCAAACAGTTCTTTGCACAAGATGAGTAAGATAGAGGACAAAAACCAATGGTAAGATAGATGAGTAGTAAGGCATTTGTGGTTGCTTCTATCATGGGTAAATTCTAGCCAGAGTTGGGTGATTTTAGCTGGTGATGCTCCACATCGATAGAGTACAAATGAGAGAAGAGTATCAATTGCAGATCATTACACCAGTTGTGACTCTTGCTGCTTTTGTATGGCTCAAAGTTTTAGATATGGATGTTGATCACTATTAACTGAGGCGTTATTTTTTGCAGGGGGTTGAATATAACTGCAAAGTTAGGCCAGCTCTCAAAATGCCAATGCAGATGGGGCCTTTGCCAGAAGCTTTGACTGAAAAAATTGGAGACCCTGGAGAGATTCCTAATTTAGCAGAACTTGGATTAAAATATCGTGAACAGGTATGTGAATTGTAGCCGTATTCTGATCAACTTTGACTAAATTTAAGTGTCCTATGCCCTTGGTGCACAAAGGACATTAGTACATACTTGATTCCTTAAACTGGTTAAGATGTTGTCAAAGTTTTCTCAATGAGGATCAAGCACCTGGGGATGGGAACAATGCTATCATGGTCGATTTAAATTGCTTGAACTTGATTAAGTTCTTTTGATGCAGAGCCCACTTGGTGTCATGCCCTTTGAAGGTGGTGAAACTGCTGCCTTGGCTCGCCTCCAAGATTATTTTTGGAAGAAGGCAAATACTTCAACCAAACATTTACCAGCTACTCCAGGAAGGCATTGAGATAGAGATAAAATGGAGTAAAATCTGATGATAAAACAGTTTGAGAAAGAGTTCCAAGGTTCTTTTTCTTGAATTTTCAATCTGATTTTGTTTGTTTGTTATTATTTTAAAAATCTACGATCCATTTTTATGTATCCAGATTATGGCAACATAATATTATATTGCTGTTATTCCAGGATATGTTAAAAGTATACAAGGAAACTCGGAATGGAATGATTGGGGCTGATTACTCCACCAAGTTTTCTCCTTGGCTTGCCCATGGCTGCCTCTCACCAAGGACAATACATGATGAGGTTGTACCAAGTTCATGTTCGTCCATTTTTTTCAATCTGAACTTGCGCATTATATTTTATGTATGATCTTGGAGCAGTCTCTGTGGCCCCTGATCAAGTTCCATGTTACTGGTTGGATGCATACAGGTAAAGCGATACGAGAATGAGAGGGTTTCCAATGATTCCACATACTGGTAAGAATGTACTTTCATAAAACCACTATAGTTTATGTTATTTGTAGTTTCACCTTTCAAGACTAAGGATACTATATTCGCTTCTAGAAGTTTGGATGTTTAATGGCCGCTTGCTTTCATGGCAGGGTATTATTTGAACTTATATGGCGTGACTATTTTCGATTTGTGTCAATCAAGTATGGGAATGCATTCTTCCATATAGGTGAGTAGTTCATGATGCCTTATTTTATCAATGCTTTGTGACATTTTTACAATTTGGTGCGTTAGAATGACACTTGCACTGAATTCATGGAAGGTTCTAAACTTTGAAGAGGTAGAACACTTAAATATTCCTAGAAGTGAAATCTTAGAGCCGATTGGTCTTCGATAGGCACTGAGACACGTTGTGTACGTGATTATTTATTGTGCAGGTGGACCTCGAAAAGTTGTAGGAAAACTGTGGAGTCAAAATAGAGAACGATTTGAAGCATGGAGAGAAGGACGTACTGGGTACGTGTCCATCAGTTTTTCATCTTTCCAAAACTTATGTGCACAGAAGTGTTCATGTAGAGTAAGATTGGCATGTGCTCTCAACACTCTATGAGGAGTGACTAGAACTTTGAACCTTGAACTGTGACTCATTTATATTCTATGTTATAATATGTAGTGAAAGATGAAATTAGACATGTTATTAGCTCGAGGATATCTAATATATGAACGGACTGTTACTCAGAGTTTCTTCTGCCCATTTGAAGTAGAAAGCAGATAAGAGGATGAATGTACATCAGAGTACATGCAAGAAGTGGGTTCTATGCTTTGCTAGGCAAATAAAGAATTAGATGGGTGGCTCTTGATGTCTTATTCCTCTTTTGTGGTGTAAATCATATGTAGGTATCCCTTGATTGATGCAAATATGAAGGAGCTTGCCTCTACAGGCTTTATGTCCAACCGTGGACGTCAGGTAGGACAACAAGTAGCTTCAGTTTAATTCATGTAGAAGTTAAAAACAAATTTTAGATATTGTATCATATAATTGTACTGTGAGTTATGTTAAATTGACCATCCCAGAAACCATCAGGCAGCGTGGATAAGACTTTGGGCATGCTGTCAATTGCCACGAAGTCTATATAGGATGCTGTGTGTATGGCTCCGCATAACATATCATAGAGTAAATGAAGCATATCCTTTTTTCACAGCAGGACAAGATCTAACATGGCCATGCCTGTCTGCAGATAGTATGTTCATTCCTGGTCCGGGATTTAGGTTTAGATTGGAGGATGGGAGCTGAATGGTTTGAAACATGTCTTCTTGATTATGACCCTTGTTCAAACTATGGTAACTGGACATATGGTGCCGGTAAGCGATTTCAATGCAGAATTTCCTACTCATTTGGGAGTGTTTGTTTAATGCTGTACATTAATGTGATTTGAGCCTTGCTACCTTAGGTTCTTCTTTCCCCCTTTTTTTTTAATTTTAATTTTATGGTTTTGGAAGACTTTGATGATGGAATGTTCAGTGTCTAAGTTTTTGCAAATTTTTCTTCACTGAGATGCAATCTCGAGGGTCATCTGGTTCAGTTTTGGTGTTTACTTCAACTTGCCACTTAAATAATGTGGTAAATTTGAGAACTTACATGTTGTGGAATGATTTACAGGTGTAGGAAACGATCCTCGAGAAGATCGCTATTTCAGTATTCCAAAGCAGGTAAATTAACTGCCTTCTTTATTATCCTCAACCATTGTGAATTTCTAATCCCATGTCACGATGTTTATATAGATGTCAAAGTGATGGTAATTTGTTTGCTTGTTCAGGCATCCAATTACGATCCAGAGGGTGAATATGTAGCTCATTGGTTACCAAGTTTGAAGCAGTTGCCTCCAAAACAACGGAACTCTCCAGGTGACGCCTATTTGAGGCCCATTGTACCGTTGAAGTTTGGTATGGGTGGTGGAGGAAAGCCAAACTATGATCGGTTTGGAAAGAACAAAAATGTCGGTAAGGTCAGTAGACGTTAGATAGATAGAGAGATAGACATAAACGTTGGCTCCCTGAGAAGCAAGTTCAAATGAAGAGCCTCTTCCCCCGCAGGCTGCTGCCACCTTCCAGTGTACGGCTGACACTGGAGACCAAAGACCGAGCTGACCAGATGGACCTGACTCTTCCATCATAGGGAAGATGGAGGGGGCTATGGACTACATAACCGGTGAGGGAAGAGTGGATGACGCGCTGATATTAGTGAGACGTCCATCTACTCAAGCCGTTTATGGGACGTAATTGGTCTGCTCACGGACATAAACCAAAGGGTATGGATGAAATGTTCTCTGCGTGAATAGAAACGTACAAGAGAGTTGTTGAAATTGCTCTCCACTTGGATGAGCTACTGGTTATTGTGGTTATTGCTGACCGGCTTTATCAAGGGTTTTCTAAGGGGGTGGGTAAGGGGTTGGGGTCACGTCAGGTTTGTGTTGCGAGCAGTGGGGGGGCTATTGGTTGTTTACAGAGAGGATTAGGGGTTTGAGTCCCTGAGAGACCAACTATTAAGCTAGGCCTGGGCAGGTGTTAAAGATTAAAGCGGCTATGAGCAGCTCCCAGGGGTTCAATACGTAATGTGTTCTCATGTTAATTGAGAAGAGCTTTTATCTTGTGAAATTTGTCATCATAGAGATTGAGTTTCATCTGATGTAGCTAGGTTGGTTAAGAAATTTTGATCTCATAGTTGGATCTTTCAACACGTCTGTTTGGTGTCCATTCTTAGATTCACACCCAACTATACACCACTCCAATATAAGTGTTCGTCAAAGGTCAAACACCAAAGTAGGTACATCTACCTTACCAACCCAAATGGGACATGGTTCACATTGTTTTGATATGTTGTAGGAAAACTAAGGTACCTACTTGAGGAATAGTTGAGCAGTACGCCCCGTAAAATAGCTGGACCTTATAGAAGTTCCTCCGCAGCCATTGCAATTCTCAACCGTTTCGAAGGGCATCTCGCAACCATTCTGCAGGTTACCATGGCAATCCCCAAACAACTCAATGACCGTGCTGTCAGTCGCCCAGCCGTCCAACATGCACCCGGTGAAAGTACAATTCAAGTTCACAAATGCAGCCCCCACAGTATTGGGCGGGGAACATTTTGTGTTACATCCCCCACAATTGTTGTCGTTGTTCTGCACATTTGTCTCACACCCATTGCTTGCATTTCCGTCAAAATCTTTGAGCCTGGAGTTACCACAAACCCAACTCACAGAGCCGCAGCAGATTGCAATGGCATTGTTTTTGGGAGGGGGTGGGGGACACCTGTCCCTACACCTCCGGCAATAATTTGGGTCATGGGTTATGTTGGTTTTGCTGCTGTTTGTTTTGTTGCTGTCACAGTCCCTCCACTCTCGGATCATGCAAATGGAGATGCAATTGTCATTCTTGCACCTCTGTTTACTTTGAGGTGTGTGGGGACATTTCAAGCCGCACTTGTCACAATTGTGGTGTCCCAGCTCACGACCATCTCGCATACATCCTTGACGTTGTTGTTGTTATTATTGCAAGTCGCAAAGCCGTTGCAGCAAGCAATCCCTATGTTATGTTTGCATAACGGAGGCATGAACCCACAAAACCTTCCCCAGTACCCTACAGTGGGTGCACTCTCCTTAATCTTCGTATGCAATGAATCTCCAATCGCCACACAATTCTTAACCAACCACAGTTCATCAAATTTCTTCTTTGATGCTCTCATTTTTGCCTGCATTCGCTTGTCAGCATCTTGTTGCATTTTCTCTTCTTGTCTCTTTTGTTTTGTGCTTTCCATTTCCTCATTTCACCTTGCTCTCTCATTCTCCGTTTCGTTTTTTTGTGCCTTCTCATGCAATGCTTTGATGTACTCATCATTGTCATGAGCCATGACCTTGAGTAGTCAATCATAGGTGTGGTGGTCGTCTTCCAAAAACAAATCTATATTCAGTCCTAGATATCTTACTTCCTTTCCATGCTCCGTCAACTGGTGGTTGTATTATGGAGGTAGTGTTCTTTAGCCTTCCATAGACTGCAAATAGGAATTTGAGGGATAGGGGTATGACAGGATGATTGTTTCTTACAATTATTTCATTATACTCTTCTCCTCCATTCCAAATTCTATTAGTAATATTTTGTTGTAAGTCCAAAGGTAAAGTTTAAAACAATTCCTTAAACGTTTTTGGAATAGTTACTTCATTAAGGGTAATGTATAATCCGTTTCCTCTATAACTTGATCTAAAAAATCTATATAAGGTTGAAAATAAGTATCCTCCTGAATATATCTCGTGCTTGACAGAGTCAGCGACTTGCCAACACCAAGCCATTAGTAATCTAGCTAGAACAATAGCGACATTGGGTAATGTCTATCGTTCTAGGTAGTTCAAGTAGTTATGTTTGACTATATTTATGAAATCTTCTACAATGGGTCGCTAAGGCTTCGATTTGATCAAATGTATTTCTAAGAGATTCTTTTCTACATTCTACAACTTTATCATGTTGAATTTCGCTCAATAATTCATCTGCACTGGGGAGAGTGTTTTTCCGGTATCGGTCTCTCTTTAATCTTTCCGATGTGTCATAAACGTAGTGTTCTAACCTAGTTAATCTATCTGTAAAAATACTTAGGAGTTCATAGATCCTATTATCAACCCTCACAATGGGTTCAGTCACGGGACGAATAACATAAGGTCTAGTGGGAAGTGTAGGGATAGGGATAGGTATATGGGATGCTCAATGGGTTCCATTCACATGACCCTTATCTCTATTTCTACGCCCTCTAATCCTCCAATTATTTCGTGTGTTCATTAGGACCAATTTTTGACCATTTGTTATTAGTTCCTTTCCAATTTAACCTTAAAAGATGACCACAGTCTTCCCCGGCAGCGGCGCCCAAATGTAGTTGGTTTTTTGCTATCACTTAAACACTCCAAAGAAAACAACCCAGGGAACTAGGTCACAGGGAAAACTGAGCTAGTGTCTATAAGGGTTAATGTCACATTGGATTAAGGATTACAATAACAATCTAAGTCTTTTACTCTTTTGTTCCTTCATTACTCTGCTTATTCTCCACTCTTATGGTTCATTTGTGCTTCTCCAGTCGTGAGTGATTCCGTCCTATCTTTAGGGAATTCTCTATCACTCTATGTCTTTGACCTATTTCCGTCGTGAAGCTCAAAAGCTTGGCAAGTAGTCATTGGCAATTTCTCAGGACATAGTCCGGGGTAATGTCTTTTGAATGCCACATCGTCTTTAAATGTCATGAATTATGCTTTGCAATAATCTCAAATTAATTCCGCTTAGTTTGACTTACAGTCATTCGGCCATTCTTCCAAGAACTATAATCATCATCTTCATCTTTAACTAATCTGGCAACTTGTCAGCACAAACATCCACAAGATCATCTATAATCAATGCATCAACAATTCAGGCGATATTCCTTAATTAAGGCCTAAATACATTTTAAGTTCAAAAGGCTTTGCCTTTGGTAATGTCTTACACTAAGTAGGCAACTTCTCTTTCTGGAGATGGTAATGTCTTTCGCAGCTCATGGCATGCTACTAATATATTTTGTCTGCAATCGTTACATTGGCTTTACGCCAGGTAATGTCCAATAACAATGCTCAGGCTATTCTCTGCCCAACTTGCTTCTCTGTATTCTCTTTCTCTTTCTATCTGCTTCTCTCTGCTTCCCTCTAGTTGACAACTGCCAAGCCTATAGCCTAGCATGACTTCTATCTTACGACTCTACCTTTTTGGGAGCTTCCCTCTCTAGCTTTGGCTAATCGCCTCTCTCATTTCCTCTCTTAGGTCTTTCCTCTCTCTCTCTCACACATAGGCGATAAACGGATGTCTAAGGCGATGGCCCTTCTTCGACTCTTCAGTTTCACCTTGCTTCGGTAGGCGATGGTCTCTATCAGACTAATTGCCCGGGCCGACTTCTCTCAAGGATGTTAGACTTCTCTTGACTCCGGCCAATTGCCTAAGACATCTCGTCTCTGACATTATCACCTCTCTCAAGACTTTACTGTGCAATCTTGCTTACTGGCCTGCGCTCTTCGTCACTCTTCTGGCCATTGCCCTTTCTCTCTTTCTCGGCAATTAGCCCTCAATTTCTGTCTCAGACAGAGAGAGATATCTCTCTTGCTTATGGCCATATTCAGACTTCGACCATTGCTAATACTCCGGCATTACTCTCAAACTTCCTCGCCCTCTTGGCGGATGATACGTCTATTGCACGCTCAAGGCTATTGCCAAAAATCACACAAGTCATTTCTTTCATTCACAAGTATCAATCAACAACAATCAGAATTCCACTTTAAAAACATCACGACAATTGCTCTTAAACTGTTTCCTTCTCACTGTCAAATTTCCAAGTTCATTGAGAGTCCAAATCACTTGGCTCCCGACTCTATTTCTAATTCTGCCAGCCTCTTGCTTGGCATTGCCTATTGCTAATTGCTCCGCCTCAATCACTGAGGGCTAAAACTTTCTACAAGCCTATTGCTAATATTGAGACTACGTCTAATTCTACAATTGAAAATAGTCTGCTTGGGCAATAGCATGTCTCCCTCTTATCAGCTGAGAAAGGAGAAGGTGGTTGCAACCGCCTTGGAACGGCTATAGCCCTCTGTTCACACTGTAAATTAACTCCTCACTGCCTATTGCCGCTACTTCTTACTAAGTTAGAGATTTTGAGCTCGAAAGCTAGGCGATGGCCCAAAAATTGAGTTTACAGACCTTCTAAAAAATTAAACATTGGCGGATGTCGAAATACACTAGAAGGTGAGGGGAGCAAATTAGAACCATCCAACATTTCAAAAATGGACGATTGTGTATTCCTAAAAAATGGAATTTTCATATCTTTTATCCATTGTGAATTTTGTGATTATTCTCCTTGTGACTTGATACGTGACTCTTCATCTGCAGTATATCCATGCATTGTTGCCAAAAAAATCTCAGACTATTACACAATGCCACAACATGTTCACAAGATAAATGAGAGCCTGTTGTATACAGATTTTAGTTCATTTCACGTTTTACTGTTTTATTGTTTACTATAATTTGTATTTTTACTATCTTCATGTTCTTTAATGTTCTACTAATTTAATTCAATTTAACGTTCTATGTTTTAATTTTATTTAATGCTTTCTTGTTTTACCGTTTTACTATCCGTTTAACGTTTTATTGATTTTAGTTAATTTAACGTTTTCCTACTTGTGGGGATTTAGACGTTATATTGGTTTTTTTGGATTATGCAATTATATTGGTTTTTTGAATTATAATTTTTTTTGTAATGAAGGGCAGCTGCCATATCACGCACATCCCCCCCAAAAAATTATTAAAAAATTATTAAAAAAACACTTCTCTACCATGGGCCCTTGCATTTTCCTACCAGACCACCTCTCTTGCCTCTCTCAACGGAAAACCCGTTGGACCATGTCAGTGCATTTATTAGGCTTTAAAATTTATATTTTGGGGACCGCAACCTCCATGGTCCCTCTGCCATTTTTTCTCTAGTGTAAACCAAAGTTGTCCCGGGACGAGTTCAACAGCCAATCAACGCTCTTACATCGCCCTAGGACAACTTCATGGTCCATAGTGTAAACCGGCCCTCAGAGCAAGTGAAGTTGGAGGTCAGAAGCCTTTCCAACTCCACCGACAATTTTGGGCTTTGGATTGGATTGGGAATTGCCTCATCCAAATAGATGTTATGAATCATGCAGATGTCATTTCAAGTTTTAGAATCGGAGTTGAAAGATATAGGACATCAAGTGAATATTTAATTTGTCAATTGTGTTCCACATCGAACCTAGAATGTTGTCTACATTTTGAGCAGAGAGTTCAATGTCATCTTTATGATCTGCATTCTTAACTACAAGTCTTGCCATATACCAATAAAATATTTTAAAGATGGGTGACAACTTTAGAGCCATCTA
Organism: Polytrichum formosum; assembly: GCA_964035585.1. Lineage (NCBI taxonomy): Eukaryota > Viridiplantae > Streptophyta > Polytrichopsida > Polytrichales > Polytrichaceae > Polytrichum > Polytrichum formosum. The sequence continues at coordinate 21,739,876 of OZ037939.1, read as the reverse complement.
CTTATAGCATCTGCAGATCCGTTGGTGAAAATTAGTGAAGGAATTTTATACACCTGAAGAACATCGTGATTACAGACCTCAGATTCTGTTGTGAATATTGAGGTAGGTTTCTCCAGTAAGACAATAGAGTTATCCTTTAACTCAACCGGAGTTTTAGTAGGGAGTTGGTTGTTTCGCATGCAAAACTTTCCATGTTCGGTAAGTTTAGGGTGCATGCTTGGAATCAATGCGGAGACTTGAAAGAGGGACATTCCATATTGGTCCTTTGGGTACCAAACTCGTTTTGGCATGCCAAGGCCACCAAAACGAGTTTGGTACCCAAAGGACCAATATGGAATGTCCCTCTTTCAAGCCTCCGCATTGATTCCAAGCATGCACCCTAAACTTACCGAACATGAAAAGTTTTGCATGCGAAACAACCAACTCCCTACTAAAACTCCGGTTGAGTTAAAGGATAACTCTAATATTGGGAAATATTAGGTGTGCAGAATTTAACGTCACAGATGGCTGGCAAGAACACAATGAGGAAGCAAGTAACAGTATATTCTAGGAGCAAAAAAATGTTAAAAATGCCTTCAGCTCACAACTCACAACAAAACTGAACTTCACAAATTTAATTTTTGTACATGGATTGAAAATACTTCACATGCAAAAGGAAAGAGCTGCATAATACTGCTAGTTTGGCTGATATTCACACTCAGATAACCAAGTTCTTGTCAAACACCTAGCTTGAGAATCAATCTTCATATTGACAAACAGGCTGTCACTATTTAAGGAGGAAAACTAAGTATTTGAAGATGAAGAGCAGTTCGGCTTCAACACTGAGATTTGATAAAATGTAGTTTCTGTTTGCATACAGCAGATCCGCTGATTGTGAACTCCATATCCATCAAGTGGATGACTTGCATACAAAATATAACACTGCACATAGGAAGCTTGAGTGATAACAATCCTTTCAGGCCATGGCATCTGCCATTGTTTTACGGAAAGAGACCTGCTGCTCATGAAGAGACCGAAAAATTTGATACTTTGCATCGTGATACTTTTTGACTTGTTCATCTTGTGAAGGCTCCACAACCTGGCAACATCTCATGGGGTATTAGTTCTCACTTGAATTCACAATGGCAGTTTCAATAAGGTGTTTGGTCCTATTGTGGGAGTTTCCAACTCCAGACTATTTTGGCTGTTGGATCAAATCAGTAATTTCCTCATCCAGTTAGCAACTGTGAATCGTGAAAATTATCATTTCAAGTTTCAGAATTGGAGTTGAGATGCAAAAATTTATACGTTCTAAAAGTGGAAATTCTTTCTCTTTAAATGATCACATAGGCCCTTACAACTGTATTGATTATTGAACCTAAAATGATGCCTATGATTCGACAACTTAGCCCAATCTCATCTTTACACTTGTTTTTTAAGTGTCCATCCATATCTACAAGCCTATTTGAGTGGTTTACAGCTCGAACATAGGTGTCCAATTGAGTAGAGTCACCACATAAGGCACACATACCTTACCCAGTATGACTTTGAGATGATGCAGAATAAACTTTAGGATGAGTTGTCATCTCAACTCTCTAGTAGTTGCTTGTGAATGTTATTAGGATAAATTGAAACTCGACTTCATGTCACAATAGAATACATGAAGTTCTGATTCAGTTATGGTGCTCACCAGGCCAGGAGCATTGAGGGCAACCATAGCATGTCTGACACTCTTGTACTTTTTGGCAGCTACTGCTCCAAGCACAGCAGCACCAAGCATTACAGCTTCATTCTCCCTTGGCAATGCTACCGCACATCCTGCAAAATTAATCAATGTTTGTCAATATATTAAAAAATTAACCCTAGTCCACCCTTAAGGCCAAAATGGTGTGCTCAGCAATTTAACTGAGAAAAAAGAAAGTGAAAAAAGTAAACGACTAAGTGATTCCTTAACACAATTCCAAACCACACCCTTCATGGAGGATGAGGGTAAATGCAAACTTGATCCTTCAAAAGATTGAGAACATGAAGATACACATAGATACCCCTAATAGCAACTTATCATGATCAAGTATGATTAAGGGAGAGATTGTGACATATGTACATGTCTATATGCATGAGGGGTGGTGTCCCCTCTCCCTTTGTCTCGCCGCAAGGAAGTTACTGAGTAAGCACAGAATGTAGGGGGCAATTAACTCATATATTTCAAAAAATAATACATGGAAAAGCTTTCATACCCACTATGTCGGCATGTTCTTGTATGTACACCTTATTCTTCGACAAACCCCCACATGCCAACAGTGTATCGATCTGCATTGGTCCGTTTATTGTCAAAAAGAATACACTCCTCCATAATAAAAGACCCACTAATAATTACAAGAGAATAGTGACAACAATCATGGCATGGATAGCAATTGCCATGGATAAACAGTTACCTTCAACCCATGAGCATTACAGTGTTCCACTATGTGCCTTGTCCCATAAGCTATGCTTTGTACAGCTGCCAAATAAAGAAGAGCAAGATCTTCCTCACTGGCATCCAAAGACAAGCCACTCACGATTCCTCTTGATCTTGGATCTGCCAAGGGAGATCTGTAACACCAACCTTAATGTCAGTACACAATCTTGGGCAAGCTATTACTTCATAGTAATCTAGTAAGGGGCACTTTACACTAGAGCTTGAGAGCCCATGACCATTGAAACCTAAAATCTCTCATTGGTGGAAAATGCTGAGACCATCCCACTTCATTTTACACTAATGCTTGAAGCCTAGGGGACTAAGGAAGTTTGAATGGATAAAAACCTACATGGAGTCCTACGTGGCATAGAGTTGATGAAATTTCATGGTCTACTGGATTTTGCATCAGGCCCAACTTAAAGAATTGAGTCCAACACAAAATCGAGTGACCATGACACTTCAAAACTTAACAACCCTTCATTTCTTATAACTTACTGTGTAGAAGGGCCCACATGAATAGGATGGTGATGATATAGCATGCAGTTGAAAGCCCGGTTACGTATGTCATTACACTATACTTGAAGGCCTGTGACCATACAAATTTCATTTTCAACTTTCCATATGGCCTTTGGATGAGTTTCAGGTCACGGCCCTTGGTGATAGTGTAAAGTGGCCCTTACATTTACCAGAAGTAGCCAATACAAAGTAGCATGACTGTTACCTGTTTCCATTGTAATCAGGTAGTATGTGAAGATCCTTTGTCAAAGCACTTTGAAATGGTACACTAGACTGGGCTGCAAGGTCCGCCAATATGCCATTCAACTCATCATAAATGGACAGCTCTGTCAAAACAAGAGACCTGTTGTTAGCTTGGAAATCTCAATTGATCCATGATTTAGTAATGACAAGAGGGTGCAATAATCCCAACAAAATTCTAAAGATCCAGGAAAGAAAGTAATCTCACTCTTAGAGGCAGCACGATTGGCAAGGGCAGGAGCAGCTGGGTGAGTCTCTACCAAGTGGTCCAAAAGTGCACCTGTTGCACTTTGACCTCCTTCAGTGAGCCATAACTCTGGAATCATGGCTGCATATACAATAAAATAAATCAGTCACTACCAATGTTGGACTGGCATATACGTGAATGCAGGGTGTCATTACACAATATCAATAAAGGTATTGAAGAACCTACCCAACCAGTATCAAAATGGTAATACCAGTCCAATATTGATACTTAGTGGGTATCAAAACATAAGGTAATCTTTGTATACCCAATTCACAATTTGGATCAATGCCAACCTAATACCATACTGACACTAGTGCAATTTTACCTACATATGAAGGTATGGTATTACTATAGACCCAAAATGTCTTAAAAACAAAATATTCTCAAATACCCGTCCCCTACAAGTATCACATTAAAATAATCATAATAATATAAAATTCATTATATATTTCCGAGTGTCATCAGAAATAAATTATAAGTGATTCCAGTTCAGCACTAGTCACTACCTCCGCATCAATGACCTTCAAAGCACAGGACAAGCATCTATGGCAGGTGTTAATTAAGTACCTGACCAATACGGGCCCCAAACACCAGGAATAAAAACTTTCTCATGTGACACAGCCATGTGGCATGTTGATGTACCGCACACAAGAACCATCCTTCGGCAGAGAGCATCATTACTGTCATCAGTGCCTGCATAGACAAACATATTAGGTGACCAGTTACAACATAGGTTGTTATTTTAAGGCCCCCCTTTACACGAGAGGTGGAGAGCTCAAGGATTGAAAGCTTGAAAGAAATTTACCTTCTCAACGGCAGAGAGCCACTTGCGCATGCTTGTTCACTCATGTACACTTTCTACTTGGACTGTCAACTTGAGAGCTTGAACTGTTTACTGGGTTTACAATGCTTAGATGGCGCCTTGATGGTCCCTTGCAGAACATCTATGACAAGCTCTCGGTCAAAATCCCAAATCTACCTCATCAAGGTCGCTTGGGAATGTTTAGAGCTTGAGCTCTCATTTCGTGGACCCCAAAGCTAATGCACTTCCCAGCATGCTTTTGGACTGTCATGATTGAGCATTTGTTTAGTGCCATTCCCCCTTTGATATCTCACTTTGAGCATGGCCACTTTACACTTGCTCAAACTATTGAAAACTTGGGAATTGGTGAAGCTCTCAATAGTTTGAGCATTAGATGACAGCTTGTCAACTCCTAAAATGGTGAGTTTGAGCTCTCAACTCGAACTCTAGTGAAAAATGTTAACACGCCAGTGGATGAAATTAAGCTTCAGCATCATAATGTAATTCCAAAAAAGCCAGTGTCATAAACAAACTCAATGAAAGTAAATCCTACTAATATTCACCTGTAACAGATGCAGAGACATGCTGTCGAGGAATGCTTTCCAGAGTTCCAACTCCACCAGCATGAGCATCAATCAATCCTGTTGCAACGGGTGTTCCCTCCCTCAGACCAAGCTCCTGCAACACAAACGCCATTCAGCCAATTAAAATCTATGGAACAACAAAACTCATTGGGATCCATAAGAAATTCTAATCACAGTCAGTTTACGAGCTAACAATAAATAAGACCAATTTTGCTGATTTGAAATAGCATCCTGTCTATATCTCCTTCATTACTTTCTTTGAGAGGTTTTCAAAACATTTATGGATTGATTAAATTGTTCCATAAGAGGCCTTACCTGTGCAGCCAAATGGGTGAGGCCAACACCCAATGGATGGCCAGGAAAAGCCACATTTCTTCCTGCAATTCAAACCGCCAATAAATAAAATCAGGCACACAAGATTCCACATAAATTTCAGGTTCTTTGCAGGTTCAGTGGATGACGTTCTCATAATTATTGATGCAAGGCTGATATGTATGATGAACTCTTTGGTTTCCAACTTAGAGTATGAGAGCCTTGTTTTTAACTCATAAACCATGTCAATAACATTCACCTATGAAGTCAGCAGGAAAAGACCAATACCAATGGTAGCGTATCCTCCATCTACAAGATCACCAAGTCCAATCTCTTGCCAGAAAAGATCATCCCATCCACAAGCTTGCATTGCCACTGAGTCCTGACTTGACATTTGTTGTAGATGTGCATGCCCTAAGTATGTCCATTTGCATACTGTTGTACACAGGCTCCGTGTATCATCACCAGTTGCCCTGTGACAACGCAACTTTTTACCAGATCTGCCTCCTCTTGCACTTTGCTATCTGTTGAAAACACATTCTATCTCAAAAACATGGTGCCATGTTGCTAGAGGCTTAAATGTTCTCTACAATAATGGAGACAGTGCACAAGGGAACTGTTACAACCTAGGTGATCTCACTAGCTTATTAGAGATGGCATCTGTCAGGGAAAGAGATTTAGGATTCGGGTGTTTAGGGTGGCCGGCCAAATACCATTGCTTCTTATTTAGGGACCCAGACAAGCCACCAGCGTTATCCTCTAACTCAACATGACTTTTGGTCGGGAGTTGGTTGTTTTGCATAGTTCCACCTTCCACGTTCAGTAAGTTTACGGCACATGCTTGGAGGTAGAGTGGAGGTTTGAACAAAGAACATTCTATATCGGTATATTGAGGGGTCGAACTCATTTTGGCATGTCGAGACGTGCTAAAATGAGTTCAGCCTCAATGAACCAGAATAGGTTGCTTTATGTTCAAATTCAAACACTATCCACAAGCATGCATCAAGTGGAAAGAAATTATTGTATGCACCAACTCCCAACAAGAAGTCCCATTGAGTTAAAGAATAACTCTTATTTGCTCAACTTAAAGACAAGCAGCATCACATCTGTTGCGCTATCACAGGGTTGCTATTCCTTACTACTAAAAAATGCTTAGAGAATCACACCTGTATGTGAGCCAATCACTCAAATCCATCCACCGAAATGCCATCGCCCACGACTCCTTCAAGTTTTCCTTAACCCACAAGAGCTGCATACGAACAACACACATTAATTCAGTCATATGAACCACAAGACTTAGATGACACACAGAACGCTGCCCTTAACCCCTATATGCTTTCACCAGTTTCATGCTAGTTGCGTATTCTCTCTTTATACTACATGATATGTAATTTTCATCAAATTTCCTTTAATTTTTTTGGGTGTGCGTGTCAAGACGTGTAAACTTTCAAGACAACAACCTAGCAGTATTTAGCAAAATGTCATAGGACAATGTCCATTCATGTTGTCCAATTTTCAAATTACCATATGTATAAGAGGCCCAATTCAGGCTTCAAAAGCGTTTAGGTCAATTCACTATGACATTGTTCAGATGTACAAAAGGGACTGGAAAACTGGATCACTGGAGAAACCTTTGGGGCTTGCATTTCAGGAGACAAAGAACCACCCGCGAACTGCAGGACTGGAGATTTGCAGGCATTGATGCGCTCTGCCTGCTCTTCTGCTCGATGATCCATCCAGACAATCACATTTCGCCTTGCATCACCCGTCCTTGAGATGGAGACAGGTGAGTCATCTGTTCCTATTGCCACTGAAAAACCAAACCAAACCACCTTGATTAACAAAAAACTTAAGCAATGACGCTGACGAAAATGTATGGATCTTCATTGCATGAACTGAATCCTACCCTTAGTCCTACATGCAACCGGGAACTTACCAAGAGAGCAAGTAGCAGTGAACCCAATGCCGCATATATCAGAATTGTCGAGCTGACATTTTGCACAAACTGACTTCACTGCAGAACAAATTGCAAGCCAGATGTCTGTAGAGGATTGCTCCACATATTTTCCGTCCTTCCAAATTTGTATAGGACTGCTTGCACAGCCCAAAAGCTTGCCATCTCCATCAAACACCCCTGACAATCAAGACCTCACACTAAGTTCCTTCAGATATTACAACAACAGCTCAAAATTCACAAAACATGTAATCAGGCCAGGGTCATGTTCCATACCAATGCCACAATCTCACTGAATGCTTCATGTACATAGCAGAATCCAGGTCATAGCTTATGACCCATTGCATGTCTAGTCTAGACTTGTTATGCATATGCTATTCGTTCCCCTCCAAGTGATTGGAACTCTTACTCATGATGGACTTGCATACTTAGAGTACTGCAATAACCATGGCTACATTTCACAACATGATGATGAGTTCCTGTAATTCTTGCAATTGAGGACTTTTTCAAAAATACCACGTCCTATCCATTGACCAAATTAGGGTCCCCAATGTGAAATGTGAAATGTGAGATGGAGAAATTTTAAATTGGGGTGATAGAAGCAGAGAAAATAAAACAATCTCCTCTTTCCCGTTGGTTCATCTACCCATGTCAAACCATGGGGAGGAAGCGCCAACTGCATGTGAACTTGAACCAATATGTGGAAAGTTGCACGTAGCAAGTACGGAATATGATTCCCAAGTAGGTTAGTCACCTTGCCACTTGGATGCTTGAAAAATGGAAGTCGGATGTCCAGTAAGCTAGTCACCTTAACATTTAGATGCTTCAAAAATGGAAGGAAGTTGCGTGTGCACACAAATAAGAGAGCATCAATGTGAAGTGTGAGATGGAGAGTTTTCAAATTTGGGTGATAGAAGCCGAGAAAAAAAACAATCTCCTATTGGTCGTCGGTTCATTTAACCAACTCAAATAATGGAGAGGAAGCACCCCTTCCAAGTGAACTTGAACCAACATATGGATAGTTGCCCATAGCAAGTACGGTTATTGATTCCCGAGTAGGTTAGTCACCTTAACAAGCATCTATTTGGATACTTGAGAGTTGGAAGGCAGATGTCAAGTAGGTTAGTCACTGTAACACTAGATGCTTGAGATTTGGAAGGCAGTTGTGTGCACACATATAGGAGAGCATCAACCTTCTTCAAGAGGACAATCTTCTCCGTTAAACCAATCTTGTTGCTTTTCCTTTTGAAAAATATTTTGGCATGGAAGAGGGTTACTACAGCTAGTTAGAATATTCAAGCTCAATCGTAAGAGGAGGTTGCTCATTTTTCCTACAATTCCAACGCAGATTGCAGATCCCAATGGCGACAAGGCGGATCCCAATCTCTAATCAAAAGTGTTACACCTCAGCTTGCAAAATCAGAGAAATTTGATTTTTAAGGGGGATTGGAAGAGGCAGCTCACCTGCCCGTGCACTTCCCGTGCCAACATCGACACCCAAGAACAATTGGCGCCCTCCATCTCCGTGCTTTCTGTTGATACTGCTACGGCGACGGTCCATGGTGAACACCAGAATGCAGACGAAGATTTCTATATCGCAAAGTAGAGCGAAGTTCTGGCGCTGGCAACGGCGATGGAGAGAAGAAGGAATGGAGCAATGAGCGTTGCAGAGAGATTGAAAGAGAGGAGGAGCGCCATAGCCAGAATTTGGTAGATGCCGCTGACCAATCTCATCCCTTCCAACATTTCAGTCAAACTCTCCACTAAACTTGGCCTGCTAACTTTAGTTAGTGTGGATATAAGGTTGACGCATCTATAACCGATAAAATAAGAGAGCTCGCATCTGTTTAGGAGGAGAATTATTTTCCTTGGAAAGAGAAACAAATTCTAAGGAGAATATCAAAATATAAAATAAAATAAAATCATGAATATGGAAATTGTTACAAATTTTAACACAATATAGTTAGGGTAGTACATAGTTCATTTATAGGTGCACCCATAACCGCTCATCTAAATTCTAATGTTTTGGCTATGACAGTTGTCAAAAAATTGACGAGGTAATCAATCACAAGTCGGCACTACATAAACCTTAACTTTGTTTACCTAAAAGATATAGATCTCATCCATGTCGGCATTACATGAACCTAGTGAGCAGTTAAATGGACTTGGTCGACTATGGATGCCTCAACCTTATCACATATGCTAGAGGCCACCTCTTTGAGTTGGGCCCCTTTCCACTATTATCCAAGGTGAAAACGCAATCCATTGTATTATAGAATGTATATGAAATGATCCCAAAATTAGAATCAAAGGTTTCACATTAGTCTAAATGAACCCACTTTAAGATGAATCTATGGGGGGTCATGTTTTTATTAGACCCTATATACCTCGGTAATAGTGGTAGGGCCCTAGCTCCAACAGGTGAGTGTCTAGCCATGGCCAAATGCTAGATAACTCCACTCCATGCAGTGTGACCACGGATCATGTAATTGAAGATGAAAAAGATCATAATCTAGGAGGGTTAGCATATTTAATCATGGAATTAGGTAGGCATCAAAGATCCTGATTCCCGATTAGTGAGACTAAGTTGGGACGGGTTAGCTATAAACCTATCACGTTGAGGTTTTAACAAATCATGGTTTTTGTGAGTCCCAAGCCATGGAAAGTGGCAATCCTCGTGGAGGAAGATCGTATGAGAGAAGCACCATAGACATCCTAGGCAAAGTTTAGTATATATTATTGACCAATCCTATATGTTCCAATATTTTAGTCAAATTCTTCACTAAACCCCAACATGAGTGCATGTTAAATTTAGTTAGTGTGGATATATCACATTGAACATGAAAACAATGGGAACCCCTTGGGGGTGCACTTGATCAAGCAACAAGGATCCCGAATATCTAGTGAGATTATATTGGGATGAGTTAGCTATAAACTTATTGGGTGAAGGTTTAACAAATCCTAACATGGTTTTCATTAGTCCTAAGCCATGTAGAGTGGCAATCCTCGTGGAGGAAGAGTGAACAAGAGCACCATGGCCACCATAGCCACCATAGCCAAAGTTTGGTTGATGGTGATCACCAATCTCATCCACTTTAACATTCAGCCATTAGGAACCCTGACATGAATGTCTTCTAGGTTGAGTTAGTTTGGGCACACCAAGTGCCAAATCGATGGCAACAAACATACAATGCATTTACATCTATTTTTGGGATTATCATCGCATCTTGTGTGGCATATGATGTGTCACTTGATATTAAGCAAAGTGGCAAGGCACCAATTAGTTGCTAAGTCATCATTCATTCCTATTGTTAAGACTCGAGTTTTAGCACAAAATGAAATGGTTTCTTATATGTCTCCAAAATGACCAATTAAGTCGATGCCTAACATGATTGCCACAAATCCTAACTTATGGGGAGTGGGGCCTAGCCTTTTTGGCTACATGTGCACTTATTCATTTGAAGTTGAGAGTGAAACTACACAAAATATTGTATTTAGAGTCACCAATTCTAATTGTCTTGCTCAATACTAATTGTAAACCGCCCATGTAGTGTCACCAACACTAAATGTAAACCTAACATTATTTGTCACCTCTTGTAAAAAAAATGTGGGCATTATAGATTTCCAATGTTGCAATTATTGTCACTTACTAAGTGATTTTTCATCCAAATATCAATCAACCATGATAATATTTCATTCTATGATTGTTAAGATGCAGAATATACCAAACTTTGTTTCAATAACTAGCATGGATCTCATCCATATTTCAATCATCCATGACAAAATTTGTAAACGTATTCATAAGAAGTGTCATTAGAAAAATTACCACAATGAGGCCCACTTTATACATGGCTTGGGGCCGGCCCGAGCATTGGCCCGATTCATGGGCAATTAAGCCCTCAATTCGGCCAACTTTATCAACTTTTTATGGGCTCAACCCTGTCACAGGATCATAATGTTGATGATGCTTGATTTTAGGACTCGATGTTCTCGAAGGGAACGTGTAGTGAAGTGAATTAACCTTTTATGGACCAACGGTAGAGATGTTCATTATCCAACAAATGAGCCCAATCCGGCCCATGTTGAGAGTCATCATGGCCAAGGAAAAACTCATCTTTGTTTCTTCAAGCCAGCCCGAAGGTTTGGGGCCTAAATTGTGCCACCTAGGACACCACATGGGATGAATGAGTGTTCGGGCCCAACCCTAGTATAAAGCCCTTGGACCGATTTGATGAAACCAAGTGTTCCTATTGGGCCAAATCTTTAGAATTCATGCTAACCCTCGATTTGGCCCAAGTATAAAGTGGGCTTGACATTAAATACCATATGACGCTAGATACAATATTTCGTGTAGCAATTCCACAACTTGATTTCTATATTGTTCGACTTGACAATTGACGAGCAACATTCTAATCTAGTCTAGTGAGGTCTAGTCGGAGTTGAATTAGCCTTCAACATATAGAGGGGTCTTGTTTCTATTGGAGCTCATTCATTCATGATGGAATCATGAGTTTACCTAGACGCCACGAAGAACAAACTTATGGAGCAACCTCATATTTGTGGTGCTCATGTAAGTTGAAGATGAAAATGTTGGGAACCCCCTATACTTTGGAATTTTTTTCTCTTAGCATATCGGACTCATCAAAGACCTCAAACTAATCTATTCAAACTAGGAGGAATATATATTTTCTTTTTCTTTCGAGTGAGGAATGATGAGATTTGGTAGGAGAGGATGTTCTCTAGATATATCTAGAGTGTTGTCAAAAGACAAATCTCATGCCATGCATGCACAATATAGTATGATCCCACACAAAAGTTATACAAAAGATTAGTTTACTATAATCTTTTGATGAAAAGTAATTGATGAAAGGAGGACATTTTGCATGGAATTTGTGATTGAAAAAGTTATACAAAAATTTAAAATAAAAAGTAAAAAGAAAAGAAGGCGTGAAGGCTTGACATTTGCTGGTAAAAATATAAATATAAATCTAATTATAAAGAGAGGATGATGTGGCTATCAAATATAACTCTAGATAACTATAGAGCTCCCTTCCCCAACCATGGGGTTCTAGTGGATGAAAAAATAAATCTCATGCCCTAGATGAACACATGCATGGGTCCAAGTTTGTGCTCTCAGCCAATAAGATTGCTCGATGTTGGAGTTTCTTGGTCTTGGACACCTAGTGTAAATCCACCATGAGTTACACTTCATGATATGTTTAATTTTACCTTAGCCCACAACAAGCACACAGGTTTGACGATTTGGGGTTTAGGGTTTAGTGGGAGCCACTCGAGCTCGGTACTGTAGTTGTTGGTTAGAGCTCCGTCTTAGTGGAGGTTGCCACGCAGAGATTGTTGATTCGGAAACGAAGCGTCTTTAAACCCTAGCTAGGATTGCGACATAGTGCTCAGGGCGGCCACTTGGTAATGAAGAAGTTTACAGACCATCGCACATACCCGGCGAAGATAGGGTTTAGGGTTTAGAGGAAGCCTGTTTCAACTCCGTAGTAGTATAGAGCTCGGTTTTTTGAGGAGCTTGCTTGCGAAGGGTACCGAATTGCGTAGCCATGATTGCGGCCGTGTGCTGGGTGCCCAAGGGGGCAGCCAAGCCGGTGCCGGTCGTGGCAGAGCCCCCTACGGAGGAGGAGATTCGTGCTCTTCTTCTAACCCACGGGACCGAAGCGGAAGCCGAATTGTTTGACAGGGGCAGCGAGGAGGAGGACGATGACGAAGATGGCGAGATGGACGCAGAGGAGATGGAGGACGCCGTGGCCGCTCCCGCTGCGCCTGGTGATGCGGCCGCGAGAGCTTTGGCGGCTGCCTCAGCCTTGGGAATTCAGGTTTCGGGGAACCGCAGGCAGAAGACGTTAGAGGAAACCCTAGCCGATGGGATGGCGGAGCTTGACATGGACCATTATGATGAGGAAGATGAAGACGGGGTGGAAATCTTCGGTAACGGGGGGTTAGGTGCGGCTTATTACCCTAGTAATGAGGATGATCCGTATTTGGTCAAGGAAGATGATGACAAGGATGAAGAAATTGAGGATATGACAATTAAGGACTCAGATTTGATTATCTTGACAGCTCGGAATGAGGATGATGTGAGCCATCTGGAGGTTTGGGTATATGAAGCTGACGAAACTGCGAGTGAGGATCCAGAGGAGAGCAACATGTATGTGCACCATGACATTATGTTGCCAGCTTTTCCTTTGTGTCTCACATGGCTGGATTGTAACCCTAAAGGTGAGGGAAGTGGGAATTATGTTGCCGTGGGAACTATGCAACCGGAAATTGAGATTTGGGATCTGGATGTCTTGGATGATGTCGAGCCGGTGTCAGTGTTAGGAGGCACACTGGAACCTGGTGCAGGCGAAGGGAGCTCAGAGAAGAAGAGTAAGAAGAAATCCAAGAAGAAGAGTAAGAAATCAAAGCAAGCCAATTACAAGGAAGGTAGCCATACTGATGCAGTGCTGGGCTTGTCGTGGAATTCAGTGCATAGGAATGTAATTGCAAGTGCGAGTGCAGATAAGTCAGTGAAGGTCTGGGACATAGTAAAGGGGACTTGTGAGCACACTTTGAATGTGCACAGTGACAAGGTGCAAGCTGTGGCATGGAACCTCCAAACCCCTACTGTGCTTCTCAGCGGCTCGTTCGATCGAACTGTAGCCCTAATGGATATGGCAGCTCCCACATCGCCAGCCATTCGATGGTCTTTGTCTGCAGATGTGGAGGCGCTCGTGTGGGATCCCCATTCAGCACACACATTTCTCGTGAGCTTGGAAGATGGTACTGTGCGCGGGTACGATGTGCGCTCAGGGACGACAAATAGCCCGGAAGGCAAACCCTTATTCACTATCCATGCGCATGAAAAGGCGGTTTGCAGTTTGACCTATAACACAGTGGCACCAAATTTAATAGCTACATCATCGACTGATAAGACGGTGAAATTGTGGGATCTAACAGGAAACCAACCCACGTGCATTGCCTCCACAAACCCCAAAGTTGGTGCCATATTCTCTGCAAATTTCTGCAAGGATGCCCCATTTTTACTTGCTCTTGGTGGATCCAAGGGTACTTTGCATGTCTGGGATACTATGACGTGCGGTGAGGTCTCTCGAAGGTTTGGAAGGTTTTCTTCTAGGCCTCCAAGGCAGTCTACTAATAAAGTTGATGAAGATTAAGATTGAGGGGATGGTATCAAATTCTTTCCGAGTCTTAGATGTTTTCTGCTCTCTTTGATTTCCTTGTGACTTCAAGACAAACTCTGCAGGGTTCAAGGTCCGTGGTGTAATACTCTGTTTATAAAAGGTACAAAGGTTAGGAATCAAAGAATGGTGTAATTGGAATGTCTGGCTGGATTTTTTGTTTATTACTTGTTCATCCGATCACAATGCTGAGATGTTGAAGGCACCGAATTTTTGAACAACTTGGTACACAAGGACTCCTGTGCTTACCTTCGTAGGGTTTGATTCTAAACAGGTTGAGAATGATTGTAGTTGCTACACAATCGGTGCTAGATTCTCGGACTTCAATTAATTTTCTAGGTGAGACAATTATGTCAACCGGTCTTTCATATGTCATGGCATACGGATTGTGTATTGGGTTGTTAGTGTCCTACTTAGTCGATGCTGGTGTCAAGGTCACAGACACGGGTTGGCCTGGCCCGCAATTCTTCAAAAGAAAGTTATAGATAATAATTGCTTTCATTCTTCACTTTTAGTCATTAGCCAACTTATAACAAATGTTTTCCTTTTGTACTCTTTTCATGCATTTTTGACAACTGCAGTGTGTAGTATCGAATGCAAGGTTCCATTTGAAACAAGAGCACTTGGGCAACTCTAGTCATTTCATTGTGTCAAATAGTGTACTTTATGAAACTTGAAAGCACTAGAGAGGGTGTCACATGACACTTGCTGCTACATTGCAAGTCATGAAGAGCACTTTAATCAACATGGCACCCACTTTTAATGTCACACTAAATTGGACTTCTAAAACAACCACCTGCTTGAGATGACTGTTACTACCTTCAATGAATAAAGTAACTGAGTACCAAGTTGTGTTGAGAGCCTCCTAATTTTTAACAAGAGTGGTCTGTTTGGTGAGATGCTTGCTCAGGATATTGCAGCAAGCAAAATGAAATTAGTGAAACTGTCCAAGTCGACCTCTTATTACACCTAATATCTGGAAAAAATCAGAACATTATTGCTTGAACACGGTTGATAAGTTTCTCGGGGGCCACCAATGACCTCCAAATTGACTCAACTGTGATCTCAGGCACAAAGGTCACAATCTTAGGCAATGAAATTGGTGAGCATGGACCAGGATACTAGATATACCTGTACAAATTTCTGCAAGCCATTTAGTCCCTAAGGTATGCGGTTCATGCTTCTTGTTCTCCATCTTCTATTGATCACATTCATGTCTTCAAATGTGTGTTGCACCAGCAAACCTATGATGAAACATCAACAAAAATTGGATTGAAAATTGAACTTCCCTTGCTTTAGTTATTGTTGTCAGAAGTGCACATTTGTTGATTTCTCAATTGAATACACATGTCCTCCTGAATGTTGTTCACTATTGAGTAAGGAGTAGCTAATAAAATATAAGATGTAGTCCAAACTCTTTCTTTCTAGTGTTTGTTCTCTGATCCTCACCTAATCACACACAAATCAAATATTAGTGTCCGATTAACCAAATAACACTTGCATACCTTAGTGGTGCAAGGCTTTGCAATTTCAAGGTTTGTAATGAAGGGTTTTGTAATGAAGGGTTGTAGATTGGTGTTTCCCACAATCTAATATGCCTATGCATGTATCATGGTCCTCACATGAGACCTTCTATTCAAAATTTTGTGTTGTGTAGTGGCCATGGCAAGAATCTTAACACATAACATAAACTTCAATGGTAGATTATGAATGTGCGTAGTGGACAAATAATAGAAGTAAACTTTGCATGTGACATTTGAAATAACAACAAACAATACCCCCTCTTTGCTCTTTTGAACCTAGCAATATAGTATACCTATTCATCTTCTCACCATTCCATTCCCTCTTGAAAAACTTAAACAAATACAAGTCTTCGATGACACTAAGACATGGACATAGTATTTTTCACATGAATAGGTCAAGAGCTAGCCTTGGGGGGGGGGGGGGAGGGAGGATTCGCATGAATAAAGGCTAGCCCTTTGAGGGGTCCATATTTACACAAGGCCCCCACAACTTGGTTTTGTAGCCTTCAAGGGGAGGCCCTTGGAAACCTTGGGTGGGGTCAATGCATAACTTATTACAAAAGGAACTCCCTTCCCACCTTAGCAGACTCTCTGAGATTTGGCATTCATTCAGTTTCTCATGAGGTCATGTTTGTTCAATGGGCTTGGGTTGCCCAAATTTTAGCCTTGGCATGCTCAAATGTGAGCCTTCTTAGATCGAATTTGAGCCTCCCTGCTTCCTATTGCCTAGTTAGAAATTGAACAACCTTACCTTTATGTCAAATGTTATGTTCCTTGGGGGCACCCTTCTTCCAAAATTGATTTGGATTCATCGTCATAATAAGACGTTTAATCAAGAGGATTTGCATTGCCAAGGCATTCCCAACAAGTTGAGATCACGAGGGAGAACACCTTCTTGACTATTGAAAAAAACCTAGTTTGGGATCGAGAACCCAACCTAACATTGTTGTTTCCACCCCTTGCTAACTTATTGGTATCTTGAACTCAACAACCTTAGGGTGCTCTCATTGTTATATGTAAATGCACAAATTATTTAGTCAAGTAAAGATACAAAAAGCCTCCCTTTAAAAAACATTTGTTGATTAGCATAGGTTGATGCATTTGCCTTTTTTTTGGGGGGGGGGTTTGGTTTGGCTTCCTTACCTTGTGGTTACTTGGGCTTTGAAGGTAAGTTAGGTGAATCCTTTCATTCTAGTGTGGATCTTTGGGGCACTACCCTAGGCCCACTTCCCGGTTGTTCAAATTAGATCAGAGTTTACATGGTCATGGAATCTCCAATCAAAGTGTATATTCCATGATCCATGAAGTGGTCATTACTGGGCGGGGGGGGGGGGGGGGGGTCAAGGTTCACTACATTGTTCATTGTTCATGGTATTAAGTGTCAGCGAGAAAATTTGAAGGGTTACTCGTATTTCATGGGGAAGGGTTACTTAAAATTTTGCCTTTCAAAATGAAGGGTTACTTCAAAAATTGCCCTTCACATATTTACAATTTTTTTCTTTCAAAAATGCACAATGTAATGTTTGAATCTTAGGTTATATTGTAAACTGAAGTGAAATGTAATTTACATGGAACAAAATCTGAAAAGAAATATGATTAGAACATATATTTATTTCATGTGTAGAGCTCACATAACAAAAGCAATTTTGTGTCGAAAAACATTCTCCCGTCGCCCAGGCCCCAAGGATAAGAGCGGCCTGTAGTTCTCACCGGGTGTGGGAGGGTATTTACGGTTCTCCCGAGGGTATGAGCGTATCTGCAAGACTGCATCAGCCACAAGCCGGAGCCTCCAGGGAAATGAGCTAGCCGGATCTCCCGAGGGTATGAAGGCCCAAGGGACCGGTTGTTTTAAAAATGCCCTTCCCTTTGAAGGTTTCCTGGAATTTCTGCCGGTCCCTTTTGAAGGGTTGGCCCAACTGTTGAAGGGAAAGTGAAGGGCTACACCCCATAATAAGGGGTACAACCCTTCAATTTTATTCGTTGTTAAGTGTCACTAGCCTAATTATGCCATTTACCCTATTATCAAGCCTATGTGTAGGTTGCAATAATTTGACCATTAGTTTAAGCACATGACACTTGGCATCGGTGTACTTACTAATATCTTGCCATTAACATGCACATTATTATCAAAGTGGTTGCAAAATACAAACTCCTCCCCTTCAATTGAAAATGGTCCCAATATGGTTCTACTCCTTCAGCAATCGGCATCAAGTTCTATGTATGAAATGGGGGCATGTGCTCCAAAGTTAAACAATTATATTTAGAATTTGGTTTTATCACTTATGATATTCACATGATCATAATTTACCAATTTATGTGTGCATAAAATCCAATTATAACCTCAACTTAGTTATTTGGTCACATAAAACAACTAACCACATAACACCCACATGGATGGGGCTAGAGCTCATGCCAAACCGCATGGCCCCCGCTCTGCGGAGCCATGACCCCATTGTATATTTACAAACTTTCAAGGGGTGGGGCCCACAATCTGGCACACGCGGCTAGCCCAGCCGAAAAGAAAATCAAAATTTTATTATCTCGACTAATAATAATAATAATAATAATAACTTGCATTCTTGAAGGCCACTTGTCCACAAAACCCATATTGAGTGCACTTCACCTTCAAGGTCCAAAATCCAATACATATGCTTGCTTCCCCCTACTAAATAAGCAATTGACTGGGATTTCATTCCCGAAGTGAAACCATCAATAGAGAATGTCATTAACTTGGAAGTCAAAAATATAAAAAATCTTCATTATCATTGAAGGCCTTGTGATTTACGTGACTTACCAATTGAAAGGGACTTTGTCGCTAAAATGAAACTTAAATTAGTGTTATTTCTATTTTTAGTGTATTTATTTTATAATATTTTAGTTAATTACTTCTGTTTAGACAAGTATTCATACACATTCAAACTAATTAAGTGTGATTAAATTTAAATAAGTGTATGAAGCCTAATTGAATGTAAATGTTTGCATGCATGTATATATAAATATTACTGGCAGGTAACAACTAACGAACGTTGAGATGAGTATGAACCAACTAGAATCTTGGAAAGTCCAAGATTCTAGACGAGCAGCTGTCAGAGAGTACTAGATTTCAGGTGCACAACCCATTCGAAGTTATTTAACGTAGGCCGCCATAATGAGCGTGGCAACATTATCCGGAAGTCACGCGAGCCGTCGATCCTTCAGATCCAATGGTTGCCGACATAGGTTGGATTGGCTCTCATCGCCACCTCCACGACGCCATTGTGCCTGTGCTGACCTGGAAGTTACACATGCCACCTCAGATCAAATGCACGTTGACAATTTTGTCTCATGCTGGTTAATTGTGGGCCCCTAGTGTGCCGAATCCCATTCATAGGTCTTCAAACTACACCATTATGTGTCATTAGGGTTGCCTTTGTGAATAGGTTGTCTCTTTACGCATGCAAATTACCTTGGGTCAAAATCAGATTTACCTAACATTATAATTTCGTTTATTCATCCCTATAGCACCACAATATAGAAATAAATTTATTTTTGATATTTTTATAATTAATATTCAGATTAGTGTGGAATGTGGATAAATTAGCATGCACCATTTTGATTACACACATCAGTGTACACTAAACAATCATGTTAGTGAGGGTGGAAAATTAGTGTGGAGATAATGCATGTGGGACACTTTGATTTTCTAGTTGGAGTGGAAATAACGTGGGTCCAAGACCTCGGGTCTTCTTCTATGTCAGCCTTGAGATTTGCGACGACACACCTTCCATAAAATGAAGTACTCACCTCACATCAAAAGTGTCATAACATAAGATATTCACCCACATCAATTTCCTAGTGCTCCACACTAGTTTTAAACCGTAACATTGGCGTAAGATGAAAATTCATGTGGGTCCAGAGAATTATTATGGCCCCACACTAATAGGACTATTTAGTGTACTTATCAAATACCGTAAGTTGCCCGGTCGTTGGACATGATTTCCTAGCGTTTTGTTGCACGAGCACTTTTGGGTTGAGGTGGGGTCAACATATAAGAGAGTGCTCTTGACTTGTTATCAAGCATGCAATTCAAAATTTGAATGGATGGATTTTTCCTCGTACAATTAGAACTCATCACAATTTTCATCCATGTAGGCACAATGTCATCTATATTTCTTCGATTATCTCATCCATGAGATAAATCAATTATGTCCGATGACCAACTCGAGCAGGTGGATGACTTGTTGCTCCTGTGGCTTGTCATCCACTCTCCTCTCATCGATTATTTAATTTATTGCTCTCAAATATTCAAAATAAATACGAGAAGATAGATGAAGAAGTTTAAACACCAAACCATAACATGCATCAAGAAGGTGATCATATTTGGCGGGTTCGAGGAGTCGACAACATTTGATTTGTTTGGAATCCCAAGCAAATGTTCATGACATCTGACTTAATCAATTTGTAGTTGCAATAGTTCGAAGAGGGTTTAAGACATGTCGAAAGGTGCATTAAACAATATAGCTCTACAATAGAGTCATTCATAAAGTCTCTCAAAGAGGGACAAATCCATGGGTTTGATCCTTCTTTGAGAAAACGTTCTATCAAAAACTAGTTAGCTTGTTGTACATTGGAGCCATATGTATGTTTGACAAATTTCATTTGACGTTGAACTTCCAAATCCAAAGCATCACGTGATGTTTTCAAAAACAAAAATGAATGTCAATCGACATCTACATTTTCTCAAAAAATGTCACCTCAATGTCACATGCCTAGTAGTACGTGTCATTTCAATTTCTAACGTGTCAATTGACGTGTGGTTTTTTCCTTCACAAATCACACGACATGTCAAACTCTAAATTGTGTGTGTCAATTGACATGTATTTTTTGTGTGTGCAAGTTTTTGCATGTCAAATGTTAAAAACTTGCAAAAACTTTGTCAAAATTACATGCGGCATCGGAGCATGTTTTGAAAGTTGGGTGAAGCTTTTGGGACCTCCTCTTCCCACCTCTCAAACTTCGAGATAGTTTTAGGATCTAAAATAGAATGTGTGCAGGGGACCTGCCGTACTAAATTCTGGATTGGCTTATGCAAGGCTGCTTGGTCCACCCATCCTAGTGGGACAAGCTAGAAAGTTGATCTTTTATAGCCTGACACCACTCTTTGTGTATGGTAATCTAAGCATTAAGAAAAACTCGGATGACATTGTGTTGATTCTCATAAACTCAAGGTTTGGGACTAAACCCATGGTTTCGTCTCCTTTACTTTACAAATAACTCTAACGTTATATGTAAATAGTATATGTCAAATAAAAATCTCAACAACTCTTCAATGTTGAAAAATGTTTGTGTGGAGTGAAGGTACACATGAAGATTCACATCCACATGCTACCAAAAGGGATCCAACAAGCAAGGCTTCGAATTTTCACTCTAAGTATATATACACACGCATATGGAACCCAAGGGTTCTAATGAGTTACTTAAGTGTAGATTTTGACCACTTTCACCACCCCCGCACACATGCATTATAGAGGTAAGAATCATTCAACAAGTTGAAAATCTTCATTTCCAATGGATTTGGTCAATAGTCATCAAAGCCATGGTATTGAAGCCCTCCTTAGGTGACCGCGCCTAGAAAGCTACACACATAGTTTGACTATGCGCTCCTACCTTTAAGGGGGTGCATTCTAGACCCACGTGGCACTTCCTCAAAGGACCACATCAGCATTCCTCTTTTTGTTTTGCACTTGTATTTGCTCCGCAGCTTGGCTCTGCCTCCCCCTGCAAGTTTATCCACATGGAGCATGAATTACCGTGCAAAAACACAGTGTTTAGGTACTAGAGTAGAGGTGCCCATAAGCTATCACGTAAGAGAGTGTTGTGCCAAATTTGGAGAAGTATAAGGTGGTGCAATTTTTCCCCCGTGTAGGAAGATAGAAATAAGGAGGATTAAATTTTCGGTAATTTTATTCCTAAAATTGATTTTTTTGTGATTTTTTGAGGCCAAAAGTTGGCATGAACATATTATCAATGTCTAAAACCTATCATAACCGCTCATTTTGAGATGAATTGCTCCTCACTTTAGCATTGAAACCCAAGGACATGTGTAATGGCACTATCGATTCCCTAGTGATACCATAACTGAAGTTGGAGACTTAGGGTTAGTTTCCATGTAGACTCCTTCGCCCACCAGATTCCAGTGGAAATGTAGATTCCACCTCGTGGCATCTACATTTCCACTGGAATCTGGTGGGCGAGCGGCTTACATGGAAACTAACCCTTAGAAACCGTGAAACGTGGAACCTTATTTAAACCACCCATGAAAAGAAATCATTGAAATTAGTCCCATTTTGATCGGAATTATAGCACCCTATAGGTTTCCAAGGGGGGTCTTCAAGCGGGAATAGGTGGTTCAACTCTATAAGATATGCATGTGTTTTTTTGGTTTTTTTTGTAATCATACTCTTATATTTGATTCGTGTAGTGAGGATTTAAGAACAAGCACCGTAAAGATACATGTCCAAGAGAGATTGGACTACATCTTCAAATTTTGTCAACTACACTAAATATTGTATTTAGTGTCACTTACTATTTGGAGTTACACAATGTTATATATATATATATACTATTAATATTTGTATTACCATGTATAGATGTTAATTTTCTAGGATGTCCAAACAACCAATTTGACCTTTGTTGGCAAAAGATGAGGTATAAATACTTACATGATTGCATAATTCCAAATAGTAAGTGACACTAAATACAATATTTAGTGTACTCCACAATCAATAGTGACTAAAATTTGCGAGGACCAATGTATGTAATTAAGAAATCAACAAACATGTACATTCAAAATATGGGTTGCGTTTCTTGTGAAGTTGAGGAAGAATTTATGGTGGGCTTGTTGGGTGTTGTATGAACGATAATGGGGCATAGCATTTTTTAATTTGTGCACCACAATGTATCCGCCAGTGGCATGAATGAAGGGAAGATGAAGTATGCAAAGTTTGAGAAGGTGGGCTTGAATAATCTTGTGAGTCTCTCTCAAAGCAATATTGCAAAGGGCTCATCAAATGGGCACGTTCTCATATGAAGAAGTATTTGGGTGTTACTCTTGTCGGGACGCTCTTTCACATGTGCAAGAGCGAGCAATTCTACTCCAATCCAACATTGGTTATTCCATTGAGGTTTAGGGTAGGGATGTTAGGAGGGCGGCTTCTATATGGAAGATCGTGATGAGTCCCCATGATATCGAGATAGAAGACATTTCCAATGTCTTCTTTGATACCATGTCGGGGGGTCTCAAACATGAGGTATTTTAAGTCACAAGAGCTAGCGCTTCAACATGGAGATGAGGAGCTAGAAATTTATCGAGCGATTTGTGATGATATTGCTATAGGTTTGGATTTCGACACAATGGAGCTTAGGGAGAGGTAGCTCCATTAAGATGAGATCGAAGGGTCACCAAAGGAGGAGATGCATGTCTTGTGTTTAGAGACTCTAGAGGTGCACGACATCGCCCTAGGCCGCAACATCGGCACTCTGCTTTGGGATCATTGGCTGCTTTCTTTTTGAGCCGTGAGTCTTCAGGGCCCTCCTTTATTCCTCACGGTATGGCCTCCTCCCCCCAGTCCTTGGCCAACAATAGTGTTGAAGGCATTGCACATGGTGAGCATGTTGATACTAGAGTCCCCCTCTATATATGTGTAGGAGGTATCCGTGACTATGATGTTGAAGAGCCTTTTAGAGGCCTACTATGTGCTTTTTTGTTCTTTCAATAAAGTTATTCTCACCTATGGGTTTGATGACATGGTTTTTTGTGGTAATTGTTTTTTCGGGGTACCTCACAACTCTCCCTTTTAAATAATCAAAATGTGAATAACACAATCACAATAAAACCAAATAATGAGAGATCCAATATTCAATCCGATTTTTAATAATGTTTCACCATAGATTTGTTGATGCAACATAAGTTCTTGATGTGTAAATCTAATTAACAGAAGTTGGAGGGCATGAAAATGAAGTGATAACACCCACATATCTTAAGTATGTGGACACCTACATTTAAGTGATATGTGACAATGCTTGTAGTTATATAATGGACACCAAGTAGACACATGTTAAGAAGAAGTTGAACCGTGTGCTCAAAATCTAGAAACCCATTCTATGTTCATTACGTAACATAATTGGGAGGGCATGTACTTGTTTAACTTCTAAATGGCCGTGCGCTTTCTTGATGAAAATTGGTCCAATAGTAATATTCATGTGTTTTTTACGCGTCATTGGGGGCAATCTAAGGGTAAGACATGCATTTCAACCTTACGGATGTGTTGGGGCATGGTGTTGACCCCAACCACAGAATGAATGAAGCCGTACATCCCATGACATGAGGGAGATCATAACAATAGGAATTTAGGGTGGTCATTTGGAAGACGTTGCATAATTTTTCGTCAATGGATTTAGAGTGATGAATGATGGACAATATTACTCAATCTCCCTTAAAGTATTCGAGCACCGTAAAGAGGATCAAGAATGAACAAACCCATGTTCATTCCATTTTCAAAACTAGCATCATGCATTTTGAATGGAGCTTGCAATGCACATCGGCTCATGACATTATTCAACTGCTATCAATTGTTCCATTCTAATACTATTAGTACATTGCTTCACCTGAGTTTTTCAACCCGAATCCTACAATGCAAGGCTCTGCTGACATAATAAACAGAGCATAATTTTGAATAGAATCTCAGTTATTCCCGGCCCCACCCATCACACAAAGTTAACTGAACAATGTTATGCTCGGGAGAGCCTTCTTACATAGAGAATGTTCAACACTTATTTATGATCACAAATGTAAGAGTGTGGCATGATACATGTGATACCCATGAACTAGTAAGATAACGAACTTCATTGGAGTTGTTTACCTATGGAAAGTCCCACTAAAACCGCACATGGTGCAATATTGGAAGATTAAATTAGGAGACGGACAAGGCTTGACAACCAATCATGCGGTGCTATGTCCAGGGAGAACCGGTGGTTAGTTAAAGATGAACCGGTTGAGTTTGAGAAATAACCGGTTGAAGTTGGAGACTTGATGAGAATTACCGATCATTTTAGAGGAATCTATGGAATATGCCTCAAATGAATGAAGCAAAACCGGAAGATGTCAACATGTAACCGGTTGGATTTAGAATCACTTAGGATCTTGACCGACTATGCCCAAAAACTTCCCGGGCACTGATACGGTGTTATTTTGTTGCACCGTTTCAGCCACTCCCTAAGAAAGGTTATCATGGGCTTTTATCCTCTTCGAGAGCGCTCCAAATCCACATGGTCTCCTCCATAGCCTTTTGCAAAATAATATGCATGGAGTAGCCCCTTCTTTTCTCCCACGTTGGTATCCCTTGGGGAGTGTGCCCGATTCCACTAATTCTAGCCACGTGTGGCCATGTGCTTGGCAAACTGCCCGACGCGGGCAACCGACGAAGGGGCCCGGACAACACTCAAAAATCTATAGCCAACAAAGTGAAGTTCTCACAACGATATTTCAACAACTTTCAACTTTTTCCATGAATCATTTCAATCAATGGTCTACAATGACATCCAATTTTCCTTTGTCTTTGTGAGGTTGGAAATGACATTCTTCTTGATCCCCAAACTTTGACGACATCCCAAATCTTGTTTATCCCCACAATGTATGTTTTTATATGTTTTAAGAATGCTCAAAAAATGGGTTCATTGACATTCGGGGTGTTTAATCATTGGTTTGTTTAATAAAATGACAATCTTCACTTTTATCTCTTATAACTTTTGCAATTCAACTATGATATTGTAATTTGAAGTGACAACTTTATGGTCCATAGTCACTATACATGTAAGCCAATTCCCAATATGGTCAAATGGCCAAATTGTATACGGAGTTGGAAGTATCTACAATAAGGGCCACGTATCTTGAATATTTGGATTGGAGGCATGTGTCCATTGAAGGTATGACATTCTATTTGACATGGGCGGACATTAAATCTCCCCCTACAAACTTTAGTGGGGGGGGGTCTAGGCTGGGATAAGGCCCGAGGCCTGTGACCCACAACCCCATGCAAACCCTGACCAAAAAAACAAAGAAAAAAAACAAAAAACAAAAAATGCCCGTCTTGTCCAACTTCAAAAAAATGCCCCTTGCCCTTGCATTCTTGAAGGCCACTTGTCCACATTCACCAGTTGTAGCCATGAAGAAACGCATCCACATTGCCATGTGTTGAGACATACAGATTCAATTAATCCCATGTTCATATTGAATATGAACATGGTACAAAGGAGCCACTAAAAATGGATCATGGTCTTGGTAATGTTCTGTGTCAATATTCACTTAAGGAAAGCAACATCATCACTACAACTTAAATTTTGATGGGGGACCAACAAACGACTAATGAATATAGTGCTAATGAATAACATATGAAGAGGTAGTTGGTAAGTTGGTTGTATGTTTCATGAACTAATGGTGTGTTTTACTAGGTTCCAATACCAAAGACACTCATATTAGTTGAGAGAATTTTTGGGGACCCAAGGAGTAAAAGCTAGGGGCATGGTGCAAGGTATGAAACACCCTTTTGTGACATCACTTTCCCTCCAAAACACGTCGGTCCCCACTCATAAACTTTTCTTCTAGTTTGAGAAATCATTGTTCAAGTTTAGGTTCCAATCTCGATTCCAAAGCAAGGTCCATCAAGGGGTGTTTTAAACCCCAAGTTTCTTGGACATACATTCAAATGTGCACCCACTTTAAGTCATGGTAAGGTAAGTGGGGTTTAGTTTGGTTACTCGTCTTAAACAAACACCTATATTTAAATGATGTATGCACAAGGTGTGGATCTAAGAAAGAAACACCCAAAAAATTATGTGTTTAGAAAACAACGGACTACGTGCTCAAATTTTGTTAACCATTCTAAGCTCAATAGTCAACATAATTGGGGGAAGGCCTATATGACCATTTCGAGCACATAAGAATCTTCGCTTTGGCACGAATAAGATATTAATACGAGCCCCCCGAAAATCATGAGGAAAATGGTTATGGGCATGATTTGGATATGCTAATCATCTTGCAAGAAATTGTGTGTTTCATAATCTACGAGAAGTGGGTGCATCGGAGCTAAAAGAGTCCATTTAACGCCCACTCATCTTAGGGCCACTTCACACATGAGCCAAGAGTTGTGACCGTGAAATTGTGAGAGCCCAAAAGAAAGTGTCCAAAGGCCGTCCCAACACACCTCCAAAATCATGTAGTGTGGTCATGAACCCTCAAGTGTAGTGTGAAGTCATATGTGACCGGGCCCTCAACCAAATGCTATTTCAATGACTTTCTATGCATGCGGGTCCTCACACATGATCAAATAGAATAAATCAACGGTTGTGAGCATTCAGAGTGCATTGGTCTCCCGGTCTTGTGTTAGGCCTACTTCCAAGAGGTGGTTTTTAAAAATAGTCCAAGTGACCATGAAACATGATCCATTTGATGCCATGTAGGAATCCATGTAGACTTTACATCCATCTTGCATTCACATACTTGGTTGGTCCCTCAAGCATAGTGTGAAGCGAACTTAGACCAGCTCCACCTTCTCCACCAATGAGAGTGCTTGAAGTGTAATGGTCACGGGCTCTCAGTCTCGTGTGTGAAGTGGCCCTAAGATATGCAGGTATACTAGGTACGTCCTCGTGCTCTACAATGTTTGAGTTATGTCAATTGTTGATATCTCTATGCTTCAATAGGATTCAGCCACGTGTGTTGAGAGCAAACAATCATAATTCAATTTCGGACTGAAAGGCTCTACAATGTCATGGATTTTAGTGCTTTATTTGCGAATCTCTTTGTCCGCATGTTGGGTCCACAAGATAAGCTCAACATGTTGTATAATGTTATGACTAGTCATTCCCATTTCTAATCTTAATATATATCAAAGTTCCGAACATTAAAGTGAACTGTAAAGTTTGGGCACCTACTAGGAGGAATCCTTGGTGAAAACCCTAGTTACAATGCAGCCATAAAGTGTCAGTGAGTGGAATTGCCATGTTTAGAGCAGGTAAAGTCGTACATATGCGGTGTGCCCACCAACATTGACGCCAACGTCATGTTTTTTGCAATGTAAGCAACTGAGTCCGACTCCAAGTGTCGATCCCAACGAGCAAGAAGGAGATTGTATAAGTGGGAAACAATGTGAACATGTTGAAGAAGGGGAGGAGGATATCCTGGGATGGGAATAGTCGCAATTATAGTTCCTCCCTAGCTGAAATTTCTACAAGATTGGGGAGCAGTTTGGCACTGCTAGAAGCTGAAACTTGGGAGGATGGCACCATTTTGGTCCCCATTAACTTAAATGTATGCTACAATGTTTGACCGATGTTTAGTGTTAGATCCTTCACTAAACCCCGTGTTTCTCTAAAACGAAATGCGACATTTCGAGATTCAACTTAAAAGCTTATGTTGTCTTTAATATTCTATGGTTGATATTCAAAATTTCTATATGATATGGAGTGTGCATGTATATTTGAGTAAATATCATAAGTGACCAAACTGAAAGGTATCCTTCCAGCTAATCAATTATGAAATTATATGAGAGGCCAATCAAAATCTTACACCTTCTATGTGAGATTGGAGTGAAATTGCAACATGAGTTACATGGCTCTAGAGGAACGATAAAGGTTTTTTTTGATAATGTGAGTTTTTATCAATTGCTAAACCAAAGACTAGGGTTTGGCAACAACTTCATGACAATGGTCGCATTCATAACTCTTTTGCTCTTGGATGAGTGATTGGATATGAGATGAAAATGACACTCAAAAGAAGAAGAAACCCAAGGGACCTAATACATGTGTGTGTTATTCGGTATGTGTTGCATGTTATCCACCTCCTACCAATTAAATTTACACAACAAAACATGTGTTGCATTAGCAAAATTTCTATGAAGCATATGCAAAATCAACTTGAATACTGGACCTCCCCTTACTTAGTTATGATGTTGACGAAAGTGCATGTTTGTCGATTCCTTAATTGAACACATAGGTCCTCCCAACTACATTATTGACTTCATTATTATGTAATACTATACTTGATAAAATATGGAGACGCAATCCAATCACTTTTTGACAAGTGTCTTCACGATGTTCGTTCTTGGATCCTCACCTAACCACACCCCCAATCGAACATAAGGGTCCCACTAAGGAACGTAACCAAACTAACACCCACCTAGCCATGTGTGGAAGTTGGTTGAAAGTTGATCAACTTACGTTTGCTAACGTATCACCTGAACTATGGTACATATAATATGCACAGGAGCCATTATTCATCCTCAATAATTCATTCCTTGATTCCATTCATCCACAGTCATGGGCCCCACGTCCACTCTCCCCAGCCAGATGCGACAAGATCCACCAAGATTCATCCCGACTGCTGGTTCAGTTAACCAGGCTGGTCAGTTACTGTGGCCCCTGGTTAGGCCCACCGAGCCCGCTATGGTCCCGTCCCTCGGCTGGGCAAGGAGCCAACCCCGACCACACCCCTAACCTTAACCCCTGGTGTACCCCACCACATCTACCATCTTGAATCCCTGAAATCTAATCCCTTGGTACATTTGTCTTCCGCTTCTGTGGCACATCTACTGTTTGTCGGCCTGATTCCACCCTTTCAAGTGAGATCAGCATATGCTTCGGATATTAGATTCCTTGGCGTCTGACGAGTTACATCCACATTCCTGTTGACTTCACATCTACCTACTACCACTACCCTCCTATATTTATATTATTTCAGTATTAAAAATAAAATATATTATTTAATCATACATATTTTGGTCAACTTGTTGATATGTAAGGGGTATAACGGCATGGCTCGGGGTTCGTTGCGTCTTGGATGACGAGTCTTTATGTAGTAAAAAAAACGAGTCCTCTATAAGTTGCCAACTTATTAGGGCATGTTACACCAAAGGCCTTTAAATGACCACGGTATCTTGCTTTTGTGCATGAGACCATAGAGAAGTTCATGGACTATAGGCCCAAGTCATTCGGAGGGCACAAACCTTTAGTGTAAACCCTAAATTTCCGCTGCAAGTTTTGTAAGGTCTACTTGTAAGAGCCATCCTAAAAAAGTTCCCTACAATTCCGGCCAACCTTGTTTATATACTTGCCATGTGGGATTCCATGTAGGATTTTCATCCATTGAAGATGTTATGGGTTGTGGTCCAAAAATGCGGGGGCATGTCACACTCCCAACCAATGAGAATTCAAGGATTCTCATTTGCCCTCAACAAGGGTCCCATTTTCATTACTAATCCAAGGTGTTTGATGCCATTTTTTTGAAAGTAGGAAGAGATTGAAATAATACTTGGTGATGTAGAATAGGTTGTTGCCTTTTCACCTTTCCAAATGGATGACTTTACCTAGACACCACGAAGTTATGGCCATGTGATAACCACACGATGTACGTATTGTGTACTAGGGTCAAGGACAGCTTGTTAAATAATGATATTTTATTTAGGTTTTTTTATCGGTAAGGATGAAAAAATTATGGGTTTTATTGCGGAAAGAACTTATCATGTTTTTACATTGGCAAGGCAATTGAAATGCAAGAATGATGCATTTTCAAGTAAGGGACCAAACCATAGTCAACGAGCATGGGCATTCATATATTGCAAAAGCATTGACATTTGATGAGGGGGAGTTGTGTGCTCTTGACTTTGAAACTGAAACTGAACTTTGGTTCTAGGACAAATTATTGAGTTGCATAAACATGGTGATGTGAGTATGAGATTGTAATTGTTCTTAATGCAATGTTTCTACATTGATAAATCTATGATTAGGCGTTGACTCATTTTCAATTTATTTCGACATTTAAAAAATCCAAACGTATAAAGTTCAACCAATCCAATCATACAACATCCAACAACAACTTATTAGGATGATGACCACATTTTGATTTACATGTTCACAAAGAAAGCAAACGCAATCTCTTGTATGTTGACCGACCACTCATCATGGAAGTGTTTGTTGAATGAAATGTTGGGAGATGCCCTCCAAAGCTTGTAACGTCTATGGATGGAACGGCCGACACATGAAAGTTAGCCATAAGTACGATTATGATATCATAGTTATGACTAGATTTGACAAGCTCATGACAACGACATTTGGTTATGACCCATTTCCATAAGCAACTTAAATTTGTTGAAAGAGTAAAAATGATAACCTAGGGTTGGTTCTTGACACACATGCACCTAATGAATACTCATAAAATTCATAGCCTATTCACAAAGTGTCCTAGTACTCCATGCTAGGTTTTGTTGAAAATGCCATTTGAATATGCGGCTATGATCAAGGGCGAGGTGCCTCTCATTCACACCGACCTACACTTGCCATTGTCTCTAACTTTTGTTGATTCACTCTTTATCTTACCAAT
This sequence comes from Polytrichum formosum, assembly GCA_964035585.1. NCBI lineage: Eukaryota > Viridiplantae > Streptophyta > Polytrichopsida > Polytrichales > Polytrichaceae > Polytrichum > Polytrichum formosum. The sequence continues at coordinate 21,708,644 of OZ037939.1, read as the reverse complement.
GAGACCCACCAAATGGACGATTTGGGCGAACCAACCCATACACTCGTTCCTTGTTGGATGCCTAAACCCTTGCCTCCAAGGAACCAATGTATGGGTTGTTTTGCCCCAGCCCCAATGGACCATGTTGGTTAATAATAGTCAAATTGCCCATATGTAAGTGTAGTTGTACACATACCATAATTATAATTATCCATAGTGAGAACCATGTTTTGCAATTTATACATCCTTTAGCCTTGAATGGCATGGTTGGTAGATTATGCCCTTTCCAAAACATCTTTATGCATGTCATTATTGGTAACTCACTTAAGAATGAAAATTTCCATGCCATGATCTTTCGTACACGTGCATCCTTAAATTAATCGTACTATGGTGATTCTTCGACATGCTCTTAATATGCCATGGATTGGCCGGGGCTTGCCTAATATCAAGGTTCACCCTCTTGAACTCGTCTCGTAAAAACCAATGTTTGGTACGGTATAGTTGTTTTTTTAAAACATAAACGTCATTTGGGTATCTATGACGAGGATTTCAGTTCTTTTGATACCAATGCAATATGGGTATTTGATGCTATTTTTATTTTCAAAACCACTTGGGTCTGAATACCATACAAGAACCTTCCCACTAGGAAAAATCATCCTAGTATCAATATGATTGAAACCGGTATCGACCTTGCCATACCCACCAAATATCAAAAGATGACTGATATTACACTTTTGATGCCCAAAAATAGGTTCTTTAACATCGTGTTTTGATGTTGAGTATTAATACCATGCATTTACCTAAAAACTATACCAACATTGATGTCAACCTTGCCTACTATAATGACCAACCGAACCACGATCGTTATAAGATAAACGTGCTCTCATTCACATCGGTGCACAAACACCGAAGTTTCTCTTTTTCTTTTCTTGGTCAAGTGAGAAATGGCCATTACAATGGTTATCGTGTCGCCTTGGAGGCTTGGAGAAGTGACTCATCGTCCCTATCACTTTGTAACAATAGGTTGTGATTGTTAGAGAAAGCAATTCGATTTAGGTTTGTATTGTGTGTCCACTACGTCTAACTTATCACCACTCCGAATGGATAATGCACCACGGGCTTGCCCTAACCAACGATCCAAAAGTGGCAAACGAATGCTTGGATTTAGGATAAGATGCGGAAACGATGCCCTTGGTGTGGTGCTCCGGGAATAAATGGAGAATGACCAAACTTCATGGGGGAGGAGGATAATACAATCCTTAGATTCGACGTTGTTGGTAATACGTGAACTTTGGGCTTGGGCTTGGGTGGCGTCTAGGGTAGACGTGCCTTATTCGATTACTCATCTTAATTGGACACATGCATTTGAGTGGTGTGTGGTCTGGTGTGCCTCCAAGAACGTATACCATAAAGGATATATGATGAAAAGAGAGTTGCTTAGAACATGCTAACCATTCTAGGTTTGATAGTCAACATAATTTGGTGGGGAGGGGGGGAGGCGCTCTATTATCAGTTAACAAGCATGAGATTATCCACTTTGATAATGAATTAGATATTGGCATATAAGCTCCAAAAATCATGAGGAAAGTGGCCATGGCCTTGATTTGGACTTGCTAACCATCTCATACTAACATCGTTTTCGCATCCTATGAGAAGTGGGCTAGTCGGGAAAGGGTAACCATTTAAGATCCACCTACCTTGTGTGAACTCACTCGTTGTGGATGAAGGGGTTGCAGTAAAAACAACCACCCTACAAGGTTATGGGCATGTGCATTCCAACTATATCCTAGTAGATTAATTTGAGGGTTTATGATAACCAATAAAGAGGGTTTTAATTTTAATCTAATGGGATATAGTTGGAATGCACATGCCATCTAATATTAGATCAAACAATTAATATAGTTGCATTCCAACTATATTAGATACACAAATATGTGTATTAATTAGATTTGAGGGTGAATTCTATATAGGTGCATTCCAACTATATTAGATACACAAATATGTGTGTTAATTAGATTTGAGGGTGAATTCTATATAGGTGCATTCCAACTATATTAGATACACAAATATGTGTATTTATTAGATTTGAGGGCGAATTCTATATAGGTGCATTCCAACTGTTTTATATCTTAGATTAGATGGGCATGTGCATTCCAACTATATTAGATTAATTTGAGGGTGAATTCTATAGTGAAGATTGATTTTATCAAAAACCATAAAGAGGGTTTTAATTTTAACTGCATACTTGGACATGGTTGCCATGAATCATATGTCTTAAACTCCACCCTTCTACTTTGCAACTAGATAATTTATGCCAAAAGGTGTAACCATGGTTGAGCAAGGACAATGTGCCTACACATAGAAGACATGGGTTAAGTTTCGTGACACCTATCATGGGAGAGGGTGCACAAATAAAGAAACATATTGCATGAGTATATGTCTTTTTGAAATTCAACACAACTATGTATAACACACAACCCAATTGAATTGAATCAACCAACAAAACTGAGAGGGCCATGTTTTTGATGCACCCATGTGGTAGATGTCATGAACCGGAGTCCAACAAATAGTAAGGTGGAGCATGCTAAAAATCAACACCTGCCCCAAAACCAACACCTTGCAATCTTGTACTATAAGTACATACTAACTTTGAGAATGTTCATTGCCTGCAAATTAGACTCCCATGTTGGTTTTGGGTCATCTACCAATGAAATTTTGAACCACTTACAACTTTTGCATGTGAAAATCAATCAAGACATACCTCAGTGCATTTGGAATATCAAGTCCCCTTTCAATTGCTAACAAGAAACACCTAAGACACCTAAAGCACCTAAAGCACCCAAAGCACGAATATAAGTACGCATTTTACACCTATTATTGTGGCTTATCATTTGAAGTTATGCGTTGCTATAATTTTTTTGAAATTGATAGCATCATTATATGACACAAACAACATAATAGAGTTAGTATGCATATCAAAGAACATGATATAACTTACTTGGTAATAAATGATGTTCTTCATAAAACACTATAAACACATGTAACCCCAGATGGCAAACTACATCAATAGGTGTGGTTGGTGCTATACTGACTTCATGTGGGAGCACTACACTAAACATTGTATTTAGTGTCATATGGTATTTTATGTCACTGCGGGTAACTTTTCTAATGATACTTCTTATGAATAAATTTACAAGTATTGTCATGGAAGATTGCAAATTGGATGAAACTCATGTCAGTTATTGAAACATGATTTATTATATCATGCATCCTAACATTTGTGTAATGAAATATTGTCACGGATGATTGAAAACTGAATGAAAAATCACTTAATAAGTGGCAGTACTTGCAACAATGTAATTCTATAATGCCCAACTTTTTAACAAGAAATGACAAATAATATTAGGTTTACATTTCATGTTGGTGAACACTACATGGTGGGTTTACAATTAAGTATTGAGCAAGACAAACACGGGGGGGGGGGGGTCACTCCATTGTCAAGTTGAACACCACGTGCGGCCAAAAAAAAATCTACTTTTGGTAAGTTGCATCACCAAAATGAGTCAAAATTTTATCAATTTTTTTCATGGGTAGATATACACGGTATCTATTACATAGTAAAAAATGGTAACCAAATTTGATGATTTGTTTTTTTAATAAAACATACCGTTTCTAACTAGAATGACGTAGAATTGAACTAAAATAATTACTACAAAAATGAAGATGACTAAAAATTTCAAAAAATATATACAAAAGATATTATCAATGATTATGTATATGTAGAAAAAATATCATAAATTTTAAATTTATCTATTCCATGTAATATAGGGGTAGCAAACTTTGGCCGCACGTGGTGTTCAACTTGACATGGAGTGAACCCCCCGTGAAGACAAAGAGAATGGGTGACACTATATACAATAGGTAGTGTAGTTTGAAGGCCACCTTGGATCTCACCTTTTTTATTGTTGGTTTTTCCGTGTGGAAATTTGTCATGGTAGTTGATATGTTGTCCTCATAGAGTTGCCTCATGGCTGGGGCAAACCAACCCGTATATTGGTACCTTAGCAGGGAGGGCGAACGGCTGGGGATTCGTGGCACTCACTTAAAATCATCCATCCTAGATATCGTGGATGAAGTGGCTTCAATAAAAAAAAAGCCCCCCTATGGGGTTGAGGGCCGATTCATTCGAATGTGACATCACTAGACATCCGGTAAGGTACCAATGTACGGGTTGGTTCGCCCTGGCCGTTGCCTCATGTTGTTTATGAAAAGAGAAGGGGGGGGGGAGTTTGAAATGCAACTTATGGACAACTTTGGCTTTAGGCCCCGCTTGTGGTGTACAACTTAGCAGGCATAAGCTTTTGGCTTGATTGTTGACGGCTGTGCCGGCTTGTACAAATCCTTTATGAGTCAGAAGTTCTACGGCAGCTAAGGTCTCTTTACACACGGACCAAGCACCCAAGACCATTAAAATCTAAAGGGCCCTTGAAAAATCATCCAAAGGCCGTAAGAAATCCAATGTTGCAATTTACAAGCCCCCAAGCTTAGTGTAAAATGAAGATGGACCTTGTTGAGGGACCACACGTAGCAATGGTGGTAGTTTGGGGCCTCACCATGGCAATGTAATATGTCTAGAAGCCAATGGTAATTTGATTGTTTGCCACAACCCCTAGTTTTGCTTTAGACCCAACTCTATTTGATGGGCCTAACACAATAATTGGTAGACCATGAAACCTAGCGTCAGTAGAGGCCCATAAAGTTGCATTCGCTTTGGTGTTCCTTCGTATATATGTGAATTTTATCTCAATACCCCATTTGTGTAGCTCACATCCCAGCAATAGCATGCTTGAGCAAATGTGGTAGAGTTGGAGCATAGCTCTGCAACCGTGATGGGGAATCGCACTAACATTGTTATACTTTCAACCTGTTGGCGGCTAAGAACATTAAGGACAAACAAATGGTCATTTATAGGCCACTTGTATTTGAGTGATGTCACGGGGTGGTTAGTTAGTTGTGGATCTAAGAACGGACACCCAAAAAGCTTGTGTTCAAATGAGATTGGATTGTCCACTCAGTGCCACGTAGGACGTCATGTAGTTTTATTGTCCATTCAAATTTCTTTGGTCCCTCATATCCTCGAGATCTAATGCAAAGTGAACGTGGACTATCTCTGGCTTCTTGACCAATCACATAATTTGTATATCATGGGTCAACGGGCCTCGAGCTCTAGTGTAAAGTGGCTCTAAGTACATACTGTAGTGCAGTTAAACCACTTTCCAAGGCTTAGATTTGTGGCAACCATATTAGGGATTTGCTAAAAACTAATGTTGGTATGGTATCATCTTAAGTTATACCATTCGGGTATCTATAATGAGGATTTCACCATTTTTGTTTCAATTAGGGTATGGGTCTTTAATGGTATTTTTGTTTTCAATATCATCAGGTCTATATACCATGCAAGAGCCTTCATATCTAGGTAAAATCGTCCTAGTATTGAAATGGTTCACAAAAAATATCGACCCAAATAATAACTTGGGTATACAAAGTTTCTCTCACCTTAACGTACCCACCTTATGTCAATATTTGACTAGTATTGAAACCCAAGGGTAGATAGTTGAATACCATAATTGATGTTGATTATCAATACAATGCATTCACCTATATACATGACTAAGCATGGTAAGAACCTTGTTAGTGTAGAATTAAAGTTGAATCATGACAACTTATTCTTGCTAAAATAGACGAATTTGGGTTCATGGTGTTAAATCTATGGCTAAAGTTGTCTTAAAGTGTGTATATATATAGGCTTATAATGATGGTTTTCCAACCTTTTCACCTTCAACTTACATGGCTGCCACCAAATTTATGGTTTAGGGGTTGCGTCACAACACTTATCATGTTGCAAGTTGGTTCGTGTCTCAAGGCTTGGGATTTGTGGCAACCATGTAAGTTGACGGTGGAAATGATGGGAACCGTTGTAGCTCAATATTTTATACTCCCTAATTGGTTATGTATTTTGGTTCACTTCCAACAACCTCCAACTAATGTTGTGAATTTAGGAGTTTAGGGATTAGGTTGGGAGCAAGGCATAAATCTATAGGAGACTAGTTTTTCTCAAATCACCTAGCCTAGCATGGATGTCGCGAATCCTTGGATGCGTTGCGACCACATCTAGGGTGACTTGACTTAGGATATATTGAGCTCACCCGAGCTTGCTAACTCAATTTTGGTCACACTTGCAATTGGGTACAATACACAATTTAACCCAACCTTGATAACATTCATTTGCTACCAATGTATGATGAAGATTGGTGTGTATACAACAATATTGTACCACCTATAGGAATTTGTTCATAACATTATTCAGATCCATAACAACGTTTTGTGGGACTGATAATATTTCACGAAATATTCATAAATATTTCCCACATTCAGTCTGAATGTGGGAAATATCCAGGAATATTTCGTGGAATAATGTCAGTCCCACATAACACTTTTATGGATATGAATAATATCATGTTGAATGATTACTTCACTTCTAAACATATGTTTTCACGGTTTCAATATTCTAATATTTCTTGGAAGTTTGGAGTTTTATGTGCTAAGTGTATTTGCTAAAAAAAACTTAATTTTTCACATTCTTGTAAACATTATAATTTTAGTTGAATTGGATTAGGTGAGTGGGTTCTTGGATATTGATCTCCCCATCTCTCTCCTTATGTAGATTTATGAGTGTTTTATTTTTTATTAGGCATACATGCTTGATCTTTTTCCTTAACTAGTTGGTTTTTATGACTCCGAGGAACTAGCGAGTAACTCAACTATGGCACAATGTCTTTTTTATCAACCTTTGTGCAAGACACTGAAACGGTTATGCCGCATCTAGTTTTTTTTTCTTGAGGAGTGGTCTTTCGTGGATTATTTGGAGCCAACGAAATGATATGGTGTTTAATGCGCTGCAATGGCCCATTGAGAAAACACGTCAAGTCGTTTGGGGCGCCTTGTAGGATTATGGTAGGATTGAGTGGCAATGGACTCTCGCGGATTTGGAAAAAGGTCCCAGACGTTGCCTACCAAGATGTTCTTAACGAATTCGATTCAACCTGGGGGGTCAAAGGTCTTATTGTGACCCATAGCAACTTAGTGGTCACTTGGAAGGTTAGACCCCATATGGGCATTATTTCTTGATTTCCCCTTGGGTTGCGTTGGTTCTCCCGACGTGGTTGTGTTTTGGTTCCTTTCTTGCAATTGAATTTTCAATTTGTGCCCCACAAAAAACTATGGCACAAAGCACTTTAAGGTCTCACAAGATGCAAGTACGAGGGCATTTTAATTTCTCTCTTTACTAAATGCATCGCTATATGTGTGGCATGCAATACGATGCTTAAAGTGAGTGTAATGCATTCACCATGTAAGAATGCACTCGGGTTTTTGCCCTCAATAAATTGCCTACAATTGCAAGCATGGCACTTGGATTGGCATAACATTATTTAGACCCATGCAGTGTTCTGTGGGACTGACAGTATTACGGGGAATATTCCCGGAATTCTTCACATTCAATCTGAATGTGATTGAATGTGAAGAATTCCGGGAATATTCCCCGTAATACTGTCAGTCCCACAGAACACTGCATGGGTCTAAATAATGTTATGGGTGCATAAAGAAACGATGATTTGTTCTTAATCGGTCTTTAAAATACGTTTTGTTATTTGAGGGAATCCACACATTTGTGGCTAAAGTGCATTATGACCCACATAATGCCCACCGTACACGATCTTTATGTAAGTTAGTGCCACGGGGAGAGTGCTTTATGGGATTTTATAAGGGCACTTGCATGAGGGCAAGAGCCTGAGGGCACGTGCATATTGCATGACCCCAAAGGCATTCCCCTATGCATTAACCATCACCTATACAACTCATGCTATGTATTGTATGTTTAGTTGCGACCTGCAAGATTCGAGAATGTCTTTATGCGTTAGATTCATTTCTCTTCCATTTAAGATTATTGAAGCTCAATGACACCTCTATTCAATGCCTTGTAAAATTGTCCATAAGGCATTTGAAGTGCTCTAACCCAATAACTATTTCTTTGCTACAACATCTATAGTGTAAGAAAAATACACTAAATATTTTATTTAGTGGCACTTATTATTTGGAATTATGCAATGCTACAATTGTTTAAAATAGACTTATTTTATTATTATTTTTTCCAACCAAGGTCACATTGCTTGTTCGGTCATTATAGAACATTAACATTTTTACTTGGTAGAAAATCACATTAATAGTAAAAAGATATAACACTATGTATCTCCAAATAGTAAGTGACACTAAATTTCATATTTAGTGTACTTGGGAATCTATGCCTCGTGTGTGCCTCCTCCACCACATTGTACAACTCATATTTTGAACTAATCGTAGTACACCTCAAGTGATTTTAAGAAACCATGGATTCATATATATATATATATATATATATATATCCATTTTAAAAATATCAAAAAGTGCATCTTAATTCCAACCGACCAATGTGATGTTGTAAATCCACCCTTCATAGATTTTTCTTGAATGTGAACTCCAAATTAGGTCTTTGTTTCATCATACTTTATACCATAGCACGATGTTAGGTTCAACACTCCCCGCATGTCAATTCAATGTTTTGTGGCATCACATCAACTTTATCACAACTTACGACCAATAATGTCCCAAAAAGATTGTCCTACCCCCCCCCCCCCGGAGTTTTATGTCCCAAAATGTTTGTGCTACAAACATTTTGGGACATGAAACTCCTGGGGATAGGACAAACATTTTGGGACAGAAGGAGTACGAAGCACTTTACACTGGAGCTTGAGCGCTTGTGACCACTGAAATAAATTTTTTTTCCCTCATCAGTAGAAAATGTTGAGACCGGTCCCACTTCAATTTATACTTGAGATTGAGGGCCTAAGGTTGTGCATGGATGGAAAAACCTACATGGAAACCTACATGGCATGCAATGGATATTGAATCTTCAAAATATGAGGACCTTTCATTTACTATACCTTATTGTTTGGGAGGCGCCACACGAATAGGATGGCAATGAAGTAGCATTTGGAAAATTTATACCTGAATTCCAAATTACATTAAAATTTTTCACAACCCACTACTAAGGTACTTACAAAGGTTCAGTAATGTTATGATGGTCACTAATCCTTGTTTGCAGTATAAAGTGACCCTATGACACATAATATTCATAACATTATACCACTCCTTGGTTGGGTTATGTGGGACTAGGTATCACATGAACATAATTCTCCTTTAATATTGAGATTCCCCGTTTATGAGGGAGCACTCAAGATGTACAATGTGGACTTTTCGACAAACAACTATAAATTATTAGAGTTTTTTCCCTCTTCCTTTGGAAAAGACCATCACGTGGTTGCTTAGTAACGTTATGGTATATCAAACGTGGTTCTAAACTTAGATTAATTAGTGCTGAAGAAGATGCCCGCCCATGGTAGTGCATCTTTGAGTTGTGGTGTACCCCACGGTTTTAGGGGCCACTTACGTTGAGGATGACTGGGTTCAAGGTTTGGGGGGGGGGGGTAAAGCATGGTGAAAGGGGCACATAGTAAACGGAAATAGGGTTACGGGGTTGTACAAAGACGATGGCGTGGTTCTGAAAATCAAATTAATTGCATTGATTATCCCAATTAGTGCGTGTTATTATTCAGAGTTACGCAATGACATCTTACTCAAGAATTCGATTTTCACTAACGGAAAGTTCAATAGGTTGTTCGGCCATTTTAAAACATAAATGAGTTTGCTTGATAGAATATTACTTCCTCATTAAATAGTTATAGCACTGTGTGATTCTGAATAGTAATATACACTAATTGGGATAATCAGTGTAGTGTTGAAGGTACATGCCATGGTACATCTTTGTGTTGTGGTGTGCCCCACGGTTTTAGGGGCCCACTTAAACTGAGGATGACTGGGTTGAAGGCACGGTGAAGCACGGTAAATCACGGTGAAAGGGGGCAGAAGGGGATGTCCACGGCAATGGGGTGGCGTGGGCAGTACAAAGGCGAAGGCTGTCGCATGCTCTCCTTTTTCCTTCCTCTTCTTCTTCTGCTCCTCCTCGCATATTGAGAGCCTTCCGGAGCGTTGGTTGTCGCTCCCTCTCCAGCTCCTCCTCGCAATGTACACTCGAAGCTCCCTCTCCAACTGCTGAGAAACTCTCACAAAGCTCCCATACTCCCCCAACTCCCTTTGGAACACCCCAATTTGGCACCACTTTCCACGCTTTCTCTCTCGTCTCGTCTCGTCTTCCCTTATCGAAGGAAGGAAAGTGAAGTTCGTCTCCGTGGCGGTGCACACATCACGTCGAAGATCCCCACATACCTTGCCATCTTACCAACCCCTGCCTATTTCCGCACCCGATTACTCCACCGATTTGGCTTCTCAAGCCCCATTTTGGCGCCAAATTTTTCTCTGTGTGTCTGTGGAGTTTGGGCATGTGTCCAATTTTAAAGGTTTTGTGGAATTCATTGCCGTAAGCACGGGTTCGCAGGTTTTGTGATCGTTTGAGAGATCAGAATTGGGTTGGTTTTTGCAGCAATTATTCTTTCTTTCTCCTTTGGTGGTTTGTTGTTGTTGTTGCGTAGATTGAGTGAACGAGTGAGACGCCATGGGGACGCTCTCGGGAGGACAGCTGCAACAGCCCTGAGATTCCAGGGTGTTTACTTCCTCGGGCCGGTTTGGTTTTGCTTGCCGTACCCTTGGACTTGTGATTCCTCTCCCGGTGATTTGTTGTTCGGATTAAGCTTAATTAACTAAATAAAAAAACTCTTTTGTTTTGGATAGTGTTTTACATTTTTTTTTTGTCGGTCATTTCTGCATGTCGAGGGGGGAGCCTTGGCTTAAACTTATGTGGGCTTTTGCTGTGGGTTCCGATCTGAATGGGTTTGGTTTCTAACTCAGTTTGGTTTTAGCATCATTTGTTCCTTTTTTTTTTTGGTATTTCTCGTTTATTCTCGTTTTATGCTCAATTAACTACTGTGCAAGCGGTGGTCAAAGAGGGCAGGGTCAAAACGATGTATGAAAGCTTGTAAAAAGCAATTCCTCCTCGCAATCTTCTCCCATCCCAGCTTCTTGGATCATTACAGTTTCGAGTTGGATCAATCACCTTCACCCATAGATTGGAGCTCACTAATATATCCTGACTGCTGTCAAAACAGTTTCTTGAAGCTTTGGGATTCTCCTTCCTGTTGATTGATCGTGAGGATTTGTATGTTATTGTATGTTAGTGATTGAGTGCATCTGCATTCGGTCGGTCCACCCATCCTTCCATCCTTCTGAGCCTTAGAAACATCTGGTAACTGTTTTTGTTGGATTTCATAGCCACCCTGGCCGTCAAAGAGGCAACAAGAATTCGAGTAGCCATTCACACACATTTGAGTAATCTGGGGCTGTTTGCGACTCCTCCTCACTGTCCCAAGAGGACTTGGTATGGCACATCTCCACACACGCAACGCTCGTGGAAGTTCATATGCATAGGCGACTCTTGGGACATCTCCGACCTCATACCCCACTGAAGAAGTAACAAGAAAGCAAGCAAGCAAGCTCCTCCAACTCCATCCTTTCTTCATTCCCAGCTTGTAAACACTACTCAACTTAACCAAATTTGGCTTCTGTTGCAAACATAACTCGAACATCAAGAAGTTGTGGCACCGTGATTGGTTTTCAATGAGCAGAACCTTGCTGTTGCCCAGTGGTGCCAAAATGGAAGTTTCTTTGGTAAAGTTTCGTTCACAGTGCGTGGAAGAGAAAAAGGATCGCAGTAATAAGAGTCATAGTGTCGGGGTTTTGATGGACCCTGCCATTTGGGGGCGGTTGCCTGGAGAGCTCCTTGATCGAATTCTCTTATGCCTTCCAATTCCGAACTTGTTCTGCCTTCGCTGTGTGTCCAAGTCATGGGACTCCACCATCAGATCCAAAAGTTTCAACAAGATGTACCTCGAAATGATGTCACGGGGACCTTCATGGCTCTTCATGTGCTCCTCCTTCAACTGCAGGTATATTTACAGTTCTTTTCACATCAACATTGCTTGTCGTCAATTTATGTGTGTATGTGTGTCAACTTTGAATAGATTTGCCAGTCGTGTCAGGCTCATCTTTCAATCCGGTTTCTACCACGTGGAATAATTATTATGTTCTAAAAGTTGTTTGTTGGAACTGATTAAACACAGCGAGGGTGCCATGGAAGGTGGCTTCTTCTATGCAGATAGGTTGCTGTGGATTGATGGCTCCTGGTCAAATGGCTTGCCACCATCTGGCTATGGCTGCACATGTGATTTGTTTCCTGTTTCACTCTCGTTTTTGATTCCTTACTTTTGATCGTGTTGTATTGAGTATGTAACTCTAAAGAGCCATGGATTAACTATCTCTCTTGATTTTAAGTTTATGGTTTACTGGTCACCTTTATCTGTAACTGTTGATGTTTGAACAGCTTCGTAGGGAGGGTGTAAGTGTAAAAGCTTTGGATTAACTATCTCTCTTGATTTCATTTTACGGTTTATTGGTTACCTTTATCTGTAAGTGTTGATGTTTGAACAAGGATACTTACAAGGACATATCATTTGTTTGTTGGAGTATTCTGACACAGATAGGACTTCAGGTGGAAGAATTACCTGGTCCAGTGCACATTGTTTTCGCTGCATATTTGATTTGTGTTCTGTTTCATTCTAGTTTTTGATTGCTTCCTTTTGAATGCTTTGTATGGAGCATGTGACTCTAAAAACCTTCAGGTTAACCATCTCTCTTGATTCTTATTTCTGCAGGGAGAACACTTGTGCATATGACCCAGTGCAGAACCAGTGGCACAACTTTCCGCTCTCGTTTCTGCCTCCTTACATGCGGTTCCCACTGGCTGCAGTTGGTGGTCTTCTGTTTGTGAGGGGCGGTTTGATCAACGCAGGAGTGCTGGCAGTTTGCAACCCCATGACGAGGACATGGCGGGAGCTCCCTTCAATGATTCACAAGAGACTGAATTCTCTTGTAGGCATCTATGAGGAGAAAAGCACCAAGAGCTATAAGATTGTGGTTGCAGGTGGCACATCCGAATGTGGAGGTGACTATGAATGCACCACCGAAGTCTACGATTCCCTCACAGACTCCTGGCAGGTTGATAAAGCGTGACTTTACACTGCTCTCTTTGCTCGAGCGAGTGCGTGTATTTAGTTATTGCTTGCTTTTGTATATTAGAGTTATCCTTCAACTCAATGGAGATTTTTGTTGGGCTGCTCGTGGTGCACGCTCAGAGGTAGCGTTTAATTGATTGAAGAGCAACCTATTTTGGTTCGTGGAGGGCCAAACTCATTTTAGTACCTCTTGGCATGCCAAAATGAGTTTGATCATCAATGAACTGATATAGAATGTTCTTTATTCAATATTCATTTACACAACCTCCAAGCATGCACCGAGAACTTCCTGAACATGGAAGGTGTTGTATGCAAAACAACCAACTCCTCACCAAAAGTCATGTTGTGTCAGAGGATAACTCTATTCTTGAGCATGGTGTGAATTGATCAAACTTTGTTCTACATGTTGTGAAGGTTACTGGCAAAGTGCGCCGGGAGTTCACAGTACGAATAACATGGTGGACTTCAAAGACAGTCTTCTGCAATGGTGTACTCTACTGCCTCACATCTGGAAGGCCATACAGCATAATTGCGTACGACTTGAAGACTGCTATATGGACCGAGGTTCAAGTCCCCCCTCCTGAATATCTTTTCTGTTCATTTTTGATACATCGAAAGGACTGTCTATTGCTGGTGGGTGGTGTTGGTTCAGAGCGGATATGTGAACATGTTCACATCTGGGAGCTAAAGCAGGGCAACGAGCAGCTACAGTGGGTAGAAGTTGAGAAAATGCCTCAGCAGTATTTTCAGTTCTTCTTCAAGGAGAAGACAGCGTCGGACTTGAAGTGCGCTGGACATGGCGACCTCGTCTATTTCTTCAAGGACTCCCACACTCAGGTAGTCATCAATGATACACCTCTTTGTTGTCACAATGTCCGGTTCTATACTACATAGTACATTTTTCTTGTTCCCTGTATGTTGTTGGCCACAGTTGTAAGAATCGAGAGACTTAGGGGGGTTAACCTCCGGGCCAATGTGCTTACTTCTGAAAATTATTCTTGAGCACATGTTCGGAACTGTCATCTGGTGGGCTCAGGTAATATAATTTTGGCCTTGACATGTGCCTAAGCTTGGGGAGCTTGGTTCCAAGGTTGGTCCCTCAGTTTTTTGGGTAAAAAAATATTTGTTTTCAACTCTGATCCAAGACGGAGCAATTGTAAGGCTTAAACTGATCAGAGTTGAAAACGGGGTTTATAACCTGAAAAAAGTGGGACCAAGCTCCCAAAGGTTAAGCACATGTTGAGGCCAAAATTCTTTTACCTTGGCTTACCAAACTTCTGCTTAGAAAACAGTTGTTTCAAATGTTTGTGGACCCCACATGAGTAAGGAGTGATACTTAATTTAGGAAGAGATGAATGCAGGAACGAAGTATAGGCCCAGTGGCTGGTATAGCTATACATGCTGATTCTGTTACTTCATGTCTAACTGTTTGTAGGGGGTTTGTGATTCAGGTGCTGGTATGTGATTTCTCAAAGAAGTGCTCGGAGTGGCGGTGGCTTCCCAAGTGCCCACTCAGTTCAAACTTCCTGAAATTTTCTGTCCGGGGCCTATTTCTGGACCCCATGTTGGATGCTTCCATATGATGCTTGTTGAAGGCGATTACAAGAAAATGTCAAATAAGTTAGGAACATCATTGAATCTTTTCATTCTGCAAATGTTTTGTCTCTTTGAAACCAGGGAAACAATGTCCCTTCTTATGGTCACTCGCATAGAGTTAGCTCAAGGTTAGTTCCAAGATGACTTGCCTCAAAGGAGGGATCAGCTCATTTACGGAAGCTGGACACTTCACTGAAAATAACACTGGCTGCAAAATTGATTGGTTCATTTCTAGGTAGGGTTTTTAGGGTGTATTTCTTAAATTCACCAGACTCCTATTATTGGTAGGGGAAGATGTGGTACAGATTTTTTTGGCATCATTCTTCAGTAGTGTGTGGTTATACTTTCAGTCAATTCTAAAGGTACCCGGTGCTTCTGTTCTAACAGGCTTGATTCTATCATTCTTAGCATATCCCCATCATATGTAATGTTGAGATTGGTACTGAAAACGTTGTGAGACCTAAGCTCTTTAGTTCCTCAAATCATATTGTGCTTTCCTTTCATGACCTAGCAAAAAGCAACGAGAGTATTCAGATCACATAAGATTCAAAATTCAAGTGTGAAGGAACCTGATTTCTGAAGCCGACTATGTCATAGTTTGTTCTTTGGCTTCGAATTCGAAAGTTACTGGTGCCAGATTACAGTGAAGGAGTCACCTCAGCAGATGAATGATTGTTTAAGACGAAGTTTTTGTACATCATGTAGTTGTCTTGGGGAGTGATTCTGGGGGATTAAAGCTATTCTCACTTGGAGTTGATAACAAAAAATATTGTGTAGGGTAAATTCATAATGTCTGTGTGGAGATTCTGGTGCCAAACATTGTGCCTCCAATTTTTTCTCTTGTGAATATTCAACTCATTTTTGGCAACATGAGCATCCAGTTCAGTCTGTTCAACAGTTTATTTATACCCTCGACCCTTAATACTGCTCTCTTGATGATGTGTCACTCTAGAACTCTTCCTGTGCAAGAGGAAGATATCATTGTCAATCCAAAACTCATATGGCATTCAGTTCCCATGAAGCTGATACACAATTCCTATGCCTGCTTTTGAGTGATTGTGTCATAAGGTAAGTGGGTCTTAACTGGACACTTTTCTCTCTGCACCCACTTCTTGTAGGATATGAAACACGCAATTAGTGGAAGATGATTGGCAAATCCAAGTCATGCCCATGGAGGTTGATTCCCTTGTCAATTTTGGAGCTCGTATGAATACCCCATTCAATGTCAAAGTGAAGAGTCTCTGAGTGAATCAATGTTCATGTAAGACTCCCTAATTATGTTGAATATTATGTCTAGAATGGTTCACATATTTTGAGCACATAGTCCACTCTCTTTTCAACACATGTGTTTTTGGTGTTCGTTCTTTGATTTAGATCCAACCATGCACCATTCAAATATAGGTGTTTGTTTAAGATCATAAATCAATTCAAGCACACATACCTTACATGGGATTGAATCTTGATCCTCACCTTTGCATGACATGTCGCTTACCCCAACTGGAAATATTGCATGTTTCAATTGCTACAACTAACTTCATATGGAATAAGGTTGATGTGGGGTTTATGTGGTTGCTCTTCTCAATCAAACATTTGAGTGATATATGGCAAGGAACGGACATGTGTCACAATGAGAGTAGACTATGTGCTCAAAATATAGACACCATTCTAAGTTGAAGAGTTGACACAACATGGGAGACCGTCTATGTGATCACTTAAAGGGAAAGATAATGTTCACTTTAGCCTCTTATAACTTTTGTGTTTCAATTTTTGATTTCAAACCTGTGCATGATTTGCAATTCTTGATCCCATACAACGGTCAAAAGCTTGTGTCTGGAGTTGGAAGTGCCCACAATAAGTCCACAACATTTCTCTACATAAAATCCGTGTTATTCTTGTTTATGCCATTGGTCAGTTATTTACAAGAACCCCTCTACAAAGAACGGCAAGTATGATATGCTTGAAATGGTATTCAATTAATCATAACATTAAAATCTTGATGTAGTGTTACCCACACTATTCATCATCAACTCACATTAATTATCTTGCAATCAATGAGTAATACCTACACTGATATTTGCAATTAGGTTGTCCCACACTAATTTATTGAGATTGCACAATATTTTGGATATTTGTTACCGCAATAATAGTTTATTATTATTATTAACATATTACATTTTTAGTTTTCAAAAAAACTTTGATTGCCATACAAATTGATGAACAAAATTATAAGTTTTTGTGATATGATGATATGATTTACATATGTTGTCTCTTTCCTTGAGAAGTGCCCATAAGTTCGGATTGCTAATCACTAGAGCCGTGACAAGTTGAAGTTCTCGGAAGTTTATATCCTAGATTTGATGGCTTTGCCCGAGGAGTGCATTTATTTATTGTGCAAGGACCGGTCGGCAATAGTTGTTGAATAATTCTCATGTGCAAGAGACATTTAGCGTGTGGATGGAGAACTAGAGGCTTGCGGGCCTTATACTCGGTCACTCTTCTTAATTGGACACCTATCCATATTCGAGTGGTATGTGGCGAAGCTTATAGTAAAGAACAAACACCAAAAATAGCATGTGTTATGTTGAGATTGGACTAAAATGAATAGACACCACATTAAGTTCAACATTCGATACATCACGAAGGAGGGTCTATGTGACCACTTACAAAGAAATAGAATGTTCACCTCAACCTTTCATAAATTTTGCATCTCAACTCAGATGCATAACATTATTCAGCCACATGGGTCGGTTCCATGACCCTGGAATATGTCAATTATATTCTTTGGGGCCTCGAACAAAGTAAGAATATTCTTTTACTATTCACACATTTAGACCGACACTTGGAAATTTGGGTGGAGTCATACTCCAGGCGCTATTCGCATGCAACATCGTTCATCCTGGTATCGTTCATTGAAAATACCGACACTAAAAAATACCGACACTATCCATTATTCGTACCAGCGTCAATTTCTCCCTATTCTCCAAGTTTCTTCCTAGGAAGGTAAGATAGCAAAAACCCATCATGTCAGGTGCTGAACATAGAGTGAAACGCATCCATGCAGCTGAATAATGTTATGTTTTGAAACTTGAAACCATAGACTTGCGTGATTCGTGATCGCTCATTGGAGGAGAGACTACTTCCCGATCCGATCCAACAGCCAAAAAATCGTACGGGGAGTTGCAAGTGCCCTCCGTGGGGCCACATACCCTAAAGTGGTCGAGGGTTCGAACCGTAACGAAAACGCCGAGGGATCGCCTCAAAAATATCTTCATGGGAGCATGCATGCGACGATTTCTGCGTTGTTAGTAGTCTTTTTTTAAAAGTCTTTCTCGAGCACCTAGCATAGTGACCGCCGCCAGTGCCATGTAGTAAGTTTTCGCAGCCTACAGTCTTAAGTTAGTAGTGAGCCGGTTCGATAGGCATCTCGGGCCTTTTGGACTTTGTCGGCCTTGGCTCCCATAGGATGGGCGGTTCCTTGCTTTGCTTTGGCAGGCCGGCGTCAAAGGCAGGTGGTGCTCTCACCAATGCTTGCTAGGGGTAAATTATAAGGGATGGGTGCTTTAGAGGGGTCCATGGTCGAAGAAACCAAAGGCGGAAAAAACTCAACTTTTTTCAGCTGATGTATTGGGTTTTTGGTTTTAATGCAAAAAAACCCGATTTTTGCAAATAAAGCCATGGTTTTATTCCAACAGTTGGCAGTCGGCACCGTCATTGGTGGACGTTGGGCCCTCTTCCCTATAATCTCAACTTATTTGCAATAAAACCGAATAAAAATGGATTTTGATTGGTTTTAAAAAAAAACTATAAAAAAACCAACTGTGAAAAATCGCGTGGTGCCAGCCTTGGAAGAAACATAGGGACCAAAATGAAGCAATTTGAGGAAAATTGAATCCTTGAACTAGATTTTATGTTGGATCCTATCTTTCAAAACGGTTTTCCAAAACACGATGGTTTTTTTTAGATTCATTTTTTGGTTCGGATCATTAGTGTTGTCGAGAACATAAGATACAAAAATACTTGAACTAATATATGAGAAAACAACAACAAGAGGGGAGCGAGAGCTCCAAGGAAATGTGTTGTCGAGACTGAAAGACTCTTCAACCTCGACCCCTATATATATCTAATATAAAGTAAAAGGGCTTATCTAATATATAATAAACACAAGTTCTAAAGCAATATCAAGTTCTAAAGTAAAAGGAACTAGAAGGTTTCAAAGGTCATGTCCCTAACATTACCTCCCTCTCAAACGACGAGTCCCAAGAGGAGCCCTATGTTTATCTGGTTAAAGTCGATGAAATTCATGTACCAATTCAAATGCGTTCGCAAGGTTCTCAGCTGGTTTCCATGTTCGTTCATTAATAACATAACATGTCCAGTGTACCAGATACTCCAACTTGCTCCATCTTCGTTGCGAGTCCATGATTTCTTTCACATCATATTCTTGGTGATTCTCAATCTCAATACTAGGCGGTGGCTATTGTACTCTTCTTGGAAAAGATGACTCTCGATAACGTTCTAAAAGAGAGACATGAAAAAATGGATGTATCTTTATGGAAGTTGACAGCTCAAGATGAAATGCCACTGGATTGATTTGCTTCTAGATGACGAATGATCCCAATCGTCGATAATCCAACTTGTCACAAGGCCGCGTGGTCTTGATATTTCGTCGAAGAAGCCATATTTTATTTCCAACTTGAAAAGTATGAGTTTGGTTGCGAAATTTGTTTGCAGATGTCTTGTAAGACTCTTGTGCGGCTTGTAGTTGAAACTTTAGAACATTGTGAATTTGCGATAGTTGCCGTACAAAATCATTCACTGCCGGACTACTATTTGCCGATGAACTCAACAGATCAAACTTCGGATGATAGCCATAATTGGAATAAAATGACGTTTGTTGAGTTGAAGCATGAAGAATATTGTTATAAGTAAACTCCGCTAGCGGCAAATATGTCGTCCAGTTGTCTTGCTGATAGTTGATACTACATCGTAAATACTGCTCAAGAACTTGATTAACCCGTTCTGTTTGACCATTAGTTTGAGGATGAAAAACTGAAGAGTTGATATTTACTCTCAATATCGTAAAAAAAGAACTCCAAAACTTTGATACAAATTGAGTTCCCCGATCAGATACGATATTGTCTGGTAGACTATGATATCAATACACATTATCAAGAAATAGTCTTGTTGTATCTTCACTTGACAAAGACTTTTTGCAAGGAACAAAGTGTGCCATCTTTGTAAACCAATCTACCACAACAAAAATGTTGTTAAATGAATTTGATGATGGTAAATCTGTAATGAAATCCATAGAGACCGAGGGCCATGGCCGGCGTGGAATAGACAATGGTTGTAAGAGATCGTAAGGGCAATACCGAGGATCTTTGGATCTTGAACAATTGTCACAAGAGGTAACAAAATTCTTCACATCCTTCCATATTTTGGGCCACCAAATATCTCTGGAAAGAAGTTTCAAAATTTTGTTGTATCCAAAATAACCCGCAGCTGGAAAATCATGGTGGGACTAGAGAACTCGAAGCCGTGTCGGACCTTCTGGAATAAATAAATGTTCTTCAAAGTATAACAAATCTCCCTCCACCTTAAATATGTCGTCTTCTCCAAGGTGACGCTTGATGTCGAGGGCAATAAGATCTCCAATGGTTACAACACGTACCTGATTGAGGAAGTCAACATCAATTGGGGTTGGTATAACAGTGGCGTAAAAGTGAAATAACTTTGGCTTCAACAAAGTTCGACACTGTTAATAAAATGTTGATTCTTCAGCCTTGGATGCAAGATACGATCTCCTCGATAGCGCGTCAGATAGTCCTTGTTGCTTCCCCGGTCGATAAATGATAACAAAATCAAACCGGGATAACGACATATTGTATCGAACTTGACGCCAAATCAAAACACGAAATGACATGAAGTACTCCAAATTTTTGTGATATGTATATACAATCATTGGACGTGTAGCTTCTTCAAAGAAATGATGCCACTTTTGAAAAGAATTCACGATAGCAAGAAGTTCCTTATCATGGATCTCGTAATTAATCTTAACAGCAAAAAACTTACGAGAATAAAATGCAATTGGATAAAACTTCTCATCCTCCCCCATCTATGAAAATACAGCTCCCAAAATAAAATCCGAGACATCGGTTTCTAAATAGAATGTCTTCATAAAATCTAGATGTACCAAGATTGGTGCAGTTGTGAATGCCGCCTTAAGATCTTGAAACATCTTCTCTGCTAACGTACTCCAATAAAGTTTATCTTTGCATGTCAACCGAGTGAGTGGAATAGCCACTAGTGAATAATTATTGATGAAAATCCGATAGAAGTTAGCAAAATCAAGAAAATATTGTACGTCTCGAACCGTCTTCGGAACTTCCCAAGACATGATAGCTTCCACCTTCTTTAGGTCCATCCTCAAACCTTCCGTAGTTGCGATGAACCCAAAAATTCCATCTCGGTTTGGTGAAATGAACATTTTTTTGGTTTGGTGTAGAGTCCTCGCTCGCGTAATTTTTTAAGAACCAACCGAACGTATTTCTTATTATCTTCTTCATTCTTGAAAAATATCAAAATATCATCTGAATAGATGACAACAAAGTCGTCAAGGTGCTCCCAAAAAATGTCATGTGTTGAAAAACTATTGGGACATTCGTAAGGCCGAAAGACATGACATTATACTCGAAATGGCTATATATTGTACGAAAAACTATCTTTCATTCGTCTTCTGCCTTGATTCGTACGAGGTTATAAGCACCGCGAAGATCAATTTTGGTAAAGATCTTCGCATTTTCAAGTTGTTCCAAAAGTCCAGAGATCAAAAGCAATGGATAGCGATTTTTCTTGGTCATCTTATTGAGACCTCGATAATCCACGTACATTCGTAATGAGCCATCTTTCTTCTTTACAAATAGAATAGGCATTTCAGCCGGTGATTTGGAGTGGCGAATGAAGTTCTTGGCCAGATTCTCATTAATATACTTTCGTAATTTTGCCAACTCCGTTTGCATTAGGTTGTAGATCGGGCCAAAAGGCGGTTGCGTTCTTTCTTCCAAATCAATTGCACAATCATATGGAAGGTGCCCCGGAAGTATGTCGGCATTTTAAAAATAAAACACATCTTCAAAATCCTTATACTGCTCCGGAATATTAGTTGTTGAGGTTTTCTTTTCGCTAGTTGGAGCCGCATAGATGACAAATGGTGTATTTTTCTTAGACGATCTTACAAACGCTCGTACTTCAATGAAGAGGAGTTTCTTCATTCGTGATTTTCTAACACGTTTGCTAACAAATTTTCTAATATGGTTATTATCTGGATGTTTCATGGGGACGGAAAAAATCATCTTTCGCAACTTCCAATTGACAGATGGGTTGTATATTTCTAACTAGGAGATACTAAGAATAACAGAGTTTGATGGGGTTCTAATGACATTGAAGATAATATGGCTACTATGACCTTCAAATATCACATCTAAAGGTATTGTTTCATGTGTGACACTGCCTAAGGATAGAGGTCGTCCATCTATCACTTTTACATGGACGGGTTGAAATTTCTGAACTAGAGGAAATTTGTGACTCTTGACAAATTTCTCATCTAGAAAACAAGCAGATGCTCTCGAATCTAACAAAACAGTGGTTTTAAGTTTTTGAGGACCAAAAAATAATAAAATTATAAAACAAGATGTAGGTTGAGCGGGAAGAAAAGAACCTAAATGTTGTTGTGAAACTGAGTTGTCCAACCGCACAATTCCTACTGTGGCTAGGCATCTTCTTTTTTCTAAACTATGGCAGTGTTGGTCTTGATGATCCGTTGATTTGGTTTCTTCGAGCAATTGAAGACTCTGTTGTGTACTCAAGATGAAAGAAGGGGTTGCGACCTCGGAAGACAGGGCGATCTCGAAGGAGCGAGCAAGCTCGAAGACAGGAAGCGAGAAGGCGAGTCGTGGAAGCAAGCTCGGTGGCACCGCGGCGGTGGTGAGCGAGGCGAGAGAGCGAGGTCCGAGGTCGTGACACGGTGACGAGCGGCGAAGGGGGCAGACAGCTGGGGGACCGGGACCGGGGAGAGAAGCCCGGGTAGGAGAGCAGGGCCGGGTATTTGTAAGGGAGACCAGGACGAGGACGGGTCCGGGCTTGGAACCGGACAGCGGGGCGCCAACAGAAGAATGGATATCGCATGGGAGTCGGCCACGTGGACGCGACGGGAGACACTGGGAACGATCCCACCCGTTGGGGAACGGAGTTAGGCCGGCAGGAACAAGCCTAAACCAATGGGAGCGAGTGCGAACCAACGGAAGCCGACCATTAGGGAATGGATGTAGATGTTTAGTACGATAAGTTAGGTTTTAGTGAGGAAGTAGTCACTTCTTGGATGAGAGGCAAGCACTTAGTGATTATAGGAAGTGACCACTTAGTAGTTATCCAACAATGAGTGGACACGTACTTACTAACGCGTGTGGATGAAAGACAATGCCAAGGGATTTCCATCCCTTGGATGACATTAACCGCTTTAACCATCTAAGCAATGAAAGAATGAGATTTGGGATGGATGGCTCATGAATGGTAACTGAACACACCTAGGCACATCTAGGAAATTAGAAGAACATAACCAATCTTCCCCACAATAACATCTATAATTAGCACGTGTGGGTTCTGTAAATAGATCCGGCAGACCTAAATTTAGACTGTAGCCCTAACTCAGACTAAAATTAGCCTATTTAGACATTTGGCATTAAGGGCCACACCTAACCGCTAATTCAACCAATTTTAAGATTTCAAAACCTATATAAAGGGGCACTACGGACCCCTATGGCACCTCATTAAGCATTTCCAAAATTTCTACGTGAGCGTCAACGAAGCCGGCCTTGCTTAAAGGTCCGCAACATTGAACGAAGCCGGCCTTGCTTAAAGGTCCGCAACATCAAACGAAGCCGGCCTTGCTTAAAGGTCCGCAACATCGAACGAAGCCGGCCTTGCTTATAGGTCCGCAACATCGAACGAAGCCGGCCTTGCTTAAAGGTCCGCAAGTTCGTCTTCTTCGATCTTCAAGTCTAAAGCTCGTGTCCTTGAGGGCCCGCGAGACCACGAAACGCGAGAACGACGATCAAAGATTCCGAGATATTTTGAAGGTACTCGAAGTCGAAAGACTTCGAGTAAAAAGACCAATTGGTATCCGAGGGTCGCGAGACCGGAGGCCTGCGGCTGAGAGACCGCGAGACCGCGAAGACAAAGACAAAGACTTAGAGATACTTGAAGATATTTGAAGATGGACGGTTTTGAGCAAGAAGACTAAAGTCTGGTAACTGGGAGCCCGCGTTGCTGAGGGCCCGCAGTGCTGAGGGACCACGTGACCGTGGGAGAGGAGATTATAGACTGAAGATGTTTCTGAGGATGTGATCGGAGAGATTAGAGACCGCAGTTCGTTCGGAAGATTTTGGAGGACTGAGGGCCCACGGCGCTGAAGGACCGCGAGCCCAAGACCGAAGGTTCCGCGAGTTTGAAGCCCTTTGACGACTAAGGTTTAGAGGGACTTTTCCATTGAAGTCTAAGGTACCCTTTTAGAACTAAGGAGATGTCAAGATATCAAAAGTAAAAGTTACTAAGAATTTGACAAGATCCAAAGCTCATTCTGAAGAACTAAGGAGATTGCGTAGAGATTCCAAGATCTAAGCACTCGAGAGAATAGATAGATTAGAGAAGATTCCTTCCAAGGAATTTAGAGATACTTGAAGATGAAGGATTAAAACTCTCATGAGTAAAGAATTCAAAGGGAAACCAGACGAAAGGGAACCTTAGAAGAATGAAGACATTAAGAGAACTTCAAAGCCACCATTCGAGAATAAGAGAATTTGAAGACCATCAAGTAGTCAAATCTTACATTGAAGTTATTACATTGATGGGTTGATAGTATGATTGTAAACTTTATTTGAGGATATTTGAAATTAAAATGGAATTGAAGAATGTTGGTTTTATGTTACATAGATTGCAAAAGCACTCTTTATGTTCGTAACACTTAACCTTGACATTAGGATTCAGGGGAACATAAGCTTGAAAGCTTAGGCTCCTTTCTCCTTAGAAATTCATAAAGAGGAAACATCATATCACTTATTAGGGAAATTATGTATCAGACCACCTTCGGAATTTAGAGGTTTGCGAACCACCTAATTTGGATAGGTGCACTGTCCGTGTAAACCGGTCAGCAGCGGGTTACACCGTCTAAGGCTGGAAGGTTGTAGGTGGTGACCTCCACATCTGTGACGTCCTTCGTTGCAATACAAACATAGTCCTTCCTCCATCCAACATTTTTTCTCTTATTGAGGAAAATGTTTGACACGTATTGTGTCGATTTGCATATCTATAACCTCCGAATGAAAACTCGGGTTGTGTGCTGATGTAGATGAGGGCTGTCGAGTCGTCTGCTATAAATTGATAAAGAATCCTATTGCTATCAAATATTGATGATATTACTAATTATATATATATATATGAGATATGTTTTGAATGATATAGATGGAACTTTAGAGTATTGATACACCTCTTGAACCCTCTCTACCTTAGTTGTTCTCACGATCAATGAGCCTTACATTGAAAGTGAAAATAATTGAGGATGGGATCGTTTAACTCCAATTAATTATATTCAAATCATAAGGAGAAGAGAGGTTACTAATTTTAAGACCGAGCATGTTAATGAGGCACGGTAGTTCTCGAGCGAATATAAATTTAACATGATGTCGCACCGTGAGTCCTCTTAGCTAGTTTGCGAAGGAACGACCCGCGGCGCATCCATCAATCAATTGGTTCTTCTCTGAAGTATAGTTGAAGATAATATCATCATTTTTGACATGCACACCTTCTTTGACGAGGACTTCATTCTTGTTAAATGAAATGGTCATGTTACTTTTCTTGGCTTAGCAATACAAAAGGATGTGAAATCTCTTTAATTACAAAACCAACAACATTATGGACATTAGTATATGAGCGTTTTTCATGCCAACATTGATGCTTGCATAAGCTATGGTGTTGACGACGTTGGAAAAGTCGGTTGTCGCACTTGACCACTTGATTAATTGCCTCACTAAGCGTTTGCGGGTCATGGAGTGACAACAACATATTTTTTATAGTATTTTTCAAGCTCCAATAGAATTGGCTCATAAGTGCTACTTCATTTCAGTTGATGTCACACACAAGTTGTTGAAAATCTGAGGTATAAGCTGATGCAAAACGTGTCCCTTGCCGTAGGGACCGAATCTTCGTTGTTGCCCAATAAACCTTGTCATGTTCTTTAAATGCTTTCACAAAGGCCTCCAAAAAAACGTCAAAATTGTTTAAGATGTGTAAATTTTTTTCAAATATGGGAGAAAACCATGATAAAGCTTGTCCCGTAAGCAACATCCCAATCAATCCGACGCGTGATTCTGCTATTGGGTAGCGTTCCGGTTATAAAGCGATTATCAATCGAATTTGATTTACAAACCCTCGAAACTTGGAGCGTGTGCCATCAAATTTCTTAGGTAGATTTACACGAAGCTCCTTCCGTTGTGGTGGTGGATTGATGTTGTTGAAGGCCATCAATGACTCCCTCAATCGTTGTGGTCCGGACCGATAACGTGTTGATAGCATTAAAGATAGCTTCTAACTTAGCCTCGACGGATTCAGGTTTGATAAAGTCTTGAGTCTCAGCCATACTAAACGACGAGAATAACCAGAAATAGAATTTTGACAGATATCAGATTAACAAGAAATAAAAAAGAAGAAGTAAACTGCAACCTCAAGAGATGGTACTAACTTTGATACTCAAGTGAGGGCAGTCTCAACAAACTGTCAAGGACACAAGATACAAAAAATACTTGAACCAATATATGAGAAAACAACAACAAAAGGAGAGCGAAAGCTCTAAGGAAATGCGTTGTCGAGACTGAAAGATTCTTCAGCCTCGACCCTTATATATATCTAATCCAAAGTAAAAGGGCTTACCTAATATATAGTAAACACAAGTTCTAAAGCAATATCAAGCTCTAAAATAAAATGAACTAGAAGGTTTCAAGGTTATGTCCCTAACAAGTGTCTATTTGTTTGTTTTTTGTTTCAGTTTGATGTCATGTAGGACACATCTTGCTTTGCCTCTTCTTGGTCTCGGACCTTCATATGAAGGCCTTTGGTCTATTTTACACCTCTCGGCCAATAGGATTGTTGCATTTTGTTGGATCCTCCCCCTTGGACCCCCATTTGAAGTGCCCCTAAGTTAGCATGTGCCCTGTCAAGAAAAGCTTGTGCAGGTTTTGCACGTTTGATGTAAGGTAGACGTGCCTAAATCAAACACAACAATAATTTGGACATTTGTATTTGAGTGGTATGTGGTTAGATGTGGATCTAAGAACTGGCACCAAAAACATACGTATTTAGAAGAGATTGGACTATGTGCTCAAACAATGCTAACTATTATGGGCTCAATTATCAACGTGATTGGGGGTGGTGGTGGTGGTGGTGGGGGACATGTATGACCACTTAATGAGCATGAGAATCTTCACTTTGATGATAATGATTAAGATAATCATATGAGTTCTAAAAATCATGAGGTAAATGGCTACATGTGCATTTTGGATTTGCTAATCATCTTGCATTAATTGCTTGTTTCATATCATTTGAGAAGTGGACCATGTAGAGAGATAAGTATCCATCTAAGACACATCCATATTAGAGAGGGCCATGTACATCATTTGTCCTAGTTTGGTTTCTTTGATATGGAGGCAACCTCTAGAAAAACTGATCCAAATCCAATAACTTAGGGTGGGTTTACGATAGGGTCTAGGACCAAGAAACATGGGGTTCAAAACACCCATTAATGGGCCTTATTTTTGGACTCAAGGTTGGATCGAAACTTGAATTGATTTCTCAAACTAGGAAAAATGTTTTCCTTGTCTGAGTATTGCTAAGACTTTGCGGGGAAGTGATGTCACATTAGTGCCACTTCAATGTTTGTATCTTAGACCTAGACTCTAATGTAAACTCGTCGGGTCCATAATTTTACTCTCAACCCATAAGATTGGTCAATTGCTCGGGGAGATCATTGGCGAAAATCGTAGAAACAATGTGCGATAAAAAATAGGGTCCAATATATTCATTGTAGGTAAATTTTGCAAAAAACGTACATATAATATAGGGGGTTTTAAATAGTGAAACATGTTTACATGTAAAATACCATGACATATAATGGCCTCTTTTATCTAGTCAGTACATGTAAAATAGCGTGGAAACAATTACTAGGGGTAGCGGGTGTAGGGTAGGGTCCGTGCTAGTGGATGAAAAGTGGTATGTGCTGTGGTAGTGTGACTGTTACTTAAATGTTTAGAGAGCAATTTAGGGTGGTCTTCAGGTCCTTAAGGAAGGTTGGGTAGTCAATATCCCATACTTTGATTTCTAGATGGTAATATGTGAATGGCGGTTTCTGGGTGTGCTCAAAATGACATAGAAAGCCAGTTGTTTGGAGAAGCTAATTTATTGCTTTATGACCAAGCTTTTTGTAGATTGTTTGTGGGCATATATTTGAATTCTGGGATACTTACTTGATGGAATGAAAAACAACTTAAGATTACTTCAAGTCATTAAGGAAGTTTGTGCATCCAAAATGCCATGCTTTGGTTTGTCGGTGGTGATATATAAACGTGTGTTGGAATCGTGTGTTGGAAACAAATGGGGTGTAAGAAAAAAATGGACAATAGTTGGGCTCTAAGAAAAAAAATTTGGGATAAAGTCAAAAAATTTGGTTACTTGGGGTATAAGGAAAAAAATGCAGTGTAAGTAAAATAGGATATTTTTAAATGATTCCCCCAATAGTTTATAATTACTGATAGGGTGTATTAAAATACAAGCATTTACCTTTATTTAAAAAATACCATATCTTAAAATCTTTTCTGCAAGGTAAATAGCCCCCCAATAAATAGGTATTGAGCGCACGTGTATGCATCAATTAAAGAGGGAGTGATCTCCCTGAGGTCGATTGCAGAGCTTCTTTGCTCTTGGACCCTAGTGTAAAACCCACTTGGTTTACATTCAATACCAAAGACCAAAAAAACTCCAAAATAGACTGATCCTATATAGGGGTCCGCTTAAAAAGAGTGACCTCATCCCTCAATGCTCTATTTCCCCTTGTGATGTACTTAATAATTTTTAGCTCGACATTTGAGTTGAACTCTCTCTCTCTCTCTCTCTCTCTCTCTCTCTTTGTGATAAGTGTTTCACTAATTAGAGGCAACCACCATGTAAAAATATTTGCCTATGAAAGGATATTAGCATAGGCTTCAAATTCCCATGTTTATTGATTGTCACAAACTACCGGCCATCTCAATCTAGTTTGACAAGATCAAATCACTGAATGCAATGTTGTGAACTTACTGGTTGTCCCCATGCATTGAATGACACACACAAGCACATCAACCTTTGTCCTACACGTGCAATTTGTGTGACCCTTTCTTGCTTTTGCCGATTCTAAGTTCTAAGTATACCTTGTCGATTTCAAAGAAGTAGGGTTGGAACTCTATTTTATTATCCACACATTTGTATAGGCATCTACACTAAATAGGTTATATAGGGTGACCTTTCAAACTCCTTTCAAATAGTGTGCTTACACATCGACTTACAATTCCAAGACACGTGGAGCCACGTAAGAGTGTCTTCAACAAGGAGATTATGGTTCATAAATCAATGTTTAAGTGCTCTACTTGGTTGCCAAGTGGTTGGTGTTTCTTAGGTTTATGCATATCAACATTCCTCAAAAAGAAGAAGTAAAACAATGTTAAATTGACAACATCTTTGTCTATCTATCTCAATTCCATCCTTGTCAATGTTTTCAATATAACATTATGCATTTTTATGAGTATGTTCCCAGGGCCCACATTGACATGATTGTGTTCGCATCCCCAACAAAATTTTCAGATTTAACTTGATTATGAAAGGGGACTTGGGTATGGGAAGACCACTTGGACATCCTCCTATTATTGGAAAGGGAACATGGTCCCATGGCTTAATAGTAATGTTATGGAAGGAATATGTTCTAAGTTGCTTCAAGACGAAAGTTTGAACATAAAATCAACTCTGATTATTAGAGCATCAATAATTGAAACTTGAAAATTGGAGTTAACGACAATATTTTTGTACAAGAGCAAAATTTGAAGAGGATTCAAAATTCCAAAATTTGTTTCAAGGTTTGTTCCTTCTATTGCCATGTGTCGAACCCAAAACCCCGAAGTTGATGTAAGAGTATATATATATCTCGTAATAGATTATCTCATTCTCAGGGTTTGGGTTGCAGCATACTCTTAGGATTTTCGGCCACCAACTGGCTCACCACAGATTTGCAAAATTTAACATAAAAATATGAGGATTGTGGTTTTCTACTTATCTTAAGTTACAAGCTGCGTCACCTTGAGATTTCTCTTTCAATTGCTCAATTCACGAACCCTGAAATGGTGAACAGTACATATGGTTTCGCAAGCCTTCCACGAAACACCCATGGTGGTTGCCCCCATGCAAAACAAGCAGATACGCATGGACACGAAAAGACAAAAAAATGACAAGGTCAACCTGGAAATGAAAAATGGACAAAGGCGACCATGATGATGTGATGAGATGAGATGAGTCACGAGCACCCTACTGGGTAGACACTTATTATTCTTATTCTTATTATTTAATTCTTATTTCGTAAGCTAAACATCATCACCACCATCAAGTATAATGCTCGCATGCTTCTAGATGGACTCAGTGTGAGATTCTTCTGTGCATTTTACTTCTAGAAGGGCACAGCACTTCCCAACTTTTTGCACTTGCTGAGCACAAGCTTCCGAGCACTCTCACTCGCGCACAACCTTGTAGGCAGATTTTGATCCTTGGTGAAACATTTGCGAGTCGCGGAGTGAAATTGGATATGGTGGTCACCTGTTTGCGGATAGTTTGAGAAGCTGAAAGCTGGATCGCATCGCAGGAGCAACAATATCCAGGTGTGTAATTTCTTGCGCTCTTAAGCCTTTTAATGTGTACATAACCAGTTGCTCGTTCAAGTGGAGAGTCCTTCCAACAACAACTTGTGCTTTTTTCTTTCTTTTTCCCATCAATCTGTGTAGAGAGTGTTTCATCTATAAACTCTGGATTCTGTTCACGAACAATAAACAACAAACTCATCAACTGGGTCTGTTTCTTGTGCAACTACTTTCTATATGCGTGCACAACAGATTGCTCATTCAAGTGGAGTCTAGCACAAATTCCAACAAGTTCCCTGAGTTTTTTTTATCCACACAGCTTAGACCAATTGATCTATAACCTCCAGTTTCTGTCCACGAGCAGACCGTTTGGTATGCCCCATAAATGGCTTGAGTAGGTGGACCTCTTGCTGTTAATTACTGCAGCTCCTCATCATCCACTCCCCTCTTGCTGGTTCTGTTGTCTAGAATCGGTTCTGCAGACCCCAATTTCAGTCAATTTGACCATTTATTATAGCTTGGTGAGCTTGGTGGTGGAGTTTAGGGTTTTGGGACATTTATGGGTGACTTATTTGGCTGTTTCAAGAGAGGGTTTCATGAGACTTGTGCTGGGAATTCCTAAAGTTAGTTCATCACCTCTGTCCCAATATGTAGGACTGTGGTAGATGTACTACTTTCACCAGTGATATTATCTACTTGCTTCCTAGATACTGGACAAAAGGTGATGAATTTCAGGGCTCAATTGGGGGCACCAAGTGACATAAGTGTTAAGTGGTCCATGAAGTGATAGCCTCGGAGGAGTTCCCAGAGTGTGAGAAAATCCTTGTAGTTCTTATTCTAGTGGCTTCTTAAGTTCAGTCTAGCATGAATTTGAGAAGGGAGGACCAAATTGTGATGATCTGCCAAGGGCCAGTTTGACCAGTTTGACCAGTTTGACCAGTTTGCAAATTAATTGACCCTCGTCATTCATGAACGTGGGACTCGATTCACGTAGTCCATGGGGAACTTATGTGCTTTTCTTATCGTAGTTCCTTTGTGAATTTCTGATCTTCTATGGTTGTACCTGGTGTTTCTTCCTAAAGCATTTGGTTCCTGAAATTATCAGGCTGTAAAATAACAATTAAAACGAACATGTTTTGTGGTGTTTGTGTGGTAACAGGGAGGAAGATCTCCACATGAGCTAACCCAGTTCTGTTTGAAATTGTACAAAGGAATAGCTCTGCTTTGTCTATAGTTCAATTTCTCATTATTTAGAAAACTACATCGAAGAGCATTTGTTGTCATTGGTCATGCTACAGAAATTAAATCATTATGTGTGTTATCACGAAATAGCTGGTTGGAGTATTTGATGTTAGACCAGTAACCTATTGAAATCTTTCCCTTCCGT
Source organism: Polytrichum formosum (assembly GCA_964035585.1). Taxonomy (NCBI): domain Eukaryota; kingdom Viridiplantae; phylum Streptophyta; class Polytrichopsida; order Polytrichales; family Polytrichaceae; genus Polytrichum; species Polytrichum formosum. Next base: position 21,676,527 of record OZ037939.1, on the reverse strand, counting down.
TGCAAAGTCACCTTCTGCAAGGCTGCTACTTCAGGCATTTGATCTGTTGAAATCATGACAATATCAACCCAATTTTAGTGTTGAATTTGGATGTTGACACGTGGGTTTTCTTTTCTTCTTCTAACTGAGGCATATTACTATGAAGCTGGTGGGCTTATCCTGACTTATGGTGTTAGATTTGTAACATTCTGAAACTTTCCCTACTCTTTTACAGGTCACCTTCCAGAAGGCTACTGTTTCGAGCACTTCATTTGAAGTAACACAAGTACCCATACCAATTTCGGAACTCGTTCGACAAAATTACCAGGACGAACGGGTCTTCATTCACGTCAACAACAAACAGTTGACGTTCATATATATATATATATATATATTCTTTCTTTCTTGTCCAATTTTAGTGCAGCAGTTTTTTTTTTTTTTAATCATCGGTTGAATTTGGTGGACTTTTAACCCTGCCATATATCAACGAACATGGCGGCTCAGGTGGTGCAATCGCCACTTGTGAACCCATTCGACTCAGAGGAGGAGGAAGTTGCACCGCCAGCCACCATAAAGCCAAAGAAGAAGACACAATTTGCTGCGGCCACCACCACCACCAGCACCACAATTGCCACCAACCCATTTCCTGATGAGGATGAAGGACAAACACATTCTTCGGGCACAAACCCTTTCCATCATGACGGCCAAGGACCTGTCTCTTCTGACGTGACCAAGGCCACGCTTCGACCATGCAAGAGCATGGCCGTGAACTATAACGCCGCCAAGGGCGGCAACCCTGAAAGCAAGCTCACCAAGCACATGTCCCTCTCCTCCTCGGCTTACACGCCATTCGGCAAGGCGACCTCCCCGGCTGTCACCACGACCACCTCTTCCGGCGAAGCACCCCACTTTCCGCGTGTTTCCCACCACAAGTCCACGTTCGCCATCTCCGATTCCTGGCACCTCTTTGGCCACAAGAACACGGCAGGTGACCATGTGGGGACTCGGAGGAAGGAGGTCTTTGGCGCTGAAGACGCGGGCACGAAAACCTCGAGAGACGTATTCGGGCACGACGATGCGGACTCGGACGAGTGTGACGATTGTCGGGGCAAGAAAGCTGTGTTCGGTTCCGAGGATGTAGGGTACGAGACCGGGAAGAATGGGCGGAACTTGGTCGGAGACGAGGACGAGGACGGTGTGGTGAACTCGAGTAGTCGTGAGGTATTTGGGTCCGGTGGGGATGAGGGTGGACTGAAGAGCCGGAAGGCAGGGGAGGTTTTTGGTGACTATGACGGTGAGGAGGAAGACGACGACGAATATGCCCCAACAGCACCTTCCGTCGACGAATTTGTGAACAAGGCGGTTGTGGATTTGCGGGGTTTGACATTGACCCAAGCAACCACCACCACCCTTGTCACAAAGACTGTGGAAGTTACGGAGGCAAAGTGATTGCCATTTTGATCATCACTCTCATACAAAATATATACTACTCATCTGATATATATACTGTAAGGAATGTCAGGTTAGAATCTGAGATTTGATGGTTAATGTGCTGCCTGCTGCTGTGAGCGCATGGGCACATGATTATCATATATACTTGTGTACAGTGAGGGTGGGTGGACGTCAACCCAGTCACCGTTCTAAAAATTTCAAAATGGCCGGCTGTGGACGGCAGCACGTTGAGTGGATGGTTCAGAGATGGTCCGGGATATTAATTCATAAGCACGGGTGCAACTGGCCGGGACGGCATGGGTCCAAACTAGTATAAGTACATGAAGGGAATGCCCCTCATGGCTATTAATTGTTTGGTGGTGGAATGTTAACTGTGTGGGTATAGGTACTTTGGTTGTCTTGTTGGAAGTGGAATATATCAGTGCTTCACAATGATGACAATGATCCGCAATACCACTAACGATTTTATATTTCAAAACTTTGTCTCATGTAGCTAGGAATCTATGTTTCAAGTTGTTTCCTTTGTTTATAACTTCTCTTCTGGTCATAAGTAGTATCATAAGTGACAAGTAGCTCTTAATTTCTTCACCTCTTAAGGTTCAGATCCTTGCATGATTGAAATATGTGTGATTAGGAAGTTTCTCTCAACGGGAAATACAAATGAGTGTTCTCCAACTGAGAATTGCGCCTATGTGCATCACTTCTAAATCTTTTAGGATTGATTGAGAGGTCAGTGAGGATGACAAGGTGTCATGGTCACATAACCAACACCTCAACCAAGTGGAGAGCACTTCCAACAACTCCAAGTTTGATTGTGCTTCCTATCCATACATAGAATATTTCATCGATATTCAATGGATTTCATTCATGAGTAGGTTGGTTATGCCCCATCGACAACTTGAGAAGACAGATGTCTTGCTGCTACTACAGTTGATCATCCACTCTCCTCTCGTCGGTTATGCACTAGATACTATACGAGGGGACATCTTGCTACGGGCTGTCACAAGATGGCCTCGTGCTATCTATGGAGTTACGGGAACAATTTCGGACGTAACGATGACCATGTTGTGAGGATAGCGTGCTACAGTCTCTAATCGACGTGCTTGTGTCCAACAAGGACATGATGAGTCAGCGAGATTTGAGATGGTCAGCTCTACGTAGTTTATATAAAGCTTACTACAAAGTTCATTCAGAAAAGTTAGGATTCTGCTTAGAAGTTGTACATGGGATAGAGTACGATGTCCTAGAGGATTGCAACTTCTGTTCATTACTTACTTCAAATCATTGCAAGAAGGTTTTTGTTGGATGTATCCATATTGTTTCCTAAAAGTTGAACTCTATGTGATGGTTTATCAGATTTTATCAATCCTTTTTGCCTCAGTTGATCAACTTCCGACGTAAGGAAATCGGCAGATTTCTTAAAGATATATGTGGATAATGAACATTGGTTCCGAAGTTCCAACAGAAACCATACAAGACGGATATGTGAAGCTACAGTAAGGATTTCCTGACATTGTCTCTCCCAAATGATTTTTTGTACCATTGCAGCTACTTACCGTCGCATTGCCAGCATCACTTTTTGTTGCCGACCTCCAATCTTTGGCCTTGAGGCTGTTCCTTCAAGCGTGGAGTTTCTCAGCTAGCTAACTACACTGAAACGTGCAATTAGGTTTCTCCATTCTAATTTATCAACATTCCACACTAGTTTGAATATTTACTAGCACAGCAACAAAATACTGTAACTATTTTATACTGTGGCTGTTATATGGAAGAATAAACAAAGTTATAAGTTTTTGTGATTTGGTTTTAGCCCAAGGTAACTTTCTTTGGTAAAGAGGTAACCTATCCGTGAAGCAAATCTAAATAATGTACATATCAATGCACATTGATGATGGTATATAGTGTGGGTAGATCTATAGTGTGGCCCACATTATACACCATCACACATGGAAATAGTGTATATAAGTTTAGTTACACTTGTCATGCCCTTGAGATATACTCACTTCCTTTCCCTAGGGTAGGATTATTTGGGGGAGAGGGAACTATCGTATACCATCATACCTCTCATCCACCCAACATTAAAACTTGACCCTCTATAGGTTTGTTGCTGATACATCTCAAATGACCTCGAGCATACTAAATCGAGATCTTTACAACTAATTCCAGTGTCAAATCAACTGGAAAAAGGTAACTTCTGGGTTGCATATCATTTCAAGGCTTCTATGTTGCATGAATGAGACGTATGCTCGTATACAATAATTCCCTCTACGATTTTGTTGTGCCAGACTAGCTATTTACCTACAGTGGTGTGGCCCACACTATACTATACCACATAACCAGTGCATTAAAACAAAGGTGGAAAAAACCCAACTTTTCTTACTGATGCATTTGGTTTTTGTTTTTTATGCAAAAAAACCCAATTTCTGTGAATAAAACCTGGTTTTATTCCAACACTCGGCACTCGGCACCGCCATTGGCGGACATTAGGCCCTCGACCTATAATCTCAACTTATTTGCAATAACACCGAATAAAACCGGATTTTGCCGGACCTCAGATGATTGGGTTTTTTTTTTAAACTATGAAAACCCCAACTGTAAAAAGACCGCGTGATGCCAGTCTTGCATTAAAATGGAGGTGTATACAAAACACGTGGCCAGTGATAACTTAGTGAATGAGTTTAGTACGTGTGTGTTTTATGCTCAGGTAGATTCTTAATTGTGGAAATTAATGTCCGTTTCCATTGTTGACAACAGGGGCTTCTTTATTTTAAAATCAAGGCGAAGAGTGTGCTGCAAAATCCAAATCTTTGGTGACTCGGTGCATTCAGAAGGACTTTGCGGATAACTCTCATGTAGCTCCGGTTTTCTATACAAATTTGGAGGAATTTGACGTTGCCGCCTTTGGCATGGAGTCAAACTGTGTTCCGGTGCTCGCTTAGTTATCCTTTGAGATAGAAGTTTTTATAAGTGAATGCTTACGTACAAGTTCGAATTCTCGCTGCTGTACGGTGATTGTGTTGTAAGGTAAACCACGCACGCTCGAGAAAAGAAAGGGTCCTGAGCATGCTGTAAGGAACAAACCTCAGAGAATGAAATTTGCTTTAAAAAGGTGCTGCAGTGGACACATTGTACAATGCCAAATCTATTTTTCTCTAGGTTCCTAAAGTCCACGGGTACGACGAAAGGGCAAAATTTTAACTATAGCTCCAAATTTGAGAAACGCAGAGATTAGAATGTGGTACAGGAGTGGCCACGTGCAGTGGTGATTTTTCACAAGGTCCCTAACATGTCCATGGACATGTTCATTTAAAAAAACATTTTCAGTGGACGGGTTCTTAGAAAATGAACCGGTTTTTGGACGTGTCAAATTCACTTTGGACAGGTTCTAAAAATAACAATTTTTTTGATAATTTTTTCCAAAAAAAAAATGGTACAAATATCAGTTACATTATGTCATATATGACATGTGAATATAAGCATAATGCAATCAAACCACTAATACCCAATCAAAATATCAATCTTGAAGTGCTTGATTCACCTGCATACATTAATTCATCAACCACAAAATTTAGAACCTTTTTAACATAATGTCAAAGATTATAATTGAAGGTAAACTTAGCAATTGAATAAGAATTAGTATATTAGAATGGGGTGTACTGGAAAGATGAGAATTGACAGCAAAAGACAGATAACTGACGGGCATTGAAGGCATAAGTTGTCAAGATCCTATTGTTTCCAAGTGCAACCGGTCACATGTCGACATCTTTCGGTTTTTTTGTTTTTTTTGTTTTTAAAAAAATTTACCAACATTGTAAGAGACTTATTTATAGCTCTTGCAGGACGGGTATATTCATTTTCAAACCGATTTTGGGACGGGTTGTTTTTTCTTTAACCTTTCCATGGACGGGTTGGTTTAGAAATTACCGGTTTTGGGACGGGTTGCAATTTTTTTTGCCTTTCAATTCAAGGTTTTTGGACATGGACGGGCAAAAACTTTGTGAAAAATCAGCCCTGGCCACGTGTGCCACATCAAGATTTTTCTCAATTGTCAACACCATGCACATACTTTATTGAGGGGTAGAGCCTCTAAAATTATCATCATATAACATGTCCGTCATACTAAGTAACTTATGGGTAAGAAACCCTTTGTTATGAGAAATAACATGTTGGAGGTACACACAAAGAGGCACCTAAGGGCCACTTCACACACGAGACTGAGAGCCCGTGACCGTTACACTTCAAGCACTCTCATTGATGGAATAGGCGGAGCCAGTCCAAGTTCGCTTCACACTATGCTTGAGGGACCGACGGAGTATGTGAATGCACGATGGATGTAGAGTCTACATGGATTCCTACATGACATCAAATGGATCATGTTTCATGGTCACTTGGACTATTTTCAAAAACCACCTCTTGGAGGTAGGCCTAACACAAAACCGGGAGACCACGGCACTCCGAATGCTCACAACCGTTGATTTATTCTATTTTATCATGTGTGAGGACCCGCATGCATAGAAAGTCATTGAAATAGCATTTGGTTGAGGACCTGGTCACATATGACTTCACAGTACACTTGAGGGGCCGTGACCACACTACATGATTTTGGAGGTGTGTTGGGACGGCCTTTGGACACTTTCTTTTGGGCTCTCCCAATTTCATGGTCATGGCTCTTGGCTCGTGTGTGAAGTGGCCCTAATGTGCCGAACTCCAACCCTCCCCGTAGGTGGCACATAATTTTTTTGTAATCAAATAAGGACTTTCATGCTAAATGAAAGGCATGGATGATGACATGGGGTGGCAATCTAAAGTACTTTTACTTAGAGCAAGCTCTTTGGGTTTTCTTGGGAAAGAAAAGGTTTCAATTGGTGTAGTGAGATGCTCTAAGATTAGATAATTTCCTCATGATAACATTGTTGAATTTAAAAATGTTATTGAAAAGACCGACAATGGTGAGAGTTGATTACATCATTCCACTTAACACTCCAAAAGACACAAATGGTTTTACTCTCTTTTTTAAACATTCTTCTTAAAGTACTGTGCTATTTGTACTAATCAATTTAACTTAGAGGAGTGCTAAATATTTGGAAAATCCAATAGATATATGGTAGTAACAAGTTTTTATGAATGTTAATTATAAGCCTTACGTCATCCAACTTTTTAGGATTGAGTCAAGCTCAATTTTGATTGTTCGATATACAATGAGAAGTCATTGGCCTCACAATTGTTAGAGTGGTGAAGAAACCAACTATTTTGTATTAACCATGATGGACTATATAGAAATCCACGGTATTGCTCATGCCAAGGACATTAATACTCTTATTTATCTTGAGAGAAATTTGGATGTGGGGCTATAGAGTCCTTGCTATCATATACCATATGCATTTGTTTGAACATGGGACATGTTGTGGCATGTCTAATATACAATAAGAATTTGTGAAGGTTGATGTGTAAACTACATTCATATACTTTGAATTAGCATCATCATCATTGGTCTTCACAAAAGGTCAACTTATAATTGTTCCATAAATGTTTTTCCTCTAGGAAAAAGGATGGTAAATTCATAATGGACAATAATGTTTTGAGACTTGGGTGCAAGCACGGTAAAGTGGACAGCTCTTGATCCTTGCTCAGGTTTAAGTGAAAGTGATCCAAAACTATATACTAACTTTGAATTTTATGAAATAGAAATTCATAAACATTTAGAAAACATATGAATCTACAAAGCCAAGCAATTTATGTTCACAAAAAACAATTTCAAACAACGTATATGTATTTTAGAAGACGGTGCAAGTGGTGGTGCAAGTGGGTGTCATTGACAATATAATTGTCAAAAACTTGTTTAAAATACAATTACATTACATTAAATTGATTTATTTTTGAAAAACAAATTACGATGACCTCAAGTTTATAATGAATTCAAGGAATATGAAAAGAAATTCCAAGTTCAAAATATTTAAGATCATGAAATTTACGTTCAAAACTATATTTAGTCAGTTGCTTTTACGCGTCACTTTTGATGATAGGTTTTGAAGATCTCATATTGATATTCTATATTTGAGTGCCTAACTTAACAATAGAGGTCATCATGAAAAATAATCTATTTTAAACAACATTTTGCTACTACTTATAGGCGTTTGACCAAGAAAATCATGGCTTTCATATACCGGAGCACTTTTTTGGTCCACTTTACTATGCTTGCACCCACTTGTTAATACCACAAGTTTCACAATGGTGGGGATTGGAAAATTTATCATATCAATAAGCCAATTATTCTCTTCATATAGCAAATTTTATAGCAAAGAAGGACACCTAGTGCCCCTTTTAACACAAATCATTGAATCTTAACTTACATGGCCTAGGTGGAGGATAGCCTTCTATGCATGGGGAAACCGACCCGTAACCCTTAGAAAAAGAAAATCAACAAAGAAGAACAACCTCAAGATTGCATACTATTTCATGGCTTTTCAATTGGATTTAGGAGAGATACGCTCAACATCTGCAGTACACTAAATAGCAATCAAATACCTAGTGTACCGACTTCTCAACAAAAGAAAAGTAACCAGTAAGCAAACACCAATTATACCCTATAGCTACATCGTGCTATTATTACAAAAACACTCAGAGATGGCCCACCTACAGCAAAGTCGACAGTAAACCCTATCTTGTATCAAGGGGACGCTTGAACAAAGTAGGGCCAATAGGCTCAAATTCACATCATCGATAAGACCAATGTTTGGTTGAATATTCTTTGCTTTTCTTACGCCCGCATGCGTTAATTTCCTCTCACCGCTTGGATGACCCATTAGATCACATTTCATACATGTTTCATCCTTGTACCCTGAGTAGGTGGAATCGTAAGTTAAAGTGCAGCTGGGTTGCTCCATTGAACAAAAGTATATTAATTAGAGAGCAGGCAAGCCACTGTCTAGAACAATGTCCGGGGAGAACCGGCTGAGTTTGAGGAATAACCGGTTGGAGTTGGAGACTTCAGGAGAATTACCGATCATTTTAGAGGAATCTATAGAATATACCTCAAATTAGTAAAGCAAAACCGGAAGATGTCAACATGTAACCAGTTGGATTTAGAATCACTAGGATCTTGACCAACTATGCCCAAAAACTTCCCGGGCAGTGGTCTAGAAGTATATATATGCTCCCTGTTAAAGAGATGAGAATAGGTTGGTTCTAAGTGGAATCAGAGGTTCGAAATACAAGTTCTTCAAGTGAAGTTTACTTCTTTGGATGTGCCCTTATATACATTTCCAAGTCGGCCCTTAGTAGGGACACGTGTCTAATCCAACCTATAGTAGACTAGCTTACTCACTTGAGATAAGTTCATTATCTCGGAATATGCTCTTAATAGAAGATACCATGGACCTTAATGTGGTGGTTATCTTTTACTTTATACCGGCGACTACGGTTAAGTCTAACCCATGTGACTAGTATAAATGCCGGTGAAGCCTAACCGGATTTAGCTAGATTCCCACATGGGTCTCATTAATACTTAACGAGCCGGTGAGGTTGACTAATGGGTTGTTTAACCTCCATAACACTCCTCCTCAACCTATTGTTTAACCTCGTTAAAAACTTTATCAAGTAAAACCCGTATTCGGGATAAAACCTTGACAAAGAAAAGAGTATTAACAATTTACATTAGTAAGGTCTTGGAGTGATCTCATCCCGGCCGCATAAACTAACTTTTTATGCTTATATGCCGGGAGAGCTTTGGTTAACATGTCGGCCACGTTATTTTCTGATTCTACCTTTTGTATATCAACTTGACCTTTATCAATCAAGTCTTGGGTAAAACTGAAAATATGAGGACTAATGTGTTTAGTCCTATCGGCCTTAATGAAACCTGAGGACATTTGTCTAATACATGCGGCATTATCCTCGTAAATCACCATGGGCTTCATCTCCTCCTCCTGGATTCGGCATTGCTGGTTTATGATTCGTTCCAACGTCCTCAACCAGACACATTCACGCGCCGCTTCGTGAAAAGCCAACAGCTCCGCATGGTTGGTCGAGGTTACGGTGACCGTTTGCTTCATGGATTTCCACGAAATAGGCGCTCCGCATTTGAGGAAGATGTAGCCAGTCTGCGATTTTCCCGCATTCGGGTCTGTTCGGAATCCGAAATCTGCAAAACCTCTAATTTCGGTTGGGTTAGACCTTTGGTAGTATAATCCGAGGTCTGACGTACCTTTCAAATATCTTAGGAGGTGTTTGACTCCGTTCCAATGTCTCATTGTTGGGTTTTGGTTGTGCCTCGCCAAAATGCTTGTGGCGAATGCAATATCGGGTCTCGTGTGAGTCGTGAGGTAGGTAAACGAACCAACCGCAGTGAGGTATCGTTGTTTGTCGATCACCTCCTCCTCCTCCTCACGAGGTTGGTACGGATCGTCATTCGTCTTGCTCCTCCCAATCATCGGTGCGGCCATTGGATTGGCCTGGTCCATCTGAAACATTTTCAACACTTTCTGCACATAGGCCTGTTGGTGTAAGAAAATGCCATTGGGTGTGTGATGAACCTGTAGTCCCAAACAGTAGGTGGTGGGTCCCAAGAACTTCATATCGAAGGTCTTGGTCAAAATGCCTTGTGCAAACTTACACATATCGGGGGTCCCGATAATGTTTAAGTCATCAACATACACGGCAAGTATTACAAATCCGTCATTTGTACAATAAGTAAAAATACAAGGTAAGGCTGTGTTATGGATAAAACCTTGAGAGATGAGGTAGTGACAAAGATGGTGGTACCAGGCTCGGCCTGATTGTTTCAAGCCATACAAAGCCTTGCATATCCTCAAGCCTATGAACCGTCCCGGTTTCGGCTTTGGCACGGATTTCAGGAATCCGGGTGGAGGATTTATGTGCAAAATCGAGTCCAACGTACCGTGGAGGTACGCAGTCACTACGTCCATCAAGTAGATTTTCAGGGCTATATGAACTGTTAGAGCGAGTAGGTACCTGAAGGAGACACAATCCATAACAGGTGAGTATGTTTCGTCAAAATCAACACCTGGCCTTTGCGTAAAACCTTGAGCAACTAGTCTTACCTTGTGTCTAATGACCCGTCCTTGAGAATCAAGCTTGCGGGTGAATATAAGCTTGTGCCCTATAGGCGGTTTCTCTAGGTCGGTTGAAATTTCAGCAAAAACATTATGCTTTCTTAGAGATGAGTATTCGGCTTCTATGGCCTCCTGCCATTTAGGCCAATCCCGCCTCTTCTTCGCTTGATCCAGGGTGGTCGGATCGGCTTCGGAAGTCGAGTCTATTGACTCGGTTGTAAAGTGGACCTTGGGTTGTTTCGGTTGTCGTTTGTTTTGGGTTTTCGGGGCGATTCTCTTGGCGGGTAAGGTTAGGCCGGTTCCTGGAATTGCATTTCGAATGATCCGGTCTTCAGTTGAGAATCCATCCGGAGTGTTTTCGGCCAAGACTTTGAGGTTCATGAGTTTGACGGTCTCGGTATTAGCGAGTGAGGTGGGTGGGTCGGGATTTTGGGTCAAAGTCTCCGGTGCACCGAAGTTTAAAGGTGGGGATGGTTTGGTTTGTCTTAGGGTCGGGAATACCGACTCTAAAAATTTACAGTTTGCGAATCCTGCCTTAAGCAAGTTCCCGGTTGTGGGCTCTAGGTACCGGATGATTGAGGGTGAGTCGTAACCAACATATATGCCCTCTTGGCGGTGTGGTCCTATCGTGTGGCGTTTAGGTTCCGGGAGAGGTACCCAAACCTGGCAACCAAAGGTTCGGATGTGGGAAACGTTAGGAGGTCTCCCGGTTAGTAACTCGTAGGGAGTTTGGACATTCAGTAAGGTTGGTCTTAGCCTGAGTAGGGCTGCGGCATGAAGCACCGCATGGCCCCAAACCGATGATGGTAAGTTGGCATGAAGGAGTAGGGGTCTTGCTATGAGTTGTATTTTCTTGACGAATGCCTCTGCGAGGCCATTCTGGGCATGCTCATAGGGTACCGAGTATGTAAGGTTAATCCCGGATGCGGTATAGAAATCCTCAAATGCGTGAGACCTGAATTCTTGCGCATTATTCATCCGGAGGTGTTTGATGGGAAATTCAGGGAAATGATTTTTATATCTGAGGAGGATAGCTAATGTTTTTGGAAAAACCATATTATGGGTTGGTAGTAACGAAACTTCCAGGTGGCTCCCTTATGCATCAACAAGTACGAAGTAGTAGCGAAATGTCCCGGATGGTGGGTCTATGGGTCCGTATATATCCCCGTGGATCCTGTGTAGCGGTTGAGGTAGTTCCGTGGATAGGGTCCAATTTGATGGTTTCCTGATGAACTTGCCCTGTATGCATGCAACACATTCCCGTGTTTTCCCGGCATCGGCGGCCGTAAGGTTGTGACCTTGTGTCAATGGGACCATCCTCCGAAACACCGTTGTTCCTGGATGCCCAAGTCTTCGGTGCCAAATATCAGGCTTGGCGTCTTTAACATCAAAAGATGCCCCATGCGTCAGGTTGCGCTCCGGCGTGGGGCCTCCCCCCCACGCGGCCATGCAAACCTCTTCCTCGTCTATGACGGGGCTAGATGCCAAGGGTTTTATGGCAACCTTGTAAAGTCCATCGGAGCCCGCGCTAGCGGTGGCAAGGACCTTCGGTCCTTGCCTAAGTTCGATGACTTCTTCATCACCGTGCATCTTCGTGCAGGCGTGGATATTCCTCGCCCTCAGATCCCGATAGCTGATCAGGCTTCTCGGCGCATCTGGGGTGTACATTGCCTTCTCGCAATTGAGGGGGAATCCCCCGGGCAAGACGATTGTTGCCCGGCCCTCCCTGAACCGTAGGGTTCGGCTTCCGGCCATTGTCAAAATTTTACAATATTGCCAGGACTTCTCACTTTGAAAGTGGAAGAATTCTGCCTTTGTGAGAATTGTATAGGTTGATCCACTGTCTAGGAGGGCCACGTCCTGGTTTGGCGTGGTCTCCTCATAGACAGTCATGTAATTCTCGACCTCATAATCCAGGTCCGGAAGGTCTGATGCTTCAAAGTTATAGTTCTGCCGTGGTTTATTGCGTAACTGTTGCACCTCTCTATACAGTTCTACCAAGTATTGGGATGCCCTGCAATCCTTTGCAAAATGACCTTTCTTCCCACATTTGTGGCAATTACCTTGTACCTGTTTGCGTTGGTCAAACCTAGGCTGGTAATTCCTTGGTTTGTTTTGGTAACCTGTTGCGGGGTTTCTATGCCATTTTGGGTTAGGTTTACGGAGAGAACCTCTAGGTGGTCTTCGTGATGCCTCGGCAACGTGGATCTCGGCGTGATGATCCTCATGCCGGTTGTCTCTCCGCGATCCTCCTCCTCCCGCGGGTGCTCCCGTTGGTTTGTTCGGCTCCGCTGGTTCCGCGGCTTCGATTTTGGCGATCGTGTTGTGCACCTCCCTTGCCGGTCTTGATTCGGCGTTTCGGAGTAGTATTTGATGTTGCTTCTCGGCTAAGAGCAGGTGCGACATCAGCTTGGCGTATTTCGTGTACGTCATGTTCCGGTACTGCTGGGAGAGGATGGCCGTTGCGGGTGGAAATGTTGACAGGGTCTTCTCGATCATCTCAGCTTCTGTAATCTCTTGGCCACCCATTCGGAGTTGTGAGATGATTCGGTGCATTTCCTCGTCGTATGCGGCGAAGTTTGGAAAATCCAGGACGCGTAGGTTGGTCCAATCCGATCTTGCTTGCGGCAGGTACAATACTTGCTGATGATCAAAGCGAGCTTTGAGTTCGGTCCAGAGATCAGCTGGGTCGTTGATGTGCAAGTACTGGATTCGCAACGCGTGGTCAAGATGTCGGCGTAGAATCATGAGTGTGTGCCATTTGGCGGTAGGTGGTAGCGGCTGCTCTGTTTCTGGAATGGGATCTGTGCTGACAGCCCTAGCTATGTTCTCAGATTGTAGGAGTATCATAGCATCATTAGTCCACTCAGCAAAGTTTGTGCTAGTAGAGGTTAGTGGTTCAAACAATAGTGATTGAGTTTTAAACTCTTTGAAGTTAGTTTTGGTAGACATGGTTGTAACCTGGTCCATCCAGTTACAGATTTATATTATTTTGTTTGTAACCTACTAGCTACTGAAATAAACGTTAGTCCAGGTCTAGTACAATTAGATTTAAGGGTCTGATCTGTAGTTAATTAGTTTCTGTAGGCGTAGTTAGCGTATCTAATATGAAATTTGTCCTTACATGTAGACTTTATTTCATGTAGCATGTACTTAAGTCTGAACTAAGTTTAGAGTTAATATAAAGTTAGGTACGGCTGTTTTCGTAGCAAAGTGAGTTTCAGTGGTGCTATATAGTCTGTATTGTGTTATAAAGTCAAAATATAAACGGAATAACTGAAATCAGTAAAAAAAAATGAGGTTAAGTATAGATGACTTACCTCATATTTGAGTATACTACTGGTGACATGTTAGTATAAAACAATAGGTATATAGGTTTATATACGTAGATATATGTTTATAAAGTAGGTAGAATGTAGGTAAATCATATCCTACACCACAAAAGGAAAACTTCAGAAAATGAAAATTTCGGCATTATGACATTTTTGTATATAGTAAAACCAGAAAATATACCTGCAGAAACTTCAATATTGGAAATAAAATAACAGAGACAGAATAACAGAAAGTAAGTTAACGACCTTCATCTTTATATTTGAATGGTTAGTAGAAATGTAGTTCAGATAGGTGATTGCTATATTTTCTAGTGAAATTTCAGCATTATGACGTTTCTATAGTGAGATCAGAAGTTCTAAAGAGAGAAAATTGACTGTATTTATGTAGTTAGTGTACAGTTCTAGCTTCAAGTATACTTCTACAGCAAAAATAAGCTAACTAAGTAGTGATCAGAAGATATATACATAATTTGTAAGCTAATATTCTAAGAACATATTTCGGTATATCTGTAATGTATCTGCACTGTATGTATTGTATATGTATTGTATTTTGGGCAGTATTTCGGTATATCTGTACTGTATCAGAATATAGGAAAGTAGAGTATGAGATAGAAAATACTACTCTATTGGTTGCGACTAAATTTTGGCATTATAACAGTTATGTAGCTATGGTCCAACAACAAAAATAGTTAGTATTTCAGACAGTACTTTAGTACTAGCTTGAGAAGTCCAGAAAAGCAAATATAAAGCAAGTATAAAGCAAGTATAAAGCAAGTAGAGATTGTATCTCTAAGTGTAGATAGTTCGAACTATATAACAGTGCTATAGGTAGCTCAGTATATATTTGTAGAGAAAACTAAACACAAGCAAACTTCCTTCTCTCAAAATGTATCAACTAAGTATGATCAAGAGTGCTCTCAAAATCAAGTCTAATGCTTGGAACTTGTCTAAGTGAGAAGCTAGGAGCGTGCTGATAACGTGTTAAAGAGATGAGAATAGGTTGGTTCTAAGTGGAATCAGAGGTTCGAAATACAAGTTCTTCAAGTGAAGTTTACTTCTTTGGATGTGCCCTTATATACATTTCCAAGTCGGCCCTTAGTAGGGACACGTGTCTAATCCAACCTATAGTAGACTAGCTTACTCACTTGAGATAAGTTCATTATCTCGGAATATGCTCTTAATAGAAGATATCATGGACCTTAATGTGGTGGTTATCCTTTACTTTATACCGGCGACTACGGTTAAGTCTAACCCATGTGACTAGTATAAATGCCGGTGAAGCCTAACCGGATTTAGCTAGATTCCCACATGGGTCTCATTAATACTTAACGAGCCGGTGAGGTTGACTAATGGGTTGTTTAACCTCCATAACACTCCCAATGACTCGCCTACTCTAAAACTCTTCCCATCTTCTAGTCAATTTGGGCACGAATCTGTGAGTTAATACTTCTATTCCTACTTCTCAACATCATCCATTTTTTCGTCAGCAAATTTAAAGTAGCAGCATGGACATCATCTTGCATTTGGCAAATTATCATCAACTGTGAAGCTCCCACGCTCCTTGCATCAATATCATCATAGTTTCTGCAACTACATAGTGCTCGTAACTTTGATTGTGATCTAATACTGAGTTATCTTGTCGTTTGGTCAGTTTGGAGAAGTTTGATCTCCTGTGGAACTAAACAATGCAAAATTCTTGGTACCTGCAGGCTGTCATACTAAGATACTACTGTGAGAACAGGCCCAGTGAATTGAAAATCCACCAGCTGCAGTTGCTCTAGTTATAAAAAACACATAATGGCGTGGTGCTCCAGCTTTGCGGTGCTTCTTGTATTAGTAGCTAGTAAGAAATACACCGTTCCATCATCACAATTATGCTGCTTATGTGCAATAGTATTTCAGTCTCCAGTGGTGAAATTGGACGAATATTCGGTTGTTGAGAACTTCAAATGTGTCAGATTTTTTATTACTAGATGTTAGAGTTTGATAGTTTGCAACATCCTACGAATGATGTAGGTTTCTAAGGACAGATGTGGCCTTTCCGTAACAACATCAATGCAGAGAATGAGAAAACCAACACCCTAAAGTCTTGCATTAGAAGTCTACATGTTGATTTGCATCATGGCCAGCCGTGATCAGTGTAAGGTGAACGGTTTATATTCACGTTGGCGACAAAGCACCATTGTTGTTTTTTCTTTCTTTTCCATTCTATATAGTGATTATATTGAGAATGTTCATCACCTTAACATCAAGTTCCCGTATTGGTTTTGAGTCATCTATCAACAAAATTTTGAACCCACCTTGCAGCTAGCCAACCAGAGCACTTTGGGACTTTGTCCCATGCTCCCTAGTTGGCTGCCCCCAGCTGCGGGGGGGCTCCAAACGGGCGGACTAGCTTGGGGGGGGGGGGCGTTGGTCCGCCCGGTGTGGCACAACTATAAGCCTCATGAGGGCCATTGAATATTGTACTTAGTGTCACCAATTCTATTTGAGATTACGCAATACTATGAGTATTTGTTGTATATTTTTTTCTTTTTTGGTTGTCAATAGAGGTCAAATTGGTTGTTTGAACATTACATAACATTAGCATCTTTACTTGGTAAAAATTTACATCAATAGTAAGAATATATAGCATTGTGTGGCTCCAAATGGTAAGTGACACTAAACATAATATTTAGTATAGTGACTAGTGACCATGACCACTGCTTTCAGAAGAAAAATTCATTGATTGAGAAATGGGTGGTGGTCCGACTTCATTTCACACAAGGTCACCAAAAATAGGAGTGACCATGGTGAGCATGTCAGAAAATGGATGAGAAATTCGCATGGAAACTCTACATGTCCATGATTGGATAGTGTTTGGTGGTTATCCAGACTTTTGTGATAAAAAAAATTCAAATAGGTTGTCTCAACAAAAAAAACAAGATGATCATGTTAGAATTCTTTTATGTATTTCTATTTATAGCTGGGGTTTTTTCATGAAAAAATCATGTCCCAATCTAAGTCCACTTTACACTATATCCCGTGACCAAAACTTTTAGAAAGTGGTGTGAATTTCTCTTAGTCATGGAATTTGGACCGCCAACCATGACCATGAGAAAATCCTAAACTATCTTTTTCTCACGGCCCTTGAACACATGTGTAAAAAGCCTCATTAAGACTTTAAAACCAATGAAATAACTCAACAAAAAAAGAAAAGAAAAAAAGAGAGAGAAAGAAACATCAATGTTCAAGCATCGACGTGAATGTGAGCCCGTTTTTCCTAACGCTAACCATAGTTATCCATGGTGCAGCATATGATGCATTGCCCTCCTTTCGAAAGGTGGGCTCTGTAATAATTTATTAAGAGACTTATAAAGCAAACTTTATGTTTCGGGCAATCGTTGCCAAAACACACTACTTATTGGAAAGAGGAGAAAATATACCCAAGAGTCTACCACATAGCAGGATTTCTTCACACCATAGCATATCTATGATCAGGTGACAAGAACATCAAAACCTATTACTAGCAATTAATTGAGTTGATCAAAAGTATTTGCCGATTTAGACCTCCAATCGTTTGTCTTCAAAGAGCTTACAATTCCGAAAGTCATCAAAGCCACTTTGTGTAGTAGGCTTGCCAGTGCAGGTTAATCCATAGAAGGCCGCTTACCAATCATTTGTCCTTTTGATTTGCTGGTGACTGTTGGTAACGTCGCTGAATAGTTCTCAAGAATTTCAGTGTTTAATTGCACCAGTGCCCGGATATAACATTCTCCAGTTACATAGTCCTTTCACCCTTCTTTAATTCCAGTTTAGAATAGACTAAGCTTCTCACTTTCCCATCTTTCCTCCTCACCGTATGATTTGTCACCCTGAGAAGGACATTGTCCCATTTTGAACCGAGCCTTATGAACAAGATAATTGATGCAAGGAATCTTGTAGTTGGTTGTGGTAGGTGTTGGGTGCCGACCATACACTACTAGCATACGAGTCCTACGCAATCGTCCCACGTCGATGAAAGAACAATGCAAATCTACCACTGTGCTAGATTTGTGAATTTTCTAGTTACATAGGACAAGTTTCCAGTGACGTAGGTCAATTACCTAGGACTCATATGTTTGTAGTGATAGTTAATGGCAAGGGGACACGTGTTCATGACCAGATGTAGTGGTCAAGCTATGGTAACTAGGTTGTTTATTACATGTGCCTCCTCTTATTTATAATCATGAATGAACATGTCAGCATAATTGTTCACCATGACCGCTATGCGTAAAGTATTAAGGTACGTGGGTGTTATTTGGTTCCTTTTTTAATTATATATATGTATATATATGTATATGGTGTGTGATTAGGTGTGGATCTTAAAACAACATCGTAATGATAGTTGATTAAAAGAGATTGGACAACATCTTCAAGTTTTATTAACTAATGTACACTCAAGAGTCAACACAATTGGGGCCACCTATGTAGTCATTTACATAAGGAATTGACTCACATTGTACTTCCAATAACCATGATAAATCAAGGGAGGTTTGATTTTCAATCCAACTTTTACAGATGTTTTCATCATAGATTTGCTGATTGAACACAAATTTCAAGACGTAAATCGGATCAATAGAAGATGGACAACAAGAAAATCTAACCGGTTGACACCTACGTACCTGAGATTCAAATTGAAGATCTAGATACAGAGTCTAATGCCAACCTTTTTGTTCTAGGATCTCATTGAGGATTACACCATGTAGAAGGCATGTGCAAAAGCAGTTGAGATGCTAAAATGAGCTCGCCCCCCAATGAATCGATAATATAGAATGTTCTTCGTTCAAACCTCCATACCGACACTAAAGATACACCAAGAACTTACCAAACATGAAAACACTTGTATCCAAAACAACCAACTCCACAACATTAATTAGTGGCCACTACTCGCTCAAAATCTAAACTAGCTAGTGTTGACAATTCATTGTTCATTGTGGTCTATTCATAAAAATGTTCACTACATTCAAGCACTAAGCACTATTGGGGTTACTGCTCACAATAAATACGTGGCTTCCTCTTTTCAAAATCATGTTGAACTTTAAAAAAATTGAAATATTAATTAAGTTATTCAAGCATGTGGAAAGCTAGGTGTTGGCCCCATTGAACCCAATCCCCCAACTGAAGAATGTTATGTCCGGACCAAAACTCCCATTGAAGTAAAGTGCAACTCTAAGTTAATCAGGCATTGAATTGCAGGCATCTTGTGTGTGTGTGTGTGTGTTATAAGTGCCAGCAGTGACCGTTCGGAGCCAACTAATAATGTGAGCTGGAAGGTGGTGGATGCCAAGTCATTGGACGGGCAGTCGTGTGCTGTAACAGCGTGTTCCCATATGCCGTTTTTGAGTGCCACAACATTAGGGCCACTTCACACACGAGCCAAGAGCCGTGACCATGAAATTGTGAGAGCCCAAAAGAATGTGTCCAAAGGCCATCCCAAGACACCTCCAAAATCATGTAGTGTGATCATGGATCCTCAAGTGTAGTGTGAAGTCATATGCATCCGGGCCCTCAACCAAATGCTATTTCAATGAGTTTCTATTCATGCGGGTCCTCACACATGATAAAATCGAATAAATCAACGGTTGTGAGCTTTCGGAGTGCCCTGGTCTCCCGGTTTTGTGTTAGGCCTACCTCCAAGAGGTGGTTTTTGAAAATAGTCCAAGTGACCATGAAACATGATCCATTTGATGCCATGTAGGAATCCATGTAGACTTTACATCCATCTTGCATTCACATACTCCGTTGGTCCCTCAAGCGTAGTGTGAAGCGAACTTGGATCGGCTCCACCTTTTCCACCAATGCGAGTGCTTGAAGTGTATTGGTCACTGGCTCTCAGTCTCGTGTGTGAAGTGGCCCTTAGCAAGATCAACAATATGCACATTATGGCCGTAGAATTGCAAGGCCGGGGCAGCTCCCACGTTAATGAAGTTGCCGGCTGCCATGAGGTTCTTGGCTCCGAATTCGAAACCATCGAGCCAGCAAAGGAACTGTAGAAGGAGGAAGACCGCCACCTGCCACTGGGCAACTGACTCCTTGGTATGGGTGCCTACCAATTAAAACAATAGATTCCACGAATTAATCCAGATCTATGATCGGGGAGAACCGGCAGTTAGTTACAGATGAACCGGTTGAGTTTGAGATATAACTGGTTGAAGTTCAAGACTGCAGGAAAATTGCCGATCATTCTAGAGGAATTTATAGAATATACCCCAATTTAATAAAGGAAAACCGGAGGATGTCAACATGTAACCAGTTGGACTTGCAAACACTAGGATCTCAGGGCTGCTTCACACTATGGCTGTCCAAGTCGAGAGGCCGTGGGATTGAGTGGCCAAACTTTGTTGAGAGTCTAAAGAAATGGGCTGAAAATAGCCAATAAAATATAGAAAGTGGAGCCTTTGGCCGGGCATAGTGTGAAGCCTCCAAAGGCCAAGCCCAAAGTCCAAACCTTTGGCCATGAACTCCCACGGCAAGCCCAAAGTCCAAACCCAAAGGAGCATCCCACTTTATTCCTTGCTCAAAATAACCCCTCCAATCTAACGGTCAAGATCTTGTCAATGATTGATTTTTTAATGAAAACAAACCGACGGCCTCTCGACCATAGTTTGGGTTTCTATTCCCATCCGATCCAAACTTCCTTCGAGAGTCTGTCACCTTCTTCAAAAAGTAATCATTTTAAATTGCGACAGCCTTTGGACTTTGGCCATAGTGTGAAGGGTCGAGAGGCCGAACTCTTGGTTTCTTGCAATTTGATTGGTGGAAATCGGCGGCCTCTCGACCTTTGGCCATGGAGGACGTTAAGTTCCCCCCTACGAACTTTTCGGACTGTCAGATCTGGGCAGGGGCAGCCGCCCGTCCAAAAAATCTAGATTTTCTGGACCCGACCGAAAATTGCTGCCCGCCCGCCCGACTTCGAAAAAACCATTGCCTTGCATTCTTGAAGCCACTTATCCACAAATCTCATATTGAGTGCACTTCACCTTCAAGGTCCAAAATCCAATATATATGTTCACTTCCATCAAGTAAATAAGCAATTGATTGGGATTTCATTTTCAAAGTGAACCCGCCAATAAAGCATGTAATTAACTTGGAAGTCAAAAATATTACAAAACCCTCATTAGCAACGAGGTTATAATTTTTGTGACTTACCATTGAAAGGGTCTTTGTCATTTTAAAATGGAACTAAACTTAGTGATTTGTTTTTTATATATTAAATATTATAATATTACACTATTTTATACTATTTTAATCTTATGTAATATTTTAATATTCTGTAATATTTTAGTTAATACCTTCTATTTTCACAAAGTTGTCATATGCATTTAAACTAAATAAGTGTGATTGAGTGTAATTAAGTCTAATTAGTTCTAATTGAGCCCAATTAAATCAAAAAGCATGCTTACCAAATCAATTAATCCTAATTAATTATAAAATGTACCTACTGGGATTAATCATGATTTATTGATATACTGATTTTTAATTAAGCATGCTTTCTGAATTAATTGGGCTTAATTAGGATTAATCAAGATTCATTATACTTAATTACATTCAATTACACCTAATTAGTCTAAATGAATATGAAATCTTTTTGAAAGTAGAAGGTATTTAACTAAAATATTATAATATGTAACATATAAAAATAAATCACTAATTTTAGTTCCATTTTTAAATGATAAAGACCCTTTCAATGGTATATCAGAAAATTAGTAAATCATAATTAAAATATTGCAGAATATTAAAATAGTGTAAAATAGTGTAATATTATAATATTTAACATATAAAAAACA
This sequence comes from Polytrichum formosum, assembly GCA_964035585.1. Taxonomy (NCBI): domain Eukaryota; kingdom Viridiplantae; phylum Streptophyta; class Polytrichopsida; order Polytrichales; family Polytrichaceae; genus Polytrichum; species Polytrichum formosum. Next base: position 21,654,885 of record OZ037939.1, on the reverse strand, counting down.
AATCACTAATTTTAGTTCCATTTTAAAATGACAAAGACCCTTTCAATGGTAAGTCACAAAAATTATAACCTCATTGCTAATGAGGGTTTTGTAATATTTTTGACTTCCAAGTTAATTACATGCTTTATTGGCGGGTTCACTTTGAAAATGAAATCCCAGTCAATTGCTTATTTACTTGATGGAAGTGAACATATATATTGGATTTTGGACCTTGAAGGTGAAGTGCACTCAATATGGGATTTATGGATAAGTGGCCTTCAAGAATGCAAGGCAACGGTTTTTTCAAAGTCGAGCGGGCGGGCAACAGTTTTCGGTCGGGTCCAGAAAATCTGGATTTTTTGGACATGCGGCTGCCCCTGCCCAGATCTAACAGTCTGAAAAGTTCGTAGGGGGGAACTTAACGTCCTCCTTTGGCCATAGTGTGAAGCGCCCCTCAACCGGTTATGCCCAAAAATCTCCCCAATCACTGATCCGGATCCGCGACCAACTAAACAATCGATAGTCCAGCCTCGTGACCGACAAACCCTAAAACGAGTTTCGGGTTTGAAGTATCACGGTGGAGTGTCAGTATCGATTCCCATATTTTTTTTGTTACAGATGACATGGGTTGTCTAGTTGCCACTACTTAGCTACGAAGGTTTGACGATTAAATAATCAAGAGCTGTCCGATATTGCACTGTCTTAGAGTGCCTATGATAATTGTGCATGCCTCTCTTGCACAATGCACATACAATGAAATTTGTGGTGATTTCAAAGCTGGTGTGGCAGTGGGGTAGCAGATTTTAAGAAACCGGTTGACAGGCAGTTCAATGCTTTCTAGGTTCTCATGTGATCTCTCTCTCTCTCTATATATATATATATACAAAGGGGCTTAAAGTACAACTCGTGTACAAATTTTCTATAAGTCATCACCAAGTCTTTAGATTATTCATATTTTTGGTTTGAACTTTTTAGCACATTAACTTATGTCAAGGAGAATATAGAAATAAAATTGTATTTGATATTGATGATCAATATACTAAGCACGTAGTTGCATCAAGGACACCCTTTGAACCTGAATATTCGATCATATTTTCAAATGCACTTGATGACTAAGCTAATTTAGATAGGGTTATTTTTGAAACAATGAGCTTAACATGGAAATGTGTAGCTCAAATGCATGTTTCTATGTATGTTAATGCCCAAACATGCTCTACCCTTACTGTGGCACCCTAATGATTATTGTGAGGGCCTATATGATCACTTGAAGAGTAAGAGAGTCTTCACTTTGAACTTTTATTTTCCACTTTGATTCTAAATGGAAACATGGAGCTCATACACATGTTTTTGTGTATGTCAAGGCCCAAAGAGGGTCTATAGTGAACAAAATTGTGAGAGCCTATGTGATACTTAAAGAGCAAGAGAGTCTTTGATTTGGACTCTCACAACTTTTAATTCCTAATATGAATCTTAAACTTGAGATGACAATCTTCATGATTTGCAATCACCAATGTCCATGAAGATTTTTGGGCATAATCGGTCAAAATCCTAGTGTTTCCAAGTCCAACTGGTTACATCATGTTGCGATCTTTTGGATTTTTTTATTAGTTTGAAGTATATCCCATAGATTCCTCCTAAATGATTGGTAATTTTCCTAAAGTCTTGAACTTCAACTGGTTTTTTTTCTCAAACTCAACCAGTTCATCTATAACTTGGGGTCAATTCTCCCCATTCATTGGCAATCACTCACCAAATGAGATAACTCCCAAACGGCTAAGAATGTATGTGGAGTTGGAAGTTCCCACATTAAGGCCACATACCTTAAGGTCGAGGCACCCATAGCCAACCAAGTCCACTAATTGCTCACTAGGATCATGTGACGCCAATATGGATGAGATCTATATGTTTTAGGTGAACAAAGTTAAGGTTTATGTGGTGGCAGCTTGGGATTGATTACCCTCATAAGAGTCTTTGACAATTGTCGTAGCCAAGGATTAGCATTTAGATGAGTAGTTATGGGTTAACCTATAGACCTATAGATCAAGTGTGTGTTACCCTAACTTTACCGCTTCAAAATTTGTAGCAATTTCCATATTCATGAAGAAGAAGAAATTAATTTTTCTTCCACTCTACTTAGAATTTGTTTCCCTTTGACAAGAAAAAGAATTTCCTACTATAACTCCTCCTAAACAGATGCAAACTCTCTTATTTTATTGGTTATAGATGCCTCGACCTCAAGTGCATGCATGCATGCGGAGAGATTAATTGTGATGTTGTAACGTTCTCAAATATTATGAGATTCAAGAGGCATGTTCCACCCAACCTTAGAGCTTATATACAAGTACCACTGACAGTTGAGGCCACCTCCAACTGGTAGTTAAGTGGTAGTTAAATATATATTAACGAGCTCTCCCCCATGCCTTTAGGATATCTCTAAGTGCAGTTAACTAGTGGTCCCTACTTACGTGGGGGAACTACGTGTAGAACCACAGTCATCAACTAGTAGTTAACTCCCTTTACTTTTAGGACTGCTAGAGCACTCAGGGTAGCGCCTCTAGTTTTATAGTAAAGGAGTCCCAGTTGAATGAGAGGTTGTAAATAAATATAAAAAAATAAATATGTAATACACGTTACACACCTCCCCACTTAGGAATGAACGTCCGCGTTCATGAATGATCCCAAATCGTAGTGCATCAAAACAAATATAGTCAAGACCACCACTAATTTAAGCGAGCCATGGGATCTGTATCTGTACCATGCTCCATGCCAATTGGCAGGGTGAAACAAGTGAATAATAACACCCCGTTTACAGGATCTTGTGCAAGCCTGAAAGAACAGAAGGCGCCTACCCCAAAGATACCTTCCGCCTCAAACGTTTTTGCGCAGCTGGGGCTTCGCGGTCACGCTTAACACCATGGCGTGTGAGCATGTCTTCCGACTTTGCTACCGCATCCCAGTACTCCTTGAGGACTTCTACACTCAAGTTGCATTCGGGCTCCCATGAATTATGCTCAAGTGCATATCCGAGCCATTTGATAAGATAGAATTTCTTGGGGCGAGAACGAGACCCTCTATCTTCGTGTGAAAGCACGCGTTCTACTTCATAAGATGCATCTTCCTCAAAGACTGGCGGAGGGGGAGGCTGTACCCTGCCATCGGCCACATAAGGCCTAAGAAGTGACACATGAAAGACATCGTGGATCTTAAATGTATCTGGCAGTTGCACGCGGTATGCTACCACCCCTATCCTTTGCACCACTCGAAATGGGCCAATCCACCTTGGTAAAAGCTTTCGAGCTCCTGGGACCTTCAACTTAATGTTGGCAGTACTTACTAGCACTTGCTGGTCCACTTCGAACGAGACCTCTCGTCGGTTCTTGTCAGCATAGAACTTTTGTCGTTGTTGCGCAGCAATGAGATGTTTTTTGGCCTCGCCAATCACATGTGTCATATGCTCGACAAAATTCTGCGCAGCAGGGACTTGACACCTGCTGTTCCCACTAATTGGTGTCCGGGGCTGCTGACCATAGTTCAGGACAAACGGAGTATTCCATACAGACTCTTGCCAAGAGCTATTATATGCAAATTCAACCACTGCAAGGAATTCATCCCAATCATCTTGCACTGGGTTGACATAATGCCGCAACATATCCTCCAGGATACGGTTTACCCGTTCCATCTGCCCATCAGTTTGAGGATGGAATGCGGTGGACATGGCCAACCTTGTCCCCAAAAGACCATGCAACGCATCCCAAAACCTACTTGTGAATCTAGCGTCCCTGTCGCTTAGAATTACCCTGGGTAGACCATGCAACTTATATACATGATCACGGAATAACCTTGCCGTACCTTCAGCAGTAACGTGTGTGGTGGTTGGCATAAAGTGGGCCATCTTGGACAACTTATCCACGCACACAAAGATGGCATCATAACCATTAGCAGATGGAGTCAATCCAGAGATAAAATCCATGCTCACGACTTCCCAATTTCTATCAGGAATCTCCAATGGTTGTAAAAGGCCTGCTAGTTTAAGAGTAGGGGCCTTACTCCTTTGGCAAATTTCACAAGATTTTATATAGCTTCTGATGGACCCTTGCATCTCAGGCCACCAAAAGTTTACTCGCACCCTCTTATACGTCTTAGTTACCCCTACATGACCGCTATACATTGCATCATGATATTCACGGAGCAAAAATGACCTGATATTCGATCCTTGGAATGACACATCTGGAACCACAACCGCTTTTTCATACCACCAGATGTGATTCTCATAAACAAAATGTTTCAGATTGTGCGGGTTTGAGAACCAAGGATCAAGAGCATACCCGGCAATGATAGTTTGATATAACTTCTGATCACTGACGAACTCCGGGTACCCCTTCGGATTGTTGTCTTGCTCAACATGATCACCTCGCCTAGCGTCTGCAGCCACCATTTGAAGGACCAAATTACTTGGAGCAGACTGCGGTGCCATCAAGGCTGGCTGGTCACCCGGGTCTAGTGGGTTCCGACTCAGAGGATCTGCCATATTAATCCTTCCTGGTCTATACACCCATCTATAGACAAAATTTTGCTCCAAGAACTCCAACCACCGAGTTTGACGCCTTGATAACGTCTGTTGTGTTTTTAAATACATCAGAGGGTTATGATCTGTGACGATCGTGCAATCTGCACCCTCTAGGTAACACCGCCAGGTTCGCATGGCGTGCACAACTGCTGCAAGTTCTTGTTCACCAGTAGTGTAATTTCTCTCAGCGGGAAAAAATTTTTTACTCTCAAAAGCAATGGGCTTACCTCCCTGAAGTAAGACGGCCCCTGCTCCGAGTAAAGAAGCGTCACTAACGACCTCAAATGACTCCCCTAACTTGGGTAAGGTCAGAACTGGTGCATGTGTTAAAGCATACTTAACATTCTCAAAAGCGCGTTCACACTCGTCAGTCCAAATGTACTTGACTTTGCTTCGCGTCAGAGAAGTCAAAGACGCAACCAGAGTGGAATATCCATGTATGAATCTGCGGAAGTAATTGCAAAGCCCCAAGAAGGATCGTAATTGTCCGACTTCAAGAGGTCTATGCCACTTGGCCACAGTCTCAATTTTCTTAGGATCCACCTTGATGCCCTCCTTGCCAACAACATGTCCTAAATAATGCAATTCACTCTTTCCGAAATGACACTTAGACATCTTTGCATAAAACTGATTCTCTCGTAGAATTTGAAGTACTTGTGCCAAATGACTGACATGTTCCTCCTCGTTCTTTGAAAAAATTAAGATGTCATCCAGATATACCAAAACAAACTTTCCAATGAACTTGTGAAAAACACGATTCATTACTCCTTGAAAAGTTGCTGGTGCATTGGTCAATCCAAAACTTAATACTTTGAATTGGTAATGACCAAACAGTGTTCTAAACGCCGTCTTAGGAGCATCCTCCGCGGATATCCTAATCTGGTGATAACCTTGTGCCAATCAAGAGATGAAAATACTGTAGAGCCGACTAACTGGTCAAAAAGATCATCAATACGAGGCAACGGATAACGATTCTTTACCGTTTGCTTATTAAGTGCCCGATAATCCACCACCATTCGCAGCGCTCCATCCTTTTTCTTGACGAACAAGATGGGAGACCCATAAGGCAATGAACTAGGCTCTATCCATCCCTTTTCCAAATACTCCTTGAACTGTTTCTTGGCCTCCTGCAGCTCGAGAGGACTTAACCTATAGATCGGCCTAAATGGCGGCTTGCCATCTGGCTCTAAAGGAATAGTATGGGCCATTTCCCGCTCTGGAGGTAATCCTGTAGGTATGGGCTGAAAAACATCAGCATATTCCTCCAACACTGTGGCATAAGGTGTTGCCACCGTGTCCTCTATGTCGTCTCCAACCGCGGTCAACTGAACTAGGAACGACGTTGCTCCCTTCCGAATTGACCGTTTGAACTGCATGGCGGTGAGTCTATGGGGATTTGGACTCTGACATTGCACTGGGTTCACATGCAATGTCATTTTACGGCGGCCCTTATACAACACGCAACATTCAGATGCAAAATCCAAGCGTGCCTTGTGCTGCACTAGCCAATCATTGCCCAATATCAAATCAATGCCTTCACTTAACTTTGCCACCAGGCAAGTAATTTGGCTTTGATATTGTTGTATTCTAACATGAACTTTAATCTTGCCGTCCGTTTGGACTTCATCACCATTGCCTAATACCAGTGTGTTACTGCCATTTTTCACTTTTAACCCGAAGGTCTTAGCAAAACCAGAACTCACAAAGCAATGTGATGCGGCACTATCCATTAATACAGATGCATCATGATGAGCTACTTGCCCTGAGAAACTCATCATCAGTTGAGAAGACAGAGTGAGCTGATTCAACACACGTGGCCTAGGTTCATCTAAATAAACATGCCACTGCACTGAGTTTGATTCAAATTGATGGACCAATTTAAATCATGGTAAAGTTTTCTTAAGACTTTTTGCTTTACGTTTGTCAACAATAAAACAAGCACCGGTCTCATAGGGCGCTCCCTCTTTACCGTGCAAATAAGATTTCAAGAAACTTTGCAAATCATCCATTGATGGTATAATCAATGAGAACGCTCCATAAACTTTGGAGTTCACATCTAACACATCACTGAGTGGGAGTAACGGAGTTGGCAAAATAATGTCTTTATTCAAAATATCAGACACGATTACATTAAATTGCTTATTGACTAAGCCCTGAATCACTTCCAAAGCATCACTAGGCAAATCAAAAACACCCTCCGAAACTTGAACAGGTCCTGACACTAGCCCACTGCCTAAGTGTCGGACTTGTGAAAAGGCTTTTTGCCTTTCTTGGCAGGTTGCTGCTCAGCACTCTTCTTGCCATCAGGACAATCTCTAGCCAAGTGTCCTTCCTTGTGACATTGAAAACAAAGACCATCCTTTTTGTCAGTGCTTCTTGCCGAAGGGGCCTCCCCTTTACCCTGCTTACTCTTCTTGTAAAAGGCGGAAAAACGGCCTTCAGAGCGGCGAGACTTGTTGTCTCTAATCGGCCCTGTGTGGCCATTGGTCTTGACAACCGGTACATCAGAATGAGACTTATCATTGTCCCGTCCTTTTGCATCTTGTGTGTACGTTGCATCAATTGTCACAGCATAATTGATGAGACGCTTGATGTCCTCCCATGGTCCACCATCGCCCTTAGGATCCACCAAGACCTTCTTGCGGATATCCTCCTTGAGCCCTGATATGAATCTCTCAATCTTATCTCCCCGAGAGACAGGATTTTTAGTAATGTGACTGTTGAAACTCATTTGCATAGTCCTCAACAGAACCTTTCTGTTTAAGAACACGAAGCTTGTTCCGGGCTACCAACTCCTGATTGACACTGCCATAAGCAGTGAGTAATGTATCATAGAAGTTATCCCAAAGCTGCGGATCTTTCTTATCCGCTGCCAACTCCAATGCAAGCATATCCCAATGTTGTGACACATTGGTTTCCAGATATGTTGACGCAATTGTGACCCACTCCTGAGGAGCAATCTGGCGTGCAACCAAGAACTTTTTCATCTGGTTGAGCCAAGCCAGAATGGTAATTTTGGACTTATCCTTGAACCGTTCCGGCTTGCCAGCAGCTGTGGTGGACTTAGAACGGTCCCCCTCATTATACTTCTTCAAGAGTTGGACCTGACATTCCAATGCTTCCAAGCGATTGGAATGCGTGTTCACAATCGAGAAGGTTATTTCACCTTGCTACTCTACACGCTGAAATTGACTTAAGTCATCAATCAATTTCCCATTGCAGTAATCATGAATAGCTTGGACCACCAAACTACGGATACTTGCATCACTCGGTGAAGAGGATGTGCCAATCGGAAAAACCTGGGGAGGACTATCCTCCCTTGACGGTTCAGAAGTGTCTATATCCTCGATGGCCATAACATAAACACACAAAATACAATACCAAAAATTTGCGGGACTGCTCACGCGGTCCTGTACAATAAAAACCAAAACAGGAGACAAAACAATTCTACCCCCCAATAGCTTTCCCCAATAGAAAAATTAAGCGCGTGTCTGAGAGCCACAGTTTTCAGATTTTAACCACGAGTAAACAACCTATTCAGAAATCTTGCCCCAAGATTTCGACCCGATCCGATTTTCTGCCTAGGAGTTATACCTTTTTTCGTATGCTGCTCTCAAAAGAACTTCAGAATAGGATAGCTTCCTCTGACTTTCTCGAAATGACCTGAAATTTTAACTGTGACTAGAGAGACTACACACAAATCATCTCACCAAATTTCAAGCCTATCCTATTTTCTGTCTAGGAGTTATACCCTTTTTCGTGCATAAATTTACCCAGGTTTCAGAATACTATAACTCCACCCCACTGACTTAAAACATCTTCAGATTTTAGCAATGATCATTAAAACCAATTATTTATGACCCCCTAAAATGAACACCCTCCAGAAAAATTACCAACATAACAACTACACAACGGAAGTTAATAGAAACCCAAATGAAAACAAGGTACAAGAGCGCCGGCTCTGATACCAATGTAACGTTCTCAAATATTATGAGAATCAAGAGGCATGTTCCACCCAACCTTAGAGCTTATATACAAGTACCACTGACAGTTGAGGCCACCTCCAACTGGTAGTTAAGTGGTAGTTAAATATATATTAACGAGCTCTCCCCCATGCCTTTAGGATATCTCTAAGTGCAGTTAACTAGTGGTCCCTACTTACGTGGGAGAACTACGTGTAGAACCACAGTCATCAACTAGTAGTTAACTCCCTTTACTTTTAGGATTGCTAGAGCACTCAGGGTAGCGCCTCTAGTTTTATAGTAAAGGAGTCCCAGTTGAATGAGAGGTTGTAAATAAATATAAAACAATAAATATGTAATACACGTTACAGATGTGATGATGAGCGCCGAATGACTCTAATATCTCCTCCTAAACAGATGCAATTTCTAATATGACTCCTCCTAAACAAATGCAAACTCTCTTATTTTATCGGTTATAGACGTCTCAACCTTAAGTGCATGCATGCGGAGAGATTAATTGTGATGCGATGATGAGCGACGAATGACTCTAATATCTCCTCCTAAACATATGCAATTTCTAATATGACTCCTCCTAAACAAATGCAAATTCTCTTATTTTATCCTCAACCTTAAGTGCATGCATGCAGAGATATTAATTGTGATGCGATGATGAGCGACGAACGACTCTAATATCTCCTCCTAAATAGATGCAATTTCTAATATGACTCCTCCTAAACAAATGCAAGCTCTCTTATTTTATCGGTTATAGACGCCTCAACCTTAAGTGAATGCATGCGGAGAGATTAATTGTGATGTGATGATGAGCGACGAATGACTCTAATATCTCCTCCTAAACAGATGCAATTTCTAATATGACTCCTCCTAAACAGACGCAAACTCTCTTATTTTATCGGTTATAGACGTCTCAACCTTAAGTGCATGCATGCGGAGAGATTAATTGTGATGCAATGATGAGCGACGAATGACTCTAATATCTCCTCCTAAATAGATGCAATTTCTAATATGACTCCTCCTAAACAGATGCAAACTCTCTTAGGTTGAGGTGTCTATAACCGATAAAATAAGAGAGTTTGCATGCGGAGAGATTAATTGCGATGCGATGATGAGCGACGAATGACTCTAATATCTCCTTGCAAAACCATGCGAATCAACCGTCACACACCAAGAAAGGTGTCGCGTTGAATCGAAATGGACGGCGCAATCGACTTGGCTCTTAAAGGTCAAGGATCCTCAAAATATACTCCATTGATGGCCACTGCATGCCAAGCATCAAGATTTGGGAGCTTATTATGAGCATTAATCAAGGATTAGGTTTGCAATCGGAGGCATCAGTTTAGGATGAAACTAATTTTAGTATATTTGAATCTCGGGGCCCAATCCTTTCGCGGACATCTACGGTTCCAGGTAGCTCCTGGAGCGAGGACAGAGCAGAGCCGTTGACTAAGATTACAATGTTCAAGATAGGGGGGAAACAGAAAGAGAGGAAGACTACTGATGAGAAAGGAGGAAGAGAGACAGAGAGCCTAAATAAAGGATAAAGAATCTCAACGGCTACTAAGATCTATACTGTATTTGTGGGCATGAGAATAGGTATACTACCAGCTACACTAAATATGACATTTAGTGTCACCGATTCTAATTGTCTTGCTCAATACTAATTGTAAGCTACGGTATAGTGTCACCAACACTCAATGTTAGCCCAACATTATTTGTCATTCCTTGTAGATTTTTTGGGGGGATTATAGATTTATAGTGTTGCAATTACTGTCACTTACCAAGTGGTTTTCAATCCAAATTTGAAGCATCCATGACAATATTTCATCAGAAGTTGCTGACAAGAGAAGGTAGGGTTTTAGCCAATGGATGAACTCATCCATCATCCATGACAAATATTTGTTCACTTATGTATGAAAAGCCCAAGATTCAAATGACTATAAGAATGTACTAAGAGGTCTCATAAATATAGGGACTGCGATTTTGAAATGTCCATGGAATATGTTGCAGTCCATCAACATGATCCATTTTCACTTCACACTAAGCTTGAGGGCCCATGACCATTCAAAATCGAAATTCTATCTCCCATGCACCAGCCTGTGATGAGTTTCAAGGGCCCTTAGAAATTCTGTGGCCATGGCTCTTGGTCTGTGGGTAAAGCGGGCCCTGAGCATCTAAACTGCTCACCGATATTAAGTTATCCTTCTGCCTGGATCTCCGATCGTCCAATCCGCCGCCAATCTGCATTATCTGGATACTTTTAGTTGCTGCTTTCGCATCGATTTCAACCACACAGAATTTCATTCACACTGCATTCAAACACACCGGCATATTCCTCTTACTAGATTTCTTTTTCATGGGATCCTCATTCGTGTGCAAGGGAAAATCAAACCCCGCAATGCAAGGCTTTTCATTGATTTGGGTTTGCAACTTTGCATGGATCCACACAGGTAGTGTTAGGCTACATCTTTTTATAAAACTTCTGATAATAAAGACCAAGCATCCCTCCGTGCACTGCTTCTTATGGAGAGGGGATCATCATAACCCCAGCATTATCCTTTAAAAAGACCATGATAGATCCCCCGAACGCATCGTATGGAGGTGTTTAACGTTACTTATTGGTGATTTTAGTTGAAAATGTTGAGTCCACCTCCAACATGAGGCAATAGGTTTTGTCCCTCAACCATTCTCTCTCTGTCTTTGTCTCTGTGGAAGTGATATCCTTATCTTTTATTTTTTCACATCCTTTGTAACTATTTAGTGTACATCACCGACTTCTACATATCTCCTTGTGCGCCATTGGTTAAATGCAGCACCTCCTTCACACACGACACTCGACTTTGTGTGAGTTATCATGATTTGAAACACCATGTAGGGTAGGCATAACCAAACTAACATTATGTATCATTGTCATGCATTTAAAACCCCTAAATGTTTGACTATAGTGTATATTGTTGGTTTTGGGCATACAAATCTTATGTATTTTGAACGTGAACCTTTTTCAGGTTGACCCTTAAGCGTCTAAGAAGCCCACTCCGGACTTCTCCATGCACAAATACATGGATTCAATGAACTACGTGTTTCCATATTTAGTGAATCGTGTAAAAAAATGACCCCATCTAAAATTGATTTATTCTTTAAGTGCATCCTTTACATCGGTTAAATACCTCAATATAATTGAGAATTTAAGTCCCAATATACACTATAAATGACTTTGCGTAAGTTAACTAACGACCGAGAGTCCCCCCGTGGCACTCCCCCTTGCACGGACTCTTACCAACTTACGGACTCCGGGCGGATGAAATTTTATTCCCACCTGAGACCCTTTATTTTAAGCCCCTATGATATTATTTCTCTCAGGCCTACTACAGCGGCTGATTCGAAAGATGCACTTCTGAACCTTTAAAATAATCCCTACAAACATTCAAAATTTTGAATACTATAATCCCGCCCGGCCGTGGCAGCCGGGGCAGCACTATGTAATAAGGTGCAGGATATTCTAAGCCAATATTACATGGGGTAAGTTCAAGTTACGTTAGTAACTACCCGCATCATTATAAGTTCCCTCACAGTTTCTTCTGGAGGGTTCCAGCCACTCAAAAGAGGTGAGGGGTCCCATTCCCACCAGCTAAGCTATTTTTGCTGCCACTTGTATTTCGTGGCATGTAGATACCCGGAGATGGGGGACAGCTGGCGCTGTGGCCCTCCCACCTCTCTTGGGCGCCTCGGCCAATGGGGATGCGTGGTGGGCCCCTCTCCATATGCATGGGGCCCACCCGCGCCGGATACCCAGCTTGGGCTTGGCTCACATTAATCACCCCCCTTCCACCGTATGATGTCAGGCTGCTGCCCGGGAAAATCTGCCCGAAATCGAGGAATTTTGGCGACGTCGGGCAGCTTGGTCTTTTTCAACTGCCCGCTTCCCTCGTTCCCGTCGACAACGTTCCCAAGCCTCCGTTGACAACAATTCTGTGCCATCTGTCAATGAAAATTTTGTTGTCTTGCACAACCAGATCTTGTCTTGCACAACCAGATCTTGTCCTGCAAAACCAGATCTTGTCCTGTCGGAAAATGTGGATCTGAAAAGTGTTGACTTAGGGTTCAGGGTCGGCGGCTCAACAATTTAGGGTTTGGGGGCCTTGGTTGGGGGTTTGCTTTGGAAGTGACTGGTTATGTGTTGTTGTGGTTGCAATTTTTGGTGTAGGTTGTAGGGAAACTTAAGGTTTGTTTTGTTGTAATGTTTTGTGTCCCATTTGCTTCAACATTTGTTTGCAGTGTTGCACTTCCTACATTAGTGAACAAGGCAGTGGAGGCTTCTCTAAAGCCCTGTCAGTCCTTTTCTTTCTTGTCGTACTTACAATGGATGGTAAGAATCATGTGTATATTGATCTTACAGTTGATATCAATGGGTGCTCTTATGGGAGCCACAATGCTCCTCAAACCCATGATGATTCTCACACTACACGAACATGTAGACCAGGGCAAAGGCATGCTCATGGTAGCTCAAATGTGGACCTCACCATGGAAGCGAAAACTGATCCCCAAGATCCTCCATACGACCCTGATAGAGAGCGAGTACTTCTGGAAGAAATGAGGGGGATGTTGCAGAACCCTCCACCAGGACCATTCAAAAAGGAGGACATATTGTGGAGGCCTATCCTATCACAGGGTGGCGGCCGCCGTAGGTTAAATGATGTGGCTGTCATTCCTTGGGAGAGGTTACAAGACTTTGTTGATGGAGAGAACAACAACCCAAAGTTTCCATGTAGATTCACAAAAGAGACGCTGAAAAAAAACCCCTTAGGCTCTGTAAAGCTCGTGCGTCCCAATACCTGCAGTGTCCAAATCAAGTACTTATCCAGAACTGAACTCCTTGATTTGCCATTGGGGTGACCTACCTTGTAAACTGCGTCTCATATGGGTTCTATAATCTTTGAAAGACTGTTATATTATAAGGACAGTGGGGATGAGGGATTTTGTTGTCTTGCAGTATTGATGCAACACTAATCTCAGTTTGCCCACTGTATGCACAGATATCACTGCAATTTTGGACCAGAGGACCATTCCAACGTCTATGTTTCAGATCTGAAGTCAATTCTGAATGCAGCCCAAAGGAGAAGGAAGCGATATCAAGATAAATCGTCATTTGTAAAGAAGAAGAGAGGGAAGAAGGTGGTGCCAGATTATGATGCTTTTAGGCAACACAAGAGGGTTGGACACACGGGCAAGAGAATGGGAAAAATTGAATCCGGGACGTCCATCAAGAGAGGTTGCCAGAGACACTTCTATGCCAAGCAGGTGTACATGGATAATTCTCTATGCCAACTGATATACAGAGAGACAAAACATGCAAACAAGAACGGTGATAGATGCCACGGTGTCAACGTTGCAGGCTTTCGACATGCATTGGGTACAACCTTGTCTGCACACAAAAAGGATGAGCTAAACAACCTTTTGTGGCAAGGCTTCACTGCCACCCAAGTCATGCAACAACACAGACAACATGTATGTGACATGGCATTGAAAAATGCACCTGTTACACGAGACACCTTTGTCATGCCCCAAGATGTCCGAAATTTGGCTAATCAGATGGCAACAGATCTGTGGAAGAGACATCCAAATGAAACAATGAGTGTTCGCATGTGGAAGGAGGCTAATGAGGACCTAGTCTTCAACTACCAAGAGCATGGACAATTGAACATCAACGCCACGGAGCAAGACCACACCCCATTCACAATTGGTATTCAAACAGACTGGCAATTCAAGCAGATGATGAAGTACGGCCATGGAGATGCACTTGCAATGGATGCCACGTTTGGAACAAGCGATACAAGGGTAAGACATTTCCTTTTAAGTCAAAAGTATGACATTTTTCATGATAATGTACCAAGACTACCCGTGCTGAAATATGTTTTGCATGACCTATCTGCAGTACCCTTTGTATACTATAATGGTGTTTGATGAATGGCGAAATGGGATTCCAGTAGCGTGGTTCATCACGTCCAGTTCAAAAGAAGAAGACCTCACTCCTGTGTTGGCAGCATTGAAAGACAAGATAGTTGCGGCCATGCCTGATTGGAAGCCGTCTTCAATCATAGTTGACAACGCCCAAGCAGAGATAAATGCTCTACAGTAAGTTATGACCCCCACCCCAATACAAACATGTGTGTTTATTAAGAAACTAAAGATGTCAAGTCATTAATTCAAGTTTTTCAAACTGTCCTGCAGGACGGTTTGGCCAGATTCACTGATTCTCCTATGTTTTTGGCACGTACGCAAGGCTTGGGTGGAAAATGCTTCCAAGAAGATATCAAGGATTGAAGACCGTGCTTATATTCTTTGTGAAGTGGGTAACATCATGTATGGTGTTGGATTCCGTCATGGCGATGATCCTATTCATTGGGCACAGTCCCAACTTGATGACATTAGGGCAAGAAGACCGGAGGCTGCTCGGTTCATGAACTACATGGACAAAGAGTGGCGGAAAAAGATTGTCATGTGGTGTATTGCAACCCGGAATCTCCCTCATGCAGGACAAAATACAAATGCTGGAATCGAGGCGTATCATGCGAACTTAAAGACAATCATGTTCTTGGAGAAACATCGCCTAGTTGGACGCAGATTAGACTGGTGCATTGATAGTCTCATTACGAAAGTACATAGTCACTATTGGTACCATTGTGTCTTGAAGGGGAATGGCTTCATTCGGAACATCAACCAAGAGGTTATTGTTGCGAGTGCCATACAAGAAGCATTTGGAATTCCAGATGATCATGTATACTTATATCCGGATGGTGACAATGTAGCGTTGGTCATGTCTGTTGATGAAAAACGCCATGTATGGGCCGTCCACAGTCCTAATTCGTCTTTTGCACAGTGTGAATGCCCAACTTCTTTGCAAGGCATGATTTGCATGCATGTAATGAAGGTTTTCAGGATGATCAACCCTGGATTAGAAACTGGGTTTATACTGAGGGAGGCAGGTACAACTTATGGGGTAAATAAGACTACGCCAATGTCGCAGACCTTCAGCCAAGCCTCTACATCACATAATCCACCCATGTTGGATGTGATAAAGGAGGACAAGCCTCAACATGATCGCCTAGGTGAAGTTCATTTTCCAATTGTCTTTAGTGATGTTGAGGACATAACTCTCGTGGACACTGTATATTTTGGCAATGGCACAGGTGTTTCAATAGAAGAAGCGGTTGATCTCTCCCAGACATCAAATTCAATATCAAAACCACCTTCAGGGAAAGCCAAATTTACTGCAAACGACCCAGAGGCCATATTCCATGATATATACACAAAGACAGAACATAATTCTCACCTTCGAGAGCACCTTGTTGCGGAGCTTAAAAGCATTCGTGGGAAGATGAACGTGATGATGGCAAGGGGGGTTGCATCAGGCGAGCAAGTCCCAACTCAACCTACTTTCCCCACCAGAGATGGGGACAATTCCTTGAAGCGGAAGCAGGGACCACTAGAGAGGAAGTGCAGAAGGGTGAAGAAGTCATGATGTAGGACAGGGGTTTAGGGTTTAGGTTGAACTTTGTCATGTAGGTGTAGTCATACAATCATATATCCAAAACTCTATCACCCAAGACTATAGGATTTTGAGAATAAAACTTCAGCATGTACATTTGCTCTGCAATACAGACAGTTTCAATGCTTGATAAATGTTTCTTTTACATAAATGATATTTACATATTGTGCGTACATGAGACTTCTGACCTTTTTGAGGCGTATGTTTATGTTAACAACTTCATCGTAATTGTCATCTCATGACACTTGGCTTCATGTGTGCTTACGAACATCTTGGGACATGAGCATGTTCAATATTGTTAGGAGGTGTATGCCTATGTTACATAATGGTCTAAAAGTTGACTAAAATAATTACAACTTACACTTGTCATTAGTATCCTCAACAATATTTTCCTCTTGCACACTCAAACACAAACACATGACACTTGTCATTAACTGCATACTAAAACGCAAGACTATCATCTAAAATATGTCAATGTGCAGCTCCAAATGTCATAGTGTAGATTTTCTTTCACTTAGCATCGGGTCCAAAGTGTGACTTCCCTTTCTACATTTGGCCTTTGGGTTTTAAATGGCAACTTTATCCAGCTAGCCTACTTCTCCTAAAACATGAAACACACGATCAGTATGAGATGTTTACCTGGTGAGTCCAAATTAAATTCGTGTCAACTTTCCTTATAATATTTACCATAGTGAAAGTGAAGATTCTAGCTCTTCAAATGATCATATAGCCCCCCCCCCCAAAAAATAAAAAATATTGAGTATTGAGCTTAAAATAGATGGCATATTTTAAGCAAAGTCGTTCAATCTTTCTCATATACATGTCTTTTTGGTGTCCATTCTTGAAGCTACACCAAATTACATTCATCTAAATATAAATGTCCTAATAAGAATGTTAAAGTCATTGAATAAGGGTTGTCTATGTTGTTGTAAATTCAAACATGTAAGATGTTGATGCATAATTTATCAATATGCAACTGACAAGACTCATGGTTTGGAAGTTTACAAAGAGTCCCTACTCAAAACAAATCCAACCATTGGGAACATCTTAGGATTTGTGCCACTCCAATATGTTGGTGGCTTGAAATATAATATTGGGTATGCCTTAATAAATTAGATATTTGTTAGAGACCTTATTTGATGTTGGCATACAAGAGATTTCTTTTGATAGAGAGATTGTGCATTTGGTGTAAGGATCATTATCCTTGATCTTTTCCATATCAATCTAGAAGCATCTTCTTAAAAAAAATCAAGATGTGTCAAAATCACTTCATCGTTGATGTGATTGCCTAAAAGGAAAAATAATTCATAATTTGGTTAAATTGGCCAAAAATATTAATGTCATTGACATGGCTACTTTCCTAAAATAGGAAACATTGTAACAATGAGAAATTTAAGGGTGCCCATCTCTTTAAGCTCTATAAATTAGAGCCGTTAATATATAATCTTATTGGTTTGCTCTAGATGGTGAAGAAATTTGCAAATTGAGCTTATAAAGTTCACCTTGAGAAATATATGTTTAGAAAGACTTTGCAACCCCTTTTTGGCTTCTTAGGCATTGAGGGGTTACAATTCGAGATACAAATTGATTGTTTAGCCAATTTAACTGGTTGGTTATCTACTTCACCGGTCGTCCTTGTACATTGATAGTAACACCTATTTTGTCCTAATTATAACTAAAATGACAATGTCATGACCTATTTCACTACCCCGCTGGTGGTATTTAGTGTCACATATTGTTTTGGGGTAACACATTGCTATAACATTGTATTGTTAATGTAAGTTTCTACCAAGTAAAGATGTTATCGTTTTATAGTGTTTGAACAACCAATTTGACCTTTGTTGGTTTTAAAATGATATCTATAGTAGAAAAAATAGAAGAATGTAATGTTCATATTGACAATTAGCGGGCATGACATTTTGAAACCTCTAGACAATTACTTTAGGTCCTTCACAAATAGTGGACATGACACTAATCACCATAAGCGGTGTACTAAGATATGGACTATTCTTTCATTCTTGTGCAACTATCCAGTTCTTCACATCCCTCAATGCAATGACCCCGGGATATTTTTGGGCATAATTGGTTGAGATCCTAGTGTTTCCAAGTCCGACTGGGTTACTTGCTGACATCTTTCAATTCTCTTTACTAATGTGAGGTATGTTCTTAAAGTTCCTCTAGAATGATTGGTAAATTTCCTGACGTCTTGAACTTCAACTGGTTATTCTCAAACTTCACCGGTCAGTTCTACCTATTTTGAACGGTGTGCAGGAAATTGGTGCCAAGTTACAGTACAACTTTGAGTATCCTGCCCCTGCTCTAATCAAGCTAAAACTGTACTCGTCATTACAACAGCCAAATGGAAGACTTTGTTTGACATTGACTACACCATTCATTTCATCAAAGTAAGTTACCATCAAATATGCTGAGAGTCGTATATATGATGTGACCAAGGTTCAATGCCTCCAAGCAACACACAATATAATTTAGTCCTACATAGTTGTAATAGTGGTTGCGGTACTATTAGAACGAGTCTTGCGCTCCCTCTCTGACCGGCGAGAGTAGAAGTTCATTTCAGACTTGGTCTTGGTCGTTCTTCTCCTGTCTTCTAGCTTAATTTTGAATGAACAACGGCTAATCATTCCCTCTCTTGGGACTAGTGTGTCCACAATTGCCGTAGATATCATGTCCTTCACGCCAAACACGATGCCACCGGGGAATGATCTGTAAATGAACATGTCCATACATGAGTGAGATAAGACAACACTGCAACATACTTACATTGAGGTATTTGCAATCAAGACGGAATTGTATTACACACATGAGGACATTGACAACACAAATGGTCATTCGATCACTCACTGAGCCTTCTCCTTCCACTCTGCCCCAAAGCCATGGAGTGCGCAATAGTCCACGATGTTCCATATCGTCATCCAACCACATTCAGTTTTGCCAGTCTGTTGCAAACATGCGGCATGCCTCCACAACCGCATATTGCCGGCATTCTCCCGTTCTTCAAACTCCTCCACACCAACATGCAATGCCCAGAGTCTTCCCAGAAGTGTATGCAGTCTCTTTGTTCCATGCCAGGACCCATCATAAACTGAGTCGAATTTCAAGAACTGGCGTTTAGAGAGCACAGCAAGAGTCCAATGATCAGAATCTAAAATAGGGACGAGTAGGGTGTTGCTCTTATACTGCCAGAATCCTTTGGAACGGCGATAAAACCCTTCGATCATATCCATGCTAAAATTCTCATCATTCATCAGTGTGATTAGCTGGGACGCCATGTAAGGACTGACAACGGAAACATCCAAGTGTGACACTTGTGGATTTAACCAAAACGCAAACCAATCCATTGTGTCATTGCTGAGTTTCCCTTCGTCTTGTTCCAAAGTGTGTAAGTCAATAGCCTTTAAAACTGTCGTATCCTTCCCTCGGATAAACTCGATGGAATCAAATTGTTTGGCATCATTCTCAACCAAAAGCCGCTCAAGGACCTCCTGGGCACTGTGGACATGTGCCCAATCATAAATCTGTCAGCAAGACAACATTACAGCAAGACAACAAGACAAGGCATACCAGCAAGACAAGGCATGCCAGCAAGACAAAGCATGCCAGCAAGACAACATAACAACGAGATAACATAACAACAAGATAACATGACATCAAGACAAAGTGCTACAACAACATAATGTAGGATACAACTCGTGAAAATTTTGAATTTCAACAAAATACATGAAGACAACGAAATCATGAGCATTACACATTATAAGTCAATCACTATAAGAGGTACATGGTATTGCGTTAACTACCTACTGTCTTTACTCTCTGTTGTCTTGCATGCACTTTCACCAAGCAATGAGAGCCCATCTTCGGAGACAATATTGTTTGTTCTTCTAGTCACTGCAAATTCTTGATCATCTGTTGTTCCATCCCCGTCCGTTGGCTCAAAGGTCAATGACCGGATTGGAATAATAGCTAATGCAAGACCAGTAAGATCTATTTCACGAGCCACATCATGGGGCGTTCTGCTAAATCCACCAGATCCAAGATTGCCCACAACCGGAGCAGGACTGGCTATGTGGTTGCGCATGACCTGTCTTTGTCTTTCGACCTCCTCGTTTTGTCTTGCTCCTTGAGATACACTTGCGTTCTTAAAAACTTGCGAATTTGTATATTGTTCCGCGAGCTCAGTGACTGAATCATCTGTTTGCACATTTTTGCTACTACAACCATCCTCAATGTTCAGTCCTAACCTCTCAAATGTCACTTTCAGTTGTAAACGCCTCAGGGTGTTCAATACGGCAACGGCTTTGTCCACTAAATCTTGCAATGGTTTAGAATTTTCAGCTTCCTCCAATCCTAACATTCCCCATCCAGTATCGATGTCCTCCCTGACCTTCATATGCATGCGTAAGACCTGAAAAATACAATTCACATTCAGCAACAAATTCCCTTATGCGATAAAGACAATATCAATCAATAAAATTTGTATTGCAATAAAAAATGTTCTGCAATACCTGGTCACAATGTGGTCTAGGGAGTCCATCAAACTCTTTCTTGTACCACATGGTCGCTAGTTCCTCCGTGTTGCCTTTCCTTACCATATCAACGATTGATCTCCGGGCCACCCTCACAATGAAAGTCTCTATCTGGCGCAAGACTGCCTCTTGTTCAGTACCTTCGTATCCTACAAGACCTAGGAAGTCCCTCCTACAGTCCAATACAGATGACACTCCTGCACTGGAAACGCATGGAAATAGTACCCAACCACAATCAACAACATCTTGTGCTGCTACACATAACCTCATTGACTCGTAGGAGTCCCTTGCGATGCCTAAGACATTGTGCCTTGTCATACCCCTTTCTGGATGTGCGAGAGGAGTATTTCGTCCTGAGGATACCCTCGAATAAAGTTTTAATGCACGCACAATGTGAGGACATTCTAACTCTAGTGTCATTGGTTCTTTAGCACCCTCTACCTGCAATGCCTCAACAATGTGCACCCACTCCTCCTCCGTGTGTCGCCAAGGGCGCTGTGGTCCTATCTTAGGAAAATCTCTAAGAAAGGTTTGATAGAGGGGCGACCACCCCCAAACCGTATCTTCTTCCTTCATAAGGTGAGCGTTGTCGTAGAGCTTGAGTTGTTGATCCACATAAGCCTCTCGTCTTTCTTGAAGCTCTAAATCAGCCCACTTTACAGCTTCCTTGTACTGCTCTTGTCTTGCATTAAATTCAAGGTAGTCTTTCAACTTTGAAATCTCTTCACACCTGCCGTAGTAGCCATCTCTTTTATCCCAATCTCCCCAATGACCGATAGATGTCGCAACGACCTCCGATATCCTCGCATGCTCATTATTCTCTCGTTCAATCTAAAGCACAATGACTAGGTTAGAAAGACAACCACGGCAATAGATGATAGTAAAGAAAAATTAAAGCAATTCACATTAAAGAAATGCTACATTCTTAGGTTATTTGGATTACCCAAGAACAATTCCATTTGCATCAGAACCTAGTAGACTACTTAAGAATGCTCTACCAGTATGCTCAAGACCAGAACAATTTTAAATTTATATGTGCTATCAGTTAATGAAGACTGATTTAGATACATAACAAGATGGATGAGTGGGCATGACAGGTACAAGAGAAGAGTAGCGGCTGAGGTCCCTAAACAAAGTGACAATGACAGGGACTTGACTTTGGATATGTTGATGAATCCTACCTCCTTTGCCACTCTTCAGGTAGGTTTTTACCATTAAAAACTTATTCCTGAATTTCGTAGAGACTATTATTTTCTCAACAATGAAATATTTGGGCCTTATGTGGTCACTCTTAACTGGACACTTGTATTTGAGGGGTATATGGCAAGTCTTGTATTTTAAGAAAGCACAAAAAGACACATGCTACGATGATTTTACATTTAAAAAATTTGAAAGACAATCTCATAGTTTGCTCATTTTTGCTCAAAGGTTTCAAAAGACTTTACTTATTTTTGAATGTGTGTAGGCAAGCTTAGGCAGTCAATCCAAATGATCTGTGGATAGTATTGCACTTGCAGAATTGATGTTAATGGGCTTCAGCAAAGACAAAGGTACTTGTTTTTTTACTGACAATAAGCTAGATTCTTTATTTAGTGTAGCATTAAAACAGATGAGTGTTTCTCCATCCACTTGTAAATTTCGGTTGATTTGGGTATTAAAAGTAAGATGCTAAGGTCTGATTTTTCCTCTCCTGAAAAATCAAAGCAATTCACATTAAAGAAATGTTACATAAGACTTACCAATTTACGGTCATGAACAGACCAGTCAAAATATGCCGCTTTCATTGCGGCCTCAAGGGTCTTGTTCTGCTCCATAACCCGTAAAGTTTCAATGCATTTATCGGGATCGCGTAAGATGCCGCGATCCATAATCGCGGACGACCTGTTCTCCGAGAGTAAGTAGTACAATCCCGGAGTTTGGACTTCCTTCGGAACCTGTGGAATGTTGCTCACATCTACTTCAAAAGATAAACTGTAAGCCCTCGCCCTCGCCTCAACATCTTCACGCGTCGGCTTGTCCTGTAAGTCGGGCTTGGTTGGAAGACAAGTAGGCATAGTCTGTTGAGGCAATTGAGGGGAGGGGACTTTTTCCGTAAGCTGATTATCCACCTCGGTTGCACCACACAGGTTATCTCGGATGAGAGGTTTCTTCATCTGTAGCAAAATCTCCGGTGAAGTAATTATAATGGGAGAACTTGTTTTTTTTTTCTTATCACGACCACGTTTCTCAAGTATCTCTCTCCCACTATCACGACCATCAGCTTCACAATCTACCCTGGTTGTTATTTTTCTCTTTTTCTTTGCATTAGCGATGTTTGAAAGGTTGTCTTCCTCAATCATCTTCCTCTCTCGGCCTCTCGACCCTCCGGCCCCATCTTCACCTGCCTTTGAAGAATGCAATTGAACCTGAGTTTGGACAACATCTAAAACCTTACTCTTCTCTACTTTCTGGAAATCCTTGATCCCCCTTCCAGCATATTTTGAGGGAAATTTCAAACCTCGCTCATCCAAGGTTGCCTTCAATATAGCATGGTCATTCTTATCAAAAGTAGGATACATCTTCAATGTATATGGACCGGACCAACCCTCACATTCGTCATTGTACCTGTGAAAGGATAACCTGTTCTTATCTTTAAAACGCAATCCACAATACCTACAACAGAACCAGTATCTATTATCATCGTGCTTCACTGGATCCCTCCAGTGGTGGTGAGCCTCAACAATGAGGTCTTTATATTCTGATTCAGTATAAAGACAAGCGCAATTTGTCCTGCAATTCGTCATCGTGCACCTGTAGATTTTCTCTTTTCCAGCGGTCACCTACAGTTATAACATGCAATTGTAAGTACAACCCCTAATCCAACCTTATGTTATACACACAACTAAAACTTAACAAACTTTGAGTAATACTGCCATGCCTGCATCAAAAGACATTCATACATTCAAGAACAATTTTAGAAACCAAAGCAGGTCTCGTCAAATTCACCCTCTTAAAATTCTATTGAACCACTTGCTCTTCAAATAAGTGGACTAAATTTAATGATAGCTACTCCCCATTGCTGCATTGTCACATGCCCTAATAAGAAATTAAATAAATGTGTGCTGAGCATTGAAAGACAACAATACTGAGCATTACCTAAGGACAAGAATTTAAAAATCAAAAGCTCCCAGCTCTCAGCATAATTGGGGTCCCAGTCCAAATGTAAAAATCCTAGTCAACACATACTCTAAGTTGTTCCTTATACATGCAAGCAGGATGTGAACCATTCCAAGTTAAATAGTCAACATATTTTGGGCATACCTATGCAATAGTTGTTTAGAACTATTTAAAAAGAAAAATTCTTAAAGCATGGGATGGAACAGCATCCAGATCCCTCACATGTTGATTTAGTTTACTTCTGAGATCTTTAAAGCCGGAGAATTTCCGCAAAATTCTATTACTACATGTTTAAAGATTTAATGTTTTATTATGTGACTTGTATTATGTGTCCAAGACCTTCACCCAGCTTTCAAAATTATGCTTGGACACAAGACACTCTAATGAACTCTTAATAGGGTAGTCCCTCAAAGAGGCACCATGCAGATAACTCTAATGTGATGAATTCTAGAATCCTTTGTACTGATTAATTGTTCTTGAACAAGTGCAGGTGTATATTGAAGCAGGGGATTTAAAAGGACCTTATAAAAAAGTTTTTTGACAACTAACATCTAAGAAAGAAATGCAATCAAAAGGCGGCACAAACCATCATAAAAATAAAGCAACAAACATAAGGGCGAACGAAAAACAAATTAAAGACAACTGAAAGACAAATTACAGACAACTTAAAGACAAATTAAAGACAACTGAAAGACAAATGAAAGACAAATAAAACTAACCTTCTGCAAACCGTCCTCACCATTGAGGACTAAATGCTTCCATTGCTTAACACCAAGTTTCTTGATCAACCTTTGGTCCTCCTTTACAAAGAGTTTCTTAACATTATGAACCTCCTTGTCCCACACCTTCTTTTTAGCCTTTGCAGGGAGCACCTCTTTCTCCCACTTTCGTTTTTGGGAAACCGCAATGGAATCGCTCACACCGTTTGCAGAGGATTCTACACCCTCTGGTCGCTTTGACTTATTCGTCTTCAAGTAAATCTTCAGGGGAGGGCGACCTGGGCTCTCCGAAGCGGAGGTGTCCGAATTTAAGGACAACACCTCCTTACTGTGACTTTCCTCCTCGTCCGAGTCTACTGACCCGCCAGAGTCAACATCCTTTGGGTCTATAAACACATTCATGTCTCTGATGTATGCCTCAAAAAAATCTTCAGTATGATGTACCAATACTTCAACTGAAAGACTAAAATTTGAGAGCCCTTCAAAATGACACGCAGATGAGACTTCAATCTTGAACCCTGACCACCCCCCTTCCAAAAATAAAATAAAACACATTGATGATGCAAGATGAATAGAATAAATATCGCCAGCTTGGTTACGTTGATATTGATGAGGTGCAAGTAAATCCTAGTTTCTATAAAACTCAAAGACACTATATAGAAGAAGTCATGAGCTTGATCAACACTGTCTGAGAAAAGCCTGAAGAAAAGTTAGCTATACCTTGGGCGCATTGGGCTTTAAATTCCGAATCCCTGACCACAAGAATTACCATACATGGACATCACTTCCTCACCATCTGCACGTGGTCCATATCTGTCCCAATTGATCACAAAATGATATCAAGATTTGAGTATTCTTCTCTTGAAAGCATAAAGGAGGTGTCTTTCGTTTCTTTTAAGAGGATATCCAAAATTATGAAAGCAATATAGACTTATCTTTGTGAAATAATATACCCAAGTTTTCATACCAATAAGGTGTCAAAACCTAGCTTCATCTGTGGTGTTTTTGCAGCAAGAAAACAAATTTTTATGATTTCATGAAGAGTGATGATACCTCCCTCCACCTTCCCTCCATTTATCCTATCCAAATTATAGTTACGAAAACAGAGTAAAACATCTAAAAAGAGAGTGTAGCATGCTTCTCCACATGCACAAGTTCGAGGTACCTGACACCATCATAGCGAGCAAGATTTGAAGAAGCTTCGGAAGCTCTTTGATCATATCAGAGCTGGGCTGAGGTGAGGTGAGGGTGATTACAGTTGGAGGTGCACTTGACTGTGGCCGCGGGTGATTGTTGTGTGTGTTCAGTTACAAGTTGTTGAAGCTGCAGTGGCATTGCATGGGTGGATTAGGACAGCCATCCGGAGAAGTAAGCTTCACTGACAAGGGATGGACTCCACTTCCTTCCTCTAGTACGTGCACAAGGTATACACTCCTAACTCTCCCTCGCAAGTGAACGCTCACACACTTGAGGAAGCTTCGTCGCACAAAAAAGAAAACAAGACAAATCATTAACATTTGCAGAATTGGCTCATCACTTAACTCATTTGCAAGAATGAAGACTCGATTCTCCTTTTCAGCGTTGAGTTTTAAATCCCGCTCTTCAAGAGGAATCTTGGTCCCAGGCGCACTGCAATAGCAGAAGAGCAGGATGTAAGCACTCATGGAGTGTAATGGATTGATTAAAATGCACCATTATGAAATTAAAGCAGAGCGAGAGAGTTCGTCAAATTCCAATAGTAGTTGATGAGAATGGCAATTTGTGCAAAAGGGTGGAGATCACACCCGAAGCCTATGACAGGAATCGCTGGGTAAGTGGATAGTGCTGCCGACACTAGAATTGCAAGCCCTGCTCCCAGACTGTGCCCTGCCAGGTTGATAGTGTTTAGTACTCTCAATTGATAATAGATACTGGCAGAAAATTGAGCAAAATACTCATGTCCAATTAAAAGGATTTGCTTGGATCAAACAGGTATAGAATACATGCTGTTGACGTTGAAATCCAGGCATGGCCGCTGAGAGCCTACCTGTTAAAAGGAGAGATGAATAAGGATAAGCAGCAAGAACCTGGACACAATTGCATACAAACATCATGAGTGACGGAAGAGCAGGATTCATGTGAATGCAGTGCTCCACATGAAACTCAATTTATGAGATGCTCACTGACATCATCAAATGTCTATAAACCTAACATTTGCCCCATTAGGTTCATAGATTCGTGCTTAGGTTGCCAACATTTGCCAGTGTCACTCGGAAAGCATAGGTCTTCCGTCAAAGAATCGTTCACATTCAGGATACTCTGTCAGATCCTCAGGCAAATCTGGCAGAGCGTGCACTGAGCTTGTTGTTGATGGATTATTTTCCAGAATTTTGTAATCCCTAAATTTATGGTGAACGTTGGTTAGTCCATTCCCAGGCGGTACATTCGTTTTGTTCATCCAGTTTGTGGATACATTTGCATCCCGAATGTTCTTGCAGCTTCAGTGAGGTTAGGCAATCTTGATTAGAGACTTAATTCTGGCAGCATATGCTAGCATTGCAGAAATATGCAATTGCTATTGAAAGGGTTCTGCAAACATAAGCAGATTCTGTAAACATGGAGATGTGTTCTGCATATGCGTAACCCTTTCCAAAGAAATTGCATAACGATTTGAATAGCAACATACACATATGCAGTTTCTATAAACATGGAGATGTATTCTACATATGTGTAACCCTTTTAATAACAATTGCGTATCACTCTCAATGGCAACATACACATATGCAAATTCTGTAAACATAGAGATGTGATTCATTATGGTAAAGTTACCTGCTGAGTGTAGTGGACGGCTTGCGAGAAGTAGTCAAGAGTAGAATTGTCAAATACAGCACAATTGGCAGGAAGAGCAGCGCCTGCGTCCCATAAAAGC
The DNA here is from genome assembly GCA_964035585.1 of Polytrichum formosum. Taxonomy (NCBI): domain Eukaryota; kingdom Viridiplantae; phylum Streptophyta; class Polytrichopsida; order Polytrichales; family Polytrichaceae; genus Polytrichum; species Polytrichum formosum. Next base: position 21,627,489 of record OZ037939.1, on the reverse strand, counting down.
ACGTCGGCGCAAAGATCTGCAGCGCTGCTTTGTGAACTGTCGAGTTGGGTGCCTCTAAATGCCAATACGATACTCCAACTACTCTCCAGCACGAAGCACAAGACAACCTCGAAACCCCTCTCCAGCACGAAGCACAAGACAACCTCGAAACCCCAACAACCACAGAACACTAAATCCCTAAGCATCTCAAAAACTCACAACCCAAAATCCACTCCAAACACAGTGCAAGCAAGACAAGAAGGGCAGTCTAATCGCAGGACAAGATCTATGCGCGCAGGACCAAAGTCCGAATCCATTACCTAGCTCGTCGTCATTGAGATGCCCCGACAGAGAAGAACCAAGCAACGACGAACTACTCGTGACCAGCTGAACCGGTTGTCGCATACTCATGACCGGCTGAACAGGTAATCGGTCACCTCGGGCTGACTCAGGGACGGGCAGAAAAGAAACGCTGCCCACGTGGTGGGCCATGTACATGGAAGGGGGGTGATTAATGCGAGCCCTTGGGCTTCTACAAGTGTTCAAGACGCTTTGACCCAAAGAATGTTGTTGTTGTTGTTGTTGTTGTTTCATCTTTAATCATTTCTTATAAAATATGGTTTTTATGAAACTATGTTCATTCTTACAAAAAGAAAATAGAATTATGATTGAAGGAATGAGTTGAAGGGAGGTTGGTCGCTCATCCATGTGGAGGGGGAGAGAGGGAGTTAACATATGTATGAGTGTACTTCTATTCCATCCAACATAAAAACTTGATCCCCTATAGGTTTGTTGTTGATTCACCTCAAATTGTCTTCAAGGACACTAATTCAAGGTCTTTAAAATTCGTTCCGGTGTCAAATCAACAAAAAAAAGTAACCTATGAAAGTTGAATACTACTTGAGGGCTTTTATGTTGGATGAACAAGAGGTACCCTCACATACGATAATTCCCTCTCTCCCATGTGAAGGCACTTGCAACAACTCTTTTGTGCTTTTCTACCCACACATCAGTGAACGGGGAGAACCAACTAGTAGTTACAGATGCACCGGTTGAGTTTGAGAAATGACCAATTGAAGTTCAAGACTTTGTGAAGATCACCAATTTTTTCAAAGGAAACTATGTAATATACCTCATATTAATAAAGAATAACCATATAACACATATATGATTTTTATTTATTAATATGAGGTGTAAAATCCAACCAATTATATGTTGTGATCTTCTAGTTTTTTTTCTTTATTAATAAGAAGTATATTGCATAGATACCTCTAAAATGATTGGTGAGCTTCCTGAAGTCTTGAACTTCAACTGGTCATTTCTCAAACTCAACCGGTTCATCTATAACTAGCGGTCAGTTCTCCTTGTTCATTGCTTGGAAACACTATGATTTTGACCAATTATACCCAAAAATCTCCCTAAACACTACCAAGTAGAGGACATTCCATTCATAACCTTTAGCTTATATCCATACATGGGTGCTACCTAGTGTTCAATTTTGAAGTCTTCAACACTTGTCAAATGCCATTTTGGCCGTCAAGGAAGTTTTTATTTTTATTTTTATTATTTTTATTAATTTTTTTTGGCACTTCACAAAAATGTGCTCTACAAAGTTTCCACCAATCACAATGAAGGCCTCTCCAAAAACTGCTTGTCACAAAATACAGTGGCTATAATTTGTAGATAGAAACATAGCTGGACTCCAATGTTGGCACTCTAGTAGACACTTCCAAATTCCAATAACTCCTGCAATTTCGACTTTGCAACTTCGACTCATCACTGACTGCAACTTCGGCTTGGAAAGCACGACTATATGTGAATGTGGATTCTCCAAACAAAATTGGGTGAAGAGTGATTGCAGAAGTCGATTGAAACTTGAAACATTGGATGCATTGATGCGAGTGTCATTATGCGGTCTTCCAATGGAAAATATGGATTGGGGTAGTATTTTTGTCACTTGGAAATCGACCAAAAACCGGAGGGCTTTGCCTTTGGAATTGGATGATGATTAAGTGCATTATGTAGGGAACCATAACAATTTCAGTGCATCATTTTATTGCACGTGCTTCTTCAATATAGTGAGACATCATATTATTTTCACATTCAATACAAAACAGCCAATATCAAGTTTCTTTTTTGTGAAGTGTTGCAAAAAAGTTTGAAAGTTTGAGTGAAGTGTGATTATTTTGAAGCCCTTCACATTGAAATGCATGTGCACACTTCAAATTTGAACACTTGCCTTACCGAAGGGGAAGGGAGGCGTGGGCGTGGGCGTGGGCCCCACCAGAGGATGTGGGGCCCAGCGCGAGCTATGCCGGAGGAGGAGAAGTCGTGGAGCGTATCGTCGGTGCGACGCCCGCTTTGCGGCCACGCCGGGCAGGCGGCAGCCTCCCTCCACGCAGGCAGTCAGGCCCCTGTCAGTGCGGCTGCCGGCACGCGGGCGAGATGCTCTCGCTCTCAATGAGTCATCACCTCACCAATCTATCCTGCGCCTGCTGCCAAAACGCTCTTCCGGCCGGGACCTGGAGTATCGTGCTTCTCATCAAATCACTCGCCCGCACGTCGACAAGGTTCCAACGTCGAGGTTTCCCTGCTTAACTTTTGAACCACAGCCGGCCTCGAGCGCTAGCTGTTGCTGCTGGTGGTCTTTCGTAATCATCCGATACTGCCTACACCCTTCACCGACTCAATTAGTAGTGGGCCTGCAGCTGGAATCTACCGGCTTTTCATCAACTTCGCTTTTCAAGTTCCAACGTGCTGCTGCTGCTAGAGGATTAGTTGTGCGTGCGTGCTGATAAATAGAGTTTTGGAGTGCTTTTGTTGTCGTTGAGGTGAGGTTGTTGTAAGGTAGCTTCGAGGTTGAGTATGGAGGGAGGGCAGGTGGCGTTGAGGAGGAGCAGGAAGCAGGGTCGAGGATTACTGATGCAGCATCAAAAGGCGGTTCATCAGCATTGGATCGAGACTCGGGGATTCTTGAGGAGGAATGGTGGAGAATTTGTGATCGGCCCTCGCTTATAGTGTAATGTGATGTGTGCCTGCCTGCCTGCCCGTCCTAAATCTTTCGTGTGGGAGGATTTTGTACCTTGGAAGATTGAATCCCGCTTTCCAGAGAGTACATGGATTGGAGGGGAATGTGTTGGTAATATTCCTTAGTCGTGACTCGGCAGGGGGATTCTTGGAGGTGAAGAGATCTTCTAACACATACTGGTACATATTCTGTGTCGACGGTGTATAATATTTTCCTTGAGAAGAAGAAGAAGTCAGCTTTCTTCGCTGGAGTTGGGCACTTTGATATGAGGATTTAGCGTTCTGCATTGTGTGATGATGATGTTATCGGAAGAATTACGATTTTCTCCAGTGAACCGGAGAGGAGAAGATCTCCAGTATATGTTCCACAAACGCAGATTGACGGGGGCTTAAGCATGGTACAGCTCGCGTAATGTATGCATGTGAGGATGTGACCTACATCGCATTAAATAAGCGGAGCAAAGCATTGAACTGGAAACCAAATCAACTCTAAAGTGCGTGACGGCTCATCGAGGTATCAAATCGAGAGGAGAAAGACAATTGGCCTCCTCCTCCTCCTCCTCCTCCTCATCATCATCATCATCATCAAATGGGAGCCTCGCGGTTGACGTTTGTGGAAAGCAGGAAGGTGCAGAGCTGCAGCAGTGTGAACAGCAGGAGGGCGCAGTCCACAGTGGTGCAGCCTGCAACAGACCACAACAAGAAGAAGAAGTCGAGTAGTACCACTCCCGGCAAGCCGAAGAAAGTGTCCTCCGTTCTTCGCTCCTTCTTCCACTTGCTGCCACCGTCCTTCTTGTCTTGCGGAGGCGCCGATTCGGCCTCGGATCATAACCGTCCCTCGCAAGGAAACCGTGTCATAGGTATGTTAAATTTTTCTGGAGGAATGCATCTTTATGCCACATTTTCTGTCTGTCTGTCTGTCTGGTTCGGTTGTTTGTTTGTTTGTTGAGAAACTTGATCCATTAACACTGGGTCCCTCTCCCATGCCATGGTGTAGGAAAAGGAAAGACATACACAAGGGACCCGCGTCATGACAAAAGTGAAGCATTCCCTGGCCATATCATGGCTCAAGTGCGAACTTGTGATTGTGATTCAATAGCATTAGTGCAAAGGAGAAGTCCTTTTCAAGAAGGTTGTCCTCTTATATACGTGCACACATAATCGCCGACCATTCTCGAACAGCTTAGGGCAAAGGAGAAATCCTCTTGAAGTAGCAAGGTTGACCTCTTATGTTTGTGCACACTATAGTCGTCCATCTCTCAAAGCGTCTAAGTGTTGCGATGACGTCTAATCTACTTGGCGACCGTGTTCCATTCTCAAGCATCTTATTGTCCCCGTAATGTTGTGGCGACTAACATGCTTGAAAGCCATTTCCCTTAATCGCCACCACCAACTATCCACATGTTTTCTGGCCACATGGTTGAGGTGCAAACTTGTGATTGCACAAGCGCAAATTAGGAGAAGTCCTCATGAAGAAGGTTGCCTCACTCGCAAGTGGCGCTTCCTCCCAGTGGTTCACATGGTTGAATGCACTGGCGAGCAATGAAAAAGGATTTTTTCCTCCATTTAAGCAATCCGCATTGTCTGCGCTTTGTTCGATGCCGTCTGCTGATGACTTACTGGTGATATCTGCAGGTACATTATATGGTCAGAGAAAAGGTCACGTGTTCCTGGCAATTCAAGATGACCCCAAGTGCTTCCCCCTCTTCATCCTGGAGCTCGCGACGCCCACCACTTCCCTGGTGAAGGAAATGGCGTCAGGGCTGGTTCGAATTGCGCTAGAGTGTGAGAAAGCACCTGCAGGCGAAGGCAAGCTCCTGCTCCAGGAATCCACGTGGACCATGTTTTGCAACGGCCGGAAAAGAGGGTACGCATCTCGAAGGGAGTTCACCGAAATCGACCGCCATATCCTCAACCTTGTACAAGCGGTGTCGATGGGGGCTGGCGTGTTGCCGATGGTGAATGGGTTTGAGGGCGAGCTTATGTACATGAGAGCTCAGTTCGACCGGGTGATCGCTTCAGGCGACTCGGAGTCGTTCTACATGATGAATCCGGATGGCAGTGAAGGGCCGGAACTCAGCATCTTCTTGATGCGCAAGGATTCAAGTTCGCTCCAAGTTCAGGTTTAGGCAAGGGCGCATGGGCGTTTGTGCAATCGACGTTTTCGAAGTTTCAAACCGACCGGCCGGCCGTTGAGGGCGCATGGGCCTTACGCAATCGCCGTTTTTGAAATTCCAAACCGGTCATGGACGGCAACATGTTGGACGTTGGGGAAATCGCCCATGACATCAATTTACATGCACAGGTGCAACGCATCGGGACGGCACATGCCCAAACTATCCTTCTACGTGTCAACCGTGGCACCATCGGGGCAGGCTGCTGCCACATATGGCAACACACTCTAAGAGGACCGAGATCTGTTGTATGATAGATTGTTTTTTTTGTGTAAAATAGATAGTTCGGCGTCCATGCTATCTGACTCTGAGAGTTTGACTTGAAGAGAAACAATTGGGGCAAATGTCAGAGATTCCTGTAATAGGATCCGAATTCGCCTTGCTCGATTTCCCGCAAGTTGAACGACATTTTGGAAGCCATGGGACTGGTGTAAGGGAGTTCACACTGCTTACCAGTAGAGAACAGAGGCTCAAGAACCGGCTCTTGAGCTTGTGAACAGATAGATACTACAGCGTAGAGTAGTAGTTGGATTGTGAGGATTTTTTGTTCACACTTTCTGTGATGCATTGAGTTTCAAGTCCGTTTGATGCAGGAGGAGTTTCAGAGGCTTACTCTTTAGGGGAGGATCAATCCCTGGCCTCTTCCTGTTTGTATTTGTCTTGTACATGTTAAAAGAGGTCTAAGCAATGAGGAACCCAACTTGGGTTCTGGTTGAAAGACCGGCTCTGGAATGCTGTGAGTAAATTGAGGGTATAGAGGTGAGTTATTTGTGAGGATCGTGAGAATTGTTCACACCTTCTGTGATGCATTGAGGTTTCAAGTCTGTTTGATGCAGGAGGTGTTTCACAGTATTGCTCTTTAGGGGATCAAATCCCTGGCCTCTTCCTGTTTGTATTTGTCTCGTACATCATGAAGAGGTCTAAGCCCTGGACTTTTGATGATGACAATGGTGGTCACTCACATCTGTCCCTTCTTCAGTTTGACCCTTTGGATACTTCGGTTTCCTTCACATCGTCACATCAGTGCTTACTAGGGTGATTTCAAATTTCAAAATTTTGTTCCAGTTCTATAACAGAAGGATAGACTCTGCAAAACCTGCTAATTTTTTTACTTTAGCAGCAGATGTTGACTCTCTGTTGTCTGCAACACATTGATTGTGGGAATTGATACGTGCATTCTTGCAACAAAGCTACGCACTCCACAAATGCCTCAGTATGTTTGCTGTGTTTCAGGAACAAGCAGTGGTCGGCTCCCACTGTTCCTCAAAAAGCGACCATCTGCATTCTTGTGGATCGGAAATACGATCCTTTACAACAGCATGCGGAGAGTTTCCTGGAAACTCCAAAAACAGTTGGGTTAACCTTTCAGGTCAATGTACGACCGATGTGCACAATTCTACAGGCCTCACCAAGTCTTAAAATCAAATCATTTTGTATTGTTCATATCTAGTCATCAGTCTGGTCCCCTCTGAGCATGGCTCCTGTTGGGGTTTCAATGTCCTGGTTGTACTTGTAGTCTCTTGCAATGGAAATCCATTTGTTAATTTTTCTTTTTGTTCACCTTATTGTTTATCTTATGTCAAGGAGATATTAATAATATACTTATATATGACATTTATGATCAGAATACTAAGCATGTATGCGGCCGGGGATTCGTGGCACTCAAGTAAAATCATCCATGCGGATGAAAAAAACGCAGGAATCATCTAAATGATTATTTTTAGGCAATTTGATTCCGGAAATAGCGTCAAAGGCCCCGAATTAGTCTAGTGATGTCACATTCGAATGAACCGGCCCTCAACCCCATAGGGGGGCTTTTTTTTATTGGAGCCACTTCATCCACGATATCTTGGATGGATGTTCCTTAGTGAGTGCCACGAATCCCCAGCCTGTATATGCATCCAACAGCACCCATGTTTTGTATTCGAACTCAAATGTACAGTGTACATCAAGGTATTCAACCAAATTGAACAGTTGATTCTAAATAGGCCGGGTTTGACAAAATTGGCTTAAAAATGGAAGTATGTATCTCAAATCCGTGTTTTTGTTCATGGACCTCTCCATCCACTATTAGGTTGTAGGTGACTTGAGAGCCTGCTAGATTTAGCTGCCAATGGAATTGTCTGTCACTAATTAGGTCACTGAGCTTTCTGATGAATCTGCTCTGATGCACTTTACAAGTTGAACACATTTTGAATCTACATCTACTAAGCATACCTAGAAATAAGGCACCAATCCTACAATATGCTTGTACGAATTCATTGTCAATAATTATTTAGGTCACTGGGCTTTCCGATGAATCTGTCCTATTGGGCGTAACAAGCTGAACACCTCCCGAATCCACATCTAAGCATGCCTTAAAATAAGGCACGGATTCTACTATATGCTTGTTATTGAGTTCAGGGTTGTGGGGGCACGTGTATTTTGGGTTGGCTAATTGGAAGCAAATATCGATCGTCTGACCTCGGGTGCAACTTGAAGGTCGATCAGCCTCTAATTCCTTGAAGCTCAAAAACCAAGGCACGGTGGCTCCATAAGCTTGCGCCAAACCCCCAAAGGTGGATGCGCCTGTGACAAAGAGCGTATTTGAAAAGCTTAAACACAGGATTTCCGCGAGCGCCTCCCAATCCTCTTCTGTAGACGTCATTTGTTGTGCCGTTTGGGTGAGTTGCACCACCGCCACGTTGTCCCCAGAAATTGTTCGGTGCTTGAGGTAATAGCTCGTCAAAAACTCCTTCAGGCCAGGGTAAAGTGATGCGATGAACACGACGATCCGTTTGGTTTTCATTTGTGGGAGGGCTGGGGTGCTGCTGAGATTCTCAAACACTTCGGGAAGAAATCCTTGTTCAAGGGAGCATTTCAGGATGTTGGAGTTTACGATATTGTTGTGTTTGTCGTAATTTTTTCCGAGAATGAACCGCACTTGGAAGCCCACCTGGCAAATTTAGTTACCAGCACATCACAAAATTGCTTTCGCAGTTAGTTTAAGGTAGAGATACATACCCAAAACCAGATCTCAACCTAAAACTGATGCTATCTACCACAGTCAGACATTTAATGAAACATCTAAACTTTCACATTAAAACTGCAAGACTTCAATCATCAAAAGAAGATTCATCTGACTCAGATCCAAACAAGACTGAGGGCCGGTTCACACGGGTCCCAAGTCCCATGTCCCAAGTCACTTGAGGTCAATCCATGCAATCTCAGCCGTTGAGAGCATGGAAGTTGGGAGTTACCACTTCACACAAGGTCCCAAGTCCTAAGTCCCAAGTATCACATGGATGCCTACATGGCAACACTTTTTGCAGTGAGCGTTGGGGCTTGTGTTGAGAGTTGGGTTGAGCAAAAAGCTAGACCCAACTCACGACACAAGTCCCGGGAATATATTTGCATAAAATAATTAGCATATGATTTTAATGATAATTAATCATATTGAGGTTCAAAAGTTGGGACTTTGTGTCCATGTTAGGACTTGCTAACATGAATGGGACTTGGGACTTGGGACTTGGGACCCCATCTAAACTGGCCTTGTGTCTCATCATGGGTGGCAATTCTCCATAGCACTTGCAAGGGTCAGTGTATTTAGGGAGAGTTTCCATGTAGGCCGCTCATCCACCAGATTCTAGTGTGAATAAGGACAAATCCACCCAAATGTAGGGAGGTTCTAGTGGTGTAGGGTTCGTATGTGTCAACTAGCTATTCCCATCTTCTCATATCGGGGACCATCTACTAACCTCCTCCTCTAAGTTTAAACCTCTTCCTCCCTCTAATCTAAAACTAGTCTTCAATCCTTCGGCAATGGCACTTGTAAGGTAGATTCTTTAGTGGACGCATGGAAAGTTTAGTGGCTTGTGACCACAACCCTCCACATTCTAGCGGACAGATTGTATGTGGTTGGATGACGGCTTGTGCTTAACTACATGTGAACATCTCCGACACACTATTTTCTAGAATCTGGTGGGCTAGCTGCCTACATGGAAACTCACCCTTTGAACCTCATTTGGAGCTGCCAAAACCATCATTTTAACTACTATTTTGGGAGCTGCTTCAATCGCCTCACTAGCATTTCTTAGACTGCAGCCTCTTTGGAAATTTACAACTTTTCTTAGAAGTCAAGCTAAATAAGTGTCTTCATGGGTGTTTGGGTGGTGACCAACCTTGAGGGAGATTTCAATCAGTCAATTAATAATTTACTTTTGCCTCTAATTAGTTTCCAAAACGTCAAGATTTGAGGAGTGTGAACCTTTACTGATTCATCCACAAATGGTATCAAAGGATCCTCTTGCGCAATGCCCGCCACTCTCCAAGCATATTTCCCTGACTCTTTGTGAAGTAACAAATAATAGGTGCATTTGAAGCATTAGGTACAATAACCTCCGGGCAGCATACTATTTCAGGTTTTTATGTTGGATGAATGGGAGGTACGCTCGTATGCGATAATTCCCCTCTCCCTGTGACTTCAATCCTGTATCCACATAATAATTCAAGAAATCTCACTTCTCATGAGATTCTGGATGGGTTTAACAGGCCAAGGAACTTTCACTCAATCAGTATCGGACTTGTATCTTATCAGTTTTAGGCACTTTGCTTGCAGTTCACTGATCATGCCACGCCAATTTTCTTCGCATGTCTCAACCGCACCACTGCGTGACATGCGGCACCCTCGCTTTAGGAAACAACCAAATTGTGCCGATTCAAATTAATAGGATACTGTTATGGTATAAATTAACTCGTACCTGAACATCCCCAGGCTCCAAGTAGGATGACCTCACGGCTCGAGCTCTTTCCCAGACAACGTCGTTCGGCAGCATCACGGAGCGGAGCAAATAGGTGTATGTCAGTGATGGGTCGGGGAACAAGGCCTCCAGTGCGGGTCGGAAGGACGGTATCGCAAACAGCTTCGGTATGAACGTGAAAATCCCGTGTGATGAAAGCCACGTGACACGTTCAAAGAACTTCTGTTCGGTCGGACAATAAAACCTGCCAGTTGGAGACAAAAAAATCCTGAGATTTTCGAAGATGGATAGATGGGTCTGAAATGGTTACATTCTCCGACCAGCCCACTTTTCTCCTTGGATATGGAAACGCGCAATTAGAACGAGAAGGTTAGCACATCCAAATTGAGTCTGTAGCCACTTTTCCTTGTAATTTTTGGAGCTCGCAGGAATATCTTATTCATTCTCATAGTAAGGACTCTCATGCTCATTAAATGGTCATATCCCCCCAATGATGTTGACTATTGAGCCTAGAATGGTTATCATAATTTGAGCACTTAGTCCAATCTTTTTTAACCACATGTCTCTTTGGCATCCGTTCTTGGAGGAGCCTCACCTAACCACATACCATTCATATATACGTGCCTGTTTAAGCTAAGTAATGAAATTGGGCATGTCTACCTTAAAATCATGTTAGTGTACCAACACTCTGGAAAAACTGCGTACTAAGCGTCAGACTTGAAAACCACCAGACTCCTATCCTTCCCCTCAATCATGCAAAATGTCTCCCCAACAAACACCCACGAAACTATGGCTCATCCACATAACCAAAACGATTGCCCGAGGGTCACATAGTCAACCACTTTGTGGAACTAGGCCAATGCACGTCCATCAAAGGAAAATTAATGTTCCAGGTGACTTTTGTTTGAATGTTTGAATGTTTGAATCGATCCGGAATTTATCAAAATAATGTTGAAATGGCCCTTGAAAGTCACACATTTTTCATTCTATTCACTAAGCCGCACTCAAGACCCCCACATTTTTTAGTTGCTTGTGCCTCTCTTTTTAGAAAAGAAACCACCTCCGTCATGGGGCAAAAGAAACCACATAACTTAACCAAGGGCTGCTAGAGTCCACAAGCTTTGTAACCCATTTCAAGTGTACACATGAGCTTGGCCCATTATGCTCAAGGGTGAACCAGCGTCAGATCTCATTCACTGACAACAACTCCCTTGCTCGCAATAAATTCAATTTAATTTTTTTGAAGAGTAAATACATTTAATTTTCTTGAATTGGAATAGGTACTAATAGTACCTGCTTTGAGGTTTCTCCCAGTTGTCGACTTTCGAGGCGTACAATAAATATGAGTCGTTCCCCGCCATAGCTGTGTCCACTTTGCGGAAAAAGTCGTCGGGAGATTTCCACCCTTGCTCGTTCTCCAAAGCATAGTCGATCCTCCAGCTCGAGCCTTCAAAGGGCTCGCACATCACGTCCGGAACACTTGTATGGGAAGGTATAATCATCACCCTTTGGGTCATGACGGCATACAAAAACGTGGACGTCAAGTGAAGCACTTTGTTTCCCAAGCCATTATGCACCGACGCCACCACAAACTTACACCCTGTGCTCTCGTTCCTCGAACGAAAGTATTCCGTCAAATTCCCGGCCGCCCGGGTGCACACCCGGTGCATGGCCGAGTACTCGCGTAGCACCGCGTCCCATTGTGGGTTTAGGGTTACGGCTTTTCCGAGCTGCCCATACAATGATAGAAGCTCCTCGCGACTCTTGCAAGGATTCTCTTGCCTCCACACGCGCCTTTGCTCTTCGGAAAAGAAGTCTAATTCTTCCTTTGCCCCTTCCAAAGCCCTCACGGTCGTGTCTTGAAGTGCTTTTATGAGGTCCCGAACCGGAGGCTCGAAAGAATGGGCATAATTATTCCTGTAAGAAGAACCGGCTGGCCTACTAAACCATGATTTCAACGAGGAGGGACTCGAACCATCTAAGGAGGAACTGAATAGTGCGGTGGTGTGGATATGGATGATTATGGAACCGGCAAACATAACGGCGAGTACATAGATGATTGTCAATTTGAAGCTCGCAGCGACCTCGGCATTCTTCCCTGAGTTAATTATATCGGCTGTCATCATCATTTCCGAATTTTGGGCTTTTAAAAAAGGCTTTAAAGCTGGTGATGAATTCGCACTTGCAACATGAATTACTTCCAATTACTTGAATGCACCTCATATCGATACTGGTTCTCCCATCAAAGTTTCACCTTAGGAAATCGTTGCAGAAGAGGTGCTAGTATATCATGTGTTGATAAATGAATGTCATCCCTTTCCTCTAGCCTAGTAGATGGAAGAGATCTGTAAAGGTGTTTCATGACGGCCGGATCGATTTCTCCCTTCGCTATATAAACCACCAAAATTCCTAGAGGTGAGCGCGTCCACAACTCAACTGCAAAAGAACACCATAACCCAATTAGGATCACAACTACGATCAGATCAGGCGAAGAGGTCTCTTTGGGAATAATGATAATACGATGTAGAGTTAATGGGATGCCAATCTCTGATTCTTCAAAGCACGAAAAGCGAGGCTTATTTGAGAGCAATGAAATTTCTAAAACGCCATATACTTCCATAGCACACAGATAAGCGTAGCCAACCTGACCCGTACGTCTTGTTGGATGGCGCATTTTGTTAGGAAATCTTACGATTACTACCTCAACTCCACTTACTATGTCTTCAACAAGAGACACTGAATCAAACTGAAATGTGGATAGACGCAGAATGTGTGTTGACTCAGCTTTCCTTAAAAGAGGCCACAGAGCTCATGCAATAACTTGTATGAAAAGGAAAATAAATAAAAATAAAAATAAAAAATTGCATAGAAGTGCTCTCCAACACTTTTGTCACCTAAAAGGGTGCTAGAAAAAGCTGATAATTCCTAATCCATCTCCTAAGTGCTGGAAAGGAGAATGAACAAAAAGGCACTTATAATAGTGGCTAGTGACCCAAGTGTTTTTGCTAAAGTAGAACCAAGGATACCCAAAAAACCATCCACTTTTAGGTCTTCACACAGAATTCTTCTGATGTTGTCACGTGTCAACTTCCCCTCACTGCAATCGACTCATGTGCAAAAATTTGATTTTACGAAACACCGCTTTCAAATGCCGGTGCGGTGATTGCAAATATAACTTTTTTTTTTTTTAGTGCATTTTTTTCTGTTTTTTTTTTTTTTTGGGCCCCCACTCCATCACCCATGTCAATGCTTCCGGTTGGGGCCCTTGAACACCATCAAAAACACTGACAAGTCCAACATCTGCAGCTCCATGATCACTACTGCAGCAATGCAACCAAAACTTCATCGTGGTTTTAAAGCAACACGAAAGCAAACCCAAAAAGTTGCCTGGCAGAAAGGAACATACCTGCCACCACCACCATTCAGCTTTTTCAAGTTCAACAGCAGCAGCAGCAGCACTCCTCTTCAAGACACAATAATGGTAACATCTTCACACACAACCACCAGATGCAAACCCCCGAATTACTACTGCAAAAGCTGGACCTTTAGTAACAAGCTTCGATCCTCACGTACGGCACCGCGTAGACAGCGCCCCTTCCTCAAGATTGTAATCTGCAGCAAGAATGGGCAAGAAAAGTGCGGGAAAAAAGTGAGGAAAACATCATTCCCATGCAAGCTTCCATATGCGTCCCCCCTGAACAATCTCACACACTTCGGAGGTAGCAAGGATTTATGGAGCAACATGTAGACACACAGAAAACCTGGGGAAGCCCTTGGGCGGCGACTTCTTGAGGTACATAAATTGGTATTGCAAGGTACGGAAAAATGGGCCATAAATTAATCATATTCCTTCAACCTTTAGTAACTTGGCGGCCTGAATCAGTGCAGCAAAATTGCGAGCACAAGTCATGCAGAACATGGCAACTATTTTGTTTGGGAGGAGGAGGCGGCACGTTCGATCACCTCCAGCTTAATTGCACCACTAGATGCTATATTTAGTGTCACCGATTGTATTTGTCTTGCTCGAAACCTTATTGCCAACCAACACTAAATGTAAACCTAACATTATTTGTCATTCCTTGTGATGAAGAAAAGAAGAAGAAGAAAGAAAAAAAAGACAAAAAGAAAAAACACACTGGGCATTATAGATTCACAATGTTGCAATTACTGGACACACTAAGTGATTTTTCATCCAAATTTCAATAATTTGTGACAGTTTCTTCATTACAAAAATGTTAGGATGCAGAGCAGTGTTCAATATTGAAGTCTTCAACACCTATCAAATGGCATTTTGGCCGTCAAAAAAGTTTTTTTTTCGGAGCACTTCACAAAAATGTGCTCTACAAAGTTTCCACCCTTCACAATGAAGGCCTCTCCAAAAACTGCCTATCACAAAATACAGTGGCTACAATCTGCAAATAGAAACATAGTTGGACTCCAATCTTGGCACTCTAGCAGACACTTCCAAATTCCAATAACTCCTGCAATTTCAACTCTCCAACTTCGACTCGGCACTGACTACAACTTTGGCTTGGCAAGCACAGCTACACTGACTCAAAATACTGAGTCAATGTTTCATTCAGCTTCATTAGATCCACAATGCCATGAGAACAAATGAACAAATTGGAAACTTTGTATACAAAAGTTGTAAAGCATAAAGTAATAAGCAACATCTAAGTGACAAAACACAAATTAAATTGATAGATTTCAAAATATGAAATTCTAAAATTAGATATATACATTGACTTAGTTTTTTTAGCACTTTTTAGAAAACACTCAAAAATTCGTCCATCTTCCTTTTGATTCTAGAACAACTGCAATTTGAGTAGGCATGCTAGCATACAACTTCCTACACTCATCTACACTAATAAAAGCATAAACCTCTTCAATACAAGTCCACAATTCATGAAGATTCCTTGGAGCAGTGGAATAATAATTCAATCTCCGTTTCATAGAAGCCCACACATGTTCAATGGGGTTCAGGTTAGGGGATTGAGCAGGCCATTTCATAACATCATATGGTTGTTCCGAAAACCATTCTTGAACAATCTTAACTGTGTGCAGAGGAGCATTGTCTTGTTGAAAAATGACTTCATCAAGATCAAAGTCAAAATCTACCAATGTAGTATATAATTCCTCCTGCAACAGCTCAAGATAATTTGTAGCATTCATCCTCCCATCTATCTTGTGCACATTACCTACTCTTAAACAACTCCAAAACATGACTGAACCTCCACCATGTTTCACAGTTTGTTTGACAGCTTGACTTGGAAGATTCTTTTTATCACGAATCCAACTCCAAGTCCTTCCATCAGAATTAAACCGATTGACTCTTGTCTCATCACTAAAAATAACCCTCTCCCAATCACTAACTGTCCAATATTTGTGTGTTTGAACAAAAACCAATCTATCTATCACATTTTTGGGAGACAAAGTTGGCTTGGAAACCTTCTCTGTTGCCCCTAAACCTGCTTCTCTCAAGGCATTCCTCACTGTTTAAACACAAACATCCATTCCTATCTCACTCTTGAGTACTCTCGTTGCTTGAACTGCATTCTCCAACCTACCTACAATGAGTGAACGTACTGCAAATCTCTTCTCATAACAGGTGAGAGCCTTTGGACGCCCTCCTTTTGACAAGTCAATGTTCTCAAAGCATTTCTTTCTAATCCTATTCACCGTAGACTGCGACAATCCCATCGCATGTGCTACTTTTCTACTGCTCAAATTCTTCTGCAAAACGCAACTACGTTCAACTCTTTTTCGTTTGAAATTGGCTTCATTGTGCCTCACAACCTCTCTAGACACACTAGAAACCTTGTACGCCCTCAATCGAACACCACCCACAAAAAAATTCACTCAAAACTTATCAAAATTGACAAAGTTTCACTCATCACAAGTTGCTTCAAAATTGCTCAAAAAACTGAGTCTATAAAGAGCGCCTTTCTTCCTGCTGTCTCTCTCAAATTCCACCATTTGTAGTGAGATTAGGGCTATGTGGCATGAATCTACATAAAAATATCTTCAAATTGTAACAATTTCTAAAATTAGATCGCTTTTAGAATATCAACTATTACTCTCCGAAGTTGACAGAGAGAAACATTGACTCAATATTTTGAGTTAGTGTATATGTGAACGTGGATTTTCCAAACAAAATTGGGTGAAGAGTGATCACAGAAGTCGATTGAAACTTGAAACATTGGATGCATTAATGCGAGTGTCATTATGCGATCTTCCGATGGAAAATATGGACTGGGCTAGAATTTTTGACACTTGAAAATCGACCAAAAACCAGAGGGCTTTGCCTTTGGAGTTGGATGATGATCAAGTGCATTATGTAAGGAATCTAAATAATTTTAGAGCATCATTTTATTGCATGTACTTCTTCAATATAGTGAGACATCATCTTATTTTCATATTCAATACAAAACGGCCAATATCAAGTTTTTTTTTGGTGAAGTGTTGCAAAAAAGATTGAAAGTTTGAGTGAAGTGTGATTATTCTGAAGCCCTTCACATTGAAATGCATGTGCACACTTCAAACTTGAACATTGATGCAGAGTACACTGAATGCGGATGAGCTAAAAGTAAATTGGGTTGACTGTTTTTGTAAACTTGTTCATAAGAGGTGTCATTAGGAAAGGTACCACAGTGACAGAAAATACCATATGACACTAAATACAATAGTTAGTGTAGTGACTTCGTATGGTGGTAATTGCACCTATAACTGTCCTTTGAAGCATCTTAGCATCATATCAACAACTACTAGAATACCTTGACAAATGTCGGGTTTTGGTTGGGAATTTTGAAAGAGAGAGGTTCTAACTTCTCATCGTCACATGTTAGTAGTATGGATGGTTGGGTTTTGGACCAATGTATGAATGGATTATGACTTACCGAAGTGTGGATTATATTAAGTGTGTTCAAATCCGATTGTGGGTTTCCTTTTTCTTTCTTTTTTCTTTAAAAATTATGTTCTTTTTAGGCAAAAACATGTAGAGTACACATGGATGTACAAATGGACGTGACGCGGCCTAAACGCGTCACGAATGACGTGACGGCGTCACGTCGCGTCACGTCCAGGGTGTGAAGCCAAACGGACGTTACTGTAGTAAAAAAAAATTACTAATGGGATTTTTTTTTCAGATAAGTAATTATTTCGACATCAATACAGGCAGTCGTCTACCATGGTCGACTGCTATATAGGCAGTCGACCACTTAATCGACTGCTAACTCAGCAGTCGACTACAATGGTCGACTGCTAATGTAGCAGTCGACTAAGTGGTCGACTGCTAACTCAGCAGTCGACTACAATGGTCGACTGCTAATGTAGCAGTCGACTAAGTGGTCGACTGCTATATAGGCAGTCGACCACTTAATCGACTGCTAACTTAGCAGTCGACTACAATGGTCGACTGCTACATTTGCAGTCGACCATTGTAGTCGACTGCCTATATAGCAATCGACCACTTAGTCGACTGCTACATTAGCAGTCGACTACAATGGTCGACTGCAAATGTAGCAGTCGACCATGGTAGTCGACTGCCAATGTAGCAGTCGACTACCACCGTCGACTGCTATATAGGCAGTCGATTACCATGGTCGACTGCCATATAGGCAGTCGATTACCTTGGTCGACTGCCAATGTAGCAGTCGACTATCTTCGTCAACGGCCAACATAGCAGTCGACCATGGTAGTCGACTGCTACATTGGCAGTCGACCATGGTTGGTAGTCGACTGCTATGTTGCCGTCGACGAAGATAGTCGACTGCAGTTGTAGCAGTCGACCATTGCCGTCGACTGATACTATTAACATACAAATGCAGTCAACATCATATGTTTGTTGGGTTAAATTTTAATGGTTTGGGTATAGTGGAATATGGATGGATGGAAGTAGTTTAGGAAAAATGTGATTAAAGCCAACAATGATATGTAGAAGAAAAAAAAACCGCGTTGTATTAAAACAAGTATATCATAAAGATATAAAAAATATACAAGATTGTCCATATCAATGATACACGCATACTACCTTAACCCCTACGATGTTGCCTAAAGAACTAAACAGACTAAACACTATCCTTAACCTCAGTTCTCCAGCAGTCTATGGGCTCATCCCACCCCACAAACGGCATCTGCATCCGTAGTTTGGCGATGGTCAATGAAATGCGGTTGGACACATTCTCGCATGTCAATGCACTCAAAGTGACATCCCAAATTTTCCTTCCTTCATTGGCAAAGAGAATTCGGTCATCACCATCGTTACAAAGTTGTCGAGCAATCATGCCGACCGCATAACACTCAGCCTCCGCGGTGTAATATACATCGGGATCCTGGTGTCTCCTGTTTTGGATGTAAAACAGTTCCGGCGCCACCCAAAACTTCTCCTTCCTCAATTTTTCCTTCGCTTCTACGGTTTCCGCATGCCATAGCGATAGGACATCCTCACCCGAATGCGTTGCACATCTCCAATCGCACACCCCAATCTTGAGGCTCCCGTCCGATTCCCAATGCAACATAATGTTGTCAATGGATAGATCGTTGTGTTGCACATTTGTAGCGTGCAAAGCCTCCATGATCCATAACAATGCCCAAGCCAACTTTACCCTCTTCGCCCGGAACTTTTGGACTTAGTCATAGAGTTGCCATTCGGTTGCGTCCATTGTCCAAATGTTGGCATTTGGGCGGTGGGCTCTATCCCGGATGAACATCTCTCGTAGAGTGCCCCCGTTCCACCATAGTGTATAGCCCGCATTGGACACACTGTTGATTAACCAAAACTTGATGAAACCTGGATGCGTGCTCTTTAAAACGCATGCCTCCGCACTTACTTGGATACGAGCTTTTTGCCTATCCGACGTCTTTGGGGTCTTTTCAGCCCACGTAATCTCCGGTGGGAGACGATCGTCGCCCTCGATCCTCACCTTCCTCACCTCCCCGTAACCCCCCATCTTCTTTATGCTCTTCAAACTCACGACATTTGCCGTATCGGCAATCCACAATAGTTGGCATGGGCCCGACACCCTTAGCCACTTCTCCAATTTCTCCGCCTTCCAAGGAATTATTTTGGAGGCCGTCTTGGACAATCCTTTGGCCACGGGATCCCACCACAAAAATATTTCCCAGATTCTTACAGCTCGAGGGCTCAACACCTCGCCTGTTTCGCCCTCCGGGAACATGTTCTCAACCAATTGCTTGAGGTTGAAAATGCCATTTTGGGCCTTATTCTTCACCCATGAATCGAACCCCGCAAGATTCCTATCACCGCTAAACTCGGGGCCATCCACTTCCTGTCGAATAGCAACCTCCATGTCCCTTTTAATTATCTCAACCCTTTTGTGTTTCGGCTGCTCCAAAAAACGGAATTTGATGCCGGCCTCCCCATTCCTCAAATACCAGTCAACTATGGCTTGGTGGACCTTTGCCGTTATCGCATCCGAGAATTTTACCCTTGGTTTCCCGCTCCTACTCGACGACCCTGAGGCCGCGGAAGCCCCTCCTTGGCTGCTCGTAGGGGCACCGGCATTTGGGCGGACGGGAACGGTAGTATCTGAACGGGGGGTAATATTGGCTCCCATTCCCGAAGCACTTCCTGATCCCACATCGGAATGTCGTTGCCGCTTAGGGGGCCGTTTGTGCACCCTGCCGGGTGCATCCGGCTCGTCCTCCGGCATCCTCCAACTTCGATCCTCCATCGTGTTTAAAAACACGCTATTATTGTGTTCACAAACACAACTCAAATGTGTTCACAAACACGGCCGTATTCACACCGCTCCACCGCAAAAAATCGGATCCAAAATTGGCAAGAGTTTGCACCCTAAACCAATCTTCCAACCGCCCCCTAGGCCCTCTCAAAACATTAGGCAAAGGATGCTAGGCATGCTTAGTCCCAATGTCCCGCTTGAGGAGGGGTGGTTGAAAAATGATGTAAATGAGGCCTCCCCACTTATATATATAGGTTGGGTGGGCCTCACACCGACGGTACGACCGGACGCCGCGCCCCTGGATCCTGACCGTTGGACCGTGCATCATCCAACGGCCAGGATGGATGCGACGATTGGTCGACTGCTATACGGCAGTCGACCATGCAGTCGATTGCCAGATAGCAGTCGACTCTGGATAAGGCAGTCGACAATTAACAGTCGACCGCGGCGTCGACTGCTCTGTGGCAATCGACGTGTGGGCCGACTGCATTTAGCAGTCGACTGCGGGGGTCGACTGCCATGTCGACTTCTAGTTTGCAGTCGACTGCCAAGCAGCAGTCCACCCCCGATGTCGACTGCGAATGGCAGTCGACGTGGCAGTCGACCGCCACATCGGCTGCAAACTAGCGGTCGACTGCGGGGGTCGACTGCCATGTCGACTGCTAGTTTGCAGTCAACCCTGGAAGTCGACTGCCACGTCGACTGCCAAGCAGCAGTCGACCCCCGATGTCGACTGCGAGTGGCAATCGACCCTGGAATTCGACTGCCACGTCGATTGCCCAGCAGCAGTCGACCCCCTATGTTGACTGCGAGTGGCAGTCGACGTGGCGGTCGACTGCCATGTCGACTGCTAGTTTGCAGTCGACCCTGGAATTCGACTGCCACGTCGATTGCCAAGCAGCAGTCGACCCCCTATGTTGACTGCGAATGGCAGTCGACGTGGCAGTCGACCGCCATGTCGACTGCTAGTTTGCAGTCGACCCCGGAAGTCGACTGCCACGTCGACCGCCACATCGACTGCCACTCGCAGTCGACATCGGGGGTCGACTGCTACTTGGCAGTCGACGTGGCGGTCGACTGCCATGTCGACTGCTAGTTTGCAGTCGACCCTGGAAGTCGACTGCCACGTCGACTGCCAAGTAGCAGTCGACCCCCGATGTCGACTGCGAGTGGCAGTCGACGTGGCGGTCGACTGCCATGTCGACTGCTAGTTTGCAGTCGACCCTGGAATTCGACTGCCACGTCGACTGCCAAGCAGCAGTCGACCCCCGAAGTCCGCTGCGAATGGCAGACATTGGACCTCCCCCCCTCCAAACATAAACAAATTGCTTTTGCAATGGATCCTATAGCAGATTACTCTAAACACTTTTAATATCATAGCATCTTTTATATTTAGTGCACGTTCAAGCGTCGGGACTATAAAGGGTTCACCGCTCATTAGCATTCATCATTCCCCCTCGCTCTAGTTGGCCTTGATTGTCTTTTGGCATTCGTTGCAAGTGGAGAGAGGTAGTAGGTTATATTGGGATGGGCACGCAAAACGAATGGAAGCCTTGGTTTGTGCCCAAGGAGTGGACTCCAACGTCCAAGAAGGTCGAGTGCAAATTTTGCGCGTTGGAATTAGTTTATAGGAAGGACCGCATGGTTGCCCATTTGGGATACCAAAAAAATGACGGCAAGATGCGGGGGGTGGCATTGTGTCAACGTCAAGGGCCGATTGTAAAGTCTTTATTTTCGAGGTGCGGCGGATCGTGGCCGCCAATTCCGGATGACTTTGTGGACGAGTACGTTGAGGACGGGGGAGAAGCTGTGCTCGGGTCCCTACAACAAGCGTCATGCGGTGCATTGTCGAACGCGAACGGAAGCCAAACCGCTCCACCATCGCCCGCACCGTCAGTGGCAAGGGAGTTGGTGTCCGGGACGACTCCCGAACCCCACCGACGTTCCCAACGGCAAATGAGACTAAAAGAAGGGTAGCAAAATTCGACAAAACGAGACTTGGATACAAAATGATCGCAAGCCTTTTATGAGGCTAATATCCCCATTAGTATTGTCCGCCATCCCGCGTTCATCCAGGCCATTAAGGCAACTGCCGAGGCTAGAATTATGTACAAACCCCCAACATACCATGCAATGCGCAAGAGTTTACTTGACGATGCACAGTTCAATACACAAAAAATCGTGGAGTTGAAGACAACATCATCCATCCACAAATATGGGTGCACTATTTGTTCGGACGGATGGGAGAATGTTGTCTACCGCCCTTTGATGAACGTCATGCAAATTTGTCCGGCGGGCGATGTGTTCCTTGGTTCCATCGACACCACCGGTAGCACAAAGGATGCCGCCTACGTGGCCACCGAGGTCAAACGCTACATCGTTGGAGTGGACCCCACAAAGGTTGTTCAAGTTTGCTTCGATAATGCGGCGGCCATGAAAACCGCGGCGAGCAATATTAGCCGGGAATGGCCACACATATATTGGCAAGGGTGTGCGGCGCATTGTTTGAACTTGTTGTTGAAGGATTGGGGTAAACAACGATGGGCGAAGGACGTCGTAGACAAGGCGAAGGACATTGTCAAATACATCCGGGCCTACCAATGTCCGACGGCGGTCTTCCTCACCTACTCGCCCAATTTGGGCTTGAAGATGCCCGGGTCCACACGATTCGCCACCAACTTCCTCATGATTGACCGACTTCTAAAAGTGAGACATGCTTTGGAACAAACGGTTATTCATCCCGATTGGACCGCCTACGTGAACAAATTAAATAGAGGTGGCGATGATCGAAGGAGAAGTGCAATGGAGGCACGTCAAATCAAGACAACGGTTAATGACGACAGTTTTTGGACAAGTTGCGATAATTACCGCCACATCTCGGAGGAGGTGTTGAAAGTATTGAGAGTGTTTGATGGCGTTGAACCGGCAATGGGCAAGGCTTGGTTGACTATGAAGAACTTGGAGAAACATGTGCTTAGCCTAAGGAATCCTCCTTTCAACCTAGCACACAACCTCGCTACCTTGGCCGAAGAAGATTTCTACAGCCGGTGGCGTATGATGACCACGGACCTACACCATGCCGGTGCAATCTTGAATCCTTATTTATTGGACGACAACGTCGTCCACGAAGACGCGGCCGTTAAATCCGGATTCTTGGACGCCATGAGGAGGTTGACCACGGACAAGGACGGTCATTACGGTCGGGTTGTGGCCGAATTTCAAGCATTCAAAGAGCGTAGGGGCGCGTTCGCCAATATGCCCCTAGCCATGGAAGCCAACATCCCACCCCACGAGTGGTGGGACCTCGTGGGCGAAGGTGGCACCCACTTGGCCCCTTTGGCAAAGCGAATATTGGCCCAAGTGTGCTCCTCTTCGTCTTGCGAAAGGAATTGGAGTAGTTATTCGTTTGTGCACAACAAGACTAGGAACCGGTTGAGTTCGGCGAGGGCCGAAAATTTGGTGTACATTTATACCAATTCACGGTTGGCACGGGAGAGGGTTGATCGGGACTCGGCCGCATGGTATCTAGTGAACATGATGTCCGAAGACTCCGACTATTCGGCCGACGAGAATATAAATGGTGACCCCCCCGCGGGACCCGGCGGGGATTCCTCGGGGCCTTCGGACAACGAGAGCGATGGGGGACATGGTGGAGGGAATTTGGGCCTTGACAACCATAATGATCCGTTTGCATACGATGGACTTGACGCCGAGGACGATGGTGATCTTCACATGTGGGCCAACATAGCCGGTCGGGAATTTCTCTCCACTACGCATGTGCGTCCTGCTACGCCGACAACTACAATACCCGATGTACCGGTAAACATTCAACCCGTAGTGGATGAAGATGTAGTGGCCGAACCACATGTGGATGAAGCTCTTGAAGCGGCTCCGAACCGGATGGACATGGACGAAGTCCCACCACATGTTTCCCCCATTCATCCACCGACGGATGTTGTGCCCACTCCTATTGTGCCGACAACATATGCACAACCCATGCAAACTACACCACCTTTTCCCGAGCCCCACGGAGAAGGCATGTGAGCCTAAATTGATGCCCACGTGTGTTGTTAACACTTGTAAAACATTACAAGTAGTGTTTTGTTGATTTATGATTATTCACAAAAATATAAAAAGAGTGAAGCTTGAAGAAAGCTAAGTTTGAAGCATTAGGCTTGTGTGGAGTGGACTTAAGTAGTATGAGGACATACCTTGGTAAAGTATGGTAGGTAGAAAACCAAGGTTAGTTAAATGTTTGAATTAGGATCTTTGTTGATCATTTGAGGGAGGAAGGCTTAGGAGATAAGATGAGAGCCTACAAAGTAGGAGGAGATTTCGAAGGCTTATCGAGAGCCTTGTGAATGGGATGAGTCCCTACTTAGTAGGAGAAGGTTAAGGGGTTGTGATTGGAGGCTCTAATCCTCTCACCCTATCCTTACCTCATGCCCTCTCTCCCTCTCAACTCACTATATAATCCCTCATTCTTCCCTCACTCATCCTCTCTTTTCTTCGTACTCCTTAAGCACCCCACGGGTTATAAGTGTGGGTGTGTGGGAAGCAAGATAGGAGCACATGTGTGTGCTTAGTTCTTAGGAAAAGAGCCAAGGCTATTTAGCCTTGAAGAGGGATTGACCTCTTGTTAGAAGTTGATTAGGTTTAAGGAATTTGGAGTTTGATTGTAAACTTCAACTTGTTGCATTGAGATTCATATTGAAGTGAGAGAGTTCAAACTTGTTTAAACTTGTGACATTTAGAGTGACTAGATTGTACTAGGTGCATTACTTGTAGTGTTTTATTAGTTATGAACTTGAGCAGAACTTTATAGTGAGAGATTTGTCAATTATGGATGATCAGAGTGTTCAATGGGTATGAAAATTTGAGGGATTGTTTATTATAAAGTATGGGAGTTGTGGTAAAAATTTGAGAGCTTCAGTCATTGGGATGAAAGAGTTATTAAAAGTTGAAGGGGAGGGTGTCTAGGAACAAAGCAGCAAGGTTTGAAAATATGTATCTCTTAGAGGGTTATAGATATGGATACCAAAATTTGACACTACCTTTTGAACTTATATATCTATCTTGTGTCAAAATTTTAGATTGATTGGACGTAGGAGTTGGAAGTTATTAGAGTTTTAATGACCGGATGCTTTATCACAGCATTCATACTAAGTAGTTAGAGTTAGAATTTCATGCATAACTTTTGCATATGAACTCTGTTTGTGCCAAAATTTGGTGTGGAAATTTTTGATAAGGTACTTAACAAGTGTACCAAATTTCACTTGAAGAACATAAGTTGGGTGGGAGTTATACTATTCTGAAGTTTAGTAGGAAGACATTGATAGAGATTTACATCAAGAAGAACTTAGAGAAGGAAGGGCAAGGATAAGTATATAATTATTTTTTAATACTTGTATTTAAAGCCTATGTGCTCATGGAATCCACAAGCGAAGTGTCATGTACCAATACGGAATCAACCACGATGACATGTGATAGCACGGAATCAATAAGCGAGAACTCATGTAGTAGTGTGGAGTCGACGGCAAGGACTCGATTCACAAGAGGGATATCTTTGAAGGCATGCGTGGCCAAAGCGGCCGGGTGGACATTAGAAAAAGCTAAGGATATAACCTTGCCCGACATTAAGGAATGTAAAACTACATAGTGTGGTGTTAATCAAGTTGTGTATATTCCAAGGGTAGATTGGAATTATATATTGGGTTACAAAGAGAGAAGTCTCTACATGTCATTATAAACTTTTCCACTCGGGCTAAGACGAAATCGAAGGGTGGAGGATTTTTGTTGACAGGGTACGTCCAATGTTGTCCTTAACACTAGTCCATTGCGAGGTATTGGGCAATGCCCGGCCGTTGCGCGAGCACCGGAATCCGACTCGGATGACACATTGGCGCAACACATTGCGCGTCGGGCCCCAACAATACCACGCATGGGTTCCCGGTTGGTTGGTGCCACCATCGGCATGCGCGCCCCATGCCCCACACCGGCTAGGCCACCCCCTAATATTGCGTTGACAAACTTTGGTCGGACCACGAGAGGTCAAAAAAGAAAACGACAAAGGGATGTGCGAGAATGGAGGACTACCGGGGCCACCCCACTTGCACGTCCACAAACTGATGGCGTTATGGATGCAACGGGTTCAAGACCAATGGTATCGATTAGAATGCCAAGGGCTGGCACACGGCTTAGTCGAATTCCCGGCCCGGCAATTGATGGCCACGAGTCCGACGCCCGAACAGATGACAATGCCAGCACGGACGATGAATCCGGCGTAGGCGAAGCTCCCGATGATAGTGATTACCAAGCACCGCCCCCAAGGGTAGCTGTGGGAGGGCCACGCAGGACAAGGAATTCTATTCCTCAAGACAACGATAATGCCCCTTCATGAATGAATATTTATAGTAATGTCAAATGTCCTATGGTGTTCAATGGGTTTAGTTGTATTGGTGATCAATTTTTGTAATAACTATTTTTGGGTATGTTTGTTGAAAAAATAATGTGAATTTCAAATTTGTATGTTGGATGTTGACTAGAAATTGAGCCTACATGTATGATGTAGGGTTTAGGAAATGAATGTCCAATGTGCACTAAGGTTAGGACTCAGGAGTAGGACACATGGAATTGATTTGTAATGCCAATAGGCCCTATGTAGTGTTGCATTTTTTATTCTATAGGTCGGAGGCGGCATTATAAAATAGTTTTAAGAATATTTAAGACTATTTTTATGTTTTTATTATTGAAAATCATCGAAGACATCAATCCGTGAGGTCCTTTATGGCAAATCATTGTCGAAAACATTCCCCTCTTCTAGGATTAGGTCATCGAGCTCTTCTCCGCCCAAATATTGATCCAAGAATGATGACATTGTAAATGCAGACCACCATTCACGACTTGTCCGATGTGCCATGTGGGGCGTTATGTATTCCAATATTTGCCAATTTGTGTGGCAAATTGGCAATGCTCAAGGCTCAAACATTGCCATTGAGTTTGAATGTACTAATGCTATATGGTAATATGGAACAATTGTCAAAGTTGAGCGTGTCTATATTTGCCCTATTGCCATGGATTGGCTATAGTCGTGAACTTATAATAAAAAACATTTAAAAATGCCGTAGAAATTTGTCGAGGATTTTAAAATGCATTTTAAATGTGTATTTTAAGATAAAGTAAAAATAAATGCACCTCTAGCCCTATGTCATGTGGGAGGATGAAATGAATGTCCAATGTGCACTAAGGTTAGGAGTAGGACATATGGAATTGATTTGTAATGCCAATAGGTCCTATGTCATGGGCGAGGATGGAATTAATGTCCACACACACACATATATATATATATATATTGCAAATACCCCCAAATATATATATATATATATATCCATACATCCATATATATAGCGCATACGTATAGAACATACGGTATACCGGGAACCCACATATATATTGTACATACACATACATATTGCAATTTGCACGTACACCCATACATGTTAGACATACATATTGCACACGGGTGTAGCTAATAAGGAAGTTATCATTTGTTTAAATAGCGATCCACTTTTATATCACATTACGGATCATATCTTTTACATAGTGCGATTATATCCACTAGGCCTAAACACATATACACTGTGTTTGCTAGGATTAAATCGGCGAACTATATAGAACATGAACCGCTACATCTACATAGAAAAATTATAATGTCAATAGTCGCTCCGAAGGACAAATCCAAAAGTTGGTGCATCAACGATATTCGACAGAACGTTTGTCAACTTGAAGCCAATATTCTCCATTCTCCACAAGCATATCCCGCAAGTATTCAAGTTCCATTATGAAAATATCGTTGAGCCGAGCATGCTGAACTTGCCATCGAATTGGGATGGCAATGCGTTGCGTATGGCTGAACATGAAGAGGTTCAGTCGGAACGCTCGCAACAATTCGGCGAGCTCCGAAGTCCCTCTCACGCCCCTAAATCAATGCCCCATTGGTATGTCTACATCCCAAATCGACATACGCAACGCATTGTAGACTTCTCCCATACCAAAATGTTCCCGCCAAGCTTTGTTAACTCCCATGTATTTAAAAATACATATGAGAGTTAAAAAATTCGCCCTCACTTCACACCCCCGCCCATACTCTCCTCGGTGATATGGCTCCAAAATAGGCTCTAGGACCTTCGGCAATATGTGCTCCCCCACAATTTCCGCGGTCAATCCGGGTAAAATGGTCGACGGTGCCATGTTTGGCACAACCCTGAAATAGCAGCTTCTCCGCTCCTTCTCCCTTTGTTCTCCGTTTGCAAAGCTTGCTAAAACAAGCTATGGCCAATGGAGAACTTGGGAATGAGGGAAATGGGAGGTTGGATTGCTATATATATGCATCCTTTGTCATGATTGTATGCATTTAATGCATGATTTGACTAAGCTAACGCTCTTCCCAAACCCTAACGCCTAATTTTGACTGTTGGGCAGCAGTCGATTCGCATATTCGACTGCTGGGCAGCAGTCGACTGTGGATGGTCGACTGCTACACAGCAGTCGACTGATAAAATCGACTGCTGGAAGGCAGTCGACTGTGGATGAATGACTGCCTTCCAGCAGTCGACCATCTTAGTCGACTGCTAGGAAGCAGTCGATTTTATCAGTCGACTGCTGTGTAGCAGTCGACCAGCCACAGTCGACTGCTGGGCATTTATCAATCGACTGCTGCCCAGCAGTCGATTTACATAGTCGACTGCTGCCCAGCAGTCGATTTACATAGTCGACTGCTATGAAGCAGTCGATTTGCATAGTCGGCTACTGTGTAGCAGTCGACCATCCACAGTCGACTGCTGTGCAGCAGTCGACTATGTAAATCGACTGCTACAAGGCAGTCGACTGTGGATGGTCGACTGCTACACAGCAGTCGACTGCCTTGCAGCTTAATTTAGACAACTAATTAGACACACCCGTAACCCAACCTGCCAACTCATTGGATGCCACCCGAGGGCCCACACTGCGATATCCCTATAAAATCAAGTGTGCTACCCACCATGAGGCCACCTTGCCTCGTAGTGATTTTGAGGACCTTGTATGCGTCGCATACATTGCCCAAGATCAACTACGGTGTGGGCAATCCATAGGATTGCGATGGCTGGGAGTGGCAAGATACGGGATGCGGGTGGTTCGTCAAGAAGTATGTATTACAATCCCCGACACGCATGGGGCTTGCCGGACGAACCGGACGAATTTACACCCGAGGTGGTTGCAAAGAACACTCGAAATGAGGACGATTTGCGCAGTGTTTTACGTCCGATTCAAGGGTTCACTGAATTCTATTGGGTTCGACTGCCTAGGAGACAAGTTGATCGTCACCACCGCGGATACTTGGACGCCCAAGAAAGGCCCGCATGCCGCATCGGTTACAAGGAAAAACTTTTCCCATGGCACTTGTTTCAGGACCTTAGCGACGTTCTCACGAAGGGGAAAAATCAATTGTATTTTCGAAAAAACTATGGGACCTTGTGGAGGTTCTACCAAACCATAAAACACTCGGTGCATGACGCAATTCATTGGGGGTTCAACCGGTGCACCGCGCACCAAAAGGAATACCGGGTGTATAGAGAGTACACACTTAGGTCGTCAATGTAAGATTTGCCCATGAATATGGTGAGAGCGTAGTATCAAGTTTGTACTTGCACGTATACTTACGTATGTTGGTAAGTTGGAAATGCGCAATATATGAATTCCCAGCAATATTGCGGTGATGTTTTCCGCTTGGTGTGAACTTATAATCATGCCACATGGAATCATTGTCACAGTTATTTGCATCGATACGTGTTTGATTCAAGTGCAAATGCATGTAGATGCAAAGTCCATGGTTTAATTGGATGTTTGTGGCAACCGATTGTGTGGGCAAACATAAGAAATGATCATTGTGCGACACTTGTACATTACTCCCAAAATTGATAGTGAACAATAATTCACTTATAAACATTTCCAAAATCATGGTTTTTCCCGCATTGTGTACAATTGAGTATCAAATAATGCCTCCTAGTCCAACGCCTATCTCACAAACACTAGCCAACATTCCTAATCCGGCTCCGAATCACTATCCAATGCAATGGGGGGTCCGCGGCTTGAGCTTGCACCGTTCAGATTTGGTGGCCGTAGTGTCCGGCGCCTCGCCTCACGCCTGCTCTCGGTGATGGCCCATAGTTCTTGCGCCGCAGTCTCCCGGTCAGCTTGTGCACGAGCGCGCGCGCGGTCTCCAATGTGCAACCCCCTCGCGGCATTCGGATGGCGCAGGACGTCTTGCATGGTGGGGCTAGAGGCCCCGTCACGGATGTCCAAAAGGCCGTTGACGTATTTCCACTCATTCATCCGGATTTGGACGTCCACCTCATTGAAGCTACCCTCTTGTGTAACGGCCTCCTGCCTCTCCAGATCGGCCTCAAAACTTGTTGTGTCCAACACGTGTTCCACATCCCAAGTTGTTTCCTCGCCCGGGACCGGTTCCCGTGGTAATACCCCCACTGTCACATTGCCGTTGGAGTCATACACGTATCCGTGGGGGTGAGGACCTGGGACGTATTCACCCGTCTCTCCGGCATGCCCACCCACAACACGGTACAAAAATGCCCTCAAACCTACGGCCTGAGGAGAGGAGCCGGGGTAAAACTCATGAGCAACCCTTGTGTACATTTCAGGCGTGAAGTTTGTCGGGTAGCCTCGCAGGTCCTTCAAATACCTCCGTGCACGCCAGCTATAAGCAGGAGGATCGCCGTATTCTGCGGGCGGCACACCATGGATTATTGTGTATTCAAAATCGGGAGGCATTCCCCATTGCACTCCGAATTGCTCGTACAACCTTCGATGCAGAGGGGCTTGGCACGTAGGACAACGGCGTGTTTGCAACATGTGTGGCAACAAACAATTCGGGTGGACCATGTGACCGCACGACCCAACGATCCATGCGCCTTCGGGTCCCCAAGGATTGGAACAAATGGGGCACATGCTCCCGTCCTTGATCCAATCGGGGACGCATGGCCACAACAAGGCTGGTCTGGCCGGGGGTATCACGATGCGGGATGATACTGCGGTATCCCATTGGAATTCATCCTCGGGCCTCTTGGTCCACGCAATACTGGGGTAATGGTCGTCATCGACCGGGAGGTTCTCAGGATACATGAAATCCAATGGCGGCCACGAGGTAAAAAGAAGCCGTCGTTCGGGCCACTGTTCGCCGTGGTCCCTATAGTGTGTCAGCTCGTCCATCAATGCCCTCTCACGCGTGGCGAACATGATAGTGGCTGTGACCATGCCCATGTAGTCGTCCTCCAACAACCGGTTCCTCCTAATGACCCGGTCGTAATCAACCCTCATTGCCTCCAAGTTTGTTGTGGGCGACGGCTCCCGCCCTTGTCCATCACTACCAGACATTGCTTGCGGCAGTTGTGGCGCATCAGCCCTCGCAAGTTCAAGGTTGGTCAAACGTGCAATCTCGGCCTTCAACCCTTGGACCTCCTCGGCGTGTGCACGTCGGACCATCTCCAATTCCCATTCGTGGTCAGATTTGCATTTTGCCAACTCCGCCCTCAACACCTCCACAACGTCGTTGTCGGCAACTACCAGTGGTGGGGATGGCACCGCCGATGCCATCTCCACATCAACGGGCGAAGATGGAGGACAAACCAACCGGGAACCATGTGGCGGTGTCACGTGGAGCCTTTGTCGCCGGCTAGGTGGTTCAACCGGCAACCCTATGGCAATGTTGTGCTCGTCCATGTTTGACTCGGCGGCCGGTGGAGTCCCCACAATTTGATGATCTGGTCCCGCAAGGAAATCAAAATAAGATCGGACCCTCAAAGGATTCATTGGAGTTTGCCATGCCAATGGAATCGGACGGCCAGCGTTCCGTCCTAGCACGGCACTTGGTATGACCGTGACCCGGCGTGCCTGCCTCAAGTCCGGGCTCGTGCGGGGTATGGTGGACCAGTCGATATCCACTCCCAAAATTACCTCCGCGTAGACCATTTGGCATAACCACATTAGCATATGCCCGCGATCAAATTCCCTCGGTGCACCCCACAAGAAATCCCACACCTCCTTGCACCGTTCTCCAAATATTTGATGACTCACCTCCCTCCATATGCCATAGCGTTGTCTAGACATCCGTTCAGCATTCGCGCTAGGAACGAACATCCTCGTCAAATGGGTCCACTCTACGTACCTTCGGACCGTGCTATACAACCACATGCCCCTCTCATTTTGCCAGCCGGGATTGGCGAGAATGTTCGGGTCCCGCGCCACCTCCAAATTGATTGGTTGCGGCATGCCCCTCGGCGCATTGCCGCATCTTCTAGCGCCTGCCGACCCCGGTGTCGCTTGCGGAGTCCCCCCCGGATCCAAATCCCCGCCACGTGGAGGTTCCGGCGGCAAGCTATCTTCGTCTGCCATCGTTGCCCCTAACCCCTAGCTTTGTATGCCTACTATAAATTAAACCTAATATGGTAGCACTTCCAAAATAAGCACCACCACCCACAATTTTTTTTCCAATCCACTAAATCCAAATTAAGGCCGTTCAAAGTTCAAACTACATAATTAGATGTAAACCACTTTCAAAATAAGTGTTCACATATAACAATTTCCGGTATGGTTCAAACTAACCGCAATGGGGTACAATGTATACCGTATGTAGGTGGGTTGCAGTACAATACAGATAGTAGGCAGATATAGTATACCGTTTGTCCCGTATACGTATTTCAGTACGTATGTCCACCTGTAGCCCTCCAGCTCACCTCTATCTCCAAATGGCAAGGGCTGATTAACAACCTAGGCCCAAATGGAGGGAGGTGGGAGTGAGGGAATGAGGGAAGTGGGGTCCATATATACCCCAAGGAGGCGTCCTTTCGATTAGACGCCCCCTGGACCAACCCATGGACGCCACGTGCCCATGGGTGTCTCTACGCGACTGCTCGTGAGCAGTCGCAACCCATTCAAGTCGACTGCTGATAGCAGTCGACCATAGGGTGCGACTGCCCACCAGCAGTCGTCCGCACTTTGTCGACTGCTATTAGCAGTCGACTTGGGTTGTCGACTGCAGTTGGGCAGTCGACTGCTAATAGCAGTCGACTTGAAGGGCAGACGACTGCTTGTAAGCAGTCGACGAAGGGGTGCGACTGCCCACCAACAGTCGTCCGGACTTTGTCGACTGCTAATAGCAGTCGAATTTCCATGTCGACTGCCCAAGAGCCGTCGACAACCCAAGTCGACTACTAATAGCAGTCGACTAGTTATGGTAGTCGACTGCTCTTGAGCAGTCGACATGGAAACTCGACTGCCGTCAGCAGTCGACACACCTATACGACTGCCCTTTAGCAGTCGATTCAGTGTGTCGACTGCCTAGTAGCAGTCGCTGTAACTCGTCGACTACCCACTAGCAGTCGACACTGTTGATGACAGTTTACCCTGTGTGACGACAGGGTAAACTGTTTTACCCCCCCCAAATGGACGTGACGTTTTCAGGTCTGCCGTCACGTCGCTGTCACAGGACGTGACGCGATGTGACGCGACGTGACGTGTAATCCCTGAGGGTACACTTTTGTGAAAAGGTCACACTAGCATGTAGTTATCACAATTTAGGAGCCATAGTTTTGTCCCTAAAGGAAGAGGATGAGAGAATCGGTGGCGACAAACAAAGAGACATAATTTTCCTTCAATAGTAGTAGGTACGTAGTACTCTTTAGATTCTACAACTGGTACCTAGTCCCGGGGCAGCAACTCAAACAAATAATTTGTAACAGATAATCCATTCATATTATCCTTGTACATTCATACCAAAGAACAATTTTATAGAAATTAGAATGGAGTGATGTAGTGCACATTGAGACCGTCCATAATACGTAATAATTTTTTGATTTGAACATGTCTATGTATTATAATACATGAATCATTTGAAAATAACGTAGACTTCCCCTTGGACAGGGGGGCTAGTCCATAATCTGGTCTCCATCATACCTAATTATAATTTATATAATCTACAAAAATTTGAGGATAATATTTGGCTTGTAAGCCCTAACCCTAACTCTCTTCCCGACTTCTCTCGGAGGCTTCTCTCCCGCTTTTCTTCTAAAACTCTTCAACCCCGCTTCAATAGTTGAAAGTTGTAGATTATTTGAAACATAATCTAGATTATATGCACGATTATGTGTACATAATTTATGCCTTTGTGAAATTTTTGAATAAGCCCC
The DNA here is from genome assembly GCA_964035585.1 of Polytrichum formosum. Lineage (NCBI taxonomy): Eukaryota > Viridiplantae > Streptophyta > Polytrichopsida > Polytrichales > Polytrichaceae > Polytrichum > Polytrichum formosum. The sequence goes on along the minus strand of OZ037939.1, from coordinate 21,593,629 downwards.
GTGTAATTATTTGTTTGGATTGCCGCCCCGGGTACCTAGTATGGTAGGGGCATCTATTTGTTCCGCTTTAAGCCATTAAATCCATTTGCGGATATTGATACAACATGGAATCAATATAATGAGAAAAAACTGACTACATGAGGAATCCAAATCTCCCAACTTGACTATCATTTTTGGAAACACGATGACTTTATCTTATGACCATTTGAACTTGTATAGGACCCGATCATAATCACATACCTAGGCGTGCGTCTCTTAATCCTTCACACTCACGATTGAATAAATAGCATTTCATTACCTTCAAAGTACACATACATTCACATGCAATTTAACATTCCAAAGTACGAATGCACATCATGATGCCTCTAGCAACCCATGATTTATCAAAACGCTCAAGATGCCCATCGGCTATAGTAAAAAACGCCCTACACTCACACTAGAAGAAATCTTGTCCATTTCAACCCTCCTTGCGACTAGGCCATCAAGACTAAACCAAGAAAATGCATAAACAAATCAATTCGGTTGGGAATCGGGTGGCACCTTCCACTAAGAAAATGCATAAACAAATCAATTCGGTTGGGAATCGGGGGGCACCTTCCATGGGTACCTTCCGGTTGCCTACCAATTGAATTGTTTATGCATTTTCTTGGTGCGAGTCGCGATGGCCAAGGGTTGAAATGGACACGATTTCTTCTAGTGTCATGATAACAATTAATGTCTCTCACTTCACGACAATAATGATCGTCTAACACATACACATACAGTCTACCCTCTATAAATGTTAACCCTCGGGAGTGGATCAAAGTTAACATTTATAGAGGTGTTAACAGTTAACAATTATAAAATTACTTTTTTGAGCAATATACAAATCTTAACATTTATAAATATAAGCAATTGTGAAGAGTCCTTGTGAGAGAATACCATTCATAAAATTGCAAACCCCATCAAAACTTTATTCAATATCAAGTTTACAAATCACGGGTGAAGTATGAATCAATGGTTCTTTGGTGAGATTCATCTGCATGCACAACTTGCAAATATTTCTCAATCTGCACCAACAAACCCACATACTTGGACACATCACATGAACGTGATTCCATGTACCTTCTAATGGTACCAAAACTAGATTGCAAGTCACTATAAGATGGAATGAGTTCCACCTCACACTCCTCTCCCTCACAATCATCATCTGAGACATTAGAAGTCCCACCAATAGAGCCTAAAACATCCCATACATCCTCTTCGGTGACCTCATATGGATTGTTCAAATCAAAGTCTAATTCGTATTGCACATACTCTTGTGCCTCCATTCTTGAACTTCCATCACTAGAACTATTAGTAGCCAAACTTAGTCTTTCCAAAAGACTAGTTAACTCCTGCAATTCCACTTGAGGATTTGGAATGGAAACTCCATTCAAATAAGGTAGTAATTGGATGTGTAGTTTTTATCATCCATATTATGGTTGTATTTCATTCGTTAACATTTATAGAGTCAAATTTACAAAGAAGGGAGTACCATTTTATTAACAGTTAACACGTTTAACATTTATAGTGTGCAATATGTGGGGAGTAGAAGAAAGTTAACATTTAGAGAGGGTTAACACTTATAGGTGTAACATTTATAGAGGGTGGACTGTATGGGACCTCCTATATGGTCATTCCATACAAGAGTATGGGCCCGGGGGGTGCACTCCATTGTCAAGTTGAACACCACGTGCGATAAAAAAAAATCTACTTTTTACATAAAGCATCATCAAAATGGGTCAAAATTTTATCAATTTTTTTATGAGTAGATAAAATCGGTATCTACTACATAGTAAAAAATGGTAACAAAATTTGATGATCTGTTTTTTTAATAAAACATACCATTTCTAACTAGAATGACGCAGAATTGAACGAAAAAATTTACCACAAAAAATGAAAATGACTAAAAATTTCAAAAAAATATACAAAAGATACCATCAATGGTTATGTATATGTAGAAAAAATTTCATAATTTTAAAATTTATCTATGGCATATAATAGAGGGTAGCAAACCATTATCGCACGTGGTTATGAAACGTAAGGGGTGTGATCGCCCTGTGAGTATGGGTAGATTACATGGAATTGGAAAGGCTTTCGAGAAAATATGTGTAAATGATGCGTGTATGATGAGATTGGAATTTATGCTCAAAATATGTTAGCAATATAGGTTTGATATTTAACACCGTTGAGACTTGTGAGGGAGAGCGGACCATTGTGTCCACTTAACCCCTTTATTGGCCATGGGTGCACTTCAATGCACTTGGAACTTTCATACCACCCTTGATGTCAAGGGCGATTCAACACACTAATTACCAACATATTTTTATGACTGCCCTTTTGTATGTGTAAATCAACTCCATTATGAAAATTTGGGAAGAAAAATATCTTCATTTCAACATAATTTGAGAAGATCCAATGGTTGCAAAGTGGAAATCCTCAAGTTGGGCCATATATTGAAAATCTTGTTTGTCCTAAACTTGGATGATAGGATGGATTGAGTCCCTCAATTAGAATAGAAAGGATTTTATGTATTTAGAGAAAAAAATGTGAGAACTTGAATTTTCAAACTTGGGATGTCATATGCATGTTCTAGAGTTGGTCAATATTTATTGACCAGATGAGGTGTATCTCTCACAATAAGCTTGAATGCCAAGTTTAAAGCATGTTGGGTTCAGGGTGTTGCCCATGCTCCTAAAGATGGTTGGGTTTATGATGGGCAACACCCATGGACATGATTGGCATGAAATTTATGCTCTAAGCTACTTTCATATTCTGCTCACTAATGAGCATAGCTTAGAATGTAGAACATCCAACATCAATGTGTATATGGCGAAGTCACAATGAAACAACCATTATGGCTCGGCATCTTGAATAGGGGCAGGAATGAAAGCCACAAAGGTCAGGGCCACCCTCCCACATAATAAATAAAAGTAACGTTGGAGTTTAGTTTATGCCCAAACGTGAATGGGAGCATGTTCCTCTATAGTGTGTTCATGTTTAACCAAGCGTCACAATAAGTGTACTTCCTCTTGGAAGGTGGGTTCCTTTAGTAAGCATGGAACCTAACATCTAGGGGGGGTCGACATGGGGTTGTTTATTGTCTAGTTTCCTTTTATTTAGTATTAGGTATGTGAGGTATTTAATGGCATTTTGGTGTAATTGTTTCATGAGTGTTTTGATCTCATTTTTGGGTATTTTGAGTTTTTCTAAATCTTTAATTGATTGTTCATGGATAACTCCTCTAACACTTGTTGTGATGGCGATGAGGGGGTTGACTTTCTAGCCGGTTGTTCTAAGTATTTGTATGAGTGGGTTGTATTTAATGGTTTTTTCATTGTGGGCTGTGTTTGGGAATCTGTCGTGACAATAAGTGAATTCAATGAATTGTATGACATTTGGTGGGGTTGGCGTTAGGGGGGGTTGGCTGTCTGTGGGGGCGCCTAGAACGCATAGTATGTTTGGTCTAAGCCTGGCTAGGCATGTGCATGGTATAGTGGGGCATGTGCATTGGTGTAGCCAATGTGGAATTGTGCTATCTTGGGGTTTGGAATTTTGGTTGTCTGCGTTGATTAGTGTGTAATATCGCGTATGTTATTTGATTGTAGGGTGTGTGCGATTTGGTGTACTGCTTTATTGTGACGTGCTATACGTAGACCCTTTATGTGGGGGTTTGAACATGTAGATAGTAAGTGTGGCCATGTGTGTATGGCATTATTGGGGCATAGTGTACAGTTTGGATTTGGGTGTAAGTTAGGCCAGAACATACTTTTACGGTGGTTACCCATATATTGGGCGTATAGGAATTTTAGAGTTTGTGTGATCTGGGCGTCTGTAATCTTGGGATTTTTCCAAAATTGGTTGGAGAGTTTGTGGTTGATTTGGTCGTTGGATGTCCATTTGTAATTTTGTGTGTGGACCAGGTTATTTGGTTTACTATAGCAACAATGAGTAGTTTATCCGGGTGATTGTGTTGGGAAGATGGGTGTTATATGGGGGAGTGCTATCATGTGAGCGGTGAGCGATGAGCAGTAACTTGTGAGCGGTGAGTGAGGAAACATATTTGGAAATACACGCACTACTACCCTATATCCGTGGTATTTTGGCATAAATAACAACATTTTTGTTCTATAATAAAATTAATAGAGAGTTAAAAAATGCAATTATTCTAATGAATGCCTAACTCTACTTTTAAATTCAACAACCGCAAGCTTGGCATGAGGGTTTGAAAAATAATTTTAATATTGTTGTTGGATTCAACATCCAATTTTAATAACAATGCAAACACCTTCCAAGTATTGCGCTAAACTGTATTTCTAAAATTCATGTAAGTTTGAGAAATGAATTGATGGAGGTAATTAAGTTTTAGGGTATAGGGTTTAGGAATAAGAGGAAATTGCTCACACAATTTAATGTCCACTAATTGTGATAATTTAAAAGGAAGAATCCAAACTTTGTCACACATCCAACCAAATAATATCCAATCCAATCAAACATATAGTGGATGATATTGACAACTATCTAAATGTCCCTAAACTAATTTAGCTAAATCATTCAGATCATCGCATTAAACCGCCCCATCATCTACGTACGGGTTACGAGCAATTCGTGCAAACATATGGCGAGGAGTTGGTGTCGCTGACCCTGCCATGATCTGAGCAACATTCTTTTGCATATATTGGCAAACCCATATTCGGAGGAGAAGTCATGTTTTACTTTTTTCTACAAAATAAAATCATAAGTGTTAGACTTCTAGTGTGCACATACTAGACATTGGAGGTCAAGTTGGCAAACAATATGTAGAAATTGAAAACTTACGTACTCAATCATTTTTTTCTCGCAACCTTCTTAACATGCCCGTCATCAGAATCGATGGAGGCATTATGTGGCATAGATCCACCTACACTAGGAGTTGGTAGTGAGCTCCTCCTCCTCACTTGAACAAAATGTAAGAGGACACTCAATAAATCATGGACAAAACTTCAAAGTGGCATAATCCCATATTCTTATTTGGGTTGCGGTAAAAATGTAAAGGTTATTAGATTTGTCATCCCATGAAGAAAATCAACTCGAAATGGAGCCAAGGAAAATGGCATTTGAAGCCAATAGCTCGTTTATTATTGTACCTTCAAAACAAAATAACCAGTTAATTGAAGTTAGTGAATTGATCACTTCAGGGCAAATTTCAAGCATGCGATGAAAAAATTGAAATCATGAGAGAGAAAAGAAAATAGAACCCTAAATACCACCTGTTTGATAGCAATGTCTTTTTCAAAAACTTTACCGAGTAGACTAGATTTTGTAAATACATGTATGCCATCAAAAAATGGCCGGAATGTTTTTGTCCAAAGCATAATGTGTCATTTTTCAATGTACACACCAGACCTAAGTACATGTGCATTCCAAAGAATCTTGACTTTCATTTCCTTTTCCATATCCTCAAATTGTTTCACAAAACCATCTTCCAATGCAAAATGACATGTACCAATCACAACCATTGAATAAATCATAAAACATTCAAACTTTGAAATCAAAGCACATAGACATTTAAGGACGAGGAAAAATCTGGGCACAGAAGGATGTTTTGATCAACAATTTTTCAAGTTCCATCTTTGTCAAATGAAGACACATACAACACCCTAATACCCTCCCTATAGCCATTGACAAATTCATTTTCTAAAAGTTGGACATCGATTTCCAAGATTGGTCTCACACCAAGCAACGGTATCAACCGACAAAGAGGGATTGAAAATCTTGACTTTGAAAACGGCTTTATACGAAGTCATCCAATCAAAGAATTAAAATTTATATTTTACAAATCTCGGATGTGAGACATAGTCTCTTCCACATTCAACAAACCATTGGGTAGTGGATGACAACCATAGTCATCCCCACCATCCTAAAATATAAATCACAAAGAAAAAAGAATTAACATGTGACCATTAAAACCACAAACATCATTGAATCCAATTAAATAAATATTATTCCTACACAAACAACCATTCAAGATAAGGAAATAAACAAGTTGAGCAATCTAGTATTGAAGCCCCTCTCGTTCCAGAGGTAGGTCATCAAATCCATCCCCTAAAACCTTCAAGCTCATTTTCTCAACTATCAAGTTCATTATCTCAATCTTAAAGCTTCTTAATTCAAATTTTGGAAGACACAACAATCATCAACCCAACATCCGACTACCATTAATCACACATACCAAGACAAGAGGCAAGCGAGGTACACAAATAAGTACAAGAAGGGATAGAAATCGAGCGTAAAAAAACATAAAAAAACCTTAAAATTTCAAAAAAACTTGCCTCGGAACCGAGACACGTTTTTTTGGAATTTCGGGATTATTTCTTGCTTCTTCATTTGTTGTTTTTGTGGGCAGTAGCCTCTCTCTTGTTGCACTCTATGAGACTAAGGGGAGGTGGAAGGTGATCAAATCCAACCCCCAACCTTCAAGAAAGTTATGAAACTTCAAGCTTGAAGCTTGAAGCCTCAACCTTGGAGCTTTTTGACTCAAATTTTGGAGCATACAACAACCATCAACCCAACATCCGACTACCTCTAATCACACCTACCAAGACAAAAGCCAAGCTAGGTATACAAACAAATGCAAGAATGAAAAAAAAATCGGTGGAAAAAATAAGCAAGGAAAAACCCTGAAATTCCAAAAAAACTTGTCTTCGAACCGAGACACATTGTTTTGGAATTTCAGGATTTTTTCTTGCTTCTTGATTTTTTATTTTGTGGGCATTACCTTCTTTCTTGCTACATTCTATGACACTAAGGGGAGGTGGGAGGTGATCAAATCCAACCCCTCAACCTTCAAGAAAGTTATGAAGCTTGAAGCCTCAACCTTGGAGCTTTTTTATTTAAATTTTGGAGCACATAACAATCATCAACCCAACATCCGACTACCTCTAATCACACCTACCAAGACAAAAGCCAAGCTAGATACACAAACAAGTGCAAGAAGGGGAAGAAATTGGTCGAAAAAAGAAGCAAGGAAAAACCTTGAAATTCCAAAAAAACTTGTCTCGGAACCGAGACACATTTTTTTGGAATTTCAGGATTTTTTCTCGCTTCATTTTGTTGTCGTTTCTATGGGAATTACTCTCCTTATTGTACCCTATGAGACTAAGAAGAAGGGGAGGTGACCGACACAAAAATGAAACAAATGAGCAAATAAAAAAGCAATAAAAAAATCCCGAAATTTCCAAAAACGTTATCTCGGAACCGAGACTCATTTTTTTGAAATTTTGAGATTCTTTCTTGTTTTTTTTGTTGTTTTTGTGGGAATTACTCTCTTTCTTGTTGCACCCTATAAGACTAAGAGGAGGGTAAGGTGATTGATAGACAAAAAATATGAAAAAAATGAAGCAGATTAGCAAAAAAAAGAAGCAAGAAAAATCCTGAAATTTCCAAAAAGTTGTCTCGGAACCGAGACTTTTTTTTTGAAGTTTTGAGATTTTTTCTTACTTCTTTTTTTGTTGTTTTTGTGGGAATTACTCTCCCTCTTGTTACATCCTATGAAACTAAGAGGACGGGGAGGTGACCGACACGCAACAAAATGAAGAAAAAAAATGAAGCAAATGAGCGGAAAAAAGAAGCAAGAACAAATACTAAAATTTCAAAAAAAGTTGTCTCGGAACCGAGACTCAATTTTTTGAAATTTTAGGATTTTTTCTTGCTTCTTTTTTTGTTGTTTTTGTGGGAATTACTCTTCCTCTTGTTGCACCCTATGAGACTAAGATGATGCGGAGGTGATCGACACAAAAACAAAATGCAAAATGGGAAGCAAATGAACGAAAAAATGAAGCAAGAAAAAATCCTGAATGTTTTTTAAAAAACATTGTTTCGGAACTGAAACTCAGTTTTTTGAAATTTTGGGATTTGTTTTTGCATTTTTTTGTTGTTTTTGTGGGAATTACTCTCCCTCTTGTTGCACCCTATGAGACTAAGAGAAGGGGGAGATGTCCGACACACAAAAAAATGAAAAACAAATGAAGCAAATGAGCGAAAAAAAACAAGAAAAAATCCTGAAATTTCAAAAAGAGTTGTCTCGGAACTGAGACTCATTTTTTTGAAATTTCAAGATTTTTTCTTGTTTCTTTCTTTGTTGTTTTTGTGAGGATTATTCTCCTTCTTGTTGCACCCTATGAGACTAAGAGGAGGGAGAGCTGACCAAATCCATTCCTTCATCCTTCAAAAAACTTTTGAAGATTCAAAAATTGAGCTTGAAGATTAAAGCTTGAGGCTTCTTGATTCAAATTTTATAACACAACAACCATGAAGTGAACATCCCAACTACTTCTAATCACACATACCAAGACAAAAGGCACACAAGACACACAAAAAATGCAATGATGGAAAGAAAATGAATGAAAAAAAATCCAAGAATAAACTTTGAACTTTCAAAAAAACTTGTCTTGGAACCGAGACCCATTTTTTTAAAATTTCGGGATTTTTTCTTGCTTCTTTTTTGTTGTTTTTATGGAAATTACTCTATCTCTTGTTGCACTCTATGTATCTAAGAGGAGGGGTAGCTGACCAAATTCATCCCCTCATCCTTTAAAAACTTTTGAAGATTCAAAAATTGAGCTTGAAGCCTAAAGCTTGAAGCTTCTTGGTTCAAATTTTGGAACACATAACAACTATGAAGTGAACATCCCAACTACTTTTAATCACACATACCAAGACAATAGTTACACAAGACATACACAAAAATGCAATGAAGAGAAGAAAATGAATGATAAAAAATCAAGAAAAAACCTTGAACTTTAAAAAAAGCTTGTCTCGGAACCGAAATCTATTTTTTTGAAATTTCGGGATTTTTTCTTGTTTCTTTTATTTTTATTTTTATGGAAATTACTCTTTTTTTGTTGCACCCTATGAAACTAAGAGGAGGGAGAGCTTACCTAATCCATCCCCTCATCCTTCAAAAAACTTTTGAAGATTCAAAAATCGAGCTTGAAGCCTAAAGCTTGAAGTTTTTTGGTTCAAATTTTGGAGCACATAACAATCATGAAGTGAACATCCCAGTTGGGATTAATTTTGACAAATGAATCTGGCACGTCGATAGTTTAAATTCTAAGTATTGTATTTGTTAAATTGGAAAGCACTGATGATAGTGTGTCAGTGTTGTTGGATTTTTAAGTTGTCATTTGTGTTACTGTTGACCTTTCTAATACATCATCATTTCCATTTAGAAGTAGAGATTCCTCCTCTTCAAAACATCCTATGGATCTTTCAAAATCCCCTTACAGTCCTCTGTACATGAGGGTGGCACACCATGGTTTATCATCAGAACGTCCTCTGCTACACCATTTTTTTTCATCAATGGAAATGAATATTGTCGACGTATTGGAACATACAGAGTTTAAAAAAATGCAAATCAGATCTTATGTCCATTGATTTTGACAACATAGAGGTGTGAGATGTCAAGTACTTGCCTTCCTCTTTTCACGGTGACGTTTTGTTTGTATTGTCCTATGTGTCACTTGGAGTTCCAAGTGTCTATGGTCGTTCGATAGATGGCATGGACAAGATGTGTGACGGACACCTTGGTACACCACCAAACCACAAATATCCAAAACGATTTTGAATTGTCCTTAAGGTGTTCTACATGTGCAGGTCATCTCCAATGCCCTAATGATTTTTGTGATTACATGCATCACATTGCGGGCGAGTGCAATAACACCGAATGGGCCGGATCAATTCCTACCTCATTCTCAATGGGTGTTGTTGTTCCTGCGAAGTCCAAATTGGAATGTAAGATTTGTCGTTCAACACCTATATGCATAGTTTTGTGTCATGCTCGCATAATATATGTGCATTCCACATCCTCTGAAATGTCTAGGGCTTGTATTCATCTAGGCGTGCATGATCACCCTGTGTCCAATGGTACATGCCGTGAATCTTTGGACATTGCATACCAATGTGTTGTCAATGAGGTCATGAAAATACCCACTGCCAAGAACTCTGTTATAGTAATAAAAGCGAACAAACAATTCCTAGGAGACTACCTCCTAAAATTTCCATCAAACGGTGAAAGACATCACTTGGCAGGTTCGTCCCTGGAGGTTGTCATGGATAAATTCAGTGTTTTTACCTCTCCAAATTGTCGTAACTTCATATCGGGCTCAAAGCATTATGTTTGTAGTGGAATGAATACGGTAGATAGTATCATGGCACTCAAAGACCATTCGGGCATTAAGTACGTTAAAGTATTTCTCTTCAAGATATCAGTAGATCTCCTGGGAAGTGGTGTGAATCTTGTTAAGCATATGCAAGTGGGAGGAGATATGGAGAATTCATGGATAATATTCTCGGGGGGGGGGCACTGGCGAAAATATTAGAAACCACGTGCGATAAAATATAGGGAGCAATATATTCATTGCACGTAAAATTTGTAAATGAATTACATGTAGTATAGGGAGCTGAAAAAGTGAAAAAGGATTATAAGTAAAATAGGGTCATGTATAATACTATAAATTTTATGACTATTACATCTAAAATAGCATATAGGAAAAAGGAGCTCAATTTTTTTTATAGGATACCTTATACTCCTTATAGAAGAGGGACTATTGTGAGTGGGTTTGTTTGTTGTAGAAGTAAATACTACTATCCAGAGTAGCTGGTTCACAATATAGATTTGCAAAATATATACGACACAGGCTATAAAGCCTTACAGCCTCCATGCAGTTATGAACTTCCTCAACAAAATGGGATATTAGGGACACGAGGAAGAAAATAGGATGTTACTTACCTCAAGAAAATATTTAGATATAAATAAATTAGGGAACCTCTAAATGCCCATCCTTGAAAATTATAAGTAACAATAGGGTGCCATAAAACACCTCCATTTACCTTTATTTCTAAAAATAGCATGCTGTATAATCCATTTTACAAGGTAAATAGCCCCCACTAAATAGGTCATTATCGCACGTGTATGCAAAAAATAAGAGGGAGTGCCCCCCCCCCGAGATAATATTTGACCACGTCAAACGCCTAAAGGACTGGACCACCCTTGTGTATCATGTGTACGATAGCAAATACTATAAGGTGTTGACCATTGCGTATTATGACATGCAATCTGAAAATGGCGCGGCTCAGACTCTCTTATGGGAAAACTTAAATTCCGTCATAGCGGAGAATGGAGTGTCGACTGTGAAAATGTCATCTCAGTCTTTGGGAAAGAAAGGGAAATGGATGTATTGCAAACATCTTTATTATGTGTTTAGATTTTTGTATAAGGTGGATTACGGTAGTGACAAGCTCATTCACCCTCCAACGTACTCCTATAATGAGGTCATGCGGGTACTTGAACTTGCAGGTATGGTAGATTGTGAGTAATATTGCAAGGGTTGTATTCAACTACATGTTTGACAATTTCAGTAAGTGACATGTATTAGTATAGATTGTTATAATAAAAATTAACAATGAATAGATAGTTTTTGAGTTATCCATGGTAATAGGCTCCCTTCATTTTTTTCTCCCAAAATGCACATCCTTTATAATATATATTTTGACAAATACACATCCCAAATTTAGAATGTGTACCCTAAAACCGTTTTTATTTGCTAAATTTGGTAGTTTTTACAGCTCATTGCTCATGTGTTACCGTTCACCACTCACCGCTCACTACTCACTACTCACTACTCATCGCTCATGTCTTAGCATCCCTCGTGTTGTATGTGGTTATGTATTAGGTATATACTATTAAGGCTATCCGTGAAGATGTGGGTATCTTGCGTGTGGCGTTTTGTACCTTGTACTGCTATTAGGATGGCGTTTAATTCGGCTCTGAGTATGTTTTGTAATCCTGGGAGTCTTTCCACAATCCAAAGGTTGTTGGCGGGGCAATATACACGTACCACATGTTGCCGCTTTAGTAATTAACAAGCTCCACTGCCTAAATGATAGTGGGGTCCACATGTGAACTCCATCCGGTGAGAATTTGGGAGGCTCTACCAGATAAGAGATTTAAATGGTTTTTAATGAAGTTTTTTTGGGTGTATTTCAAATCAAAAAGTCCACAACACACTAAAAAAATTAGATGAATTGGATAGAATTAGCTAAGAAAAACCTTTAAAAACCACCATGAACATTGTGGATGATCACAGTCTCTTTAGCATTTAGGAGTTAATTTAATAATATTTTATTATATGTATATGTTGTTGGAAGCTCTCAATAATCGCAAACCATAATATTATCTCATGATGACATCCTTCAAGTTTCAACTTTAATCACACCTTGTGAATATTTTCATTGAGTTGAATTAGTTTCTTTTTCTTTTTCTTTTTAATTCCATTTGATTTTGTAGATATAACAACCATAGAATCTAGTTTGGAGTATTGTGTTTTTATATTTCTTGGACACTCAAGGGAAAATTGTTTGTGAAGATGGCGCAACCATGAATTACACCATCTGAGAGGCTGATGGAGTTGGTGTTCTTGTATAATGTAAACATGAAAAAGGAATGTGCGTTCAACCAAGATTGGATGCATTGAAACATTTGTTTCAAGAAACTCCAAATTATCAATGTGGCAAAGTACTTTGGCCCAAAGCACTTCTCCTTTGATGAAGAAAATGTGCATTTAAGCACAAATCAATGGTTGGAGAGACTAATGAACAAACTTTCTTAGTGAAGAAGAACAAGACATTGCTAGGGGAATATTTTTTCAATCCGTGGAGACCATGAGACACAAATGTGCACAAAAATTAACACGGGAGACATGGATTGTAGTAAGTAGTGTGTCTCTCCGTGCATTTGCCATAGGGGACAATGTGGATTTATTGGCGAGGCCAATTTTTTGATTGGTTACCAGGGGACGGGAAGGTTTTCAGGAGCTAGACGGGTGGCATCCTTGGCCACCTGGTTGGTTCATCTGGAGTAAGGTGACATGGATAGCGCGCAAGGAAATTTTGGTTGTGGCAAGAAGAGCAAGGCAGTCGCCTCTAGCTGCTAGGCCATTGGGCTCCACATGACATTCACTTGGTGGGTGCCCAATTAGAAGGTGGCATTGGAGCAATACATAAGTCTTGTGAGAGGTTTTATAACTCTTTCTGCCAAGGAGGGTCCAAGACGCTCTGTGTCTTCTCCCATTGCAGCAATATAGTCAACTAAAGGTGGTGTAAGGTGGTTTCAAGAATCGAGGAAACCTTTAGACTTCCATGTGCGGTTGTAAATAAAGTTGATTAAAATTAAGATGCTTTGCTATATGCAGCTCTGATGTGTGTTTCTGTGGTGGTTTTGTTTTTGAATTTTTTGGCCAAGCAACTCCTATATTGATCAAATACCCAATAAATTGACATGTGCATTCTTGACATGGTTTACCTCTTGCATGACGAATAAATTGGTCTAGGTTAACTAAATAATGAAAAAAAATAGCTCATTACACTAGCAAGTACAACTTTTGCAAAAGGGAGTCTCCAAACATGACATGATAAGTAGCATCATGTGCTCTCAATTGCGTTTGAAAACCTTAGATGCCTTGATGCAGGTGTCATTGTGTGAGATTGCAATCAGTGATTTGGATCAGGCTTCTATCATCCAAGTGTGAAGGTGTATGCAAGACCAACATATTTTAATCATATATTGATGATACAAGTAGATATAGATATGTTTTTTCGGTCCGGATTTCATTGTTTTGTATGCTATGTCTTTGATTCAATATTGAACTTCGTCTATCTTTCTTACATGTTATAGTTTGCATAGAGATGTTAATACTTAGGGCTGGTTCACATGGGGTCCCAATTCTTAAGTCCCATCCATGTTAGCAAGTCCCAACATGGAGGCAGAGTCCCAACTTTTCAACCTCAAGAAACCATTAACATATTGTTAATTATCATGAAAGTTGGATCTTCATTATTTATGCAAAAATATCACGTGCGTTGAGTTGGGTCTAACTTTTTGCTCAACCCAACTCTCAACACAAGTCCCAACCTCACCTCCAAAAAGTATTGCCATATAGGCATCCATGTCATACTTGGGACCCCGTGTGAAGTGGTGAGTCCCAACTTCCATGCTCTCAACAGCTAAGATGCATGGATGGACCTCAAGTGACTTGGGACTTCGGACTTGGGACCTCATATGAACCGGCCCTTAGTTTCGTAATGAGCCCCTTGACGCTTTTTGTTGGTCAAACATGAAATCCACCTTGAAGACAATTTTCATTGTTCTAGAGAAATATCTTGAATGCATCGTACAATACGTAGCCAAAGTTTACCCATCACAAGTCCGTCGAGACCCTTCGTCAAAGATTAATATTGGCCGCCTACCAAATGGTAAGATTTCTCTAGTAAACCGGCTGGGTTTGAAAAGCTTAGGATGTTGACCAAATGTTTCTAGAACCTACCCATTGGTTGATGTGGCCTTGATCATAATAGCCAATTGTAATGTTGTAGATAATGAGGATTAATGACGATGTGGTTAAACATGAACGCCCTCTAATAAACCCTATTTGTTATAAAATGATGATATAACCAACTGGTAAGCCACAGTACCCACCAACAAGTTTACGTTCACAGCAGTCATTCTACAGAAACAAGGCACATATCTCCAATTTCAAATTGTCACCATTTGCTCAAAAATGATCCAAATCACAAACCGCAAAGTGCGTTGGAGAGATAATGAAATCTACTTTACTAATATATTAGGCATTTACAAAAAAAACTTATAGATTTATATGTAAATATAGCATTTTTTGACAAACTATCTACCATCTAGTGCTACCACCATTAGCTTTGATTATAGCCTTCATATGGTGAGGCATGCTAGCAAGGACAACTTCAATCATCTCTAAAGACACGTCTTCCCATGCCCTTTGAATGGTGTTGACTAATTCTTCTTTGTTTTGTGGTAGCTCTTCCTTTTGGATAGTATCTTTCACAATCTTCCATAGGTTTTCAATGGGGTTTAAGTCGAGAGAGTTTGCGAAGCATCAACACTTACAGTTGATGCTATGAATCTAAAGAAGTGAATTCTCTGTTTAAAGGAGTTGTAAATTGGGAGATGATTTTTCAAAGTTGCACTTTTTTTTCACTGGCACTAGGAGGTCGAAAATTTGAACGTAAACTTGTTGGTGGGTACTATAGATATACTTGAAAGCATTGAATTTCCATTGCATTGAAGAATACAATCACAATCGTGACACCAGAGCCTCAACCAAGAGACATGCTCAGAGAGGAAAGAGACAACTGTGAACCACTCAACTAAGCATAAGGGGACAACACTAGAACCAACTAAAGTTCACATTTCAGGTAGGGTCTAGGTTTCATACTGAATAATGTTTTTCATCGATTAAAGCAGTTCTACTACCACCACATCAATGAGGGGAAAGTAAGATTATAGTCTACAATTACAGAAACATTCTGTGTGCTTCAAAGTGGTCGAGATGACTTCTGCATCCAATTCAGACTTGTCTTAGGCAAATGATAATAGTCTGCCTCAATTGGGTTGATCTAATTGCTTGGTAAAGAAGCAAGGATACACAGATATTTCATGAACATACTACTCTTATAGGTGTAATATACCTGAAGAGCCCACCCTTGAGGCTCCAAAAAATCATAAAAATTTGTTTGTGAACTAACAAAATTTAGAGAAGACCTACAAGAGTTAGCCTCATCGAAACTAGAGGGCCGTGTTTACATTTCAGTCTTTGGCCGTGAGGTATCTGCTACAAAGCCAAGTTTGGATTGCTTGGTGATCAATGCTTTTGTATATACCCAACAAAAATTGGCTACTCTTGGCTATTCTCCGCATTCTCAACCCGCCGTGGTCGCCTCTCTGCCCTTGAGATGGGCTCACTTCCAGTGGTAACAGCACTGTCTCCTTCAACTGGCTCTGCCAGTGGCTCCTCATCTTTTTTCTGCCTCTCCAGTTCCCCCTGCTCTACTTGTTTCTTCATTGCTTCGAACCTGTTTGATGTTCCACTCAATTATAGATTCTTATATGCAGATTTGATATGGGAGAAGATAACTAACACTAAAATCCTGTACTAAGTATGCATGTGGTGAGGTAGAAGGGCTTTGACATCACACTCACAATACCCAAGTATTGACGTCGAATGCAAACTTGTCAATAACATTTGACATAAGCTGAATTCGTAGACTTAACTGGCATGCACATTATCCTGAATTCACTGAAATATTATGCCTCACAACCCAGGCATGGCATTATGTATTGTTACCTTATAAACAGCTAATTTAGTCATACAGACGAGGACCAGCAACTAGAGTTTATGAAGATGAGTTTGCTTACTTGGCCAAAGGAGAGTCAGCAGCAAATGGCCGTTTCAATTTCTCATTTTGACTTGGATCCTTCTTCAGCATGTAAATGCAGAAGAGAGCATGGTCATACAAAGTGACTGGCTGGGTCACTGCATTTACAACTTACAGTTAGTGCAGAAACCTCAGACTGAGACCATGATGCTAGTAGATCCACCCTCTAGATTCAATAAAACCAGATGCAAGAGCAGACAGCCAAGCTTAAAGTCAATCAACTGTGTTCATTGTGAACAGAATCTGATCATAATTGAGAGGGTAAGAAGGGGAGAGTCAGGTGCATGGTCTTCAACCACCATATGGTGGTCTTGTTTTAGTCACATTTAGAAATTCAACTTAATAATTATAAAATGGATACAGGGATTTTATAACGCCCTTTACAAATATCTAACATTTTGCAAAACCTCTCAAAAAAAGCAAAGCAATTTATGATTTGATGATAATGCACAAGATTTGTGAGCTACAGTTCACAAATTTAATACCTAGAGAATTCCTCTTTACCTCCTAATCATTTCTGAACATTTCGGTTTGCATTTCTTTTGGTATAGTTTTATAAGGATTATTGAAGCAACTCCAAGGCATAGTGGAAAGAATTACCCATTTGCAGAAAAAGTGCTGGGACCACTTTCATGTACACATGGATACCAACAGTCATTGCTGCTCCCTGATGCAGAAAGACATGGAATTCAATTATTTCCTGTCATATTCAATAATCTCGGTATAGGCTGATCACCTATAATCGTGATGCACGATCACCTATGTGAATATAGCAATAAAGAATAACAACAATATTGATCAATCTTCCAGCTACTCTTGCTCAATAAGAATAGTCTCAATCTTGTTAACCAGGTGAATGAAATATGTCTTATTACTACAACAAACGATGGTTATCCATCAAATTGATAGTTATAGCAAATCAGACACCACATTGGAAGAAGATATGTGCACACTTTGCAGCCAGAAACATAGTAAATGTGTAGATATCTTCTCTCAATGTGCTTTCTAATTCAACCCTACACTAACAGAGAGTCAGACAAACATAAGCGAGCAAACAAAGATTAGCACTGACCAAGGCGAAGCTCTTGGCTAGCTTTTGAAGCTCTGACATATCATATTCCTTGTATGTCATCTCCTGCTCTTCTTGTGGACCCCTGGAAGAGAAAGAAAGAGAAGTAACGTACCCATCAAACAACAATTCCTCTAAGGTCTTGTTGGTTATTTACACTTTCATGTTTCTAGGTCAGTAAAGAGAAAGAAGCGAAGGGTGCAACAAACCAAATTACACTCCTTTCGAACAGAAAAGATTAACAAATTTACAAAACTGCCGCAGAAATTGAACAATGCAGAGGAACATGTAGCGACTCTTTCCTGTTAAATCAAAGGTAAAAAGTCTTGACAAATAGCATGTGATATGTTCCATGCAGATATGCCTCTCTAGAAAACGCACCGCACCTCGGGATCCCCAAGCTGATGCTCTGAAACTAGAGAGAGAAAGAGATCTATTCACCTTTATCGAGGAAATGACATACATACTAAAATTCCCATATATTTAAGAAATTCCTATTCCTCGAATATGCAATTGGAACTCAGGGAGCAAGGACTGGATCAACGGCGATAATAATCAAAATATGTACATCATCTTAATAACGCACTTCTAAACAGAAGACCTCTGCCATCTCCCAAGAACAACAACCCCCAGGCCGAAGTACAATGGCACGAACTCACAAACTAAGATTCCCCTTTCCTAGGGTATGGTGTAGTGTACGATCAACCTAACCAGCGAGGGAAGACCCTAACGAATCCTACAGAAATCAAGTCTCGTCCATATGTCAACATTCTATATACCATATAGTTACACCAACAACAAAGCTTCTTCACATGGCTGTGCAACTTCGAATTTAGAGATTTCCCCGTGAAATAAAAAAACAATAAGATCCAAGACAAGTATTAGCTACAACATCACATCCTACCAACCAACACAAAAAAAAACAGAGGTGGCCGCGCCTGTCTGTCCTGTCTGTCTTCCTTACGTGGGAGACGCGGGCTTGATTTTGAGAGTCTTTTTGTCGTCGCCTTCTGCAGAGATGCGGGTGTACATCAGGGCCATGACCGCGAAAATAGCAACCTGCGAGACGCCATACAAGATGCGGATGATCAACAAGTTCTGCGGCACATCGTAGTCGAACTTAGCCACCTTCATGCCCAGCAGCAGCGCAGGCCCGATCATCATCTTCCATGGAAACCCCATGCTAACCTTAGCTAGCTCTCCCTCCCCCTCTCTCTCTCTCTCGCGCGGCTTCGGTCTCCTCGGTTGCAGCAAATGGCCTAAATGCTGATTGTTGAGACTAAATGCGCAGCAGAATCGGGCAAGCGAAGATGAAGAAGAGGAGAGGGGGCTCTTCCCGAGTGCGCACGAAACCCTCGGAATGCTGGTCGGAAAGGTCAGTTAAGTTACGGACGTAGAGCTGGAGCAGCTGAGGCCGCGCTTTGGCCAGGCCGAACGTTGGAGGAAAGGAAGGGCAAGGAAGGCGAGAGGAGAGGGCAGGGCCAGCCATTGCCAGGGAAGCTGCTCGATCTTTAACTAGCTGACCCTTAAGCTTCCTAGCTCCATCGGTGCCAGCTGGACACCTACAATGATTTCCTCATAACTATAGGGCCCAACACCAAACCATCTAGGTGTTCTATTAGGGCCACTTCACACACGAGCCAAGAGCCGTGACCATGAAATTGTGAGAGCCCAAAAGAAAGTGTCCAAAGGCCGTCCCAACACACTTCCAAAATCATTTAGTGTGGTCGTGGATCCTCAAGTGTAGTGTGAAGTCATATGTGACCAGGCCCTCAACCAAATGCTATTCCAATCCATTTCTATTCATGTAGGGTCCTCACACATGATAAAATAGAATCAACCAACGGTTGTGAGCATTTGAAGTGTCATGGTCTCCCGGTTTTGTGTTAGGCCTACCTCCAAGGGGTGGTTTTTGAAATAGTCCAAGTGACCATGAAACATGATCCATTTGATGCCATGTAGGAATCCATGTAGACTTTACATCCATCCTGCATTCACATACTCCGTTGGTCCCTCAAGCGTAGTGTGAAGCGAACTTAGACCGGCTATGACTTTTCCCCCAATGAGAGTGATGGAAGTGTAATGGTCACGGGCTCTCAGTCTCATGTGTGAAGTGGCCCTTAGTCAAGATCAAAATGTTGGGTCTATGTTAAGGAGTTTCCGCTAGCCTCTGGGGTCAAGGCATGGAAAAATGAAGTGGTTACCTAGTGATTGTCAAGGAAAGGGTTTAATCTTTGCTCAAATGAGTTTTTCGACTGGGTCCATGACTATCCACTAGATGTATGTAATTGGTTTATCTGATAATATGGGGTCCAAGACCAAGGAAACTCCAAAATCAATCAATATTATTATAGCATGCCCACGCTAGGGCCGGTCGTTGCTCCTTGGCAGCATGAGGAGGCCCTCTTGATGGGGAAGGTTCAGCTCTTCCGAAACCTATTGCTATCAGTAAGTAAATGCTCGCAGTAACCTCACTGGATGTATTGTATTGTAGTTTCGCCCGTTCACTTCACTACATGCAAGACCAAAAAAAAACTCTTATCAAGCTAGAAACTATCCCTGTTGCTGTGGGTCACTCATTGGTCCTAGTGTGGGCCTGCGATTAGTCGAAAGCAAAAAATTTGGATCCAAAGAATTTACACTACATCATGGTTCCATGCAAGGTTTATGGAAAAATGAAGTGACGCATTAATGTAGCAATTATTGCTAAGGAAATGTTAAATCAACTCAGCTTTCTTACTAGGTCCATGGCTGCCAACTTGACATTGTGAATGATATATTTCATAAACTAGGGTCCAAGACCAAAGAATCTCCAAAAGTCAAGCAATCTTGTTAGTCCAAAGCATAATTATGAACCCAAGGAGATTACATAAGGGTCTGGGTCTAAACTTTGAAAGAAGGGAGTGGCCCTAATGTGGCATCACTATCCCATTAAATCTTCGTTGTCCACGCTCAAGACAATACTCTTCCTAGTTCAAGAAAATACTAAATTTCAAGCCTAGATCCAATCTTGAGTCCAAAAGTAAAGTCCTTTTAAAAGATATCCTGAACCCAAGATTTTTTAACTTGGAGTTTGTTGTAAACCTAGCTTCAAACTGTACATCTACTATTTTTTGTCATTCTTTTAGATTCTTACTTTTGACACAAACGACTTCCCATTTCATTTAGAAGTCTCCTAAAAGTAAATGAACCTTAAACAAACATTTTTAGATCCACACCCACATAATATTCTTCAGTGACCTCAACTTCTTTTTTCTTTTTCTTTTGGTAGTTTTAGCTTTGAAAATTGAGCATATAACCATAACATTATTCAAATCCATAACAATGTTCTGTGGGACTGACAATATTCCACGAAATATTCCACCGAATGCGGAGAATGTCTAGAATATTCTGTGGAATATTGTCAGTCTCGCATAACAATGTTATGGATTTGAATAATGTTATGAGGTGGAATGGTTGGTGAGGGAGCTGAAGTAAGATTAGGTAGGGTCGGGTTACTCTAAGCCATTGGATCGGCTAGGTGAATTGATTATGGATTACGGAAATTCCCTCGGTTTTATACGCGTGAGGTCAATTTGAATGGGGGAAGATGAAGAAGTCCCAATGGAACAATTATCATCCATGTCAATGGGCCTACAATGTTGTGCTTCAAATAGCACATGTGTATGCAAAGCATCTCAAAATAGAGTAAGGTCATTTGCGGAACATGGCGAGGAACGAAGGTCATAGCTAGGATAATGATAACCCTTACAATAACCAATCATTTCCCATGGGGTGATAAATGTACGATCCTTGCCATTGTGACTTTATAATACCGCAAAATAAAAAGATATTAAGCACCATCTACGAAGGTGCACTCAAAAATGACGATCATGATCACCAACCACATGATGTAGATTGTTGTGATGGCGAAGCACATTGTAAATTACCAATGCCCTTGAGGTTCATTGGCGGGCCACCAATACAATGTCCTTGCATTTGCCAAGCATACATTTATCGTGATCATAATCACCTTCCAAGTAGCCTAGTGGTATTCACTCGGAAGCATATCACATGATGTCTTTCCCAATGAGGTCGGACATTTCTTGTTCCATTCCTGAACGACCCAGTCATAATGTTATTAAGCAATGTGTGTTTGTTCATGTGGGCCTTGAGAATATAACCATGTGATGCCACAGCTAGTGTAGACACTGCTTAATAACTTTATGGTAGGATTGTAAGGGTTGGTTCACACAAGTCTCAAGTCCCAAGTCACTTGAGGTCAATCCGTGCAATCTCAACCGATGAGAGCATGGAAGTTGAGACTTACCACTTCACACAGGTCCCAAGTCCTAAGTCCCAAGGATGCCGACATGGCAACAATTTTTGGAGGTGAGGCTTGGGACTTGTGTTGAGAGTTGGGTCTAGCAAAAAGCTAGACCCAACTCTCAACACAAGTCGTGCGAATATATTTTCATAAATTAATCAACATCCAACTTTGATGATAACTAACCATATTTTAGTGTTTTCTTGAGGCTCAAAAATTGGGACTTTGCCTCCATGTTGGGACTTGCTAACATGAGCGGGACTTGGGACCCCATGTGAACCAACCCTAAGTCTATAAGGACCTTCTAACATATTAAAGCCTTATGCCCACCAGATATTTCCATAACATTATTCAGTTGCATGGTTGTGTTCCATTCTATATTTAGCATCTACCATGGGCCTCCACTATGTTACCTTCATGGAAAAAAATATAAAAAAACTAAATTGACATTGGTTGGAATAATGATAAGTGCTAGTATGAATATTGTGAATAATATCAATATTTTTAGTGATAGTGTTGCCATGAATAGTATTTTCAGTTTGTAATACCATGATGAACAATGTTTCTTGTTAATAGTGCCAAGAGTATATTTCACCCAAATTTCCAAGTAATGTACGAATAATAAACAAATATGCTTACTTTGTTCAAGGGGCCCATAAAATATAATTCATATATTCCAGGGTCGTGGAATTGACCCACATGGTTGAATAATGTTATGCCCCCTCCCCCCCCCCCAACTTGATATGCAAGGAGAATCCTAACTGTGTTTCCTATACCCACATCGTAATATTGGGCAAGCTAACTAACAACATCTAGATTATGCCTTTGATAAACTGTAAAGCACTAGGCACTAGAAGAATCCATATTACGATCCACCAATATGGAACCCTTTCTATAAAATGATATTCTTCTCCATAAGAAAACCATTTTAAAAGGTCTAAGTAAAGGTCATAACATTACTTAGTTGATGAGTTATGGTCATGGGCCTTACAATAGATTCGAGCATAAAGGACTCCGGATGCCAACAACCATTGCAACCATACTAAGTTTGAATTCAGGGCAAATGAACACAGCTCATCAGCTAAGTGATGTTATGGTCTACTAGGTGATGTAGAGTATTGGCGGACCTTCAAACATACTACAATATATGTATATTGACAAGCCCATCAATACTATTTACACGTGGCCATGAGGGTATATTTGGCAGACACACAAACTATGAGATTTTTAATAAACCCCCGAAGAAGTTTACTAGTTGCACACTAGTAGATGGGAAATTATAAACCCCCGAAGAAGTTGCACACGGTAGATGGGACATTATGAACATACTATACATTAGGGCCACTTCACACATGAGCCAAGAGCTGTGACCATGAAATGGTGAGAGCCCAAAAGAAAGTGCCCAAAGGCCATCCCAACACACCTCCAAAATCATGTAGTGTCGTCACGGACTCTCAAGTGTAGTGTGAAGTCATATGTGACCAGGCCCTCAACTAAATGTTATTTCAATGATTGTCTATTCATGTGGGTCCTCACACATGATAAAATAAAAGAAATCAACGGTTATAAGTGTTTGGAGTGCCATAGTCTCCCGGTTTTGTGTTAGGCTTACCTCCAAGAGGTAGTTTTTGAAAATAGTCCAAGTGACCCTGAAACATGATCCATTTGATGCCATGTAGGAATCCACTTAGACTTTACATCCATCTTGCATTCACATACTCCGTTGGTCCCTCAAGCGTAGTGTGGAGCGAACTTGGACCGGCTCCGCCTTTTCCACCAATGAGAGTGCTTGAAGTGAAATGGTCATGGGCTCTCAGTCTTGTGTGGGAAGTGACCCTTAGTATACTCTGATTGATGGGCCTGTTGATACTACAAAACAACCCACTTCAAAAAACACTACACTGTTTTTTGCATTTAGTGTTGTCAACAGTAATTACGAACCACAACACTAAATGCCAGTGACGCCCTTAATGTTTACATCACCACAATTAGTGTTATAATATTTTTATGTTTTGTGTTTTGTTGCCGCATGGTTGCACCACCACCATCTCTACCACCACTACTTGAACACTATTTGTCAAGTGTTTGGTAGATAATGTTGCAGGTAAATGAATAGTAACAACATTAAATGCCACACAACACTAAATGCAAAAAACAGTGTAATGTTTAAAATTACCAAAAATAACATTGAGGAACTTTAGGAAAAATATCGGCAAGGCCCCCTCGGATACCGCGAATATGGAAAACAACATGTCATCCACTACTTGAAAGACTTTAGATAACCAATTTGTAGTGACTGTAGATGCTCCAATCGTGTAGAAAGGTATATAAGGAATTCAAAATGTGAAAAAACAATGTGGAAACAAAAAGGTGTGGTACAATCATAGATTTTTTAGAGCGTGATAGATGACAATACGGAAACACCTAGAACTACTTTATACCAATACATGTCACGCTTGGATTGCACTTGATACACATCCACCTTGCACACCCGTAGTAGTTGTTCCGCTCTTCCTCAAACAATAGAGGAGGGGAAAAAAGAAAAGAAAAAGAAACTCAACTATTGAAGACGCTTATATCCCAATTTTGTAACTCCTATATTATATGGCCTTGATTATAATCACTTATAATGCATTTTAGTTCGATTTCGAGTGATATAATTTGTGTTAATGTAGGAAACTCTTGTAATCCTTCAGACCTTGGACAATTGCCAAAATAACTATAGTTAACTAGATTTTTTTCAATATATTTTAGGGAACAACTATGGTTAACTAGAAAAAATCAAACTGATTTGAAGAACAACTATAGTTAACTAGAAAAATTTAAGACTAGATCCAAGAACAATTATTGTTAACTAGAAAAAAATTAAAAAAATCTCCGTTCTCTGTCAAAATCGAAGAAGTTTGCCTCTTGATTTGCTTTAGTTGAGGGTCTTTAATATGCTCATGCCACTGAGGATCATCAAGAAATACCTTTATATCACATTGTTGCACTCTGGAACAACCTCCATGTACACCACCAACATAAATAACACACTAGCACACTACAACAAAGTTCCGTGAACATGCTACACTCAACTTTAGTTAACTAGATATAATTATAGTTAACTATATTTTTTGGCAGACCGAATTTAAAACAACTATAGTTAACTACATTTTTTGGCAAGTCAAATTGCGAACAACTATAATTATGAAAGGCAACTAGTTAACTAATAGTTGAATTAGTTGGTTAGTTGTCCAAGGTCTGTAGTCCTTCTAACAAGAAATCCAAAAATGTAATTAGTTATAGGAAATGAATATTCCTTGAAGCATGTAATTGCATTAGAAACCTAATTATTTGAGTTTTTTTAATACATGTAGCATATGCCAAACTATCCAATTTTTTTAGCTTTTTAATAAAAATTTAAGATATTTTGTTATAAATAAAACATTGCCAATGACTTTTTAATTGGCGGCAACTATTCGTGTGGATCTTTTAAAATTAGATGCTCTAAAAGGTTTAAAAAAGGTGTTTCAATACTTTATCTATGTTGTGAATTTTTTTGAATAAATATGCAACCCAACTTCTTGTACATCTCATTTTATTTAATTTGGTCTTCACGCAACTTTTTGGTCCTTTTATTTTTGAATTATTTGATATAATTTTTACAAAAGCCATCCTCTAAGCCATTTTAATGTTGATGCCCCTTGCGTATAATATGGGAGTTGCGTACCCTCGGGGAGATCACTCCCTTGTAAAGTTGAACAACCACATGCGAACACTTTACATCTAAAAAATCTTACTTTTTACATAAAGCATCACCAAAATGGGTCAAAATTTTATCAATTTTTTTTCATGAGTAGATATACATGGTATCTATTATATAGTAAAAAATGGTAACTAAATTTGATGATTTGTTTTTTTATAAAACATACCGTTTCTAACTAGAATGACGCAGAATTGAGCTAAAAAAATTACTACAAAAAATGAAGATGACTAAAAATTTCAAAAAACTATACAAAAGATACTATCAATGGTTATGTATATGCAGAAAAAATATCATAAATTTTAAAATTATCTATGGCATTAATATAGGGGTAGCAAACTTTGTTCGCACGTGGTGTTCAACTTGACAATGGAGTGATCTCCCCGAGTGCGTACCCAGGGCTTATATAGTGTAGCAGAGGCCCTTGTCCATGGCCTTTGCGACCGTAGAAAATACTAAGATCTTGCTTGTCGTTTGTGATTGGCCTAATTGTCACTCTAAGGGTGAGTTTCCATGTAGGCTGCTCGCCCACCAAATTCTAGTGGAAATGTAGATTCCACATGGTGTCACCTCTACATTTCCACTAGAAACTAGTGGGTGAGTGGCGTACATAAAAACTTGCCCTAAGTATTTAATGTGGCACCACCACCTGGGACCACCACGGGCATCTAATCCAAATAGAAGATACATGTATAACCTAAACATATACTACATATATAAATTGAGACGCCATTCCACACATACCGTGAATTCCCGAAGGACGCGTAACGCTTAAGGCGTATAACTTATGGTTACCTAATGGAATTTGCGGTTTATTGTAATGCAAGGCCCCATGCAAAAGCATGTGGCAAAAAGTGCATTCAAGAGTCCCGCCACCATCATGGCTCAATGTATATATTGGGTAAAAGTGTGATTTAAGATTTGATGACCTACATTCCATTTGAAGTGTTAATTGAAGCCATGTGTCTCCTTGCATTCCGATGGCTACTATTAGAATCATATACACCGTAAGGTTCCTCCGTAATGTCATCTTCTGTAATGTCACTCCCTCTCTTATATCCCATAACCCTAGGGAACAGATGTGCTTACTTTAAATATCCCTCCTTGTTGTCACATTTCCCTCTCATATTTCACGGGAGTTGACATTAAAAAGCACCAGATAATTCAAACCGCGCGCTTGCACACATCACGTTGTCATTGTTGTCATTATTGTCGTTATTGCAATGTTGACTTTGTGTATTCCCATGATGTCACACGTTACACTAATTCTCTATTATCATACATCCATGTTGACACTGCATACCTCCTTAATATCACATGCACTTTGGTTGCCACATGCATGATATCAGGGAGGTTAGAGTGTAGCTTGTTGCGTAAAAATCATCATTGAGTTCATGAGAATGTTCTAATGTTGCATTTGGACTTGAACTTGAATGAATGAACTCCCTTTTACATGCCAATATTCAACAAGTCATGTCTAAGTGATTTTATTCATCCGTATAGCAACCACGTTTAAAACACAAATATTCTATTTTGTTACCGGTGTAGTAAATATGCAAAATAGCTTGAAATGTGGAAAATTAGTGTGGAGCAACCTAATTGCTCATATCAATGTCCATCAAATAGGGTCATTAGTGTGACCTTTTCAATAAAACCAATCACTGTATGGACTTGCGGTTCCAAGTTTCTAACATTCTCACTTTTGGGCATGTGGAGGCATCTAGAGCCCGGTGAATGTTTCTTCGTACTTATTTAATGAAATTTTTCTAGTAATTGTGGTGCAATATTGGGTTAGTATCATGGTAAAAGTAAGAATTATGAATATTTATGAAATTAGTGTTAGAAACTAGTGTTAGCCACACTAATAACCCATTTGGTGTTGATGAGGGTCGGTTTGCAATAGTGGCTACTACACCATATTCATTATTTTGAGAGATTTCCAATCTCTCAATTTAATGACAGATCAGGTCGAGTAGATGTCAAAAAACGAAATCCGTAGATGTCAAAAAACACCTCATATGCCCAGTTTGGACAAAATTTGAGTAAGTTATGGCCATTTGAAAATTCCAGTTTCCCAATCTGTGGTGCAGATCAGCTCGACTCGACTTGATCTGTATTTTCTCAAAATCGTGGAATTCTCTCATTATAACGAATATGGTGTTCTAGTGAGCAGTGACCATGACAACCACTTTCTAAAACCTCTCATTGGTTGAGAAATGAGTTCAATTGTCACACCTTGTTTTACACAAGGTCACCTACAGTAGGAGTGACTATGGGTGAACTTGTCAAAAATGGGATCCTATATTTTCAAAAGAGAATTTTCTTTTCATTTTATTTGAGGGCTCTCTATTTTTGTGAAGAATATATGTAGTTATTTAAATATTGTAATATATTTATGTTTCCGATTTCATTAAAAACCACTATTGTATGTCTCACTCTATGCTATGACACGTGACCAAGGCTTTAAGAATGTCACGTGGATTTTTCTTGGTCATGGTATTCGGTCCACCGAGCATGAGCACAATAACTCATAAATCAATGTCTCTCGCAGCATTTGGCCACATGTACAAAATGCCTCAATCGAATTTGGCTTATGTAAGTTAATTTTAACTCATGTTTGAATTACCCATGTTCATCTGCATTTAATAATGGCGAAGTGACACGTCAAATATTATTGCAATTCTAGTGTGTGAAACAAGTGGATAATATGCTCACTATGGTTGCCAAAAACAACAACAATATGTGCAGTTAGGTCGCCCCACAATAAAATATTGACTTCCACATCATTTTTGAAATTTCAACCGACCTATGTATCTAGTCAAAGCCAAAATCAACACACACACACACACACTTCCAATAACCATGACTAACTCGAGGGAGGTCCAATATATTCTTCAATTTGATTTATGTTGATGTTTCATTATAGATTTGCTAATGCAACTCAATATTATATGTATATATATATATAGACTTATAGGGGTGCAAGCACGGTAAAGAGGACAGCTCCTGATCCGTGCCTAGTGTTTAGTGAAAGTGATTCAAACTATACACTAACTTTGAATTTTGTGAAGGAAAAAATCATAAACATTTTAAAAACATACTGATCTACAAAGCCAAGCAAATTATGATGACAAAAATAATTCCAAGAAAAGTCTACATATTTTAGAAGACGGTACAAGTGGTGTGCAAGTAGGTGATATTGAACAAGTGACTATCTAAAATTTGTTTAAAGTACGATAAAATTACATTAAATTAGTGATTTTCCACAAAGTTTTGTGATGATGCCCTCAAGTAGATAATGAATTCAAGGAATATGAAAGAAACTTCCAACTTCAAAATAGTTAAGGTCATGAAATCTACATCCAAACCAGACTCAATCATTTGCTTTTGAGCATCACTTTTAATGATAATATAAAAGATGTCAACTTGATTTTCTACATTTGAGTATTCAACACAATAACAAAGGTCATCATGAAAAGAAATTCAATTTAAACAACACTTTGCTACTACTTTCAAGCCTTTGACCAAAAAAATGATGGTTTTAATATACCGGAGCACTTTTTTGGTCTACTCTACCATGATTGCTTAGATCTAAGGTTATATGGATAAGGAAAAACAAAAAAAACAAAAAAACAAAACAAAAACAAAAAAATGAGAATGCATTTTAGAGTAATTCTTGCGACAATAACATGGGAAAATAAAAAAGAATCTGATAGAAACCCCAATTACACGTACTTTCAAAAGTGATGTTGTTCAATGACGATCGATCACTTTAGATGTGTGCTTCCTATAAATAACACAATGTGCATGCAACTAAAACATGTCTATAACAAGAGATGCAATCCACAATAAGTCTAGTTACTTCGAGTTTTATCATAATATCCGCAATAGAAATGCACATATATACAATTTCATATTGTCCAGAATGCATGCATAAGTCTAGACTCACTCAAAACTTAGCTAGATTATGTGACTCTGATTGAGAGAAGAATTTTCTCATTTTGCTCCGGCTACTAATAACTATCATCCCAGGAGCTCTCTCTCTCGACGCTACTATGGCGATAAGTAGAGGTGGGAGGTGTTTGCCTCTTTTGCGATTTTGGCCCAGCGGAATCAGGAGACATTGATCTGCTAGTGGAACTGCCTGAGGTGTCTGAAGGTGTTCCTGAATTTTTTTGTCTCTCTGCCGATCTTCGCTCAGCGGCGGGAGAAATCCTTCGTTCTTCAGATTTTGATACCTGTACCGCCTTCCCTGTTCTCTTTACGGATTCTTTGAGCTCCTCTTCCAACTCAGATATCTTCTTGAGATACTTAATTCTCTCTTCCTCTACGATCAAAAGTTTCGCATCCAGTGCCCGAGTGTTCTTGATCTGTTCCGCCGTCTCTTGATGAGCTTCCGCCAATTTCCCCTGGACCTCGGCAATCGTCTTGAGATACTCCACCTTCTCCTCAGCTTCGACACGAAGCTTTGCCTCCAATTCCGAGATCTTGTCAAGCTGCTCCGCCTTCTCCTTTTCACCTTGTTTCAGTTGGCCTTGCAGCTCGGAAATCCTTTTGAAAATCTTCTCTCCTAGATACTTCTCCAGGTTTCCGCTGTTCTGCAATCAGAAAAGCATGTTCACCCATCCTCATTGTCATACTATGACACAACCTGTGTGTTGACCCACGTTTGTATGGCGTTCTGGCCAAGGCATATGTAGGCCTTTCAAAACTTCTGCAAGAACGGATTCCTATTTTGTAACTAGAGGTAAGTTGAGTTCCATTTGGAAACACATCTCGAAGCAACGCCATGATACATTTTCTTCAAGTCCCTAGTTTATGAAAATTACAGACACATTGATACATCCTAAGCCTCTGAGAACTTAAGTTCCCTCCCTCAGTTGATCCAAAAAGACATGAAGAAGCGTAAGACAATGTTGAAAAAGACAGAAAACAAGAAAAGAAAAACGTTGTCCTTAAAGTACCTCCTTCTCTTTCGAGGATACACATTGTACCTTCGCAACCTCATTGTGTCCTTCCGAGATTAATCTGGCCCTCTTCGAACGTCCAATCGTCCACATTGTTGTTCAATCCCGTAGGTCTCAGGGCTGCGTTTCCCAAGATACTGCAAAAGTGAACACATTCAATTCTTATCCGAGTTTTCTTGTAAGATGGAGAAGGTTAATATGTCCAGCTCAAAATTAAGGCTCAAACCTTTGCCGATTTCCAATGCAACCTTGATGTTACCATTGCCAGCGCAAAACTGAAGTCGACAAAGTGGCCACCACGCAACAATAATGTGTACAAGATAGGTGATCCGGAGACTAATACTGCATCGCAAGAACCCTGCTTCTTCTCTTTCTGATGAAATACAACTACTCTCAACTTTCGGACTCGACGACGACAACTATATTCAGATCAACAACCTAGACACGGCGTCTTAAAAATGAAAGTACTAAAGAAACTCCTTCAGAAGGTTAAGATGGAAATACATACCAGCAACGCAGAGTAGCTCAAGGTGAAAACAACCATGCACATGACACAATTCCTGCAAACAAATTTGAGGCGCTTGCGAAAGAGGACCTGCAGTAATCCATACACCTTGATTTCTCCGGACCAAGTGCAGTTGTCTGCTACTTCCGAAGTATAACTGCAACTTTCCTGGAGTCCTTTCTAAATCTGTTCTCCGACCTTATCTAAATTAAGCCTCGGATGTCTCTTCCTCTTGTCCAAAACTTATATCTAGGCTGCTGTGTGAACAGATTTGCCCGCGCTGAGTTCAGGTTGCTCAATATGCGGCTATAGATTCTTCCAAATTCACAGGTTACACTAATTAGTGTGGGTTACCATTTGGAGTTATGTGTTGCTATAACTTTTTAACGGCTTTTTAAAAAAAAATTAACCACCTAAGTTATATGGTGTTCTTCGATGTGCATACTAACTACTTTGGTTATTTGGGGAAAAATTGGTATTCTCAGTAAAATGTTATATAGCAATGCCGTAATTCCAAGTGGTAACCCACACTAATTAGGCAAAGAATTTTACTCCTTAAAGGTTTACCAACCTATCCATGCAGGTGCTTCTTCTGTTCTCTAACCCTGACTAATTACCATAACAATTAGAACTATTCTTAAAGTCTCACAGAAACTCTTGATTTGGTAGGGAGTTTTGGCCCACTTTTCAAAACCCCCTAACATTTGATGAAATGAAGGCAAGGCATATCATGACTTTGGCCAAAAGATGACTATTTAAAAATTAATACCATGACGAACTTTTGAAGACACCTAAAACAATTGCTCTCAAAAGGGTGACAAGTTCATTTTTTGACCATCTCTTCCCTGAAGTCAAACACCTCCGCTTCAATTCACCAAGATTGGTGGTTCCAACACCAATTGAACGCTACTGAGACATTATAAATTGTCAAAAGTGGAACAAAACTCCCTACCAAAACTTGAGTTTTCCAGACACTTCAAAGATTATTATAAGTTATCCATATTATTCTAACCACTTGGTCTCCTAAAACTATTTTTGTGCTTCAACATGGAGACCGGAATTTGGCATTACTTGTTGTCACCAAGGATCCTTCACAAGGCCACTAGAAGATTCTTTCCGCATTGTCTTTGCAATGAGCAAAGTAAATCGTATGGAGGAGCCCTCTTTTTAGTGACTGATGGCATCATGGCTGCAAGAATCTACACTAGTGGAGCCAACCAAAATGAGTGATCAACTAAATTACATGACTGTGATTCGTGGGCATTAGGGCTTGTTTCTAATCGCACAACAATGACATGATTCCACACATGTGAGATGTAGTGTTACATTGTTCCCATGAAATGCCTCACCATTGATGAGAATCCACTATCAAATACAACTAATGAACACCTCACAACTCCAACTTGACAAGGTAAAACATACTAATTTAATATAAGGGCCAATTCACATGGGGTCCCAAGTCCCAAGCCCCACTCACGTTAGCAAGTCCCAACATGGAGGCAAATTCCCATCTTTTGAGCCTACAGAAACCATTTAATTAAGGTTAATTATTATAAAAATCGAATTTTGATTGTTTTATGTACAAATATTCACGAGACTAGTGTTAAGAGTTGGGTCTAGCTTTTTGCTCAACCCAACTCTCAACATGAGTCCCAAGCCTCACCTTCAAAAACTGTTGCCATGTAGGCATCCATGTCATAGTTGGGACTTAGGACTTGGGACCCTGTGAAGTGGTAAGTCCCAACTTCCATGCTCTCAACGGCTAAGATTGCACGGATTGACCTCAAGTGACTTGGGACTTAAGACTTGGGACCCCGTGTGAACCGGCCCTAAGAGCATCGGTTGCCGTTTTGATATGTCATGCACATTCCAAAACAAAACAAATAAATAAAATAGTTGGAGGCAAAAAACTATAAGCATATGATGGAAACTCTAATTATGCGTGTTTGAAAAAGCAATGTGTTGAACACACCACTTAGGGCCATTTCACACACAAGACTGAAGGCCCATGACCATTGCAATCTAAGAGCTCTCATTGGTCGAAAGGACGGAGACTGTCCAAGTTCACTTCACACATGAAGGCGAAGGCCTAAAGGCCCAAAGAAGACTTCATGGATGAAAAGTCTACATGGAGTCCTACATGGCGGACTATGGATAAGGTTTCATGGTCTCCCGGAATTTTCGTCAAGCCCACCTCCAAGAAGTGGGCCTCACGCAAATTCCGGGAGACCATGACTTTTTAATATATTTTTTAAGCAAGACAGATTGCATGGCAGATCCCATAACAAATTCCAGGACAAACAAACACCACGAAGTGATTCTCTCAAATTGATAGAAGTTTGAGACATATTATATTAAACCAAATCCTCCCCTCTTTTTCTGCCAACAAAATATGCAATGGTCCCGCAACATGGTCCATTCTCACTTCACACTATGCTTGAGGGCTCGTGACTACATAAAACGGCTTTCCCAACACCCATGGTATGGCCTTTGGATGAGAGTCAAGGGTCCTCACCATTACAAGGTCACGACTCTTGGTTCATATGTGAAGTGGCCCTTACCTTCCCCATCCCTCATCTTGGAACCTTTAGTCTTTGTTCATGTTTGCTTCTCTACCAACACCTGTCACAAAACCCATTTTTATGTATTATAATTGCAATCCTTTATACAATTTATAGCCTGCATCACAAATACATAGTTGCACTTGGTTAGAGATCCCTACATCTTCAACAAGTGTTGTGAATAGTCATTC
Source organism: Polytrichum formosum (assembly GCA_964035585.1). Taxonomy (NCBI): domain Eukaryota; kingdom Viridiplantae; phylum Streptophyta; class Polytrichopsida; order Polytrichales; family Polytrichaceae; genus Polytrichum; species Polytrichum formosum. The sequence continues at coordinate 21,559,980 of OZ037939.1, read as the reverse complement.
GCCACTCTCCCCTCCCAATAAATCCCCAAGTGGAGCTATTTAATGTATGTGACCTTTATTGTGGACACTCCCAACTCATCAAAGAGTTTTCACCATTGGATTGGATCAGAAATTGTCTCATTGAATTAGCAATTTGAGATTCACAAAGATTGTCATATTAAGTTTCAAAATCAGAGTTGACATGCAAAAGTTATCAGAGGTCAAAGAGAAGACTCTCTCTCTACATCAGCCATATAGACCTTCCCAGTTGTGTTCACTGTTGAACCTAGAACGGTGTCTATATGTTGACTACATAGTGCAATCTCACTGTGACACGTGTCTTTTTGGTGTCCATCCTTAACATTAAGACTTGCCATTAACCACTCTAATTTGGGTACTCCATTTAAGAAGAGTGACCACATAAGGCCCACATCCCTGACATAGCTTACTACATGCACATTACAGTAAATACATGAGAAGATCCATCGTGAACTCTCAAGCTGTCAGAATAATAGAGCCTGCCTGTGCCATCCTATTTGCCTTGCATTTCAACACACTCTCCCACCTGCGAACGCCTTCATGGCAAGGACGCTGTGGATATGAATTGCCCCAGAGGTAATCAGCCAAACATGAAGGGAAACATCCAATATTTTTAAACCAGACATCAGCTACAGGCAATACCCTCAACATTGCAATAGATGCAAGGGGGAGAGGGGTGTGGGGACAACGAAAGGGAGAACTGCCAGCAGAACACTTTCCATATTTTTGCAATTCACAAAATACAAAAAAATAATATTTAGAGGCAAATGCAATAAATCCCCAAGTGGAGCAAAAAGGTAAGGTGGAGCAAAAGAATAAAATTATTGACAAGCATACCGAGCTGCAAGTACTACAAGGAAAAGCGACTGAAATGCCCACCTCAGCACAGGTGTAGTTAAATTCCATGGCTGGGGTATGCAAGCCTTCATCCGACCATTAACCTTGCATCCACTCTCAGGGCCAGTAAACTAATAAGCTGCCACAATCTAATAATGACTTAATAACCAAGCCAAGATAAAATCTCTACTGGTTGACACAAAGTTTAGTGTCAACTTGTAATTTCCTATGCAGTGTGTTGTCCATCATGACCACTACTCCGGGATAGACCAAGAGTTCCCAAACCTAGAGGAATGGAGCCAATCTGGCTATTGCCTTGATGGTGATGTGAACATGTTGATGAGTGCACGTGGTGATTTCTTGAGGCACCGCCATTGGGCACATTTCCTGAATTTTGTCCAGGGACCCCACCAAGACTGGCACCTACAGCACCCGCTGCTACTGACCTGCAACAACCATCACAACTTGAAAGATAAGTCATCTTAACTTCACCATAACCTAACTTTGTACATAACACATGATGAATGTAATTAAGCCCCAACAAGTATTGAAACAATACAGTGATGTCTCTATGATATTCGATCCATGTTTATCATAACCTATTAGAAAGAGGAAGTGAAAATAAATTCATATGTATTATGTAACACGGAGATTAGATATACATGGTACATGTTTGAGTGTAGGTCTTTTATACGAGGTCAAATCTCTGTGTAATTCATTATAGACATAGATGAGAATAATACATATGAGAGATGGGCTTATTTCAGAGAGGGTCACTTTTGACGCGTTTAACTAAAAAGATCAAGAAATATTAATCCCTCTGTGTGACACCTTCTGGGCCTCAACAAGAAACAGATGAGTGCAAGTTTCCTCCTCTATCAGCAAGTCTAGGTAGGACATCATGTTGATGCTATCAAGATTCACTGTTGTTCAGAACATAAAGAAAACTCATAATCAGAGCATGAGAAACAAGTACACATGTATTGGAAACAAGATGTAGTTACCAACCGTATAATAGAAAGTACTTATTTTGAGAGCTAACTCAATAAAAAGGACATCCTGAAACCAGTTGCTTACAATGTGCCCAAACCCAGACCTCAATAAGTGCTATTTCCATTTCCATTGGGCTTCCTGGAATCGTACCTGTTACCCATCTGAATCATGCCTCCATGTTGCTGGATGGGCTCCCATGGGACTTCAATATCTTCATTGTAGCCAACAAGAAGAAAATCAGCACAGTTTTTGCGACACCCAGAATCATATGGGTTGTAGAAACGGCCATCTGGACCCTTCAGGTAACCATACCGAAGCGAATTTGCCATCTCGTTTGTTGTTATATTACGTGAAATCTGCATCAAGTACCAAGCTTCAGTCAACCACTTCCGTCACCCATCACCTAGATTTGAAAATTGCAGACAAAACCACCTAGAAAATCTATGACTTCAATTAACTTACAAGGCTGTACTAAAGGGGTGTCGAATATCGTTATAGCAACTTTCCCAGAATGAAGTATGTTCAAAGTGTAAATGGCAACCAATTTCAGTCAAATCCCACCCTACAGTGGGCATTTCTAGTATTACAAGGACTGCAATGATTCTAGTCTGAGTATTATAACTTCCATGTATTGACATTAGTAACAGAACCCCCTTACCTGCATGGCCTGCATGACAGTCAATGTTCCTGCCCCAAAAAGTAAGAATATATCTCCAAAAAGAAAAACAAGTGCACCAGCATGGTAGATTGCCGTGTGACGAATAAAATTGCCAGCTCCCGAGGGTGCCAGTGGATCCAGCCACAACCCTGTTCCAGAAATAAAAGCAGCTATAAGCCAGTGACAAAATCACCTCAGAAGCATATATAGAAGTGTTCCTGTTCAAGTTATCCAAGCTCAAACCAAAAGCTCTGCTGCTACGATAACTAACCAAATCCCCCATTTATCAGCCATAAAATAAATCAAAGCAAGTGTAGGATTGTTACTGTGAAAAGTAACTCCAGCTGCTAGAACCATGGCTACAACTTCCATGCAGAGAAAAATAAAGAAGTCCCATTTGTTGTTCTGCAAGATAGAAAAGACCTGAAGAATTAGGTACTGTGGCAGAAAATAAGTTGATGTGCATTCAACTTGCTGTTTCCTGGGATTGTAAGATAGAAAAATCTAGAAGTGGTACACCAGCTTAACACAACAGACGAGTGAGGCATCCACATCCATTCAGATCACATAAAATTACCATTGAGCCCACTGAGCACAGGTTTCATATAAATAACCAACAATAAACAGGCCTCATTCTCTAGTTAGTTTCACTGATATTTGCTAACAACATGGAGATAAAGCCCTGTTAAATAAGATCAGGAGGTGCCTTCAGCCTTCCGTATAAGCAATTGTGGAGGACAAAATAAGCGCTTTGCAGACTAAGGCAACATGGATAGAGAAAAATACCAGCTGTACAAAGTGCCAAACACTATTTGTGACAACTAATATTCAGGTCATAAGCGACCTGCGCTTGGAGAAGTATGTATAGGATGATAGCACACCTTGCCAACACAGTTGGAGATCCAAGGACAATGATGATCGAATTGCTCCACACACCGGTTGCATGATGAGCAGTGCTTAGATCGCAGTGGCCTCACTATCTGTTTTGAGGGACAAAACAAAGGTTTAGGTCTTCAGAAAACTTGAGCTGGACACCAGTGCACATCAATTTGAGTTCATGGCTCTTTAAAAACAGTTCTCTTCATTCAGTTTCTCTTATTGGCATGACATGTTTATCATGTTATTTATCATGTTTGCAAGTATAGTGTGCTAAAGATGTATCCAGCTTACCCATTAATGAATTTAACAACAATAGACAAATTCACCGCTACCTGACAAGTTCAGCTCTACTACTATTAGAGAAACAACATTTGTAGCATGTTCTTTCTACCTACTCTTACAGAGAGAATATTACTAAAGATGAATAAATGCACCCAAGTTTTTTCTATTATATTTTGACTTCAATTCACCCATACTAGGATTTCTTTGGAAGATATGGGCCTAAATAGCTGTGTAAGCGAAGGGAAATTTTCCAACCTTGCAAGTAGGACATAGCTGTGCCCAATACCCTGCCCACAGCGCAGGGCTGCTCAAGTCACTCTTCAAAAGAGGCTCCTGTAGTCAAAATAAAATTTCAGAAACATGCAAATGTATACATGCAAGCCTTCTCAAAGGGAACCTTACATGCCAATTCTTGCATGGCTACCCCTTGGCTGAAAATGATATCACAATGTAGCAAATACTGGACGGATTCTTTACAGGACCTTTTGTAACATCAGCACCATCAACGCCACCCCTAATCAATACTGTTTCTCAAATAGCTCCAAAAAGGTCACTCCGATGATATCATACTTCCAAAGAATACACAAGGTAGGTATAATTCCAAACTTACTTCAGTTTCCCTACGTGATTGCTCTTGTCTGGCACTAATGTACCCTGGATCCTTACTGTCATACACAATACCCAAAGTAATCAATTAGTCCAATTTACCACAGCATAATATTTTCACCATATGGCACCTCACAGCCTTAAAGAGATGTAGGGAGCTCACATGATGCACCTTAGAAGGCTCGCAAAAGTAAAGCATGGTACTCAGCAGAAGGAAATGACCAACCAAAGCTATATCTCAATTGTGAAATGTGAAGATGTTCATGTCTGTATTGAACAATTGGAGGACTTATGTAGAGGAAAAACCTGGTGCACCGATACAGTAAGAAAAGGCCACCACTGGCCAAGAAGACAACCATACAAGCCCAAAATGCATCTCCTGCCGTTATTGTCAACAACGTTCTTGCTGTTCACCCAACTCTTTACGGGTCAGAACTCAGTCCTTGTCACGGTTTCCAAAAGACCTATGCAATCACTTGAGTAGTTCCAAACTTTGGTAATTCTTCATTATTAGAATCTAGTGCCAACAACATTAGACATTATTGAGCTTCCAGTGATTAAATAGGTCTTTAAACCACAAAGAACCTACAGTGTTAGAGACACAATTGTCATATTCAGTGAAAAGATGTTCAAATCTAACCATATTTTGCTTCCAAACTGTGCCTCAAGTACAGCAGTAGAAATAGGTTTCCCAAAGCCTTGCTTGTATGTGTTTTATTGTGCCTATGTTGGTTTTGATCAGACATTTTCTGGTTCTTTCCAGCAATGGAACTCCACTGCCAATCTAAAAGTGCTAAAGAATGGAATGACATCTGGGCAATTTGATAAATGCAGGATCAACCTCTGATCTCAATCTCTTTTAGACGTGCTGTCAAAACTTCAGATGCTAAAATCACCATATGATATTGCATTAATGGACAAATCTAAACACTTTCATGTATACCAATGATGCAAACTAACATGAACTATGGCTACTTTCCCCATACTGCACACAATTCTCTATTACCGTTTCTACAAAAAGTAAAGACGAACTTACATGTGATCACAGAATTGATAAATGTAAGAAGCAAGCTGATAATGATGAGCCAAAGAACCGGGGCTAGGCCAAGCTTTGCAAATTTCCCAAAACGTCCTTTAGTGTCCCATCGGTTACTGAATACCCTTTTGGCATTTGCCTATATTCAACACACAAAGAAGATGACATTATGTCAGAGTAAGCTAAGCAGTGAGGAAAATAAGGCTCATAATGCTAAGAACTCCATAACAAAGAGTCAACAATCACCGGAACTACACACCAAGAGGCAGCCTGCAGAACAAACTCATAGTAATATTGATTTGTGAACAAGTCAAAACAATGTGCATATGTCTTAGCTAACATAACCACTGATTACCATATCAACCCAAAGTGTGAATAGGACATCCAATAACAGTACTAAGAATAGAGGATGATACTGTGGCCTCACCAAGAAAAAGGCCACATGTCGATGCCCCTTGTCAGATGCCAATTGAAGAGGTGTACAACCAGTACTCTCCTTAGCCATTAGATCCTCTAGGTCGCCTGCTTGTACTAACACTGTGCAAGCCTCAAGATTTCCTCTTATTGCTGCCCAGTGCAATGGTGTGCAGCCTGGCACATACACCAAAAAATGGTTAGATCAAAATCATCAATATACATAAACAGACACAGTTTGATAAGTAACACACCTTGTTGAACATGCAAAGAGGACAGGAGATTGCAAAACAGATTTGGGTGTAAAACAGATAAGGCAGCTGCTTGACATAAACAAAACAGATCTGTATACACACTGCCCTATTGTTTTCTTTACACCACACCTACAAAAGTAAATACGTGATAAATGAAAGAATCAACAAAGAATGGCTGAACCATTTTGTTACAGGTTGAACAGTTGGGCAACTTGACAACTGAAACCCTAAACCTTGACAACTGAAAACTCTGCACACCGTTGGACATACCCTCTTTATCTGCTCGACCAATGTATGCATCCATATAAAGCAGCAATCGAATGCAATCTGCAAACCCTTTGTAAGAAGCCCTGTAGACCACTCCACAAGCACCTGATATTATTCTTGAGAACCAGTTTATTGGCCCTCTGTTATTACAATTTATTCGTTCTTGAATACACAAAACATGTGATGTTCTATCTGAAGCAAAAACAGTGCAATGAAAACCTAAGAGGCATGCTTAATGAAACCACCTTGCTTGAATTGTCGTGCTAATATGGAAAATTTTATCCCATTGCCTCACAAGATCGATTTTACAAATATGTGTTCATAATGCAAGTGGATAGTAAAAGCTGTCACTCACATAGTTACAGTGTTTTGATGAGCTTGTTATGACCAGTAAGGTGATAGGAAATGGGAAGAGTTGCTCTAATGCAACATTATTTTGACCCTTTATCCTGGGGTGATTGAGAACAGCTATAGCAAACAAAGAACACTGACATACCAATGCAAGGGGCTCCGTCCATCGTGGTCAGGAGAGTCAACTTCGGCACCCCATTTTGTGACTATATGGTAAAGGAGGGCAGTGTGTCCATACTGCGCTGCCACATGTGTTGTCTGTGGAACAAGCAGATACTGATTTAGAGGATTTGCCTAACAGCAAGTATTACAGAGTATTAAAACTTACAACTCTGTAGATATATTGCTCATTTCATAAAATATAAACAAAACATTTCTTCGGGAATAATAGAAGAGGCTTGCCAAATGAAAACAAGGTTCCCACCCTATATCCATGGGAATCTGCACATTCAATGCGAGCCCCGGCTTGAAGGAGTAACTCTGCAACCTGTATTGACCCCCGCACAGCTGTCCAGTGTAGAGCAGTTTGCCCTGTAAAATCAGAGGCATTCACATCTGCTCCATGCTGCATGAGGAACCCATTCGAGTAACTGTGTTATCAGAAAATTCTAATGTTCAAGATACACCATTCCACCCCTATAACTGAAAATGAACGTATAAGTGGGATGAGGAATTTTTTATGAGGTGGCATGACTCCTCTAGAAAGAGTGAGACTGTAACCTCGTGAGCGCGACCTCACAATATTAACCAAAACCAATACCATGCAGACTGACAATCCATCCACTTTTTGAATTCTTCTTCACCATTAAAATTCCAACCAGAGATATTTGAAGGCTCCCAGTAACTAAAGATATGCACCACCGTTACTCTGGACTACCAGGACTCGGAAGTGGTCACTAAAACCAACAAATCGAAGTTTTCTGACAATAAGGTAGCCAAGTTCCCAATCTCTGCCGGACCGAGAATGCAAAGTGCACTGCATGCGCCTGGCAACTGCCCCGTAAACAACAATAAAGACTTCTTCTTCCAATGTCCATGATGGACAAAAAAATTCTAAATGAAGCGAGAACACTGAAAGGTAAGAATTTTTCTTTTAAAAATAACTTCAAAGGGGGGGGGAATGGAAGAAAACTTCTGAGCTCCAGGAAATCAGGATGTCCGCTTATAATTTATTTTTGGCATACTGCAAGGTATATGGGCCATCTCAATTACTTCTCTTCATCAGACAGTGGTGTGTGGTTAGGTGTGGATCTAAGAACGAACACCAAAAAGACATGTGCTTTAAAGAGATTGGACTAGGCGATCAACATTTGTCAACCATGCTAGATTCAATAGCCAACACAATTGGGAGGACCTATACGACCATTCAATGACCTCAAGAATCTTCACTTTTTTAATGAACACAATATTCACATGAGCTCCAAAAATTATGATGACCATTTTCATGAGCTCCAGAATCTTCACTTTGATAATGAATAAGATATTCATATAAGCTACAAAAGTTGCGATAAAAAATGGCTGCGGCATTTGTCAATCATCTCGCACTAGTTGCGTGTTTCATGTCCTTCGAGAAGTGGGTGCATAGCTAAAAATCTCCATTTAAGGCCCTCTTACCTTAGATGTCTGTCAATGAGTGCGAAACAGGAAGGTTGTTGAGAGATTAAGTGGTTGAGAGGGGGAAAAAGCATGAAAAGAGGGAAGAAATTTGGACAGAAAAGCAAAAAAAAATATCACAGAGACTGGGCTCCAGTTCCCTAGGTCTCAACGTGGGAAAAACCCAACCTCGAGTAGGTACTCAGCAGCCGCTGTCCGATTATTCAATGCACTCCATTGCAACGCAAAGTAGCCACCAGCATCAGGCTCCGAGACTGAGCACCCTTTCTCCTCGACCAACCTGCGCAGATTCTCGACATCACCATAAGCGGCTGCAGTGTACACATCGTCCTTCCTCTGATCCTCCTGTACCTGCGGAGGAGCTGATGTGGCCGCTTCCACATTCCTATTCCCACGTGGCGTCCCTCCCTCCGCTACAATCTCAATTTCCGAAGCCATCCTTCACTCGAAATGCTAACCCTAGCACCTTATTCCACTGCCAAAGGAAACCCCCGTTCCCAGAGAACCACCAACCTAGGGAGCTAGCCCTCCTCCGCTACACCACAAAATGCATGTGCATTCCAAAACAAACGACGGTTCCAAATCATCAACCTCCTCGTAATTCATGGTAATTCACATGTCATGCACATCCAACCAATTCTCAACACCTTCATAACCCAAACCAAACCCCTGTTCTCTCCACCTCAAACCTTGCGCGTCTCCCTGTTAGCGACATCCGAGAGGAGGTTTCATGGCACTCGGCAAGCTGTTCCCCCACTGCATAAGAAAAAAAATTTGCGATCCCCGCGACTTCTCTGCAAGCAACAATCCGAGGCTCTGCTGCATAAAAAACACAGCGTAGAGCTCACTGGAGCTGCCAATTCCACGTGTGCGCCATGTGCCCGAGGTGTTTTAAAAGCAAGCCGCGACAGAAGACCTGGAGAGTGGTGGTTGAATGCGAGCAGAGGAATGGAGAATGGTGGTTGAATGCGAGGTGAGAGAGACGGGTTTGGTGAGATTTTGATTAGGGTTTGGGGAGTTGTGAAGAAAGAAGAACGAGCAGGGGACGCAGTTCCGATGAGGGAGGGAAATTGGTGGGAACCAGAAGCGGAAAGCAGAACACTGCTGTTGACCTGACTGCCGAGATCCTTCGCTCGCTCACTCGCTTTCCAGTTTCAACACATGAGGAGAGAAGACTCCGGAGATACTTCCTCCAACCTTGGAGCATCTCCACCCATCCCCTTCACTTCCCCCTCCAAAGTGGCGGTGGAGGAGCTTGTGCACTAGGTGCCTAGGCTCCTCGGGTATGCGGGCCTAATTCGGTTATTTATCTTAATCGGACACTTCAATTTGATTGGTGCATGGGTGGGACTTGTCGTAATTGTATTAGATTCCAATTTTTAAACCCACCCACACACCAAAAATATATAAGTGTCTGGGTTAGGAATTTGGAATGCAAAAACGGACATTCAAAGGGAATAGAGTATGTATTCACAATTTGCTGATTATTCTAAGTTGAATACTTTTAGGAGTTCGTGTAATTGAGGCGACTTAGAAGTGGAAAGCAAACACTAATGTTGACTTGACTACCTAGATCATGCACTCACTTTCAACACTTGCGCCTCCTTAGACACTTCCAATATGTGATAGCAAATGTTCATTTAAGAATTGTTTATCTTAGGTGGAGAGCCTTACATATTATATTGGAATGGTTCCCCACCCAAGCACCTCCGTAAGCAAAAACCACATACTTGAGACCAACACCCCCACCGTTGTCGTAATGTAAATACATACACTATATAGATGTGTACTTATTTAGTATTGCATTGTGATTCTTTGATTTGGAGGAAAGTAAAGGGAATAGAAATAGAAATGTCGTAATGTACATACGTACACTATATAGATGTGTATTATTTAGTATTGCATTGTGATTCTTTGATTTGGAGGAAAGTAAAGGGAATAGAAATAAATTACCTTCTTGTTTATTCTTAGTTTACTCTTAGTTTACCCTTTTAGTCTTATCTTTTGTTTTACTCTTAGTTTATTCTTAGTTTACCCTTTTAGTCTTATCTTTTGTTTTACTCTTAGTTTACTCTTAGTTTACCCTTTTAGTCTTACCCTTTGTTTTACTCGTAGTTACTTTTTGTTTACCTTTTAGTCTTACTTCTAGTTTTATTCTTAGTTTACTATTGGACCAATGGGTGATTAGAAGCCCATGTGATGAGGATAAGAGGGGAACTTTGTCTCTCTCATATGGAGGGGAAGGAGAGAAGTTTTAGAGAGGAGGTTGTTGTGGAGAAGAGAGGTTTTTTTTTAAGCTCGTGGTGTGTGAGTTTATTTTATGGGAATTTTGAAATAAAATATGGAGGAGTTGTGTTTCATGGTGTTGTTTCTCTAGAGTGATCTCACTTGCTTGATTTGAAGTTAGCAATTTAAAGTTGTGCTAGTTTGAGTGGAGGGAGGTCTGTTGGCTCTTATAAAGAAGGGCTGAGACTTCGACCGACCATAGAAGACGGACAGGTCTTTTGTTTACAACGAAATTTTGAGAAAGTGTAGTACTTATTGTTAGTTTTTTGTAAAGATCTCATTCGCTCAATTTGGCGTTCATATGAAGATTTGAAAACTTGAAGACTTCTCAAGATTCAAGTGTGTTGTGGCTTGTGGTTCGTTGTCCTTTCTATGATTCCCAACCAGATTTGGAGGCTAGTCGCAATTGATTTTTTTGCATCGTAAAATTTGTTGCAGGCTTTGTGGGAATCCATAAAAGCCCCATTTCATGTTTGTAACAGCGAATTGGGATTGTTGACCCACAAGGTTGTTTTCTGTTGTTCCCATTGGTGAGGCGCGATTGTTGGTCACCGTGGGTTTGAAAGTTTAGGAGCCAATCTTTCGGACGTCAGCTCGTGATTTGACGTCCCGTTTTACCCGTCCGAGGCCTGTGATTTCTTATCACCCTACCCTTACCCTTAACCCATTTAGAGCCGCAACATGATAGGTCGACGGAAAAGAGTTCGAAGATTTGAAGAAACTGAAGACCGAGACTCTTGAAGACCAAAAGATTCGATGGTCCGACAAACAAATCTAGTTGCAGCCAAAAGCCCAGTGTTTTCCCAAGGCGGAGCCCTCTCTACCCGACACTGTCTCACTCCCTCCAACACAACTAGGGAACAAAGTAGTTGGCAGATGCCGTTCATATACTCCAAGGGATAGAAATAGCATGTGTCACTAATTTGTCTCACGCCTCACGGGATTTTGAATTGGGACCTCTCCAAAAATACACCACAACACTAACCAACCGACTTACGCATCCTCCAGGTGCTCCAACTCCACCCACCTAGCCCTTTAAACACCTTACCCACATGTCCCTCACTCAAAATTTCACTTGGTTAACATTTTGGTTTACTTGGTACCTATTATGGCTATGGAGTTTTGTCCTTGAAAGAGGGCAGTAGCATTTGGGCAAATGAGGTTCTTCATTCATCCTTGCTCCTACACTTGCCAGCATTTATATCATCATCACCATCATCGTTGTAAAGGTCAACACGATTATGAAGCACAACCTTGGTAAGCTCGTTATGGGGCCACCACTAGATAAGCAATTAAAAGAAAAGAAAAAAAAACGTCAATGTCTTCAACCTTGACATGCGATGTTTGTTCACCGCCTCCCTCCCACATCCGCGTGGGCATGGGAATGGGAGCAACTTTGTGCTTATTTTCATAGGTGGACCGTGTTGTTAGTGTTAGGACTATGTGTTCTATATTAGTTTTGGGTTTTAGTGCCAATAAGTGTGTTTAGTCAAGTGGGACCGCGGTTTGTTTCTTTTCTAATTTCCTTTGTTTAGGATTACGTGTGTTAGGTACCTTATAGTGATTTGTGAGAAGGATTCTATTGGTTTATGAATTTTGGAGTTGGAGGTTTGTCAGTCTTGGAGGAGTTGAATAGTTGTTGTGTGTATAGTGCCTCTTATTCATGATGTGATTATAATGGGTGGCAATACTATCCACCCTAATTGGGATAGGAGCAGGTGGAGAATGACGCATTTATCAAGTTTACAGTTGGTGGCTTTTGCGGGGAATCTATCGTTACAGTAAGTGTATTCAATATTTGTACTTTGTGGTCCGGGTTTGGTTGTGAAGGGCGGTTTATCTATAGGTGGGGCTCCTAAGGTGCATAATATATCGGGTCTAACTTGAGATGGGCATTTACATATTTGTAGATAGCATGTGCATGGGAGCAGCCATGAGAATATGGTGTTGTCAGGTGTGTGGTCTTTAATTTTACTAGCTTTGATTAAAGTAAAGCAACGAGTTGTTGGGTGGGCTAGTATTGTGTTTGTTAGTGCGTGTACTGCTTTATTGTGTTGGGCAGTCCTTCGATTGTTTATGTATTTATCAGTGTAGCATGATAATAGGTGGAGGCATGTGTCATTGTGGTGGGATGTGCATAGGTTACATGCTGGAGATATATCATGTTTGAGGATGTGTTTTTTTCGGTACTTCCCTAAGTATCTACCATATCTAAATTTGAGGGTTTGTGTTATTTGCGCATCAGTTATCCAAGGGGCATCTCATAATAGATTTGACCATTTTATGTGTATGTATATATTGGAGAGTCATTTGTCTATATAGGGTATCATATTTTTTGCATGGAGGATGAGTGCGCTTATGTATTCTTTCTCTATGTAGTTTTTGAGGTTGCGGACAGAGTTGTCATGTTGCATTGATGTTGGGGGGATAGATAGTCATACATTGTTTGATAGCCAATGAGGTGGAAAGGGGTTTCTAAAATGCGGGGTTGTTTTGCTCCTAGTTTGGCCAATTTATCAGCCTTGTCATTTCCAATGATGTTTGTGTGGGCTCCACCTTTGCGGATGGTGATATTGTGGTGGAAGTTTTTTAACGTAATACTATTCGGGTTATGAGGAGCTTATCCATGTGGTTATGTTGGGAGAATGGGTTATTTATGTGGTCGAGGAGAAGATATATGTTGTTGAGGCTCTTTGTGGATATGAATGTATATGTTGGGAGCGTTTTGGTGTGTTTTGTGGTGATCAGAAGTGCGTATAATTCTACTATGAGAATATCGGGGCATACAAGTAGGTGAGCGTCAATATTGACTTGTAGTGGTCCATTGAAAACTTTGGCTCTTGCAATATTGCATTTTCCTTCTCCATGTGGTGGTGTGAATGAGCCGTCAATATTGTAGGATAAGATGGGTGGGAAGCATAACATAACATTATTAAGTGCGTCAATGTGTTCTCACGGCCCCCGGGAATATAAGCCGGGATGCCGTGAGTTAGCTCACATTCAGTCTAAATGTGAGCTAACTGACGGCATCCCGGTTTATATTCCCAAGGGCCACAAGAACACACTGACGCACTTAATAATGTTATGAAGGGGAGGACTTATGTTATTATTGGTGGGAGGGGGGGGGACTATTTGCCATGCTTTAGGGATTTTGATGTATGTTTTGTTTGTACGGGGGTGGGGTAGGTGGTGCAAGTGGGGAGGAGTGTTGTAGGGAGTTGTTGGAGGAAGGTGGGCATTTGAGGTGTAGTGGGTGTGGTGGAGAGTATTACAATGAAGTTGGGTAGGGGTTATTTGCTGTTGTAGAATGCGGGGAAGGCCAACATTTCAGTATATTGTAAAGTGAGGGATGGGATGGTAAGTATAGGAGTTACATGTGGTTGCTAAAGTGGGTTGGTTGGATTGTTTGTTCAATCATCGTGTGTGATGGTAATAATTATATTGGAGTTGTGATTGGTGTGTGCGGCTAGTCTTGCCCATTTGATAATTTTTGGGAGTAGATCTAGGGTAGTTATATGGGCATACCTACATCCTTTCCACTGAGTGGAGAAGGTTGGGCCTAGTGAGCCAAAGATTATATCTCTTTCATATGGGGAGTGGTATTGTGATAATTGCATGGGATTGTGAGTGGACTAGAGAAATATGAGTGTGTGATTTGGAAGGTTTGTATGAGTTTGTCTAGAATTGATGATGGAAGTGTGTGGTGGTTATGGATGAGGGGGTTGGTGGGTGGTTCACGTCTTGGAAGTGGTTTGATGTATCAGTTGATGAGGGGGAGTATTTATGTGGCAAGTCTTGTATAGGTAGGGAGAGGGTGTGATTCTCGATGGGTTTATGGAATAAGTATTTTTCCCATAACCATGTTATTCATTCAAGTGGTATAGCGGTTTGGTAATTTTCCATGTTGTCATGTATTTGGGCTAGAGGGGGTTGTATTTGTGTTGTGGGTGATGTGGCAATGATATCTTTGTCTAGGTTACATTTTTTAGTATGGAGGGTAAGGTGTGGGATGTCGAGGTTGGGGCAAACATTTCGTCTGTTGTGTGATTGTTGGGGTTTTAGGGTGTCGAGTGTTTTTTTTATGCCTTGTCGTTTTGTTTTCTTATGTGAGTTTTGTGACGGTAGTAGGTTGTGTCCATAGAGGATGGTGTTGGGGTTTAAGAGTTGTGTTTGTGTGATCCATTTGGAGTGGTTGGTGTGTGGGGTTTGCCAATGGCAATGAAATGTATGTGTGTGTTGCGTGGCTTCCCATTTGTCTTTTTTTGTGTGTGGATTTAAAGCTATAGGTGTAGGAGGTGGGTGTGCCTAAAGATTGTGTGGTTGTGTTATATCTTGAGTGCGGGGTAGAATTTGGGGGTTTAGGGGGTGGTGGGGGGTGTGTGGCAAGTGTTTTGCAGGAAGATGGAAGTGGCTTGTAAAAGTGCACTTTTCAATATTCTAGATTTGGTATGGTATTTATTTTGGAATTCTTTAATGGTGAGCATGCATGTGTTGGTGTGATCATGGATTTGGGGCATGGCGGTAATGTTGAAGGAGGAGAGATTTTTAAGGAGTTTCTCTGTATTAGATCTTTGTTGTGGGGTGAGAGTATGGTCAAATGGATTTTTGTACTAGTCATCTAATAGAGGGGAGTTGTTGAGAGGAAAGGTGGTGTCTATGGAGTCTAGATGGATGTTGAAGTGTTTTTAAAGTATGTTTAAGGATCGAGTGGTTGGTAATCTAGAGCACGTTTGGTATTTTCATTGGGGGAGGTGTTTAACTCTGCCATATTTGTTGTCTATAAATTTCACTATTCCTTGATGTATTTGGCCTAATGGGCTTGGGTCATTGAGTGTTTGTGTGAGTTGTTCACTAAGTGTGATGAGATAATTTTGGAGTAGGGAGAATGCTTCAATGTTGAATGTTTCGCAGGTTAGCTAGGTAAGGATGTTAGGAGAATCTTTGGTGATGTTACACATGGATTTTGTGAGTTTGATGAGGAGTTTATCCAATTTTATGATGTATGGAATAGAAAGGGGGCTGCATAAAAGCATGTTCAATGTCCAGGCAAACGATTGTATTGAGAATCTTTATCTTTTGTTGTAGTGATGTGGGTGATAGTAGTAAAGCTGAGCAATTATAAATTATTGCATCCATATTAATGTGCCGATTTTATATGCATCAAATTCGTACCTAACTTGTAAAGTTTATGCTTGCCTTATATATGCTAGTTTGCATAGGTTGCCCATTAGGCAAAAATATTAGCATGTTGTACTCTTAACATTGGTGTGTGTAAATTAAATCCTCCAAATATTTAGATAAAATTTCACAACTCCAACACGCGTAAGAAAGTAATGTACATGAATTGAACTTAGTGGGAACTAGGGGTAAGGGAACATTGTTGTTCACTTTACTTGCCAAAATCCTTCGCTTGCTTTCACACGCAAAGAGACACATCCACTAACCTAAAAAAGCATCTCCACCGCCGATGCACGTCTTTCGTTAAACCATGTATAGTAATCTCCTGCTTAAGTACGCACTTTGAACCAAAGCCATTGGTGTGCGCTTAGTTGGTAGGTGCGTACTTTACTCATATCGCTTTCTAGACCTTCTGATTCGATGAATCGCAATGGGAAACAGATGAAACCTAGGCAACCCATTTGACCGAAGCCCAACGATGTGAAATCATTGCAAATTCGCAATGGGAAATGGATGAAACCTAAGGCAACCTACTTGACCGAAGCCCAACGATGTGAAATCATTGCAAAGTCGAGCAAACCAAATGCGCTGAGCAAGTGGGCATTGGGCGCGGGAGTATGAAGTCAGTGAAGGCGCCATCTGGAAAGTTTGGGACAATTGGGAGAACATACTGCAACAAAATCCAGCCTATCAAGACATTTGTTGAATATGAAAGTGCCACCGACTCCAAAGGCTTTGAAGCTATACACAACATTGTCCTCGACATCAATGACCAATTGCTTTGCTCCGATGTTCAAACAGAAGCTGGACAAATGTATGATGAACTCGATGATCGTTTGAGACGTTTCAACGAAACGTTAACAAACTGACATTGAATGTCAAACGTAAAAAATTCATGCATTCACGGCAAATGACTCCGCATGACATGTTCAAAGAATAAAATATGAACCCTAATTTTTGTCAAAAAATTTGCACACGTACCCGGGATGCGTACTTAAACGGGTGCATACTTAAACGGGAGATTATTGTATACCATGGGGAGGAAGCACAATCTGCAAGTCAACTTGAATCGTTGTGTAGATAGTTGTCCGTAGCAAATAGATACAATTGATTTCAAGTGACTTAGGGCCACTTCACACATGAGCCAAGAGCTGTGACCATGAAATTGTGAGAGCCCAAATGAAAGTGTCCAAAGGCCGTCCCAACACACCTCCAAAATCATGTAGTGTGGTCATGGATCCTTAGGTGTAGTGTGAAGTCATATGTGACCAGGCCCTCAACCAAATGCTATTTCAATGAATTTCTAATCATGTGGGTCCTCGTACATGATAAAATATAATAAATTAACGGTTGTGAGCATTTGGAGTGTCATGGTCTCCCGGTTTGTGTTAGGCCTACCTCCAAAGGTGGTTTTTTGAAAATAGTCCAAGCCCATGAAACCTGATCCATTCGATGCCATGTAAGAATCCATGTAGACTTTACATCCATCTTGCATTCACACACTCCATTGGTCCCTCAAGCATAATGTGAAGCGAACTTGGACCGGCTCCGCCTTTTCCACCAATGAGGGTGCTTGAAGTGTAATGGTCATGGGCTCTTGGTCTCGTGTGTGAAGTGGCCCTTATATATTGGAAGATTTGGAACTAGGTATTGAGTTGATATAGACTTGCGCATAAATTTTGGACATAATAAGACGTGCATGTAGTTTGGTCAAGGCATATGATAGAATGGCAAAACACAATCCTTTCAGATGTGAACAACCCAATTACATCCACTTGAACCAAGGCTTCCATGTTGCTTTCCATTGGTTGAAAACATCTACCTACCTATTGCACTCCATTCTCAAGGCCACTCTATGCCACGATTTCCTAAATTACCACTTTAACAACTATGAACCATTAGACATCATATCATGTTGGATTAAACCAAGTATAACTAGCTGCATGTTACAAACCTCTTCTCGGCTTCATTATTGGTATTATGTATGACAAATATTGTCGATACAACAAATTTACAATGTTTAAAATGATTGATTATAAGAACAATTACGTATGTTGACAATAGCGATGTCTTGACAATTGGTGAACGTGCCCTGTCTAGAGTTGTAGACAATATAGTGCAACCTTTTGCAAATAGTGTTCATGATTCTCTTAACCATAAACAATGTGTGCATTGGATCATGCAATACCATAACATTATTCAACTCTTTGGTTGTGTTAAGTTCAGCCATGTATCGGGCGAGTATAATCATCCTTTTAATTTCGGGGGAGTATTCAAGATGTGTATTGTGTGGTTTTGGACAAGCAACTATAAATTCAGAGTTTCTAAAAATTGCATCATCTTTCTTTGTAAAGAGACCATCGTCTAGTTGCTCTACGATTTTATGACATTATGGTCAATGCACCCTATGCTGTTGAAACCCTACAATTTGAGCAACTCCACCATGCTATGCAAATGTCTTAGGTAGTTGCACCTATTCCGGATTGTGACCTATTACATGCACCTAAAATGAGGGGTATAGTTGACACTAAGCATACGTGGCGTGGTTCCCCAAAACTAAAACCCAAGTGGTGGCCTAGCATCATGACTTATGTGCATATGTGGTGGGGCTTACCATGTACTAGCACGTCGTGTCATGGAGGCTCCAATATAGTAGGATCATGGATTTGACATTTTGTACACTTAAAAACAAACTACATGTACGATAAGGGATTACACACTAACCTCTGTAATGTCACTCCCTCTCATACGTCCTGAAACCCTAGGCAACATATGTGCTCAATTTAAATCTTCGTCTTCGTTGTCATAATTTCCCCCCATACATCAAAGGTTTCGACATTAAAAATAATCCACCAAAGAATTCATACTACATGCTCACATACATCATGTTGTCATCATTGTCATTGTTGCAATGTTGACTTTGTGTTATTCCATAATGTCGCATGCTACACTAATTTTATATTATCATGCATCCATGTTAACACTACAAACCTCCTTACTATCTCGTGCACTTTGGTTGACACATGCGTGATATTAAGGAGGTTAGAGTGTATAAGCAAGTGTGGGATAGTTTATTTGTAGGTCCACACTAGCACAATCACGACAAGCTAGGCAAATGTCATGATAAGTTATTTAGGAGCACTTTATCCCATGATACAAAGGGGGGACTTGACCAAGATGGGTAGCTGCCAAACAAATGCCCCTACGTGACCACAATAAGTTTGGGTATATCATAGGTTGATAGCAAGTTGGGCGGAAAACAACTCAAAATAATTAAGCCTAGTTTTTTTGGATATTATTTGGCTAGATGGCCTAAATGAAAGGAAAATTAATGATCAAAATGCCTAACTTTTGGGAAATTCTCCAATCTTTTCAAAGAAACCTCTCTCAACTTGGGCATTTAAAACTTCAATATCACTTGCAACGCTCAATAATTTCTCATCCTTGTCAATAGGATGGAACATATGACTAGTTTGCCTCTAGCTCTTAGACACACTTGCAATTTCTCAAACAACCTCTACTGAACATGAGCACAAAATGATAGAAAACGTTGTTCACAACCCTACTTAGCACACTAATATGGCTTAACCTAAACCCTCAAGGCTAACATCATGTAATTAGCTACCATGAATGAACAAGAAGTAAGTTACAATACATGAATTTATATGTATGATATACTATGTGCCTAAATGAATATATACATATACATATTTGTCTACTTTTCATAAATATTTTTACAGACCACTTCATTTTTTCTAAAATTAATTAATAATTGTGCAAAATTTGCCCAACCTGCTATCAGCCTACGGTATTATGACTTGAATATTCCATAAGAATTTAACATGACGATATGATTGGCACATAAATGAGATCACTTTGAGTTAAATACCCAACCTTACCAAAGCATCAATAATAAGTGTTATTTTCTACTAATGTGAATCTAGCATTAACCACAACCCTTGTTCAATATTGCTACCTTCGCACCATGATAGGCAACTTAGGATGGGTCTTACCATTTCATAGATGGAAAGTTATCATAAACATATGAGAATACACAACTGCAGACTCAAAGAATGTTATTATAAATTAATGAATTGGCATACAAAAGGATATAGACCTAACACAATCGATAGTGTGAACCCAATATGTAGTGTACACCATTTAGGATATTTGGTGACATTTATTAATACCGTAGACAATGTTCGTAAAAGTTATATACATAGTACAGTAGGGTCCAAAAATATTTCGAATTTTGGATGTACTCCCAATTTTGTGCTTCAAAACTAGTTGCATTCAATTGCATGTAGCTACCTCATTATATATTCTTTTTTCACCAAATCAATTGCAACTTGTGAAGCCATTAGAGGTCTTTAGTCACCACCTCTTAATCATGAGCACATGTCAAAATTTTAAAGATTTGGTTGTAATTAGAAAATTGTGTTGTCAAGAGCTCAAACATGCAACTTCCCTTTTGGAGCTCGTGGCGCCACCTCAATGTTTTGATGGCATGTATTCATTGCAAGGTTTAGTCTACAAAGTTCAAGATTACAACATGGAGTGTCATTGCAATGGAGATTGGCTTGCACATATGAGATATGGTGGCTTGAAGTTGTTTTGGAGGTAGTTTGGCTAGCAACATTGGAGTTGCCTTTGTTGTTATGCTGGTGATTGAATCTATTGACTTTTAGATTGCGCATTGGGTCATTGAGAGGTACCGTGCCATACAAAATCTTGAGTGATGAAGAAAGGGGTCGCATTGTGGGAATGCGTGACAGTGGAATGAAGAGTTCAGACATTGCATCTGTATTGAATGTTCCACGGTCAACTATTTCTACTATCTCGACAAATTGGCAGGTCCGAGGGAGTGTAGAATCTTTGAAACCCCGATGTGGTAGGCATTGGAAGTTGAGTGATCATGATGCCAGAGCGTCGGCACGTTATGTTAGAGATGATAGAAGACAACCATTGTCGGAATTATCAAGCCTATTGAATGTGACACAACAATTTACAAGATCACCCTCAACAATTGAAACTTATGGAAGATGGTGCTCCAGTCCACCGTAGCTCACTTACGTTGCAATGGTGACAAGCTCATGGTATGGCAAAACTAATTTGGCCTGCAAACTCTCCAGATTTGAATCCCATAGAAAATTTATGGAAGATTGTCAAAGATTTGTTACGACATCGTCCTAGACCCAAAAACAAGGAGGAAATGGCACAAACCATTCAATCAACATGGAATACAATATCTTTGGAGCAACTCCAAACTTTGATTAGAACTATGCTTGATAGAATGCAAGCAGTTCTTTCAGCAAGAGGTGGTAGCACTAGATGGTAGATACTATATTATGATAAGTTTTTTTAATGTATTATTTTCTACTTTTGTAATGCAAATTTTTCATATTGTCAAAGTAGACTCTATTATCTTTCCAATACAATTTACGGTTTGTGAATTGATGAATTTTTGAGCCTACAAGAGGTTTTCAAAGTTTGTAGATTTCATTCACATTCAACTCCAGGCCAAAAATTCGAAATATTTTTGGACCCTATTGTACAAGTGCTTCATTGCAAAATTTATAGCACATGGTAATTTGAATACCATAGAGTGCTTCAAATTTGTAACATTTAATAAACAAAAAGTAGGATTTAAGTATATTAAGATTTATGTATGAAGTTTGGACATTTCTAACCGTTAACATGATGTACACTAGATTGTAAAACCACATAATTATGGTGATTGGCAAACATGAAATACAACACATTCAAAGTTGTGGTTGTTGTGTTGTTGTTGCTTTTGTTACTGCTTTTGTTGTTGTCATGAATGTTTTGGTTCCCACAAGTGCACATCCCTTATTATTTTTGGACAAGTGGTTTGTCCATACATACTTAAGTGTCATATTAATTATCTATAAAATTTTGCCACATTTCGCTGATACAATCACATGATTGGGACCTACTTCAATTCCACGTTTTGGAATTGGTGATCAACCAAGAAGCGACTTATGGTGAAGTATATTATCAAATATTAAGAATACATTTTTAAAAATTGGAACATGTAGTTAAAATATTATAGCATTGTATAACTCCAAATATTGTAGATTTCTTTATGCATTGATTTGCACACATAGACTTATTTGTTGATTTCTACCAAATGTCAATGATAGATTGTTCAAAACCCACTTAATCTTGGTACACTCTACCATGATTTAGGGCCGGTTCACATGGGGTCCCAAGTCCCAAGTCCTAGTCATGTTAGCAAGTCCCAACTTTTCAGCTCAAGAAACCATTAACATATGGTTAATTATGATTAAAGTTAGATCTTGATTATTTTTTGTGCCAAAATATTGACAAGACTTGTGTTGAGAGTTGGTCTAGCTTTTTGCTCAACCCAACTCTTAACACAAGTCCCAAGCCTCACCTCCAAAAAGTGTTGCCATGTGGGCATTCATGTCATACTTGGGACTTAGAAATTGGGACCATGTGTGAAGTGGTAAGTCCCAACTTCCATGCTCTCAACAGCTGAGATTGCACGAATTGACCTCAAGTGTCTTGGAACTTAGGACTTGGGACCCGTGTGAATAGACCCTTAATGTAGCCCACATTGTGTTCATCATCGACCCACGTAAACGATTTTATGATCACTGGGTGGCAACCAAGAAGGTCACATAGAACAATTGTTGCTATATGACAAGTCACAAATTCCCAGGCTTAGTTATTTAACATGGTACATTAAATTGAATCCCACACTAAAATATACATAGAGTGGACCAAGTGGACACTAAAATACCATAAACGGTGTAGTGTGAAGTGGCCCTAACTCGTGAGTCGAAAATAGACAGGCTGCCGCAGCGGCAGACTACCATAGCCTCGGTTAGCATTGGCCAGGCGCCCTCCCACAACTGGCGGCAGCGGCAGCGGCAGCGGCCACCACCTGCTCTGGCGTATGTATAAATTTCCCAACCCTAGGACGCCGCCTGGACTGACTGATCCCCAAACCCCGACCTAAGGTCGCCGTCCCCATTGGACCTAGGAAACCGTTGCAAATCCACTTTGTATAATCCGACTGAGGGGCGGCGTCCGATCTCTCTCTCCCTCACCTGCCCTGAAGCCACTGGGCAGTTTTGTGTCCCCGATCTTGTGTAACCTCGACGTTAGGTCGCCGTCCTGGTGGGACCCGGCAACTCGCTCAGATTGGGATTCGGCGACCGGGGGGCGGCGTCCTCTCTTCTCCTCCTCTCCTCTGAAGCCGGTGGGCTTTGTGTCTGCGATCTTGTGTTCCTGCGTGTTGTTGCAGCGCGAGCTCAAGCCTCGTCGTCGGAGGAGGCTGGGAGTTCGGACAGGCAGGGGGCAGTTGCCATGGACCAGCTGGAGCTTCTGCTCAGACAATTCCTGGTGCCAGACAACGAAGCTCGGAAGCAAGCGGAAGAGCAGATCCGGAGGTTGTCCAAGGATCCACAGCTGGTGCCTGCGTTGCTGCACCATGTGCGAAGCTCGCCGTCACCAGAGGTGCGGCAATTGGCGGCTGTGCTGCTGCGCAAGAAGATCACCGGGCACTGGATGAATCTGTCGGCCGAGGTTCGGGGTTCCGTCAAAATGACGCTGCTCGAGAGCATCACCTTGGAGCAATGGTGAGGACCGACGGAGACATCAACAACATTATTAATTCTATTTGAATTAAGTAAAGTAGATTCTGGTGTTCTCTTGGTCTGGTTGTGCTATTCGAAATTTGTTGTTGCGCATGTAGGATCGGGAAAGGGGGGGGTGTGTGTGTGAGAAAACTGCGAAATCTGTAGGGTTTACGGGATATATGCTCTGAAATCCAGTCAGCGGATTCCATCCTTGGTAAAAATGGTGTTTCTGCTGGTTAGTAGAGCTGGAACAAATATGTGGAATGAAATCTCCCGCATTCAAATGGAGTTTAATTCTGATTGGAGATGTGTAAGGTGTGATATGAATAGAATACTCTGAATGCAGTCTCAGCTCCCATCTTGGTGAACTCAGCATTTCTGCTAGGAAATGGAGCTGGAACGATAAGTAGAGTGACATCCCTCTCTCGCCTTGTAATGACCTATAAACCTGATTGGAGACGTGCAAGCTGCGAAGTCTGTAGGGTTTAGGGGCTGTAATGCACTGCGATGCAGTCTCATCTGTATCTTGCTGGCACGGAGAGCTGGAACGAATAACTAAAGTGAAATTTCATGCATTCAAATTACATGTAGTTATAAGTGGAGCTAGACCCGCTTATGTTTCTCCATAATTTGGTTCTACATCCTGATGTAGGGAATCACACTTGCATCTCTGCATGATGTAGATCCGTTCTATACTTGCTCGAGTATCTCTTGTGCATTGGAATTCAGCTCTCTATAAGCTTGAACTGCAAATTCAAAAATTTCTCCTCTTCCCGATTCTAATTTTAGTTCCCTCCTCATATTCCATGTTCTTGCGGGTGACAACGTTTATCTTCAGAATGATAGTGATCATCTTCTGCGAACAAACTAGAAAGTTGATCACCATGAAGAGCATCATGACACTAGTACTCTTTTTTGAATGGACCTCCTTGTTAATGTGTACTGTATTTCATTGTCTGTGCTGAATGGGTTTGACTGAAATTGAAGGAGTGTCCCCTATTCTCCACAAGTGGACATGGTGAATGGGGACGCTTGTTGGGTTACACAAATTCTCGTTTGGTCTCTTCTACTGAAGTTTGCAAAGTCGGGGTTGATGCCAAGTTTGATAGGTCTAATTGTTTTAGAAAGCAACCCACACAACTTGTAAGTGTTAGGTCTTAAACCCTAATTGTGAGTCTGCCTCAGTTTGCAATAAGAGGTACTGTGTGCACAAGTTCTGTTGGATCATGAAGAGCTTGTTTAGAGTTGAGCGAGGTACTCTGTAAATTGTCATCAGAGAAATTTTTATTGGGTTATGCAGAGTCCCAGTTGCACTTTGTAGGGTTTAAGGTCTTTCAAATTTTGTAACCAACTCCAATCACAGGATTCTGCCTTGGTAAATTGCACCAGGTTGCATACTACATTTTTTCATATTGTCTTATTGTACACTATGATCTGTTCATCCTAGAGTTTCTGATCCTAAATACTTGTGGAACTGTCACCAGCCCTCCAGTCCGGAGGGCCAGTGCCGATGTTGTGAGTGTGGTGGCGAAGCATGCAGTTCCTGCAGGAGAATGGCCAGAACTCTTGCCTTTTCTCCATCAGTGCAGCCAGAGTGTTCAGGAAGATCACCGAGAAGTAAGATATCCTTTCAACTCTTAAAAGCTAAAACATCTGGGAACTCAACTGGAATTAATGAAAAGCTTTTTCTTTTCTGTTCCATGGATGGCATTTCAAATTCATGTCACCCGTTTGTATCTGTACGAGGGATGACTGGGAATGCTTACAAACGTTGAAAGAGAATGTCGACATAATTGTATACCTAGTCCAAGAAAAATGTTGTCATCATTCTTGCAAACAAAGATCAAATGATGTGTATTCAACAATTTACCCTGGATACAATCACTTGTAACTGTAATTTGCACAATACTTACAAGGACAATAGAAAAACTTGTCAGAACTTTGACACTGAGGTTGAACTTGTTCCTGCTTGACTTCAAATGAACAGACGTTTACATATTGATATGAACAAACATTCAAAACAAGTTCTTTCTTGAGGGACACCATGTGTTTATCACTTTATTGTAGGTATGTGGCGTTCAGGGTTAGTTGTGAAAATGGACAATGCAGGTAGCAGAATACACATATTTGATGTACTGAACTGGAGATAGTTGGAGATGATTTATTTCTCTCATTCATCAGAGGTCTATGAACTTGTGATGCATGATTGAAATTAGTGGTTAGTTTAGGTTGAAGAGGTTAGCACTTAAAGTAAATGTGTCTTGACTCTGAAAAGAGATGCATCGTGCTGAATAAATGAGATGATCATGATAATATTATCAGCACCGTGTCATGTTGGTAGGTGTGTGCATCGTCACTCTTCCACTATAGGTGTGTCTTGAGCTTTGGGATACCCTGCAGTAATTTCGTGGATAAGTTCACTTCAATTCACTTCAGTTTTTGTAGTCGATTTGAACAATTTATGACAAAGTGTTTTAAAAAAGGCTCACTTGATATGGCTTTTATCTTGAAAATCAGGTGGCGCTGATTCTCTTCAGCTCTTTGACAGAGACTATAGGCGATTTACTGCGTCCTCACTTTGCCACTTTACAAAGTGTATTTATCAGTGGACTGAATGATCAACAAAGTAATCGTGTTCGAGTGGCTGCTCTTAAGTAAGATGTCAAAGACATCAGAGTTCTCCTCCTCCTTGTGTCTGTTTTGAGCCTTGCTAAATTTGGAAGAGAGTTGTACTGCCTGTGCTTTGTTGAATAACCGTTGCCATAACTGTTTCTGATTCATTGGAGTCCTACTTTTTCCCGGAACCTGAACAGACAACCTTCATTCTAGTTTTTAAGGAAATTCTTTTGTTACATCTTCCCCTTAGAATGGTGTTAGGAGTTGGAGGTGACATTGATCTTTTACTGCTATGAACATTGGAGGTGTTTGAAGCTACATTATCTATATGTGTATTGTTTGACTAGATGACAATAGTAAATTCTCTCTGTTTCTGCATCTACATTGGTATCCTCAAGTTCATTGTGGAGTGTTTTATGTTTATATTGCCGTGAAGGTGATCTAATGTGCTCTAATCTGTGTGCTGTGATGCAGGGCTGTTGGAGCTCTTGTAGGTTACATACAGACAGAACAGGAAGTGGTTAGTTCTGATCTTAGTCTCAAACAGTTCATTCTGATTATTTTTACATTGGATACTTTTAAAGTTAGAGGAATTCATTATGCATGTGATGAAAAATATTCTCGTAAACTTTTTATATTCTTGCTTATGTTTCCATCTGACCCCTCCATACGTGCCTTATTTATTTCAGTTGATGTTCCGAGAGTTGATTCCTCCAATTTTAAACGTTTCACGTTTATGCCTTGCCAATGGCGATGAAGATGTGGCCATTCTAGCTTTTGAGATTTTTGATGAACTAGTGGAGTCCCCAGCACCTCTCCTGGGGCCAACTATTCCAGTTATTGTGCAGTTTGCACTAGAGGTCTGCTCAAACAAGCAGCTTGAACCCAACACCCGCCACCAGGTCTAAGTCATTCTCTGCCCTTCTCAATTCAAATCTAAGATCATCTCCTTTTGTGTGTGCCTTGTATTCCGATTTGTTGTGTGGTCTCCTCTTTGACGTCCTTTTACATCTCAGATTGTAGAGGGACTGCTCTTTTTGAGAGGCGGTAAGTTTTCCGTGGAAAACGTCAAGGACATTTTACTTGTTGCTTTTTAAGATGTGTCAGTATAAGCTGTTAGTTAGAGATTATTTTCTTGATAACTGTGCATAGCGATTGATGTGGATTCAATGGCTTATATCTTGCAGGCAATCCAAATTGTATCATGGTTGGCCAAGTACAAGCCAAAAACGTTGGTGAAGCACAAGATGGTTGGGCCTATTTTATCTGTCATCTGTCCCATATTAGCAGAACCTGAGTCCCGGCTTCACGAGGATGATATTGCATGTGAAAGGGCAGCAGCTGAAGTTCTAGACACTATGGCCACAAGCCTCCCTAAAAAACACGTTTTTCCACCAGTCCTACATTTTGCTGTCTCCAACTTCCATAATCCCGACCCTAATTACCGGGATGCAGCAGTCATGTCATTGGGTGTGATTTCTGAGGGTTGCTACGAAGTGATGAAATCTCGGCTTGAGGATGTCCTTTCACTTGTGCTAGAAGCACTCAAGGATACAGAGCAGGTATCCCAATAATTTCTGTTTACCATGTTTGCAATTCCACAAGTTAACCAAGACACTAATAATTTCAGCATTTATGACTATATTTCATTCGCAACCTTCATATCAGCAGTCAGAGGAGTTTTTGAATTGCTGTTGTGTCTGATGCCTGGTAAAGAATCTCCATTTCCATTTATCGGGATGCATAAACAGTACATAGATAAATGTCAGGCATCATAAGCTGTAATTGACCATATAGTAAAGACATGTTTCTTAGCTGCTCTCAAATTGGTCAGTGATGTGAAATTTGCACAATTTGTAATGTAAATTGTGTTTGCTTGTGGTGGGTGTATGAAGGGGGTGCGGAGTGCTGCAAGCTTTGCACTTGGTCAATTTGCAGAGCACCTACAGCCTGAAATTAGTGAACATTATGAGCGTGTTCTTCCTTGCATTTTTGCAGTTCTTAGTGATGCAGAACCTGATGTCCAGGTAAGCTGCTTACAGTGCTATTGGAGTTTTAAAGTTCTTGGGGATGTCATGATCAATTTTCCAAGGGTAACTGCAGCATGAAGTAGGCAACGTGGACAGTAGATAGTTGCAAATATTTCTTGCATTAGACAAACTTGGATTGCCTGAAGGCTTGTGACAACAATGAAGTGCACTCTTTGTGAGACATATTATTGACAATTCAAATATTAATCAGTATCTTGCCAACAACAACCTAGAATTCTCTTTGGTTCATTCGAAGACCACTAGGATTTAGAGTGAGCATGCTTTAAGTAAATGGGGAAGAGTATAGTATTCTAGAATTCCTACAACAGTTGAAGTGAACTTGTACCAAACTTCTATCTTTAGATTCTGATAGACTTTCTGTAGAGTAAAATATCGTAGGGGAAAAAAGTGTTGTTGAGGTGCAAGGCATTTTTTTGTAAAAATCTTTTAAGGTTTCATGGTTGAGTGGCTTGTGCCCTGGATTGTCTTATAAGTGTCAACCTATAATGCTGCATTTTGAAAAAAATTCCACTAGTTTATAGTGAGAGGATATGAAAGACCATAAAGTTGAAGATGACTTATGTTGTGCAGGAGAAGGCATTTTACGCACTGGCAGCATTTTGTGAGAATTTGAAGGAGGAGATTTTGCCATACTTGGGCCCGTTAATGGAAAAATTGCTTGAAGCTTTGCAAAGTCCTCGCCGAGATATCCAGGAGACTTGCATGGTATGGTTCTGAAATACTGACAGACTCTGAAGAGGACATGTTTGTTTGATTGTCTAATCAGTAGCTTCAAATTACCTTGAGAAGACATGGTGGCATCAATGCATCTGCGAACATAAGTAGTAGAATCAAGTTTATTTGAATCAAGTCTTGATTTTACTTGAAAATTAAGTCATAGACTGCAAAATTAAGTTGATGACACATAGCACTGTTGGCTGCAGTCTGCTATAGGGTCAGCTGCTGCTGCTTCAGAATCTGGATTTGTTCCATACACAGAGCGAGTTCTACACATAATGCAAGGATTCATGACTTTGACTAAAGATGAGGACTTAACTGCTCGAGCTCGTGCAACGGAACTGGTTGGCATCATTGGCATGGCTGTTGGACGCAGTTATATTGAACCAGTTCTTCCCAATTTCATCGAGGCTGCAATTGAGGTATTTCTTTTATTATACAGAAGGGCATCACTCTTTCAAATAGGTAACGTGTGCAGATTTTACCAGGTTTGCCTTTAGTCATGTCTCCAGAGACATTCCTAGAATGCAGTGTCCTGCTTTCTGGCTTTTAATTCCAATTGTGATTTTCCCAGGGGTTTTCTTTGGATTATAGCGAACTTCGTGAGTACACCCATGGTTTCTTCAGCAATGTTGCAGAAATATTGGAAGGTGGTTTGGCACCGGTATGTTTACTTTCTGGTCTTTCTAGTTCTGTGTTTACATCATAATGTGTTGTTCCATACTTCTGGTGTGACATTTTAAAAGGATAACAATATCTTCTTAGTAGCATCTATTTGCAATATGTAAGCTCAGAGAAATATACTGGACATTGGACTAGGCCTAACATAACATTCTGTAGAGTTTCTAATTGTACAGGGTCCTGTGATATCCATTCATTATGTGGAGCTGTAGTTCTGTGCTAGATGCAACATCTTCCTCACTACAACTCTATTTTACTTCTAATTGTGCAGTACTTGCCCCGATTAGTACCACTTGCTGTAGCATCATGCAACCTCGATGACGGAACAGCATTTGAATTGGGTGACTTGGATGGTGACGACAATCTTGGCAGTGCTATTGGTGGACTCTCATCTGATGATGATGATGATACAGACAACAAGCGAGTTAGAAACTTCAGTGTGCGAACAGGTGTTCTTGACGAGAAAGCAGCTGCTACACAATCTCTTGGTCTCTTTGCCCTCCACACCAAGAGTGCCTTCATGCCGTATCCTTAAATTTGTGAGCTTTATTTGATGCTTCTAGACATGGTGCTTGTTTTCTAGTTTCACTGTGGAGCTAGTTTCTAGCAATACTGTTTCAATTGCTCGAAAGGTCAAAAGCAACCAAGGGATATGTTGGGGACATCACTTTGAGCGCAAGGATGGCTACTCTTCTTGTCTCTTACTAAATTATTTGAATCATTACTGGTGCAATGATGTATTGGGATATGGCTTGCTCTAGGCTAACTGATTCTAGTTGCAGTCATTCTATGAATTTCTTAATGTGTATATAGCTATCTCGAAGAGACATTGAAGATCCTGAAGAAGCATGGAGGCTACTTTCATGAGGATGTTAGACTTCAAGCTGTTATTGCTTATCAGCGTATGTTCCTGAATCAAGGAACTCAATTTTTGGAATCCTTTCCATTTTAAATTAAGTAACCATCTATCTTATTAAACACTCATGACCAGTACTGTATATGCCCTGCAGATTTGCTGACGGCAACTATGGCAGCTTTTCCCAGTGATACAGTGAGCTTCCTTTTCTCTTGAAGTGGGTGTAATAGTGGTATTATGAGGAATGCTCGTTCAATATACTCGTTTAATTATTGGTTTGTCGAATGAATCATGATTTTATGAGATTTGGACTGTACACTCAACAAATGTTCACACAACTAACTTATTATCATTCTGCTGTATTATTCAAGTTACTTGAAGCGGAAGATGACTCTGTTTTTTCCTTGTAACAGATCTCAGCAGAAGCAAAACATGTCCTAGGTGAGAAACATGCCTCACACCGGTCAATGGTCGAGTTTGTGTTGTTTTCTGATTGACATGTTTATGTTCTTGGGCTGTTTACAAGATGAGGTTTTATGTTGGACAGACATTATTATGGAGCAATATATAAAAATTATGAACGAGGATGATGACAAAGACACAGTTTCGCAAGTTTGCACTTGCACAGCAGACATACTGAAGTTGGTGAAATATGACAGCATCCAACAATGTAAGTACTGATGTCTTTCTATGAAATACAGTAGATGTTTACAAGAGCATTTCATCTGAACTCATTCAACTACTGATTGTAATGTGAGTTTTATAGATTCTGAAATTGTCTCTCCAGATAATTTTTTTTAGTACCTATTTCTATTTGTTGTGTAATTCCTTACTTGTTGTCTGTTTGTTGTTTAAGCTTTATTGGAATGTCTTCTATTTGATCTTTCACATAAGAGATAAAAATGTGACTTACAATTCTGGTGTAGTAATAACCAATCCAGCGTACCAAAGCATGACTAAGATAAAGAATATTGTTATTCCTCATATAGTTGGCTTATTGGTGTTAACCTGACATGAGAGTTTTTTTTTGCAGTCATTGCACCATTATGTGAGGCCACTTTATGTCTTCTTCGCCAAGAAGCTGTTTGTCAGCAGACAGGGGACACAGACAGTGAAGGTGATGAAGATGACATGGAGCATGATGAATTGCTCATTGATGCTGTCACAGACATTCTGCCAGCACTGGGTGCTTGCATGGGGCCTGCATTTGAACCTTCATTCCGTCCATTTTTTGAGCCATTGATGAAGTTTGCGGTATGCTCCACACATTTTCCTTTTTGCATTTGCTTAGGACATAGTTGTGACTTCATGGACTTTTATTTTATTAGTTCTTCAAACATATGCAATTACCATGGTTGTTGAAACATTTCTTAAAGACCATCAGTTGGCATGTGCTTACTCTCATGTAAACACACAACATCTGTATTACTGAAGATTGCTTATTAATGGTCTTTGCAGAAAGCAACACGTCCTGCAAATGATCGGACAATGGCGGTTGCCTGTGTTGCCGAGGTAGCAAAAGAGATTGGCAGTGCCATTACTCCGTATGTTGAGGTAGGTATTGGAGTTTGTACTTGCACCTGTGCTGCAAATATTCTAATTGAATGCATACATATCTGAGCCCGAAATTTTCCATGGAGTGAATGAATCAGTGACCATCCTTAGCGGGATTTTCTAGATTATTTATGTATGATTCCTGGCATCTGCAAATGTGATGTGCAGTTAACCATGCCTATTGCCATTAAGGAGTTAGCTGCCCCTGACGCCACAAATCGCCGGAATGCTGCTTACTGTTGTGGTGAATTATGTAAAAATGGAGGAGAGGTTGCTTTGAAGTATCCACTTTTGAGTCCTACCTTTGTATACGTTTCATGTAGCCCTATTGCATCCTAGTAATCTAGACAATCACAATGGTCATTACTTCATACAGAGGTACTTGTTCCTGGTAATTTTTATAGATTATTACTTGCTGGTTAAGGTTAAGGAAAATCTGACACAAAATGTATTTTGGGTATTTTGTGAATTTGTTTTGTATAAACAGCATTTGTCAGCAAGATGTGCTATTTCTGTTATGTATACATATCCAAGTACCAAGGTAATTAGTTAAATCTTGCCAACATTTGTGACATTGTAAGTGATTCTTTGACTTGCTCTAAGGTATTACAACACTATTCTAGTTGCATTTGTCCCGCTATTTGGACCTGGAGAAGACAATGGGACCCGTGATAATGCAGCTGGGGCTGTAGCTCGCATGATCAGTGCCCAACCTCATGCGTTACCTCTAAATCAGGTACACGACTTGGTTGTCATTTAACGCTCTACTTAGGTTAATCTCTACTTGAATTTGAATCTGGCATGAATCTGGGTTTGAAAACCAAGTGCACATTGGTGTTGTGTTGCACCTACTGGTTGAAAGCTATTTAAGTGCTTCCTAATATGTAATGAACCTAACTTGCTGTAATAGGAGCTGATGTAGCACTTATTTGTTTGATAGAGTTACTATGCATCAATATCTCATACATATCCACCATTGCATTCACATATGCTGAAGAATACTAGGGTTGTATTGGTTTTGGAAGTGCACTAGATGGACACACAAACTTGCTCTTTCTCTGTAAATTGCTGTGACTTAAGTTGATTGAATGTGACTGTTGCAGGTACTACCTGTTCTCATTTCTGCTTTGCCACTGAAGGAGGATATGGAGGAAGCAGAGACTGTGTATGGCTGCCTATGCAACCTCATACTAGCATCTCATGCTGAGGTATATTATCATATACTATTCTTTTATCATGCCAAGGTTGTGCCAACATTCATTAGTTTTCCTCAACATGACTTGTGGTCAGGAGTTGGTTGTGTTGCATGCAACACCTTCCATATCTCGTAAATTTTAGTGCATGCTTGGAGGAACGGTGGACGGTTGCAAAATATAAACATCCTATATTGGTCAGTTTAGGGTCACCCTCAAAACTCATTGAGTGTCAATCTCGTTGTATTTTGGCATGCTAAATTGGTTTGGTCCTTGTTCAATCTTCATTCCAATTCCAACACTTCTCCAACCATGCACCACAAGTTGAAGAAATTATTGATTTAACCAATGTAAAACTGTAGGGCACGAACTCCTACGTGTGGATTAAGGTAAAGGATATCTCTATAAGCTGACAGTGAATTTGGAATTACAAGTCCCAAGAATTTGTGTTTGTGTCTAAACGTTGCTTTGCAAACCTGCTTTATCTGAGTCGTAAGCATGTAAAGTTGGTGACTGGTGACAACATTGGCAGTGTATTGCTTTGATCTGTATATATTTAGAAGGTAAATCTGTTGTTGTGTCTCTTTGCAGATCATTCCACTAGTCCCTCAACTAGTGCCTGTTTTTGCGAAGGCTGTGGAATTCAAAGATACACCTGACGAAGTGAAGTTGGGTCTTGGGCGAGCGGTCATGCATTTGTGTGCACAGTATGGTGATCAAATGCAATCACTTCTGAGCGCCTTACCTGCAGAGGAGGCTACTGCTTTGAGTTGTGTGATGAAGCACTGATCTTTTTATTATAAACCGGTTTATGCAGAAGCCCAGAGTTTGGAACAGGATAATTTTTGACACATCAACTGGTTGCTCAATTTATGACTACATTCTCTGTCCCAATTGCTGATGAAATTGTCCACTACAAATCGGATACATGTAACCAAACAGGAGAAGGCTTCTGGATTTTCACCTCTGGAGGTTGACTGGATCTTAAAGAAGTTATATTCCAGCATTCGGCCATAACATACAACGTGGTTTCTGAAGATGGCTACCGTAGGGTTTAAGTCTTTATCATAGTAAGTAGTTGGAAAGTCAGAAAATTATGTTGGTTGGTCATGATACGCCATTGTTAAGATCTCCACCAATCAGGTGTCGGTAATACTTGTTCAAGAGCTGAAGATTGTATTCAACGTGGATTCTGTTGAAGGGAGCGTCTTCATGTATTCTTTGGCGTAAGTTCTTTGATTTGAGATTTCAGGACAGCTTTGCTCTTGTGGTTGCATGTTGTTTATCCATTGTTCCAATGAAGCAGTTCACATTGACGAATACGAACTTACACTAGTTACAAAGATATGGTCCAATTGTATTGATTGATTTATTTATTTATTTATTGCACGGTGCTAGTCTCTCTTTCTTTAATGTGCTTACAAAGGGTGTTTTGACTGCTGCTACAGGTGGAGGAAGCATACTTCTCGACAGAAAATGATATTATTGTAAGCTACAGAAAATGTTCAGTAGCTTTCCAGTGTTGGGTATAGTGAACGTTAGTGGTGATAATTGTTGTTATCAAGAAGAGAACTTTTGTGTTGTGCAATTTACAATTTTTCATTAGTAAAATTTGCGGGCGGCTTTTCTTTGTGGACATTCATGTACTCGTGTGACATGGACATGCTCCTTGGTCCAAAACATTTTTGGAATCAAATGTACGTATCTCATGTTTCTGACCGAAAATGCTGTAACCTACATTATTTGTATTTGTGTGGAAATCTCATAGTTTTTACAGAACCTTTCCATTTGTGAAAATGTGATTGTAGTTTGCACGACTTCTGTTTATTTTGCTACATGTATCTTTACAGCGCTTTTAATGAGAAGCAAATCTTATTACCTTATCTTTCTGACTCTTCTTAGTTGTTTCTCTTGACCAATTGAAGTGGACTAAATTCTCTGGAAATTCACTGTGCCGAAGTCCCTGTATATTTTGATTCTACAGGAGCTGTCTACCCTAACTCAGGTCCGGCAAAACCTAAATATTTTGGCTATTATATAATTATTTTATTTTAGCAATAAAAATTTGCATAATTTTCCAACCAATGAGAAACCAAAAGTGCCTAATACAGTTCTACCTCTTTAATATGACACTCAATAATATGACAACCTCGGTATAATGACAAATTTTTTAAACCAATCTTTCTAGTTAAAATCTACCTGACTGACATTTTTAAAACAACACTTATGGACTCCCAAAATATTCTATTATAGAGGTAATAAGTGCATATGTGGTTGGTCCCACACATATACAAGTAGGTAATGTTAAATTTAAGTAACTTTCACTTATGAAATGTGGATAAAGAGATTTTAATTTAAAATGATGTTAGAACATGGGAACTATGTTCTTTATCTCACAACCTAATAAAGTGATTAATTAGCTTCATTTTCTTTGGCGGCAATTTTTCACCTAAACTTTAGAGCAATGTGCACAATTTGTTTTTTTTTGTTTTAATTTTTTTTTTATTGTACTTTTGCCTTCTATTGCACAAGTGTGGTGCAACCACTTGACCACAATAAAATTGTTGCTTTCAAATCACGATACAAGTCCAAGTTGCTCAAGTGGGTTTTATAGCAGTTTGATTTAGATTAGCAACATGATTTGCAAAAGGTTGTACCCAATATTAAACAAGCAACTCTTTGGACTATAAGGTTTGGATCCTCAGGAGATATGAAAACTGTTGGAGAAAATCAAGAATTTTGCAACTTGATTGGAGTGCACACTTTGCTAATAAGGATCGACAAGAAACATCAAAGACTAACCAAGGAGTCTGAAGATTTGGCACTCCTCATATCAAAACTCCAGCTTGGACAAGAAGAGATGCCATTTGAAGATTATCTGATAATGGAAGGTGAAGACATCATTGAAGTTGAATATTGCATGTGAGAGCTGGTTGATATGGCCTTGGGACAGAGAATAGAGCCACCTAGTTTTGACCTTAATGCAAAGCCCTTTAACTCTTTATATATTGTGAGAGACCTCCACCTATTATGAACCTATCAAATGCTCGACATCATGCTCAATTGTTTAGCTACATTTTTGATGAACAACTCATCAGAGTTTACTCATGAGACGTAATGAAACTACAAGCCATATCGGAGGAGCTCAATAAGATATATGTTGCTAATTTGAAGTGGCAACATTAGCAGAGTATCGATTCCTTCTTGAAGTCCACATAGATTTCTTGAGAGAATTTTGCATATTTGTGAAGACATTTGAAAGAATATTTATTTTGTATATGTGGCAAAATGTTCAATTTGTGTTTTCATGAAGTACCTCGATATTATGACAAAGAGGTCTTGTTTGTCATATTATTGAATATGTGACATCTTGAGGTTTTCTCGTTTCCCAAATGTGTCATATTAAAAGGGTAGGACTGTATAAATGCATCTCAATATTATGTAAATTTATGTTTTATTTAATATTTTTATTTTTCTTCTCCCAAATCGAATTCTCCTCCACCAATTTCTTCCAAAAATAGCTAAATGTTGGTCTAGGTGGCCTATCAAAGGCAACCTCACTTTTTGCAAGATCTACTTCAAAAAAATGGTTAAGTTGTCTTATAGATGCTCGTGAGTTTACTTTGTGTCATGTTGCAACTTGGCCTTCATTTGTCCATATTTTGTTATGGCAAGGTTTGGTTAATTTTCTAGAGATGATGAGTTCTCAAAAATCCTTGATTTGCCCATGCTAGCGGTTTACCTTGATTTGGTCATTATGGGGTTTTTTTGGGGGGTTTGGCATATTTGTGACTTGACAATTGGTTGGCAACTTTCACTTCCATTAGCCTTTTGGATTCCTGGACTTTAAAACCGATTTCATTTCTACTAGTTAAGCAAGTCTTATATTTTAGAGTTTTAGGGTCCAAAAATATGTAGGTGGAAGGTCATAAAAGGGGAATGGTTGTTAAAATCTAAAATAAATCTATGTATGTGTGTTAGAAAAGTAATAGATTGTAACCTAAGTGCCGGACCTCCTTGGTGCACACTTATATTAATTATGTGGCATACTACAGTGCATATTATAATTGGTGTCACTTACTTAATGGAATTACTCAATGATGTGATTGTTTACTTGGGTGCAAGCATAGTAAAGTGGACCAAAAAAGTGCTCCGGTATATGAAAGCCATGATTTTCTTGGTCAAACGCCTATAAGTAGTAGCAAAATGTTGTTTAAAATAGAATATTTTTCATGATGACCTCTATTGTTAAGTTAGGTACTCAAATATAGAATATCAATATGAGATCTTCAAAGCTATCATCAAAAGTGACGCGTAAAAGCAACTGACTAAATATAGTTTTGAACGTAAATTTCATGACCTTAAATATTTTGAACTTGGAATTTCTTTTCACATTCCTTGAATTCATTATAAACTTGAGGTCATCGTATTTTTTTTTTCAAAAATTAATCAATTTAATGTAATGTAATTGTATTTTAAACAAGTTTTTGACAATTATCTTTTCAATGACACCCACTTGCACCACCACTTGCACCATCTTCTAAAATACATATACGTTGTTTGAAATTGTTTTTTGTGAACATAAATTGCTTGGCTTTGTAGATTCATATGTTTTCTAAATGTTTATGAATTTCTATTTCATAAAGTTCAAAGTTAGTATATAGTTTTGGATCACTTTCACTTAAACCTGAGCAAGGATCAAGAGCTGTCCACTTTACCGTGCTTGCACCCACTTGACATCTCATTTTTAACTAGAAAAGGTCGAATTGGTTGCTTGGACATTACAAAACACTAACATCTCTACTTGGAAACAAATAACATTAATATTAATATATATAGGAATATGTAACTCCAAATAGTAAATGATACTAAATATCATATTTAGGGT
The DNA here is from genome assembly GCA_964035585.1 of Polytrichum formosum. NCBI lineage: Eukaryota > Viridiplantae > Streptophyta > Polytrichopsida > Polytrichales > Polytrichaceae > Polytrichum > Polytrichum formosum. The sequence goes on along the minus strand of OZ037939.1, from coordinate 21,522,123 downwards.
AGTGCCAGACTTGCCCTTGAAGAACGTAATGTGAAGGTGGAACCTTAATCTCAAATGCAAAATACTTTAATGGAAGTTTATCAATCTGCACTTTTGTTGAATATTTGTAGGTTTTCAAAGAGAGAGAGAGAATTATTGTATACAAGCATACCTCTCATTCAACCAACGTACAAGCCCTAAAATAATATGCAACCCAAAGGTCACTTTTTAAAGTATAATTGACAATTGGAGTTAGCTTTAGAGACCTTGAATTAGTCTAATCAAGGTCATTTGAGATGAAGTGGCTACAAACCTATAGGGGCCAAGTTATTATATGGGATGGAAGGCAATTAACTGGTGATTAAGCACCTTTCTTAGCCCCTGAATAAACCATTTGAATGAGAGAACTTGAGCTTACTATCCACAAGACTTAAATCAGGAGGTTTCATAACATGCTAAACATATGCCATTTGTCCAGGAAGTTGCTTGAGCTTAGAGTACACCCTAACCTCCGTAACGTCACCCTTTGTAATTTCACTCCCTCTCTTATATCCCCAAACCCTAGGGAGCGGATGTGCTTAGTTTAAATCTCCCTGCTTGTTGTCACATTTATTTCCTATATATCATGGGTTTTGACATTGAAATAGTTCACCAAAGACCTCAAACCACACTCTTGCACGAATCACATTGTCATTATTGCAATGTTGATTTTGTGTTATTGCATAATGTCACATGCTATACTGATTCACTATTACCATGCATCCATGTTAACACTACAAAACCCCTTAATATTATGCGCACTTTGGTTGCCACATGCATGATATTAGGGAGGCTAGAGTGTGCATATCATTGATACAGAGACAAGGTCACCATGTATGTGGTCCTATTGCCGGCACTTCCAAGTTTTCAACTCCACACACAACTTTTGGTTGTTAAAGTATGTGGGTGTTATTTGGTTCGTGTTTCATGTTCTCCAACTTCTACCAATTAGATGTACACAATAAAACTTGGGTTGCATTAGCAAATCTACGATGAAACATATGCAAAAACCGGATTGAAAATCGGACCTCCCCTTATTTAGGTACGGTTATCGGAAGTGCGTGTTTGGTGATATCTTAACTGGATACATAGGTCCTCTCAACTGTGTTCACTGCTGAGTATGGAACTGTTATTAATATTTCTTTTAAACGTGTGTCTTTATGATGTTTGCTTTTTGATCCTCACCGAATTAGATACAAATGAAATATAGGGATCTGATCAAGAAAGTGAGCCACTTAAGGCCTTTTTACCTTAGATCGACTCGGAAATTCTCTCATCCAAGTCGCAATTATGACTCTCAAAGATTGTCATCTCCAAATCACAAAGTTCAAAATCAGACTTGAGACACAAAGTTATAAGATGTCAAAGTGAATATTCTCCAAGTGTGGTTTAAAAAGGTGGATTTACACTAGTGTCCAAGACCAAGAAGTCTCCAAATTTGAGAGTTCTTATTGGTGGAGAGCAAAATTATGGACCCAAGTAGTTTACACTAGGGTCCAGGTCCAAGGTATGAAAAAACAAATTGTTGCTGATGTGGCATCATTTGGTCCTCACTCAAGAAATACTCCTCCTAGTTTGATGAACCAATTTCTAAAGATTGGGCCCAATCTTGAACCTGAAAGTGAGATCCATTTAAAGAGCGTTTTGGACTTCAAGTTTCTTGGACCCGGCCCCTTATGTAAACCCAACCTAAGTGATCATACATGCACTCCCGATTGTGGTGACTAAGGAAGCTGGAATCGTGTCTACCTATAAATTTTTGAAGATATAGTTCAATTTCATTGTGACACATGTCTTTTTGGTCTATGTTCTTAAGTCTCTTCACCCTTGACCTCTTAAGACATCTCCTCTATGTCATAATCAATGTGTAATATACATTTTGGTAATATATACCGCGATGCAAATAAATTGTGTTGCTTCATTGACAACATATAGGAATGTGTGGATTTTACGTGGTTTGAGCTTAAAATTGATAGTTTTGAACAAACCGGCAAAGTATCAACAAAACAAAAAGTCAAATTCTTTTGACCGACAACAATCCACTACAAAAATGTATGCTCCACATAGACTATATTTATTATGCATTTGGTGTCCTTTGCTATTTGGTGTCATGAAATCTTGGGGGGTGCACTCATTCTTAGAATTGGGAATCACGTGTGTGCATGACCATGAAATTAATACTCCTAATATACAAGATTTTCCCCTTCATAAAAATGATATACATCCAAATATATAGCTGGAAAATCCAAGGATAATCATGTGTATGTGTAGTTAATGATAATGAAATTACTGGGAACTGGTGGAACCCATTACTTGCAAAAAAATGAATGTATTTTAAAATATAATATGCATGTAGTTACTTAGACAAAATCGGTCACAACCAAGGGTTTATTTGAAATTAATATATATGTTGACTTTGTGCTTGAGGGTTGAATCCGCCCAAAAACAAATGGTGGAGTGTGAATATGCAAAGAAGAGTGCACATTTTGAAGCTGAAAGCCCACTAGGCGGGGCAAACGCTTAAAGTGGGATGATAGTGGCTCTTAGTTTATGATTACTTTGTTGTTTAAAAATGCATTGATGTACATAAAACATCAAGGAAAAATATTAACCACAAATTATACAATGTAAATAGACAAATATAAGACAAAATATGGAGAGAGAACTTGAGAGACTTCAAAAACTTGACTTTATCACGGAGTGACTTGGTCAATTTTTTCATTCACACTCTTGTATTCGCTCATTTGAGGATTAGAGATGGCTTGATTTACACAATAGGTGAGGAAGCTAAGTGAGTTTGAGAGTGAGCATTCACTCTCCTTAAAATATTAGTTTTAGAATCTACCTACATTCACTGGACAAAAATGCGCCAAGGAGAATAAGATCTCTTCCTTCAACCCATGTGGGCCTTGGTCACGTGAACTCTCATTGGCCGAAGTTTTCCTCGGGGAGGTCACTTCCCCTTATATTTTGTAACCACGTGCGTTAACCGGTATTTGTTTGGGGGCTATTTACCTAGTAATTATGATTATAAGAGACCCTTTTAGTAGAAAAAAAGCTACTTGGTCTTAAATTCCAGCACCCTATAGGTAATTCTAAGTCCAAATGTAGCCTAATTCTTGGCCCGCTATAGTACTTATAAACTTAGGCATTTGCTCAGATGGACATTAACGGTTTTAGGGTAAGTGTTTAGGATGGACATATGCAATGTACATGAGCAAACATAAAACAAACGAGCATAGCAATTGAGTAACCATTCAAATCACAAAAATAAAAAAATCACAGCAGAACAAAAAACTAATGCCTCAAAATGCATTACATCTATGGTGAGTGTTCAAAACTTGCATAGCGAGAAAGTGAAAAATGGGAGCAAGCGGCACCACCACTCCTAGGCTCGAAACTGAAACCCTAAACCGATTTGAAAATGGACCAATAATTCCAGCCCACGGGCAAAATTTTCCCTCATGTGCCCGTGATATGCTTTTAGTGATGATTTCATCACTATATTGTACTAAAAATGTATTATTTTTCATTTGTCTACTAGAAGGACTAGGGGTTATACTTATCCTAATATTAAAAAAAATTATCCCATGATTTTATTCACATTAATTTATATCTACTATTGGAAGAAAAAAATGAGGGTTTTTTCCAATACCCTATTTTACATATAATGACGTTTCAAGCATTAATTGAAGGCTATGGTAGATCCAAGTCTTATATAAAATTTTCCTCCGATGAATAAAATGAATCCTATAGTTTAACTCACGTGGTTTACTACTTTTCGTAGGGTGACCTCCCCGAGAAGTTTTCCTTTAATGAAGTGGCTTGATTTTCATCTCGGTGGAGTAGGCTGATCAAGTGGTTTGGACCCCACCAATGTGTGTCATGTCACAATAAGGTGGCATGCCACCATGAAGTGACATGCCTAAAACGGAGATGCTTTACCAAACCAAATCACACACATACTGAACAACAATATGAACCAATATAACAATAACTTATGTGATACAAAAACAACTACCGTAACACCATAGCAGGTTCGCCACCTGGCGAACGAATATTTAATTTTTTTGAAAAAATAAGGTTCGCCTCTCAAAAATTGAATTTCTCAATTTTCGTTTTTTAGCAAAAAATAAGTAAAAATGACCCTAAATAGCTTAGAAATAGCAAAATATTTCAAAAACTAATTTATTCTATTTTCGTTTTTTTGTCTTCAGAATTTTCTAATTTTTACGTTTTTTTATTTTTAGAATTATTTTAGGACGAACCTGCTATGGTACTACGGTATCAACTTAATGGTGCATACTAGCCCCCGATGTGAGTGTAAGTTGTCGTCCTTGGTATATGGGCTTGGTAACGTATATAGTTTTCACCATGTAGAGTATTTGCAACGTGTTTTGTTACCTCCACAAACAATGTAGTGGAGACCTTTCCCAATGAATGTTTTCAATAAGTAGTTTGTGATAGTGAGCGTGATGTAGGCTCCATGGTTTACTTGTTGATTTTACACGTCAAATAATGATCTCTTGGCACACGAAGGACCATGGAAAGTGATGTTGAGTAGAATAGAGGGAAAAAAAATGCTTGTGACGTGATAGTCCAAGTAGTTTTGGTGATAGGTTCCCTACTATGAAGACGACCATATAGTTTTGGTATAAGGTAGCATTACATTTGGATGACTAAGATAAATTCCAATGAAAATCGGGGACAATAGCACCCACCGATGTGCTATTAATTTTGTTTTTTGTTTGTTTTGTTTTTGGAATAAATTGAAAAAAAACCAAATGCAAGAAGGAACCAAAATACAACCGCCTCCGGAGAAACAATGCACACCAAGGGGAGATGAAGAAATAATACCCATCTGGGGCCTAACCTTCCACTTGACTACTAAGTTACTCCGGGTCATAATAAGACCTTTGACGAATGAAATTCGTTAAGAATGTCTTGGTAGGCCACGTCCGGGGTTTTTTCCAAATCCATGAGAGTCCGTTTTGACGATTACACAACAAAACTCATGTTGCATTAGAAAATCAGACCTCTCCTTATATAGTTATGGTTATTGGAAGTGCATGTTTTGTTGATTTGTCAACTAGACACATAGGTAGGTCCTCCCAATCATGTTCATTATTGAGTGTTGAGTAGTTATTAATATTTGAAGATGGAGTCCAATATCTTTTAAGCATGTGTCTTTATGATGTTTGCTCTTTGATCCTCACTGAACCACATACCAATCAATACCGCAGTACCTCTACCACTTCAGCACTAATGGAACTACTTTTAAGAAAACCAAAATTTTGGGAAATTGTAATTCTAAAACCTTAAAGTTTACTATGAAAAAATGATCTTTCCTTCAAGTCCGATATTGCCGAATCTCAAAAATATAAATAAGTATTATTATTATTGGCCTACAAATAGCCTAATTAGTAAAGGTACTACAGTATATCGGAGTCCGATTAAGAACATGAGCCACTTAAAGACCCATCCACCTTAGTTATATTGTGTGTTGCAAAAACCTTCAGACCTTGGACAACTGCCAAAACAACTATAGTTAACTAGAAAAAATCCAAGTATTATTATATATTGGAAGACATTTGCCTCTTGATTTGCTTTAATTGAGGGTCTTTAATATGCTTGGGCCACTGAGGATCGTTAAGAAACGCCTTTATACGTTCACTCACAATGTTGGGCTCCGGAACAACCTCCATGTACACCACCAACACAAATAACACACTACACTAAATAGGATATTTAGTGTTTGATACATTAAATAAGAACGCATACACTAAATATCAATAACCCTATGAAAGTAAGTAACATTAAATGTAAACTCAAACACTAAATATCAACTATAGTAATATGTGGAAGTTACATGTTTGAATTTAGTGTTAGAAAGGATATGAAACAAAAATAACAATGATAAAAGGATAATTCCAACATATCTTCTAGCAAATCTTCTAACACTAATTATCAAAGAATTGAAAATTAGTGTTGAGCAAGGTAGGGTGGTAATCAAACATTAAATATCCTATTTAGTGTAGTGACACTACAACACTACAAAATCCTGTGAACATGTTGCGCTCAACTTTAGTTAACTACATATTTAGTTAACTAGATATAACTATAGTTAACTATATTTTTTGGCAAACCAAATTGAAAACAACTATAATTAACTACATTTTTTGGCAGGTCAAAACACAAAAACTATAGTTACAAAAGGCAACTAGTTAACTAATAGTTGAATTAGTTGGTTAGTTGTCCAAGGTATGAAAACCTTGTACCAGTGCCCGGGAAGGTTTTGGACATAGTGGGTCAAGATCCTAGTGATTCTAAATCCAGTCGGTTACATGTTGACATCTTCCGGTTTTGCTTCATTCATTTGAGGTATATTCCATAGATTCCTCTAAAATGATCAGTAATTCTCCGGAAGCCTCCAACTTCAACTGGTTATTTCTCAAACTCAACCAGTTCATCTGTAACTAACCGCCGGTTCTCCCCGGACATATATAGGCCTGTGCTATGGTGGTAGTGGCTTCATATTTGAATGTTTCTAGGAGAGAGAGACAAAAGTTTCAAGACTGGGACCAAAATCTCCCTTTTCTCCGTCTTTGACAGAGGTATGATGGTTGTGTACAAAGCGCATAGAAGAAATAGTCTACTGATGACACAAGTGACAGGAAAATCCCCAAAAGGTATTTATGTTTCTTTTGCAACTACGGGCTGCTGCAACTACTTAAGGTAGACGTGATTAATTCGAATGCTTTCTCTCTCCTCTAGAAAAGATACAAAACACACGATTAGCGCAAGATGATTAGCAACTCCAAAATGTGCACGTAGCCATTTGCCTCATAATTTTTGGAGCTCGTATGAATATCTTATTGAGTATCGACGTGAAGATTCTCGTGCTCGTTAAGTGGTCATAAAGGTCCCCTTAAACCATGTTGACTATTGATCCTGGAACAAATTAACATTATTATGGGTTTGTAGTCCACTCTTTGTCGTTTTGTAGTCCACTCTTTGTCGTTTTGATGCCCGTTCTTCTATGCAACACCTAACCGCAAACCACTCAACTATAGGTGTCCAAATTATCGAGAAGAAGTCTCTGCGAGGCGAACAGCGGTTCTGCCCGCTCGTGAGGCCACGTCGCCACTCAAACCTCGAAAACGCCGTTAATCTACCAATCTACGTAGAATCTACGTAGTTCTGTCATTGACGCCATCTTCTTCATCACCCTACGAGTCGGCGACGCTCCCGATTCACACAAGCAAGTGACGCTGTTGATTTGATGCTTCCAATGCTAAAACCCTTGCAGTCTTGAGCGAATTCGCAAATTGCTCCGCACCGGAGGACAATTCATGGAGCTCTGTTGTGTGGAGATGCGGTGAGAACAAAAACAACTACACATGAGTGAGTGAGGGTTTTGAGGTTTCGCGTCGCTTTTGGAATGTTCTCGGGTGAAGAATAAAATAAATAAGTTGATGGAGGAGGAGGATCTGGAGGATTGCGGAGAGAGAGAGAGAGCACTCGCCCCACCTTCTTCGAGATGTCGGCCACACAGCACCTGCCTACAAGCTTAAGGGCCGCACTTCTCTACTTCTTCGGGGTAGGTGTTGCCACCTCAATTTTTGTGAATTCTCGTCTGTCCATTCATTTCACCGTGCACATGATGATGCTTCCAGGGTTTAATTGAAGAACCTTTATGAATGCTTAGCTTGGTTGAGCTCAACCTGAAGGTTGGAAATCCCTATGTAACCTGAACTTGGTATGCCTGCCATGGAGTAATCACCTTAAGGCTGTAAGTTCTCACTTGATACTGTTACATCGGAGAGTTTGTGTCTCATGGCATTTTAAGGGGCTCACATTAGGGCAGGGTTTCTTCAATTTCTGAGATCACTTGTCGCTTTGTTGAGCTCAACCTGAAGATTGGAAATCTGTAGTCAACCTGAATTTGGCATACTTGCATGGAGTAATCACCTTGGGAGATATAAATTCTTCAATTGATTCCGTTGCATTGGAGAGTTTGTGTGTCATGACAGTTCCAAGGGGCTCACATTGGGCAAGCTTTTGCTCAAAAGCCTGTCTGCTTTTCAGCTTGAACATGTTTCCTGGTTTCAGCTCACAACCCTATCCTGTATGTAACACTCTGGTATTTTTTAAGCTTGGTTGAGGTCAACCTGATGATTGGAAATCCATGTAGAATCTGAACTTGGGATACCTGCCATGCAGTATTCACCTCTAAAGCTGTATATTTCTCACTTGAGTCTGTTACACCGGGGAGATTGTTTCTTATGACAGTTCAAAGGGGCTAACATTGGGGTAGGGTTTGTTAAAAACGTTGAGCTATGGAAGGGTTAGCTTCAAATCCTGCCCGTCCTTTCAGTTTGCACATGATGCGTCATGGTTTTACTCCACAACATCATAATGCTGTCTGAAAATTTCTGGGAGTAGTTTGAGCTTGGTTGAGCTCACTTTGAAGATTGGGAATCCATATAAAACCTAAAATTGGCATACCTGCTATAGAGTAATTACCTTGAAAACTGTAACTTCTTCACTTGATTTTGTTACATTGGTGGGTTTGTGTCTGATGGCAAGCCCAAGGGGTACTGCCAAGATCAAGCCTGTGTGCTGTTCAATCCATTGTTGTAGTCTAGATTTCTTCTGGAGAAATGTATCTTGCTTTTTATCATTGCATTCTTCTTTTACTCCATTGTGTCTGGAAGTAGGATAAGTTTGATTCTATGCATGACTGGGAACAGGCACTGAGTTGAGTACAATTGTATTTTAGAACCCAGTGTCATATTTGGAGGGAAGGATAGAACATGGATGCACAACAGCCTCTTCTTCAAGAGTGGAAGGCTGAAGTTGATAGGCAGGGAGAGGCAAGTGTGTCTCCTTTTGTGATTTTTAGGATTTAGGGTTATACTATCAATCTTGTGGCTGATGCATAATTTTAAAATGTTGTTCTTTTTTTGTACCTTACAAATGGAAACAATATCAGCCCTAAGGTAAATGGGCCTTAAATGGACCCTTTTAGCTCCATCTGTTATCTCAATTGCCTTTTATGAAACGGGTAGGTATTTTTGAACCATGTTACCTGGCCATTTTGAAGGACATCAATGTCATGTCTGGTTGATTGCTCCATGTGGTGATTGATTTGTTTTGGGTTGTTCGTGGAGTGCATGCATTTTGACTATATTCAAAAATTTACAAGCTATTATAGTCAGTAAAGCTGCAATATAATGTTATCCACTTCTCCACGCCTAAGGGGATAATCAAACTGCAGGGTGAACAATTTGTAATTTGATAGATAGTAGTTTTTTGGTCAATCCTTGTCTGTAATATTGGGAGACATATAAGATAAGCAACGTTTGTTCACAAGTTTGATTGATTTTTCTCCAGGTCAACATTGCTTAAGGAGATAGGTTCACGTTAGGGAGAAGAGGAACATTCAACTTGGGCTAAAGATTGTGAAATCACAACAAGAAAGAAGGATTACAGAGGCAAGTAGGTGGTCACATAACCTGTAGGAATCCTATAGGAATTGGCAAGAAGTTTCAAGACTAAAATTTCTGTGTCATAAATGCAACTGCTGACATGACCAAATTAACGCAATATTCAATCTTACAAAATATTATGAATTTGCAACTACATCGCACACATTCTATTTAAAGCTTGTGATTTCAAAACCTTCAATTTATGGCTTTGCACACTTCCACACTTTCTCCAAATGTTTGGCTATTTGACTATTTGCATGCCCTCAACAAACTCAGAGCATGATATTGTATTTCAAGCGATATTAAAATTAATTATCAATATATTAGATTCATCTGCTTGAATAATCAATTGCAACGCGTATTGTTTCGCTGCACCTACGCGTGCGATACAATCTATTGAGAGTCATACATAAGACCTTGTCATTGTGCATATTCTACAAGAGCAATTAAGCAAAGTTATAACGTTGAACAAAAATAAAGCTCTACTTATGCCATAAATCCAAAACCTTGATTTTTTCACACAAACAAGTCTTTTAACAACTTAATATATTGAATTGAATTGATTGGTTGAAATAAGACATAACTAGTATGATGAGGTTCAAAAAAGAGGTACACGAACGAATTCGAATAAGGCGTATGCAACAATTTCAACCATGGGATCGATCGTGGTCTCACAGAAGTGATATGCATGATTCTTGGTCAATACATACGAATTCATTTTTCAAAGACTTACATTGTTGTGCAATATGTGGCGTGACAAAGATGAGAAATCGTAGGCAACAATATCGATTAGTACATAATTCATACATTGATGTTACAATGCCCATGCAAGGCTCTACCCCATATGGAGCAACAAACGCATATCTTGCAAACTTCACAACCAATGCCTCAAGTAACAAAATGATTATCTGTACTCAATGTCATTCAAACAAGAACAAACCTATGAATGCCCCTTATGTGGTGTACAATTCACCAACATATATGAGATCCATTATCACAACCAATCCTTTATATGTCCAAGAGTGTCTACAATATAACTTGCAGGTACACCTCGTCTATTACGTCCATAATTCCGCATTTGAGCTTCATCGTTACATTGGATACAACTCTTAATGCTCACTACATTGCATAATTCATGCCAGGGACAATGGACGAGTTTATGTAGGCCAGACGATATCACCACACAACCGACTACGTCAGCACGTTCGGTCCCCACCTCTCAAGATGAGGGGCGACGCTAGACTATACGTTCCATTCGCACAACATTTTCATATGGACGTTGTCTATACCACTACACGAAAGTATCTGGCGGATAGGAAGGACAAACAACTAATATGCATGTACCAATCCGAGCCTCTCCGAAGCTACAATATTATGAAGGGCCGCCCATCGGCCAACCCTTTGTATTGGATGCTCAAGAGGAAATTCACAAATAGATAACAAAAATATTGTCTCCTTCCTATCATGTTGTTTTTTTCCCTACATGTAGATTATATATCATGTTAGATACGCTTATGTGCTGACGGGAGTGCAGATTATGCATGTTATATATGAGAATGGAAGTTGCAATTTGTTCCCGCATGCTAATCAAATTGCTCCTGTTATGATGACATGATCCTCTACGTTAACTTGACGAAATTAACACAGTAGCTTCCACCATCCACTCGGCACTCGGAGGCAGAGACCCTCGAACCCACAACTCATAGTAACTTACTTACAATTGTTGGCCACATGTTCGTGTTGCTGCATTCTCCTCCTTCAATTTATGGGTACTTAGAATTGAATAGGTTGAAAGATTTGAGGGCATTAGCTCAGGGTTTAAGAGTACAAACTCCACATCAACTTCAATTTCTGGAACAAGGACAAGAACAAGAACAAAAGTGTCATCATTCAATAATGTGAAACTTTGGGAAATCCTCATTCTCAATCCCATAAAGAAAGAATGTCAATTAGGACAAGCAAAATATGGTGAACTCTGCACTTGCTATCTTGTTTGCATTCTGGGCTGGTTATCTGACATTTTGATCGTCAAAAATGACATGCAAGTGAATTTGACAGGATAATTCTCACTCAATGTTGTTATTATATGTATTTGGTGATCGTGTCAACCCCAGTTTCAAAAAGACAATTCGATCTTCTTGACCAATTTCCACCTGTCACAGAGGCTTTAGAAGTTGATGAAATGTATGAAAAAAGGCGAACATGGATGCACAACAGCCTATTCTTCAAGCGGGGAAGACTGAAGTTGATAGGCAAGGAGAGGCAAGTGTGTCTCCTTTTGTGATTTTTAGGATTTAGGGTTATACTATCAATCTTGTGGCTGATGCATAATTTTAAAATGTTGTTCTTTTTTTGTACCTCACAAATGGAAACAATATCAGCCCTAAGGTAAATGGGCCTTAAATGGACCCTTTTAGCTCTGCGCCTACTTTTTGTAGGATATGTAACTCGTACTTAGTGCGAGATGATTAGTGAATCCAAATCATGCCTGCAGCCAATTTCCACATAATTTTTGGAGCTCATATGATGATCTTAATTATTTTCAAAGTGAAGATTGCTGAGCTTATGAAATGGCCAATTATATATGTTGACTATTAACAAATTTTAAGCATGTAGTCCAATCTCTTTTAAATACATGATGTCCTCTTGGTGTTGTGCTGAGATCCACACCCAACCACACACCACTCAAATATAGGTGTTCGTTTAAGATGAGTAACTGAATCAGGCCTGCTTACCTCAGGTATTAAGAACCTTGTAGGTTTGGACTTAAATGATTTTATTTCAGAACTTGTTTCGGAAATTAAATGTAGAAGGTTAATATTTATAATCTTTTCACATGATTTGCAGGAGCCAAGTAAACTGACATGGTGGAGCTTACTGACAATCTCGTGGGTCAATCCACTTCTGCAGGAAGGCATTCAAAGACAGCTTGAACATTCAAACTTGCTTCCTTTGCCTCCATTGTTAGCACCTGGTTTATGTTGTGCCCGGCTGTGGCGATGTTGGGAGCATGAATTTTAACAGCATAATAGTAATCCATCACTGCTTCGTGCAGTTTTCTATGCTTATGCATGGGATTACTTCCAGATCGGTTTACTCAAGGTGCATGAGCTCAATTTGTTGAATAATAGAAGTGTGATCAGAAGGCTACAACATAATCTAAGTACCTGCATGTATATTGAGTTTGGCAGATTGGAGTTATCCTTTAATTTAATGGGATTTTTTTCTAGAGTTGGTCCCCTATGATTTTCCGTTCAGTGTGAAGGTTGAAATTTATCAGCTTCCGACTTTGCCAACGTCCTCCTTGTGGACTTCTTCTCCCACCAGCGGTGGGCCTTTGGCCCCTAGCGGCTCGTTGTTATGTTGGGACTAGGCACGTCTCTCTTAGTACCATGTTTCTCAACTACGGTAGGTTTAGCACTTCGCATGTCAAATTGTGATTCGTTTGTTGCCAAATTAGTTATATCATTGGTTCTAGTCAATATGAATGTGACACATGACACTTTCATTTGAAAATTTTATGATTTAGCTAAAAGTGTAAATTTTTGACTCTGGTTAAGATTCAACCCATTTATGCACTATTTCTACCTGGAACGTACATATGTGTAAGTTGGATTATTAGGACTACTTGAGTTCATATTAATGACATAGACTCAAAAACATACCACGTATATTTAATCATTGTTATCACATGTGTCTTTATTTTTACTTGATCTTTTAGTGTGCTAAAAACACATTCAATACCATAGATCACATAAAGTATTACTTCAACTTGTTGGTGGGTTGTACAAATCGTCGCGTCTCCAATAAAGAAATACCCTTGGTCCTTTAAGGTTCAAGACCATTGTTGGTATGGTGTCATCTTGTTTGAAACCCTAAAGGACCAAGAAGCCATATTTGGCATTTTGGACTTTTTTGAGAAGGTCCGGAGACAACCTGTTGAAATAACACCCACTTTAACGTCCCCAACTGAAAACGTAAGCATTGTTGTAAATGTTACTTCACTCTACACATGGTCCTTTAGGGGTTATTACTATACGGGTATCTTTATTGAGGATTTCACATTTTTTTAAATACCAATAAGGAATGAGTATTTGATGGTGTTTTTGTCTATGTATCATGCAAGGACTTGCACATTTAGGCGGAGTTGCCATGGTCTTGCCCTGGTATCAATATGGTTCAAAGTAGGTGATAACTCCTATATACAAAGATTATTTCACCTTCACATACTCCTTGAATATCTATATATATATATGATTGGTATTACAATTTTGATACTCATGGGTAGTCTCTTTGATACCATCATTGATGTTGGTTATTGATACCATGCATTCACCTATATACCATACCAACATTAGTGAAGACACTCGAAGGTAGACCTGCCTATTTCAACTACATATGTTAATTGGACACCTATATTTGAGTGGTATGTGAATAGGCGCCATGAACAAATACCCAAAAGACATATGTTTGAATAAGATGTTCATACGAGCTCCGAAATTGCAAGGAAAGTGGCTACGACCTTGATTTGAATGTGCTAACCATCTCGTACTAATCGCATGTTGCATATGCTAGGAGAAATGGGCTACTGAGAAAAGTAATCATTTAAGACCTATTTACCTTAACATAACATTATTCAGATCCATAATAATATTTTGTGGGATTGATAGTATTCTGCTAAATATTCCATCATTCAGGCTGAATGTGAGGAATATTATGCAGAATATTGTCAATCCCACAGAACACTGTTATGGATCTGAATAATGTTATGAAGCTTAAACAGTCTGATTTCTACTGGACAATTTTGCTTTCTCGGTTTACCAACAGATATCCAGTTGCGTTCCCAACAGTGTTCCCATTGAGTTCCCTATGGAGGGAACGCGGCCCACGGACATAGGGGCAGCATGTCGCCTTTTCGTCTGGCCTCCGGGCTTTTGTTTTGTATCCACCATCCGCCCTTGAAGCTCCGGCCTTCCTTTCGCCATCGCCATTGCCGCTTCCCTCCCCTCCATTTCCCCTCACCCCACGCCTCAATTCCGTCTCTATTCTACTCTTTTTCCGTTTTTCGAGCTCTCTCTCGCACTTTCTCCTCACAAATTGCTCTGTCTATGCACCGGGAACAGCTCTTTTGCTTGCTTTCACTTACTTGCTTGCTTCCAAATTCTGTTGTCTGCTTGCATTCCACTTCTTCTTCTCGTTGTGGCCTTGGCTCGGTTACTTCCCACTGCTGCCTGTGAGATCGATCCGCTTCTGCACACTCGACTCACCAAATTTGCAGTCTATGAGTCTGCGATTGGTCAATTGGGCATAATTAGTGGCACTGATTTCTTCTGCATTTTTATTTATTTCGAAATTTTCTGGGTTTTTCTCCATCCGAGACTTGATGTTCTTGCTGCCACCGTCAAGTTGCGCAGACATTTCCGGTGTCCAGATGTAATTAGATATACTTGCTTGTTTCCACATTTTCGTTGCTCAAGCGCTGGTTAAACCTGTGATCTGTTTGTTTGATGTGACGAGCGTTTGTACATATTTTCTTGAAGGGGCTTACTCGTTGTTGTACAGTTTGTTTGTAATTCTGAAGATCTCATGTGTCTGTAGTTCATTGCGTGGATTAAGAACCTCCGCAGTTCGTGACTTCAATCCTTTGTCCCATTCTACACGTGTACATGTTTGTTGCTTTACAGCAGGGCGTATATTCTTTGATGCAATAAAACTATAGGGCGGGCGGGCGGGCGGGCAGGCAGGCAGGCAGGCCAGGGCATCTTCTTCATCAGCTTGTCTGGTGCCGAACTAGGGACGGTTAACTTAGTTTGAGGTTGACAAGGATTGTCAGTGTTCATCATTATTAGCAATCATGAGTCTCATCAAGACTCATACATTCTTGGCACAGAGCAATTGCATGCATCTCATGTTAGAGAGGGAGTTTTTTCAAGGGCACAACAACAACAGGGGTCTGCAATCCGCTGTTTTGAGGAACCATCGTCGCAACAATGGAGAAACATTGAAGCGGCATTCAAAGACGAGCATGGTGATGGAAGGCAGTGAAACAAAGGTGAAAAAAGGCGCCAAGAAAAAGGGCGGGGAGGTGCAACAGAAAGGGAAGAGAAAGTCTGATGGCGCTAAAGCCACTCCTGGAGGAAAGTCTTCCTTAGCCCCTGCTGATTTCTGTGCAGTGGAGGAAGAGCTGGACGAGCTGGATGAGGATGATGAGCTCGGTTACTTAAGAGGTCTCGTCCTCGACCTCTCCTACAGGTATCTACTAGTGTTGGATTGAAATCACATTTTTGGATACCATTCGGGTCTACATTATGAAGATTTTACATATTTATGATCCCTTTCAGGTCTATATGTATC
The DNA here is from genome assembly GCA_964035585.1 of Polytrichum formosum. Taxonomy (NCBI): domain Eukaryota; kingdom Viridiplantae; phylum Streptophyta; class Polytrichopsida; order Polytrichales; family Polytrichaceae; genus Polytrichum; species Polytrichum formosum. Next base: position 21,506,260 of record OZ037939.1, on the reverse strand, counting down.
AAACAAATGTGAAATCCATGTGAGGGTATATGTATTGGAGGATACTTTTGTTTTTGATACTTTAATCTCTAGGGGTTGGATAGTCGGCCACTGGCCAATTTCAATGGCGAGTCTATGATTTGAGGTGCGGTAAGCAACAATGGATTGTGCGTTGGGGTGGTGACAAGGGTTGCTTCAAGTGCGTTTCGCATTCCTAGTTGAGAAAGTGCTTGAGATGAAGGTGGTATAGCTTCTTGCCCGTGAGGTGGAGAGAGTTTCATTCTTGAACTAGAAAGGCTTGCTTAAGAGGATCAAACCTGATTTTTGGTGGTGTTGGGATTTCATGGGTTTCCATTGTGGTAGACCCCATGGTGCCTTCCAAATGGAGTTCTACGTTCTGTAGCTGAGTGTCTTGTTTTAAGTGTCCTCCAAAAAGTAAACACCTTTTCATTCAAAGTGCAATTCAATGTGAGGTCTGCCATGTCTGTTCACTACCTGGAAGCATGCACGACTTGAGGAACAATATTTGAAGTGGTCGATGCCAGCCTGCTGTACATTTGCTTTGGGTGTTGGTTCAGACCTAGTGAATGGGCCTTATGATTGGATGGTCCAGACCAATCAATGTGGTGAGCTGGAAGCGAGCACTGTGTCTAGAGATTCTGGAGAAGGTGAGCAATCTGGGCCACCTGAGGTGTGCAGTATCTCTTAGATAGAAACCACTTCTCTTGCATTGCTTTTGTTCACTAGGGATTCCCTTAGGTTTTGAACATTTTGTCACTGGACGGTCTCTCTTCTTTTGTTTATCTTAGGATGGAAATAAGCTGTTTCTGTATTGCAGGCAGACGTACTTGAATACTATGATCAAGCCGTTCAAGCAACCAACAGAGCATATTTTATTCCTGCTGTTTTAAGGGTATGCTGATCCCTTTTTTCATATGCATCTTTCCTACATACTCTGTTTCCAAATTTAGAGTTAGCCAAAGACCTTGGGTTATAAATTCCTCCAAGAGCGTAGTAGAGTGTCTTCAGCATTCAGCTTCACTCAGGAGGTGTGTGGTTGCAGGTGAGCAGTTTTGTTCATTCGCCAAAAAGCAAGAAAGTTAGGCTCCACCTCAACCGAAACAACATCTTTATGAGAGACAGGTTTAGATGCCAGTAAGTGCACCTGGTCTGTGAATTATTTCCCTCTATTCAGGGTATTGGGATGTTCTGTGTAACTGTAATATCTAACAATTAAGGACTATCAAGAACTTTCTATAACCTCCAATGCTGTAGAACCTTGGACGTCCATCTTGGGTTTAGATGTCTGGAATAAACCAAAAACCGCTATTTTTCTCCAACATGTAGAGGAGATGAGTTCTGGTAGCTATGAGATCTGGTAAGAAATTTGACGCTTTTGACCAATTTTGGGTGGCAATCCGTTTGGTCATACTGTGTGTCAGATATTGCAACACAAGGGATAACTTGACTATTGATCATGTGGTTGCTGCCTCCCGCGGGGGTGGTTGGGAATGGGAAAACCTGGTGAAGTTCCTATCCATGTCCTGACTGTCCCAAGTTCGTTAATTGAACAACCTTTTGTTTGTTTTATGATTGTCCTCCTTGCAAGATTTTCAATTATCTGAATATCTCTACAAGGAACGGATGTAACCCAGTAGTGCATGTTCAGCTTCTGTTGAGTGTCCTCTTTTTGGAGTAGATAAATGTCTTTCTGCATATGGTCCACTTAATATGGAGAAATTCATGCCTTACAGTCTGGTTCAATACTGTGAGTCATCATAGTAAATCAATCTCTGAGATTTCTCTTAGTTGTCCACATGTCTCTGGTTCTTTTTCCTGTGGTTGATAAACTCCAGTCTCTTCTTACTGTGTCTGAAGCTCAAGTCACCACACCTATTATTATGCCTTGTAAGCTTTTGATGCTTCCATGTAACAGCAATAAAATACAGACCTGTTTCACTCTATTCTTGACAAAAACATGAGGCTTTGCAGGTCACTGCCTGCTCAACTTGTAACGTGAAAAAAGGAGATAAGAGCTTGGAGGAATGTCGAATGAAGCTTATGAAAATGCCTCGGGTAAGTCAGATCCCCACATCCTCAAGTTACTATTGTTACCTGGGTATAAATTTTCTGGGCTAGCTTCGAGGGGAGGGATCTAAACGAATACTGTTTTTATTTATTGAAGATATTGTGGTCATGCCTCTTGTCAACTGTTGATATTGCCCTACTCACAAATTTTTGGAATCAGGAACCTAAGGAGTTGGACAGTATCGACCTGCCACCAAATTACAGGACATATAGAGTTCTGACCCGCAACAAAGGGACACCCACAGAATGGCTCGACTATCTGCCCAACCGCCCTCCGCTATTCTGATTGCTGTAGATACTTGTAAATTACGCTCAATGGCACTATCCAAGTGCTATCATTTTGTATCAAATGACCAGGTTAATACGTTGTATCAATTTAAGAGGATAGAGGGGAACTCAGATGAGTGACATCCTCTTTCAAACAGCTTGACACCCGGCTGTGGACATTCTTGTACAAAAAATTCTTGACCTTCAATTTCCACCTAGGAGGTGTATATTGCTGCCATCTGATGAATGGGAAATTCACCTATGCGAGTTAATTCAATTTTCTATCCAACGTTGTTGAAGTCATGAAAGCAGACTTGAAACACTATCTAAATTATTTGTAGATAGCACTAGGTATTGGCTTTTTAAACTTTTCTTTGTTAAATACTTATCATTATGGTGGTGCTGGTCTCCCCTAAAAGTGTACAGTGACCTATATGTTGTATCCATTAGATCATGGAAGTTATATGCCTTGGTTATGAGTATGCCTTGATGTGCAAGTCATGTGTGAAATGCATGTATCAATGGATGTATCAAACTTTACATCAACATGACATGTACAGTAGGGTCCAAAAATATTTCGAATTTTGGATGTGCTCCCAGTTTTGTGCTTCAAAAACAATTGCATTCAGTTGTATGTAACTACCTCGATATATATTCTTTTTTCACCAAATCAATTGCAACTTGTGAAGCCATCAGTGGTCTTTAATCACCCCATGTTAATCATGAGCAAATGTTAGAAATCAAAAGATTTGGCTGTAATTAGTAAAGTGTGTTGTCAAGAGCTCAAACATGCATCTTCCCTTATGGAGTTCTTGGCACCACCTCATTGTTTTGATGGCATGTATTCATTGCAAAGTTTAATGCATAAAGTTCAAGATTACAACATGGAGTGTCATTGCAATGGAGCTTGCACAGATGAGATATGGTGGCTTGAAGTTGTTTTGGAGGTAGTTTGGACAAGAGCATTGGAGTTGCCTTTGTTGTTATGTTGGTGATTGAACCTATTGATTTTCAGATTGTCCATTGGGTCTTTGAGAGGTACCATGCCGTACAAAATCTTGATTGATGAAGAAAGGGGTCGCATTGTGGGAATGCGTGAGGGTGGAATGAAGAGTTCAGACATTGCATTTGTATTGAATGTTCCACGGTCAATTGTTTCTACTATCTTGACAAATTGGAAGGTCCGAGGGAGTGTAAAATCTTTGAAATCGCGATGTCTTAGGCATTGGAAGTTGAGTGATCATGATGCTAGAGCGTTGGCACGTTATGTTAGAGATGATAGAAGACAACCATTGTCGGAATTATCAAGCCTATTGAATGTGAGTCGTAGCACAACATGGTCGTACTTACACAACTTGGGTTTTAGAAATTGCATTGCACCAAAAAAAACCATATCTTAGTGAGAAGCACAAATTAGATAGGCTTAAATTTGCCTGTGCTCATGAACGTTGGAGTTTTGAAGATTGGTGCAATGTGATTTGGTCAGATGAGTCATCATTTGAAATTATTAAAAATTCGAGGCAAATTAGAGTGTGGCGAAGACCATATGAAAGATATGCGTGGGATTGCATAGCTCCAACTTTTAGGAGTGGACGTACTTTGGTGATGGTTTGGGGTGCATTTACTGGCTTTGATAAATGCCTCTTGTTATTATGCCTCCAGACAAAAGAACAACAAGCGATTTTGTAACCATTCTTTATGAGGCAACATTAAGCGGATTTTACTTTTTACATGATCACCCTCAATAGTTAAAACTTATGGAAGATGGCGCTCCAGTCCATTGTAGCTCACTTCCTTTGCAATGGAGACAAGCTCATGGTATGGCAAAACTAATTTGGCATGCAAACTCTCCATATTTGAATCCCATAGAAAATTTATGGAAGATTGTCAAAGATTTGTTACGTCATCATCCTAGATCAAAAGACAAGGATAAATGGCACAAACCATTCAATCAACATGGGATACATTATCTTTGGAGCAACTCCAAACTTTGATTAGAACTATGCTTGATAGAATGCAAGCAATTATTTTAGCAAGAGGTGGTGGCACTAGATGGTAGATACTATATTATGATTATTATTTTATATGTAATATTTTCTACTTTTGTAATGAAATTTTTTCGTATTGTCAAAACGAGTAGACTTTATTATCTTTCCAACACAATTTACGGCTTGTGAATTGATGAATTTTCGAGCCTACAAGAGGTTTTCAAAGTTTGTAGTTTTCATTCCCATTCAACTCCTAGCCCAAAATTCGAAATATTTTTGGACCCTACTGAACTTGGCAGGTACACAACCTAACATCACCAACTTGGCTTCAAACATTTCTCACACTACCAATGCACATGTTCATCATGTCCAAGAATTCAACATCTTCAAATAATCCCAAAGTGTTGAAAATGGAGAAAAACGCCCTTGAGCCCAAACTTGTGGAATGTTTTTAATGGAGGTGCTCACTACTGACGTCACCCATGTCTCAAGCAAACAAAAACATGGGAAAAAGGACTTGCTCCATCATTGATATTGGGTACATAAGGTAGAAATACCATAACCCGTGAAAATAAGGTGATTCGCATTGAAGATCTGGTCTTACAATCAAGAGATAATTTTTCAAGATAGACGAGAAGGATTCATGAAGAATGCAAGTTGTTTTATATTTTTGTGCCCTGTACAAAAAATACTACAATTTTTCAAAGTGGAAAGTTGTCAAACCCCCTACTCGTTCACTAGATTCTCCCTACACCGAACACGGTAATCCGCATTTCCATATAGAACATCGCCTAAATCAGTTACCTCATGAGTACATTAACACTTGACTCCCATTGGCTACACTAAGTGTACACGCATTGAAGTTGCCGCTGAGCCATGATCCGTTTTAGAAATGGCACTTCACCATTATGACGGCGGTCTAGTGCACGGCTCGAGGGTAGTTAACTGCTTATGGTATTTCTACCTTAGATCCAAGCACTTTTATGATTGCATCAACTTTTGTCTCTTGTCACATGAGCTCACTTGCCACGATCATAAACTGAAATTAGAGCACCTACCTACCTACCTAAGTTTCTACAAATTCTAGTATGGTCTTAGGTTGGTTTGTGGAAGAAGAATTCTTTGCGTTGATGCTGGATCCCTCTTTTAAAATGATGTGTGTTACTCGGATTCTTTTCTCTCTGCTCCCACTTCTTGTAAGATAAGAAACACATAATTGGTGCAAGACTAGCAGCAAATCCAAATCATGTTCATAGCCATTTGCCTCATGATTTTTGGAGTTCAGATGAATATCTTATTCATTATCAACATGAAGATTCTCAAGCTCATGTAGTGGTCCATATAGGTCCCTCAAAATGTATTGATTATTGAGCCTACAATGGTTAGCATGTAGAAGAAGAAGAAGAAGAAGCTATGGGCGTAGATTTGCTTTCTACACCACAATAGGGTTTGTTTAATCCTCACCATAGTAACATAAATATGCTTTCTATCCTACATCCACATCAATGTTATTATGCACTATTTGTCCGCAATCCATCAATACACAAACCGGATCTACATGCCCTCCTCTTCCTAACCCTAACGTTGCGACAAGCAAAACTTTCTCTGAAGGCGCTCCACCAAACTGCACCACCAAGCTTGCCACCAATCTCTTTGCTACCAAGCGCAAACCCCATAATCTCATCAAAATCTCCACTACCAACCATCAACAAGAATCTAAACCGATTTGTTTCCTGTCAAACTGTAAAGAAGTTCCCAAAGCTATTCAACAATACTCCTCACATTCACTATGAGGTAAATTGCCCTTGGATGCTCCTAAACCTAACCCTAACTCAAGGACGTATCCAAATCATCAAAGTGGTCCCACATTGAACTCCAAAAAGAAGCCCACCTCATACAACTGCAACTTACACAAGCTACCACCAAGATCAGTAACACCGACCCATACACAACAAAAAAAATCCCACATTTCAAAAAAACGATCACAACAACTACATCAAAAAGAAGCAAAATGCCAACTAAAACAAACAAAACCAACCCCACAACCAAACACACCAACCTCATCACTCCTACCAAAAAAATCCATCACACCTTATCAAGACACCATTCTTCACCCCAAACTTGCAAACCACCTTACAATATAGTAAGGCATCCCCCACAACTGAAAACAACCAAACAAAAAACAACAAATCAACGCAAACACTACTTTAATCCCTATTTGGCACCAAAACTGCCATCCAGTTGATACAAATCGTCATTCCTTCCACCCACCCACTGCCACCCTCAATCACATACAAATACCAACAAACCCAGCAACCAAAATACCATCATCAAGGATTAGGATAGAGATGTACACTTGCCACTCCCAACTTCACCATCACCACAAGCACTAGGGACTTCTCTGCTCAGCACAACCTCAACCACAACCTGTTGGACAACCTGTTGGACGATCCCCATCCTTGCAGACTTGCATCAAACTACCGAAATCCTCCTCGAAGGCCCTTCCCGCCTGATACCAATTCCCACTAACAATAGCAAACCGATAATTATCCATTAGGCCCCTGTCGTGTAAATAACGATCGTGTGTCACTGCAGCTCGAGTACCAACCACCACTAACAAATAACACTAAAACATAGCAAAGCCACACATACACAACACGCCTTCACATAGAAGGAAGAGAGTCAAAGACTACTAAAAGCTCTAGTTCTCTCTTCAAATATGCACACAAGTCAAGTTATCTCTCACTCCACCATGGGAGAATCCAAGAGTGTAAGTAAGGGGAGAAGAACTCAAGATTCCATTGCAAAATCATGCAACCTTCACCTGGGAAAAGCTATTTAGTGAGCGGTGAGCGGTGAGCGGTAAGTTTTCTAGAATATTGAAATTTTGTCAGGTGAAACATGCCCTATGACCGCGGTGTAGAGCTAACTTTTGAAATATTTATTGACAAATTTATTGACAAAAAGATCCTATATTCGTGGTGGAGGAACCTATATTGTATTTGCTTGCACCTTCTTGGAGGTACAGGATATTACCTGACGACGACAATTTCATGACAACCTCTAGCAATTTAGCAAGTAAGATTCCATCTATTGTGGTGAGGGAATCTCCAAACCCCAATGCTCCAGGCCTCACACCAAATGCCCATGAAGACCCATCCGTCTGTATGTGTGTGTGTATATATATATATATATATATAAGCATAAACTTAAAATGTTGAAAGAAACTTAAATAAAATGTTGGAAGAAACTTAAAGAAAATATTAAAGAAACTTAAAATGTTGGAAGTGTTTACAACATGTTCCTCTAACAACAACACCTTACTATATACCACTCAAATATAGGTGGTTATTTAAGAAGAGCAATCTTAGAAGGTCCACGTATATTGTCTCATCCAATTAGATATTACCATTCACAAAAATGTTTATTTCAAATTTTAGAAGTAAAATTGATATGTAAGTATTATAAGAAGTCAAACAATGAAAATTGTGTTTGTCAAGTCATCACATGGAATCTCCTTGCAATTGTGTTGAACATAAAACCTAGGATGATGTCCATATTTTAAGCACAAGCCTTCTTGGTTCAACACTCAACACAACTAGGAGGGCTCGAGTCATCATTTAAAAAAATTAAATTCTTCACTTTGACTTATTATAACCTTTGCATCTCAACTTCAATTTTGAAACATGAAATAAAAATCTTCTTGGTTCTCAGTTGCTAGCCATATTTTCCAGGCTTCAACAACCAGAACGAACCGACGTCATTCTCTCCTCTAGTTTGACGAATTGCATGTGAAACTAGACCGGTTTGATCGTCAAAAACTTCTTCGACAAAGATAGTGACATCACGATACTGAAACCTCAAACTTAATGTTGTACAAGTGACTATAGCATGACCGTCTTCACCTAATGGAAAGAGGACCGAAACAGAATGATGTTCAGCACGAAGCAGGGCCATAGTAATCCACAGAACTTTGAACAAAACAAGTACTCTGAACATTGAAATGGCATGAATATATAACAAGCAGGAAATTACAACGCAAATTGGCAATTTATGTCACAGTAAGCGGAATTTCAGAAGTTAATAGAGAGTCATGCAGAGTAAGCTGAAAGACGGCTGAAAACCCAATTTTAGATAAAGTCTGAGATATGTAAGAAATCGAATAGTTGAATCCTATAACAAGCATACATATCAAATAGTATAATCCAATAACAGGCATACATTCTAAACATTGATGATTATAATATATATTGGCAAATAAGATCATAAGAATGACGGCCGCCACGAACAATGTGGAGAGCATGATAGTAGCTCTGCAAAAATAAATTCTAAACAATAGAATGCTACATTGTGATTAACGACGAAGACGCTTATGGGGCCCTTTGCCATTTTTGTCACCGTCATGTTTATGACAATGGTCAATCCCTAAACTATGAACTGCAATGCATCCTGCGCAACCGAGTTTCTGACCTTTGGGACGTGGGGCACTCCTTACTAGAGATCTAGAGTAAGTGCCCGGTTTAATAAACCCTACTCTAGAATAGGCATGAGTCTGTAAAGTAGACTTGTCCTCTATCAGCGTTGCAACATCCGTCTGCAAAGATGGAGTCCGTGGATGTGGAGTGTGAACCACGACCGCCGGAATAACTGAGCAGTCGGTGGGTTGGCAATCTTCATGTTGTTGACATCTGCAGAACCATCGATGGACAATGTGGTGTGAAGTTGAGATGAACTAGGAGAACCTAAAGGAGGAAGGCTTGGGAGACTTGAGTCAGTACCCATTGGAGAAGAATATGATGAGATGACATGAAGGAATGGGTACAAGTAATCGGGTATTATATACACCTAGGGTAGACACCAATGCCCGAATATTTGATAACCTGTGAGATCAATTAATAGTCAATATGTATTTATGTAAATTCTCGACAACCTGTTTCATGTAGGATTAGAATGTACTACAATAATAGTCATTACTTTATCAACACCAAATATCTGACATGGCAAGATACGATTATGTAGATTAGGGTATTAATGCAGTGTGGATAAACCGAGGAATAATTTAAGAAACTGCAGATTAATTATCTAAATCCAAGAAAATGTGAACATAATGATGGCCGCGAGAGCATGTACTGTTAGAGATGAACACTAGGTCGAGAGCGAGAGCAGACCGAGAAGTTAGAAGGACTATTGAAAAACAGAGGCGTATTGAGAGAAGGCACAGGTTAGAATCAAGAGAAAGTTTAGGGACGCCGTACAACTTGCGGTCAACAATGGGTAGACGAGGGGTTAATTCTTCCAGGGGTACAGGTAGAGGTTCCAAAGGGGAAAAAACGTTTGATGTTTCAGCGGTAGCTCCAATCGTTTTATTTCCTGTATCGGAGGAAGACAACCAAGTTAACAAAGGGGGCAGTGAGGTGATGTTTATGTGCAATCCTAATGATATTCTTTTATGTGCAATCATAATGTTAACTTCTATCACGGATAGTTAGAATCCAATTAACTTCCCAATGAACTTCCCAATTAACTTCCCAATGAACTTCCCAATTAACTTCCCTTGTTGTGTGGGCAATGTTATGGGCAATGTTGTGTTTTATGTTTGGTGTGGGATTGTGAATTGGGATTGGTTTGGGCATCTTGAACAGGGAGTGATGCAGACACAGCTTCTTTCCGGGGCAGCCTCTAGTGCCTCAACATCAGACCATAGTGAGGAGCAGGTTTGTAAATATTGTTATCAAATGGTGAATTGATGGGTTTTGGGTTTAGGGTAAGGGTTCTTAGGCCAAGGTCTTAGGCCAACTTCATACCTAATGAGCACATGACATATACACTGAACAGAGCCTTGGAGATTTCGATGGGGACGCCGAGATTGCTGAGATAAAACTAGGAGAATTTGATCGCGACGCTCATGTGGTAGATCTTTGCGAATGGAGCATGGATAATGAGGAGAGGCAATTCGAGGAAGAGGTAGGCTTCCCCACATTATTAAACTCATTCAATTTGTTATCTGGTGTAGGGTTCGAACGAGTGACCTAAAAATGTATGGATTTTGAGTATCAGACCCGAGAGCGACTTTGTCCATATCGGTGCCGAGGGGGAGATATAGGGTATCCAAAATAATTCGGCTAAAAGTCGAGGGCGAGGGCGATCTAGTTGTTCTTGCAGTCTCGGGACTGTCTAAGGGAAGCTTGTAATGAAGTGAGCATGGATTCGATAGCATGGATTCGAGGCACCGAGTCACCTGCTGTCAGGGGGTCTAAGGTAAGTTGAGATTTGGTTATGTCTCGGTGGGTGTGAAATGTTTGAGTGGGTGGGTGTCTCGGCACCGAGACACCTCCTCTAGGGCGCTAGGTGGGTTTGAAATGTTTGAGTTCAGTTGATTTTTGGATTTGTCTGAGTCATATATTAGCCTGAATTTGAGTTCATAAAATGTCAGATGTGGATAGAGGTTGGTGTCTCGGCACCGAGACACCTCCTGGAGGGAGTGTGAGCCCAAAATGGTGCCCACATGTGTTCTTAACCCTTTGAAACTATTAGAAGTTATGTTTTGATGTTTTGTGATTATTCACAAAAATATAAAAAGAGTGAGGCTTGAGTGAAGTTATGTTTAGACCTTAGGTTGATTAGAAGTTTAGCGGTGTGAAGAAAGTTCCTTAGTTAGGTGAGCATTGTGTGTGGTGAACCAAGGGTGGCTCCTTGAGTTAAATGTTTGAATTAGGATCTATGTTGTTGGTTTAAGAGTTGAAGGCTTAAAGGATAGGATGAGAGCCTACAAAGTAGGAGAGGATCGAGGGGCTTATCTTGAGCTTTGAGGGGTGCTCACCCCTTCCCTCCCCCTATATATTCCTCTCTCTCACCTTCTTCACTCACTTGTGTTCCTATTCACTCTCTCTTTCCTTCGTGCTCATTTGGCACCCCTTTGAGGGGTGCTCACCCTCTCCCTTCCCCTCTCCTTCTCTCTCTCTCCCTCTTGTTGTTCCTCTCATAGAATTGAGTGTTAGAGTTAGAGTTGTGTGGGAATTAGTAGAAGGTTAGTGGAATTAGTAGAATTCATAGAGACTTGTAGGGACTTGAAGATACTTGTAGAGACTTGAAGGCCAATGCTCTATCTATTCAAGAGACTAGCATTAATAAAGCATCATGATTTCAAGTGAGTTGGGAGCTTGTTGAGATGGAAGCACATTTCATGTTACCACGAGCTTTGGTATCACACATGTGATTCTCAAAACCATCACCCGGACTAGGACGCTTAAGGGTGGTGGGTTTGGCCTCACAGGGAGCTAGGTGGGATTGAAATATTTGATTTCAGTTGAATTTTGGATTTGTCAGAGTCATATATTAGCCTGAATTTCAGTTCATAAAAGATCAGATGTGGGAAGAGGTTGGTGTATCGGCACCAAGACACCTCCTGGAGGGAGCTAGGTGCGGTTGAAATGTTTGATTTTACTTTAGTTTTGAATTTGTCTGAGTCATATATTAGCCTGAATTTGAGTTCATAAAAAGTCAGATGTGGGTAGAGGTGGGTGTCTCGGCACCGAGACACCTCCTGGAGGGAGCTAGGTGGGGTTGAAATGGTTGAGTTTACTTTAGTTTTGAATTTGTCTGAGTCATATATTAGCCTGAATTTGAGTTCATAAAAAGTCAGATGTCGGTAGAGGTGGGTGTCTCGGCACCGAGACACCTCCTGGAGGGGGCTAGGTGGGGTTGAAATGTTTGAGTTCAGTTGATTTTAAGATTTGTCTGAGTCATATATTAGGCTGAATTTGAGTTCATAAAAGGTCAGATGAGGGTAGAGGTGGGTGTCTCGGCACCGAGACACCTTCTGGGAGGGGGCCTAGGTGGGGTTGAAATATTTTATTTCAGTTGAATTTTGGATTTGTCTGAGTCATATATTAGGCTGAATTTGAGTTCATAAAAAGTCAAATGTGGGTAGAGGTGGGTGTCTCGGCACCGAGACACCTCCTGGGGGGGGCTAGGTGGGGTTGAAATATTTGATTTTACTTTAGTCTTGTATTTGTCTGAGTTATATATTAGCCTGAATTTCAGTTCTTAAAAGGTCAGATGTAGGTAGAGGTTGGTGTCTCGGCACCGAGACACCTCCTGGGGGGGGGCCTAGGTGGGGTTGAAATAATTGATTGCTGTTGATTTTTGAATTTGTCTGAGTCATATATTAGCCTGAATTTGAGTTCATAAAAGGTCAGATGTGGGTAGAGGTGGGTGTCTCGGCACCGAGACACCTCCTGGAGGGAGCTAGGTGGGGTTGAAATGTTTGATTTTGCTTTAGTTTTGAACAGGGTTGTCTATCCCGCCGTTGTGACGGTGTCGTGCCGTCACGACGTGTCGTGTCGTGACGGACCCCTCCGTCACGACACAATAGGGTCCACGTAGGGTCAACATAGGGGGAGCCGACTAGGGTGGGTAAAATACTTACCTTCTTGCCAAGGTGGCGTCCTATGTGGCAGAAAACGTCGACGTGGATGTGCATATTTCCCCTGCCACGTAGACCATTTTGCCATTGTGTTTATCATTGTGTTAAAATCAAAGTAATAAAATATTACTACGGAGGGTGTGGGGCGGACGGGTGGGGCGGACGGGGAAGGGGGGTGGAGCGGACGGACGGGGGGGGGGGGTGGTGCGGACGGGGAAGGGGGGTGGAGCGGACGGACGGGGGGGTGGTGCGGACGGTGGATGGGGGTGGAGCGGACGGACGGGGGTGTGGAGCGGACGGGGGAGGGGGGGGTGGGGCGGACGGACGGGGGTGGAGCGGACGGGAGAGGGGGGGGGGTGGGGCGGACGGACGGGGGTGGAGCGGACGGGAGAGGGGGGGGGGTGGGGCGGACGGGAGAGGGGGGGGGGGTGGGGCGGACGGACGGGGGTGGAGCGGACGGGAGAGGGGGGGGGTGGGGCGGACGGAGGAGGGGAGGGGCGGACGGAGGAGGGGGATGGAGCGGACGGGGGAGGGGGGTGGAGCGGACGGGAGAGGGTTACGATTAGCGGACGGGTGGGGAACGGATAGCTAATCGTTCGGTCTTTCATCCGTTTCCCCCCGTCCGGTCCACGTTCCCCACCCGTCCGCCCCGTTCCCCTCCCGTCCGCGCCACGTTCCCCACCGTCCGCTCCTCGTTCCCTCCCGTCCGCCCCACGTTCCTCTCACGTCCGCACGCGTTCCCTCACGTCCGCTCCACGTTCCCTCCGTCCGCCACACGTTCCCCGTCGTCCGTACCCCGTTCCCATCCCGTCCGCACCCGTTCCCTCCCGTCCGCCCCGCGTTCCCCCCGTCCGCCCCGCGTTCCCTCCGTCCGCTCGGAGTTCCCCTACGTCCGCTCCGCGTTCCCTCCGTCCGCTCGGAGTTCCCCTACGTCCGCTCCGCGTTCCCTCCCGTCCGCTTTCCGATCCCTTCCGTCCGCCCGCGTTCCCTATCGAGTTCCCTTCACGTCCGCTCCACGTTCCCTCCGTCCGCCACGTTCCCTCCGTCCGCCCGTTCCCCTCCCGTCCGCGCCTCGTTCCCTCCCGTCCGCCCGAGTTCCCTATCGCGTTCCCCACCCGTCTGCTCCTCGTTCCCTCCGTCCGCCCCCTCGTTCCCTCCGTCCGCCCCCACGTTCCCTCCGTCCGCCCCTAGTTCCCACGTTCCCCATACGTCGTTTTCGTACCCTAAACCCTAATTCCGACCGGGATCCCATAATGATTGGGCTCCTCGTTGCCTATATAAAGCCGTGAGGCTTTAGTTCCTACCACTTTCCTCTCCTCCCACCACATAGGGACCCGAGACCTTGTTGCGTCCCAAAGGACAGCATCACCGCGCGGGTCTCAAGGGGTTTGGGAGGGCAGGGCAAATTGTGGGGGAACCCTCGCAATTTTTTTCTTCAGATTCACTCGCTCCCGTGATTTTTATCACGAGAGATTTTCACACTCACTTATTCACGTGATTTTTATCACGACTCATTTTCAGATTCACTCACTCACGTGATTTTTATCACGATGGAGGGGGAGGGCATTGCTCCTTACGAGAACGAGGATTTGAGGGTGCACCGTGCTTGGCTCGTAGGCAATGCATCGGCGAATACTGCCGAGGGTACGGGAAGCGATCCTGGAAGTGGAAGTACTGCAGCACGTCCACCACGTCCAGATCCCTTTCAGTTTGACGAAGAGTTCTTGGCTGTTGGTCATTCGGGAGGCAACCAAACACGGGGAAGCCGTGGAACACGTGGGAGTCGGGGAAACAGTGGACATAGAGGGAGAACTGGAAGGGGACCAAGCTCAGGCAGTTCCACAGAAATACATGCACCGGCTCGTTCGGAGAACGTGCCACCACAATCTCCGACACGGCGGACATCAAGACCGGAGAGCCCTGCACGTGATGTACCTCAGGGTTCGGAGCAGACTGAAAGACGGGGATTAAAACGCCCAGCAGTTTCGGAAGGGACGGAGGACGGGTCCGCGGCATCGGGTTCGCAATCAAAGAAAATGAAACATAGAGGCAAACGCGACCCGCGGACCGATGAGGCTCGAAATCATTGCAGGATCGTGTTGTTGGATTGGTTTAGAAGTAACAGCATGGTTTATTTGGAGAAAAAATACCTCAATGATGGTACAAAGGGTTTAGAGTTGGCGAGGAACGAGTTGATGCTTATTCTCACGGAAGCCACGTCTGGACCGGAGTTTGAGGAAGCTAGGGGCATGAGCGATTGGAACACATGGATTGAAAAACAAGCTGTGGAAGCAATCTACAATCCAACGATGTCATATGAGGCTATGCATCCTGGAGAGAGAAGTAGTGGTGGGAGGAGGTCCGAGCTGTACATTAAGCTAGAGAATTGGAAAAAAGGCGTAATAGCAGCAAAAGGCACATCCGCCCGCAACCTTCCCGTTTTTATTGACAGGCAGCTGGCAGACAACATTGCCACTCAGGGCCGGCAGGGTGTCATATGGTTGCCTAGGAATGTGGAGATCAAACCCTTGGATAGGGAAATCTTCCAAGGGACCTTCGGAGTGGTGCGGAGAGTCACAATTCATGGAGCATCATTCATCCCTAACTGGATAGAGTGGGCTGGGAAGACCATGAAGGCCACGAATAGTCTGGAGAACCGAAAGGAGCGTTCGGTTGAAGCATTGGCATGCCCAGTAGATCATCATGGGATAATCAAGCTACAATACCTCCACCCGAAAACATACGAATTCTATTCGATGTGGTGGAATGGAGGCTCCTTGAAGAACATGAGGGTCTATGACCACCAAGTTCTGGAAACCCACGAGCGCACAATCCTTCAAATGCCTGGGGCAGACTTTGAAGCACGGAAACGGTTGGTTGTATATCGAAGGCATCGAGCTTATTTGGCATGGGCTCTAATGTGCATTGTGGATGTAGTGTACAAGCATAACGTGTTGCACAATGACCTTAATCCCAACAATGTCATGCTGCATTTCCCATAAGACCGTGAGAACACGGTTTTCATTGGTGTGTGTGATTGGGGGATGGCATCATGGGGAGATGAAGACGCACCCTCCAACTATGGAAAAGAATCAGTGGATGAGATGAACAAGCACCGCATAAAATACAACTGTGCTGGTCCAGAATTATTCTATGTACGAGGGCAGCGTGAAACATCTACCTCTCCGGTGAGGATGGCTCGGAAACATAGGCACACGTTTCTCTCGGAGTCCTTCTCAGTGGGTGCTTTGGCAAAGAAGATTTATGCCAGGGATTCGACTTCCTCGTTGTTTCAGCTAAACAGTGATCCAAATGGCTTGAAGATGCGGTTTGAGATAGCATTGGATGCATTGACGAAGCCCAATCCAGCGGAAAGGTCAACCATCACACACGTAGTGAACATGTTGAAGTCGCCTCCATACAACATAGTTAACCCGACAATGTGCTTCTGTGACACTGCAAAATTGTTTTTTTTTGTTTTTTTTGCAGCAATTTTGGATCATACCAATTTTGTAACCGTTGGAGATGTAAATAAAGCCATCATTTTTTCATACACAACTTATATATTGTATGAGATTTATGGATCTTAGTGCAATGTTCATACTCCATGAGGATTTTTGCTTCATAATCGAGAAGAAGTCTATGGGAGACTAACCAAGGTTCTCGCCTCTCGTGAGGCCACATCATTCTTTCACATCGTTGTTATCACATCCATGTGCTAAGTTCAAGTTAACTATAGTTGTTCGTGATATGTCTTGCCAAAATGCAATTACCTATATTTATTCTAATTTTGGTATGCCACAAAATGTAGTCAACTATAGTTATATCTAGTTAACTAAAATTGAGCACAATGTTGCAATAGTTATATCGGTTGTACACGTGATCCTAAACATCTCTAAATGTTCTTTCTTGTACTCCACACATATTGCACACATACTTCACAATTGCTTATATTTATATTTATATAATTCACAATCACTTTTTTTTGGAAGTTTGGACATAGTCTCGGTTTTTTGGCTCTCAAAAATTCATATGAAGTCCAAAAAATGAGTTCTTGGTATCCATGGATAGGTAATGAAGTCCTCTACAAGAATATGCAATAAAAGTCCTCTACATAATAGTCCCCCCATCCACATAATAAAGTACACTAAAATAGCAATAATCAACTAAGGGTGAACGTAAAGTGGTTAAAAAAATTTCTCTTGGAACTGAGAAGTGGATGCATAGTTTCATATTGCTTTGTGTTTGTTTATCTCAACAGAAACTGTTCGGTTGGTGAATTAAAAATAAATAAATAAATCATAGAAGTGGTACAACATATTATACAAGTCATAACTTTATTATTGCGACAACGTTACAAATGCCCTTTATTAATCATATACATGAACAAACCATGCAAACTATAATATTCCACTTCATTCCGTCATCCCAACCTCGTAGATGCTCCTGGCTTCCGGCGAGGCTCCATTTTTGGAAGAGGATTCGGCTGAAGTAAATCAAAATAGCTAATCATTCGGTCTTTCATCCGTTCCTTCAATGGTAGCCGATGAGGCGACAATCCTCTCCTCTTCTTACGAATAGACATAGTCTTTGAAGATTCCCCCGCTACCTTGACTATTTCAATATCGATTGAAGTCTCCTCCACATCCACATCCACATCCCCGGGCTTCTCCAAAATATCCGCACACAAATCAATTAGATCATTTAGATCTCCACCCACGCATTGTGTGTGGTCCTTCTCCACCGCATCGATCTCAAAGTTGTCTGCATATCGTCGTTGTTCCTCCGCCGCCCTCATCCTCCAAGCTTGTGTAGATTGTGAGAAGGGAGTCATGACATACTCATCACGAAATCGATCCCTAGCACTTCTCTCATCTCTCTCACGCTCGGGTGTTGCATTGAATGGAATATGGGGATCGTCTAAATTGTGTATCTCCTCATCGCATTCTACACCCTCAAA
The DNA here is from genome assembly GCA_964035585.1 of Polytrichum formosum. Taxonomy (NCBI): domain Eukaryota; kingdom Viridiplantae; phylum Streptophyta; class Polytrichopsida; order Polytrichales; family Polytrichaceae; genus Polytrichum; species Polytrichum formosum. The sequence continues at coordinate 21,488,553 of OZ037939.1, read as the reverse complement.
CATGACTCTCCCCTTTTCCATCCTATCCATGATACTCTACCTTCGTTATATGTATGAGTCTCAATGATCTACTTATATATTGACCTCTAAGGACTTGATGACCATGACCAATAATTGATGTAATCCAATATGTAGAGGATCCAATTCTCGTTAGTAAGATAAAGTCAACGCAATCGGAATAAAAATAAAGTTGGTTAGGTTAAAAATGTACACTTTTGAAAAAATCTTCCGACATCCGCATTGGAAACCTCTTTGATACCTCTTTGAACTTTCCATATTTGATTAGTTATCCACTCATTCAACAAATCACCAATTTGTGCTTCAATCATAGTGGTTCATATGGTTTCATAACCAATGTCACCCATCCGAATGCACTTTCATTCAACAAATCATTAATTTGTGCTTCAACCTTAGTGGTTCATATGGTTTCATAACCGATGTCACCCATCCGAATGCACTTTCATTCAACAAATCATTAATTTGTGCTTCAACCTTAGTGGTTCATATGGTTTCATAACCGATGTCACCCATCCGAATGCACTTTCCTTCAACAAATCATTAATTTGTGCTTCAACCTTAGTGGTTCATATGGTTTCATAACCGATGTCACCCATCCGAATGCACTTTCCTTCAACAAATCATTAATTTGTGCTTCAACCTTAGTGGTTCATATGGTTTCATAACCGATGTCACCCATCCGAATGCACTTTCCTTCAACAAATCATTAATTTGTGCTTCAACCTTAGTGGTTCATATGGTTTCATAACCGATGTCACCCATCCGAATGCACTTTCCTTCAACAAATCATTAATTTGTGCTTCAACCTTAGTGGTTCATATGGTTTCATAACCGATGTCACCCATCCGAATGCACTTTCCTTCAATAAATCATTAATTTGTGCTTCAACCTTAGTGGTTCATATGGTTTCATAACCGATGTCACCCATCCGAATGCACTTTCCTTCAATAAATCATTAATTTGTGCTTCAACCTTAGTGGTTCATAAACCCTAAACCCTAAACCCCTAAACCCTAAACCCTACGTCATTCCAAATTACTACCACATATGTGCCATTGATTTGTTCTCACACTCATGTAGAAGTGTTTCCATACATGGTTTGAGGGTTTAGGTTCCTAGCTTTCCAACGAACCCACCTGTTTTTTTTTTCGATGCCTACATTTTTTTCATTATAATAATCAATCATTGACAAGATCTTGGCCGTTAGATTGGAGGGGTTATTTTGAGCAAGTAATAAAGTGGCATGCTCCTTTGAGTTTGGACTTTTGGGCTTGGCCTTTGGAGGCTTCACACTATGCCCAACTAAGGCTACCCTTACTATATTTTATTGGCTATTTAGGGTTCATTTCTTTGGACTCTCAACAAAGTTGGGCCGCTCAATCGCACTTTGATCCACTCCCGAGGGTTAACATTTATAGATGGTGACTATAGTGTCCGTTTTTTGGCTCTAAAAAATTCATATGAAGTCCAATTCATATGTGGTCGCAATTCTACGCTGTTCCCCTGCCGCCCCGTTCCCTCCCGTCCGCTCCGCGTTCCCCACCCGTCCGCTAATCGTTCCATCTTTCATCCGTTCTCCCCCGTCCGGTCCACGTTCCCCACCCGTCCGCCCCGTTCCCCTCCCGTCTGCGCCACGTTCCCTCCGTCCGCTCCTCGTTCCCCACCGTCCGCTCCTCGTTCCCACCCGTCCGCTCAGCGTTCCCCACCCGTCCGCCCCGCGTTCCCTCCCGTCCGCTACCCTCCGTCCGCCACACGTTCCCCACCGTCCGCTCCTCGGGAACAGCGTAGAATAGCGTAGAATTTGGGGCGGACGGATGGGAACGTTGGAGCGGAATGAGGGAACATGGAGCGGACGTAGGGGAACACAGAGCGGAGGGGAGGGGAACAGGGGGCGGACGGGGGGAACGGTCGGAGGGGAGCGGACGGGAGCGGACGGGAGGGAACACAGAGCGGACGGATGGGAACGTTGGAGCGGAATAAGGGAACATGGAGCGGACGGGAGGGGAACAGGGGGCGGACGGGGGGAACGGACGGCAGGGGAACGCGGAGCGGACGTAGGGAACGCAGAGCGGACGGCAGGGGAACGCGGAGCGGACGGAAGGGGAACGGTGGAGCGGACGGGAGGGAACGCGGGGCGGACGGGTGGGGAACAAGGAGCGGATGGGTGGGAACGAGGAGCGGACGGGATGGGAACGAGGAGCGGACGGGTGGGAACGAGGAGCGGACGGGATGGGAACGAGGAGCGGACGGGATGGGAACGCTGGAACGTATGGAGAGGAGCGTACGGAGGGGAGCGTGGGAGCGGACGGGGGGGAACGCTGGGGGCGGACGGGAGGGAACGGGTGCGGACGGGGGGGGACTCTGGGGCGGACGGGCGGGAACGGGTGCGGACGGGTGCGAACGGGTGCGAACGGGTGGGGACGCGGGAGCGGATGGAGGGGCGGACGGAGGTATATAAGTGGAGGGGACCACTTACATACCTTACTCCACTCCTTCTGGGCGCCCAGACAACCCTCCTCTAACACAGAGTGCGGGGTAGCGGGGCTCTCGGAGGAGTTAAGGATCCCTTTTTTGGGATCCTTTTACACTACTTTTGGCAGGTTGTGGCCGGTTTTGGCAGATCCACGTGGCCGTTATTTGGCATATTCCTTGTGACGCGCCCAGTCAACTGGCCTCTGCGTGAGCGCCGGTAGCGGGGTGCTCGAAGGGTGTGCCGAATAGTTGAACTTTAATTTTTAGGGACATTTTTGAACTAATTCCACAGCAACATTATTTTGAAGTGTATGCTTGGATATTTTGTAGCACTATTATGAAGTGCAATTAGTAATTTAAAAATTAGAGTTCTAGATTAGAATTAGAAACTCCAATTTGGGTGGAATTAGAATTAGAAACTCCAATTTTCAGACATGGCAAGTGGAGGAACTGGAGACATGGCAAGTGCAAGTGGAGGATCTAGTTCTGGGTGTTCCAGAGGACATGGACGCAAGGCCGCTGATTTGGAGTGGAATGTTTACGATGATCCCTCCCAAAAAGCCAGGGTAGGTTGGGAGAATGTACCACAACCGTGGTCAGCGAAGACTGCAATGCAGTACGTGGGCTTCCCTCACTTTGATCGGTTGTGGCCAAGACATTGTCACGAGCGACATTGCAAGGCCGTCAATGCGAGCTATACGCAGCTTGAAGACGTGGAGGCAAAATGGAGATTCCTAACGATACTTAGAAGTATCTCCAATTTGGATAGATGGCCCAAGAGTGCAATTCCAAAGTCGGTGGCGTGTATGATGTATGCGGAGCACGTGTTGCGAGTTAGGGTGGATTGGTCAAGTTTGGGTGCTCTGCATGATCAAAAATTTGGGGGTATTGGAATTGCATTCACTAAATGCACAGTTCCGGATATTCCATACACTCCCGTTCCGGAGTGGTTCAGGAAGAATCCTAAACTAGTGGATGAGCCTGGGGCACCAATTCTAGAAGGTCGGGAACCAAAAAAACCACGTACTCGCAAACGACCAGCCAATGACGTGGAGATGGCCATCGAGGAGGCGTTTGAGCATATGGATGAGGAGGGCATGGAGGTAAATGTCGATGTGGTTAACGAGCTGGTTAACCAGGTGGTTAACGAGGCCCTAAACGAGGTAAACCCTGGTCAACTTGGTGCGGACATGATGGAGAGCAGAATGGAGGCATTGCGCCAGCAACATGCCGAGGAAATTCGTGAGTATAAAGCAAGGATTCTCGAGCTGGAAAATCGACTTGCAACACTTACGATGGGGGAGGCTGGCAGTTCAAGTAGTACACCAATTAACATCTAGTCTTTGGAAGCAGAGAGGGATACAGCTTTACAGGAGGCCATGATTGCAAAGTCACAAGCAGCGGACGTATGTACGAGGAATGAAGTAATGCAAGGAAAGATGGAGGCTTTGCAAAAGGAGGTGGTGGACATGCAACAACAACTTCAAGTGGTCAATGAAGTGGTTGTCGATCACGAATCCAAGATTGGCACACTGGAGGAGCAGAATGCAAGGTTGAGAAAATTTCTATCGGATGCGATCGTGGAGCGAACCAATATGAGGACAGGGACATTGCTTTCTATGGCCAAGGTTCGTCAATATGAAGCTGAATTTGAGAGCATCCAGCGAGAATGGAACCGCAATCATAGATTGCGGAACTTGATGCTCACGTCATGGCCAGATCATGAACATATGTACCCTAGTAGGTGGGATGATGAGGATGACTTGAAATTGCCTAACGGGAGCTTGGATTGGCGGCAACTGATCGACTCCGATCACCATTGGGATGTGACCCAAGTGCATGAATATCCATACAGCATGAGGGGTGAGTTGTTATGGCCGGGTCCACATCCAATGGTCTTCGACGGATCCGTGTGTGGGATTTGCGGCAGTCCATTTGGCCCAGAGGGATGCTTTCAAGTTGGATCGTGTGGGGGCCAATTCCATCCACAATGTCTGATAGTGGCAATGATCAGGAGACGGCAATGTCCCCATTGCAGATCACCCTTCCACCCTCGTTTGTACCTCCAATTTGGCCTTCGGGATTACATGCCTAAGGACTGGGTGGTAAGGCCAACGGACTATCCCTTCAACCTTTGCGAGTTTGATGGGACTTCTGTTGAGTGGAATTGGTTATTCAATTGTGCAACGGTTGAACTTTGGAACGATAACAAAGATGGCGAATGGACACAGAATCCACGTCAAATTTTGTATGTTGCAGACGAGTTGTTTCCCAACAAGTCCCCAAACCATGGCATGAAAAGATTTTTGTACCAAACTTTTGGTTGGCATTGGGATGCGACAACCATGCAATTACGGAGAGGCATTCAACCTCCTTTTTACAATGCAAGTGGTGAACCATCAATATCGGAGCATGAGTTGGAAGAAGATGCACATGAGATGCCCATGGAACGGGATTCCCATTTTGAAGCGCACTTAGAGTAGTCGTACCACAAACACAGAACGCAGTTGGAGGCAGTTGAAGCACTCTTGAATAGAGTTACGGATGATGCGGTATTGAGATGGCTAAATGGGGGGCCTAGACCACGTAATGCCACTCCACTGTCTCCTGGAAGTCGTCCATATCTCACCCGTGAAACCACGCGAATGATGGAAGCCGGGGAATCATCACGAGCATGACGAGGATCTACTTCAGCTGCAATAGACCTCGATTCAGATTCGGATTAGGCATTTTTGTAGCATGTTTAGAAAGTTGTATAGGAACGGAGGAAGACTTTGTACACATTGAACATATTTCATGTTCAAAGAATATGTAATATAAAGAGGAGTTACCGACAAGTTGTCATTTCTAAGATCGTGTAAAAGATAGCATATGAATGTCACATGTTTTAATGTTATTCGAAACTTTTAAAAATTCACTTGAATATTTGTAATTCATATCATAGTCTAACCAAAAGTACTATTGACTACATAGTCAATATTGAATACCACATAAAGATATAATTATATAAATATGCAATAAATAATTTTAAAAAACATACAATAAATAATTTTATTACTATAATAAAATGATACAACTTCGAACGTAACGTTCGCTTTGTGGTCTAAATGTCTTACCGAAGGCCCTAAGGTTGTAACTTGTATCAATTTTGACGGAAGTAATAAATTATGGGAGTACGTGGGAGCACCGAAAGAACACATTTGTGCAAAACCATTACGTTCGAATCTGTACTGTAGGATCATTTGCTTCGACACATCTTGGGTCCTCTTCAAACTCGTCTGTGCTGAAATCATCATCCGTTTGGGGAGTCGCGCTTCGAAGATGTAACTCTCGGTCACGTTGTGAGAAAATTATCCTCTTGGTCGGCCGGGAGCCATCTGCATCTTGTATGCCATTTTCATCTAGATGTGGTCTACCCTCATCTTCATTGTAGTCTTCAGCAGTAAACGGAAGCGATCGTCCCTGATACCTCTTCCTAGTACGTTTGACACCTCTCGTAGTTCTCTGGCGCCCTCCACCCGTACCACGACTTGAGTGCACTTCATCTCTACTTCCATCTATAAAAGCATCCCCCGTTGTACTTCCGCCTCCAACTCCAAGACCACCTCTTCCATTGGATTGACTGTGTGGAAGTGAAACAGACGCGGGTGGAATTGCAATTGGTATGTTCTCAACAACATGTCGACGTACAGAAGGACGACGTGGCGCCTCTATAGTAACATTTCTTGAAACATTGTGCATAGCAACCAAAGTAGCACCCACCGCAGTTGCACGTGAAACACCCAATCTAGAAGTATTGGCAATACTTCGAGTGAAAGGACGATGTTGACCTTGTGCATGCAATTGCACCGTAGAGGTGGATGCAATCCTTTGAAGAGCACGGAATCGAGTTATAGGCATTTCAAGAACATTGGGCGTTGGATCTTCTATACGATGGTTGGATATGAGGGAGGCATCCATGGATTCAGAATGTACTCGGGTTGGAAGTGGATCATGTTGAACGTGCGTTGGCTCATTTACGGATAGTACATTGTCGCCTTCACCAAATGAAAGAGAATCGCTCCGATGTTGCAAGGAATCTACTTCAATTCCCACATTCTCACTTGCCCCCATAGCAACATTATGGTCATATGGAAACCCTTCTCCAGTGTGGAGAGTTTCAACATGCGGTCTTCCAATAGACCCCTCATGATCGTCATGCATTCCGTCGTTATGTTGGGGGACATCCGGTTCATCAAACTCAAACACCCCAAGGTTTCCATCACTACCATTGCCATCCTCATCTTCTGAACCATGATTCTCGGAATCGAGGTCATCCAAATCAAAGTCGATGTCATCAACATTGTTGTCTTCATCATTTCCAGCCCTACCAGTTGGATCCACGTCATCTTCGTTGTCATCTTCTTCGTCAAGGTCATCGTCAGAATGGACCTCATTCAATTCGTACCATTGAGCAGGTCTTGGGCCCCTCCGATGTCGAATGAGCCTACTATTGGTATATATGTAGACGAGGTCCTCAGCACGACTATGCTTCAAGCGATTGCGACTCTTGTTGTGAACGTATGAGTACATGCTCCAATTGCGTTCACATGCGGATGCGGAACATACTTGTGCAAGGATACGTCTTGCTATTGTTTGGAGGGCTTTAGCTCCACCTCCCATTGCATCCCACCATTCATGGAGAGGTGCGGCATGCACGCTCGGGTCAGTAGAATCAGCAAAAGGCCCTCGATTTTCAAGAAAATCTTGGTACTGGTGGAGGATTTGGACATAAGTGTCCTCATCTTGAGCAAGCCTGCGAAGAACTCGATTTAGGATTGTCCTCGAATTGTCATCCTCATGGAGTGGGGCCCAACCACGTAGAAGCGGATTTAACATCGCTCCAGCCCAGTGTAGATCATTCAACATCAACCTCCATCTATTTTGAAACGTTACCATAGCATTTGCAGCAAGCTCAGGGCTTAAGCGAAATGGAGGTTTACTGAATCCACGAATATGGGTTTGTAAATCATGCATGACCCTCCAAGCCATTCCCATTGCAGGCGCCTTGCCGTCAAATACACGAAGAGCTTTAACAACCGGGATCACCATATACAAGAAATTTTCGCACGTGTTCCAGAATCCATCAGAACGTATAAAGCTTCGCACAACAGAGCCCTTCATGTAAGAGGTGCCAGATCTCCTCCTCATATCACGCATTAGAGTGATCCAATCCTCATCAACCACCATTCTTTCCAAAGCATTGCGTACTTGGAGAAGACGTTCAATCATGATGAAGTTCGTAGCAAAACGGGTCTCTACAGGTAGGCGGAGTGAGAGATTTGGTGACAACCTCCGGAATATAGCTTGAGAAGCATGATGGTTTTTAACAAATACACAAATATGGCGGGATTTTTTTACCAATTTTTTCACCCATTCCTCCTTCCCCCAATCTTCTAAGAGGAGATCTAGGCAATGTGCAGCACATCCTTGAAAATATAGATCGGGATTTGCTCGAATCAAGTCGCGAGCAGCGGAGGCCATAACTGGGGCATTGTCGGTGCAAACTTGGACCACATTATGTCGACCAACCTTTTCCACAAATGGTTGAATTTGAGCAGCAACGTAGACATGATCCTTGTGATTTCCCGTGGTGTCAATGGTACCCAAGAAAACGTCTCCCTTTGTGCCACATTGAAGAACGTTTAGGAGAGGTCGGTTTTGCACGTTGTCCCATCCATCACAACATATTGTAACACCGTATTTTTCAACGGAATTCCCCAGCTTCTCCTTCACTTGCCTATCTAGGTCAACCTTTATATCAGTTAACAACTTCGTACGGATGGCATTGTACGATGGTGGTGTGTAGGCTGGCATTCGATGACGGGCAGTTTCACGCACAGCATGAACAAATGCAGGATGTCTCACAATGTTGAAAGGAATGTTAGCTTCATAAAAAGCCGTTGCCCATGCTCTATCGAGGAGTTGTTTTGTTGACACATTGAACCCCTCCGTTATGTTGAGTTGACGTAGTTCACGAGGAGGAGTGCCATATATCACAACATCAGAATGTTGAGTGGTTTGGGACATAAGCAAAGGCTCTGTTTCACTAATTACGGAGTCCGCTATAATAGGCTCCAGAGGTACAATATATGCCACCAGAGAGTCCTCATTTACAATGCCTACATGTAAGGGCACAATGCCTCCGCAATGTTCAAACAAGGCCCTAATATGCGGGGGTACCATCCTACATGTGGAAACATCAGAAGCACCCCCTACATGAGGTCTATAACCAAGGTGGGCCAACATTCTATCTCCTCGGTAAGATATGACGAACGGGCAAAACCTACATTTAACCTGCCTTTGTGATTTACCGGGAACCCTCCCCTTATCCTCGTACCAATGATCCCATGCATCGTTTCGGCGTGGCATGACTTCAACAAAACCTGCAAATACAAACAAGTTAGAGCAAGTCACTTTGATCGCATACTAGGTCCTGTTCAAGAGTGCCACGAGGGCAACCCTAATTCACAGACACTAGATTGGACAAAGTATACTCTGCATTCAGGTCTCACGCATTCAATCCTCACTCCTCAAAGGAGAATCAAAAGACTTGAGACACACTATGTCAGTGGAGGCAAAAATGGCACCTTGCACCCTCAATTTATAGTGTTCGAATCGGACGGGGGAGCGGACGGAAGGGGTGGGAGCGGACGGGGGTGCGGACGGGGGAGCGGACGGAAGGGGTGGGAGCGGACGGGGGTGCGGACGGGGGAGCGGACGGAGGGGGGGGAGCGGACGGGGGAGCGGACGGAGGGGGGGAGCGGACGGAGGGGGGGGGAGCGGACGGAGGGGGGGAGCGGACGGGGGGCGGACGGGGGAGCGGACGGAGGGGGGGGAGCGGACGGGGGGGGGGGGGGGGCGGACGGGGGAGCGGACGGAGGGGGGGGCGGACGGGGGAGCGGACGGAGGGGGGGAGCGGACGGAGGGGGGGGGGCGGACGGGGGAGCGGACGGAGGGGGGAAGCGGACGGGGGGGGGGGGCGGACGGGGGAGCGGACGGGGGGGGGGGGCGGACGGTGGAGCGGACGGGTGAGCGGACGGAGGTGGGGGGAGCGGACGGGGGGGCGGACGGGTGAGCGGACGGAGGTGGGGGGAGCGGACGGGGGGGCGGACGGGGGGGCGGACGGGGGGGCGGACGGGGGAGCGGACAGAGGGGGGGAGCGGACGGGGGGGGGGGGCGGACGGGGGAGCGGACGGGTTGGGAACGGGGTGGGGGACGTGGGCAGACGGAGGTTGGGAACGGGAGCGGACGGGGTGGAACGGGGATTGGGAACGAGGGCGGACGGGTGGGAACGGGGATTGGGAACGGGGGCGGACGGGGGGGCGGACGGGCGCTAGTAAAATTTTCCCCACTTTCCCTTTACTTTGCTGACATGTCGTCACACGTGGACAATGTAAATCCTACGTGTCCGAAATTGGGTAATGTAATTACACAAAAAAATCGGTAAAATTCAAGTCCGGCAGGATAAAGACAGCATCCGGCATAATCCGGCATAATGTCGTGACGGATACGTGTCGTGACGGCACGACATTATGCCGGGATAAGCCTCCGTCACGACACAATAGACAACCCTGGTTTTGAATTTGTCTGAGTCATATATTAGGCTGAATTTGAGTTCATAAAAGGTCAGATGTGGGTAGAGGTGGGTGTCTCGGCACGAGACACCTCCTGGAGGGAGCTAGGTGGGGTTGAAATATTTGATTTCAGTCGAATTTTGGATTTGTCTAAGTCTTATATTAACCTGAATTTATGTCCATAAAAGGTCAGATGTGGGTAGAGGTTGGTGTCTCGGCACCGAGACACCTCCTGGGGGGCGGGCCTAGGTGGGGTTGAAATATTTGATTTCAGTTGATTTTTGAATTTGTCTGAGTCATATATTAGCCTGAATTCGAGTTCATAAAAAGTCAGATGTGGGTAGAGGTGGGTGTCTCGGCACCGAGACACCTCCTGGAGGGAGCTAGGTGGGGTTGAAATGTTTGATTTTACTTTAGTTTTGAATTTGTCTGAGTCATATATTAGCCTGAATTTGAGTTCATAAAAGGTCAGATGTGGGTAGAGGTGGGTGTCTCGGCACCGAGACACTTCCTAGAGGGGGCTAGGTGGGGTTGAAATATTTGATTTCAGTTGATTTTTGAATTTGGGGGGCTAAGGTGGGCTTGAATGATTTGAATAAAGTTAATTTTTGATTTTTTGTGTGAGAGATTAGGCTGAAATTCTTATCTGAGGCAGTGAGTGAAAGGGGTGAGGTTAGGGGCTGGGGCAGGTTAGGGGGTTAGAGTGTGATAGTTGAATCAAAGTCTGAGGTTCCGAAATGAAATCTTCACAGACTTCGAATGTAATTGTTCACAGCTGACTTTTCGAAACTTTTGTGTTTCTGCAATCGTGCAACCTTAGGAACTAATGTGCCGGACCAAATGATTACAAACCTCATCTTGTTGTGCAGTTGTTTATGTTCATTTTCAATTGATCATGGTGAATATGTTGTTCAGCTACAAGCGTTTATGTGCACTGCCGAGCAAGTGATTCGTACTTTGTTGAAAATTTATTGTGTGTATGGTAGGTTCATGCTGCATCTTCACCACCTGCGACACAAGTATCAGATGGAACGCGGAGAGATTTGGAAATCCTAGAGGACGGGCCTGAGGGAGAAGAAGAGTCACTTGGGGATGATGCTCAATTTCTGGGTGATGAGGACAACGACGCTACCGTGTGAGCGGTGAGCGGTGAGCAAAAAATCTGCTCACGGTGAGCAGAAAAAAATCAACGCTTTCCAATTATAGTAATAAAATTTCCAAATTTAGAAAATATAAATAGAAAAAATCGTGGGACCTCTTTTTTTTAGTAAAAATGATGGACCTATTTCCGTGCAAATTTTGAGGGCTTTCAGGACAAAGACTTGGTTTTAGGGTACCTTTCAGAGAGACTAATTGACATGATTTACTTAAACCAGGGAACTTTTGACTGTCCATATTATGGTGAGAGCCGGTTAATCATAGGCTATGGTCACAACGTAAGAGAAAATTCTAAGTCAAAAAATTCAAGCATTCAAGCATTCAAGCAAAGTAGCAAAATTCGTACCATTCAATAACATCTAAAACTACTGTTGGAAGGAGAGACCCATAAATATTTAGAAACCTTTATACATATTTAAAAACGAATACAATTCACATCATGTAGATAATGATAGGTCTGATATATCATCGATATTTTCGGAAAACGTGCACTCATACTATAGTATACTCAACGCAATAATACTTAGCGACAACTTATAAATAAGGGGGGGCAGCCTAGCTCCTATAGGTATCCACGCTAAGGTCCCACATGCTTCATGATGCCACTTTCGAGGAGGTGCTTCACTTCATTGAAACTAAGGCTCGGAGCATGGATGAAAGTGTCTTGGTATTGATCCAAGTTGCAGGTCACACGGAAGATGAAGTACAAGTGCTTGCAGTTCACCCAAGGGCACCGCTTCCCAAGTGCTCTTGCTGACATCTCCACGAAATCCGGGCACGTGCACAACGGGAAGGTGTTGATAGTGATACGGTACTCTTCAACCTTAGCTTTCTTTCGGGATTGGAACAGAATGATGCACTCAATCCCTAGGTGAGGTATCATTGTGACGGAGGTGATTTGACCGTCGACGTTGAGGGCTGACTCCCACTTGTTGCGTTGTTGGATGCATGGTCCGTTGTTACTGCGCCGGATCTTTTTTCCAAACCTCAGCGTAGGGTATTGATCGGCTTGGGCCGGGGTAGGGAGTTCGGCCATGGATGAAGCAACATTGGAGGAGTCGCCGAAGAGTCTTCTGGGTGACACATCTTGACGCTGCTGAAGTTGGAATCCCCCTTCTTCAAGGGCCAGAACCTCCTGGAAAGTGAGGTTTGTCCCAGTGAGGACAGGCCAGACGTCCGGGACATCCGGACGGTGCTGCACCCACTTCCTCCTAGTGCCTTTGACACATCTCTCAATGTCATCGTTGCACAAGGAGAACTGTGTCAAGAATTCCTTGTTCTTCTTGTAGTCGCGCATGTAGCCGGTGTACGTAGGAGCTGGAGTACTTTTACCATGCCGAACGATCTTCTGGGTGCACTTGGTCTTTGTGCGAGCTTGCATGGCGAAGCTGGCCTTGGCGGAAGTCTTGGGCAGTCTAGAAATGTGCCACTTGGAGACATCGCAGTGGGTCTCCTGAATGTTATTGACGTGGGTGACCCGTTGTGGAATCGATTTATCAAGGGATTGTGTGAGGGGCAGGTCTGATGGTATGGCGGAATCAGTGCGTGCCTTGGTTGACCTAGTGCTCACTCGTGGATGAGAGAAGCTGACTTTGTCGGGTCTATGTGAATATTGATCAGAACCAGGGGGCATATCAAGTTTGTGCTTGGTGGTGCCAAAGACCTCCTCTCCTTCGAGTTGGGGTTTGCAGGTGCACCAATGCTCTGCTCCAGGCATGTGCTCGAGGGCTGCAACAATTCTCTTGGCGTCACCGGATCGTTGTGCAGCACGAAGGCGGAGTTCTTCTTTTCCTGGGCCAGTGCCAGACCGTTCACCCTTCAAGTAGGCGTAGTAGTTCGTACATTGCATGAACGCCCTCACAAAATCATCCACGGTCGCAACATATAGATCAGAGCCACGGTTTCCAGACTGCTGAAGCCATTTGTTATGGACTGTCTTTGATTTGAGGCAAGGGGGGGTGTCGGATCCAACATGCCCTTTGGTTCAGAACTGGGCTCCTCACATTTGGTATAAATATCATATTTTTGAGATTGGGGAGTGCCTGAGAGGGGCCTAGTAAGATGCCATGTAGGTTTAGATTTCTAAATTCAAGTAGTGGGGTATGCTTATGAAGGCTCTGATTTGAGGCCATTTAGGTTGAAATTTTGGGAATTTTAGGTTTGGGGTCTTGTAGGTAGAGGTCTGATTTGAGGCAATGACAAGATCAGCCATGCCCACATCTGACCTCGCAACGCCTAGAGCTCTCCGCGGATAGGAGGGTGGAAGAGAAAGAATGAAGTTGGAAACCTCCTGAAAATGACGACGTTGATGAAGGATAGAGGGATTCAAGATGCATTCTAAAACAACGGGAGGACGCCTAGCAGATGAAAGAATGGGCGGAGGAGGCGGCCTGGATAGAGTACGAACTTGACTAAGAGATGGAGTAGATGCCATATGGCCTCTTTTCAGACCCCTTACAAACATGCCAGAATCCAACAAATTACAAAATGTAAACATATGTGAGGTCCCGAGTTGAGAACCTAAGGGCCTGTCGGATCCGACATACCCCCCCCCCCTTGCCCCAAATCACAAATCACACCCCTTACAAGCCTGCCCCAATCTTAGAAATCAGAGATTAAAGCTATATGGCCTCTTTTCAGACCCCTTACAAGCATGCCCCTTCAGAGAATTCTCAAATAATTAAGCTATATGGTCTCAAATCAGGACCCCTTATAAGCCTGCCCCAATCTTAGAAAATAAAAAATAAAGCTATATGGCTTATTTTCAAACCCCTTAAAGGCACTCCCAAAACCCGAAAATCAAAAATCTAAACCTACATGGCCTCAAATCATACCCCCAACAAGCATACCCCTTACGAGAATGTTTAAAAAGCTAAAGCTACACAACCTCAAATCAGACCCCTTACAAGCCTGCCCCAATCTTAGAATTCAAAAATTAAAGCTATGTGGCCTCTTTTCAGACCCCTTACAAGCATGCCCCTTCAGAGAATTCTCAAATAATTTAGCTATATGGCCTGAAATCAAAGCCCCTTATAAGCCTGCACCAATCTTAAAAATAAAAAACTAAAGATATATGGCCTCAAATCAGACCCCTTAAGAGCATGCCCGAATCCAACAAATTACAAAATGTAAACATATGTGAGGACCCGAGTACTGAAACTAAGGTTCTGTCGGATCCGACAAACCCCCCCTGCCTCAAATCTCAAATCACACCCCTTACAAGACTCACCCTTCAAAGAATTCCCAAATATTAAAGATATATGGCCTCAAATCAAACCACTTATAACCCTGCCCCAATCTTAGAAAACAAAAAATAAAGCTATGTGGCCTCTTTTCAGACCCCTTACAATCATGCTGAAAACAGATATATCTGCTGAAACAGAGGAGAAGCAGTCAAAAGACTTGCAAACATGAAAGCAGTCAAATCAGACCCCTAACAAGCATACTCCATTCCGAGAATTCTCAAAAATTAAAGCTAGATGGCCTCATATCAGGCCCCTCACAAGCATGCCCGAATCTAAAAAATCAAAAATCAAAACCTTCATGGCCTCCAATCAAACCCCTAAGAAGCCTGCCCCTTCAGAGAATTCTCAAAAATTGAAGCTATATGGCCTTAAATCAGACCCCTTACAAGAGTGCCCGAATCCCATAAATCAAAAATCAAAGCTATATGGCCTCAAATTGGACCCCTCACAAGCATGCCTCAATCCCAGAAATCACAATCCTAAGCCTACATGGCCCCATATTAGGCCACATAGAGGCTCGGCCAAATCTCAAAAATCACAAAATTATAACAATTGTGAGGTCCCGACATGTGAGCCCAAGGGCCTGTCGGATCCGACATCCCCCCCTTGCCTCAAATCAGACCCCTAACTACCCCTTACAAGCATGCCCCTCTACCATAATTCAGAAATCTAAACCTACAAGGCCGCCAATTAGACCCCTAACAAGCATACCCCACTCCGAGAATTCTCAAAAATTGAAGCTATATGGCCTTAAATCAGACCCATTACAAGAGTGCCCGAATCTCAGAAATCAAAAATCAAAGCTATATGGCCTCAAATTGGACCCCTTACAAGCATGCCTCAATCCCAGAAATCACAATCCTAAGCCTACATGGCCTCATATTAGGCCCCATAGAGGCACGGCCAAATCTCAAAAATGCACAAAATTATAACAAATGTGAGGTCCCGACATGTGAGCCCAAGGGCCTGTCGGATCCGACATCCCCCCCTTGCCTCAAATCAGACCCCTTACAAAGCATGCCCCTATCTTAGAAATCAAAAAATATAGCTATAAGACCTCTTTTCGGACCCCTAAAAGGTACGCCAAATAGCCAATAATCAGAGAATTAATATATATGTGAGGTCCCGATCTATCAACAAAGGGGCCTGTCGGATCCGACAGTTCCCCTTTGCTTCAAATTAGACCCCTTACTACCATACAATAATCCCAGAATTCGCAAAAATAAACCTCAATGGCCTCACATCAGACCCATTACTGACACACCCATATATTAAAAATGCAAAAATTAAAACATTTGTGAGGTCCCGAGCTTTCAACCCAAGGGCATGTCGGATCCGACAGACCCCCCTTCCCCCAACTGAAACCTCTAACAAGCCTGCCTTAAACTTAGAAATCAAAAAAATAAAGCTTTATGGCATCTTCTCGGACCCCTTAGAAGCATACCCCACGTTCAGAAATCAAAAGTCTACACCTACATGGCCTCACATCGGGACCCTTACAAGGATGCCCCAATCCCATAAATCACAATCCTAAGCCTACATGGCCCCATATTAGGCCACATAGAGGCTCGGCCAAATCTCAAAAATCACAAAATTATAACAATTGTGAGGTCCCGACATGTGAGCCCAAGGGCCTGTCGGATCCGACACCCCCCCCCCTTGCCTCAAATCAGACCTCTAACTACAAGACCCCAATCCTAAAATTCCCAAAATTTCAACGTAAATGGCCTCAAATCAGAGCCTTCATAAGCATACGCCACTACTTGAATTCAGAAATCTAAACCTACATGGCATCTTACTAGGCCCCTGTCATGCACTCCCCAATCTCAAAAATCTGAAATTTATACCAAATGTGAGGTCCCCAGTTCTGAACCAAAGGGCCTGTCGGATCCGACACCCCCCCCCCCCGCGTCACTGAGGCGTTGTGAACGGGCCTTGTGTGATCGCGGGCATGGTGGATCCGGGCCGTTGATCCACCAAGGCCCATCCAAGGGCCTTAGTGGTCCTAGGTGGTGGGGGGCGGGGGGTGGTGCTTGCCACCAAGGTGGGTGGGGGCGGGGGTGGTGTTTGCCACCAAGGCGGGGTGGGGCCGTGGGCCTCATGTCTTTTTTCGGGGAGGCCAGCTTTAGGGTCTTGTCGGGGGTAGGTGGCTAAGCGGGCTCGGTGGCTAGGCGGATTAGGCAGCTAGGTAGGCTTATTTTCTAAGTGACTTGGCCTACTTACTAAATAACTAGTTGGTTAGGCTTACTTAATAGGTGGCTAGGCCCACTTACTAAATAACTAGTTGGTTAGGCTTACTTACTAGGTGGCTAGGCCCACTTACTAAATAACTAGTTGTTTAGGCTTACTTACTAGGTGGCTAGGCCCACTTACTAAATAACTAGTTGCTTAGGCTTACCTAGCCACCTAGTAAGTAAGCCTAAGCAACTAGTTATTTAGTAAGTGGGCCTAGCCACCTAGTAAGTAAGCCTAACCAACTAGTTATTTAGTAAGTGGGCCTAGCCACCTATTAAGTAAGCCTAACCAACTAGTTATTTAGTAAGTAGGCCAAGTCACTTAGAAAATAAGCCTACCTAGCTGCCTAATCCGCCTAGCCACCGAGCCCGCTTAGCCACCTAGCCCCGACAAGACCCTAAAGCTGGCCTCCCCGAAAAAAGACATGAGGCCCACGGCCCCATCCCGCCTTGGTGGCAAACACCACCCCCGCCCCCACCCACCTTGGTGGCAAGCACCACCCCCCGCCCCCCGCCACCTAGGACCACTAAGGCCCTTGGATGGGCCTTGGTGGATCCACGGCCCGGATCCACCATGCCCGCGACCACACAAGGCCCGTTCACAACGCCTCAGTGACGCGGGGGGGGGGGGTGTCGGATCCGACATGCCCTTTGGTTCAGAACTGGGGACCTCACATTTGGTATAAATTTCAGATTTTTGAGATTGAGGAGTGCATGAGAGGGGCCTAGTAAGATGCCATGTAGGTTTAGATTTCTGAATTCAAGTAGTGGGGTATGCTTATGAAGGCACTGATTTGAGGCCATTTAGGTTGAAATTTTGGGAATTTTAGGATTGGGGTCTTGTAGTTAGAGGTCTGATTTGAGGCAAGGGTGGGGGTGTCGGATCCGACATGCCCTTTGATCCAGAATTGGGGACCTCACATTTGGTATAAATTTCACATTTTTGAGATTGGGGAGTGCCTGAGAGGGGTCCGATTTGTCTCCATATAGGTTTGATTTTTGATTTCTGGGATTGGGGCATCCTTGTAAGGGTCCCGATGTGAGGCCATGTAGGTGTAGACTTTTGATTTCTGAACGTGGGGTATGCTTCTAAGGGGTCCGAGAAGATGCCATAAAGCTTTATTTTTTTGATTTCTAAGTTTAAGGCAGGCTTGTTAGAGGTTTCAGTTGGGGGAAGGGGGGTCTGTCGGATCCGACATGCCCTTGGGTTGAAAGCTCGGGACCTCACAAATGTTTTAATTTTTGCATTTTTAATATATGGGTGTGTCAGTAATGGGTCTGATGTGAGGCCATTGAGGTTTATTTTTGCGAATTCTGGGATTATTGTATGGTAGTAAGGGGTCTAATTTGAAGCAAAGGGGAACTGTCGGATCCGACAGGCCCCTTTGTTGATAGATCGGGACCTCACATATATATTAATTCTCTGATTATTGGCTATTTGGCGTACCTTTTAGGGGTCCGAAAAGAGGTCTTATAGCTATATTTTTTGATTTCTAAGATAGGGGCATGCTTTGTAAGGGGTCTGATTTGAGGCAAGGGGGGGATGTCGGATCCGACAGGCCCTTGGGCTCACATGTCGGGACCTCACATTTGTTATAATTTTGTGCATTTTTGAGATTTGGCCGTGCCTCTATGGGGCCTAATATGAGGCCATGTAGGCTTAGGATTGTGATTTCTGGGATTGAGGCATGCTTGTAAGGGGTCCAATTTGAGGCCATATAGCTTTGATTTTTGATTTCTGAGATTCGGGCACTCTTGTAATGGGTCTGATTTAAGGCCATATAGCTTCAATTTTTGAGAATTCTCGGAGTGGGGTATGCTTGTTAGGGGTCTAATTGGCGGCCTTGTAGGTTTAGATTTCTGAATTATGGTAGAGGGGCATGCTTGTAAGGGGTAGTTAGGGGTCTGATTTGAGGCAAGGGGGGGATGTCGGATCCGACAGGCCCTTGGGCTCACATGTCGGGACCTCACAATTGTTATAATTTTGTGATTTTTGAGATTTGGCCGAGCCTCTATGTGGCCTAATATGGGGCCATGTAGGCTTAGGATTGTGATTTCTGGGATTGAGGCATGCTTGTGAGGGGTCCAATTTGAGGCCATATAGCTTTGATTTTTGATTTATGGGATTCGGGCACTCTTGTAAGGGGTCTGATTTAAGGCCATATAGCTTCAATTTTTGAGAATTCTCTGAAGGGGCAGGCTTCTTAGGGGTTTGATTGGAGGCCATGAAGGTTTTGATTTTTGATTTTTTAGATTCGGGCATGCTTGTGAGGGGCCTGATATGAGGCCATCTAGCTTTAATTTTTGAGAATTCTCGGAATGGAGTATGCTTGTTAGGGGTCTGATTTGACTGCTTTCATGTTTGCAAGTCTTTTGACTGCTTCTCCTCTGTTTCAGCAGATATATCTGTTTTCAGCATGATTGTAAGGGGTCTGAAAAGAGGCCACATAGCTTTATTTTTTGTTTTCTAAGATTGGGGCAGGGTTATAAGTGGTTTGATTTGAGGCCATATATCTTTAATATTTGGGAATTCTTTGAAGGGTGAGTCTTGTAAGGGGTGTGATTTGAGATTTGAGGCAGGGGGGGTTTGTCGGATCCGACAGAACCTTAGTTTCAGTACTCGGGTCCTCACATATGTTTACATTTTGTAATTTGTTGGATTCGGGCATGCTCTTAAGGGGTCTGATTTGAGGCCATATATCTTTAGTTTTTTATTTTTAAGATTGGTGCAGGCTTATAAGGGGCTTTGATTTCAGGCCATATAGCTAAATTATTTGAGAATTCTCTGAAGGGGCATGCTTGTAAGGGGTCTGAAAAGAGGCCACATAGCTTTAATTTTTGAATTCTAAGATTGGGGCAGGCTTGTAAGGGGTCTGATTTGAGGTTGTGTAGCTTTAGCTTTTTAAACATTCTCGTAAGGGGTATGCTTGTTGGGGGTATGATTTGAGGCCATGTAGGTTTAGATTTTTGATTTTCGGGTTTTGGGAGTGCCTTTAAGGGGTTTGAAAATAAGCCATATAGCTTTATTTTTTATTTTCTAAGATTGGGGCAGGCTTATAAGGGGTCCTGATTTGAGACCATATAGCTTAATTATTTGAGAATTCTCTGAAGGGGCATGCTTGTAAGGGGTCTGAAAAGAGGCCATATAGCTTTAACCCAAGGAGGAGGAAGCGTGCAACCCAAGACGAGTCATCACTGAAGAAACGCGCGAGGAAGCTGAAGACTGTGGAGGATGATCCCCCTCCCCGTGCTTCACCTGAGGCGGCTGTGGCATCTACTCCATCTCTTAGTCAAGTTCCTACTCTATCCAGGCCGCCTCCTCCGCCCATTCTTTCATCTGCTAGGCGTCCTCCCGTTGTTTTAGAATGCATCTTGAATGCCTCTATCCTTCATCAACGTCGTCATTTTCAGGAGGTTTCCAACTTCATTCTTTCTCTTCCACCCTCCTATCCGCGGAGAGCTCTAGGCGTTGCGAGGTCAGATGTGGGCATGGCTGATCTTGTCATTGCCGACATCCCTGAGAACCTGCCTGTACCCAATGTCTCCGATCCTTCCTATAGTGTACCTTCCTGGAATGCATTGGATACCGATTTTCTAGGTGAGCTCTTCGATTTTGCGGATGAGATCCTGCATGACGATGGAGCTCTCCTCCTCTTTCATCCAGATGACAATGGTGACTTCAAGGAGGGCATTCAAGACCACTCGCTGCTTTTGGCTTCACCATCTTTAAGGAGTGGTTGGGAGTCAACCGTCTTCGCCTTCATTCAGCTAAACATGTGGACAAGACCACTAACCTCTTCCAAGTTGTGCTACTTGTTCGTGCCACGAAAACAATTGGATCCGACCTTGATAAGCGGCCCCGGCACTCGTCATTTCGCCTTCGCGATGCCAATGAGCTCAAGTGGATTTATAAAGTGTGGTGTGGTTTTTAATATTCCAATTGTCTTGTTGAATGCATCTTGTCGTTGTTCTCAAATAACACTACACTTTTGTGGTCGTCAAGTAGTAGACAATCTAAAGACAAGTAGCCAAACCAAATACACCTAACATTTTGATTTCTCAAGCATATCCTACCCACAAGAAAGAGGCCTCGGATCCGAGGCCTCTTTCCAAACCTCCTCCTCATGCTAGAACATACAAGAAATGGCCAAATGCAAAAACAAGTAGCCAACTCAAATATACATAACATTTTGATTTCTCAAGCATATCCTACCCACAAAAAAGAGGCCTCGGATCCGAGGCCTCTTTCCAAACCTCCTCCTCATGCTAGAACATACAAGAAATGGCCAAATGCAAAGACAAGTAGCCAACTCAAATATACATAACATTTTGATTTTCAAGCATAAGCTACCCACAACTAAGAGGCCTCGGATCCGAGGCCTCTTCCCATAGGTCCACCATCTTCTCAACCACACTGAATTTTCCCACGGCCATAGGGACTCGTTGGTAATTTTAAGAAACTTTTGGTCCTAAAAATTAGGCACTCCATAAATATCGGCCTCATAATTCCAAAATTAAACTTGAAATATGTGCAAAATCCACGGTCATAGGGGTCCTAACTTTCGTTAAATGGAGTTTTAAATTTTGATTTTCTGCTCGCGAGATCTGCTCACCGCTCACATCGTAGCATTCCTGGTGATGAGGATGAGATACGGACTCGGCAGAAACTTAACTCTGTGGCCACGATCACAAGCTTGAGATTCCAACCTATCAGTTCCTCGCGATTTAGTATTCTCTTGTGCAGAATGCTGGCAATGCCAATGGTAAGGCCAACTCTGTCATCCGATCTTGCTAAGCTCGAACAAGAGTTTGTCCACGGATACAGGGAGGGCGCTTCGGTCTTTTATGTCACAACCACCAATGAAGACGGTAAGACACAGGAAGTGATAGAAGCTGATAAAGTTTCTTAGGATCCTATTTAGAATGCCAAAAACGACGTTTTCAACACGTTTCTCCTATCAGATCCACATTTGGCCCGCTTGTGAGGGATTATTTTGATTCTTTTATCAAATTAACCTAGTAGTAGTGGTAAATAGGAGTTAGATGGTAAGTTATAAGGTCGGTTGGATAAGTTTAGACTTAGAAGTTAGCTTAGTATATAAAATCCTAAAAAGACAAGCGGCATTTGATTATTAGATGATTATTTTAGAATTGACTAAGCTAAAGTCAATAAATGAACAGTTGACAAGGCTTAAGATATAGGATATTCTAAAGATCCGAGATGACTACGCGCCAAGACGATCGAACTAGTGGAGCAAACGACGTTGACAATCAAAGATGCCCTTTGACTTAGCCGATTCACCTCGACGATGCAAGATCCATTTTGGCAAGTGTCTTTCGACACTACTAAGTAAAAAATGGATGAAGTTTAGATGAAAATAGTCGACGGTGGTTAAGAGGATCCAATGCAAGGGGGTACGTGGCAAAAGAAAAGTCAACAAGAGGAGTCGATCCCCATCGCGTGAAGCAACCCTATTTAAGGGGTGTCGAAGTTCATTGAGGCATCTCTCTTACTCTTCCACTTTTTGTTCTCGTTTTTGGACCTTCGGAGATCCGAACTTCTTCAAGCTTAGTTTTTTTCTTCTCCAACCCCAACCACTTCCAACTTCAATTGAAGGACCCGTAGTTAGTTACTTAGTAGTTTTGAGTGTGAGTGTTTTTTTTTTATGGAATAAGGTGTTTTAACACTTAATAAAAGTATTTTCTTATTATTCATGTAGTCTTTGTTTTTTGTGTCAAAGTGTACTCAAATCTCTCTTTCTTTTGTTGATAAAGCATAATTAGTTTCTATAGAATATAACCTTAGTTAGTGATTTTGGATTGAAAAGTATAGTAGACTTTAAAAGCTCACCATATATTCATATAAAGTCTAATTCTAACATGCTTTATATATTTGGATAGCTCTTTAAGTTTTTTTTTCCAACAAAATTAGTCTTGTAGGAATCTACAACTCTATCTAGAAGTTATAGGCATTACCGTGAGATAACTTCTATTTTAATACTGCTGATTTTGTAGCTTCACTCCGGCTTGCCATAGTGTCCGTTTTTTGTGATTTTTATATTTCTAGATAGATATTCAAGTTATCTTCCTGGTCCAATTAGTTTCACTTCATTCTAAAAATTTGACTAAAAGTTATAAGCGTTTCCGTAAGGCAGCTCACAAAAAACCTTCTCTCCTTATCTTTTCTTTCAAATGCCTAAAAAACTTTAAATGCCATATTAGCTCTTGGACCATTTTGCATTGAGTTTTAGTAGGACAACTATATTAGAAGGGTCTAAGTTTCCTATTCCACGGCAACTAAGTTTATGGTGGACTAATTAGACGTTTAGAAGGCTAACTAGAACATTTCTCACTCACAAGACTTCCGAACCTTAGAAAATTGTATTTGTGAATTAAGGGTAGGCGCAAACCAACCCTTTGGCTTGGAAACCAAGGGGGTGCCTACTTTACCTCACATTGCTTCACAAATTTGATGTTTTTTGTGTGTGACGGAAACCATAGGCGTCAAGCTTGGTTAAATCACATTGACAGACTTCACCGAACTGAGGGTTCTTGGCATTATTTGGTGGACTCAATTCTCCTTGACACAAATGGGAAAACTAGACTTGTTATGCAAATCATGCACAACATCAACAAGTAAGTGCATTTTTTTTTATATACAATCTTTCATATTAATTTCGACATGGTTTCAAATTCTTTTCATTACAATAATCTAATATTTTTCATATGATTTTTGAATTTAGACATACCGAGGACTCTCACGTGTAGACCAACATTGTCCATACCCTGTTCATGGTTCAGAAGTATGGCCTAATGTCAATTGACCAGTTCAGAGACATTTTGAGTCCGGCTGACCTCAAACGATGCAAGAAATCACAAAAAAAAACGTGGTATTCGTTATCATTAAATGTGTTTACAAATTTCACATTTCAGGTGATTTACTAGTTTGATTTCATCCTTTTTTGTGAGTCATGGAATAATCCTCTTTTTGTGAATCGCAACCGGGTGATTTTGTGAATCTCCAACCTTTGTTTCGGGTCCGAAACATCATGTCAAACTCAATTCGTTTTCTTATATTAGTTTCATTTTCTTATGACCTTTTGGTTTCCACATTCTTGTTCTCCCTTTGTGCAGCACGAACTGGGTCTCGCTGCGGACGATGGTGTACGTCAGCTTGTCGAGCAAACAGAAGGAGAAGTCTCCCCTGCTGACAAGGCGGCTGCGATGAAAGCCGCAGTTGAGAAGAGAGCTGTGGCACTTCGCAATAAGATGGGAAAACTGGTTGCTGTGTCTAACCCGGAGCTTACCGACGGATGGCTTCGTGAGGTACGTACACTAAACCTTTGTCCATATCAATCTTTTCAGCTTATCCTTGAGAAGAGGACTTAGGAACTCACAACCTCTCTGTCACACAGATTGAGCGACATTACACCCTAAACTCACTCTCACCGGAACTCAACTTAGAGAAGCTGCAGCTCATTGCAACTTCTAGGGCGTCTCCGGCATTCAAAATAAAATGGCTAGAATACTTTAATTCATCTGCTCCTACTCGCGAGGCCCGCAGGCTACCTCCCAAGCCCATCAACGACGACAAATTGGCAAATTTCCTGGCTGAAGCATGTTTCTGGGCAGGAGTAAGTCCACTGATTTTATTGAATTTTCAGTTAATTGAGTTCCTCGTTGGCATGTCTTTTACCTACCTCACATTCTTAATTTCATTGACGCAATCATGCATTTGTTGTCTTGCTTATGGCATTGGTCCAGCTGATGCTTATTGTCTTGCTTACCAGATTTCTGAGCAGGCCTGTATTATTTTTGACGAGACCATGCGTCAAGACCGACTTCCTATCAACATAAGTGTTGCCAGTGAGCCGATGTTGTTGCCCGCGTATATCGAAGACTATCGCATGAAGTTATGGGACCATGCGTTCAGCACCTATTTCAGAGGACCCGATTCCTTCAAAAAAGGTGACGACTTTGTTGGATTTAATGGATCTGACCTAGTTGTCCGCAGAGTTCTTTTTAGGTACGTCTCAAATCTTTAAGTACTCTTCATCAATTTCAGTAATTGTTTCAGTTCATATTATGTGATTTGCTAGTTCGAAAGTTCTACAATGTAATGTTATGTGCTATTTTGCAACACAAGTACTTTAAGTACGAGCTTCTGGCCAAAGGAGCTATTTCCAAAGAAGACCTTCCTGTATTCTTGACCACATGGCTTGATAGATCAAATTCAGCGTGCATGTTCTCAGCTCTTCAACAACGCACGTGGACAACTTCTCACCTTACCGGCGGTGCCCGGTATCTTGATTGCACTCCAAGTTTTATTCCTTATTTTGAGACTGAGCTCAGAAAGTCAAGGGAGGATGTAGGTGAGTTTGGAATTGAAATGTTGGACTTACAGGGCATTGAAGATGAGAATGAGAGGGCAAAGGCAATGAAATGACGCATCGAAGAGGACCGAAAGAAAGCGCTGAGGGTCAAGGAGGCTGAGGAAAGAGTTGATCAAAAAGAGCGGGAGAAGCTACAGAAGTCACTGGAGAAGTCCACCAAGAAGGGCAAGAAGAAGATGGACCCCCCCCAGAGCCAGAAGGTAAGAGTCCCGTTGCTCCAAGTCCCACATATGAATCTGGTTCTCATGCTCCAACATTTTCTAGAGGAACAAAACGCGATTCCTCCTACGAGCAGTTGAGTCAAATTCCTATTTTGACATCGGGGGAGGAGCTCGAGATCCATATTCAAGAGCTCATTCTCAACGCCTCAATGGAGGACGTTCTTGGCGGTGACACGGAGGAATTCACCCCTTCCTACAACGAGTTGAAAAGATTCATGCTCAAGGTACTGCTCTTCCTTAATTTTGTCATAACATGTTTGCATTGGAATTTATGCATTTCAATGTGGTCCACATTTTTCATTCAGTAGGTACTGCTTTTCATATTTCAGTAATCGGACATAATTTGTTTCGGGACCGAAACATGGATTCTGATGAGTAAGGCTGGTAGGGTATAGTTTATGCTTTTGTTTCGGGACCGAAACACCATGTGGAGTGCGAGCTGAACCCTCAATGGACTCAGCAATTTGTTTTGTGCTTGCAATCGGCCATTTGTTTTGTTACACCATTTTGATTGTGGTAATTAGGAGTTAAAATATGAATGATGAGGTGTCATGTTAATTTTTGAACTTTTTTAGCCGGAGCACTGTTTAAGTGAATTCTACATTCCTGAATTCTCTGAATTCTACCTTCCTACAAGATGATGGATTATTTTTTACATTACTCGAATCTCTGATATACTAGTTGTCAAGGATTATCGTCTGACAGTAACAGATTTTACAGTGATATGAAACCTTTCAATTTTGGGGATCATTTCTACAGTAGTAACTTAGACTTAACCCAAGTACACTACTTTGTGTTGTTAGTGTGGATGTATCGGCAATGTAGTTGACAAATGATTTGGTTTACTCTGAATGTGTCCAAAATTGAATGTAAATTCTTTCCTGTGGTATTTTCTCCTTTGATATGTAAATTGCTAATCTAGTTGATCAAGGTAGATTGTAGGCAGATGGCTATGTTTTGTGGATGATGCAGAGCCTACAATCTACCTTGATCAACTAGATTTGCCAGTAACAGCTCCGAGGGATAGTCCTAGACGTTGTAGTTTAAGAAAAAGCTGTCACATATGTGAAGGTAATTGGGCCTTAAATGGACTCTTTTAGCTCTGCACCCACTTCTTATAGGATGTGTAACATTAAAATAGTATCAGATGATTAGCAATTCCAAATCATCCCTATATTGATGAATATCTTATCTGTTGTTGAAGCAAGCATTTTCTTTCTTGTCAACTTATGATTATGGGCTCATGAACATTTTCTTTCTTCTCGACTTTTGATCCTGGACCTAAACTATTGAGCCTATAATTGTTAAAGAATTTGAGTATGTAGTTCAATCTATTCTCAACATCTCTTTCTGTGTCCAATCTTAGATCCACACTTTAGGACACACCACACTCAAGTATAGGTGTTCATATAAGATGAATAACTGAATTTGGCCCGCTTACTCTAGAACATAGATGACGCATAAAGATTGTGAATGTTAAATAAACAGTAGGTGATGTGCAAGCAGAATATTGGTTTCTTCAACCTCTTTATCTGTGCAAGGAAGAGTCCAGAATATTTATGGGTTTGAGAAGTTCTGGCATATGTATGAAGTCTGGATGCCTGTCACATTTTTCCGGTGAAAGCACACTGTCACTTGAAATGAAGATTTATAATTCTCTCACTGTCACCTAATTCTCTGGCATTGGCTGCAAACCTAGGCTATAATTTGGTTGAATTTGGAATCATGAGTTGGCAGAGAGCGGGATGCACCCTAGTCGATGGTCTATATTCATGGACGTAATTGCACACATATATAAATATATATGCCTTGTATCAAGGACTCGTTAGAATAAGAAGGGAGATCTTGGTTTAATAATTGCTGAACACTGGCCTCTGCTGTAATTTATTATTCACATTATAATGTGTATTAGGAGCCACCATACTCTCAAACTTAGTGTTGGAAGCCCCTGTTGTTTCAACTCAACAGTAGCTTACAATATGTGCAGTAACTGTGATTGATATCTAGAGTTGCAACACTTTACGAGGGTGCAAGAATGTATAAAGAATTTGTTTTGCATTCCAATACTAGGCAATGTACAAAGCAAGGAGGATTATTTCACATATCACACAATCTCCAATGACACTCCCTCATAGATCATGTGCACATGTGGCTCATATGCACATCACCCCGGCTTCCATCTCTTTCAAAAAGTCTCAAAAACTTAATAGAAATGAAAATTTTAAAAACCCACTTTCAAATAAAAAATCCAACATGTTCATTGTGTTCCTCTTGTTTTTCTACTCAAAAAACACCTAAAGACCACCTAAATTAAAAACCGGAAGCTCAAAAAACCAAAAATATTCCATTTGGGTAGAGAATATTCTCTGCACTCTGCAATTCCAGGGGGTTTTGCAGAGTTTTGATTTTGGAGGCCTAACTTCCAAAAATCATAACTAATTGCCACAAGCTCGGAATCGAGCGTGGTAAGTGGCAGTAGTTAGATCTTAAAGTCCTCTATATGAATTTAAAATAAATCATAAAAATAAAAATCTAAAAATAAGTTGAATCTAATAAGTTCAACATATACTTTAAACAACTAGTTTTGCAATCAAATTTTCTCCGCTTAAGATCATGAATTCGCTCTCAAAGCTCTATGGAGCGAATTCAAGTTTGAATGTGAACAAATGACATGAAATTCCGTAGAAAATTCAACAAATCCTCATCAAAATTCACCTTGATGTGACATTATCACAAAAAGAAATATTCTTCTTCTTGTTGCTTCAACAATCCACGGCTTTCTTCGCTCCGACACACCGGAACTTCATCACTCCTTACCCTCACGCACCCCCTTGCGCGTTAAATTTCAAGAATAAGGAAGAAATGAGGAAAAATAAAAAAATGAAGCATTCTTGCCAAGTGAGAAGGAAGAGAATCAAAGACTACTAAGAGCTCTAGTTCTCTCTTTAAATATGCACATAAGTCAAGTTATCTCTCACTCCACCACGGAAGAATCCAAGAGTATAAGTAAGGGGAGAAAAACTCAAGATTCCATTGCAAAATCATGCAACCTTCACCTCACACAAGCTCTCTCCATACACTTACAAGGCTTGACTTGGCAAGAATGCCAAGCCAAGGAAAAGACTCCTCACCTAGGAACATCTCCACAAATCCAAGGGTTTCATCCATCCATATCTAAATGGATGAAATCCCTCCAGATGCGGTGTGGCCACCGACACCGCATACCGTGACACCCCTCACAACCACAACCTCGACAACAACTTGAACATCAACCCACATCGCAACTATGTCCAGACCGGTATTAGCAATCCCAATAGGCAATGCACCATAAGACTCGCACTTGCAGCCACCATCACTAGAAAAGACCCCACAATAGAAAATGGCCAACAAAGGCACGATCGACAAGACTTATGAGAGAAAAGTGTAGAGCAACCATGTCAAAGAAGCAAAGCCCCTGCAACCCAGAGCAACCAACAACAACACAATGTCGAACATGCAAAAATAACAATTAGGCATTGCTACCTCGATCCCACACCAAGATGAGGACATCGACATGCAATGGAGGCCGTCACACCCAAACATGGTTGTAGCTCGCTACAACTATCCACTTCTCAAGAATGTCCAGTGGGAAATCAACTTCAAGTTGCCAACAAGGAGAGAAAATCCATCCATTTGGCAAACCCCCCCCCCAACCTCTTACACATAAGCCCTAGAACGGAAGACACAAGCCATACCCATAGTGCCAAGAGTAGAAAGGTGGGAGGAGACAACGAACATCAACCTCACACCCCAAAAGCAGCTCGGAGTGCTCACAAAGTCAAATGCACCATAAGATAGCAACCCTTAGCATTGAAATCGTCGCACAATCATGGTATAGATATCCCATCCATGAAGCCTTGGCCATTCAACAAGGAAAACCCATATTGAAGGAGATCCGATTAGATGAGGAGCTCCTCAAGTTGGGAACACCACTCACCAAAATTAAAGAATTTTGAACTCTTTGCCAAGGATTCCCGAGGGTACATCAATACCTTTACTCACATGAGAAGCCAGATGCGGTCCCGAGACACCACCTTCACTTCACACAATTTCCAAGACATGAAAAGGTGAAACAAGATACCAGGCCATCCGCTTCCACATCACTATTCACTTCTACACATGATTCAAAAACATGAGCAAAAGATATGCCTGAAGTATGTGCCTTGACTGTCTACACAAGATGAACATACTTCTTGGTACAAAATACTCAAACCCAATTGATATTGGTTTGAACCAAATCACTAAGAATTGGTCGGGCTTTCTCAAGCTACATCTCAAGCACCCGCTCAAAGATGGATTAACACTAGTAAGAGGAGAACGTGCATTTGTGATGGTACTTGAAGGGGGGGGAACGGATCATCGGTAAAATTGAAAAGGGCTTTGAGTTGGTCACAAAGGCGTGAAACCTTCGACTCCACATCAAAGGTGATACACTACGCAACCACATCACACATAGCATCTTCAACACACTAGTATGCAAAAGCTACTATGGAGGCCAACAACTTGAGTTCTTGACCTTGACAAAACCAAAAGTATCAAAGAACTACGCATTTCTTATTCTAACCACTGAGGAAGCAAGAGGCTTGATCTTAAAGCACGGCCTACTCAACAACCATGAGAAACTCAAGGTTATTACAACACATGACCAGAATGCCAACAACTTGTCCAAGCTACGCATTAGCACAACCCTAGTTGTTAACAACTACCCCTAAAAGAAGTCCCAATCTGCCATAGTGAGAACCATTAAGAAGCTATTTAGCGAAGACAACATCGTTGGAGTGAGCTATAGACAACCCCAAACACAAGGAGGGTAGACAAGCCAGATGGTGCCACATACAATGTCTCAACGCCTCGGTCTACACCGATTGGTTAAACAAATCTACCTACATCCTTGGGAAGCGTACCGTAGTACCATAGCAGGTTTGTCCTAAAATAATTCTAAAAATTAAAATCGTAAAAATTAGAAAATTTTGAAGACAAAAAAACGAAAATAGAATAAATTAGTTTTTGAAATATTTTGCTATTTCTAAGCTATTTAGGGTCATTTTTACTTATTTTTTGCTAAAAAATGAAAATTGAGAAATTCAGTTTTTGAGAGGCGAACCTTATTTTTTCAAAAAAATTAAATATTCGTTCGCCAGGTGGCGAACCTGCTATGGTGTTACGGTATTGACTTCATACCTCACCGCGGAGGCATTGACAGTTTGGAACCAAGTCAAAGCAAACTGCCATCCACTTAGCCCAAGCCCCAACTTCAGAGGCGATTGCACAAAAAATTCAAGCAATGCATAACTCCGCACTTACCAACCCACCGATCATCGAGAAAAGTTTCAACTGCACAATACAAGCTTGAGAGGAGAAGTTGGATGGAAAACATGCCATGATGGTGTCTACAATCAACCTCAACACGGACAACTGCGTGGAGGCGGCAACCAACACACTCAAAGTTAAAACCGCATGCATGGCTATGGCTATGGCTATGAGAACAATGGCTATGGAGTTCCAATCTTCAAACCAACGCCTACAAGCTATAGCATAATCTTTAGCCACCACCCTCCCAAGCCTACTGGCCCACAACCACTTAAATGCCCACATGCCAATGCACAATGGAGGAACACTACCTCAACTCCAAGCCCCTCCGGGCTTCCACAACCCAACACCAATCAACAATAACCACCCTCTATGAACACAACCTACTACTTGTCACAAAATTCACACAAAAAGAAACAACAAGACATAAAAAACCAAATTACTCAACATCCTAAAACCCCAACAATCACACGATAAACGAAATGTTTGTCCCAACCTTGACATTGCACACCTTACCCTCCATACTCAAGAATGTAACCCAAACAAAGACATCATCACCTCATCACCCACAACACAAATACAATCCTCCCCCCCTCAGGCTCAAATACACGACAACATGGGAAGCTACTGAACCGCTATACCACTTCAAAGATTAACATGGCTTTGGGATGATACTCACTCTATAAACCCATTGATAACCATGCCTTTGCCTCATCTATACAAGACTTTGCCATGGGAATTCTCCTCCTCATAAACAGATACATCAAACTATTTCGAAGACGTGAACCACCCACCACCCCCTCATCCATAACCACCGCACAGTTCTATCATCAATTCTAGACAAACTCATACAAACCTTCCAAATCACACACTCATACTTCTCTAGTCCATTCAAATGTCCCATGCAATTATCACATTACTATTCCCCATATGAACGAGATGTAATCTTTGGCTCACTAGGCCCAACCTTCTCCACTCAATGGAAAGGATGTGGATACACCCATATAACAATCCTAGACCTACTCCCAAAAATTATAAAATGGGCAAGACTAGCCACACACACCAACCATAGCTCTACAACAATTATTACCATCACACACAATGATTGGACAAACAATGCAACCAACCTGCTTTAACAACCACACGTAACTCCTATACTTACCATCCCACCCCTCACATTACAATATACTGAAACATTGCCCTTTCCCACATACTACAACAACAAAGAACCCCTACTCACCTCCATTCTAATACTCTCCCACACACCCATCACAACACAAATACCCACCTTCCTCCAACAACTCTCTACAACACTCCTCTCCATTTGCACCACCTACCCCACCACACCACCCCCCATATAAATAGAATTTACATCAAAATCCCTAAAGCATGGCACATAGCCCAAACCCCCCCCCCTTCCCACCAACCACAACATCAATCCTCCCCTTACGCTTCCCTTCCACCCAATCCTGCTATACAGATGGCTCATTCACACCGTTGGGTGGCGAAGGAAAAAACAATATCACAGGAGTTGGAGTTTTCAATGGACCACTACAAATCAATATTGTTGCTCGCCTACCCGGATATTAGGGGGGCGGGGGGGGGGGTCACTCCATTATCAAGTTCACCACGTACGAACAAAGTTTGCTACCCCTATATTATATGCCATAGATAATATCATTTTTATATATTTTTTGAAATTTTTAGTCATCTTCATTTTTGTAGTAATTGTTTTAGTTCAATTTTGCGTCATTCTAGTTAGAAATGGCGCGTTTTATTAAAAAAAAGATCATCAAATTTGGTTACCACTTTTTACTATGTAATAGATACCGTGTACATCTACTCATGATAAAAAAATTTGATAAAATTTTGACCCATTTTGGTGATGCAACTTAGAAAAAGTAGATTTTTTTTTGTTTGCACGTGGTGTTCAACTTGACAATGGAGTGACCCCCCCGTGCCCGGATACCCCAATATTCTTAGAGCCAAATTATACACACTCCTGATCGCCGCAAAACACACCACAATGCTCCCAACGGATACATTCACATCCATAGACAGCCTCAACAACATATATCTTCTCCTCAACCACATAAGAAACCCATCTTCCCATACCAACCACCCAGATAAACTCCTCATAACCTGAATAGTAAATACGCTAAAAACTTCCCACCACAATATTACTGGGGGGGCGCACTCATAGTAAATTTTTGGAGGCATCTACGATAATCACTTATTTTCAAGGGGGATATTATCTTTAAGAATTAGAATATTAGGAGTCCTTAAAGTAGAAAAAAATTCACTGAGCTTAAAATCTTAATACCCTATTGGTAATTAGAAATCTAGAATGCATTCAATATGAAATACCCTATTTTTCTTACAAATTTTTGATAGCCTTTAATTTTTAGCCGGGGGGGGGGGTTTGCATTGTGAATTGGCATTTTAACAACGGGATTGCATTGTTGTGGTATGGCAAGAAGAAAACACAATAGAAATTAATTACACCAACAAGATTGTAATCGAAAATGCAAGTAGAGTGCAACCTTAAAATTTAGTGTGTTAAGAAACACAATTGTCTAACATTTGTAGGATAGCAAGAGTTCGTACAACATTTGCAATAGGATTTCAAGCATCAAATATTGTCTCAAATATACCCCTTCGTGTCAACGTTTAAACATAATGGAGTTCAAAGTATCCTTCATGAAGAGAAACCTTCATGGAATAAAATCTTCTTTGATGAAGCAGAATGTGGTCCCTTACACATGTTATATTGCATGGTATTTTTTTAATAATTGGTTTCCAACATTAATTCTCCTCCTATATTTTATATAGAATTCTTCAAAATTTTACCTTGAATGAATATTAACTGCCCTATATTTTATCGCACGTTGTTTCTAACATACCGCTAGGCCCCCCCCGGGCAATATCACCATCCACAAAGTCAGAGCCCACACAAACGTCGTTGGAATGACGAGGTTAATAAATTGGTCAAACAAAGAGCTAGACAACCCCGAATTGTAGATACCCGTTTCCACTTCATCAGGCATCAGACACCGTATTGGACATCTATGCCCCCAACATCCACACAACATGACGGCTCAGTCCACAACCTCAAAAACTACATAGAAAAAGAATATGTAAGCGCACTCATCTCCTGTGCAAAAAGTACGATACCCTATATAGACAAATGCCTCTCCAACATATACATACACATAATATGGTCAAATCTATTATGGGATGTCCCTTGGATTACCGATCCACAAATAACACAAACCCTCAAATTTAGATGTGGAAGATAATTAAGGAACTGCCGAAAAAAAACACATCCTCAAACAAGACATATCCCCAACATGAAACCTATGCCCATCCCACCAAAATGACACATGCCTAAACCTACTATCATGCTACACTGATAAACACACAAACAATCTAAGGACAAACCAACACAATAAAAGCAATACACGCACTAGCGAACACACTACTAGCCCACCCCACAACCCGTTGCTTTACCCTAATCAATGCCGGTAACATTAAAGACCACACGCCTGACAATACCATACCCTCATGGCTACTTCCATGCACATGCTATCAACAAAGATGTAAATGCCCATCTCGACTTAGACCCGATATGTTATGCATTTTAAGAGCCCCACCTACACATTAACCACCCTTCCCACCCAACCTAAACCTCAAAGTACAAGTAATTAAATTCATTTATTATAATCATAGATTCCCTGTAACAGCCACCAACCGAAAACTTGATAAATATGCCATTCTTCACCCACTCCTATCCCAACTAGGATGGATTGTACTACCACCCATTATAATCATGGCAGGAATAAGGGGCACTATACATACAACAATTGTTTGAACTCCTCCAAGACCTACAAATCCCCAACTCCAAAATCCATAAACTAATGGAATCCTTCTCCCAAATTGCTATAAGGTACCTAACACACGTAATCCTACACAAAAGGAAATTAGAAAAGAAACAAGTCCTGATCCCACTTGACTAAACACACTTACTAACACTAGAATCCAAAACTAACATTGAACACATAGCCCTAACACTAACCACACGATCCACCTATGAAAGCATGCACTAAGCTGCCCCCACTCTCATGCCTTGATCACACCAAACTTTCCATCCGGTTCCAGCCGTGAAATTGTTGGGGATCATGTTCATAAAGAGATGTTGGCCCACTACACTATTGTGTCTATTTAGTGTGGGCCACACTAATTCCCAATAAAACACACTAATTTCAAATTATAATTTAGAGTGGCCCACACTAATTTCAAACGTGAAAAATTTGTGTGGGCTTTGTCGTTTCCACAATTGGATGAAACTTCATAATTCCATCCAATTCCCTCCAACAGCTGCTGTTGTGGCCTCGAATGATACCTACTCCAGCAAAAAGGAACAAAAATTGAGTGAAAACAAACAAGTTACTCCTTCGAATGAACAGCTTGAGTGCACGCACAACCATTTGACTACTGTGATGAACATTTGACATTCTAATCCTCCGGGGGTTTAAGTACTCAACCCTACTTTCAGGAGAGAGAGTGCAATCCTCGCAACCTTGCCAATCCGCTTTGAATATGATTCAATCACATTCGATTGCTCCCGCAACATCTGTACACTGATCCATTGTAGCAAATTGCACATATCACTGACGCATGTTCCTCCCACAGCGGCCTGAACCCATATTTTGACTCCAGGATATTGTCCATACACAAGAGGAACAAAATTAATCTAAACACAAACAAATCACAAAAGATGTGACCAATTTCTACGACTTTGAATGCACAGCCACTTTGTAAGTGAAGGTTTGCTGTTGCGAAATGGCTGGTGTCAAAATTGAAAGCCTACTAGAGTGCAAAATCCTCCGTGAGCGAAAGAGAAACAAACCTATTCCCACAGACAACAAATCACTAAGTCGTATGAACAGGAAAAATAGCTTCAGTGCATGCACAACAGGTTGACGAACTTTTGTGATGAAACTCTGCTGTTGCCAAATGTGATTGACAATGAAAACCACGGAGGGCTCAAAATCGCTGAAGTCCTAAGAATGTGCAGTCCTTGCAACCTAAGTGCTCTGCTTCAAAAAGTTTCAGTCGCATTGGACTGCCCCTGAGCATCTGTGCACAATTTCTTCCCCTCTGAGTCTCACTTAGATTTCTTCCTTTGTGGGTGTATTCGAAAGATCATGTAGCATGTCAGTGTGGCTTCGTGATACTTGACACTCCGCCCTCCCATCGCAGCTCCGCCGCTCGCTCAGGAGTCAACTCTGTGCACAGACTTGATGGAGGCTCTTTGTGGAGAACCCTAACACACACGGATGGATGACAGTACGAATTACATCCAAAGTGATGCAAGCACTGAAAATTTAGAGTGGGCCACACTAATTTCCAACCCACATGAATTTCCCACCCACACTAAATAGACACAATAGTGTACTTTTCACACTATTACAGCCGGAGATGCTCATGGATGGTGCCATAAGGGGCATGTGTGATCAATCCCTCATGCCCCGATCACACCAAACTTACCGTATGGTTCTAGCTGTAAAATTGTTGGGGATTATGTTCAAAAATAGATGTTGGCGCACCATTTTTCACACTATTGTAGTTGGAGATGCTAATGGATGGTGCCAGAAGTGGTTGGTGTGATCAAACCCTCATGCTCATGTAGACATGAGAAGGAAGTGGTGAACGGACATGACATCCTAGGGTAACTTTCCTTTTTCTTTTTCTTTTTCTTTATGGAGGGCAATGAGAGATGGAAGAACTGGGAAGGGCAAACATCTATGATCACACACTGTTGAGGGCTTGGCAATCAGCTGATGTCACATGCAAAATATAGACATTTGCACAGCGCGCTTCGGAATCCCTGTAGATCATGGTCGTGGGAAAATACCTTGTACACACTAAACTGGGTGGAATATTTATCAAGTTAGTAATTTGTTTTTAATTTCTTGTAGGTTTCCTGGTCGTTGCGGGTGGGGGGGAGATAGTACTAATAAGTTGCAAGCTCAACAGTTTCTTCTGCAGTGACCATTGGATTGACTGGCCCGAGATCATTGAAGAACTCTTGAGCTTTGTGCCGCGTCTTTGGAGCAATTTGGCACGGTAGAAGCAGCGATTTTTAATTCGGCTACGCAGATGCTTTTTGCTACATTCATTTGGGCCCAGCTATATGTACACATACAATTTTGGGTTTTTTTTTTCAAAATAGCCCCAAAACAGATGAAAATATTGAAAGATAGCAAACTCGACCCCATTGGCTGGGTTCGAAGAGCCAGCCCAATGCTTCATCCCAAGCGTCCATGTGGCGAGCAATCTAACGGCCAAGGGATGGGTGGCCAAAACCCTAACCTTTGTTGATAAAAATAGCCATCTTGGGCTCATCACACCACCTGCACTTCGTAGGTGACAACATCATAATTGGACAATGTAGCCGTCAGCATACGATGCCAACACTGAGGCAGCCAACCATAAATGCGATATTAGCATTGGTGTTGGCCCCAGTAAAATAGCGGATATTGTAAAAAAAACCAATAATGAGGCTCACTGCATTTATTGAAGGTGCTCCATGCACATTTAGTTCTTTGTCGTTTTTGAAGAGCAAGTTGAGGAACCGGCTTACAACACACCTAGATTTGGTCATCCGCATGTTTGCACAAGACTTTTATACCCTAGATACTTTCCCTTACCAAATAGCCATATCAGATTGGAAAGCACAAAGAAATCGGTATGGAGGGGAAGAATAGATGAATTATACTAGTAGCAGCATATTATTGGGTATTGGCTTCATACATGAGAGTTTCCAATGTATTGAATCTACACTCTATTTTTGGAACATGATGAGGTAGAGTAAGCGTAATATAGAATATGATGCCATTTTTGAACCATGTGCATTGTGTGGACTATGGCATGGTTGGGGTGCAACTTGCAAGTTTTTTTTAAAGTGTTACATAAAGTTACCACCTATATTTTGAAGGAACTGTTGGAGGATTTTCATGGTGTACATGGGCCGAATCTTCA
Source organism: Polytrichum formosum (assembly GCA_964035585.1). NCBI lineage: Eukaryota > Viridiplantae > Streptophyta > Polytrichopsida > Polytrichales > Polytrichaceae > Polytrichum > Polytrichum formosum. Next base: position 21,450,804 of record OZ037939.1, on the reverse strand, counting down.
TGTGTTCTCTTCTATACTAACTTTTGTTGGGTGATAGATGGGATGCAATAATGTGTAGTTTTGCAGGCCATTCCACGCTGCAATGGGCAGGGTTGAAAGATCGGGGTTCAATTCCCCCGTGGAATAATGATTCCTATGTGAAATTGTTTATGTAGCCCAATTTGCATTAGCAACTTAGGAGGTTGGGGCCAAATTTTAACTCTAAAATGCCAAGGCATAGCCACATAATGTGCCGCAAACAAAATATATATCGCCACACACTTAAACCTTCTTGAACATGTCATCGCATTTGTCATATGTTGAATCATTCCACATCGCTAGGCTGGACTCCTTTGTTCCCACTCAAAGTGCCAATAGAGCTAGTGAATGAATAAACTAAGCGCCAATTTACACACCCATTTTCTTTCAAAAAAAAATCACTGGGTAGAAGTAATTCAAAAGTTCGAACCCATCACTGGACATGCAAGCATGCAATGCTTTTAATTGTTATGGCTGCAGTGTGTGGAGTGTCGATCGATTGGCTGGAAGGAGTAGCGCTGGCTGCAGAAGCGATTGATTTGGGGTTAAGGCTGGCCTTTCGAAGGAGTCTTAGGCTTGGCACATGACCCAACTTTGCTGCTCCGCAATTGTTTTTAGTCGTCGGGCAGGCAGGGCAACTAGGCGAGCAACTGTATAGCACAATAAAAAAGTGGCTATAGCCAAGGCAAGGGCTGGGGCAAAACAACTCATACACTGGTTCCTTGGAGGCAAGGGTTTAGGCATCCAACAAGGAACGAGTGTATGGGTTAGTAAAACTACAGATGCATTTTACCCCAACACAATAAACACACCACCTGCGTTTTATCTTACGATATTTAGAACCCTTTTTTACCTGAATTGTTTACTGTCACGTTGAGGTTTTTTTTTACTTTTTACTGTTTCAGCCCAGGTCCTTCAAGGGCCGCCCAGGCTTCTGGAAGCCCAGGCCTTTTGTCGTTGTTCTGTGCATGATGTCGTGACCGGTCGGTCTCCAAGGGGCAATTTGATGTCGATGTCAAATCAATCGGTAGCATGCGGCTCTTGATGATCGTACTCGGGCGATGGTGTTTCACACTGTGAAGTATGACTATAATCTGGGATGTCGAGTGCAAGGTTTGACAAAAACGTTGTTGGGTTGCGTATGCAGCTAGTCATCATCACATGTGTGTTTTCTTTCGTTTAAGTGATCCTGATCTTTTGGTGTCCCATTCTTATGGCACTTGCATGAAGAAGATTTTGCAGCAAATTAGTAGTGATGTAGTACTCAGAGCTGTCGATGTCTCACCAGCTTCGAGGGTTAAAATTTGTGCCGTAGAGCTTGCCTCTTCAGAGTCGGTGGTCACAATTGATTGAGTGGCCGGGTTGGAGATGAAACCTGTCACATGTGTGTTTTCTCTCGATTAATTAAGTGTACCCTCACCGGCGTCGATACCCTGATTTTCTGTTGTCCTGTTCTTATACTTGCACATGATTTAGCTTGTCATGGTGCACCAAGGGGCTTTGCAGCAAAGTGCAGTTAGTGATGTTATACTCAGAGTTGTGGATGTCTCACCAGCTTCGCTAATTAATATTTGTGCGGTAGAGCTTGCCTCGTCAGATCACTCGGTGGTCAAGAAGATTGTTTGAATGGCCGGGTTGAAGATGAAATCTGCCACGACGTGTCTCCTTATGGTTCTGTTTCTGCTGGCAGCTTTTGTGTCTCTCTCGAGCTTCTACAACTTGAACGTCTACAAATCCTGCAACACCAATAATTTTTCGGATGATCAACCCCCGGCTATAAGCCCTGTGACTCTGTCCATGCCTGCTGGCAACTGCACCTGCACCATAGATTATCATCGTGCGAGTGCCAATGCAATCCCCACTCCTGCAATATCGTGTGACTGTCACCAAGAATCATCTTCCGCTCTCGGGGTTAGCAATTCTTCTTCTTCTTCTTCTTCTGCGCATGACGAGGTCCTCAAGTGTCCCGAATGCTCAGCTCCAGAAGTTCGGGTGGTGGAAAGGGAGGTGGTGAAGGAGGTGGTGAAGAGAGATCGGTGCCCCGGTGTTCCATGGTATGCAGAAGGCAAGGAATGGCATTTCCCTGCGAGGTTTCCTCTCTGCTCCATGGATGTTTGCTTCAATTTCTCCAGATGTGAGAATGCAGATGAGCTTTTAATCTACACATATGACCTTCCAGTGCCACCGGTAAGGTACTTTTCCCACATCAACGAGTCGAGGTACCATACCACCGATCCGGAGAAAGCTTGTCTGTTTCTTGTGTTTCTTGACACACCAAGTCCATGGCCTATCCATCCGAATACACTCCCACATTGGAACGGAGGTTTGAACCATGTGTTAGTGACCTTTGCGGATGGTTGGGAGCATAAGAACCCTGCCCCGGACTCCATAGGGTTAGCATCAGTCATGGGGACGATCGTCTTCGAGACAATATTCCGGGCAGGGTTCGACATCGGGATCCCCTTGCCAGGAAAAATCCACTCAATAGAACTTCAAACCCTAAAACCGAAGGAAAGGAAATACTTGGCTGCGTTTCGGGGCTTGAGATACCTCGGTGACAGAGGTGATGGCACATTCCGCAGCAGAGATTCCTTTCGAGAAATGCACAATGGGAAGGATGTGATTGTGGCCACTTCGTGTAACCAGCACAACAACAACCTAGCCCGGAAGGAGCACCCCGAAATCGGTGTGAACTGCGATGAAGATCAGCGAGTGTATGCGAACTACACATATGGTGATGTGATGAACTCCACTTTTGGATTGGTGCCTGCGGGAAGGCAACCTGCCTCGTATAGGTTCAGTGAGGTCTTGAGTGCGGGAACTATTCCGGTTTTGATCGCAGATAACTATGTGAAGCCGTTTGATACATTGATCCAGTGGCACAAATGTCTGCTGCAATTCCCAACCTCCGAGATGCATAGGATTGTTGGTGTGCTGCGTGCTATTAAGGAGGCGGAGCTTCTGAAACGGCAGGAGAATTGTTTGCAATATTACAATGAGTTTCTGAAAGATGATGAGACCTTAATGAAGACTGCAGTTCGGGCATTGAAGGCAAGGTTTGTAGGGGCTTTTCCAAGTTTCACAGAGGTGAGAAGAAGAAAACAATAACATATCGCTAGCAATTGAAATTTAGGGATTTCAAGGCACCAAAATATGCCTTATTTGAAAATGCAAATGACCCCTTTTTAAGGATCGATGGATGTGAGAAGAGCACATGTTGTGATCTCTCAACAGGATATTGTTGGCATTATGATATCTGCATGACCTGCAACTAAACGTAGGGAATCATAAAGCAGAATGCACATTACAAATGAGACTTCGAAACCATATACTACTTATCTCCATCAATTGGAAGTGTTGTTTTTCTATGACAGTCATGACAAAGCCTCAAGTGTGCCTCACATGTCGCAGAACTCGAGACCCTGGAGAACGAGGTTTTTAACTCAGTCTGCAACTTTTCACTTCTATTGTTTTGTTTCTTATACAAGTAGAAGCAGCGTCTAGTAGCTTTATTTCCATCTGCTGAATGTTCCTCTTCTGTTTCGTGTTCATCGACACAACTGCTCTTGATGAATTCATGTGCTTGGGACGGATTTTAGAGTAGCGAGTAGAAAGCATCCATATCATGTCTTAATTTGTTATCGATAATAGGCACAACGGTGCAGCTTAGGATGATAAAATAGACCTTTTTGGGTTACAGTTGTTTGTGATCAGAAAAGTGGAAGTGTAGTGATGAAGTTGTTGATGAATATGATTTGCAAGGTCAACCAGGTTTGGAAAATTATATGTATGTAGGTTGTTATTGCACAGTAGCATTATTTCTTTAAGGTTCTGTTGTTTCTCTCAAAAAGTTCCAGGGTTTAGGCTAGTATATGATCTGAGTAGCTTGTAGATAGATGCATAGGTAGTCTTGTTGAGGTTATCCCTTCCACACCAAAATGCACCACCAGCCGCGAACCCTCCCTGTCTCCGACAACAACAGCACCAGCTCACAAACGTCTTCACCACAGCACCACATCCACCATCCAACACCGAACGATGATCCCACCCAACACAACAACCAAACCAGTAAGTATATTCCCCACCTATCAGTAGTCAAAAACAATCTTCAAAAAGTGAAAACCCCAAAGCACAAATACCCAAAAACAAACTTACCTCCACAAATCTAGACCCACCCTCAATTCCCACGCCTCTCCCACCTATGCACTCACCAATCGCCACCCTCCACCTGCGCTCTATGTCATTGCATGCACAAACACAATGCAACTCTGACATGCACACCAGTGCACAACATCAATTGCAACCTCCCAACATTACCAAAAACGGAGCCCCAGCTGCCCGGGGAGTGCACTTAATGCTAAGACTAGGAATCACGTGAGTGCGTACTTTCGACCCCCCTATGTATGTACTAAAAAATCATTTAAAATTTGTTAAAATAATATGAAGTTGTTAAACACAATCTAAAGTTCTTGTTGTATAAATTTCAAAAAAATACTCACTTGTAAATATTTTTAAATTGATTTTTGAAGCGAAAAACAACACATTTCAGTTCAAACTTCTATAATTTTTTTAATAAGATTTTAAAAACTTTTGGTCCTGAAATTTACACCAAATGATAGATATATACGTAATGATTTAGCACCTAAAAAAATCTTAATTTAAAAACTATTTCAAGGTCAAGTACATAGGGGGGTACGCACTCACGTGTATTCCTAGTCTTAGCATTAAGTGCACTCCCCGGGCCCAGCTGCCTTCACCCCCCAAAAAGCCATGGCCAATGAAATCAAAAGTAACATTACTTGGCACACACATCCCACACCAGCCTCGGGCACCCCTCGGGTTAACAAATCACACAACAATTAACCAACAAATACGCAATTCTTGCCTCAAAATACTACAAAGCCCACGAATTAGCTGCAAATGCCAAAGTTGTCAACAACCTCCACACATTGCACACTACCAACCGCCAATCCATAGACAATGAAACCAAGCCTGGCAAACACGGCTAGACATTCAGAGCCAAGCCGAATCCCAACAAGTAGCACACCACCCAAGATATGTTGCCAATGGCACTCCTCCCCAATCACTATATAACCCCCTCGAACAAACTCAACTTATCAACAACAACCAATAGTAGCCCGCTATGGCAGTCACCAAGGGAAGATAAACAACCAAGCACTATGGGAAGAGGTTACAAGGGGATTCAGGCCGAGGATCATGAACATAAGGAGCGCAACATACGACCACAAGGAAACACGGTTGGGGCCACAAAGAGAAGCACAATCAACCACCATGAATCCTGCTATAATGAAGGAGGCAACCTGCTAAGACATCACATTGACCCACACCATCATGACAAAGTCTTAGACATGCAGTTGGAAAATATATCACCGGTACATGGGGCAACTCGTTACAAATGTCCACTCCTCACGACCCACACTTCAACAATCAAATCCAAGCCAACAAAGTACAAGACATTGTCCACTTGGCACACAATACCCCTCCGACTGTGCCCTACAAGAGCCCAAGGAGAGAAGAGATTTATGACACGCACAATACCAAGAGGCAAAGTCAGAATTAGAAGAAGTCACTGCCACTTTGAATTTGAGCAAACATCAAAAGGTCGTGTGCACACAAAGTACGACACGGCACAAAATCCTAAGCATTGAATCGATCACTCAATTATGGCTTGGATCCCCAATCCATAAAGCTATGACAACTCAAAGAGGTTCAAGGATAGTCAAGGAGAAACGCATAGACGAAGAATTCTTCACTGTGGGCACACCTTTGAAAGAACTCCAACGCTACAAAGAGCATTTCCGCAAGTCCAACAAAAACTCTACCCACACAAACACCCGGATGCAGTACTGGGCCAATACCTCCACTTCAACTCCCCCATCATGAGAAGGTGGACCTGCCACCGGCCCATCCAATGGGTTCCATATCAATATCCGGTTTGATGGCAAATTCAAGAACATAAGTAAAAGCAAAGAGAAGGTTGCATGTCTTGAGCGGCTCCTCAAGGTGAACATCCACCTCGGCTTGGATTATGCCAACCCATTAGACACTAGACTCAACATCATCACCAAAAATTGGGCGGGCTTCATCAAGCTCCATCCCAAATACCCACACAAAGACAACATTATTCTCTTGAAGCGTGAGCGAGCATTCATGACAACGATGGAGGATGGAGAAGAGGTCATAGGTAAAGTAGATAAAAGCTTTGAGTTGGCTACCAAAGCACGCAACCTCCATGTCCACCTCAAAGGTGACACTCTCCAAGACAATGCCGCGCATGTCATCTTCAAGGAACTAATGAGAGAATGCTACTATGCGGGAAGATACCATGAGTTTTTAACATTGACCAAGCTAGAGGTTGAGAGGGGTTTCGCTTTCCTTATGCTCGCTACTGAGGAAGCACGAGACACTATCCTAGAGAAATGACTCTCAAGTACAAATACGAGAAGGTCGCAGTAAGTGTCCCCTGTGATTGAGAAGCCAACAACCCATCCGAGCTTCGCATTAGTACGACTCTAGTTGTCAACAATCTTCCTCAAAAGGAGTCTCAATCTACCATCATGAAGACAATCAAGAAGCTCTTTGTTGAGGACAACATTGATGGAAATTTTTTTGGACATACATCAAACCACAAAGAGGAGAAGCAATACAGATGGTGCCACATTTAATGTTTGAATGCCGCGGTCTACACCGAATGGGTGAACAAATCCGCTCACATGCTTGGTAAGAGAATCGACTTCATTGTGAACAAGGGGAGCATAAACAGAAAGGAGCCAAACAACACCGCCCTCCGTCTTGCCCAAGCCCCCACATGGGAAGCGATCACACCAACACTCCATCTTCAACTTCTGTTGGGCTTCGTTAACGGACCCCCTCTCCCCCCCCACAATCCACACCAAAGCTACAACTCCTACAATGGATAGACTCCCTACCACTAGCCAATAATGGCTCGTCATGCTTTGTATTTTGTTCTATTTAGTACTACATGAATAAAGAATACAATCTCATTCCTTGGATTCTCATTGTATTTCCACAAATTATCACAACAATAGGCATTTCAACCACAAATACACCAAAAAACAACACCAATTCAAACAACCACCCATCCTCCCAACAAAACCTGTCATCAAAGCAATTTCTTCACCATAATTTTCCTTTTTTACATACCGCTACACACACACCAAAAAACCACACCCAAGCAAAGCTAACACATATCAACAACACACTCAACTATCATAAGCTCCCCCATACAAACATACACAACAACCCACAACACAAGCCACACACTCCACTACACCCAACTACACCAAAATACTACAAAACCACCACACCCCCACCTACACTTCCACCATATTGGAACCACACCACAAATCACACTCCCAACTGCTCTCACCACATACATACTAACTAAACTCCAATATAAACACCCCCCATACATTCCACAAGTAATCCATATCATTAGGCCACTTTAATAGTAGGATTTGACAACAATTTCCCACCCATTCCCACTATTAAAAGTACGTTTGATCCCACCATTAAGAGTGCATGGCGCAGACTTACTACTTAGCTCGCATTCGAGTGGTGATGTGCGCGGTTGTGTTCATAGTCGATTTACTGATTGATTAGTTTGATAGCAATGGTGAAGGGATTACATACATTTTTCCAGCGTGGTCACGATATGGAGTATGGACTTTGTGTTACTGAATGCAACAATGATACTAGGGTTGTACAAGTTGTTACGTGCCATTTCTGTCTCAAGTTTGATCGTGAGGCCAAGCCAGGCGCGAAGCGCCAACAGACCATTAATCCCCATGTTTTCTAGCTCCCCTTTCGCACCAACGTATACAAATGTCACCATGCATTGGTCCATCTGGAGAAGTGGAAAGAATTCCAAGAGGCTTCTTGGGATGGAAATGTGACCTTCTTTGACAATGTCATCGATCATTTGAGCACTTTGTTTGCTCACTTCGAGAGCGATGGCAACCTGATTCTCGTGGTCAACCGCGACATTGTTGAACTTATGATTGCCAATCTCTTGTTCGATCTGAATGATGAAGCGAGCCAAAGTACCTGTACAAGGGTGTTGTCTATCTTCGAGCCTTACAAAAACGTGTCCAATAGCAGTGATGTCGTGGATGGGCAAGACACGAACCGGGAAGCGTACTATGTCAAACTCAAGTCTGTTTGTAGATTCAAGATGGTCCTTGGGTTCGTCTCGAAGGGTGCGTCCTTTCGGTCGGCTCCACAAGTAGTCGAAGTTGCTAGGGACGTAACAAAACTGAGTTTCTTGGCTGGTTACAGCGAGGGTGTGTGCGCCACCTACATTCGCATCATCTGTGTGGCGAGTCTCCAGGGAATTCATGAGATTCTTCATGACTGTTAGACATACTTTCTGGTGCTTGACCTCAAGCATGCTCAAGGCACCTCGTATCTTGACCTTTAGGTTCGATTTTGTACCAAGTCCAGGATGTTGGCCAATATTCACGTGGTTGCGATCCGTTGCACACTAACAAGACGGCAGAATCCCAATTCAATTTGTGCAACCGTGCGATGGATGTAGTTGACTATGACTGGCGATCAAAGATGGTGTCCATTGGGACTGTTGACAAGCAAACCATGACCGGCTGTATATCCAGTGTGAAGACGCAATTCGAGCAGGCGGCAAAGTTCCCTATCATGCGCGTATGGTGTGGTTTGCATCAGCTAGATCTTGTGGCACAAGAAGAATACGAGGTTTTGTGTTTTGATACGTTTGTGACAACTTTGACCAGATTAATTTCATGCCTGCGGCACTAGCAACACCTTTAGATGGAAATGAAAACGACATGTCCAAAGTTCGTGAGTACATGCTGGTTGTTGATGAAGCATGCCACTGAGTGGCTGACCAAGCATCATGCACGTATTACTTCTTACCTCGATGAAAGGAGTCCTGCTTGCAAGCCCACTTTGGATTGGTGGATCGTGCTACTATGCTTTTATATTATTCTCTTTGCTACATGCCCTCGCCTGCAAGGGCCCAACACATTGCTTGGCCAACAAGTGGCTTAGTTCAAAGAAATCTGTCGCAACCCTTGCTAGCTCCCCATTGCTAACTCGGTCCATTTTTCAACTCTAGCAAGGATTACGAGCGCTAACCCTTCACATACCGCGATGCGAATGGTTAGCTCCTAATACTGCGGACCCATTAGTTCATAGGAGGGGGACCAAACCTCCTACTTGGTTTTCGGGACTCATCGCTTAATCGGTAACCAATTCTTAGATGTGGACTTCCATCCATAGAAGTCCAATCTTATGTTGCACATCGTGTTGCCGGAGCAACATTACAACAACCCGAGCCAAACTAGGCAACTATGCCCTCACATTGGGCCAATGCCACTAGAAGAAATCGTGTCCATTTCAACCCTTGGCCATCGCGATTCGCACCAAGAAAATGCATAAACAATTCAATTGGTAGGCAACCGGAAGGTACCCGTGGTATACCCATGGAAGGTGCCCCCCGATTCCCAACCGAATTGATTTGTTTATGCATTTTCTTGGTTTAGTCTTGATGGCCTAGTCGCAAGGAGGGTTGAAATGGACAAGATTTCTTCTAGTGTGCCCATGAAGGCCGTGCCGTTTGGCCCCGGGTGGATGAGGCCACACCACCTCACCCATATAAGCCTCTAGGACTCTAGGCAAGGCCCCTACCCCACCGTCAAGTAACCTTTTGTTTCTTTTCCAACACTTGGGGCCAAGTAGACATTTTCCCTTAGCCGTTGGGGCTGGAAGCCCTCAGTAGATTTAGAACCCCATAGCTTCTTCATATGATATCTGATCGTAACAATCGACCACTTTATCGTCATCTACGTTTCACGTAGATCATGATGGACTACTCACTTGCCCCATTCGGGCAAGTATTGAGGAAGTTATGTCAGTTTAAAGCTTCACAGTTCTGGGAGCCACTCCCAGGCCACTGCTGTTCCAGGGCGTTGTCCCGAGACAGCACCCCACTCAAATTGCCATATCTTCTAGCTCACACCTCTGATTGAATTGTTTTTTATCACTCTAGAATTGGCACGCCATGAGCTACGCATAGTTCATGACCTCACCCTTATGCTTCCTAGTCTCCGTGGGTGGGAGGCATTCCCAACGCCCGGGGCCCTCACCCACATTAGGATCACTTAGGCCAATCCACCAACGGCGCCACAAGTCTCGGGTGTCACTCCGGGGTCCCCCTTGTGCCCATGGTGTTCAGGCAATCCTTATGGAGAGGTATGCGATAAAATTGGCACAACTCTCATGGATATGTGCAAGGTCGACGGGCCATTATCTGATGAGAGCATTGCTGGCTTGGACCCGGATGTACCTCGCGTCTTACGTGGTCCGTTTTTAGTGTTGTTCGTCGATGTCATGGAGTTTGTCAAAGACAAGGGGACGTTTGTCATGGATTCATTTGTGGCACTTACGCCCGATAAATGTGATGTGATCTTGCACAGCGTTGCCAATCTCTTCGTTGGGTTGTATTGCAACATTATGAATGTTGTCGCTACATGGGACTCCAGCAACTAGAACTCAAAAGCATTGCTGCTACTTGTTTTGCCACACTCCCTTCCATCGGTCCGCACTTTCCAAGTGAGCGAAGTATTTTGTGGCCACCGCGGTCGGTTGAAGAAGGCTAGCTGGTTGGAGATGTAGATCGAGTAGATAAAAAAAGACCATTGCAATCTTTTACATGCCTACCGCTGAGAACATGTGTTCAAAGCGAGCTAAGCAATTGTTTTGATACGTCGTTTGGCTTCAATATTATCGCGTACGTCTCCATGAGAAGTACCCGAAACACCATGGGCACAAAAGGGACCCCGGAGTGACACCCGGGACTTGTGGCGCCGTTGGTGAGAGGGCCCAAGGGATCCTAGTATGGGTGAAGGTCCCGTCGTTGGGAACGCCTCCTACCCACGGAGACTAGGAAGAACGAGAATAAAGCCATAAGCTATGTGTAGCTTATGGCGTGCCAATTTTAGAATGCTCAAGAACACCTCAATCGGAGTTCTGAGCTAGGAGATATGACAATTTGAGTGGGGCGCTATCCCGGGACAGCGCCCTAGTACAACAATGGCATGGGAGTGGTTCCCGGGACTGCGAAGCTTTAAACAAGCATAACTTCCTCAATACTTGCCCCAAATGGAGCAAGTGAGTAGTCTATCGGCATCTACATGAAACGTAGATGATGATGGAGTGGTCAATTGGTAGCATCAAAGGCCATATAAAGAAGTTATGGGGTTCTGAAACTACTGGGGGCTCCAGCCCCAACGGCTAAGGGAAAATATCTACTTTACCCCAATTCTTGGGGGAGAGACAAAAGGCTACTTGACGGTGGGGTAGGGGCCTTGCCTAGAGTCCTAGAGGCTTATATGGGTGAGGTGGTGTGGCCGAACCCACCCGAGGTCGAAAGGCACGGCCTCCATGGGCATTGGCCCAATATGAGGGCATAGTTGCCTAGTATGGTTCGGGTTGTTGTAGTGTTGCTCCGGCAACGCGATGATCAACATAAGATTGGACTTCCATGGGTGGAAGTCCACATCTTAGCAATGGTTACCAATTAAGGGGATGAGTCCCGAATGAAAAAGTAGGAGGGTTGGTTCCTCTCCTATGGACCAAGAAGGTCCGCGGTATGGGGAGCTAACCATTCGCATGGTGGAATGCGAAGGGTTAGCGCTCGTGACCCTTGCTAAAATGAAAAATGACCAAGATACTTAAGGGGGGCTAGCAAAGGTTGCGACAGATTAGGGCTTGGACCTGTGCCATGGTCGGTTCAAGGATTTGCAGCAGTTTTCCGGAGGCTTGGCATCAATATTTCCAAATACAACCACAGTCGAGTCTGATTTCTCACTGATTGGATGGAAAAAACAACTACCATCAATCCTTGACCGATTTTTCGCTCGAGGACATTCTCCACGCGAAGTAGTTCGACTTTATTCGTTCTGTTTTAGCCAAATAGACGCCACTTGCACCATGATTTCATTGATTTACACTTGAATTGGGTCACTCCCATCCATTCCCATTATTAAGATATTTTGTCATCCCACTATTACCTTAATAGTGGTAATGGTGGTAAATTCCACTAATAAAGTGTCCTGCATATTATGGATCTAAGTACACTCATACTACTTGGCGGCAATATCCAACCAAACTTCAGACTTCTTATACACATCCTAAAAAACAACCCAAAAGAATATGCACAAAGACAAAAGCAACACTTCATGCCTAACACACTACAACAAAAACCACATCACCTAGACCTTGAAGGTATTTTTACCCCATACTTGTCACCCAACACAAACACCAACAATAACAATCAACCACTGCATCTCAAAATACATAGCTCCCTTGAGGGAAGCTAAGACATGAGTGATGAGCGGTGAGCAATGAGTGGTGAGCGGTAATATTTGAGCAATGAGCGGGAACACTTGAGCAGTGAGCGGTAACACGTGAGCAACGATGCCGTAGATGTCCAAAAGATGTCCATTGTTTTCACATCCTTGAAATCATTGCATAGCTGCTTGTGCTGAAACTACAAAGATGCTTTGATATACTTTTGTGTTACCTTATCTAAGCTTTGCCACCAATAGAAAAGATAAATGCACTCACGATCCATCATTGGCAAACTTGGGTCACCTTCACCATATATCTTCCTGACCACATTCAAATTTGCCTAAGCATTATCTACCATAAATCCCTTGAAATTCACGCTCGGCACTCCATTTTTCACCTAACCGAATTCCTAAAAGAAAATTTGTGCAACACCTTATAATACTCGATATCGTACACATGGCATACCAGGGTGGTCCAATCCTTCAGATGCTTGACGTAGTCAAACATTATATCACTATATTCGTTAATTTGAGACTTTCTCTTGTCTCAAATTAATATATGGACCACAACAACATGGTCTATGGTTTGGATCGTCCTACCTAAACCATCTTGATATGAGTTCTTAATTGGGTTCTTGATATGAACACCCGCTTCAAAGTATTTGCATCTTACAACATTCTCCAATATCCGTGTGATTTTATCCATGTTCTTATAATTGTAATTGTCTCAAAATGCTGAAAAAGTCCCAAATTAACGAATATAGTGATTTATTTATAAATCCTCCATATCTCCTTCCATTTGCATACACTTAATAAAATCCATACCACTCCCTAGAAGATATGTTGACATTTCGAAGGCAAATAATTTTTTTATTTACTGCCCTAGGAATTTATTGCCATAGACGTACTTGAAGCCTGATTGATCTTTTGAGCGCCATGATATTGTCTATCGTACCCATTTCACTATGAACAAAACGCTTTGAGCCCGATATAAAGTTACGACAATTTGGAAAGGTAAGAGTACTAAACGACCTCTAGGGACAAACTTGCTAGGTAATGTCCTTTACCATTTGATACATGATGTTTATGAATACCAAGATGTACACGAGCCCTCAACATCCTAGGGGATGTGGAGTGGACATATATTATGCAAGCATAGCACAACATAGTACACATTGGTGTGAAACGATAAACCTCACATTCTAATCTTGATTTTTCTAGGGCAATATTTTCCACAGAAAATGAGATAGGAATCAATCCAATCCATTGCAAACACCTCCATGTGATACATGTAATTATAATATTTGTTTGTGCATTGTAGATGACCGGCACAAGAAGAACATCTAAACAAGAGTCTAAAATCATGTTGGATATTTATTGTTCCTATTGTGCACCAAGTGTGTCCGTCACACATCTTATCCATGTCATCTATAAAATGGTCATACGCATTAGGAAAAACCATAGATATTGGGGGCAACACAAACAAAACATCACCTTCAAAAGATCGTAGCAAATATTTGACATCACATACATCTATATTGAAAAATTAATTTGTGGTAAAATCGGATTTAGACCTTCTCTTGGACTTTGTCAATTTCAATGCATCGACAATACTTAAGTCTGAAAAGGATGAAGAAGGGTGAAGAGGTGGATATTTGTATGGAGATCCATGGTAATCCAATTTCATGTATGACGGACTGTAATGAGCTTTATCAATATCCACAGAAACCAAGAATTGAGTGAGAGTCCTAGACCTATAAGGGAAAAAATGTTGTCACAAAGATATCCAAATCCGACAACAAAAAAATATTGTCGTTGCTCGGTTCTATCTTTGACAGTGGCCACACTGGGCACTTGGACGATGGATGTATTAGACTCATTTCTTAACATAAGAATGGACACTTGCATTTGGAAATTAGAAAGACCTATAACTCTATATGATCCTAGATCCAAAATCCAGAAATAACCATCCACAGTCTTGTTCTTCTACAACAAGACTGTTTTCGAGATATCACCGTCTATAGAATACATTTTTTACTCCATGTACATGGTTTCTATCCGGAAATTGAACCTCAAACTAAACAATCCTTTGAGACACTCACATAACCATCATCCTCAAAGAGACAAACTGAAAGGAAAAAAAATTGTAAGTTGTAATAATAGCCATTATGAAGCAAGGGAAAATATGAGATACATTGGAGTAAATGATTGAGGCACTATTTATATTGGCGGTATACAATCACTTTCTTGAATTTAAATATGATTACCATATATGAAATGGTTGAATGGGATATAACACAAGAATAATAAGACAAAAGAATATGTAGACCACTAATCTATTCTAAAAGTATATAATATTTACAAAGAATAAACCAAGTTACCAACACTATTATTAGCATGATAATTATTATAAGGACGTGCTCGACAAACTATAAACACCAAAATTTGAGGAAATCCAAATATCCAACAGCTATGAAGGTAAATATTGTCAAACAATTAAATAGAAAGAACAAAGAAAATTGCCGCGTGAAAGGAAATGAAAACAATTATAATAGATGCATAACAAAAAGTGGAGGCACATTCCCAACCCTAACTTTGTTCCCTGAATTTAATTATGAAGTTGTTGCTTGAGGTAGAATTTGATCAACTAACTTCCAAGTTCTGACCCTAGTACAACTTAGGATTTTGGAGCCCAAAAAAATGAGATTGGTTGTAGATAACCAAAATAAAAGGATATTTTATGTCATCAAAATGTTTTGAAATAAGTACTTTAATGAATACATAAAAATAAGACATATATAAGATTCAATATTTATGTGTATAAGTATGCATCAAATATCAAATGAGTGTGATGGAATATGAATTGTATACCGATTAGATTATACAATCATAGATGCAAGAGGCAAAAGATCATAAAAATATTACACAATTGAATAGTAGAAAATAAAAATGTATATTATATTTTACAACAAAAGAGTTTGAAAACAAGCGAGTAGTATGTGGAAAAAATCCTACACTGTAGTATATAAATTTCTAAATGATTACTAGAAACGCAAATGAGTATAGACTTTTGTGATTTAAAACAAGAAAATGAGAGGGAAAAAAACGATTGTGATACAATTGTACTCGATAATACCACCAAAAAGGTTTGACATTTAAGAAGATGATGAAGAAACAAACAAACATAGTAGAATGTCTGAAGAATATGAAGACAACACCGAGGATAAACACAAAGCACATGACGCCAAAGACGAATTCCATAAAGAAGAAGAGAAAGAAGAAGAAGAGAAACTTCGGTCTCCGTTAGGAGGCCGACGCACGGGGGGTTCACTCCATGTAAAGTTGAACACCACGTGCGGCCAAAGTTTGCTACCCCTATATTACATGGAATAGATAAATTTAAAAATTATGATATTTTTTCTACATATACATAATCATTGATAGTATCTTTTGTATAGTTTTTTGAAATTTTTAGTCATCTTCATTTTTTGTAGCAATTATTTTAGTTCAATTCTGCGTCATTCTAGTTAGAAACGGTATGTTTTATTAAAAAAACATATCATCAAAAATTGGTTACCATTTTTTACTATGTAATAGATACCATGTATATCTACCCATGAAAAAAATTTGATAAAATTTTGACCCATTTTGGTGATGCAACTTACCAAAAGTAGATTTTTTTTGGCCGCACGTGGTGTTCAACTTGACAATGGAGTGACCCCCCCGTGGGCCGACGTGAATAAAGTGTCTGTTCGTTCCACCCCTAGACCTATGTCCACTGGACAAAGGAATAGAGGTATAGAACTACTTCCCCCTTTCGAGAGTAGACACTATAGTCACAAGTAACCAGTAACATATAGAACCAGTACCCAATAAGGACTGGTTAGTCTTGGATTTGTTTGGTGCAAGGTTTTAACTCTTGGTGTTTTAGATTCTGGTGAGTGTATTTGTGTAAGTATTGGGAGTGTGATGTTTATGTCACCTAGCAATCCGTCTTTCGCATGGCAGGGGGAATTGTGCCCGTTGCCAATATATACTAATGTGGTTTTAATTATTATATTTTTAGTATTTGTTGATTATTTATTTATTTATTTGTTGACTAGGGGGGGTCTTGTAATTGAGGTAGAGGTTGATTATTCTCTAATCTTCTTTTGTGGAGGAGGATGGACATGGCATATTGTATGGCAATGGTGTTTATGTTTTTAAAGGTGTTTCGAATGGCTGACATAGGTAGTATGAATTTGTCTTCAAGTATTTTCATTGATGGGGTGTGTGTTGCAGCTCTAGCGCCTGCCGTAATAACGATGATCGGGTCAATTTTCCAGCCTCTAGCGGCTATGTTTTCTATTAAGGGTCTATATTTGTTAGCTTTAGCTTCGAGTGTTTCCGGTGAGAATCTGTCGTTACAGTATGTGAATTCAATGAATTGTATGATAAGATTTTGGTCAATATTTGTGGGTGGTTCGTTTTGGTATGGCAACCCTTTAACACAGAGGATGTCGGGTCTAAATCGGGCGTTACAATGGCATCTTTGGGTTCCACATGTACATGGTAATAGCCAGTTAGGGACGGTGTTTTCTTGGGGGTTGTTATTGAATGTACCAGCGTTCATGAGAGTATAACATCTGGATTTTTCGGACGATATTAGCATTTTTCTTATTTCCCATACAGCTTTGTTATGTCTTTTAACGTGAAGTGAGTGTATATGTTGTTGTCTACATGTAAGTAGTACGTGTAGCCACGTGTCTGGTTCATATGAGTTGCAAATAGGACAAGTAATGGTAGGGTATCTTTGCCTGCCAAAGAAGAGTTGTTTTCTGGCGTGGCCCATGTAAGTTCCTGTACGAAATTTGATGAGGCAAGATTTTTGTTTGTCTGTAATATTAGGGTTGTTCCAGAATTCATTGGAGAGTTCTTTGTCGATGTTTGCATTTCCTGTCCATTTATAGATATTAGGGGTGTGTGTGGCCATAGGTTCTAGGTTTTTTATTCTATCGTATTTTATAATTTGTTTTTCTAGGAATCTAACGGGGCCTTTGTCTGGTGTGTCTATCATGGAGGGCCATTCATCTTTTTGATAGTAGTATGGTATAGCGTGGGCATGTTCGAATGTATGTATAGCGTTTTCGTGAGGTAGGCCTAGGCCTTCTTTTGCTAGTTTATCCGCTTGTTCGTTACCGTCTATGTTGATATGTGCCCTTATTTTGTATAGTGTGATAGGTTGGGATCGGTTTTGAAGCAGTCGGACCATGGAGGCGAGTGTGACTTGGTCGGGGTGGCTATTATGTAGAGTGGGGTGTTTAATTTGTGTGTTTAGTAGATATAGTACGTTTAGACTATCAATAAATATGTATGCGGGTTCGTTTGGGTATTGGTTATTAATAATTCGTAGTGTTTCATGGATAGCAATCATTTCTGCACGTAGGATATTTTGATGACCATGTAGTCTTTTGGAGATGCTAAGCCCTTTAGGACTATAGATGCCATATCCTGCTTTTTCTCTTCTCCATGTTCCTGGGAGGATTTCTTTAGGTTTTTTGAATGAGCCACCGGTGTAGTAGCTAAATTGTGGGTGGAATTTTAGTGGTAAATTAGTTTGATAGTTAGGTAGTTGAGGTATAGGTGTTACATTGAATAAAGGGGTATTTGGGTAATTGAGTTTGGACCATTTTTTACAAGCATTGACAAGGGTGCCTGGGGGAGTGTGTGTGGCAATTTGCGTGTGTAGTTGTTGTATCGAGAGATTGTTTGCTATATAGGTGAGTTGGTTTAATTGGTCGTGGGTTCCTATGGTGTTATTTTGGTGGTGTATGCAGAATATTTGTATCGAGGAAGGTTCTTTTCTAGGTATGTTTAATTCTGGTGGTATAGTGGGTTCTTCATATGTAATGGTATCTGCGGCAAAGTGGGCGATGATATGTGTGTCTGGGTATGGATTGGAATGTGGGTCAGAGTTTTGGTACCAGTTCGTATCTGGTGATATGATTATTGTGATGGTATATGGGTCTATTTTGGCGGCAAGACGAGCCCAATGTATGGCATGTAGTAGGTCTGTTGCATTATTTGGGTGGGCGTATCCTATTCCTTTCCATTTATGGTCGAAGACTTTCCCTATGGATCCAAATATCTTGTCTCTTGGAAATGGTGAGTAGAATTGGTTGAGGTGTATAGGGCATGTGACTGGAGATGAAAAGTATGAGTGGTTAACATTAAATGATGTGGTGAGGAAGTTTAATATTGGTGTTGGTAGTGTGTATTGGGCTAGTTTCAAAGGATCATTCTTTGGGATGCGGTATTTGTATCGTTGGTATAGCCATACAATTTCAATTTCAAATGATTGTGTGGGTGGTTCTAGTCCATGTGGGGTGTTTTTTACGAGTTGGTATTGTTTCCATAACCAGCATAGTCTGGTTTTGGGGATGGTGATGAGGTGTCGCCCATTATCTTCATATATGTGGGCGACATCAAAATGTGTTTGTATAGTGTTGGCGTTGGTTTCTATATCACTCTCAGGGTTGCATTCATAGATAGAGATATGTGCCATTGGTATAATTATAGCGGGGGTAACATATCTTGTATCACGTTGTTGTTTTATAGCGAAGTGGGCATTTATTAGGTTTGAGAAATGTTTGTGTTGTTTTTTGGTATAGTATTGAGTTAATAGTTCAATGTTATGGGTACATGTATTAGTGTCGTACCAAGGGAATAAGTCTCTTTGGGTTCGCCATTTTTTGTATGTGTTATTGTTTCTTATTATCCATTGGCATAGATATGATGTATCATTTCTCTTTATCCCATTGGAGTCAGTGTAGTGTCGTTGTTTATGATCAAGGATGATGTAGATAGGGAATTGTCTAGGGTTATTAAAGATGTTTCTTGGTTAGGGGGTTGGTGCGGGTGGGGTGGATTTGAGGGGTGTACTGGGGGTTCGGGTTGTCTAGGAAGAATGTAGTGGTTTATTATAATGTATTTGTCTTTTAGTGTTCTTGGGGGACGGTGATGAGGGCACGGTTGTCGGCATTGCGGGGGACATGATGGGTGGCAGAATAGTTGTTGAGCAATATTTAGTGCACTTTTAATTAGTTTGGTGGGGCTAGAATGATAGTTTCTAAAATCGGTTGGACTCATCATATTAAGGCCATTGGGTAAGGTGATTTGCTCTAGCCTAAGTATATTGTGCATTAGTAACTTTTGTAGTAGTTTAAGCGATGTTTGAGGGTTTAGGCCGTGGATGTTTTGTGCTTCTTTCATCCAAACATTTTCGAGTGGGGAAGTGTTTAGTAGGAAATTGTCCATTGTACTTTTGAAGTGGACTCCAGCTTCTTTTTTGAGTAGGAATTGTGTTCTAGTTATAGGTGAGCGGACACAGTGGTGATATTTGATGCGGGGTATTACTTCAGAGCCACCAAATTTTGCTAATATAGATTGTAGTAGTCCATTGTAAATTTTCCCTAGTCTTCCTGTGTCATTAAGGGCATGTTGTAGTTGTTCACCGATACATCGTAGGTAGGCGTTTTTAAATGAGAAGGCTTCTATACCAAATAGATTGTGAGGGAGTTGCGTGGCTATGTTTGATGTGCATTTTGGAATTTCGCATATTGTTTTGTGGAGGGCGATAATCTTTTTGTCTAGTTTCTTGATGGCAGGTAAGGAATATGGTACGGCGTAGAAGCTGTATGCAATTCCAGCCCGTATGACTGTGTCTGCCATATTAATTTTTTGTTGCATAGTGGCTGGGCATGCTACTAGTTCTTTGCATAGTGGCTGGGCAGGCTACTAGTTCTTTGCATTGTTTTATGACTTTGGTGGTGGTGGTGTGTATTTGTGTTTTCCATTTTAGTGAGGGGGCTAGGTTTATTCCAAGATATGTATATGGCTCGTTTTGATTTAACACTGGAATAGGTTCGTTTTTGTAGTGTATATTGGTGGCTTGAATATGGACTTTGAATGCTATGGGGTTCATTTTGGATTTGTTTGGACATCCAGTTACTGTGCATTTGGGGATCCCAAGGTCCATGCCGGCTCATTCACAGAATTTGTCAAGTTTGTTGAGTTGTATTTGTAGGGATTTTAGTTTGTTAGCAACGATTGCTAAGTCGTCGGCATATGCTGCTGAGGAGATTTTTACTTTAGAGGTTCCGAATGTGTATCCGTTATTTCCTTGTTGTAACCATCTAAGGAGGGGTTCTAGAAATATGAGGAATAGGTATGGGCTTAGGGTATCTCCTTGTATTGTTCCTCTTTAAATGGGGATAGGCCGTGTTTTACCAAAGTGTACTCCAGTGAATATAGTAGTGGATTGTGAGTATATGTTCCCAATTAGTTTTATGGCATCATTTGGGTATCCGAGGTCTTTCATTATGGCTAGGAGTCTTGCGTGGTCAATGGATCCAAAGGCATTTTTGAAGTCTATGTAGAGAATGTAGATGTCTTGGTTTGTGAATCTTGCATCTTCTAATGCAGTAATAAGTACTTGGAGTTGTCTGGATGTTCCTCTTTCTGCTCTAAATCCTTCTTGACTATCATGTAATGTTTGGTGTTTTTCTCCATAGGCAGAGAGGATAGATGTCAATGTGCTTGTGTAAAGTTTGTATATGGTGTTAGCTAGAGCGATAGGTCTATGGTTCGTTAGTTGTGATGGATCATTTTTTTTGTAAAGTAGAACTGTGAGGCTAGTTTTCCATGATGCAGGGATTTGTTTCTCTTTATAGCAGTGTTTGAAAAATAAAAACAATAGTTTGTAGAAACGTGGTGGCATGTTTTTTAGAATTGAGTTGGGAATTTTGTCAGGGCCAGGGGCTTTATTATTACCAAGGTTTTTGAGGCATAGGTCATATGTTGCTTGATCAAAGTATGTATGGAGTGGGATTTGAGGTTCTCCTCGTTGGTCTATGGTAAAGCCGTCAAGGTCGTGCCATGGGTATTGTCTTACACTACACGTACAATGTTGTGGGTGTCTTGGTTGGTGGTGGCAAGTGGGAACTGTGGGGCGGTTACTAATGGATTGTTGTATGTAAATTTCTTTTGCGATGTCTTCAGGGTTGGTTAGGATGTTGTTTTGTCTATCCGTGATGGAGTCAAGCGGTGAGGTTTCGGAGTTTTTGAATACTTTCCTATTTACTTTCTTAGGGTTTTTTTCGTATAATTGTCTATATTTGGATATTTCTTTTAGTATGCAATTTTTAGTGTATTTGGTGGTTATGTTTCTAGCTTGTTTATTGGCGGTTTTTGCGATAGCTGCTATTTCGTCTATCTATACGTTTAGCGAGGTGTTTGTTGTTGGAGGGTGGGGGATTTGTACATGTTGGTGGTTACGTATTTCAGTTAGTATTGGGTGCGTTTGCCAGTCCGGGTCATTTTTTGTAATGTATATTGTTTTTCTGATAAGATGGTATGTAGCTAAGTGTTTTTTCCATTGTTTAGCTAGTTTGCGCGGTAGGAAGCCACCTTATTGGGCTGTGCGATTTGTAAGTTGTTGTATTGGGGTTGCACTACATGTTTCTTCTATCACTATATTCGTTAATTTGAGACTTTCTCTTGTCTCAAATTAATATATGGACCACAACAACATGGTCTAATGTTTAGGTTGTCCTACCTAAACCATCTTAATATGAGTTCTTCATTGGGTTCTTGATATGAACACCCGCTGTAAAGTATTTGCATCTTACAACATTCTCCAATGTTTGTGTGATTTTATCCATGTTCTTATATTTGTAACTGTCTCAAAATGCCGAAAAAATCCCAAATTAACGAATATAGTGATTTCTATGATTTTTGAAAATTTTCCTATTATGTTGTCTAATGTAGCGCATGTCTCTTTCCATTGGGTGCATGTGAGATGGTCGTGATTTTCAAGGAGGGTGATTAGGATGTCAATTTGCGTAGTGTTTTCTTCAAAAAACTTAATATTAAACTTTCCCAAGTTGTCAGGTGGTATCGGGTTTAGAATCCTAGTATGCATATTGTTATTTTGGGGTATGGGTCTTGCTAGTAATGCGTTGTGTGGTATATGCAGGGTGATTGGGTAATGGTCTGAGTTTAGGTCCATATGGGTGTTTGTTGTAGAGGAGTATCTGCCATTATCCTGTGAGTTAATATAGAAGCCATCGATCAGGCTGGTAGATGTATAGTTGATGCCACCCTGTCTTGAGAATGTGGTATTTGTTGGGATATATTCTAAGTTTAGAGATGTAGTAAAGGTTTTCCATTGTATATCTATGTCTTGTGGTGGTGTATTAAGATTATCGTTTTGTCTACCAATAAGTGCAATATCACGGTTAAAGTCCCCGCACAAATTGTATATGTGATTTGGGTGGGCGGTGATTTGATCGGTGATTGTGGCTTTTATGTTAGGTATGAGTTGGATATCCTCTATGTGTGTGGGCATGTACATGTGGATAATTAGCCATAGCTATAGTGGTTGATTGTTTATTCGTATTATTTGGAGATACGGTAAGATGTTTACAGGCGTTGGAATTTTGGTGATATTCCCGGGGAAGGCATATTTGTTGTGTATGAGTGTGAGCAGTCCACCCCTTCCTTGTGTGTAAGGCATTCTTTGATGAAGACATCTTGTGAGTGCGTGTGTTATTAAATATGAGTTTATATTGGGGGAATAAGTTTTGGATGTATTTTGTGGATTTTGTTGCTGTGAGTTTGGTCTCTTGAATAACAATGATTGCTGTGTTTGTTTGTGTGTGGGTAATGAGGCTTTGTAGGTTGGGTAAGGCTGTGTTAAGTGATGCTACATTCCAGGTTATTATGTTTGTTTCTTGGTTGGTGCTGATGTTTATTCTTGTTGTTTGTGTGGGGATGTTTGGGGGTGGTGGCGGGTGGGAGTATTCATTTAATGTTTCAAAGCATCGAAGGGATTCGTGTATTAGTTTATCTGGCAGAAAGGGAAATTTGTTTTGGATTTCAGTTGGGGTTGGCGGCATTTATTGGCTGTATATGAAATTATATAATTTTTTATTTATCGAGTCATGGGGTTGTATTATGTCTTGGTGTGTTGTGACAAATTTGGTATAGGGGTGTTGGGTACGGATATGCCTTTCTGGGGGGTTGTTAAGGCTGGCTAACTTGTTTATGAGTGTATTAGTCCATTCTATGTTAAAGTGATAGGTGTTAGGTTGAGCTAGTATATTATTGCATGTATTTATTGAAGGGCTAATTGTTGTAATAATGGCATATAGTATATGGGGTAAAGGTGAGTGGTTTATCGTTTGTATGTATTGGTGTAGGTGTGGGAACGTCAAAATTGATTGTTGGTGCGACGGGTGATTATTTTTTAGTATAGGAGCAAACATGTTTGCGAGGTGTTGGTACTCCGGGTGAAGTTTAATTGTGTTAGGGATGAAGTAGGTTCTAGCTTTTTGTTTGTGTATCGTTGGGTGTGTACGTAATACATCTGGCATTGGTCCTGGGTTGGTTTCAATGTCTCCGCATTGTAATAACGCTAGTTTATTAACGAAGTGGTATCCTTGGTGTTGTTTGGTTTTTGGATTTATTTTATTTATTTTATAATATTTTATTAGTATATATTTGCTTGTGGTAAATAGGTTGGGTAGGGCATGTATTGGTTTTTGTGTATATTTGGGGGAGTAGTGTGTGTGTTTGGTTTGTTTTTGCATGAATTTTGTGTTTATAAAAAAAGTGTGATAGGAGTTGTGGTAGTGTGAGTGTTTTGTTTGTTTTATTTTGTGGTGAGGCCGGTAGGCCGAGGCCATTTGGTGCTTTGTTTGGTGGTTTGTGGGGTGTTTGGTATTTAGTATTTTGGTTTTTGTTATGTATTGTCTTTTTGTTTTTGTTTGTGTGTGTTTCTTTTTGTTGTGTATTAGAGGTTGGTTGTTTATTTGTATGTTATTTTTAATGTGTTCAATAAGTAACTTAGTTTTGATTTTGATTTGTATGTTATTTGTTTGTATTTTTGAAGTAGTATTGATAAATACAATGTTTATTTTGTTTGTATTAAAAATGTATTTTTGTGTATTTTTTGTGTAGTATTTAATAATAATATACGGTATTTGTATTGGAGTTTGTTATTTTTTGTATATAAATATACTTTTATTGCATTATATTTTCTTGTCGCTATGTATGTCAAAACTAGTTTGACGTATCCATGTTACCTTCTATTTCGGATGTGTCGGGGTGATCGACTTGGAGAGTTTCCAGCGTGATGCGCATTTGTTTTTGGAGGAGTGCAATTTGTATTCTTGAGTTGCGGTTTGACTCTGCTTGGACTTTGTCTGCATATATTTTTGCTTCTTCTACAATTTCTTCTTTGAGGAGGCTCATTTCTTTCCGAATTACCACTGCTCCTTTGTTGACCGCCTCTTCTACCATTTTGCTCAAGTCCGCCTTTGTGTAACCTTTTGAGGGAGCATTCTCCAAGGCTTGAATTGTGTTGGCCAATGCGGTGTTAACATCGGCAAACCCTAGTCTAGTAAGTTCTAGCGGGGAAGGAGCGTCAATTCCATCTAGACTCTTGGGGTGGGGTGAAAATTCCACGTATTTGCCAAGAATCGGATGGTTTTGTTTCACGTATTTCTTATAGACTGTCGCATTTAGACATTGCACATTGCATGATCCTACATGTTTTCTTTTTTTCCAATCTAAAGAAGATACCCGCTACATTTTCCTCTCCAAAAAGTTTTTTTATACCCTCTTCTAAGGCTGTGGTGGTTTTGGTTTTGTTTAGGTTTTTTGCAATTAAAACCACTGCATTCTTTCTAGCCTTATCATCCTCAGAGAGTTTTTCGGTGCTAGCAAAGTTAACTTCCATGATTTCATTGAAGAATGAAATCTTGTAAGTTTTGATCTTCTTAGCTTGGTCCGGAGATGGTGTTTTTATCCATGCAAATTCTGCACTATCATTTTTTTGCACATTGGTAATTTCAAACTCATATCCTCGTTTGAAACTATCCTTTATAATCTCTTCATGGAGTTGAAACCATTTTTTGTCTTTTAGTGTTGGACTAGAGATTTTGACGGATAGTAAGCTTGCAATGGCTATTGAATCAAATGATTTAAAGACCTTCCCTCTACAATAGGTTATATTATCCAATTTGAGGATAAATGACCTTATACCTTGTAGAAGGTCATTGGCATCTTTCATTGGATTTTTGAGGTGGAGTTTGATTGTACCACTCCACCTCTTAGAGCCATGAAAACAAAGGATAGCTATCGGTTCTCCTAGCATTTCTCCTAATTCAATGTTCATAATTTTCAATCTAGCCTCCGTTTATGCAAATATTTCATCTCTTGATAGATTCCGGTCACATAACTCAAATGTTATAGCTACTTGATAGTCTAGGGCAAATCCTCCCTCATCCACCTCTACATCAAAGGGGACTTGGGTGAGATTGAAGTGCCCACCCTCTTTTCCATCTATTCTCTTAGAAGGCCAAGCTTCTTGGGGAATGTATGGAAAGGAGGGGACTGCCTCTAGGTGTTCCAATGCCTCATCATGTACCATCCCGAATTTGACAAGTTCACTAACGGAGAGTGTTGGTTCTAGTGGTTCACCATTTTCACATGCAATTGCATTAAGTGCATGATATCCAAGCCAAAAGGGGGGGCGTTGGGGCGTAATTTCTTTGCCCTTAGCCTTCTTTTGACTTGACACAATCATAACACCAACTTGCCGTTTTTGACCATTCAACATTATGTCCATATTATCACTTTTTTGCTCAAACAATTTCCTAGTAGTGGCAGCAACATTTGCGGATGTAGACATTCTGTTACAAGTACAATGTTTAAGTAAGTGACATAGTTGTTGTGGAGAAAGAGCAAAGTTTATCACCCCTATTTCAAATCCATTCCACAAATTAAGTTGTGGGCCGTCTTGGATATTGAATTTTGGGAGAAAGCAAGCATGTGATGTGTGTGAGTTTACACCATGGGAGTTTATCCAATATGAGGTGGCTATGAGCCAAAGGACAAGAGTAATGTTGGTTGCATAAGCGACCTTCATTTCTAACTAACTAGCCTACTTCTACTTCTAGGAATTGAAAAATGCTATGTGCCTAATGGGCTATTATGTGTGTGCAATCTAAGTGAAGGGCTACTATAATGAAATGAAATTTTTGTTTGTGAATTTATGTGAAATGTGTGCACTATGTGAGAAATGCTCCAATGTGGGTGGCTATCTTACTAAGTGAGTGCTTTCTAAGTGCACCTATATAATTGATGGGTGGTTAGAAACTTTACCTTGATAGCACCTTTGCAACGTCTAGAATGTTATCTGTGGCTGTCTGAGGCTGTCTGCGGCTGTTTGAAGCTGTCTGTGGCTGTCTGCGGCTGTTTGAAGCTGTCTGCGGCCGTTTGTGGCTGTCTGCGGCTCCCGCGTCGATCGGCGGCACGTTGGTGCGATTTGCGGTACTTCGGTGGCGAACGGCGGCGGTCGGTGGCACTTCGGCGGCGGACGGCGGTGATCGGTGGCACTTCGGCGGCGGTCGGCGTTGCTTGAGCGTCCTCGACCTCAACAAAGTTACTCCCCTCTCAAGAGTGCACACTACCTTTAATGAAGAAAACCGAAAGATCACACGATGTAACTAGTTTGATTTGGGGGCACTCTGTTTTAGATCTAAGAATGTCGAACTTGCTGGAGTTCTTCGAGCTGCTTTGAATGTCTAACTTGCTAGAGTTCTTCGAGCTACTTTGACGTATTTGGTACAGATAGTGATTACACTACCGCTCTAGGTATAAGGAATTTCTAAGACTGGAAATATGGCTATCAAGCTTCAAGATTTCGCACCTATGAGGAATCTATGGACCTCGAGCAATCTAAGAGTAGAAGTTTAATGACTGAACAACCTATGAGAGAGATTTTGGAGGGGCAGGCTAAGAATGTGCGACCTGAGAAGTGGTAGGAGTTTACTTCCGATTACCGCTCTACACCCTGGAGTTTATGATTCCTACTAGTGAAGGTCTGTAAAGTTCTGGTGTGGATCTGGGCTACACTTCGGAGGTGACTCAAATCACGGTGGTAGGGTAGTTACGGATCAGTGCTTTCGGCGGCAGCAATTTCGGAGATGGCAGCAGCAGTTTTAGCAGCTACGAAGGTGGTGGTTTGCTGGTGTTTACTGGGGGAGTGTCGGCGATGAAGCGGTTGGATCGGCAGTGGCGATGGCAACAACAACAGTTTCTGTGACAACGGCAGCTCGGTGATGGCGCGGAGTAACAACTGCGGTGTTTTGCTGGGGGAGTATCGTCGATTGGCAGCAGCTGGATCGGTGGAAAAGACAACAGGTACAGCAGCTCGGCGATGGTGGGCTATGGGAGGAATAAGGTGCCTGTTGGGGAGGATGTGTGGGTTTTATACTAGTGGGAGGGAGGGGAAGGGAGCTTCTGAGTGTCTTTTCGACGTCTGAGGAGGTGGGTGGATGGGGGTCCAGTTGCGAGGAGCAGCAGCGTGGCCGCCGCTTCGACTTTTGGCCTTTCCCCCAACCTCCTTCAGCCTCTCAGCCTGCCGGCCCGTCATCAGAAGATCCTAACAACTATCAAACTAGGAGGAAGACAAATTCCATAACATAAGTACTCACTTTAAACTTCTTATGTTTCAAGAAAATCAAAGTAATACAAAATTATAATAATAGTTACTAAAAGTTTAGATTTTCAACTAATACGTATTTGCAAAAATTAAAAAAAAAATTGGATGCATTGGAAGAAAAACCAATATTCTAATAACAAAAAATTAAAATTTACCTTAAAAAATATTTATGAAAGCACTTAGGGTATTTGTGGCATCGCCAATACCCTTGTGATACGAAATCAAAATTGTTTGTAAAAACATTCGGGGTATTAGCCACACCATCAATATCTTCATGGTACGAAAATAAAATATTTGGGAGAGCACTCAGAGTATTGGCGGCACCACCAATTCCCATGTGACCTTACTAGAAAATACTTTTGAACATACAAGGTGTATGGCCGACAACACCAATGCCCTTTTAATATAAAATGAAAATTGTCTGTGAGTGCACATGATGATACCTTTTCGATATAAAATTAAAATATGCTTCTAAGAGCATTTGGAGTATTGGTAGCACCACCAATGCCTTCATAATACGATACAATAAATGTTTATAAAACACTTAGGATATTGGCGGTTATGCAATTATTCTCGTGATATAAAATTACATTGATTGTGAGCGTACATGACATATTGACGACACCACCAATACCCTTGTGGTATGAAAAAAAATATTTATGATAGTATTCGAGGCATTGGCTATATTATCAATAACCTCATGATAGAAATAAAAAATAATTATGAGCGTATTGGTGTATTGGTATATTGGCAACATTCTCAATATTTTTGTGATATAAATAAAAATATTTATAATAGCACTTGGGATATTTGTAGTACTCCCAACACCTTCGTGACGAGCTTAAAATATTAGTTAACAATATCAAGACTATGAGTTATGCAGTGTCTGACCAAAAGTTGAGATTTGAAGCTATCAAGGAACTCCAGAATTGGAGTAAATTTTACAATGAACATTGGAGTATGAAAAAAAAAGGGCCCTCGTGGATCCAAAAACTTCGGATCGTTGCAAGAGGGAGTTTCTCTTGCACAAAGAGGTGGAATTGACGAAGAGGTAAGCCAAATCCTCTCCCACACTTGATTTTGTCTTTGATGCCCCTGCGACCCCATCAATGAAATTAATTCCTATCCTACTATAGATTTGAGAAGATGCAGCAAAAAAGGCTATAACATCGCGGGCAACCCAAGAAGACATCCAATGCCCTTACGTACGTATTGAAGCTATTGGCAGCCCAAGATGCTAATACATAGGTGAATTGGACAAATTACATTTGCGAAATCATTCTTGAGGGCAGACAACCCCACATTCTATACGAAGGAGAAGTGGACGAAAGAATGCATTATGAAGAGACGGAGTCTAACATGGAGTTAGGATTCAACAAAGGGAGCTATAGAGACCGAGTCAGAAACCTCAATCCACCAGGACCAAAGCGACCACCAAGGCTTATTAAGCAACTATCCTATGAAAACCCAACATGTCATTTTAATATTAATTTTTAAACTATATATATATGAAAAATATAGACTTTGATAATATTTTGAAAAATAAATAAAAATTTCAAAATATTCGTAAGCAAAATATTTTGGGTTAGGATAGTAATCTTTGTTTGCAAGCGTAAAGGTCAGTTATCGATACATGCAAATTTACATATTTCAATGAAATCTATTTTTTTGAATCCATTCTTGATATTGTTGTGCTATTTACTATAATGCATGACTTAAACATAAAAAAATTTCTCTCTGTATGTTTTATATTCATAAATTTTAAATTTTAAATTCTTATTCTAAGCTTTTTTTCTTCTGTTGGATTACATTGGTCATTTCAGTCATGTTGAACATTCACATATGAAGACCAATTTTGTTCATCAAATATATTGGGTACAAGTTATTAGAAGCTTGTCTACTATGAAATTCAAAAAATTATTAACACCTAAACAAAATAAAAATGCTAGCACCAAAACAATTACATTATGGAATATGCTTACATGGAATTTTCTTTTGGATTACTTATATAATATAATTTTCATACCAAACTTGAATTTTTTCATGAGCTTTATGTGTTATATCATATTGTTGTGCTTGACTAATGTTACTTTTGTTTTCTTCCGAAGAGATTGTTAAGGTTGAAGATTTGGCCAAAAAATAAATAAATAAATTGAACTTACTCTAGAACTCTTTGAAAGCGGTTAGAGTTTATAAATGTTGCAATGGATGTTAAACGTGTTAAACTAGTTTTTATTTCTACGAAGCATTTACATAACATTATTAAGATCCTTGACAATGTTATGTGGGACTGACATTATTCTAAAGAATATTCTCAAATATTTTCCACATTCAGTTTGAATATGAAAAATATTTGAAAATATTATGGGAATATTGTCAGTCCCACATAACATTGTCATGAATATGAATAATGTTATGTATCCATTGCAGATCGTAGTTTGGCTCATGAGTTTTTGGCTCAAATTAAACAACATTATGATTTGTGTTATGATGAACTTCAAATGAAACAAGTAAACCTTCAATATCTTCTAACATCAAAAGTGGACCCCCAGCAAGAAGTTAAGTGGTTTGGAGCTCTGGAATTCTACTGTTACGTTTCAGATGTTCTTGAAGTTTTTTAAGATACGTATCTTTGATAAGATTTTTTTAAATTTTGGTTATATAAAACAACATCTTGGAGTCAAATATGAAAATCATTTTTTTATCAATATATTTTGAAGTATTATTTAAATTTTATGTTTTCCAATATTTAAAATTTTATTTTGTTTTTATGCAGCAGTTGATTAAAGACACTCTTGTCTTTTTTGATTTCACAATTCTAAAATGAACATTACCATTGAGGTCACCCCAAATGTAGCAAAAGTTTTGCTAATTTTTTCTAATTATATTGAGTCTTAGAAGGTGATGATGTTCAGATGTTCAAGTTGAATGATGACATTCCAAAATCAAGAGTTTTGATAAGCAACCTTGTGGATTTCAAGCTATGAGGCAAATTGTTATATGTGTTCATTTTATTTTGTATGTTTGATGTATGATACTCTTGTTTTTTGTTTTAATTTTTAGAACTTTAAAAAACATTAATTAATATTTTTAACATATGTTACTTCCTCTCAATGTTTTGGACAAGCTACCACTATTTTTTGATATCTTTAAAGAAATCTAATCAAAGAATTCTATGTTCGTTCTTGCAATATGCAAACAATATTTAGGTCCATTGATATTAATGTGGATGGTATTTGAATTGCCCAAAGAATAGAAATCTACATTTTGAATTGGAATTACGTAATTTTCTTGAAATCACATTTGTTCGACCTACAATGGAAGAATAATTACCATCTACATAATTCACGAAAGAAAAGAGGAAGGAAAGAAAACCCCAAGTGTTTGAATAATTCAAAGACAATGACAACTCAGTGGTGAACCTTCTAGCAAGAAGCTTAAGGTCCTTAAGCCTACAACTCCATCCAATACCAAAAATATTCTTTCTTCAGTTTGGAGTTGTTCTTTTCTTTGAGAATCATGACTAAAACTCCTTAGGTTACATATGTAATTTTGATAGTGATACACTTGAGCTCATTTTGAATGACTCATTTTAGAACATTTTGAATAATATAGAAAATGCCAAGACTTGTCCTCAATCTTTTCATGATATCAATGTATTTTTTATAAAGTATTTTTTTTATTGAGTATTTCAAACTGTATATTGAATTATTAAAGGAGATTTTTTTTAAATAAATCTTTGTTGCTCAACAATCTATTGGATTTACATGGATAGTATTTATATTGTCTAGGTTGGTGCAAATCAAACATTCTACTTTCTAGATGTTTAGAAAACAACACCAACAATTGATTTGGTTATTACAGATATTCTAGAGGGGTTTCCTGTGCCTAAAATTCTAATACCTTCTTCTTCAATTCCTTTTTGGAATACAAAGTCTAATGAATTTTTTCTTATTCTATTTTCATTTTGCATCCAATGTCTTCATGATTATGGTGCTTTGTTGATATTTTACCTTGAAAATCTAAAGTGGTCAAAAGAATTGACTCCTTATTTTTGCAATTACAATTTCAAGGTTGGTCATACACTTTGGACCTATATGAATCCCCTTCTTTTGGCCAATCCTCGCAATCCAAACAAAACAATTAGTCTTACAATTCTTTTATTTCACGTTTTTTCTTATTCTCATAAATCGTTTTTGTTTGTGTACATTATATTTTGATTGGTTTGTTATTTTACTTACTTTACATTTGTTTTACAAACAGTCAATTTCACAACGCTCTTGCTTGTTCGCTCTTTTGGTAATACTTTTGGATTGAAACGCATGCCTCTGTATTTTCAAATGAACATCAACAGAAGCTCTTTTGGAAAATACTATGAATTTGGATGATAATGTTTTATACAACTTCACGGATGCTACTTCTCAACTGATAAGAGATGATGATGTTACAGCTTGGAGGGGCCCACGAGAATAACATTCATTGTTCTTTCAAGTTTTGATTGATGCTTTGTCATAATCGAAAGGCATTGTTGCAGACCTCACTACGTCCACCGGCATAAATCAATTTTTTTTTGCTTTAATTTATTTCAAGCAACTTACAATACCAACTTACATGCTTTCATTGATTGTTCTCTTGATAATTGTGTATTATCTCTTTGATAGGACCCTCTACACATGTTTGCTGCATTTTGGAGCGTCACCTCTTGGCATTGAAAGGTCAAAAAGATATTTTCGATTCCGTCTTGAAGCCTTTGATTAGATAATCTCCTTTATCTATTGGTAAACATACCAATTCTAAAGACCTAGATGAATTTCCAATTCTTAATCGCGAGGCCATCCATCTATTTTATGAGTAAGTTATGCTTGTTTATCTTGTTTAAATGCTTCATTAGGTTGATTTCATAATTTTTACTTAAATCGTATTGTATATATATTTTAAAGTATTATGAAGACATCAATATTTATTAACACATCTATGTTGTCATGTGCCAACAATGTGATGCCACAATGACGCCAACCTTGGCGGCATTTTTTTGAAAATCCAAGATTTTTAGCAAGTCCATCACCCCCGCGAAGCCTCCCTATCTATGTTGAGACCATGGCTTCCGATCATGCTGCTCAATCTTCACCTTCTTCAATCCATAGAAAAACTAGACATTGTGATCGGCGGATTTTAGAGTTCATAGAGTTAGAGGCTAAATCATGTTCAACATCCATCACTATAAGTTATAGTGATGGATGGTTTTTTGCTAACACGTGTTCAACTGTCATTACGAAAGGTTTCATTATTGGTATCATTTTTTAAAATATATCGTTATTGCACTACCTTTGAGTTACACATGTTTTTGTGTCCAACTCTATCTTCTTTGCATTCTCTTTATTTGTGTGGTATGATTGACCTATTGCAAAATTAAGTATCTTTTGCAATATTAAGTATCTTTTGTTTCATTTTTTTAAATCGTTCACTATGAATGTCAATGATAGTCATTATCTTCACTTCAACTTTGTCCATTTCACTATCATAGGGCATACAATACAACTATGAAAATTTGTATATGGTAAATATATATATATATGCCTATAGTCGTGTAAATGTTGTTCTTTTCTCGTTGTTCACTACTAACAATCTAGCATTCATGTTGTTTATCCTCCCCACCCTTCTTATTATTAAACCTTAAAATTGTTATTCTTCATGCCAAAATACCATGGTAATAGGATACTAGTGGGCCTATTACCAAATATTTGGCCTTCCTCATTGCTCACAAGTTACCGCTCATCGCTCACCACTCACAAGATAGCTCCCTCTTATTGAAGTATCCACCACATCTCCAAGTCTATGCCTTCATAATAGCTATTAGCCCTAGAAAAATTTCAAAAAAACCCCTCAAGAAGTCAAACAACTCATGAAACACATGCATCAAATAGCCATAAAATACCTCACATACCTTGTCCTAAATAAATAAAAAGCTTAACAACAACCAAAGCCCTAGCCGACTTGCCCCCATGAACCCAAACACCCACACCTAATTCACCAAAAACTCATAAATGGACCCCCCCCCCAAATGAAATTGTTATTCAAAGGAGCCCACCTCCCAAAAGGTAAGAAGTATGCCTATCTTATCACATGGTAAAATGGGATCAGGGTAAGGAAGAACAAGCTCCCATTCACGTCAGTATAAATAAAAAAAACACCAATGTTATCTCTATTTTATTTATTTTATTAGTTGTTTCCTTCTTCAATTGCAACTCCAAATTGGAGTTATCTTCATGAAGGTTATCTCCCATACATATTAGATAGATCATAATCAACTCCCGAGTTCGAAACTTGATTTATTAACACTAAGTGAAGCATTTTCCCAACCTCTGAAAAAGGTTGCTCTTTCCTATGCCTACACACAACCACCTTCCATCTCTCAAGCATCTAGCTATTACGATGACTAACCTATTTGGGAGCCATTTTCAGACCTACTCCCTACGGACAACTATAATCGACATGTCGGTTCAATCCCACCTTCAACTGGCGTTTCCTCCCTACAGTGGTTCTCATGGTTAAATGAAACAACAACCAATAGGAGATTGTTTTTTTCCTCCACTTATACTACTCATTTTAAAGTCTCTTGCTTTTAATCGGACCCCTTATATATATTTTGTTTGTGGTTTGGTGGAGGATCGAAGAACAAACACCTGAGAAAGACACATGTTTAAAAGAGATTGGACTATGCCTTCAAATTTGATTAAAGTTCTAATCCACACTCAATAATATCTCAAACAATTGTGACACACATGGTGAAGTAATGTCCGACATCGGTGTTAAACACGGATGTCCCATCTCCCCCACAACATTTGGCTTGTACAATGATGAACTTGAAACATATTTGAATGACACCGACATGGATTCTTCGTGTTCACATAACAAGGTGGTTGCCATTCTTCTTTATGTTGACGATGTTGTTTTGCTCTCCAAATCAAGAGCAGGCCTATAAAGACTTTTGAACAAGCTATATGAGTTTTTCACTTTTTTTGGCCTTGAAGTCAATAAATCTAAGACTAAAATCATGATCTTTGGCCACAACAAAAGAAAATTAAACCATGAGGGATTTTACCTAGACAAGGACCAATTTGAGATTACCCATGAATACAAACACCTTGGGATTGATTTCCATTCACATGGTTACTTTTGAGTCCTCAAGTAAAAGGCGACGTATTGTAGATGTGAAAGCCTTATTGGGCACCTTAAGGAAAGAAGCAATATTCAGAGTCCCATTTTGGGAACTCAAATCTCATCTATTCAAGGCTTTGGTGCTTCTAACTTTCACATATGGAACTGAAATTTTGGAAAGCGACTTGAAAAATTCTCATTGGAAAGTTTTCAAGAAGGGCATGAAGATGCATATGATGTCTCACGTTAAAGTGTGTTCTCCGACTACACTATTTTGTCTAATTAGTGTGGGCCACACTAATTCCCAATAAAACATGCTAATTTCAAATTATAATTTAGAGTGGCCCACACTAATTTCAAAGGTGAAAAATTTGTGTGGGCTTTGTCATTTCCACAATTGGATGAAACTTCATAATTCCATCCAGAAATTGCGGTGTCCATTGAGGACAAGAAAAGAAGAGTTGTAGCGAAGGTAGAGTCGAGGTGCGATGAGCTTCTTGTGTTTCGGGCAGCAAGCGATTTGTCCTACAATGGACGACGACAATGAGGAGGACGCCTACACCACGCTGGACGAGTACTTCACATCCTCCAATGACGACGATGAAGAAGACGAAGAAGAAGAAACTGATTTGAAACAGAAGAAAATATTCAGCTCCACCAAATCATCATCGTGTGTTGTTGATGCGATGATGACGACGAAGCAGCAGCAGCTACGTAGGGTTCCGAGATTGACCGAGCCGTTGAAGTTGGAGAGGAAGTCCTCCGCAGGGGGGAAGCATCACGCCTGCCCTCCCCTCACAACTCTCGTCACTCTGCGCACACAGACCTAACGGAGGCTGTTTGCGGAGAACCCTAACACACACGGATGGATGACAGTACGAATTACATCCAAAGTGATGCAAACACCGGAAATTTAGTGTGGGCCACACTAATTTCCAATCCACGTGAATTTCCCACCCACACTAATTAGACAAAATAGTGTACCTATCATATTTTGTTTGGCCAAATTTGGAGAACTTCCCATAGAATTATACACTCCTAAGCTCACTTTGGGTTTTCAACAACGGCTTGCCCACCGACCCTCTTCTTGACACCTTGCCGAACAAGGATTTAACACCTGGCACAAATTAACAGCCATCCGGAAGGCATCATGGGGTCTATCTCAGTGGGAAACCCATGACAACCCAACACCATCCAAAATCACATTTGATGACCTCAAGGAGGCTTTTCTTGCTAAAGAGTGGAACTCTTTCCATCTCTTAGGGAAGAAACTAGATTACCTCCACCTCAAGGATTTTCTCAAATATGAATGTGAATTGTACTTGAAGCAACCATTGACACCACAACACCATATCATTGTTGCCTACTACACCTCAAATCATAGACTTGTCATTGAAATTGGTCAATGATCGACTATCCCTATCTCTAGAGATAATAGATTATGCCACTTTTGCTCCTATAATGCAATTAAAAATGAAGCACACTTTGTGTCAGAACGTCCCCTATAACTCTCCATTAGAGATAAATTTGCAACACTATTTTGGAATGTAGTATTAGGGGAACCTCAAGCCTTATCTTTCAATTGGACCATCAAGTTGACATTAGCTAGCTATCCCACGGAAGCTACCGCATTCCACCACTCTAAGGAATTAGTCGGTTTGAAACCATCATGATGTAGTTTGAGTCCCATTAGCCGTTTGGCTTCCTGGGCTCTAAAATCAATTTCATTTCATTGGGAGGACCTATGTAGTATTTCGTTAAGAAATCAACAAATATGCACTTTTGAGAAGCATAACTTAATCAAGGAATGTCCGCTTTTCCATCCAATGTTATTGTTGTTTGGTTGTATATGCTCCATCATAAATTTGCTAATGCAACACAAGTTTCACGGTGTAAAACTATATAGTCGGTAGAAATCGGAGAACATGAGGAAACACCCACTCACCTTAAAGACGTGAAACTCTTGATGACAAACAATGGCGGTTGCTATGATGAAGTGGAATCAATAAGTTTTGTTCCACTCGGCTGTTGTAGGTGGCACTTACAAGCAACCTCCAGGTTCTTCTGGCAGCCCCTGTGTTGTTTGTAACTTTGCCGAGAATCAAAGTAACATGGCGTGTAGAAGAGAAAATGTTCTGGTAGCCACATGTACTAATGAAGTGCCGGTGCTCCTTCATCCATTGGGATGAAAAAGCCTCGGAGCTCACCATTATCCTTATCCTCCCTTCATCCCTACCCACGTAAGGCTCCCTCCATTGGCCCTTCCCAAAAGCTCCCATAAGAATGCACCGTAAGCTGTCCTCATTCGCCACTTAGATCCTCCCTCAGCCAGCTCAGCTCTTTCCCTGCAGCTGACATCTGGTCACTTCCAGGGTGGCGACACGGTCTGCTTCGTCGTGGCGTCACTTTGTTATTGCTCCCACATTCCATTTCATTTTGACGATGATGATGTGATCATGTTAAATTTTGTTTTTTAAATCTCACTTTCGATCCAGTCAAATACAATAAGGTGGTGTGTGGGTGTTATTCGACGGTTACTTTCCTTGATCGGACACCTAGTTATTAGGTTGGTGTGTGGTTAGGTGAGGATCGAAGAATAAACATCGCAAAGACACATGATGTTCAAAAGAGATTGGACTACGTTTTCGAATTTTTATGAACTTGCGTTGATTATCCCAATTCGTGTGTGTTATTCTTCAGAGTTACGCAGTGCAATGACTTCCTACTTGGGAGTTCAATTTATACTAAGAAAAGTTCAATAGGTTGTTCGGACATTATAGAACATAAATGGCTTTGCTTGGTAAAATATTACATTCTCATTAAATAGTCATAGCACTGCGCACTAATTGGGATAAGCAGTGTACTTCACACTTAATAGTGAACACCAATTGGGAGGACTTGTGTTGTATTTAGTTGCAAAATCAACAAACATGCATTAAATTTGCGATAATCGTAACTAAATAAGGGGAGGTCCAGTTAACAATCCGACTTTTGTTGATGCTTCATCATAGAAATTTTGCTAATGTAAGACGAGTTTCCTCGTGCAAATCTAGTGGGGGGAAGTTGGAGGAGAACGTGATGAAAAACTAAACCCAACAACACCTGCATGCTTTAATAAGCATCTCGTAGAACAATCGGACCGAACGTTGCATCTGATCACATTGGATTCCTAGCCTCTTTCGGATTTTGCAATATTTTGCAATCACAGTGGCCAATCCTGCTCGTTTGGCAGCCTATTCTCAGGAGAAAGCTATCACGATAACCAGTTTGTAACTGTGCCTGGGAAGTTTTAGGGCACAGTCGGTCAAGATCCTGGTGATTCTAAATCCAGCCAGTTGCATGTTGACTGACATCTTCCGGTTTTGCTTTATTCATGTGAGGTATATTCTATAGATTCCTCTAAAATGATCGGTAATATTCTTGGAGTCTCCAACTTCAACCGGTTATTCATCAAACTCAACCGGTTCATCTGTAACTAACTGCCGGTTCTTCCTGGACGTAGGTTTGCAACATTCCTTGTCTTGCTTATAAGGTGAAAATTTCTGTGTGCAGGAGGTTGAAAACCTTGCCTTTGAGGAGCAACTAACCATTTCAAGGTTCGAGGGCGCATTTAAGGTATCAAAATGCATGACACCACCATGGCCACGTGAGAGGAGATCAGAGTGCAATGCACAGTCGACGTTGAGTGTGAAAATTTGTAACAAGGCCTTTCCATTTTGACAATTTGCATGAGGATTTTGAGCTTGACTCGGGAGATTCGTCAAGGCAGGAGATATAGTATGTACGAAGTAACACAGTGGATTAAATTGAAGGCATAATATTGCCACATTGTAATCTTCAAGTTGAGCTGTTAAGGCAGACAATAAGTACACTAAATATGTTATTTTAGTGTCACCAATTCTAATTGTCTTGCTCAATGCTAATTGTAAACCGCGGTATAGTGTCACCAACACTAAATGTTAACCCCACATTATGTGTCATTCCTTGTAAATTTTTGGGGGGATTATAGATTTATGTGTTGCAATTACTGTCACTTACCGAGTGATTTTTCATCCAAATTTCAATCATCAATGACAAGAGAAGGTGGGGTTTTGGCCAATGGATGAACTCATCCATCATCCATGACAATTTTTGTTCAGTTCTTCATAAGAAGTGTCATCCGAAAAGTTACATACATTATTGACATTAAATGCCATATGACACTAAATATCATTTTTAGTGTAGTGTGCCTTGAGGATGAAAATGACCGTTTTGACAATCCTTATTCGATAAGTTCTCTTATTAGGGCACTTATATATGAGTGGTATGTGATTTGGTCGTGTGGCTCCAAGAACAGATATCAAAAAGACGTGTGTTAAAGAGATTGAACCACGTGTTCAATTTGTTATAACCATTCTAGACGCAATAGTCAAACACAATCAAGGGGACCTTAATGACCATTTGACAATGAATAAAATGTTCATATTAAAGCTCCGAAATTTATGAAGAAAGTTGCTAATCATCTTGTATTTTCATGGTGAAGTGACTCTTCATTCACGCTTGCCTCCACAAGAGGCCGGTCTATCTATCTATCTATTTATCTATCTATGTTTCATATCATAAAAGAAGTTAGGCTAGTTGGGAAATGCAACCATTTTAACTTAACCATGAAAGAAAATAATGGAAAAGGTCATGTAATATCCCACTTGGAGGCCAGAGTCATCATTGTTCGGTGAGGATGAGAATATATAGCATATAGATTCATTCCGGGTTTGATGGCATGCAGCACCAATAGTAACAATGATCCGGACCTAATTTCCGATGAATGAGCGAGGCCAGGAAGATCGATCGATCGATCCACTATGCAGTTGACTTTGAGTAAAATAAATCCAACAGTTTTGAGGAGCGATCTGATTCATCTCATCTCCAGATTCATTTCTTCTTCTCCTCCTTCTTGGAGACCTGTGGCATTTATGTATGTGCGCTGCATGCAGTCCTCCTCTGAGCTGTGAGCTGTGTTTTCGAGATCTAATTGCCGAAAATTTCAGTTTATATATATATGTGAGCTTGAGTTGTGAGGGCACACGGATTGTGAAGCCCAACCTTGTTGGTATTCGAGCGCTTAGGTGAGGAATTCGTCGACTTGTTGTTTTAGTGCAAGTTTTATAGCTTTCAGTGAATCTAAGAGTTTGTTAAAAAAGAGTCTAGGAGGATGTCTGTCTGCAGAGAGCGTCTGCTTAAATTGAAGCGAGAACTACTAAATTTAACTTGAGTGGATATGAGAGTTGAACACCGATTTTGTTACCTGTGGCGAGTTGCATTGCAAGACTGGACGTCTTTGCTGCAAAGTTTAGGTCCAATTGCTTCCTCCGGAGTGCTGAGGAAATTCCTAGGCAAGTGTTTTGAGGAAGTAGAGAGAGAGAGATACACGCGCACACACATTTCAAAGCGTGTACGAAACTAAACCACTGCTAACTGAATTCGTCATGTAGTGTTTCAACCAACTTTACTAGATGAAATATCCAGTAATTGAGTGCAAGAACGATGACAGACAGTCGCCACTCCCTCCATTAGTTGCAAGTAGCTGTCTGAAATGGAAGATATCCACTCTCGTCATCGCGAGTCTTTGCCTCTGCGTTCAAGTTGAGAGGATATGAAATGTTCTCAGTGTCTTGATGGATCTTCCGAGAAATTGGTGTTTGTCAAAAAGACTAATTTTATCAAACATTTTCCTGCTGCAATTACACGTTGGCTACTTACAGGTTGTAGCTTTGAGGCCATGTGCACAAGAGGTTTACCTTCAGACACCATTGATTTTGCAGCTAATGTTTTGATGTGTTTTGGTGGACTCGGTTGCAGAGGATGGCTACCAGCTGCAACATTAGCGTGTTGGAATCACTCGGTAGGGTTGGTGCTTTCCCTTCTGCTGCTAAATCCAGAGTGAAGTCGAATGGTATCAACGCTTCAGGATATACGCGAGCTCAAAGTTCGCTGATTTGCTCCAAAAGTCGATCACTAGGAGCTGTGCTCAACCACCGGCGCCAAAATGTCCACCATAGTCTTCAAAACTTCAAGGTATGTGCTGAATGAACGTTTTGATAACTGGAGTTTAGTGCGTTGACCCTCTTTTGG
Organism: Polytrichum formosum; assembly: GCA_964035585.1. NCBI lineage: Eukaryota > Viridiplantae > Streptophyta > Polytrichopsida > Polytrichales > Polytrichaceae > Polytrichum > Polytrichum formosum. The sequence goes on along the minus strand of OZ037939.1, from coordinate 21,409,599 downwards.
ATTTTGTCATCACGCACTTTTTGAGATGATGAAAAAGGGGAGCATCGAGCTTGGTCCAGAAAGCAGTTAGTTGCAAGGTAATTCACAAGTAACAGCAAGAGTTCGGAAAATCACAGACTCAGACTTGTAATGCCAAAACTCTTCCACATGACGAAACTTGCAATTCATGTCCTCTATGAACAAGGTTCTTGGTTGGGAATGTAGTGCGCCGGACCGGCTTCGCAAAAAAAACGAGGAAGGGAGCTACCAGTTCGGGCGACTTTGGATGCAGATCTCTCGGAGCAGGTTAGTCCAACACTTGTGCAAATCTTTCAAATTTTCAGGGGAAGAAGAACGCTGAAAATACAAGTCCTACAATGCTACAGACATGCATATGAACGGTTCCAGAATTCCCTGCGGAGATTTGATGTCTGTTCTGGGGACAATTGAATGGCCAGGTCTGGTCTGCACATTTCGTATTTTATGATTTCCATCTTTATGGTTTGCAGATTTCCGGGCGGGGCAAAGAGCTGAAGCCTTTGGAAGTCGCCATAGCCGGTGCATCCCTGGTTGCTCTTGACAAGGGAACCGCCCTAGCTCTCAACCGGTGGCAAGCACTTCCTGCAGTGATAAGGAGGTTACCAAGCTCCACTGTGTGTTTGCTTCTCGTAGTGGCTGGATTACTCGCTGTGGACCGAGCAGATCCCGACCTAGCCAAGAAGGTGACAAGCATTTTCGAGCCTGCAGTAGAGATATTTCAACGATGGATGCCATTATTCTACACCCCTGCCGTTGTGATGATATCTTTGTTTGCACAAACCGTGTCCGTCGAAGAGGGTGTGCGACTCACCACCTTATTGAGTAAGATTACATCCTACGTCAACCCAATTCTTGCAAATTGGACCTTAATCTTGTTTATGATGGCTAAGGTTTAGTGTTTTGACATGCAAACAGATGTGAGGTTGATAATCTCAGATGTGTTGGATGGTGATTATTATGTGGCAGCTGGAGGGTGGGTTGTAACCCTTGTGGGAATTGCATTGCTTGCTTCGGCTGTGAGGCGAGGAGTTTCAACGCAGTTGGGAAGTGCCCCGAACATGTCTTCCTCATCTGCATATGGTTTGTGGGAGATTATCACCTGGGCAGGTGTTGGAGCGGCAAGTGGCCTGGTAGCTTACCTTGCACCGAATGCGTTTGGTCTCCATCAAGCGACGGTGGCTGCCCCTTTCTTCGTCTGCGCCACTGTTACAGGCTTCCTTCTTGGATCCCAGTAGGTCATTCCTGTGTTGTCCTTGTGTGTTTTGTGGAAGGAAACAACAAATCACGTAAAAAGACAATTGAGTCTACTTGTTGGAGTAGAATAATGCATGTGGAATTAAACTTTCCGTTTTTCCCTCATATGTTCCGTTATTGGAAACAAATTACTTAAGTGAACAATAGAGTCTACTCATTGGAATCGAAACATGCGTGTGGAATTACTTGTGAGCACTTTCATTTCTAAGACAACCAAGAAATTAAGAGTGACATTCTAGGTCAATGTACGTAATCGTGTCTACATTGTACAGTGCAAGTCTTCGATATACAGGAGTGAATCAAGAACTTTCTCGAATGCTAATGTGACCGAGGGGATGCATAGTGAGTGTTTCAAAATGAACACCCAGACATTACAGAGCCTACGACCCATGTGCATTCAAGAACATAGGCTTGCAACTTGAGTCTCAGTAAGTCTGTCCAATTTTCCCTCATACGTTTCGTGAATGGAAACAAATCAGCTTAGTAAACAATTGAGTCTGCTTATTGGAGTCGAACAATGCGTGCGGAATTACCGGTGAGCACTTTCACTTCCAAGATATCCAAGAAATCAAAGAGTGACATTGTAGGTCAATGCGATCATGTCCACCTACATTATACAGCGCAAGTCTTCAATGTACAGGAGTGAATCAAGAACTGTCTCAAATACTAATCTGACCCAGGGGAGTCATAGTGAGTGTCTCAAAATGAGCACCCAGATATTACAGAGTGTGTGACCCATGTGATGCATCTAAGAACTTAGGCTTCCGTCTAGGGTGTCAGTAAGCCTTGCCATTGTTCCCTCACGTTTTTGTGGATGGAGATATCAAATCAGCTTAGAAAACGATTGAGTCTACCTATTGGAGTTTAACAATGAGTGTGGAATTACCTGCGAGCACTTTTTCACACAAGATAACCAAGAAATCAATAGTGACATTCTAGGTCAATGTAAATAATTCTGTCTACATCGTACAGCGCAAGTCTTTGATGTACAGGATGGAATAAAGAACTGTCTCGAATTCTAATGTGACTGAGGTCTCAAAATGAGCACCCAGATGTCAGAGTGTGTGAGCCATGTGATGCATCCAAGAATTTACGGGTAGTGATGGTAACTTTCATTGTGTTTGCTTATGCGGCAGGGTGCCGACGCCGTTCAAGAGGATACTCCACCCTGTGATCACTGCAGCTGCTTTTGTAAATGTGATTGCCTACCTTGCCGGTATATTTACAAATCGCAGCTTCGAGACTATCCTCGGTACGCTCAAAATCTGATCCAGTCTATGTTGTTCTGAAGAATTTTGGTTTTAGATTTGATTTCCATAGTTGAGGTGTCGATGATTTGCACAGACATAGAGCTACTCTTACTAACTTAATCCCCTGTCGTGCAGGAATGTATTTGACGAAGAACTTGCAGACGCCAGGTGGAGGAGACATTTTGATGGCACTTCTAGGACCTCTCACCATCTCGTACGCCTTTACCCTCTTCCGTCAGCGCTCGGTAAGTATGCAAAAACACTCAAAGGTAGCCTGAGAAGTAAGCTTACAAATCTTTTAATTTCCTGTCGAGACTCTTCTGCATTGCATCCGTCATAGTTGCCGAAGATGTGCCTTGCAACTTAACTCAATGCTGTACCTGAACCACCTCGAGTCTTGGCACTCTTCCTTAATAGAGTAGGGTAATGTTCAACTGGAAATTTGAATTTGGGCCGTGTTGTCCAGCCTGAAATTTTGTAGCTACCGATTCTGTTGAATAAGTGCATGATTTCTTTTGAGGATTTCCTTAATGACATTCCTAGATGACCTCGTGGTTCACACAATTCGTCTCTCAACTGTCTGTAAATCTACCTTGTCTGGAACCAAGTTGACATGTATTGAATGAACCTTTGCTGCGTGCAGATGATTCGACACCATGCTACCGAACTCGCAACCGTCGTGCCGATAGCAGCCATTTTCTCTCTCCTCGTCACCATCATTGGTGGACGTCAATTAGGGCTTCACGATTTCCTAACACGATCAGTTGCATCCCGGAGCACCACATTGGCATTTGCAATTCCAATCTCAACCACAATCGGAGGTTTGCCCTCCTCACCTTGTAGTTGATACCGAAGTACCTAATCTCCTAAAGTATGACAAAGTTTACCAAATCTCAAACTTTTTTGTTGTAAGATCCTTAGTTTGGGCTCGTGCTGAGCCGTCCCAGCCAATTGCACCCATGGATATTAATTAGTGTTCTGGGCCATCCCGCACGATCCGCTCAACATGCGTCAACTCTCAATTGTTTTTATTGTTGAAATGGATTGCTTTACTTTGTAGGATCACTAGTTTGGGCCTGTGCTATCCCAGCCTGTTGCACCTATGCATATAAATCAATGGCCCAGGTCATCCCTGCGACCGTGGTGCCAATATCGAGCTACAGCTCACCAGTTTAACAGTAGGTTGAAGGACGATTACCCATGCAATCACCATTCAACCTCTTCAAAATGTATAGTGAGTAAACTTCGTCCTGAATTTAAAAGCATTTGGTGATGGCACGCAGGTGACGAGGCGCTAGCTGCAACCGCAGCCGTTGTAACAGGGCTTCTGGGGGCCAACTTGTCGCTTTGGGTGCTCTCAGCATTGAAGGTTCAGGATGGTGTTGCCCGTGCCCTTGCAACAGCTTGCAGGTAAGCAATCCGATTCTTTTCAAGTTTGATCACTTCAAGATCATACTCTGCTTGCTTGCAATTTTCACCAGTCTGTAGTAGCTGTAATTTCAATCAATCATGTCAACTTTCTCATCAAAACAACGAAAATTTGTGATAATGATAAGTTTCAGAGTATAGTATTTTTGGTGCATTTATACATATGGAAGTGAGCATTTGATGTTTCCTAACAACTTCTCTTTTGTGACGGTTCTTAAGAAACCAAATGCTATTGTATAACACATCTTTAGAAATATGCTTTACCTCTCAGACCTTTAAGGGCCATTTTTAATGGAGCAAACTGGGCACTATGGTCCAAATTACACTTTTGGCTCCATCGGTGAGGACATGCTCATAAAGGCTCAATAAAGGATCAAAGCTTTATACATTTCACAAAATGGGAGGTCCTTCGACCATGCCACCAGCGTGGTTAAACTTACCTGTGAAATCAAGTCTTGAATGGAGGATAGCCTAGAATTTTCAGTCTTTACTTCTGACTTCTGACTTCTGACTTCATAACAGGAGGACCAGAAGTATTTTTTCTGCTTTTTGTCTGCATATGTGTGATCCTTGTTGGTGCCCCGCAACTTCTCTTTTATGACAGTTCTCAAGACACCATCGAAAATACTATTTCTAAAACGCATCTTAGAAAATACTTTACCTCTCAGGTCTTTAAGGGTTAAGTATGTTCACTAATAACCTGCATACTCCCGATTGTTGTGTGGCAGCTCCCATGGATTTGGATCAGCAGCAGTGGCGGCAGGCGATGTGGATCTCTTGCCCTTTTGTTTAGTGACCTACATCCTCATGGGTGCTGTGTGTTCCGTGGCGGTCAATGTACCTCTCATTCACACCTCAGTTCTTCAACTTTAAAAGAGATAAATTTCTTTTTCCTGTTCAACTTTGATGAAGAAAAATTTAACCCAAAATCTCTTCAAGGTGTTGATGGAGAAGGACAAAGAGTGAAAGATGATCAGATTTCAAGATTGATAGTTACTCCTCATTCAGGAGAACTTCAAGCTGGAATGGCACATCCTCAGAGGAAACTTGGTGTGTCACTTTATTGTTGTAGCATAGGGTAGCTGTCTATACAACGAGGTCGTATAAGTCAGCCAGGTCATTTTGATTTCAAAGACAATGTGTAGGTTGTAAGATAAGAGTCTCTCCACCTATTTTACATTACAAGGTGAACTTTGAAGTTCGATTGTAGCTGTATTTTTAAAATTGAAAATGTATGTTATTGCAAGCCTTTGTGAGCACCCTGTATTGTATCATAGTGTATTGTATCACATCACCAGTAATCTAGTGATGTATCTGTTCAATGACAATTACATATTTTTTGGTGTCTTCCCAATCTACCTATTCACAAGTTAAGATGAATTCATGGAAATGTAACAGCAGTGTCTTTGGTGTCATTGGTTGCATTCCATGAAGATTTGTGTGCGTCGCAGTGATTTGGCTGCATTTGATTTAAAGGTGGAATCCTTGTGTGGAGTGTTTGCAATGTAAAAAGAACATAACATTACTCTGCATACAATCTCGTTCTGTGGGCCCTCATAATATAATAGCGAGATGTTCAAAAAGTTGCGTAGGGAGACTCATTTAGATTGAACTCTCAGCATCTCACTATTTATTCTGAGGGCCCACATCGTTGAGTAATGTTATAAAACTCTCTTGGATATTTGTAGCTTGTGAGTTCATTATCCTTGTGAGTTTAATTACATAGATGCTTATTAAAGGATCCACAAGAGGCATCTTTGTAATTGAAAATACCAGGTGCGTCTGTCAACAACAACAATTCTGCTTGGCGATCATGAGCATTGATTCAATGTCCATGCACCCTACCTGTTCCAAAGTTTTTAAAGTGTATAGAAGGTATTGAATCAATGCTTTTGATTGTCGAGTTGGAGACAGACAATTGCATCACCAAGCATTCGTACATTATGTGAGTGCACCAATGAAACCTACTTATGACGGTGGCAAACAAATGGTGGGAGTTCAACATCATGTTGGGCGGACGGTGCAGAGATGGCCGAGGACATTAATTTGTATTTATGCACAAGGTATTATGGACTAGGCAAGGACTTGCCCTTGTTAGGTAGTCTACTATGCATTTTGGAAATGGACGGTGGTTGGGTCCATGGACATTGACATAATTCACTTGCAACAATGGGCGGTAGGCATATGTTCAATGGCGATATGTTCAGCAGATGGTGCAGACATGACCTAGAACATTAATTCATTATGCACATGTAAAGTTGAATAGGATGGTGCGACATAGTGCAGGCATGACCACATTGCAGGGGATTGCCAAGGATATTAATTTGTATGGCCACGGTACAATGGGCCATGCCAGGACGGACCCTCGTTAATCTATTTTACATTTTTGAAATTAACAATGATTGATACGGTTCACTTGCGATGGTGAGCGGATGACATGTGTTCAACGATGACATATTTAGTGGACAGTGCAAGCATGACTTGTGACATTAATTCATATGCACAGACGCAATTGACCAGGATGGCACATCACAAAATAACGAGATGGTATGTCTGAAACACATGAGTGTGTCCAGGTGGCAGGTGCCTTCAAGGGAAATAAGCTCACCCCTTCAGTTGCCCTTTGACTATGAAGGGGTAAGTGTCTCATGACCTCCTCCATTCACACTGACCCAAACCTCGCCTTCTCTCTTTGCCTTGATTAGAAAGGCTTCTTACGCAACACTAAGGAAAGAAAATGGTAAGATTGAAGCTTCAAGCGGTCACGAGGCCTCCATAGTTTGTGACATAACTTCCCGGGGAGTGCACTTAATGCTAAGACTAGGAATCACGTGAGTGCGTACTTTCGACCCCCCTATGTATGTACTAAAAAATCATTTAAAATTTGTTAAAATAATATGAAGTTGTTAAACACAATCTAAAGTTCTTGTTGTATAAATTTCAAAAAAATACTCACTTGTAAATATTTTTAAATTGATTTTTGAAGCGAAAAACAACACATTTCAGTTCAAACTTCTATAATTTTTTTTAATAAGATTTTAAAAACTTTTGGTCCTGAAATTTACACCAAATGATAGATATATACGTAATGATTTAGCACCTAAAAAATCTTAATTTAAAAACTATTTCAAGGTCAAGTACATAGGGGGGTATGCTATTAAAACGCACTCACGTGTATTCCTAGTCTTAGCATTAAGTGCACTCCCCGGGCATAACTTCTAACTTCGGAGTTGCGACCTGTAAGGAATATCAAGCATCTATCTGTGAACTTGAGAATATCCTAGACAATCATGTTCTTGAGGAGATGATGTGAGGCTCTCTCCATGGACTTCCGTGAACACGGTTATGATTTTGATGACGATGGTGATTGCCTCATCGAAGAGTGCAACCGGATTCACAACTACCGGTTGCCTGAAGGTCACTCTCCCCTTCTCGCTTCCATCTCATATGCCTTCCCAAGTGGCGATAAGATGATGTTTGCATGCAGGTAATAACCCTCCATGATGTGAGAAGCTCAAAGAGCTTGACCTTGGTTGGGTAGTTTCTTACTTTTCCTTCTCAGTGTGAATGGTGACATCAAACTTATTTAAAGCTTACATGGATGCCAATTCCCAGAAACTTGGGGAAGTGACATGAGTTGAGTCTTACCTGGTTTGTGAATTTCTCTGCCACTGAAAGAACATCAAATGGAATAAAGCTTAGAAAAATCAGTAGAAACAGGATGACATGAATCAAGTACTGTGTGTGTCTGTGTCGTACTCCCAGAAATACACAAGGAGCCGACCCGAACACCAGAAGGGGAGTGGATTTTTCAAATTTTGAAAAAAGCATTTGCACAGCCGCCAAAATTCTCAACTCTAGAACGATACCTTCATCACCAACAGATTTTGCTAGCGTTGGGTGTGGATAACGAAGGAAATGCAGAAAAGTGCGTTCGTGATGATAGCTTTCCGGGAAACCCAAACCCTCGGCATCATTTCAGCCTCAGAGGAAAGGTACCACATTCATAAAATCGTATAACTACATGGAAGTGTCAAGCACAGGAAGTCAAGTCCTCAGTACCCTCACAGAAATCTTAGCTTTGATAGAGAAAATCACTACCAGAATCGTGGCAATGCGTCCTGCATCTGTGAAAGGAACTGCAAATCTATCAGTGGTAGACTTACAGATTTTTCAGTAATGCAGGACAATTCTCATCGATGTAAGATGTGTGATGCCCAAGTCCCATATGCTTGTAGTGAATTCAATTAGATTTGTGCTGGAGCTTATTTATCGAGAGTGTTGCTTTGGCAGATTTGTTCAAGAAAACCAAAGAAGGTGCCGAAGGGTTTTAGCTTTTGGGATTCAGACATGACGAAGCAGCAGGAATTGTACATAATGTCAGATTGCCTCACAAAACAACTCCGTGACGAGTACCACTTGATAGATAGAACCATACCTATTTTCCGGGACGAGCGCTTGAAGTCTAAGTTCTACCCAAAATTCGTCCGAGATGACTACTCCAAGCAAGAAATGCACCTAAACTTTGATGCAGAGATAGTGTAGTTCTTCAGTTGCCATCATACCAACTATGACACAAATTTCCTGATGAGTTCCTGTTTATTCCCATGAGATTCTTGCTGGGATTTACATATACTCACACTTGACCATCATTTTCCATGAAACAAATGTCATATTGTCCTTGTAAGATTCTCAAAACATATACATTTCGTATTTATAGAAATCCACCTACATACATATAGGTGTCCGATTAAGATAAATAACCAATTTAGGCCGTTTACTTAAACCATTTCTCAAATCACTGAACATTTATACACCACTTTTCCAGAGCACAGAGACTATTACGTCAATATCAGCCTGGCCCTCTGAATAAAGTTCATCAGGCCTAATGTAATTTATGCTGAGGGAGTTTCAAGTAAAGCAATGCTTGCTCATATTTAAACTTTACAAACAGATGTTATCTATCAATCAAAGGCTCTGAAAATGGGGTAGATCAAGCATATAGCTCATAATAGCACCATGATTGTTGTGATAAAGTGCTGCAGGCACCTCCTCCTGCTGCAGACTTTCATCTTTCATCTTGCTATCCTCGGTAATATCTTCCAACCAACTTGCATAGATGATTTTGTCAGCATTGCTTGTCACCCTCCTACTTCCTTCTTCAAATATACTACTCTGAAATATGAACAAAAGCCTTAACACATGTCATCTAGTTACTGTTGCTCCACTTTGAGTCTGTGAGCCAGAAATAAGAACCCTTGAGCAGTTGAGTCGCTGATTTTGCCAACTGAAAAGGTATTACAAAATACTCTACAAACTCCACGTTCTAAGAGGCTCGAAGTTTCAAAAGTATGAAGTCAAGAATGTCAACAAGTAGCAATTGAAAATGTTATTTTCACTTATTATAATTGGCAGTGTTAACTTGGGCTTCACTGTTTAGCGACAGTGTGATGTCAAAAGGATCCTGCTTACTACGATGATTTTGAAACAGTCTCATATACTCTCTTCCTCCACCCATGGATTACCATTTGCCCTAAACCCTAAAACCCTAAACCCTAACATGCATCATACATCACAATTTCCAGCCTATTTAGCTGAAAATAAGTTGAGCACCTGGAGTCCCCCTGAAGATACATTGAGCATTTGGATGAAAATCTCCTGAAAATGTGGTCTCAACCATTTGATGCAGGAAAAGTCAAATCCTCATGGTCTGGCTCTTGGCAATTTAGCGAGTGGGGAGGCCGTCCAGCTACACTTTGTCCATCTCTTCGTTTGAAACAAACTTGCACACTCTTTGTTTGGAGTCTTTCACGCTTCTCGAATCCCCCAGAACTGTCCGAACCATGTACAGAATTGTCTGAGCCATGATTTGGTAAATGCATCTTGCTGAAAACCAGCACATGACTCCACGCATTCTTGGCGGTCAAATAGACAACAAGCTTGCCTTGTGATGAGATGAAGATTACAGAGCCGTCATATCCGCACACAACAGCCTTGAACTTGAACACACCACTGGCATTTGCAAGTGCCACACAAAACCCTCCCAGCATTTCTGAAACTTCGCCACACACAGTTGGGATCATCGTGGACAGAACAACATCCATGATGACATAGCTGTCATGAACATTAACAGTTGGGTTTCCGCCCTCTTGAATTCACCCCACAAGAAGTGACTGCTCATGCACTCCCACCAACCAAATCTGCATAAATGTGCGTGGCGTGATCACATCAAATTCCATCCACTCGTTCACGTGGAAATCAAGTGCCACTAATTTGTACCTTGTCCCTTGCAGCCCTTCCGGCAAGAGCACCAAAATGTACAAGAAATGCCCTAACACAACACTCGGGAACCGGTGAATCGAAGGCAAATATTTTGTTACCATTTCCACCAGTAACTTGCATAGTACACACCACGCTTGGGTATTAAATTGAATTTGTACACTGCCACGGCATGGCTCCCAGACTCACCACCCTCGATTACAACCACCTTGTCATTGCTCATGGTCACCAAACCCCAGGATCCCACATTGCCTGCCGAGCCCTTGCCGCATACCGGGAGCACTTCACATCCCCCGCCACCCACCATGGGATTGCAGAGCAGCAGGACCTCCTTGCCCTCCTAGGTATATGCGACATGGCACAGCACGGCTCCACACATGGCCATAATCTTCCACACCCGTAACTCTAATTTGGCTTCTTTTTGCTTGTAACATCTTCGCAGCGCCTTGACACCGATGGTCTTGTAACAATACATGTCTCCAACCCTAAACATTCCACACCATGGCTTTCCGGATACCCCTGGCACCGGACTCCATCATCACAAACGGCTGAAATGCCAACCCCACTTGATACTATAAGTATTCATTCAATGGTTCCTATTTCCGTTGAAGCTGAATTTGAAGGCTCCTCTTTAAAAAAATTAGATACCTAGTTGTGGTGTCCCAGCTCATGGCCTGGCATGACAGGCCTTCAAGTTCCATAAAGTCTACTACTAATTATTAGGGCTGGTTCACATGGAGTCCCAAGTCCCAAGTCCCACTCATGTTAGCAAGTCCCAACATGGAGGCAAAGTCCCAACTTTTGAGGCTCAAGAACCCATTAAAATATTGTTAATTGTCATAAAAATCGGATCTTGATTATTTTATGCAAAAAAAATCGCGAGACTTGTGTTGAGAGTTGGGTCTAGCTTTTTGCTTGACCCAACTCTCAACACAAATTCCAAGCCTGGCCTCCAAAAAGTGTTGCCATGTAGGCATCCATGTCATACTTGGGACTTAAGACTTGGGACCCCTGTGAAGTGGTAAGTCCCAATTTTCATGATCTCAACGGCTGAGATTGCACAGATTGATCTCAAGTGACTTGGGACTTAGGACTCCATGTTAACCGGCCCTTATAGAAGCAACGAAATGATTTTCTGTGATTGTCGTAAACCTTAAAACCTAAACACTAAACCTCATTGAGCACCATGTGGACGTGACGACATAGTAAGCCTTAAGTTATACTACTAATAAGAAGGAATAATTTCCTGAAATCTTCCACCAACTGGGACACTTGAAAAATTCGTAAAAAAGAATTCGTAGGGGTACTTGTCGCAGTGTCAGGTACTGCCTTCTTTCTTATCACAACCTTTTAGTTATAGCGAGACTAGCAACACAGCTCCCTATCTAGGTACATGGAGGCAGGAAGTAGGATAAAGCAAGAAACCTCCACAGGGAGATTAACAACATGACAACATGATCACCCTAAGAAAGTTATACTACTTAAGCAATAAAATGATTCCTGTGATTGTCTACCAACTGGGACACTAAAAAAGTTTGTGAAAAAGATTGGGAGGAGTTGTTTCAGTGCCAGTTCCTGCCTTCTTTCTTGTCACACCATTTTAGGTCTAGCAAGAATTGTAACAGAATTATGTCTGGATACATGGAGGTAGGCAGTAGGATGAAGCAAGAAACCTCCAGAGGGAAGTTTGAACACCATGTGGACATGACAACATGATAAACCTCAAAGTTAAGTTGATTTCTTGCAAACCCCAATTGAAGACATTGAAAACAGTCATACAGCAAGTTTCCAAACACAATCAGAAACACAGGATTTTATACAGGAACCATGTAATTGCGATGATTTGCAGCTTATATCCCACTCGCACACAGCGAACATTCGATGTTTCGGAATGTTCGACGTTTCAATATGCACCCTCGCGTATGCGAGTGGAAAAGGCTTTTGAGACGTCCACCGTTTGGGTAAAGTATCCCGGTAGAAAGTCATGACTCACACACGAGGATGAGAAACCAATAAAGGAGTCACCAATCGCAAGCCGAGATTCGTGATCAGGAAGGTAACTGGTCTTTCGTCTTATTGGCTTTTGGGAGTTTTCAAACAATTCAAAACGCTCGACGACTGTGTAGAACTCCGCGATCAGACATCGAACGTTCTCGATCGTCAGACATTAAAGTATAGGATAAGTCCCTCTAACAAGAGACTTGCTTGGTTTCAGGTAATCTTGCACTTGGGCTCCGCCCTCATGCGGGGAAGCAAGAATCAAGGAAATCCCAAGTGAAATTCACTTATCCTTCGCAAAAAACTCCGAGATTTTTTGAATCTAGACTGCCATATCAGGATTTAGGGCACCGAATCGGAAAAAAATCTAGTGATTACGGAGGCAATCCCATACGCAACCGGTTTGGGGGAAACCTTCGCAACCCCAAGATTGTGCTCTACAATCTCCTCCAGATAACAAAGGAAAAAATCTCCGAGGTTTTCACGTGCGCGAGAAGGTGGCTCACCAACTTGCGGAAGGATCCTTGATGTTCCGAAACATCGGACGTTACCGTGTGCGAGTGGGCTATCAGAAAACTTGTGAACAAATTCCGTGAATTTCATTTATCTCCAACTTAATCCACACCTAAGTCGAAGGTTGAAATGCTTTCAGTTGCCAACAGTAGGTACTACTCCAATCAGGGGATATTATGAAGAAATTGCAATTCAATCAACATGACATGCGAAAACAATCCCCAAGGTTGCAATTCTACACCTATTTCTGCATAAGGTGTTCATTGAAGCTACAACATATTAGCGTGCTTCATTACGAGAGATGCCAATGCAGGAAAGCCACAATTGCAATTGCAATTGTGCAAGACACAGTATTCTCAAGTTCGATTGCCAAAAATGTAGTCAAAAGAGATTTACCTCGATTGATGAGGATTGAGTGTGGATGTGGTGGAAGACTGAATTTGATTACAAACATTTTGCACATACGGCTCCAAGGCCATCCTCCGCTCCGCGCCGATTCCAACTCAAATTTTTGGAGCTGAATTTCTCTTAAGGCCAGCAGTTCTGCTTCTGTGACACAATTCACTACAAGGCTAGGCTCCTGCTGAAGAAGCTTTACGTGTTGAGGGGTTTAGGGTTTAGGGTTTGAGAAATACTAGCTAAAGTTAGACCCAGTCCTAGAGGGGATTTATTTGTTTTTGTTAATATAAAGGTATATGGGTGTTATGTGGTTTCTTTCCCATGTTCTCCAACTTCTACCAATTAGATTTAGACAACAAAACTTTTGTTGCATTAGCAAGTCTATGATGAAATATCTGCAAAGACCGTATTCAAAATCAGACCTCCCTTGATTTAGTTACGATTATCGGAAGTTCATGTTTGTTGATTTTTTTTAACTATCCCAATTGTGTTCACTATTGAGTGCAGAGTAGTTATTAATATTTTGAAGATGTAGTCCAGTCTCTTTTAAACGTGTATCTTTATGATGTTTATTCTTTGATCCTCACCGAACCACATACCAATTAAATATAGGGGTTTGATTAAGAAAATGAGCCACTTAAGACTCATGCAAACCTTGGACAACTAACTAAGTGGGCAACTATTTAGCTAGCTAAAAGCTCTGACTAGCTAAAGTTGCATAGGAATTCGGTGCCTCAAAAGAATAGGCTAAAACTAAGTGCCATAATCCGGGCAAGGAAAGTTAGCTAGCTGAAGTTAGCTAATAGTAGCTAGCTGGAATATGAAATATACACTATTTTTTTTATTAGGGCCCTAACTTGGACAGCTAACTAAGTGGGCAGCTATTTGAGCCTTTCAATTTCCTTGTGCAACAACATGAAAATGCAGAGCCAACCAAGAGCAATACAACCAAATATATATTGTTTGGTTTCATTTGAATGAATTTCTCTCTGGTTTAGAATGAATATGCATGTCACACAACTTTTTAGATAGTCGAAGCAGAGTGAAAATGAGAGTTCCGGAAAAATTAGCTAGCTAAAGCTAAGTAAGAATCCTAGGTTCAGTGAACCTAACTAGCTAATGCTATGTGACAAATAGGGGCCTGGAAAATTTAGCTACGTGATGCTAGTTGGCCAGCTGTCCAAGGTTTGGACCCATGTACCTTATGCACAATCATTTTTCCGACGAAGTGACCATGGCACATCTAGAGAAATTTCTTTCTCCAAACATTTGTGGAATAAGGTAGACAACCCTTAAATGATATATTATTGTTATTATTATTACTAGCCCACCTCTCCTAGGATATGAAGCACGCGATTAGGTAGTACGAGATGGTTAGTAGATTTAAATCAAGCCCTATCCACTTTCTTCATAGTTTTTGGAGTTCATGTGAATATCTTATTCATTGTCAAAGTGAAGAGTCTCGTGTGCATCAAATGGTCATATAGGTCCCTCCAATGATGTTGACTATTGAATTTTTAACAATTTTCATATTTTGAACATGTAGTCCAATCTCTTTGGAACACATGTTTTTGTTGGCATATGTTCTTGGAGGCACATATCAAATATACGTGTCCTAATAAGAAAAGTGATTGAATTAGGGTTTTCCATCTTATATTGTTAAGGATCCACTACAACATTTATGGTATTTAGTGTCACATGCGAAATAGTGTCACTTGCCATGTTTTGAAGCGTATGCTAGGTTACATTGATGATTAACAACTTCACCATAAGTGTCGTCTCATGACACTTGGCATTCGAGTGCACTTACTAATATCTTAGCATGAGTATATTCAATAGTGTTATGAGGTGGATATTTATGTTACACATTGGTCTACAAGTTGACTAAAGTGTACACAAATGACACTTGCCATTAGTTTGCTCAAGAATATCTTCCTCTTGCACACTAAAATGTAAACGCATGACACTTGCCATTAGTAAGCGGGGCCATTCACGATTGGGGTACTACTTTTGGGACAAAGGAATTAAGGACTTTGTCACATTGGATCTTGACGTTTATTACGATTTACTATGATTTAATTAATAAATTTTAAATAGATAAGTAGATAGGTCATAAGATTTATCAAGAAAGATATCATTTGATATTAAATAATGACTAATAATATATAAATTCCTTATGAAATAATTAGATAGGTCATAAAACTTGTAGAGAGGTCATATGACTTGTTTTGGCCACATCAATGGCAATTTCATTATTGAAGTGTACATCGGGAGTGAATTATTTTCCTGTTTTGCATCCTAGTACCTTGGTATAAATGTCATGTATCCATACATATATTTTATTATGTCCAATTCTAATTCTAAACGTTCCTTTTTCATGTAGCCATGTTATTGTGTAATTCTGGCCATGTTTGGCGTGTTATGTAAGGCTATACAATTGGTATGCAATACACTTTTAGTTCTATTGGTACACAATTGAACGATAAGTGCGAGGAAGAAAATTGGGATCATTTCAATTAATTTTTGTTGTCCTTTTCATTCCTTAATCCTAAGGTCAACAGTTATGACAGTAGTCCTACATGTCCGTTAAGGAATGAAAAGGAAAGCTTAGATAACCCTATTTCTTGTAAATTAACTTTGTCGGTGTACTCATTATGGAATACTAAATGTAGGTATGATCCAAAGTATGCTTCACAATACAAATCTAAGCACACCGACTATGTAAAGTTATCTAAAAAAGTCCTTAAACCGTTAGACACCCAAAAGTAGTACCCCAACCGTGAATGCCCCCAAGCTCAAAAATATCTTCCCCTTGCATACGAAGGGTCACTTCACACATGAGCCAATAGCCATGACCTTGAAATTGTGAGAGCCCAAAAGAAAGTGTCTAGAGGTTGTCCCAAGACCTCCAAAATCATGTAGTGTGGTCACGGATCCTCAAGTGTAGTGTGAAGCCATATGTGACCTAGCCCTCAACCAAATGCTATTTCAATGAATTTCTATTCATGCGGGTCCTCACACATGATAAAATAGAATAAATCAATGGTTGTGAGCATTCGGAGTGCCATGGTCTCCCGGTTTTGTGTTAGGCCTACCTCCAAGAGGTGGTTTTTGAAAATAGTCCAAGTGACCATGAAACATGATCCATTTGATGCCATGTAGGAATCCATGTAGACTTTACATCCATCTTGCATTCACATACTACGTTGGTCCCTCAAGCGTAGTATGAAGCGAACTTGGACTGGCTCCGCCTTTTCCACCAATGAGAGTGCTTGAAGTGTAATGGTCACATGCTCTCAGCCTCATGTGTGAAGTGGTCCTAAAATGCAAGACTATCATCTAATATATCCTAATGTGCTACTCTAAATGTCGTAATGAAGATATTTTCTCACTTGAAGAAGTTACTTATGTTGACGAATGGATTCATATTGGCAATTAGCAGGTGTGACACTTTGAGACCTCGAGGCATCTAGTTTAGGCGCTTCATAAATAGTGTACATGACACTAAATACCATAAACGGTGTACTAGAATCATGGGTGAGTATGTGGGGCCTTGTTTCATTTGGCTATAAATGTAACTCTCATATAATCGTGATGCAGTTCCAAAATTGGAGGGCATTACGGGATGTGTTTCCCCATGTTTTCTTAACCCTTAACTTCCTGGAGCATATTGTAGTTTCATTGGATCATCTGAATAGTAAGCTTTCTAGAACTCATTTTTTATTAAACCTAAAAGAAAAGTTGTTGCTTATGATTTTAAGATTGCATCGATATGGTAGCAATATTTAGCAATTTTCATAAATTTCTTACAATCAATTTAGAATCATTCAACTTCAAGAAATTGTGATAAATATATGCAATAAATTTATAGTCCAAAATTTCAAGAGTATGTCAAGAACAAATATGTACTTTAAGGTAAGAAAAAAGAGTCCATAGAAAATGGATAATTTTCAATTAAAATAATATGATGTTTTTATATATAGAATTGTTTCAACAAAGGGAAAACTAAGTTCATTCTTGACTCTTTTTTTAATTGTGAACAATCATCTTTCATATTGAAACAGGATCAACACCATTGCCAAGAAAATTTCATGGGGAGCACAATGATACGTATTGTGACCTTCCCAACACCTTCCTTTGGATGGATTTGCCTTCAAGAGTCATTCATAAGCCAAAAAATGGCCTCTATAGAAGTTAAGGGTTAAGCTCTATGCAGTTCTCGCCATGGGGCCTTATGGAAAACCAAGGCCCAATCACTCAGGCTCCCACCCATGTCACTGAGGTGCTGTGAATGGAGGGTGTGTGTCGTGAGCAGACCACATCCAAGCCATCCATTCATAGAACCCCATCCTACGGTCTACGAAACTGCTCAGGCAACCTAAAAAAAGCTTCCGACATATGAAATTATGACGGATGAAAAATCAATGTTTTGCAAGATGAAGGGGTTGATTGTTCATCCCATCATACGAGAGCATTTGTGTGGGATTTTGAAGGTTCCCATAGGGTTCTCTAAGTTCCCAATGGAGTTTCCCAAATGAGAACTCCATTGGGAACTTTGGGAACCCTATGGGAACCTTCAAAATCCCACACAAATGCTCTCATACAACGGTTAAATTTCATTTCATTTCAAAGTTGGTTATCAAAGGGGGCTTGGAGTTGATGGCTAGTACCCTTGGTTCTACCTTTCGGAAGAAAGAGGTAGGAGTTTGGACCCCCCATCGGCATCATCTCCTCCGCAAGTCCTTTTTAATGAAGGACGAGGGAAGCTAAGACATGAGCGATGAGCAGTGAGCGGTAACACATGAGCAATGAGCAATAAAAACTACCAAATTTGGCAAATAAAAACGGTTTTAGGGTACACATTCTAAATTTGGTATGTATATTTATCAAAAAAAATATTATAAAGCATGTGCATTTTGGGAGAAAAAAAATGAAGGGAGCCTATTACCATGGATAACTCAAAAACTATCTATTCATTGTTAATTTTTATTATAATAATACATGTCACTTATTGAAATTATCAAACAAAGGGTTGAATACAACCCTTGTAATATTACTCACATTCTACCATACCTGCAAGTTCAAGTAGCCGCATGACCTCATTATAGGAGTACGTTGGAGCGTGAATGAACTTGTCACTACTGTAATCCACCTTATACAAAAATCTAAACACATAATAAAGATGTTTGCAATACACCCATTTCCCTTTCTTTCCCAAAGACTGAGATGACATTTTCACGGTCGACACTCCATTATCTGCCATGACGGAATTTAAGTTTTCCCAGAAGGGAGTCTAAGCTGAGTCATCTTCAGATTGCATGTCACAATACGCAATGGTCAACACCTTACAGTACTTGCTATCATACACATGACACACAAGGGTGGTCCAGTCCTTTAGGCGTTTGACGTGGTCAAACATTATCTATGAATTATCCATATTTCCTCCTATTTACATACGCTTAACAAGATCCACACCACTTCCCGGAAGATCTACTGACATTTTGAAGACAAATACTTTGACATATTTAATGCCCGAATGGTCTTTGAGCGCCATGATACTATCCATCGTACTCATTCCACTATAAATAAAACGCTTTGATCCCGATATGAAGTTACGACAATTTGGAGAGGAAAAAGTATTGAATTTATCCATGGCGACTTCCAGGGAAGAACCTGCCAAGTGATGTCCTTCACCATTTGATGGAAATTTTAGAAGGTAGTCGTCTAGGAATTGTTTGTTCGTTGCCATTACTATAGCAGAGTTCTTCGCAGTGGGTATTTTTATGACCTCATTGGCAACGCATTGGTATGCAATGTCCAAAGATTCACGGCATGTACCATTAGACACATGATGATCATGTACACCTAGATGAATACAAGCCCTAGATATTTTAGAGGATGTGGAGTGCATATATATTATGTGAGCATGGTACAAAATTATGCACATAGGTGTTGAACGACAAATCTTACATTCCAATCTGGACTTCTTAGGAATAACAACACCCATTGGAAATGAGGTAGGAGTTGATCCGGCCCATTCGGTGTTATTGCGCTTGACCGCAATGCGATGCATGTAATCATAAAAGTCATGATTATGGCATTGGAGATGACATGCACAAGTAAAACGTCTTAAAAATAATTCAAAATCGTTTTGGATATTTGTAGTTTTGGCGGTGCACCAAGGGTGTCCGTCACACATCTTGTTCATTCCATCCATCGAATGACCATAGGCACTTGGAACTCCAAGTGATACATGGGACAATGCAAACAAAACGTCACCGTGAAAAGAAGAAGACAAGTACTTGACATCTCACACCTCTATGCTGTCAAAATCAATGGACGCAAAATTTGATTTGGATTTTTTTCTAAATTCTGTTTATTTCAATGCGTCGACAATATTCATACTCATTGATGAAAAAAAATGATGTAGCAGAGGGCATTGTGATGGTAAACCATGGTATGTCACCCTCATGTACAAAAGATTGTAAGGGGATTTTAAAAGATCCATAGGATGTTTGGAAAGGGAGGAATCTCTATTTCTAAATGAAAATGGTGATGTATTAGAAAGGTCAACAGTAACATAAATGACAACTTCAAAATCTGCCAACACTAACACACTATCATCAGTGGTTTCCAATTTAACATTGACAACATTTGGAATTTAAACAATTGATGTGATAGATTCATTTGTCAAAATTAAAAATAGTTAGAATGTTCACTTGATAGTTGTTATGTGCTCTAAAATTTGAATCAAGAAGCTTCAAGCTTTAGGCTTCAAGCTCGATTTTTGAATCTTCAAAATTTCTTTAAAAGATAAGGGCATGGATTTGGTCACCTCCCCCTCCTCTTAGTCTCATAGGGTGCAACAAGAGAGATAATAATTTCCATAAAAACAACAACGAAAGAAACAAGAAAATTTTCTGAAATTTAAAAAAAATGAATTTCGGTCTGAAACAATTTTTTTTAAAGTTCAGGATTTTTCTTGATATTTTCTTCACTCATTTTCTTCCTTTCATTGTATTTTTGTGTGTGTCTTGTGTGTCTTGTGTGCCTCTTATCTTGGTATGCGTGATTAGAAGCAGTTGAGATATTCATTTCATGGTTGTTGTGTGTTCCAAAATTTGAATAAAAATGCATCACGTTTTAGTCTTCAATCTCAATTTTTGAATCTTCAAAAGTTTTTTGAAGGATGAGGGGATGGATTTGGTCAGCTCCCCCTCCTCTTAGGCTCATAGGGTGCAACAACAAAGAAAATAATTTCTATAAAAACAACAAATAAAGAAGCAAGGGAAAATTCTGAAATTTCAAAAAAATGAGTCTCGGTACCGAAACAAGCTTTTTTAAAAATTCAGGGTTTTTGCTTGATTTTCAAAAATTATTTTCTTCCATTCATTGCACTTTTTTGTGTGTCTTGTGTGCCTCTTGTCTTGGTATGTGTGATTAGAAGTAGTTGAGATGATCATTTCATGGTTGCTGTGTGCTCCAAAATTTGAGGCTAATGCGCCTAAAAACGTTAAAAAAAACAAGAAAAATTCAAGAATTCCAAAAAAATCTTCTCTCGGATCCGGTACAAGTTCTTTTGGAATTCCCGGATTTTTTCTTGTTTTTTTTCCGGCCAATTTCTTCCCCTTCTTTGCACTTGTTTGTGTGCCTAGCTTGGCTTTGTATTAGTATGTGTGATTAGAGGTACTTGAATGTTGGGTTCATACTTGTTGTATGTTCCAAAATTTGAATCAAGAAGCTTCAAGGTTGAGGCTTCAACCTTCAATCTTGAAGCTTCATAACTTTCTTCAAGGTTGAGGGCTTTAGATTTGATTACCTCCCACCTCCCATTAGTCTCATAGATTATCGCAAGAGAGAGGCTAATGCACCCAAAAACGTCGAAAAACAAAGCAAGAAAAAACCTTGAAATTCCCAAAAAACTTGTCTCGGATCCGAGACAAGTTTTTTGGGAATTTCAGGGTTTTTTCTCGTTTTTTTTTTCTGGCCAATTTCTTCCCCTTCTTTGCACTTGTTTGTGTGCCTAGCTTGGCTTGTATTAGTGTGTGTGATTAGAGGTACTTGAATGTTGGGTTCATGCTTGTTGTATGCTCCA
The DNA here is from genome assembly GCA_964035585.1 of Polytrichum formosum. Lineage (NCBI taxonomy): Eukaryota > Viridiplantae > Streptophyta > Polytrichopsida > Polytrichales > Polytrichaceae > Polytrichum > Polytrichum formosum. The sequence continues at coordinate 21,388,365 of OZ037939.1, read as the reverse complement.
AAATTTGAATGAAGAAGCTTCAAGGAGGCTTCACCCTTCAAGCTTGAAGCTTCATAACTTTCTTGAAGGTTAAGCGTTTGGATTTGATCACCTCCTACCTCCCATTAGTCTCATAGATTGTAGCAATAGAGAGGCTCATGCTCCCAAAATCATCGAAAAAAAGAGCAAGAAAAAAACCCTGAAAATCCAAAAAAACATGTCTCGGATCCGAGACATGTTTTTTTGGATTTTCAGGGTTTTTTTCTTGCTCTTTTTTTCGACGATTTTCGGCGACTTTCTTGCACTTGTTTGTGTGCCTAGCTTGGCTTTGTATTAGTGTGTGTTATTAGAGGTACATGAATGTTGGGTTCATACTTGTTGTATGCTCCAAAATTTGAATCAAGAAGCTTCAAGGTTGAGGCTTCAACCTTCAAGCTTGAAGCTTCATAACTTTCTTCAAGGTTGAGGGCTGCATTTGATCACCTCCCACCTCCCCTTACTCTCATAGATTGTAGCAAGAGACAGGCTCATGCTCCCAAAATCGTCGAAAAAAAGCAATAAAAAAATCCTGAAAATCAATAAAAACATGTCTCAGATCCGAGACATGTTTTTTTGGATTTTCAGGGTTTTTTTCTTGCTCTTTTTTTCGACGATTTTCGGCGACTTCTTGCACTTGTTTGTGTGCCTAGGTTGGCTTTGTATTAGTGTGTGTGATTAGAGGTACATGAATGTTGGGTTCATACATGTTGTATGCTCCAAAATTTGAATCAAGAAGCTTCAAGGTCGAGGCTTCAACCTTCAAGCTTGAAGCTTCATAATTTTCTTCAAGGTTGAGGGTTGCATTTGATCACCTCCCACCTCCCCTTACTCTCATAGATTGTAGCAATAGAAAGGCTCATGCTCCCAAAATCGTCGATAAAAAGAGCAAGAAAAAAACCCTGAAAATCCATAAAAACATGTCTCGGATTCGAGACATGTTTTTTTGGATTTTCAGGGTTTTTTTCTTGCTCTTTTTCTCGATGATTTTCGGCGACTTTCTTGCACTTGTTTGTGTACCTAGCTTGGCTTTGTATTAGTGTGTGTGATTAGAGGTACATGAATGTCGGGTTCATACTTGTTGTATGCTCCAAAATTTGAATCAAGAAGCTTCAAGATTGAGGCTTCAACCTTCAAGCTTGAAGCTTCATAACTTTCTTCAAGGTTGAGGGTTGCATTTGATCACCTCCCACCTTCCCTTACTCTCATAGATTGTAGCAAGAGAGAGCCTCATGCTCCGAAAATCGTCGAAAAAAAGAGCAAGAAAAAAACCCTGAAAATCCAAAAAATCATGTCTCGGATCCGAGACATGATTTTTTGGATTTTCAGTGTTTTTTTTTTGCTCTTTTTTTCGACGATTTTCGGCGACATTTTTGAGTCTCATTTTATCCTCGACTCAAAGATAAATGTCTCCGTGCTTTCATTTCAAATTTTTATGACATGTGATATTAGTTATATTGCGACATTTCTGAGTCTCGTTTTATCCTCGACTCAAAGATAACTGTCTCCGTGCTTTCATTTCAAATTTGGCATAACATGCGATATTCGATATATCGCGACATTTCTGAGTCTCATTTTATCCTCGACTCAAAGATAAATGTCTCCGTACTTTCTTCCAAATTTGGTATGACATGCGATATTCGGTATATCGCGACATTTTTTAGTCTCATTTTATCCTCGACTCAAAGATAAATGTCTCCGTACTTTCTTCCAAATTTGGCATGACATGCGATATTCGTTATATCGCGACATTTCCGAGTCTCATTTTATCCTCGACTCAAAGATAAATGTATCCGTGCTTTCATTTCAAATTTTTTATGACATGCGATATTCGTTATATCGCGACATTTCTGAGTCTCGTTTTATCCTCGACTCAAAGATAAATGTCTCCGTATTTTCTTCCAAATTTGGCATGACATGCGATATTCGTTATATCGCGACATTTTTGAGTCTAATTTTATCCTCGACTCAAAGATAAATGTATCCGTGCTTTCATTTCAAATTTTTTATGACATGTGATATTCGTTATATTGCAACATTTCTGAGTCTCGTTTTATCCTCGACTCAAAGATAACTGTCTCCGTGCTTTTATTTCAAATTTGGCATGACATGCGATATTCATTATATCGCGATATTTCTGAGTCTCATTTTATCCTCAACTCAAAGATAAATGTATCCGTGCTTTGATTTCAAATTTTTTATGACATGCGATATTCGTTATATCGCGAGATTTCTGAGTCTCGTTTTATCCTCGACTCAAAGATAACTGTCTCCGTGCTTTTATTTCAAATTTAGCATGACATGCGATATTCGTTATATCGCGACATTTCTGAGTCTCGTTTTATCCTCGACTCAAAGATAAATGTCTCCGTATTTTCTTCCAAATTTGGCATGACATGCGATATTCGTTATATCGCGACATTTTTGAGTCTAATTTTATCCTCGACTCAAAGATAAATGTATCCGTGCTTTCATTTCAAAATTTTTATGACATGTGATATTCGTTATATCGCGACATTTCTGAGTCTCGTTTTATCCTCGACTCAAAGATAAATGTCTCCGTATTTTCTTCCAAATTTGGCATGACATGCGATATTCGTTATATCGCGACATTTTTGAGCCTAATTTTATCCTCGACTCAAAGATAAATGTATCCGTGTTTTTATTTCAAATTTTTTATGACATGTGATATTCGTTATATTGCAACATTTCTGAGTCTCGTTTTATCCTCGACTCAAAGATAACTGTCTCCGTGCTTTTATTTCAAATTTGGTATGACATGCGATATTCGTTATATTGCGATATTTCTGAGTCTCATTTTATCCTCAACTCAAAGATAAATGTATCCGTGCTTTGATTTCAAATTTTTTATGACATGCGATATTCGTTATATCGCGAGATTTCTGAGTCTCGTTTTATCCTCGATTCAAAGATAACTGTCTCCGTGCTTTTATTTCAAATTTAGCATGACATGCGATATTCGTTATATCGCGACATTTCTGAGTCTCATTTTATCCTCGATTCAAAGATAAATGTCTCCGTGCTTTCATTTTAAATTTTTTATGACATGCGATATTCGTTATATCGCGACATTTCTGAATCTCGTTTTATCCTCGACTCAAAGATAAACCGCTTTATCTCTTTACTAGATTTTTTTAATAAATAGGTAAAAACACCACCTTTTAGAATTGTATTAGCATATCATTATTTGAGCATTATTTATTTTTGATTTTAATTACTAATTTTTTAAATGAATTTCCAATAACTAGCATTTTGTCTCAAAATCGCCGACAAGTCTCAATATAACCAATATCGTGTTTTAAGCTTGAAGCTTCATAACTTTCTTCAAGGTTGAAGGTTGCATTTGATCACCTCCTACCTCCCCTTACTCTCATAGATTGTAGCAAAAGAGAGTCCAATGCGCGAAAAACATCAAAAAAAAGAGTAAGAAAAAAACCTTGAAAATCCATAAAAACATGTCTCGGATCCGAGACATGTTTTCTTGGATTTTTAGGATTTTTTCTTGCTCTTTTTTTCGACGATTTTCGGCGACCTTCTTGCATTTGTTTGTGTACCTAGCTTGTTTTTGTCTTTGTTTGTGTGATTAGAGGGAGTCGGATGTTGGATTTGTGCTTGTTGTATGCTACAAAATTTGAATCAATAAGCTTCAAGGTTGAGGTAATGATCTTGATGGTTGAGGACATAAGCTTGAGGGTTGTGGGGGATGGATTTGATGACCTCCCTCTTGAACGAGAGGACCTTATATGCAAGGTTGGCCAACTTGCTTATTTATTTATTCTCAATGGTTATTTGGTTAGAAATAATGGTTATTTAATTGGATTCAATGGTGTTTGTGGTTTTAAAAGTGACATGTTCATTTAGTTGTTCTTTGTGATTGTATTTCAGGATGGTGGGGATAATGATACCGGTCATCCACTGCCCAATGATTTGTTGAATGTGGAAGAGACTATGTCTCATATGCATAATTTACAAAATACAAATTTTAATTCTTTGATTAGCGGACTTCGTATGAAGCCGTTTTCAAAATCAAGATTTTCAATCCCTCTTTGTCGGTTGATACCGTTACCTGTTGTGAGATCAATTTTGGAAGTCAATGTCCAACTTTTGGAAAATGAATTTGTCAATGGTTATAGGGAGGGTAATAGGGTGTTGTATGTCTCTTCATTTGACAAAGATGGAAAAACTATGGATATTCAGGATGCAGACACTTGGGGAGATCATTGGCAATCTTCCAATATATTATTTGAGGAAATCCTTAGGAATGACAATGATTATGAAAAGTTTTGTGGCAAAATATTTTTTGTCTGGGAGGGGAACCATCGAGTCACAGCTTGGCGTCGTCATATCGATAGGCTCCATGGGGAAGATGAAAAGTGACATTACTCTGTTGATTGTATAGTGTTTGAATCAACTGGTTCGGTGGCCATTCTTCTAAATGCTATGCACGATATGAACATGTATGTTTCATGGTCCGTTCTTTTTTTAATTCTTTCTTTTGGTTTGTGATTGTGAAATTATAACTTCTTTTGATATTTTTTTGTTATCTCTCTTAGGTCTACAAAATTAGATCATGTCAAGACAAATTTGGTTCATAAACTCCATCGTGTCCAAAGTTTTGGAATCAGGAAGTTGGAGGAATTTAAGGATCTTCTTACCCCTGATCAATAGTCCAAGTGTTTGAAGAAAGATGAAAAAAAAACTTGGTATACCCTCACATTGGATGTCTTATTCAATTCCTATACAAGGTGGGTATTCTAATTCATGCTAAGCCTTAATATTCAAGATTTTTTTGCTAAAGGATTTTTAACTAACTCTCATTTTTTGTTTGTGTAGCGTGAGATAGCTTCTGTGACCGAAGAGGCATCTCGTAAATACAATGAAAAAATTCCTCTTCAATCAATTAGTGGACATTGAATTGTGTGAGCAATTTCCTCTTATTCCCAAACCCTATGCCCTAAAATTTAATTATCTTCATCAATTCAATTCTCAAACTTATATGAATTTTAGAAATACAGTTTAGAGCAATACTTGGAAGGTGCTTGTATTGTTATTAAAATTGGATATTGAATCCAACAACAATATTAAAATTCTTTTCCAAATCCTCATGCCAATCTTGCGGTTGTTGAATTTAACAATAGAGTTAGGCATTCATTAGGATAATTGTATTTTTGAACTCTACATTAATTTTATTATAGAACAAATATGTTATTATTTATGCCAAAATACCACGGATATAAGGTACTAGTGCGTGTATTTCCAAATATGTTTCCTTACTCACCGTTCACAAGTTACTGCTCATCGCTCACCGCTCACATGATAGCACTCCCTGCTCTACCCGAGGGGAAGAGAAGCCAGAAGTTGGGGCAACATAGGAGCCTTTAGATCTGTTAGATTGCAATCAATGGCCAAAATCTCCCTAGCCCCCAACCACACAGGAGGCATTCACAACGCCTTAGTGACGCGGGGCTCCCACCCTTGGGCGGAGCCTTATTTCCTAAATTGCCTCGGGGTCGTGCCTCACCTACTACTACACACAATCCATGCAATTACCCCATTACAAACTCACTCATGTAATTGCAAAGACGAGGACTCTTGAAGCTACATGATGGTCCCATTCCAAGAAAGAGGTTGTGATTAAAACTCGTATAATTTACACTTGCTTACTGAAAAGTTCACAATACACAACATGAGTGCTCCCCATAAATAGGGAATCCCGCAATTAAAGAAAAATTACGTTCATGTGATACGTGATCCCACGAAACATAGCCAAGGAGTTGTGTAATGTTATGGGGGATCACAATGTCAAGTAATTTATGTGGTGGGAACTTGGACTTGGTGGGGTCACACTAATGGTGGATAATCATATTTTTTAGAGGTACTAAATACAACTCCATAAATAGTTTTTGTGCCCACTACCAAAAAAAAACTATCTTAGTACTTGACTTGGTTAATGTCATTTTGGATGAAAGTTGTATTGTCATCCCAAACACTTCATCCATGTACATTAGGGTTCTTTATGGAGCGCCATTGGACAAAAAATAGGTTTGAGCACGATTTGAGCACAGACTGTAATGTCTATCTTTTCTTTGTTGCCAAGCTTAACAGAGGAGGAGGATGAGTAGGAGGAGGAACCGCTTTACACCAATTGAAGTAAGTAGGTATCTATCTTTAGTTTTGTACATTTGGTCTTTCAACTCATCTTTATTGTTAGGTTACACTTGTAATTTTGATCTTTGATAGATAAGAAGATCAATTATTGGGATCTATGTCTGGGAAGAACCGGCAGTTGGTTGCAGATGAACCAGTTGAGTTCGAGAAATAACCAGTTGAAGTTCAAGACTTCATGAAATTTACCGATCATTTTAGAGGAATCTATAGAATATACCTCAAATGAATAAAGAAAAACTGGAAGATGCCAACATGTAACCGGTTGGATTTAGAATCACTAGGATCTTGACCGACTATGCCCAAAAACTTCCCGGGCACTGATTGGGATGTCCGCTGGGATGTTTTAAGTTATTGGATTTTGTTATAATATTGCTCATTTTAAACTTTCTAGCATTTCCTACAAATGCACATGTTCGACTGAGGATAGTTGCAAAATACAATCAAATGAAAATTTGAATTTTCATCCAAATATGCAAATGAAAAATCCCACACTATTTTTTTTACATTAGAGATTACAATGGTTCACTTCAAACTATAATTTAAAAAATTAGTGTGGATAATTGGGAACTAGTGTGGCCCACATTGATTAGACAAAATAGTGTAGTGTCCCCATCGCAACTAGCACCACTTCTCCTTCCCTTGTTGTTTCATAGGGAACAAACTAGACAAACCTATTCCGCTCACTTAACCCCTAAAGGACCAGGCGTCCAATTTTGGACGTTTTTGGTATTTTTGTGTAGGCCAGAAATCAGAGATTTGCACCGATGTGAATGAAAACAATTGCAATGGATGCGCAATGGACAGAGAAATGCAGCCCATAATTTTTTTTCAGAAAAACGATAATTTGGTGTTTGTAAATGTGATGTAAATGTTCAAAATGCACTATTTGGCACTATACAACTGCCCGAAACTGTTCATAGTATCCAATGAACTTGCACCATGGTGGAATCTTGGGCAGCCTTTATGTGGCCTCATTTTTTATTATGTAAAGGGTGCGATGCATGGGGGGAGGGGTGGGCACGTACATAGAGGGGGTATATAATGACACTATAGCCATGAAAGAGGGTGGTATGGGGCATGCAATATTGAGAATGGAATATATAAATGGTTATGGGCCACGGCACGAAAGGGTGGGATAAGAATCTCCATTGTCCACACCCTTTTTCCTTGTGTGCCCGCCATCCACAACTTCCTAAGTAGTTTAAATTACATTTAAATTCAAGAATGACATCATAAATTTGCAAAAAATTATGCATACCCTTATTGGTTTTTGTTGCATACATCCACCGTACGGATTTCAATGCAGTTTTATACATGTATATTATTTAAACAATCGCAATATTTTCATTATTTTGTAGTTGTATATAAAGCAAGGTCCATATAGCCAACAAATTAGATTGAAATGACGGTTTGTGAGCACTAATAGTTGCCCAAGTGCATGACTTTCAGTATCGTTGCAAAATGTTGCCTAAAAAATGAATATAATAATGGCAAGACATGTTCAAAGTGGTTAGGCAATGTTCGGGCAACTCAAGAATACCATCGAACCATTGAAAGACATATCAATCTTAATGGACAAAATTTACATAAAGGGATGGATATTTTTCCCTATCGTACTTGATAAAGCTAACAACCATTCCATAAGGTTGGAAACCATCAAATGTTTGCCACGCTCTATGCACCATCCCATACATGACAGTGGCTCGAATTTCCTTCAAATCCGTCCAAATCATGCTTGGTCCTTTAGGGGTTAAGCAGTCTCGCGTAAGTGTAGTACATGTGTGACATTGGGGTGAGTTTTCCACTGATCTGGAAATTGTTATCACAACGTTTAACAAGAACTTATTTCCAAGTTTTGAAAGTATCGTACATTCTCAAAGGCAAGATTCTCTCCCAACCCATATTCACAACATAGGTCGACCTATTTCCAATAATGGTTTTCAAGGAACCCAAATCCATGTCCTTTTGACTTATTTTTTCCATCAGGCTGAATGTGACGGCTACATGTGTGATTCATCATGACTTATTTCATCACATTAGAAAATGACGACTACATGTGCTGGACTTCACAACTTTAGGGGACTCTATGTGTTAAGATTGGGGAGGGGCATCGGAAGAGGGTTTGTCAACTATAGAGGCACAAAAGTAGTCACCACCGAGACATCATCATCATCATCATCATCATCTTCTTCTTCTCCTTTCAAAGTCTTCTTCTTCAAAGTTCCAGAATTTCCAAGGCACACATTCCAGAACAAATAGTGTATTAAAAAAAATAAAAAATCTAAGGGCTACTTCAACACCCAAGACTGAGGCCCGTGACCATTTGCACATGAAGTACTCTCATTGGTGGAAAAGGCGGAGCTGGTCCAAGTTCACTTCACACTACACTTGAGAGACCAAAAAAGTAAGTGATTCGCAAGATAGATGTAAAGTCTCCATGGATTCCTACGTGGCATCAAATGGATCATGTTTCATGGTCACTTGGACTATTTTCAAAAACCACCTCTTGGAGGTAGGCCTAACACATAACCGGGAGACCATGGCACTCCAAAATTTCACAACTAGTGATTTACTATATTTTATCATGTGTGAAGGACCCGCGTGAATAGAAATTCATTGAAATAGCATTTGGTTGAGGGCCCGGTACATAGGATTTCACACTACGCTTGTGGGCCCGTGACCACACGACATGATTTTGGAAGTGTCTTGGGGACGGCCTTTGGACACTTCTTTTATGCTCTCACAATTTCAGGGTCACGGCTCTTGGCTCATGTGCAGGCCTATGTAAATTAGGCATTTTGTTAATAGATGCCTAATATGCCTAATTTTAAATTAGGAATGTGCCTAATATCAGGTGAATATTTGAAATACGAAAAGGACGTTTACCGCTATGCACTAACCGATTTTGCTCTGGAGGGAATCCTCCAGTGCAAACAACACGCTGAACTCGCCAAGTTATCATAAATTGTTGCTTACATTGTTGAGTGATGTCTTCCAAATTCAAATCGGTGAGTACATTGCGGTAGATGTTCCTTTTCGTAGTTCACGACGACGGAGTAATCGCCCTCGATTGTGGCCGTATTTGGGAGAGCTGACGCAACTCCACCACATCACAATAGAAAAACATTGAAGTTACTAGGAGTACATTGTCAAACAATCATATAGCTACACGACTCTTCGATATGAGCCTCTTTGGGCTTCTATTTGTACGAATCTACGCGTTGTGCCTAATATGCCTAATCCAAATCTGGTTTCATGCCTAATATGACTTAGATTAGGCATTTTAGGCATGTGCCTAATTTACATAGGCCTGCTCATGTGTGATGCGGCCCTAAGGCATGTTTTCACGGAGTCCGATGACATGCTAAGTTATTTGTTGGAACTTGGAATCCAATAGCCGCAACGTTTGTGTAAGGTAATTGTGTGTTGTTTGGATAGCTTAGTAGGGTGGATTTTCATGTATGTTGCTTGTCCACTGGACTTTGGTGGGAGTAAGGACAAATGTAGATGATATCTAGTGGGGTAGGGTTCATATGTGTCAACCAACCATTGTTATCTTTAGTGACCGCATGGAAGTCTAGTGGCCCATGATCATAACCCTCTACATTCTAGTAGGCAACCATAATGTGATTGAATGATTGTTTTTGTTATCTTCATGAGAACACATCCAACCTACAATTATCTAGAATCTAGAAAGTCAACGACATAATGGAAACCCACCCTTATTATACCAGAAATATAAGAGGTGTGTCTAGAAGTAAGAGAGACAAACCGGCAATAGGATATGATATTGGTGACTTTCAAGCATCCTAGAACCAATGGGGGGGAGTTAAGCCACGAAACACAAGAAGGACAAGCAATTAGGTACACATCATCATATAGGGAAGACTTTGTAAATTCCTTGAATATAAAGTGGCTATCCACTTTGGGATCGTTTAACCTTTGAGTGCCTTAGAAAACATTTTTGGTCTCTCCTTCGCCTTCACATGCTGGTGGGGGGGGGGGGGTTCAAGAGTAGCTCTGGTATGGTTGTAGGGTAGGATGAAGGCTTGAGGCTTCGTTGAGCCCACCCCCATCACAACGAGGCTAAACATTTTTTTTCTGATGACTTCTCAAAGTTAGGCACACCATGTTTATGTAGTGTAGTGGAAGTGTAGTGGAAGTGTAGCCAACAACAAAGAGGGGGCAAAGAAGATTGACACAAATGATGCTTTTGACACATGATAATTTTTTTCCTTGCAATTTTTCATGACAAATTATTCCTATGCAAAGACAATTCATGACCAAAAATTGTATTGAAAAAGGTCCAAAATACATTTACGATATATTTTGAAATGATAACCCTCATAAGTTTATCATAAAAATATCATGCATGTCATATTAAACACTATATATGTTTGTGCACCAATCCTTAATAAACAACTTTGTCTTAGAAAAAAAAATATTCATATTAGGGGAAAAACATTCAAGTGTTTAGGGGTTAAGGGTTGAAGAGAGGGTTCCCTCAAAGTTTGAGAAAGTTGATGCGGTCCATAACATTATTCAGATACACACGCTTGTTATGTAAGATTGACAATATTCCATGTAGTATTCCTAGATATTCCCCACATTCAATTTGAATACTACATGGAATATTGTCAATCCCACATAACAAGTGTGTGTATCTGAATAATGTTATGTCAACATTACTAGGTCATTATATCATAATCTATCCTTTTTGTTTTAAGTAGCGTTGGGATCAACAATAGTATCTTGACCCATGAACGTCAAGCCGTTGGCTTAGGCCATAAGGACCATGGAATCAAATTTCATTTTACATATTATTCTCCGTTAATTTGATTTTGAGCATCACAAGTTTGCCAATTTCAATTTCTTCTCAAATAAACATTATTAATTTTGGTTCTTCTTCATGTGAAATGCAGAGCATCCGATGGGATCTTGAACTATTATGTAAGTGAAGTGATTATCCATTATACACTATGAGGTTTCATAGAGATGGACCTATGCAATCTCTTGCATAATTTCAATGCACTAGTGTGGGCTAGTGTTGTTCCGACCCATTGCACCCATGCATGTGAATTAATATCTTGGGTCATACCTACACCACTCCACATGCCAACGTCAATAGTCAACTAGTTCCCAAATAGTGGGCACTAGTAGGGCAACAGCCTCGACACCACCGCCACCACATCCACCCATGTTGTTCATCGTAAACTAGATTGGGCCACCATGCATTCGAGATGTCATGAGCCCCTTGTGTTCCAACCTCACAAATTACTTACATGTGAAAGGACAATGAGGTACAGGGCATAACCCTTTCAAGTAGATGAACCTTGTTTGGTTACCGTAGCTCTCTAGCAACTTGGGCACCTTTCTACCTAATAATTAATTAAAGTGCGAAAGTAAGTTGGGAAGCCCATAAAATCATATTCTAAAATTTGGCAGATTCAAAAGTAATTTAAAATAAGTTAGACATTCATTCCCATTTGCTTGTCTCATACCCGTTTTTATGGTAGTGTGTCAGCATGACTTGTGAAGCAAATTCATGCTTGTATTGTTTTTAGACCATGAGTGAGATTGATGCCGCGTGAAGACACTGTTGAAGTTATTTGATGCTACTTTGTTGGATTCCAGTGAATGTCACTTGCATTATTGTGACTTTAGGCACTTTTTGAATGTTATTTCATTTTTTTGGACACTCAACGAAATTAATTTCCCATAAATTTAGGCACCTTTAAAATTAATTATTTTCTGCCCAAGTTGCTAGAAAGCTACGGTATATTTGTTGTTTGCTACCTTGTACTACTTGGGATTTGTGAGGTTCAAGTTTACGTGCATCCGCCAATGTATACAAAGAAGCCACGAACGTTCCATAGAGATTTGGAACTACACAATATGAATTGTTATGAATTATCAAAGTCCACTCCTAGTGAGCCATTAGAAGGTCACATAGGTCCCCCCCAATAATGTTGCTTATTGAGCTTAGAATGGTTATGTAACATATTTTGAGCACGTAGTCCAATCGCACATGTCTTTTTGTTGTCCGTTCTCAAAAGGGCATTGGCCTTTTGTGGCATAAATTGACTAAATAAGACCCAAATCGTAGGTGTCCAATTAATTGCAATAACCAAATTAAGTCTAGCCACCTTACAAGCATCAACACAATTGGCATTACAATCCAAACATATGCAGTGTGACTCCACTGAAAGTCCCTAGATGATTTTCAAAGGCCCTTAGATTTTCACAGTCACGGCTCTTGGTATGTGTGTAAAATGGCCCTCGTTGTAGGTGATTGGAGGGGTTAAGGCCATATTGCAAGTGATGATATCCCATTCACAAGCAGGTGTGTGAGCCTTAGCCCAACGGATAAATAAATAACCATGCATGAAGCTCTTATATTTGGAGAGAGGGAATTATCATCTACGAGTGCAGCTCTCATCCATCCAACATAAAAACTTGAACCCCTATATGTTTGTTGCCGATTCATCTCAAATAACTCGACTTGACTAATTCATGGTCTTTAAAGCTACCGTAGAGGGTTCCCTATTTCATCTTTACATGTACCGGAATGTAGGTTCTGCTTGGGATGCAAGTGGGTCTTGACGAATGCGAGCATGACACGTGGCATGTTCTGAGGGGGAAATAGTTAATTTGTGTCGGATTAAGGAGCCCTCTATGGTAATTCCAATATCAAATCAACGAAAAAAAAGTAACCTTTGCACTGCATACTTTTTGAGGACTTTAATGTTGGATGAATGAGAGGTATGCTTGTGTACGATGATTCCCTCTCGTCCTTATATTGGCTTTCCAATTTTGAGGAGACTCGCTAGTACACTTTATAATATTTCAACCACGTTTTAATCAGTGTCCTTTCTAGACTCACATACCTTGGGACCTCAATAGTCTCCTCTGACTCTGTAAGGCCTATCCAAAGACCGTGCATGCTTGTATTGAAAATATACATAAGATGCATAAAATTAACATACCAAGTTCACACCAACAGGTGAATGCATGGTATCAATCAGTGCCTGGGCAGTTTTTGGGCATAGTCGGTCAAGATCCTAGTGATTCTAAATCCAATCGGTTACATGTTGACCGTAACATTATTCAGACCCACGACAGTGTTCTCTGGGACGACAATATTCCAGGGAATATTCCCTGGAATTTTCACATTCAGACTGAATGTGAAAAATTTCAGGAATATTCCCTGGAATACTGTCAGTCCCAGAGAACACTATCATGGGTCTGAATAATGTTATGACATCTTCCGGTTTTGCTTTATTCATTTGAGGTATATTTTATAGATTCCTCTAAAATGATGGGTAAATTTCTTGAAGTCTCCAACTTCAACTAGTTATTTCTCGAACTCAACCGGTTCATCTGCAACTAACCACCGGTTCTTCCCGGACATAGGTATCGATTATCAATATCGATGATGGTATGAGAGAACCTACTTGTGGGTATTCAATTGTAATACTAATTAAATATTGATACTCGATGCTAGGGTATCTCAAGGTGAGAGAGTCTTTTTGTATCTTAGTTGTTATTTGGGTTCATATCATTCTAAACTATATTGATAGGAGGGTGATTTTACTACTTATGTGTGTTCTTGCATTGTATATGCACCATAATGATATTGAAACAAAAAATCTTGAATATTCATAGTGCCCAGGTCCGAGATGTCCCTAAACTACCGGGTGATAGTGGAGAGGTACCCATTTCTAAATGGAGTGGTTGGCAGTTTGATTCCTACTGTGAAATCTTCTCTCTACTTGGGAAAAAAATTAAAAAATAAATAAAGAAGAAGAAGAAGAAGAAGAAGAAGAAGAAGCTAGGTAGGTAGGAAGCCAAGAGCGCACCCACTGCAAGGTAGGCAGTAAACCCCACCCTGCATCAAGAGGACTCTTCTTTAGTAGGGTAGGGCTAGCGGGCTCAAATTCACGTCAGATTGCCCAATGTTGGCTATTTATTTATTTATTTATAGTGCCACATTGGTATCATAAAATGTGTAATCCTTGATGTAGACACATGAATGGTATAATAATAATTGCTATTATTATTATTATTATTAAAAATTTTAAAAACACCGGTCCAACACTAGTTCAAACACTGCCACTCTTAACACTCTTATCAAGCTACAACTTATTAGTCTTGGAGTCCATTTGAGTCAAGGATAACATTCCACCAATTAAAAAAAATTGCTTTTCTTAAATGGCTACCAATTTGCAATACTCTTATATTTGCATATTAAAGTAAAGAAAGTATAATGGCCTTACAATTGGTGTCCATTTTAGGCTCAAATACTGTAAGTTCAACATTTCTCTTCTTGTGCCAAGTGTACAAGAGATAACGTTTTCTATATATTGCATGCCAGACAATAGTAAAGGGTAGTCTAAGGGCTTCTTCAAACACACAATTGATCTTTCAAACATTTCAGATACCAAAATAGGCACCAAGTTGGGCTTAGGCCTAGCTAATTTCTCTCATAATATTTAACAAATGTCTTCTCCTTTCACAAGGAAATTTCTACAAGTATTCATACACATTCAAGCTAATTAAGCGTAATCAAATGTAATTGATTAGGTTTAATTACAATTAATTATGCTTAATCAATTTGAATGTGTATGAATACTTGTAGAAATTTCCTTGTGAAAGGAGAAGACATTTGTTAAATATTATGAAACAGATTAGCTAAATTTAGCACTTTCTTTTAAGCTCAAATTTTATTTGACAAAGGTCCTTTCAAATGCTAAGTCACAAAATTATCCCCTCAATGCCAATGAGAATTTCCAAGTTAATTACATACTTTATTGACGGTTTCACTTCAGGATTGAAATCCAAATCCAATGCTTGTTTACTAAGTAGAAGTGAACATATATATTGGATTTTGGACCTTGAAGTTGAGGTGCACTCAATATGGGTTCAGTGGACTTCTTTTTGAAGTCAACTTGGGTGGGTAGCATTTTCTGGTCGGTCCAAAAAAAAACTTTTATGGGGTTGCCCAAGGGTTGCGGGTTGCATGCCCCAACCCTTATCCTATCATGAGACCCCTTCCTTAATAATCTGGTTGGGGGTTGCTTTAGCATCCAGTCAAAGTATATGACCACTTGATAACGGTCAAATTCTCAACGAGCACGTGCACCTTCTATGTGGCTTTCAAATCTCGTCTGGCTTTCACCTATTAATTCTTTAAACATAATTGGGTGGTTTAAACCCATGGTCTTAACTTGGATCCCACGGGAACGATGAGGTTAAGCCACCTAAGATTGGAATAGTGCTTAGATGGATGACCTTCCTAGCACTTGATTTTTGGTGCACCCTGCCACCTAGTATGGTCCACCCAATCATAGCAAGGGAATTAGTATATTGGGAAAATGAATATTTTGAACCAACCACATGGGAACCTAGGGGCTTGCTTTTGGAAGAGATAGGTGTAGGTTGGTTTGTTTGTAATTGGTCAATGTGTTCACGTGGAGGTCGCCTACATTGAAAATGCCGGTTTAGAAATAGACATTGGTGGGCCAACGTAAAGATTTGTGGCCTTGACATGTGCCAAATCTTGAGGAGCTTGGTTTCAAGGTCAGTCTCTCCTTTTCTAGTTTAAACCATTTGTTTGCAACTCCAATTAGAAGTGGAGGTTTTAAGCCTTCCAAAACCATCGTCTTGGATCGGATTTGACAACGAATGATTCTACCCAATAAAAGATGGACCAACCTTGGAACCAAACTCACCAAGGTTAGGCACATATCAAGGCCCAAATATTCTACCTTGGTTTACCGAGCTTTGTTTCAAAACCGGCATTTTCAATAGTGTATGGCCTCCATATGAAAGGAGGCAGTAGTTTTCAAATATGCTTTAATCTTATGATGCCCATTTTGAGATTACGTATAGACTTAGGCTAACTTGATGATGAAGCATCACTATAATTCACGCTGGTGGGCAACATTGGAGCCATCTTTCTTTTTCCTCTTTTCTTAAACAAATATATGAGAATCTCAATATTGAGTTGGGGTGCCCAATAATGCCATATGGTGGCGGGCTAAAGTACTTTCTCTTAAGGAACAAGCCCTTGAAGACCACTGTACAATAGATGAGGGCCCTCGACCCATGATATACAAATTATGTGATTAGTCGAAAAGCCAAAGAGGATCCAAGTTTACTTTACACTAGATCTTGATGACATTATGGACCATAGAAATTTGAATGGATGAGAAATCTACACGGTATCCTACATTGCACCAAGTGGATAAAGTTTCATGGCCTATTGGATATTGCATTAAGCCCATCAAAAGAGATAGGTTTGATGCATAACTAGGGGATGAGGCAATCGATTAAATTGCTATTGACTCTTAGAAAATTTATATTGCCATGGTGGGGATATGTATCCAAGAGTATGTTGCAGTCCCTCAACTTCCTCCACGTTCAGTTTACACTCAACTTGAGGGCCCATCAATTGCAAAATTGGATTCTATTTTCCACATTACGGCCTTTGGATGACTTCAAAGGGCCTTTAATTTTCATGGTCACATCCTCAACAACCACCATACATCAAATAATCAAATTGCTAAATATGGTCATAAAACTAGGGATAGCTACACGTACCATGGAGTGTTTTTCTCTAAACCAGGCAAAAAAGGTTGATAAAATTTTAAGCAAACTCACAAAAAATAATGCAAATTCGCAAACAACAGAGCCAATGTATTCACCCATCTTAACATTGAGGGATTTGGAATCAACACCTACTTATAGCCTACCATACTACCTAACATGCATAGGTCAACAACTTATTCAAGCCCTCAACAACCAAGGGTAACCAGGTAAAATGTACCATACCACCCCAAAACTTTGAAACCAAACTAGTATGGCTCCTTAACATATACACCACCATACTACCTAGGAAAAAAACCCAACACATTCTCCCATAACCCAACACCACTATCTACACCCTACCATAACTAACATCCTCATTAACTCCTTTGAAATCACACACTCATAGCTCTTCTCCTCCCTCAGATGTTCAATTCCCCTCAAAAGATACAACTCACCCCACCAAAATAATACCATTTGACTCACAACGACAACATCACAATGGAATGTTGTTGTAGGATACACTCACATTCCCCCCCCCCCCCAAGATTATCAAATCAGCACCAAATCCATACAATGGGCTAGAATGTCAACCAAAGAACACCCAAACAACATCACCATATTGATACTCAACCATAAAGATTGGACACCCTAAAAACTATCACTCAAAACCCACAAGACACACACACCATAGCCACAATTCCCCCAAACTCTCCCAGATGTTCAACCAACCAACAATGCCCTAACTATTATAACCATCCCGAAACCGCTCTCACCACCGTAATATGCATCCACATCCATGACTCCCCACCCACCCACCACTCATTTGCACCACAATTGCAACAAATCTTACACGAAATACATAACCTAAGGACACCAACACACAATGCAACCATTATCACTATATTCGCTAATTTGAGACTTTCTCTTGTCTCAAATTAATATATGGACCACAACAACATGGTCTAACGTTTGGGTCGTCCTACCCAAACCATCTTGATATGGGTTCTTAATTGGGTTTTTGGTATGAACACCCGCTTCAAAGTATTTGCATCTTACAACATTCTCCTCGTTCGTTGGAGGATAGCGCACCTACTAGTCAAGATGGCGAGGGTGAGTCCGGCGAAGTTTGCCGAGATGAGGATGACAATGTAGGCGATGTCCCTCTTATTGATACTCAGTCTCAGAATGTGAAACCTCTTCCGGCAGGGTTGGCTAGGTCGGATTTGAACGTGTCCTCACTTGTGGAGGAGGTTGCTGCTGCCGTTCTCGAGGTTCTGGGACAAGGGCGACCAAATGTTGAGCCCACTGCAGTTGTGGTGGAGGAGGAGCCTGCAGCCGCGTCACCGTCCACGAAGGAAGAGGTGGTCATTCGAACCGAGGTCATTTGCTTGGACAATGATGACGATGTGCCCAAGAAACGCGTGCAATTGGATGTGAGGCTTAAGGTGAAAGACCGGGTTCCATATCGGGTTCGTGGAACGTTTGCCGACTATATGACAGACGATTCGGAAGATGAGGACTACGGTAAACCTGGGTACAGCAAGGTGAAGCTCAACTTCGTTGATGATCCACACCCGGTTTTTGCTGGAAGACCTCCACCGAATGCAGCAGACAAGGAGAAGGGGAAAGACAAAGAATCAGATGAGAAGAACAAGGTGCATTTTGCTCCATTCGTGGACAAATATTTATCGGAGGTTCCTGAGAATGTGCGATTGAACTTGGCGCACATGTACAAGTCATATGATTATCACAAGGTGTTTGCGTATCTATCTACTCCAGCGTTTTGTGAAGCAGTAAAGGTGAAGCATATTTTTTATGCCGCTTCATTGCAGAAATTGCGAAAGAGATGGACAGCCTTTGAAGCTCCACGTGAACGCCATGGACGAGTTCAATTTCCGGGATCAACGGCCGCGCAAGCTCAGAGTGTTGTGGACTCTACCTTGGAGATAATCGACATTACTGGTGTACATGAATCTCCGATCCGTGAAGTCCATGTTGGAGCTGTTGAGTCCTCAAGCCCTCATGGTTGTCCACCGAGCTCTCCTGTCCGCGTCGAACATGCGGCAAATCCTGCCGGCCCCAAGCTCAAGGTACACTATATTGTGTAATGTGAAAGATGTTGGTCCCACGGGCAAACGCCCGTGGGGCCACTGGTTCATGCTTTCCAATTGTCACTCCATTCATATTGTCAGTGCTTCTATTTCTACCTAGGCTATTTGATATCATGCCCACGGGTGAACGCCCGTGGGAGAGCTTGTGTTTGACCATGTCAGACTGAACACTCTTTATGTGGATGTGGTCGCAGGTCATGTGACAGAGGATCAAGTGCCTCCTACGGTACGTTATTCTGTCTGAATTCGCAGACCTATTTGAATGTGTCAGCACTTTTCCATCTTACATATGTATTACTCATATCTACCCATACTATTCTTTCACTAGATGAATAAACCTTAGAATGACTTTCAATTTTGTCATCGCCAGATCCTCACCTCTCCAAATACAGTTGTTCATCGGAGAGAGAAGATATGGTTAGTGCTGGATGTCAACGGGATTCTTGTGAGGTCAGCAAAGTGCGACAATGTCAACACCAGGAAGGCTCTGGAATCACAACATAGCCCCATGATAAGTGGGGAGGTGGCTCCACTATTTCTCCCATATAGTGTCATCATACCTAGGAAAGGATTGGAACGCTTTCTGCGCTTTGTGCTTTCAAACTTCCATGTTGTCGTGTGGTCGTCGAAGCTTCTGAAGAATCTCAAGCCACTTGTCCATCACTTCTTCAAAGGTTGTAGGCAACCTGAGTTTGTGTTTGGGCAAGAGATGTGTCACATTCTGGGCGATGAGAACGGAAAGAATCTTCCTAGTCCTGTGAATGTTGATTCAAGCTTCTTCATGAAGGACCTGTGCGCATTTTTTGAGTGGAGCCGGATGCATCCAGTGCCGCATTCGAAGCAACCCACTCATAGAACTACACTACTTGTTGATGACTCCCCTTACAAATGCATCCCGAACCCTCCAGGGAGCTACATTAATCCCCCTCCTTTTTTGGCGAACCAGAGCTTGGATACTCTCCATAATTACCTGCAGAACCTCTTGAATTCTCAACAATATGTACCAGATTTTGTGGGGAGCAACCCTTATCCATCAGGCCAGGGACCCTTCAATCTAGATTTACCAAATTTGCAGATATATAAGCATGCGTTGGCTAGACATAGCCAACTGACCTCTGACCGTAGAAATCCAGCGGCGCGGATGTCCATGTAGACACCCAAAGGGCGTCTTGCCATAGTGTAGATGACCTCAAGCTGTACATTTTATTGGATTTATGTGGAACTCAAACTGTATTGGCTGAGCACTTCACTTGAAATGTGTTTTGGCGTTGTTGTTTTTCTTCATGTTTGCAACACTGGGTAATCGTCTGTCATTGTCCCACGGGCGTTCGCCCGTGGGAGGCATGTTGTGGATGTGACTATTGTGTTAGATCACTTGGACTTAGTCGCGTCTACGGTCCCCCTATTTGTTATTAGGGTTTAATATTTTGGACTCTTTGGGCTATATTCCGTTTTTGTTGCACTTGTTCAACTTCCCGCCGGGCCATCGCCTGCTTCACATAATGTCCTTCTTGCATGCAATGACCTCCATGTATCCTGACAACATTCCCCATTGCATACACGTGCCAAGAATCATGTTCCCACTCCACCTCGTCGACAACATGTTGCAGATGCTAATGCGGACTTCGCCGAAGTATCGTCACCATGTCCTAAGGTAATTCATTTTCCATTTGAATGCCCTTTTGCAGTTGTCTCTTCATCCTAGGGTTTTTAATATCAACATGTCCTGCTGTTGTCATGGACACAGATGCTGCAATCATGTGATGTTGCGGTTGCGGTTGAAGCTCCAGTCACAAATCAACCCCCTCGGGCGAAGAGACAACTTGCTCTCCAAGCGCCTCACCCCAATGAGCCCATGGGTTCTGGAAATAGTTATGGATGTTGGAAGTGCGGTTCGCCCAATACTACATCATCAATGTCTGATTACATGACTGCAAGGGTGAAACAACTTCGAGAAGCTACAATTTTGATGAAGGACAATCTTCGTGTAGAAGAGTTAAAGCGCAAGCAAAGGAGTGCAGCTAAGAGAACCTCATGACAAAAAATTGAAAAGGATTAAAGATTCGTACTCCTATTGTGCTTAGGCGGACCTTTATGGTTATAGATTTGCACCCGTGTAATTAGCGTAGTGTTGGAACTTTACGGGCATTTACTCGTGGTACATTCGCCCGTCTACTTTGTGTAATATTATGTGCCCACTGTGGTATCTATGGTTCAACCATTTATTTTTGGACATATTTGTTGTCATGTGCATGGTGGAGTCATGGTTGTGTTCACCTATCATTTGTGTTGTCGTGTTTGTCATCGCCCGATTCCTGCATGTGTTGTGGAATGTTCCCGCATGTGACACCTGTTGTTGGTTTGTGACGGGCTTTCACCCGTGGATACAAGTATCCCTCTACTTTGAGTAATATTGTGTGCCCATTATGGCATATATGATTAGACCAATGATCTTTGTAGCACACATACGTTGTCATGCGCATTGTTGCTTCTCAGTTAGCCATTCGCTATCTTTTGGTTAATGAGGCTTGTGTTATGGATTTTCATGCATGTGTTGCGTTGTGTTAGTTGGTCACGGGCGTTCACCCGTGGTTAGATGTATCCTTCTACTTTGAGTCCAAAGTAATTTGAGTACCGTTAATTGAGGCTTCTATGATTAAACCAAGAATTTTAGAACACGTTTGTTGCCATGCGCATCGTTGCTTTTCAGTCAAGTTGACCATCTTTTGTTTAGTCAAGCTTGTGTAATGGATATTCCCGCATGTGTTGCACGGCGTTGGTTGGTCACGGGCTTTCACCCGTGGTTAGGGTTAAACCTAAGTTCGGGTTTGTTAAGCAATATGTGCCCTTCTAGGATATATGAATCAACGCTCATCTTTGAGACAATGTGTTTTTCTCTCTTGATGACCTTCTAGATGTCCTCAACATTGTAAATGAAGTTATTTTCACACGGGATTTTGCTCGTGAACTACGTTCCCAATGCACGTTCCCAAATGTACGGTTTGTCTCATAATGGCCCAATTGGCTCATTTTAGTTAATAAGGCCAGGCTATGTGATTTTATCCATGTTCTTATATTTGTAACTGTCTCAAAATGCCGAAAAAGTCCCAAATTAACGAATATAGTGATCATTACCATAAAACCCTACAAAGTCAACATCTCAAATAAATAGGCTAAATCAACACTAACAAAATGTCCCATGAAATATCAACACAAATTAACACCCCCTTGTACCACAAGAATTCCACAAATCCAACCCTCTCAAATACAATATGCTACAAAGCATGTACACAAATAGTTTTTCATCCCAGATGATGGGAAGGGCAACAAAAACTTAGTAGGAATTGGCATATGCAACAAAATAAACAACATACAACTAGCAAAAAAACTTCCATGACTTCAAAACATACTACGCGTATAATTATATGCCATATGGCTAGCCCTTGCCAACACCCAAAATATCCCCATGACATCCACATATTTACAATGCACCCAAGGCAACAAAAAACCATACACACTTGCGAATAAAGAGCCCTTAAAAGCCCCATCACCCCTATACCATGAATGCACATAGCACACACAATCTCCTTCAGGCTAGCCAAACCTCCCTCAACAACAAAACCCACAAATGACCAAATTCGTTAAATTGAGACTTTTCATAGTCTCAATTTAATGCTTAATTTTATGTTTTTCATTAATTTCTTGATTGAATCTATATTTGTAAGTGATTTTTTTACTATATATGGGAAGATTATCCTCGAGTCGAGGATATTCTATAATTAGAAAGTCAAAAATATGAAAATTGTCTCTAAACAATTGCTGAAATTGGAGGCAAAAAGTCTCAAAATTCTGATATTGTCTCAATTTAACGAATTTGGTCATAGTGTCAAGAATAATTCACAAGTTATGATCCAAAAAGAACACAAAACCTAGTAGTCACGGCAACCCAAAAATACCAATATGCAGTGAAATGATTAGCATCAACCAAATTAATAGAAAAATATCGAACCTTTTTTGGAAAACCCCTCACACCATAGATGCCCAAATCACGCAAATACAAAAAAAATCCAATTTACCCAATACATGGGAAACCATAAAAAATTCTATTTTGGCCTCAAATCCATACAAACTCAAATTGCACACTTTGCCACAAAAATGACAAAGACACATGGCCACATCTACTATCTCTTATGCGAAAACAAATCTCTCAAAGGACTTAGAATCATGAGACACAACGCCGATGTCCACCAACTAACCAACTTACTCAAATCATGCCAACATACAAGGCTCTTCACACTCACCAATACTGACACACAAAACAACAAACCACAAGAAAACACTAGTCTACCCTAGATACTCCAATGCACATGCAACACCACAAATGTCAATGCCTAGCATTTGAGCACTTAGGCCCACTATTCCCCACACCCGACCTTTCAATACAAATGATCAAATTCACAATTACGCACGATAGATACATTCATCAAGTCATAGAAATAAAACAAAACAAATACAACCCACTAATAAATGCTATCCAAACACAAGGATGAAAAGTTAATCCCTTAAAAGCTATTACAGTCAGGGTGTGAGGGGCCATCCACACAAACATCGTAGAGGAACTCAACAACCTACAAATCTCCATGTCATTAATAAAAAAACCATGAAAATCATGCACCAAACAACCATAAAATATCTCATGTATCTAGTCACAAACGGAAATTAAACAACAAACAAATGTCCATACTACCCACATATGGGTAACTCACCACACTACCCTAACTAAAACATGTTACCATGAACCAAAGCCACTTATCAAAAGATAGTCAATATACCCCACTTTGTACCAAGGGAATTCTTGAACGAAGTAGGACCAACAAGCTCAGATTCACGTCAGCCTAGCTATGACATTTATTTTAAGGAAATAAAAATTTCATGGTCACGGCTCTTGGTCTATGTGTGAAGGGGCCTTAGGCTTGTCAGAGCAATATAGAGATTTAAGAAGTTGGAAACAAACACTTGCTGGCACCATTCCACAATCAACCTTAGACTTCAATGTTTGTGTAGCCCATGGTAAAATCTAATTAAAAATTAATGCAGAGCACCATTCCAAAACATTTGGTTATATAAATTTTCTCTAGTATGAGATCATTCTCTTCTTGAGCAATGAACGGGTGAACTGACCAGCAGTTGCAGATGAACCGGTTGAGGGGTTGATCACACCAACCACTTCTGGCACCATCCGTCAGCATCTCCAACTGTAATAGTGTGAAAAGTGGTGGGCCAACAATCTATTTCTAAACATAATCCCCAACAATTTCACGGCTGAAACCGGACGGAAAATTCAGTGTGATTGGGGCATGAGGGGTTGATCACACCAACCACTCTTGGCACCATCCGTCAGCATCTCTGGTTGTAATAATGTGAAAGTGGTGGGCCATCATCTATTTTTGAACATAACCCCAACAATTTCATGATTGGAATCGGATGGAAAGTTCGGTGTGATCGGGGCATGAGGGGCCGATCACACCAAATGGAAAGTTCATTTTCTGTAGATGAATAAGTCTTACACAGTAACTTTCATGGTGGGCCATCACCGTCCAACTTGTATGACGGCACCGGAGATGGCCACTACCTACACTCTGACATTCATGTTTGGACGTACGTCGGGCGTGTGGGTCCCACCACCAAAATGCATCGGACATGTGTGTCCCACCACCAAAAACGGCAGTCCCTCCAAGATTAGCCTTTGCTGGTCACTCTCTTCTGGTTGCTACACATTGAAAAGTTTCTTATAAGACACTTCCTACACTGCACAAAAAAAACTTAT
Source organism: Polytrichum formosum (assembly GCA_964035585.1). Classification (NCBI taxonomy): domain Eukaryota; kingdom Viridiplantae; phylum Streptophyta; class Polytrichopsida; order Polytrichales; family Polytrichaceae; genus Polytrichum; species Polytrichum formosum. Next base: position 21,363,633 of record OZ037939.1, on the reverse strand, counting down.
TATAAATGACCAATCATGGCGGTGGCCACCGGGATGTTGGTGTGAACAACTTGGCATCCGGCCGTCGTGGCATCCCCAACTATTTCACATCCGGAAGTTGACGGAAAGTTGGTGTGATCGGGGCATGAGAGGCTGATCACACCAACCTCTTTTGGCACCATCCATCAGCATCTTCAGCTGTAATAATGTGAAAGGTGGTGGGCCAACATCTATTTCTGAACATAATCCCCAACAATTTCACGGTTGGAACCGGACGGAAAGTTTGGTGTGATCGGGACATGAGTTTGAGGAATAATTGGTTGAAGTTCAAGACTTCAAGGAAAGTATCAATCATTTTAGAAGGTCTATGGAACACACTTCAAACTAATAAAGAGAAAAAAACTGGAAGATCCCCACATGTAACCAGTTGGACTTGGGAACACTAGGATCTTGACCGATTATGCCCAAAAACCTCCATGGACATTGTGCTTGAGAAATATCTTCATAAGATATACATGATTAACGAATTCAATCGGGATTTACAAATGTCGGTGTAGCCAAGTTGGTCGGTCTAATAGTCTAGATATATAATGAGATACTTAATTGGTTCATGATCATATGTCGTTCTTGGCTAGGGATTTGTGGTGTCTACATAAACTCGTCCATTAGGAAGGTGAGACCATAATGGACTACTCTATAGCATGTGGATGGTTATTTGAAGGTAATTTAACTTCATAAATGATATCATAATCTTCCCAAATTAGGTCAGCAAGATCCATTTGGATTGGATCAAGGGTCTCAATATGTAGGGGACTTGTTTGGAGAGATACCAACCTCAATGGATGAGTTCACATAGATGCCATGAGTCCCAAGCCATCATCCTTTGCCATACAAATGTACCAAGTTGAACAATACACATCTTTGTACTATATAAAATCCAATTCAACAATTGACTTAAAGAGAGATATTACAACAACCGAAGGTTGACATGAATGAGAGCATGTTCGCCCTTGGACTTAAATTAGATTGGGCTCAAATGTAGACCAAACACTACAAAGTTACGATCTTTTCAAATTTTACAAGCATATCCACCAAGACTACTCCATTCAAGATGCAACTTCGAGCTTGGTTGACATGTTTTGTCCCACAAATTCATCCCTTTTGTCGCCATGCCTTAATATGTGGGCCTTGTTATGGAATTGACATTCTCAAATTACGATTTGGATCCATGAAACTTGGAGTCCAAATCACCGCCTTATGGGCCTTACTTTAGGACTCATGATTGGACCCAACTTCGGGGATTGCACTTTCAAACTACAAGAATTAATTTGTTTATTTATTTATTTATAGGTGAGACTGTAAGACTTGGCGGGATATTGGTGCCATATTGATGTCACTTCATTTTTTTTCATACTTGGCCTCAAATGACCAATAAACTCTAGAGTTTCTTTGGTTTTGGATCCTAGTTTGAACCTACCATTACAAGATTGCTAATACACCAATGACCAAGGATCATCACTCCATGTTTTACTTAATGTTTATGTTAGCAAGCATGGCCTATGGTCCCCACTTTCTAAATTCTCTAACATGATTTAGCAAAATGTCACCAAAAATAAGAGTGGACAATATAAGTCCCCAAGTTCCCACGTGGTTGGTTTAGAATATTCATTTCCCCAATATACTAATTCCCTCAATATGATTGGGTGGACCATACTAGGTGGCAGGGTGCACCAAAAATCAAGTGCTAGGAAGGTCATCTATATGAGCATTGTTCCAATCTTAGGTGGCTTAACCTCATAGTTCACATGCAATAAAGTTAAGACCATGGGTTTAAACCACCCAATTATGTCTAAAGAATTGACAGGTGAAAGTCAAACGAGATTTGAAAGCCACAAAGAAGGTGCACGTGCTCATTGAGAATTTGATTGTTATCAAGTGGCCATGTACTTTGACTATATGCTAAAGCACCCCCAACAAGCTCCTTAAGGAAAGGGTCCCATGATAGGATAAGGGTTGGGGCTTGCAACAACCCTTGGGCAACCCCAAAATTTTTTTTTAACCCAATTGGAAAATGCAACCCGCCCTAGCCGACTTCAAAAAGAAGTCCATTGAACCCATATTGAGTGCACCTGAACTCACATGTTTTTGCTAGAGCTTGTTGAATGGATTCACCCCATTCAAGTCTATATATAGTAATATTTGTCTACATGTGGGTAGGGAGCTTTGCAACTATATTATTTATTATTTAATCTACATGTTTTGACGGACAATTGTTTACGGGGAGATAGAGGGAAGGGGGAAGGTGTAGTTTTTTCATTGGGGGACCCTTATGTTCATGATGATTTTAAGTTATTTCAGTTGGCATGTGATATTGTTTAAGTTAGCTCAAAATGGAGTTTTGGACATGTTGAGATTGCATGTTTTAGGGGATGGGTATCAATATTTTAGTCCACACGAAGAATCAAACCATAATGAACATTTTTTTGCAATACAACACAAATATATAATAAATGCATGTTATCATAGGTCACACATAAATTACTTGGTAATAATTGAATTTTATGTGAACTATACTAAAGCATTGCTTGGAGGCTCAAGTTGCATAATGGTTTGCATTATGTATAACAAAAATATTTCTAAAACTTCATGTGTAGTGACATAACATTATTTGATAGACCCAAGGAGTTTGGTGCCCTCTCAAATATGTCAGGTGGATTCATGGAGATCTAAGATTCAAGCTAAAATAGTTTGACATGATTGGCCTAATTTCCCATCGGCTGGTGACACCCAAATCTCCATGGCCCATAGCGGGACCGCTCCTTATTGGTTAATGCCTACCCTACTTGCATCGCTACACTAGCTTGTTGTTGAAATTAGCAACATGGTGCAAGCATGGTAAAGTGGACCCAAAAAAAAACTCTGGTATACTAAACCCAAAATTTTCGGGGTCAAAAGCCTAAATTAGTAGCAAAATGTTCTCTAGATTGTTTTTTAGGGTGCCCTCTATTGTTGTGTTACATGCTCAAATATAGAACTCAAGATGAAATACTAATTTATTATTATCAAATGTAATGCTCAAAAGAAAATGACTAAATTGGTTTTAGATGTAAATAACATGATCTTACATATTTTATACTTGGATTTCATATTCCTTGAATTCATTATAAGCTTGAGGGTATCATCAAAAAAGTGTAGAAAAACATCAAATTTCACATACTTTTATTGTATTTAAAACAAAATTTAGAGATTTTATTGTTCAATATCACCTTCTAATATATATATATATATGTGTGTGTGTGTGTGTGTGTTTCTTTTTTTCTTTTTCTTTTGGGGGGGGGAGGGGTCAACATAAATTACTTGGATTTATATATCAATATCTTTTTCATTTTTTAATGATTTTTTTCAAAAAACTCAAAGTTAGCATATAGTATTGAATCATTCTCACTCAAACCTTTGACATGAATCAAGAGTTGTCCACTATATTGTGCTTCTACCGAATAATGTTATGGAACAAGTGTTTGAGCCCCTAACATTAGAAATCCCTTGAGGATGTAACTGATGTTGCACTTCCCAATACATGGGCAAGGCATCTTGGGCCATGGGCAAATGCAAGAGAAAATGTCTTGCATATGACAATACCTCTCATCCATCCAACATTCAAACTTGACCACCCTACAAATTTATTGCTGGTTTATCTCAAATTACTTGGCGTAAAGTGTTTCCGGTGTGAAATCAACCAAAAAAACGACGTTTCTTGAATGCATGAGACATACGCTCGTATGCTAGAATTTTCTAGCATTTGCCCGTGGCCCAACGGGAAGCGTGATAGCAAATTTTACATCCTCAAGTTTTTTTTTTTGAGACAGAAGGCCGACAGGCCAACGCCAAAGCACAGGAGGCAGTTGACCACCTGGCAAGTTTTTCCGTCAGGTAGAGAGGAGATTTCACAACCGGGATTCGAACCGCCAACCTCTTCCTTGAGATTTGGGTATCCCTCCACCATCATCCGGTAGTTTAGGGTCATCTCGGACCAACATCCTCAAGGTTTTCTAATGTGAGGGTGTTTGAGCAAAGTCCTAGTCCCTTGGCTCGGACGGCCTAACCACGTTCAATATCCCAAGTAGTGCACGTGGAACTAATTCTCAGAACACGCACTATTTTGTCAAATCTCAATATCAATGAGAGTTATTGTTTTTTAACTAAGTGGTACTAAATCCTTGAGTTCATGCTCATTTACCATACATTTCAAGAAAATTAGTGCGTGCTCTAAGGTGTTTGTAGAGTGATTAAAAGAGGTATATTCAATGAATAGTGCTACTATGAATAGTATTTTCACTAAATAGTGTCGGGATGAACAATGCTTTCTAGATCTGTTGGTGGCATTAATTTCATAGTGTAAAGAAATTTAGTATCACCTTCACTAATTTCCCACTTTCACTATTAGCCCTCTCTTACTAATTGGGATAGTCAATGTAGTGTTGACCATTACCGTTCCCATCTGATGTGCGTTGTTCCCATCTTGCCACACACAATTCCCCACCTTTTACACATGATCCAAGACAAAACATTGATATTGTTGTGAATAAATTTCACATGAGCATAACATTATTCAGATCCATAACAATGTTATGTGGGACTGACAATATTCCATAGAATATTATCATATTTAGACAGAGGATTATGAAAATATCCTGGAATATTCCGTTGAATATTGTCAGTCCCACGTAACATTGCTATGGATCTGAATAATGTTATGGATTTGATCTTGGGTCTATTAATTATAGGATATGTTAGAATCACGGCGATTTTTCCTTTGTTATCTGGGGGAGATTATAAAGCACAACCTTGGGGTTATGGGGATTGTCTCCGCCATCACTAGATTCTTCCTGATTCGGTACCCTAGATCCGGATATGGTAGTGTTGATTTGAAAACATCGCCGAGGATTTTACGAAGAATCAATCCCTTCACTTGGGATTTCCTTGATTATCACTTCCTGCACTTGGACTCCGCCCTTGTGCAAACCAAGAAAGTCCTTTATTTAAGGGAATATATAATGAACAACATAGTTGTGGCGGTGAGGCCGCCGTTGCCCAACGTTTTATCCCCATTTTGTAAGGTGGGTGACTGAGGTACCGCATTACACAGTTGCAACCTTCTTACCACGGTTCGTGGAGTCCCTCCTCTCATTGGTTGTTCTCGCCTAATTTCTCTACCAAAGGTGGGTCCAAAGTTTGCCATTACATTACTCAATCTTGGAAGGTGATGGCGAGAACGGTTGCGTACCTCTCTGCATCAATTTCAGAGGATATTCTACAACTAAATCTATGGTGGAGGACGGAATACCGAGGTTTACACTTCGGTATTACCATGGGAAGGGCTTTTATTTTTTATAGGAAAGGATTGAGATACTTCCGTAATATTTGTTGGAATTTTACGGACCAATGTTTAGACAACAAAGTGCTTAGCTTGCTTCACATGAATGGGTTGGCTTGTATAGAATTCACAGAGGATGCACTACTTGAATGGGTGGTTAGTGCCAATTACCTCAAGGAATTTAGCTATGGTCCTGTGCATTTTAGCACGAAATTTATGAGCACTTTCCCTAAGTCTATTGTTGGCTCGCAATACTTCACTCTAACTGAGGTGCAACCGAATACTAAGAATGCGACACCACCAATGACTTTCTTAGGATGGATGTCGCGTGTCAGGGTGGATAGACTAGCTAACACATGGAAGTGACCATACCCAATTCAGCTTGTTCTTTGGGAAACTTGATCAACTATTCTTTGATCCTACACGTTGGTGATGGCCGGAGGTTACTCCCTTCTTTGCTTACTTTGCCAAGATGGGGAGGAAATGGATCACTATGCAAGAGGTCCATAAGAAGTTGATTCTATATAAGTGGCGAAATGAAATTCTCCCATCCACTTCTCCTAGATGGAATATCGTTTGGCACAAAAATAAGCGGCCATTTTTTGGTCAGTTGTCCACAAGGCAGTGTCGGTGAATGAATGGCGTGGGAGAATCTCAGTGGAGATTGACAGGAGTTGTTCTCATCGTAGCCCATAGTCAGTGGAATGAGTGGAGCACATGTTCTTCAGCTGTCCACTTGCTCAGCAAGTAAGGTAATATGTTGCTAACATCTTGTGGCAACTTTTTGCCAAAAAAGATAACCTTGGTCCCCATAAATCCTTTTCAATGATGCAATGTCTCTTTGATCAACCTTTGTGCAAGACACTGAAACATGTCAGTCACATCTAGTTCTTCTTGATGAATGGTCTCTCATGGATTATTTGGCGCCAACGGAATGATCCGATTTTTAATGCTACGCAATGGCCCATTGAGAAAACACATCAAGTTTTTGGGACACTTTGTAGGACTATGGTAGGATTGTGTGGCAACGGACTCTCTTGGACTTGGGAAAGGCCCCGGATGTTGCTTACCAAGATGTTCTTAACGAATTTGATTCGATGTGGGGCGTCAAAGGTCTTATTGTGACCCGTAGCAACTTAGTGGTCACGTGGAAGGTTAGGTCCCGGATGGACATTAGTTCTTGATTTCCCCTTGGTTTTGTGCTAGTTCTCCCGAGGTGGTTGTACTTGGTTCCTTCCTTGCAATTGATTTTCAATTTGTGCCAAAAAAGAAGACGAGATTGTTGTGAATGGAGCTCACACGAATTTGATCTTGGGTCTATTAATTATAGGAAATTTTAAAACCTCGGCGATTTTTCCTTTGTTATATGGGGGAGATTATAAAGCACAACCTTGGGGTTACGGGGATTTCCCCGGAAACAAGTTGATTACGGGGATTGTCTCTGTAACCACTAGATTCTTCCTGATTCGGTACCCTAGATCCCGATATGGTAGTGTTGATTAAAAAACATCTCCGAGGTTTTTATGAAGAATCAATCCCTTCACTTAGGATTTCCTTGATTACCACTTCCTGCACTTGGGCTCTGCCCTTGTGCAAACCAAGAAAGTCCTTTATTTAAGGGAATATATAATGAACAACATAGTTGTGGCGGTGAGGCCATTGCCCAATGTTTTATCCCCATTTCGTAAGGTGGGTGAGGGGAAACAACGCTAAAGTGATATGCACATGTGCAAAGGGTTGGGACGGCACATGCTCAAACTAGTCCTCGATATGACACATGAGAGAAACATGGTCCCATAGTAGAATTGCATGTCAAACTCAAGGTTTCCTACCCAAGTCTGATCTTGTAATGAAGTGTTATATACATTTGCCTACTTATCCATGATTTTTCTTTAGAATGTGCGCTCCTTCTATTACACAAGAATTACTCATAGGCAATGCTTTGACTTTTTGGAAATAGGCCCAAGCATTTACGTGTTAATCTTATTTCAATCATTTGAATATCTTCAATACATGTTGTTATATATACTCTAAATGTTTCATGAAGATATAAGCTATATACTATTGTACCTATTTGAAGCCTTGTAATCCACTTGTCTCAAAGAGGCAGTTTAGTCAATAAAGTTCCAGTCAATAAAGTTTTAGTCAACCCCGGAATTGCCATGTCATAAGCAAGTACATCATGTCACTTGGATCCCGCATTCTCACAATCACATGGTTCCATGTAAGTTCTTAATAAATATCCGAGGAAGACTTTATTTCATGCAAATGGTGGTAGGGCATGACCGAGATGGGTAATAGAAAAATTGATGCCCCTATATGACCATAATGAGTTTTTGAATAATTCAACTTAGAAATTTTATAAGATTTTGAAATAGGATTCATATATTTTGAGTTGCAAGGCTTCTGAATCCACTTTATTGTATCCAACAAGATGATCACACATAAGTCATATAACTTTGAGTACCCATACATTGTCAATTTGTCGGAAATAGGTGAGACTGCTTTAGAATGTGGTGTTGTGTAAAGTGTTTGATGAATGACCCATTTTTCTCCCCAAACAAAAGAGACGGTACGGCATCATACCTACCGTACTAGTTACTATCACTATGATGAACAAATTGTGACTCTCCTCCCCCTCCCCAAGGTCGGTTTAGACTACGGTGGAGAAGTGCACTGGTTGATCAAGAAATTCAGCCCAAGATAAGGTTATTTGAGGCAATGGTTGGTATGGCGGACAAGATGAAAAAACAAATTTTAAAAATGCCTCAAGTTGGAGTTCTATGGAGGACAAGTTTCTTGTCCAAGGGTTTGAGGTTGCGCAAGCAACTTGATCTCCGGAGAAATCCCCTAGCAAAAGGTGTTGTCATGTTGGTCAACCATGTCACTTTTTCATCCATGCTTGAAGTTCTCCCCCAGAGAAGTCTTGGCATAAATGTAAACCCAATGGTGAAGAACCCATATCATAGCCAATCATATTGCTCCATTCCCCTAAGATTCATGGCCGGTGCACTTCTTCATTGTAGTCTAAACTAGCACTAAGTAAAGTAGAAAAATGGTAGCCACACATCATGTTCCAAACAACTATTTGTCAAACTGGCATGACACATATACTAGGGGTCAAGATTTGGCATGTCAATACTAGGGGCGGACCCAAGATTTTGACCCAGGGGGGGGTTGACCTCAGAATATGGAAATATCCAATGTATATTTTATTTTCAAATTTCAATAGGTGGTCGAATTTGATTATTTATTGAGAGATTTGGAAACATCGAGCTGACACCTCCATAATTTTTTTTGATAATGTTGTTATTATCCAAAGCTTTGGCGATGGTCTTTTTGATATAGATGATCATCAGATCAACCATCCAATCATTACCAATAGTAAGCAGATGCCCGACTTTCCTTCAATGCACTCGTAGAAAACATTGCGAAAAAGAACCGATGTCAATTTCCCATTGCGGTTCTTTTGACCAGCCTGATGTGCAGTCGCTAAACGACTGCAAATTTGATTTGGTTTTACAAACTGCAATTTTAGGAATTTGGGGGCTTGTAACATGCCGTTGGAAAGGTCTTGAAAACACCTTTCCAATGGTGTATTACATGTCCCGAAATTTTTAGCATTGCAGTTGCAAAACAAAAAAGAAAAATTTATAGTCATTTTGGCATAGTTTTCTAATACTGATGTCAAGGGAGCTGAGCCCCCCCCACCCCCGGCTCCGCCCTTGGTCAATACAATGACGTTTTTTGTTTGAAACATTTTGCTTGGCTACTACTCTTTTGTATACATGATTGGTCACAATTCCAACCTTGAGGAATATTCTTGTAGAGACTCACTAAGAGCATCTCCACTAGTGTCATCACAATTCACTTCACTATTCCATTGGTTTTCCAAGGTTTGTGGCCACCACCTCATCTTGCCACATCTTCCTACACACTTGAAAACATGAATTTTAAAAGGAAGAGTCCATTGTACTTTGCTGCAATATTGTTAAGGTTCTACCCTATCCAAATTCTTCATGTTACAAAGCCTACTCTCTTCATAGCATTCACTATAGGAATTGCATGGTTTTACCACTGGTTCTCTCCCACTAAGATGAGCACTATATCTATATAGGTGAAATGATTTCAAATCCACCATTGTCATGGATCATAAAACCACCTATTGGAAGATAACTATGTAATCCATGTAGTGATTGCATGCTTTTTTAGTAACTTTTATCGCTTACTTTGTCAATGTTGACATACTCTCTTCTTCTTCTTCTTCTTCTTCTTCTTCTTCTTTTGGTGTGTTTAGGGGAGGGGTTGCATTGTGGGTTGAATGTTTGATTTCAACTCGTGCGTCTTTTTGAGAAATATCCTTCATGTGCTCATGCACAAAAGATAACCATGTGAAAGTGATGGTATAAGGACCATCTACTACATCAATTTGTTTGTAAGAGCATTCGTGGGGATATTGGAGTTATTTGTAAAGTCTCGGCATCAAACTCCCATTTGGTTGGCTAAAACGTGAGTATGAGAGTTTATGCATAAAGTCACTCAAGTTTTCCGAATGCTTATATCACTGTACTCAAAAAGTGGTGTCGGGCTATTAAAATGGATTTCTAGCTTGTCTTACTAAGATGGGTGGGGTTAAACTAGTATTATGTAAGCCAATATGGGATTTAGGATGACGGGTCCCATGGATATACCTTTTTTTTGTTTATACTAGAGTCCTCTCAGAGTTATTGGGATGACAAGAGGAGGTCTCAAAAATTTCACCCAACTTTCATAATGGGCTCTGACACACAACAAGCTAACGAGGCTCTTAATAGAAAGTTTCCTTAAAGAAGAACTGAACCCACGGTTTCGTCCCTCTTTGAAGGACTTTACGGATAACTCTATTATGCATGCACTCAATAGAGTTATTCAAAACATTAAGGGGTGTCATTAAAGGACGAACCAACCTAACCATGTGTTTTAGAGATCAAACACAAAGTGAACTCGGAGTTAACCCTTAAAGGTCAAGGGAGGGGGGGTGAGAGGGCCTCTCCCATCAGCCTATGTTTACCCCATTTCAGACCTCCATGTAATTCTTTTAGTGCGATCGGCATATATATTTAGATATGGAATTTTGAGATACACATTTTGGGGATTTTTTTTTGCAATTCCGACATGTTTTGACGCTATCTTATGGTCAAATAGTTTAGGGTCAACGAGGCCCTGAGAGGGCCTCTCCGTTGTTTAAGGGTTAATTGATTATTAGGGGTGCCGATATTAGGTGCACGACCTAGTTGTCTTGCCGCCAACCAGTCAACCAACAACTAACCAATTTTAGATTCCAACCACTTTTAGCTTGCAAACATGGTTTCAAATTCTCAAAGTTCGAATCCATCCCAAACGAGCATCGAAAATTTCCACTAAGTGTACACGCATTGAAGTTGCCGCCTCGCCATGATCGGTTTCAGAAATGGCACTTCACTATTATATTGGCGGTCTGATGCATGGGTAGAGGGTGGTTAACCGGTTTGGGTATTTCTACCTTAAGTTAGGGTTAGGGTTGATCAGATTGTCCTTGTAGTTGGTGGGATGGGGTGGTCCTCGAAGGTAGCTTGGAGGTTGTCCTTGGATGGGTTGTCCATGGCGGTAAGTTTCTTGTCTCTTGTGTCTTTGATGTGGCTTTGTGACACGTTTGAGGGCTTCTGCCTCCCCTCCAAGTGGGTGTGTATTCTTGGCTCTTTACTTATTATCAACGTTGGCTTTGTTGACCTTCTATCTTCATAAAAATAAAATAGCTTTCAACTAGTAGGAGTTAACAACGAATTTGAAATTGAGACAAGGGCGGTCAATTTCCTCATTACATATTGAATTCGTACAAATATTTTATTCATTAACAAAGTGAAAATTCTATTAATTATCGAGTGATTATACATGTGGGTGCAAGCATGGTAAAGTGGACAGCTCCTAATCCTTGCCTAGTGTTAATTGAAAGTGATTCAATTTTATGTACTGACTTTGGATTTTGTGAAGAAAAAAATCATAGACATTTTAAAAAACATATTGATCTACAAAGCCAAACAATTTATGATGACAAACAAATTCCAAGAAAAGTCTACGTATTTTAGAAAGACGGTGCAAGTGGTGTGCAAGTAGGTGATATTGAACAAGTGATTGTTTAAAATCTGTTTAAAATATGATAAAATTACATTAAATTGATGGTTTTCTACAAAGTTTTGTGATGATGCCCTCCAGTAGATAATGAATTCAAGGAATAAAAAGAAATCCAACTTCAAAGTAGTTAAGATCATGAAATCTACATCCAAAACCAAACTCAACCATTTGTTTTTGAGCATCACTTCTGATGCTAAGTATTGAAGATCTCAACTTGATATTCTACATTTGATTTAACACAACAATAGAGGTCATCATAAAAAATTCAATTTAAATAACGATTTGCTACTACTATTAGGCCCTTGGCCAAAAACATTATTGTTTTAGTATACCGGAGCACTTTTTTGGTCCACTTTACCATGCTTGCACCCGTGTCCTCCCAAATATGTTGACTATTAAACCTATAACACATATAAAATCATGAGTATGTCATCCAAACTCCTTTGATGACATGTCAAATCAGTATTTGTTCTAAGTTAGATCTGTACATACCCACACACTACTCAAATCCACGATGAAGATAAGTTACATTATTAGGCATGCGTATCTTCCATTATTTGATTTGCTGTGATTTGGTGACACCCACTATATATATATATTGAGACAGAAGGCCGACAGGCCAATGCCAAAGCATAGGAGACAGTTGACCACATGGCAAGTTTCTATCAAGTAGAGAGGAAATTTCACAGCCAGGAATCGAACCGCCAACCTCTTCCTTTAGATTTGGGTATCTCTCCACCATCATCCAGTAGTTTAGGGTCGACTTGGATCATCCGCTATATAGTTCTCAACACTGCCTTTTTTTTTTACAAGGCACCACTTGAATGATGGCACAGAAACTCTCAATTTTTGATGTGCTGGCAAAACAAAATATCCGAATTCGAGGGCGACATGAATAACTATTCGCGATAATTTTCCAAGCTCATCGTTGATATAGAATCAATACTTACATTATGAAATACGGTGTACTAAACTTAGTGCATCCAATACACGAGGAACCCTTAACCCTTTGTTGCAAAGCACCTACCTCATAGTTGCATTCAATAAAGGAGTGTCACATGATGTTAGGCATTCAAGGATTAAAAATCTCATCCTCCGGGAGTTATTTACATGTGAAGGAGAACACCTACCACATGAGATAAAAAAACAACACATCTCTCTAGAGTTTGTTGTGATGTCATTTCAATTGGGTCCCATTAGACTAAATCAAGAAATCTGATATCACATTAGAGGTCAATTTGGTGTGAAATAAAAATCACTGGGATATTCAATGTTTCTTTGCGTTTTCACCCTCCCCTCTTTGCCCTAGCAAGCATCAACTGTCACGATATCTATCCCATTGATATTTGAGATATACATAGAACATTATAATGTCAAAATATGTGGTAGGATGATATAATCCTACATGATTGAGACTTTGAGAATGCTCCAATAGCTAAGCAACTTGAGAGTGCTCTCTATAAATAGGGAATCTTGAAATTAAAGAAGAAATATGCTCATGTGATACTTGGTCATGTGAGTGAAAGCAAATTTTGCATGTTTGGTGGGGTATTAACAAGGATGTCATTTTGGACAAGTTGCTATTGAAATGAGGATGGATGTGTGCCCCAAATCAATGAAAGGGCGAGTGAAAGGGAAAGCCACATACACATCAAACTATATGTGTCTATTGATGCCCAATCGAGATATGTCAAAATGCATGTCAAAATAGAGACCACACCAAAGTGTTAGCATTTCCATCATATAACACACCTCTCCAACCATATGAAAAGAAGTGAAGGGATGATGACCACCCAAAGGAATCCCCTCAAAAAATGAAAATATTCTATTATTTAAGGGAACTATATAAAAAAAAGTTATCACAAAAGCCCTAGCCCATAATAGGTCTCTTGGGCATTTAAGGATTACCTCATGTCATCTAATCCCATGTAGGATTAAGTCTATGTCCTCAATAATTTTTTGGACCTTGATTCACATAGAAGATGGTCTTAATTGGGCTTATGTCCGATTAAGAAAATTTAGGAAATCAAACAAAGTGCCACCTCAAAAAAGAGATGTGTGACTTGAATTCCTTGTGAAAAACATAAGAACGAATCTTACAAAGTTTTTCCAAGAAATGTAGGAGGTTTGGAGAAAGAAATAGTGTTATGAACTGTTTTTTAGACCTTGATTGTGCAAAACAATGATTGGTTTTTGGAGTTGTGTTCGATTAAAAACAATGCCACCTCAAACTAATAAAACATTATTTGAAATTGTTACGCAAAAGACATGAATAAATTTCAAGAAGTTTTTCCAAGATGTTTAGGAGGTCTGAAGAAGAAATGTGTCATGAACATATATATTTTTCGAGTTTGATTGTATATATATATATATATATATATATATATATTCTTGATATAGGCTCAACTCACAAGAGTATACTATCAAGCTTACATTTTTCACATGGATTGTGGAACACTACTTCACAATACTTCACCCTACTTGTATAGGGCATGGGGTGCTCACTTAGTTAGCCTTGTGTTTGGTATACACATGTTTTTTACCCCGGTATTTGATGGGGGCCTATTAGAGTTATCCATTAACTCAACTGGAGTTTTAGTAGGGAGTTGATTGTTTCGCATGCATAACTTTCCATGTTCGGTAAGTTTTGGGTGCATGCTTGGAATCAATGTGGAGGTTTGAACGAAGAACATTCCATATTGGTTCATTGGGTATCAAACTAAATACCAAATATGACTGACAAGGCATGCCAAAATGAGTTTGGTACCCAATGAACCAATATGGAATGTCCTTCGTTCAAACCTCCACATTGATTCCAAGCATGCACCCAAAACTTACCGAACATGGAAAGTTATGCATGCGAAACAACCAACTCCCTACTAAAACTCCGGTTGAGTTAATGGATAACTCTACTATGTGAAGATTTAGAAATTTAAGTGACCCTGACTTTATAATGAATTGGTCTTTCAAACATGGCTTAGAATCCTACTAGTACTTATAATGTCTTAGCCATGTGTTTTCATACGATCCAATATAAATTATAAAAACCTAAAAACTAACTCCTTATGTTGTCCAACATAATACCACCAAATATGAAGCGTCCATGTGGAGAAGCTGGACTTATTACCTATCACAAGAAAAAGCATTTTACTTGCTAGTGTATTTGAGATGCTTTACAAGAGTATCTTGATTGGTACAAGACCAAGGAGAAGTATCATAAGGCCCTTTCAAATGCTAAACCCAACAAGTTGGATGCCTTTGGTTTCATTTGGTGTGTTAAAAAGATGATTGCTCAAGTGAGAGTTCGATTGGTGTACTTGGAGGCTGCAAGGTCATGTCATGGGTGTTGTGATGTAGTTGTCTTTGGGTCCTCTATCGGGCCCCCGGTTTTATAGCTTATGTTGGTTACATTTTAGTAGTTTGGACATGTGTTGTCTTGGCCCGTTGCACTTGTGCTTATGAATAGATGTCTCACGCTATCCTTGCACCATCCACTCAACATCAAAAGGCCCCTTGAATTGATCAACCCAAAAATTTGGATGCCTTTGGTTTCATTTTGTGGGTTAATAAAGACGATTGCTCAAGGGAGAGTCTGATTGTTGCTTGGAGACCCAAAGGTCATGTCATGGGTGTTGTGATGTAGCTATCTTTGGGCCCTCTTTGGGGCCATGGTTTTGCTTTATACCTTATGTTAGTTACAGTTCATTGTTTGGACTTGTGTTGACCTGGCCTGTTGCACATGTGGATATGAATAGATGTCTTAGGCCATCCTTGCACCATCCATTCGACCTTTCATCATCAACTTTTGTCTACTTTGAGACTTTGGAAAAGTGAATGTGTCTAAGCGTCAACATCCATGCACCCTTGCCATTCCAAAATTCCAAAACCTATAGTACACTCTATTATGTGCTTGTATTGTCTACCATGTGACACATCTACATATAAAGTTATGTCCCTAACCATCCCACACTGTCCGCTCAACCATTGGAAAATTTGTAGTGGTGACTGCATCACCACCTATGCACCCTTGCCGCGTACTCTTTCCAACATCACCACGACAATCTTAGCATCCACATTCTCAATTCTATAGTAGATTCTTGTGAATTGAATCTTGTCATTTTGTTCCAAAAAGCAAAGACAAAAATTAATGAACTTTTCTCCGCCACCCCCAATGACTATTAACAAACTTGTAACAAACATGGGCATTTGCAATCAAGGTATGTAAGTGTTATGTGGTTTGTTTTTCATGTTCTCCAACTTCTACCGATTAGATTTACACAACAGATCTCACGTTGCATTAGTAAATCTATAATGAAACACATGCATAATCCAGATTGAAAATCGGACCTCCCCTAATTTAGTTATGGTAACTAGAAGTGCATGTTTGTGTGATTTCTCAACTGTATAGGTACATAGATCCTCCCAATTGTGTTCACTATTGAGCATAAAGCAATTCTTACTATTTGAAAACGTAGTCCAATCTCTTCTAAACATGTGTCTTTATGATGTTTGGTCTTTGATCCTCACCAAACCACATACGAATCAAATATAAGGGTCCGATTATGAAAACGGGTCACTTAAGACCCCATCTACCTTAGTGTGGTTGGTGATGGAGATTGTGTGCGTATAGGTACATCTATCATTATAAATTTATACAAAAGCATAGCCATGCTAGAACTCGTAGGTGTGCCTTTCTAGCAACCACAACTTGTGTGTGACAATGCGGTCCTTGTCCTTGCCGGCAGAGAAAAAAATGGAACCTACATACATGTATGTGATATGAGATAGAGCACTCGAAAGTGCATTTGCCAAAGTTTACCTACCATTGACAAAATTGTGGGTGCTGAGAAAGTCATGGGCATCATGACCAGTGTTTCTAGCTGCATAGCTGTTGAATTTCGGGACCTACAGTAGTGTGATTGGAGTCTCGAAATTTGACAACCTTTATGTGATTAGTAGATCCAAAACAAATATCACATGCTCAGGGATTGAATGTGCAAACCTCGTTACTTCCAAACTACACTAAACATATGATGTAATGGAGCTCATACTATGACATCGTCGACCCACATGAATGATCTTGTGAGTATCGAATTGACAACTGGAGAAGGTGACATGGGACACTTGTTGTCACAAAAGAAGCTACGGGTGTCATTCTCATCAACATGGCACACCGATTATGATGCCACACTATATCGTATTTGTAGTGAAACACTGAAAAACTAGTTGTGACTAGATTGGTTATTGATCTCAATGACACACCTATGTTTGAGTGATGTGTGGTTAGGTCTGGATCTAACAACATACACCAAAAGGTATATGTTTAAAAGAGATTGGACTACATGCTGAATCTTTGTTAACCATTTGAGACTCAATAGCTAGTCAACATGATTGAGAGAGCACATATGACCATTGAAGAAGAAATCAACTTTTCAAATTGATAATGAACGAGATGTTCATGTGACCTCTGAGAATTATGAAGGAAATGGTCATGGCCTTGGCTCTGGTTTTGCTAAGCATCTCGTGCTAATCACATGTTAGATATCATATGGGAGGGGAGTGCAAAGCTAAAAGTGTTTGTCTAGAACTTGCTTATGTACCTAAATAAGTCAGATCGGACATGTTGGATGCCTTTGCTGCAATAGGCTACAACAAAGTCACTTGCATTGAAATGTCGTCACCTCAAGGAAAAGGAGCACACAACATGTGCTTTGCTAAGAGACCAAGAGTCACCCACCTATGGATAGAGAGAATTATCGCATAGGAGCGTACCTCTCTACCATCCAACAGGAAAGCATTACCTAGCCTTGTCTACTAGGCAATGCTTTCCTTGTCAAAAGAATCATAGTCAACATGAAGATTATTATTCTTTTCTAAGACTAGTAATTGCATACGTCCAATTCCCAACTATGTTAAGAGCTGAAGCGAGAAAAGTCTCGACATTCTCAATATATAAGTTTTGACACTAAATATGTTCATATTTAGTGTTGACTGACCTACCTAGCTTAGGGGCTATTTACACCATGGACCATGATGTCATCCCAAGGCCTTGTAAAATCTATGATTGGATGTTGAACTCATACTGGGACCACTTCGGTTTACACCAAGGAAAAAATGTTAGATTGACCATGGAGTTTGAGATCCCCAAAAGACAAGGACTACATTGTCCACGGACATGGTCCAACGGATTTTTGCAGTGGGAGAGGCAAAAGAGGTGCTCTGGTAGAAAAAGTCAAGGGCCCATGGTAGAGAAATGTTATTATAATATTTTTTATTGAAACTTTTTTGGGGAAGAAAAGATGAAGACAAGACAAGAAAAGTGGTCAAACTTGATTTTTGTTCAAAACCGCCCTTTTTGGACATATAGTAAAAAAAAATCAACACTTTTTGGTGCATGATCATTCCTCTTGATCCACATCTGGTTTACACCTAGTAAGGAGCCCAAAAACTTTGTAAATTGATTTTTAAGAATCAAACCATGGAAGTTGGACCATTTAATCGGACCATGAAAAAAGGCCATCTTCCATGATCCAACTTCATGGTCCATGGTGTAAACCGGCCTTTAGTACCTACGAGCTAGCTGGTAGTATTGCTGCAAACTGAAGCTCTCCTTGTCCAGTCTACCTTGACGTCAACCTTGCAGTCAAACAGTCTTGCAAAGACCCCACTTAACTTATAAAGTCCATTCAACACCAGAATAACCTAACACTTGTTCATGAGGCCTAGTACTAAGATATGTAAGCCTGTAACCGTACACTTTTCTTAAACGGTTGTGAATGTACAACTCTCCTAGATTTGTACTCTAATGAAGAGATGTGCAACACTTTTTTAGTTAAGATTCATACTGTATCATTTTATAATCGGTGTCCGTTTTAGGTTCACATACCTGAGGTGTTCTGTGCACAAGCAACCTGCAGGTTTGATGTTTGTGTATGTAGGTATTATGTGGCCGTGATATGGCCGTTATATCTTAATCAAACACCTATATTTGAGTGATATATGACAAGTCTCATAGCCAATAAAGGACCTTATAAACACATGTAATGATGAGATTTAATCAATATACATTGAGAATGTTGACATAGTTCTTGCTTCAACTCTTAACATAGTTGGGAATTGGACTTATGCAATTATTAGTCTTAAAAAAAAGATACTCTTCATGTTGACTATGATCCTTTTGCACCTCAACTCCAGTTTTGAAACTTGAACTCACATTGTTTGTGATTAGGAAAAGCTAACATTTGGATGTGGAAATTCCCCCTCCGACCCAACCGTCATACCTTTATGTAGATTTGTTCCTTAATTAGTTTAAGATAATCTTCACGTTGACATCTTATAACTTTTGCATCTCACCTCTGATTCCACAAATTGAACTCGCAATGTTTGTGATTTGAAAATACTCTCTGATACTTGGCAACTTCTGATCCAGTCCAAACCAATGGGGTGCAAGCATAGTAAAGTGGACCCAAAAAGTGTTTCGGTATCTTAAAACCATAGTTTTATTTGGTATTGCCTAAAAGTAGTAGCAAAATGTTGTCTAAATTGATTCTTTTTTCATGGTGACCTCTATTGTCGTGTTAAGTATTGAAATGTAGAATACCAAGATAAGATTGTCAAAACTTATCATTAAAAGTAATGCTCAAAAGAAAATGGCCAGATTTTGTTTTGGATGTAAATTTCATGACCTTAACTATTTTGATCTTGATTTTTTTCTTCATATTTCTTAAATTCATTACGCGCTTGAGGTCATCATTAATTATTCTTGTAGAAAATTATCAATTCAATGTAATTTTATCATATTTTAAATTTTTTTGACAATTATTTTTTCAATATCACCACTAGCACACCCACTTGCAATGTCTTCTAAAATATGTAGACATTTTTTGAGATTGTTTTTGTCAACATAAATTGCTTGGCTTTGTAGATCAATATATTTTGAAATGTCTTGGATTTTTTTTCAACAAAGTTGAAAGTTATTATATTGTTTTAAATCACTTTCATTTACACATGTGCAAGGATCAAGAGCCATCCACTTTATCGTCCTTGTACTCAAAGGCTAAATCTATATGTAGAATTGGAAGCCGTGCCCACAACAGGACCTTGGTCCGTACATGTATATTTTGTATGTGAATTCCTTGGCAGTGCTAGCATTTCAAAGCTCTAGTCAATGGGTCATGGAAGATTCTAGTGTTAATCTAACCTTCAAAGCTCATTCAACAATGGTACAACTATTTTCAAGACACACTCACTTGGAACTTAGGGACGCCTTAGATGGGTCCGGTCCAACAAAATGGAGCAATCCTATTGGTCGAGAGGTGTAAATTGAATCGAAGGTCTTTTGACAAGGGTCCAAGACCAAGAAAGAAGCAAAGTGAGGTGTTTCCTACATGAGATGATTTCGGAGGAAAACACTAATGATCCCAACTAAGAAATGAAACTCAAATAAAAGCTCATGTTTTGGAGAACCGTTTTGGAGGGTAAGATGCAAAAGGGAGAGTCCAGTTCGATAAATGGGGAGAACCGACCGCTAGTTACAGATGAACCGGTTGAGTTTGAGAAAAAACCGGTTGAGGTTGAAGCCTTTAGGAAAAATTACCGATCATTTTAGAGAAGTCTATAGAATATGCCCCAAATGCATGAAGAAAAACCGGAAGATGTCAACATGTAACTGGTTGCACATGGAAAACACCAGGATCTTGACCGACGATGCCCAGCAATCTCCCCGGACACGTTCCTGGACCGTGGACCCATCACAAGCGCCCCTCATACATAATCTCGGTGAATGTGGGCTGCTGGCTTATTAGTTTAATGTCAAGTGATCTGGAGGGTTAGCATCCCAAAATTGACCTGTCAGAAGATGCATCCGGGTCGCACTTCCTCAACCTCCATCGCTCCAAGATACATGCCAAAAAGCTTCATCAGGCTAGTGGTGACTTACTTAATCCACCGATTGAAGGCTTAGAGCGGAGCCGAGGTTCCATTTGAGAGAGCTACATGTAGTTGTTGTTGGGTGTGTTGTTGGGGTTGGTGTATAAATGCATGGAGTTCAGCTGTGAGACACTTAAAGCTTGCAGTGCTCACTCCTCATGCTGTAGTTCTGTGGGAAGCAGATTGTAATTAGGTAGACTAGTTGAGCAGATGGTGGATACATGGAAGTTGGGACCTTCCTGGAGGAGGAAGCAACCGCATTTTAGTCGATTGAGATGACATCTAAGAGTTGAGTGAGAATTCCGTCTCCAAGTGATCAAGGTTGATTAATTCGTTCCGAAGTTGGTACAGAAGGATGGCATTTGTTGCTGGTGGTGCGCCTTACGTCAGTGGGAATACGGAGGTAAGCTTTCATAGATACTTTAAACGACGTCGGCTCCCGACGGAGCAAACATGAATGAAGAATCTCTTCGCCTGCATGCTACTATCCTCTGTGGACTTCGAGCTTCAGATTGCCTACAAAGAAACTTGCAGGAGTTCATCTTGAGTCATCTTGAGGGAGGAATTGTTTAGTACGATTATAGATTCTTAAGTATGTTACAGATACCATCGATTCCACATACTTTGATGGAATCCATACACCAAAATAGAGCCTCCTTCTCAATGTGTAATATAATCAAGACCCGAAAAACTGCCTCTGACATCGACTCCGACTTGGTCCGTAGTCTAACTCCGTAAATCCGCGTCGGGTTCACAAACGAGTCCAATTTTTGCCCAAAGAGGTAATTCAACTTCTCTCATTTACACCAACGTCGGGAGTTTGGCGATGGCGTCATCTCTCTCTCTCTCTGCAATCAAGAACTTTGAGATGTTGATCTCATTCTCACTCTCTCTCTCCAATCAAGTACTTTGCGAGCTTGATGATCACATTATTTTATGTACAATGTACCTTGATTACATGTCACCACCTATGACAAGAAACAAGAGCACAAATTCTATAGGCTGACTCCACGAGCCCTTGTCGGTTGGCTTTGCTATACATGTAAGCTCAGTCTATGGCCCAACGGTGAAGCGCCTCTCATGATTCTATAGGCAATCAAGAACATTTCAGAGGCCTTGATGATCACACAATTTCGGGACAATTTCTTCCTGTACTACTACGTAGCCTGGTTTAGTAGGCTAATTGCTTGCATATTGCGTGATTGGGCCACTTCGTCAGGCTGAAGACGGAGGAGAATACAAAGAGGCTCCCGATGGCCACACAAACGTGCAGGAGACTACCGGACCTACGGGGGATGGATCGGTCGACATTTGGGGAAGGCCTGCGGACAAAGCCACCACAGGCGGCTGGAAAGCGGCCACTTTCATATGTGGTAAGTGTATTGTTTGTTCTTCTGATCATGGATGATTCAACATTGAATTATCACTTCCCACGAAAACTTTCTCCTATAGCATGTCAATTATTGTCGGAAGAAATCAACTTCCACCGGATGTTACATTTTTAAGCGTAGGATCGACAGAGCTGGGCAATTCATGCATCGAGGAGGACTCACCTTTAATTATGCCCGAAGGTCTGCAGTTGCATAACGTTGTGTCTGTACTTGTTCTCATCTTGTAACCAAAAATTCCTGAACAAATGCCATGGTTTCTTTCTTTCTTTTCTTTCTTGCGAAATCCTGTGTGAAATCTCATTTCATTAGAGTTATCCTTTAAGTCAACAGCACTTCACCTCGGGAGTTGGTCCCTATGAATTTCCATTGGTTGTTTTGCATAGTACGATTTTAATAATTTCCTTCCACTTGTGGTGTAAGCATCCTCGGAGGTAGTTGTTTGCATGTGAATGATGAGGAGCAACCTATTTCGGATAATTGAGGACCAAACTCATTTTAGCACCTCTTGGCATGCCAAAATTGGTTTGACCCTAAATGAACGCCCGATATGATTTTGCATCCTAAGATTCTTGAACGAATGCCATGGTTCCTATGTTTCTCTGTTTGTTGCAGCGGCGGCGATGTTCGAGACAGCAGTGAACTTGGGGATTGCCTTCAACCTCTTCTCATATCTGAATGGCCCCCTGCACATCAACACAGCCAGGTCTTCGGTCCAACAGACATGCTACTGGGGAACTTCCTACATCACCTCCCTTTTCGGTGGCTTCATTTCCGACGCATACTTGGGACGCTTCTGGACAACACTCATCTTCGGCATTGTCGAACTACTGGTAAGTAAAATCTCCTCAATTAACTTCACCGCTTCATTTCTGGGTACTTGTTGAAAGTCTCCGTGGGAATCTCATTGGGTCGTTCCTTGTTCGTAGAGTCGAGTCAGAGACATCAGCATTAACTGCTGAGCTGCCTGGTGGCATAACTCTTGTGCGTTAATGTGATGTAATTGCCACGCAGAACTTGAGCTCCTGGTCAACCTTGGTGGGTCCAAATTCTTTTTACCTTGGCCCAACTAACTGCTGAGTTTTTGTCAAGCTACTATGTGTGGCTGCATTCGCAGTCGTTGAGCTTCACATTTTATAAAAGGCGCCATGGTGTTTAGTCATGTGTATATTCCCTTAGCTCAGAAGACAAGAGCGAATCGCAGCAACCTTACATGTACCAGTAGAAAAAGGGGTCCTTATAACAATATGGTTTTAAACGACACAGTTGTGATGAAATCGACACAAAATTGTGTTGGTTTGGACCATGGTTGTGTTGATTGATAGTTTTGTGTTGTTTGGGACCCCTGTTTTCTATCAAGGTAGACTTGTGTTATCCAGATACTTATCTCTCTGCACCCACTTATGAAACACGCAATTAGAGCGAGATGATTAGCGTATCCAAATCCTGCCCATAGCCATTTGCCTCATTATTTTTGTAGCTCGTATGAATATCTTATTCATTTCCAACGCGAAGATTCACGTGCTCATGCAATGGTCATATAGGTCCCCCAATCATGTTGACCTAGGATGATTAGCATATTTTGATCACGTATTCCAATCTCTTGTCTATTTGGTGTCTGTTCTTAGATCCACACCTAACCACATACCCCTCAAATATTTTAGGTGTCCAGTTTATTGCTATGTTGGAATTAGGTACGTCTACCTTAGCAATGACTTGGTTGTGGGGTGATTGGCATCCTTGTCCTGGAAAGTTCCTTCCAAGCAATAGTGGTCTTGAGTCTTGAAATCACCAAGCATGTAGATTGCTGGTCGAAACTGCTCTTTGCATTCCCATTAGCATCGATCCCGGGGCCAAAGGCCGAAGGGTTCTGTATTCAGATTACAAGGATCTATAAGGCTTCGTGACAAAATAAACATGGAAGAAAAGATTCCGGCACTCTAATATTAAATTCAAAAGGGCGACAAAGCGGTGTGTATTCAGTCATGCGCTGTTTCCATAAGATGAGTGAATTGCAGCAGAGCCTACATGAGTGCTCACCCGATTCACCAAGGACCATGTTCACGCAAATCTACAGGAAGAGATTATGCACATCATTGAAGATCTTTGTAAACAACCTGTTGGACTATATATACAACATTATACTGGACGGATGAGGCGGATGTGTAATGAATGTGTGATTCACCAATATAATTGAGAAATGTTTTTTTTCCTTCATAGGGTGGAGGGCATCATAATCTCTTCCAATACAGATTCTGTGCTCTTGAAATAATCACATCTAGTTTCTTGGTGGAAACTCGTGAGTCCGTCCATAATGGTTAATAATTTCGATCGATTGTTGCAGGGTCTCGGCTTGCTCATCATCTCTGCGACGGTGGACGGGATCAAACCCACGTGCCCGTCGTCAAACAAGACGTGCCACACTGTGGAAGGCACCACAACCTACACGGTGTTCATGGTAGCGCTCTACTTGATCGCACTGGGCTCGGGTGCCCTGCGGCCGTGCTTGACGGGACTGGGGGCCGACCAGTTTGACATCGAAGACCCGAAGCAGAAGAAACGCATCCGGAGCTACTTCAACTGGCTCTTCTTCTACATGAGCGTGGGCGCGTGCTTCGCGTTGACCTTGATCATCTATATTGCGGAGAATGTGTCGTGGGTGTGGGGGTTTGGGATCATGGGCATGTCCATGGTGCTCTCCCTAGTGTGCTTGCTCGCAGGAACTTTGTTCTATCGCCACAAGAAACCCACGGGAAGCCCCCTCACGCGAATGGCGCAAGTGCTTGTGGCCTCGTTGAGGAAACGGAGATCCCCGCCGGCGGCGGACGAGGCTGTGTTGTTCGAGGTGTACGATGACGAGATTTCGGGAATCGCGACGGAGACTGAGCCAACACTCAAGAGATTCAACTCAAACAAAGGGAAGGTGGTCGGAGAGCCGACTTTGAAGAGATACTACTCCCTTCCACATACCAAGGGCATGGGGTGAGGCTTTCTTTCCACATAACTTGCCACTGGAATAGGCTCTTTCTTATAAAATAAAACTGATTTCAAAGTCTAGGAAGCTAAAAGACTTATGGGACTAGATGTACATCAAGGTGGGGTCACAAAGGCTAATTCCCTAAAGTAACGGAGTGCAATGACCTCCCTGAGATAACAGCTCATATCGACATGATGTTCTTAATTGATGGAAAGACTTGAGACTACCTAGGGCTACATTCTAAATAGAAAACCTATCTCTAATGGAGTTCATGTATAGTGGGTTTTTCCTTCTACCTAGAGCTTATGTACATGAGAATAGCACTTCTAGATATTAATTTAAAGTTCAGGTGAACAAGTGTTGAAGGAAAACTTAAGTTAGGTCTATATATAGAATGAATCCCAAATGAACCTCTTCATGTCCTTGCCATACACAACTTGAGCACAAGCTCAAGCTTGCAAGTTTGGAGATATGAACCCTTACATGTGCCTAAGATGATGGAGGTGTGTCTCAAGTTGGTTAGTTCTTGTTTTTCTTGGATTTGTTTAAAGATCTAGCCCAAGTTGAAATTCAATCCCCCAAACATGAGGAGCCAAAGTTCCACCAATAAGGGCTAATGTAAGGGTCCAAAGTCTTTTGCCTTGGCCCACTGAATTTCCAAGCTTGAGCTTTTGCTCAACTTGATTGTAGTTGGGCCTTCACAGTAGAATTTGTTATGTTTTTTATTCTTTTGTAAATGAAAAACATGTAGTTGTATGAAAATTAACAAAATATAATTTGACATTTTTAGAATGTTTCAGTGTATATAGGTACATGAATATAATCAAATGACAAAATCAACAAGAAGGCTAAGGTGTTTGAATGTGTTTGTGAAAGTGCCATAGGAACAACTTAACTAATGCGTTACAAAGAGATATACACTAGAAAGTCGTTAGGTTGTAGGTCACGTTGTGCAATCAAGTAGGAAATCATGTGCACCACCAATGATTCCAACCCTATAGTTGGTTTTGGATGCACACAACATTGGCAAACTCTACCAAATGTGACAATATCTTGATGTATATATCATGTGCAGATTGTTTGACAAAGCGGCCATAGTGACAGACTCGGAGACCACCTCCACCATCAACCCTTGGCGACTTTGCACTGTTACCCAAGTGGAGGAGCTCAAGACGGTCTTGCGTGTCATCCCCGTGGCAATGACCACCATGTTCCTCTACATCACCATCGCGCAGGTCCCCCTCTTCCCCCCCCCCCCCCCTCCCCCCCCCTCCCCCCCTCCTTCTATTATCTACATTAACTTACACCCCCCATAAGGCCATGGCACATGAGCCTTCAACATTGCCACTCTGGGCTTGCCACAACTACGGTTACCATAGTTGCAAGCCTCCAAGCAATAGCATGTACACTCTGAGCCTCAGTTGCTACCGGGTGGACATGGCATTGAATCTACATATGATGAACATGTTCTTAACAATAACAATAGGGCCACCCAAGCCGTAACAACCTTGTCCTTGCTAAGCTAAGCTCATGTGCCAGGGCCTATAGGCCCACCTACCGAAAAGAGCATGGGGTTTGTGGTGAGAGAGAGAGAGAGAGAGAGAGAGAGAATTATTGCATATGAATGTACTTCTTATCCATCTAACATTAAAACTTGACCTCCTATAGGTTTGTAGCCAAGTCATCTCAAATGACTTGCACTAGACTAAATCAGGGTCTTTAAACCTACTTCCGATGTCAAATATGCTAAAAATATAACTTTCGGGTTGCATACTACTTCACGACTTTTATGTTGGAGGAATGAGAGATATCCTCGTATATGATAATTCCCCCCTCTCTCTCCTTCGTGGTTTTTATTAGCTCGTTCTTTGTGGCTGAAGGGGCTCTAGTGTAGAAAAAAACAAATCCCTTACAAATTGAAGGCCGATTCATTCCAACTCAATCTCACTGGACTAATTCGGGGATTTTGACGCTATTGTCAGAGTCAAATCATCTACAAATAGTTGTTTCCAAATTATCTAGTAGCTCACTATGTTTTCACCACTCACATGGATGAGTTTACGTAGACAACGCAAATACCTAGCCACCGAAAGGTAGGCACTACTTACATCCTATCATGTGTACCCAAGGACTCTTCTCTTGAAAAGGTTAGGATTAACGGCCGCACAATTTCCATGTTGCACTCATTATCCCAATTAGTGCATGTTACTAATTGGACTTATGCAGTGCTGTAATTATTTAATGAGAATGTAATATTTTACCAAGCGAAGTCATTTATGTTCTATAATGTTGGAACACTGCGTATCATAACTCCGAATAGTAACACGCAGCAATTGGGATAACCAGTGTAGTAAAAGATCGGATGTTCATTCTTTTTTCTTTTTTAATTCTTTCTTTCTTCTGTGCAGGTCCAAACCTGGGCTGTTTCGGCAGGTTACACGCTGAAGAGAGACATCAGAGGATTCAATTACCCCCCGCCCATGCTGGCCGCATTCGCAATCGCGTTCGTGCTCATCGAAGTTGTCATTTATGATCGGTGGTTCGTACCCTTCATGCGCAACCGGACGAAGCACCGCCATGGCATCACGCACCTCCAGCGGATCGGGTTGGGGTTGTTGCAATCGATTCTCGCCATGGCCTACGGCGCCGTGTTCGAAACGATTCGGCTCAAGTCAGCGAAAAAGCACGGGGGTTACAATAACCCGCACCTCGTCGTGCCGATCAGCATTTTCTGGCTCATCCCGCAGTGGATCCTCGCGGCAAGCGCCGAGCTCTTTGCATACATCGGCCTGTTCGAGTTCTTCTGGGAGGAGATTCCGATCGAGATGCGGAGCCTGGGAGGGGGCCTCGCGCTCTTGTCCGCGTCCCTGGGTCTCTACCAAGCCGGGGTGCTCGTGGCGTTCACGAACCTCGTGTCAGCGAGTGACAATGGAGGGTGGCTTGCAGACTCCAACTTGAACAAGGACCACCTGAACTACTACTACCTCATCATCATGGTCATGGGCATGGCGAACTTTGTCGGGTTCTTCTACGTCACCAAATGGTACAACTACGTCAATTTCTTCAACCCGGCTAAGAAATCTCTCGGATCACGGTCCGAGTCTTCGGAATCCGAATTGGCCACGCAGGCGCCGGCCGGTTCTGCGCATCCCGACGTTCATGATTTCCAGCGGTCCGAGAGTCGAGTACCGCTTAACCGAACACATGTGAATGCTGTCCAAGATGATGAAATTCCAGTTAAAACCGCTACAACTAATGACGATCGTCAGGGCGATGTAATTACATCACCCGAAACCAGATCCACTACTAGTGCGGTACCCAAGAATGCCAAGTGATACTTGACATTACCACACTAATTACATTTAGCTCTGGACATGCAGACTTCATTTTTTAGT
Source organism: Polytrichum formosum (assembly GCA_964035585.1). Lineage (NCBI taxonomy): Eukaryota > Viridiplantae > Streptophyta > Polytrichopsida > Polytrichales > Polytrichaceae > Polytrichum > Polytrichum formosum. Next base: position 21,335,442 of record OZ037939.1, on the reverse strand, counting down.
GTCAGTAGGCTAGCTAGTTGCTCAAGACTGCGGATCCTTATCCAAGTTAGAACACCAGAATTCAGTAGACAGGAAGGAACTTGATGACATTGTAGTGAAAATTAACAGAGTCAGGGAACGATATTAGTTGCATCGAAAGCTACTCTCTACACTGCCATCGGTCACAGAACGAATAGAAATGTAGCAAGATACACATGGAAAGAATTAGGTCATGGTGTTACCCAGCTCCCTGTATGCTTCATCACTTCATGAGTTGCATACAATTGTATCAGATCAACAGAGCTCAAAGTTTTCGATTTCGAATGCCTGTGCAAATTTATATTCAGAAACCTTACTCATAACTTAGACAGGCATTGTGTAGGAGGTAATTAGCACATCCAGATAAATCTGCTGAGATCGTCTAATCCTTGGCATGCCGGATACACTTGGGGGGAGTTTTTTCAGGTATGTGTGCCTATCCCAGCCCTGTAGTGGCCACTTCCAACTCCAATGACAGTTTGGATTGTTGGATCGGTCAGTGAATTGGGAATAGCGTCATCTGATTATCAATTTTGAATCACACATATTAGAGTTATTGGTAAAGTAAAGCAGATGAAACCATGGTTTTGTCCCAAACCCTAAGTTTATGAGAATTTAACACAAAGTCACCCAAATGTTCTTAATGCTTAAAGTATCATACGCAAGTTGGAAGAGTGGTCACGTCGGGCTATTAAACACCGGCTTCTTAGCTTGTTCTACTAGGGTGGGTGGATCAAGCTAGCCTTGCATAGGCTGATATGGGATTTAGGATAGCGGATCCCATGTGCATACCCTACTTTGGATTGTAAAATTCTCTCGAAATTTGAGAGGTGAAAAGAGGAGGTCCCAAACTTTGTACCCAACTTTCAAGATAGGCTCCAATACATGACAAGCTAATGAGCTCTTATGGAAAGTTCTCTCAAAGAAGGATCAAACCCATGGTTTTGTCCCTCTTTGAGGAACTTTACAGATAACTCTATTGTTAATTCAAATTCAGAAATGTAAGTGCAATGCAAAAGTTAAAGAAAGTTGTGTAGTGAGATTATCTTTCGCTTTGAGTGATCTTAATTGATCCTCCCAATGCTGTGATTTAACAATGAACGTAGTTTTGGAATGGTTAATATACTAGGGCTCCGCTAGGTCACTACACTAAATAGTATATTTAGTGTTAGTTACTATTCGGAGTTACTCACTCCTATATCTTTTTACTATTAATGTAATTTTTTACCAACGAAGGTCGAATTGGGTTGTTGGACATTATAGAACATTAACATCTTTACGTGGTAAAAAATTACATTAATAGTAAAAATATATAGGAGTGAGTAGCTCCGAATAGTAACTAACACTAAATATACTATTTAGTGTACTAATGTCAACTCAAAATTCTACGAAGAGATACTAGACGTACTTCTTGTTCATATAAAGGGCGGTTTCAACTGAAGGCCATAATCTGCATCTCATGTGAACTTTGAGGTGATGCCACCTAAAATTAGAAACAAACATGCAAATAATAATCTCCCGTGTATTGCACTCCATATGATAATGTAATATTTTACTAATTTAGAATAAATTTTTCAAATCAACTCAGTTGCAATTACTTATGCTAAGTGCAATTTCTTTTGTTGTGAAACTATTGATGCCAAATTTTTTAATGTAAATGATTTCTTTCTCTTCAATTTTTTTCACACAATCTCTTATATTTTACATATTTTTATACAATCAATTTCTTTATCAGATTGAAATTTAAAGGATTGATGGTTTCATGGCAAATTTTATCTAATAATACACGATTTCACCTTCCAACATTTTGTATACTTTAAAATTTCCTTGCTGGTTATTTCTTTTAAAAATAAAGACAACATTGCCAACAATTGCACTATACTAGTTTTGAATGAAATTTGTTACTAAAATTATGAGCACATGTATACTTGGCAATCTCATCGATACGTATGTCTTTGTGGGGCTCAATGTATTCTTTACTACAAGCCTTAGGGGTTGTTCACATCATGGACCATGAAGTTGTCCCAAGGCCTTGTAAAATATGTGATGGGCTGTTGAACTCGTCCCGAGACCACTTTGGTTTACACCAAGGAAAGAATGTCATAGTGACCATGGAGTTCGAGGCCCCCAAAAGACATATTTTAAGGCCTACATTATCCACTGACATGGTCCAACGGGTTTTGCGGTGGGAGAGGCAAAAGAGGTGTTGTAGTAGAAAAAGACAAAGGCCCTTGGCAGAGAAATGTTGTTATACCTAAAAAATTTAAGAATTGTTTTTGGGGGAAGAGAAGATGAAGACAAAAGAAGACAAGAGAATGGTCAAACTTTTTTTCAAAACTGCCTTTTTGGGGCATATATTGAAAAAATCAACACATTCACGCTTAGGTGCATGGTCATTCCTCTTGGTCTACATTTGGTTTACACCTAGTAAGGGGCCTAAAAACTTTGTAAAATGATTTTATGAAGAAACCGGACCATGGAAGTTGGACCATGAAAAAAGGCCATCTTCCATGGTCCGACTTCATGGTCCATGATGTAAACCAACCCTTAACACATGCATACCACTCAATTATATTGAGTGCCCAATTGAGACGCAACCACATAAGGCCCACATACCTTAGTGAAGACACAAGTGAGTTTGAAGTTGCCCCTTCCAATTGTTTACTTTTTATTTTTTAATCTATTAGACCGACATGCACACTACATTTCAATGCCATTCACAAGAATCATTGACATGTAAGATTGGATTTAGAAAGAGATTTATGCCTGGTTCATGTGAACCTTGTCGACATATGTCGGGGCCCATGTACTATATGAAAGTCCATCGACATATGATGGCTCTAGCCTAGAAGACTTTGAAAATTGAAGACATGCCTTGGGATCACACTACTAGAAAACGCCATGTTCCCAAAAGGCACTCATTAGCGCACCACTCACATGACAAGAATCGAGTTCAATCTATGATCGTCATAGATTTCACATGACTTTCGTTCAATATGGTCATGTGGTCATGGGGCAGTGCTTTTCGAGACCGTGGTTTTTTTTCTGCATTGAATGGTGATCATCACAAGTTGACATAGAGTGCATGCATAGCAACCAAGTTGAACGGTGGTGTTTTTGAAGAATGATGTGGCACTAGGACTAGAGAAAACTCCATCTATTGTAATAAACATTGTGGACTATTCTTTTGAGTTTATTTCCATTGTATAAACATTGGAAATATCATTGTGGATTCACATTACTTACCAACCCATAATATTCAACATCAACGTCCACATTATGGGTTACAATAATTTTATTAACCTCTAATTTCCTACGTCCAATTATTCTCAAATATGTCCAAAAAATGTGACCTCAATTTCAGTGACCATAGCTAAAGATTTAAATATTCTTGACAAATTCAATTGTACAGATGTTTGCAAGTTAGAGGTGACCACTTATAGTCCAAATTTTAAATGTTAAAGCTCTATTATGTAGGAGATTATAGGAATGTCAATAATGGTCTTGAGGGGTAAACAATTTAGAAATTCAATTAGAGTTGATTTTTTGATTGAAAATCCACTCAATCATCTCCAAATGCCCAAATGTTATCCTTGTTCAAAAGAGGGGCAATATACCTACTCAAATCAACTCACAAATCTTGAAACCATTCTTTTGTGATGTTTTGAGAAGCTTTTGCAATTTGAGGCGCAGTGTCATAACTACACACCTTCCACATGAATTTACACCCACCAACACATGTCCAACGAAATAATCCAACAATAGATGTTTAGGATACGTTGAGTTTGAGTGTCACACAAATTTTCATCAATTGGGAATCATTTGCATATAGGGATCAACACAATAAAGCATGTTTAGGATATGTTGCTCCTAAACCACAGAGGTGACAAATGTCAAGTTTTGGTTCATGGACCAATTCCATTATAAACTAGTTGAGAGCAAACTCCCATATTTGAATTAATCCAAAAAATAACTAACTTTGTTGAATCAAAATTATCCACGTGACATAACATAGCAGACTTGAACAATAACAAGAGGAGTAGTTGAAATAATCGAGAAACCATCTGAACTAGTGTCAAACACTAGAAGAATCCTTGTCCATTCCAACCATGGTATCAATGACTCATTGTCCTAAACAACTTATTAAATGACTATCACACCTACCCGGTTCACATGTTGTGACGTGTCCAACATGGCCGTCATTTTTAAATGACTCACAATGAACTCTATTGAAGACCTTACAACATACTCATTTTCCGTCTACCATGTATCATCCACTCCATCCATTCACGTATACGTGGATAGAAGATTATGACTTGGCTAATTATTAGTCATTCTCTAGTAGTCATTTAATGATTGCGTTTACACTATAGCTTTGTATTAGCATTCATTTATGATGTGGCATTATGTCCTTTGAATGATCTGGAAATTAGGGAAATATTGAGTTCACATTATTCTTAATAATAATGACGTGTCACAAGAATGACTAGATTGACCACCGTCAACGACTTTATGAGATTTAATAAGTTGAGGTGGCAAAATGCCCGCTACACCCTAGAGGGAGGGAGGGGGCTTCGGAATTAGGGTTAGGGTTTGGGCTAAGGGTTGGGTGCAACAGTTTATGTGCTGGGAGGGAGACGTAGGGTCTCTCTTTTGGGATCGCCATCGCCAGGCCCGAGCTCCATACGACCGCAACACCCTCTCTCTTAGCGCCATGGGTGCCTACAAGTATGTCGAGGAGCTATGGCGCAAGAAGCAGTCCGATGTGTTGCGTTTCTTGTTGCGTGTGCGCTGCTGGGAGTACATGTAGCTACCCAACATCGTCCGGTTACAAGGCGAAGCAAGGATACGTGGTGTACCGCATCCGAGTTCGCCGTGGAGGGGTCAAAGCAAATTGCTCATGACCATATTATGGTCACATAGGACATTAGGGATTAAGTAGGAAAATATGTGCATCTAAACAACATGACTTGTCATGTGCCATCTAGACCCAACCTTCAACCATAGCCACACTGGTTTGATTATACCAGCCTACTTGTGGTGAGGGGTTTCAAATGAGTTTAGGGTTGCATGTAATCCGTTGGAGCCATCAAAAAATCAATCCAACATGGTTATAGAATGTTGTGATAAATCCTAACTCATGGGTGCAACTACAACTACTTATTGTGCATTGGCAATCCATTTGCCAATTGCCAAAATAGGAACGAAAGTGTAGTGCATATATTTTTAAAGTTTGGAACTGGAGCCCCACTTAAATCACTGAAACTTGGAATCTTGATAGATAGATAGATAGAAACTCTGGTCCCTTTTTAGCAAGGGGCCGGCGTGAATAAAGTGTCCGTTCGTAATGCCAATGACCCAATGCCCACCGGACAAGGGGACATTGGGATAATACTACTCTCCCCTTTCAAGGATGGACACTATAGTGACACACTATACTAGTTCCTAGCTAGCCACTAGTGCCTTGAAGATACCGGACATGGTATCCCCCCAAAGGGCTTTGAGGTACCCATACAACAAGGTCCAAGGACCCCCCCACCATAGTTGGGTGGACTAAGGTGGTGAGCACCACGCCGGCATGGGGAATAGAACCCACAACCTCCTCATTGGGGGCCATGAGCCCTAACCACCAAGCCAAGGCCCGTGGTGCCTGAATCTTGATACATCATGCCCATATCACATAAGGTGAGCGAGTCTAATTCGGTCACTTGTTTTAAACGGAAACCTACATCTTAGTGGTGTGTGGTTAGGTGTGGATCTAAGGGTTGGTTCACATATATAGTTGTCTTTGGGGCCAAAGCACACATTGTATTTTACTACAGTGTGCAACTAGCGAGGTGGCAGGTCTAGGCAACAACATGGATTTGGTTGCAGAGTGTCACCACCCGTCTGGTTACCAAGCCTCCCAAGCAGTTGCTTGCCGTTGAAATAACCCATTTTGGGCTATGTGCCCAAGCTTCCTACCAGTATTACCAAGATAAAGGGGATTTAGTAAAAACATAACCCCCATAGTTTTACGGTTTGGTTTCCTAACATCTACCAAGGGGGTGGTAGTAAAAATTGACCCTCTATGGGTTGGTTGCTTATTCATCCCAATTTAAGCTCATTAGACTAATTCGGGGTCTTTGTCCTGGATTTAGGGATTGATTCATTTGAAAATAGTGGAATCCGAACTGAGTAATAGTCTCTACAATAGTAATCAACATTTCCACTTTCCCCTCCCCCATTTTGCCCTCCCTCTCAATAGGTACTATGAACATTCACCCATAGATTTACAGGTAAGTAAGGGTAGGTTTCCATGTATGTTGCTCGCCCACCAGATTCTAGTGGGAATAAGGACAACTATAGATGAAATATGGTGGCGTAGGGTATCATAGTGTCAACCGACCATTATTATCTTATATGTTTAGTGGACGCATGGAAGTCTAGTGGCCCGTGGTCACGGCCCTCCACACTATGAAAGGTGACCAAAACGTGGTTGTTTGGTGACTTTTGTTATCTTCATGAGAACACACATCCAACCCACTATTGTCTAAATATAGTAGGCCAATGATGGACAAGAAACCCCACCGAATTTGTCTCCAATGCGTCTTTTGTGAACTAAATCTGGGATCTACGATGCTACTAATTACAGGATGGCACCATGATCTAAAAGAACTCAAAAGTAAAGGCTTGATAATGATATAATGAGCTGCCTTTTGACCTTGAGTGATGTGGGTGGGGTATACATGGCAAGGAGGGACACGATCAGTCGAGTTCCTAGTGTTTCCAAGTCCCACCAGTTAGGGCCACTTCACACATGAGACTGAGAGTCCGTGACCATTACACTTCAAACACTCTCATTGGTGGAAAAGGCGGAGCCGGTCCAAGTTCGCTTCACACTACGCTTGAGGGACCGACGGAGTATGTGAATGCAAGATGGATGTAAAAGTCTACATGGATTCCTACATGGCATCGAATGGACCATGTTTCATGGTCACTTGGACTATTTTCAAAAACCACCTCTTGGAGGTAGGCCTCACACAAACCTGGGAGACCATGGCACTTTGAATGCTCACAATTGTTGATTTATTTTATTTTATCATGTGTGAGGACCCACGTGAATAGAAATTCATTGAAATAACATTTGGTTGAGGGCCTGGTCACATATGACTTCACACTACACTTGAGGGTCTGTGACCACACTACATGATTTGGGAGGTGTGTTGGGACGGCCTTTGGACACTTTCATTTGGGCTCTCACAATTTCATGGTCACGCCTCTTGGCTCGTGTGTGAAGTGGCCCTTGCATGTTGGACATCTTTCAGCTTCTTCTCTAATAAATTGGGGCATAATTCATTCCATAGATGTCTCTAAAATGATCGATGGCAATTTCCGGACGCCTTGATAAACTTCAACCGGTTATTTCTGAAACTCAACCGGTTCATCCGTAAGTAGCGGCCGGTTCTCCCTGTTCACTGGGAGGGACGGGTTATATGGAGGAGGGTGAGGCCTGGGGGACGGCACATGGCCAATTCATTAAATTAAACAAGGACAGTGCAGCTGGGGCCAGACACGGTTGGGAGGGGGTCGGTAGGCAGCTAGAGTAGAGGCACCCATAACCGATCACTTAAGAGACTCTTTGCTAGATCTGAAGAAGTATAAGGCGGTGCAATTTTCTCCCATGTAGGAAGATAGGATTGCAAACTTTCCGATAATTTTATTCTTTGAACTTATGAATTTTTGAATCCAAAAGTTGGTCCTAACATATATGCCAATGTCTAGAGTCTGTCATAACCACTCACTCCTCCTCACTCAAAACCAAGACAAGTGTCATGACATTATCGATTCCAGCCTAATCGAAATTAAGTCCCAGCCTAATCGGAATTAAGTCGCAACTTCATCGAATTCCGGTACTCTATACATTGTCGATGAGGTCATGATCCAGAACATGCGCCTTTGCAGTTATGATCGGGGAGAACCGGTTGAGTTTGAGAAATAACCTGTTGAAGTTCAAGACTGTAGGAAAATTACCGATCGTTTTAGAGAAATTTATAGAATATATCCCAATTTAATAAAGGAAACCCGGAGGATGTCAACATGTAACCGGTTGGACTTGCAAACACTCTGCAGAGCAACCAGTTACACTCTGCAGTATAACATAGTACACTGTGGATGAAGTAGAAATCTAGCAGATTAGATATACTGTACGTACGGCTGGGGCGAACCAACCCCTATATTGGTACCTTACCGGGGAGGGCGAACGGCTGGGGATTCGTGGCATTCACTTAAAATCAACCATCCTACATACCGTGGATGAAGTGGCTTCAATACAAAAAGACCCCCTATGGGGTTGAGGGCCGATTCATTCAAATGTGACATCACTAGACATCCGGTAAGGTACCAATGTATGGGTCGGTTCGCCCTAGCCCTGTACGTACCTGTGTTATATTTATGCAGTAGAATGGGATGCCAGCAGGTTAGAGAGGTGCTTCCTGCAGCCAAGTTCCGACGTGCATGCCAGCTGGCAGCCCCCTGCCATTGGGCAGGCTGCGGGACCCACGTGCCTGCCCGCCGCACCCTACAAGGCCCACGCCAGCGCCCCTCCATATATATATATAAGGTAGAAATACCATAACCCGTTAAAATAAGGTGATTCGCATTGAAGATCTGGTCTGACAATCATGAGATAATTTTCCAAGATAGATGAGAAGGATTCATGAAGAATGCAAGTTGTTTCGTATTTTTTTGCCTTGTAAAAAGATTCCAAATTTTTCAAAGTGGAAAGTTTGTCCAACCCACTTCCCATTCACTAGGTACTCCGCATTTCAATACAGAACATCGCCTAAACCCGTTCATCATGAGTACATTAGACCTTGCCTCCCATTGGCTACACTGCATTGAAGTTGCTGCCGAGCCATGCTCCATTTAAGACATGGCACTTCACCATTATGAGGCGGTCTAGTGCACGGCTTATGTGTACTATAACGGGTTATGGTATTTCTACCTTATACGTATATTAAGTTATATATAAATTTGGTCACTCACGCTCCCCGGGAGGTTACTTTTGACGGGTTACTTTTGTGTTTTTGCCTTGCACTGTAACGCAGAACCATCAAAAACTACCTTTCAAATGACGGGTTGAGAAAATCTTAATATGGTTTGAGACAACCCTAAACTATTGGATGATGATGGAGAGATACCCAAATCTCAAGGAAGAGGTTGGCGGTTCGATTCCCTGTTGTGAAATCTCCTCTCTACTTGACATAAACTTGCCAGGTGGTGAATTGCCTCATGTGCTTTGGCGCTGGCCTATCGGCCTTCTGTCTCAAAAAACAAAAGAAAATCTTAACCTTTCACATTAACTTGGAGATCAGATCATGTTTTTGCAAATATAGATGTAGAGAAGTTTAAACTACTTACAATTTGTAATCCAAATTAAGAACTCTCCAATTTCTTATGTTTCAGCATAACTCAAATACTGCCCTCCAACTCTATCCCATATTATGATACTCGCATCAAAGCATCCAAAGTGTCCAACTTGAATGAGGTTTGTGATAGCATTTTGTTTTGAAAATCCCCTCTCACAAATTGCAATGCTCGAGGGATTGACAAGAATTCTTGGCTAAACTTTCATGAGATGTGGCCATTTCGTTAATGCCCCTACAAAATTGCCATGCCTCATGCAATAATTTGTTTTCACATTCATGCCTCAAATTTCCTACAAACTCAATCGACTCAAGCTGCTTGCATCACTTTCAACCATTGTCAATCCAAAAATTTATGATCAATCTCTCGAACCATTGCATTGATATAATAATACGAACTTCTTCATCACTTGGATCATACTTTGGACTTTGGACTTTGGACTTTGGATCATACTTTATAGGAAACATGTAAATCAAAAAACATTTTGTTCAAACTATCCACATACATGACGAGCATAGAAACCGAACAAGTTGGAGGAAAATGAAGAGCCTCCCTTTTAGCCACCGTGGACTTGTCATCATTGTTCTCTTGTGGTCACGTATGGACTATTTTGGCATACTTTTGCAACTTGCACCCAAACCCTATTGTAATTTAACACAACATTCCTCTCGTGCAGAGCATTTCACACAACAATGTGTAAGCTTGTCATGTGGTCTCGTATGCATAAGCCATTTCTTGCCATGTAAGGTTTGACCCCCCCCCCCAACCAACCCCCTCGGCGTCATGATTAAAACGATAGAAAATGGGAGATGAGACTACACACTAGACAACATTGCGCACCACACGAGGCCTAGAAATGAATGTCTTACTTAGGCATCGCACCGGACTTGACTTTTGTGTTTCCTAGGGTGACTTGACAAAAAGGTCTACAACATCCTTTGGTTGAGTGATTATAAAATGTGCACTAGACTCCAAACATACTTCCTCGTATAATACGATGAAACTTTAAGGGGTGCAATTAATGCATGTCATTACTCAGCACCTACTATTTGTTTAGTGGGCCCTTGGAATATAATAGTCAGATGCTCGAAAAGCTGTAAAATAATATGTTTCTAGTTCCCAATTGGGTGAAAATCTAATTGAATAAAAGATGATAATAAATGCACCAATTCATCCACCTCCCAAAACACAACAAAAATACAACGAGGGAATCAATTATGTTACAAACTACATTTATGTGTCGACTTGGTAACGTGTTGATTTTGTACATCATTGGATCGTTGCGTAAGACGAGTTGGAATATGATTCTCTTTTTCAGAGCTAACTAAATATTTAAACAATGATCCACTCAACATTATTTCGACTTACAACTTGACCTTTAATGTCTTGCAAATGACCATTTGTTGCATAATGAAAAACATGGTTCCATTTTCATATTCGGTCATGAAAGGATGGGCCAAGAGTTATCGAACTTCATCTCTTTACTATTGATCCAATGTTGATATATACCCTTTATGGTTTGTCATGTTTTTCAGTGCTAACTCACTACTCAACCAATAATTCATTCACCAACATTGATGCAACTCGTTATTCAACTTGTTAGACCCTAACCACACATACGACAATGACTCATCCCACAACGTCGTGAATGGTTTAGGGCTTAGGGTTACCACCACATAGCGGGAAGTAGAAGTGTGTGTTGAATGAGTTGTTTGCTTCCCTAGCACATGCGAGTATTGTGATACCTTCCAGGGGGGAAGTGCCTAGAAGAGGAGGAAAAATTGAAAAAAATGCAGATGGAATTCTGCCACATAGGCAGAAAAATGTTCTCATCGTGTGGTGATGGGACACCAAAATTTCACAAATTCTTGGGCCTTACTCTAAATAGGAGTTAGTGACTACACACTTGTCGTATGGTTAAGCCCTTAATCTCAGACATGTGAAATACAATTTGTTCAGATACGATCGAGCATGTATTTACCTTAATTCAACATCCATGTCGTCTTTTGAGAAGTTTCAATCAATCACATGATGACACATGTGCTTTTTTTTAGGGGAGACAAATTGCCTAATCTTACTCACACGTAGGGTACAAACACTAAAAGATTAAAAATTAAAGTCCTATATTTGGTTTGGTTATGTATTAGGCATGATTGGATCAAAATCTACTTATGCAAACTTGATGTGATCAAATGAGCAAGCCAGTTGTCAATGTTGATGAGTGTTTGGGGAGATTTTAGGGCCACTTCACACACGAGACTGAGAGCCCATGGCCAATACATATCAAGCACTCTCACTGGTGGAAAAGGCAGAGCTGTTCCAAGTACGCTTCACACAACACTTGAGGGACCAACGGAGTATGTGAATGCAAGATGGATGTAAAGTCCACGTGGATTTCTACATGACATCAAATGGATCAGGTTTCATGGTCACTCGGACTATTTTCACAAACCATTTGTTGGAGGTAGGCCTAACACAAAACCAAATTTGATTGGTATGTGGTTATGTGAGGATCGAAGAGCAAACATCACAAAGACACATGTTCAAAAAAGATTGAAATACTTCTTCGAATATTAATAACTACTCTACACTCAATAGCGAACACAATTGAGAGGATCTATGTCTCCCATATAGATAGATAGAAACTCCGGTCCCTTTTTAGCGAGGGGCCGGCGTGAATAAAGTGTCCGTTCGTAATGCCAATGACCTGATGCCCACCGGACAAGGGGACATTGGGACAATACTACTCTCCCCTTTCGAGGATGGACACTATAGTGACACACCATACTAGTTCCTAGCTAGCCACAAGTGCCTTGAAGATACCGGACATGGCATCTCCCCAAAGGGCTTTGAGGTACCCATACAACAAGGTCCAAGGACCCCCCCCACCATAGTTGGGTGGACTAAGGTGGTGAGCACCACGCCGGCATGGGGAATAGAACCCACAACCTCCTCATTGGGGGCCATGAGCCCTAACCACCAAGCCAAGGCCCGTGGTGCCTCTATGTATCCCATATATGAAATCAACAACCATGCACCTCTGATAATCATAACTACATAAGGGGAGGTACGATTTTCGATCTGGTTTTAGCAGATGTTTCATCATAGATTCGCTAACGCAACATGAGTTTTGTTGTGTGAATCTAATTGGTAGAAGTTGGAGAACATGAAAAACAAACCAAATAACACCGACCACATACCTTACATATATACTGTATTTACTGTAGATAGTTAGCACCTACGTAGCGCATCTTTCCTTATGTATAGGTATAGGTATAGGCTAGGCTAGGCTATGGCACCCATGCTATCATCACATGCCATGCCATTCGACTTGCCCCTCGTGATCACTACATCAACAAAACCTCTTTTGCTTCGTGCGCAGCTACACACTACCTACATACTTAACCCGCTCCCCACCACCGCTATCGCCAATTTCAATCCACCCCACCTCACGATCACGCTCCACACACGCGCACCACTCTCCAAATTGGCATCTTGGGGCTGGATTACCGGTGCCCACGAACCTCTTCCATTCTGAAGCTTTTGGGAGTGGTTTTGGGAGGTTTCAGATTGGCAAGGGAGATGGCGGCGGCATGTGAGCAGAGGGTGAACTTGGATGGGGAGGTCATCAAGCCGCTCAAGATCTGCATGATCGGAGCGGGAGGGTTTATTGGTTCTCATTTGTGCGAGAAGCTGATGTGGGAGACGGAGCACAGTGTCCTGGCCATCGACGTGTATGGTGACAAGATCCAGCACTTGTTGCAACCGGGACAGAAGTGGAGCAATCGCATTGAGTTCCACAAGATCAACATCAAGAGCGACTCCCGCCTCGAGGGTCTCATCAAAGTATCTGACCTGGTAAAATGATCGTTCGGTGCATCATCATTTATGCTCGCATTCCCTCTCTGTGTTTGTTTGTTGCAATTTTCGGAGTTGTTGTTGTTGTTTTCCAAATTGTATTACATATCAATCTGAGGGCAGCGATCATCACGAGCTGAATTTTGTCGAGGTGTGCTTGTTTGTCTTCCCTCAACTGTAGTGATGATGAACGCCTTGGCAATTTAGGAGCTTCCAAAATTTGAGGGCAAAATGTAAGGATTTTTCTTATCCAAAATGTGGAGATCTCAGTTTTGGGTCTGGATGTCAGACAAATTTTTCTTTAAAGGTCTGAAGGTGCATTATCCTTGGCGGCTGCATTACCTCTGTGTCTTTCTGTTGCAATTTTTGGTGTTGTTGCTTTTATAAGAAATTTATTCTTTAATCTGGGGCCAGCGGTCATCCCGAGCTATATTTTCTCGAGGTGTGCGTATTCCTCCTCCCCCCCCACCAATCTGCAGTGATGGTGATAGCCTTGGATATTTTGGAGCTTCCAAAATGTAAGGATTTTTCTTCTTCACAATGTGGAGATCTGAGTTTGGGGTCCGAGTAACGACACATGTTCCTTTAATTGTCTGAAGGTACATCATTTCTTGGTGGTTGCATTCTTGTCTGTTTTATTTTTCGAGGCTGAATTTCTGGTGTCCATGTTTCCCCAATTTTGGAGATTTCCCTGGAAGGATTTCAAGATATGGAGGAAAAAATATGTTTTCTTATGCGAAATGCTGAGGTCTTAGTTTGGGGGTTCTTAGTGTCGACAAATGTTCCTTCAAAGTAAGAGTATTTGTGATGTTGGAAATTGATTGCTTGCTTGACATGCCTTGCAAGTCTCACTGACCAATTTCTTCCAACTCACAAATCATCCGATGACCAGCTTAGCGATGGCACATTTAGTGGGACATTCTCAACTGTCTGTCCGAATTTCGTTAACATTGTGCTTGTTCCTGTTTGAAGGCATCGATTGTTGTGTGAGGGGATAAGCTACGCTATAGTCCAGTGTCAGGCGATATTCTGGGCAAAATAGGTCAATGTTCAAGTTTTTCCAAATCCAGCCGCTCACATTCTGAGATCCAACCTGTCTTGTTACCATAAAATCACAAGATACGAAAATTTAGGCGGTTGTCTGTCAGGGTCCCCCAAAGCTTGTTGTGTCGTTTTTGCGACTACTCAAAGCTACATAGATAATAATTGATGCCTTCAAGTGGGACAACAAGCACAATGTTATTTCAGAAATAACCGGTTGAAGATCAAGACTTAAGGTAACTCGCCTAGTTATCTGTCAGGGCCCCACATTGTGTTTTTGTCTTCCAATATAACTATGCCTTGTTTCTTAGTACAAGTAGTAACTGGAATCATTCACCATAGGATTAACCGAATCAGCTCTCTGTCTGCTTACACGGATGATTTGATTAATCCTCGTGGTGAATGGGATTGTTTGTGAAGGATTCTACATTGTGCGTGTTGTTCCAATGAAACGCACCAACTGTTGTTTACTTGTTGACCAATTGTCTCTTTTGAAAGCTGCTTGGGATTACAGAGACTGAATTTAGTTGTGGTGGTTCATTAGTTTTGTGGCATTTGAATCTTGAATACGCTCTTTCTGTGGACAGAGTGATTTTGGTTAATCCTTGTGGTGAATAGGCTGTCTAATAAGAATTAACTTGGCTGTTCTGTCAGGATTCCACATTGTGCTTGTTGTCCCAATGGAAGGCACCAGTTGTTGCCCTTCTGTTTGTCCAAATTGTTGATCATTTATCTCTTTTTGAAAGTTCCCTGGGGTTTCCAGAGGCTTATTTAATTTTCTGTGACTCTTGTCATTCCAAAACCAGACTCTTCAAGATTTACATACCGCAAACCGAATGAATGAATGAATGCCCAAGCACAATCAGTTTTTGTGACTCTTGTCATTGATTCATTTGGTTTGGGGTATGTGAATCTTGAAGAGTCTGTTTTTGGGAACACAGCTGACTCCTCGCTGTGGGACTTGTCTCTCTGTGTGATCAGGTGATCAACTTGGCTGCTATTTGTACCCCAGCCGATTACAACACTCGGCCTTTGGACACCATTTACAGCAACTTCGTGGATGCATTGCCAGTGGTGCAATACTGCCGTGAGAATGGAAAGCGCCTCATTCACTTCTCCACTTGTGAGGTGTATGGAAAGACCATCGGCAGTTTCCTCCCGAACGACAGCCCCCTCAAGAAGGATCCTGCCATGTACCTTCTCAAGGAAGACGAAACTCCCTGCATCTTCGGCTCCATTGACAAGCAGAGGTGGTCGTATGCTTGTGCTAAGCAGCTCATCGAAAGGCTCATCTACGGTGAGTTACTCCTGTCACTCCACGTGGGAACTGAGTCTGTTTCAAACAATGTAAAACTGCCATGTGGTAAAGTTTCAAGGAGCTTCATGTAAACAAAGCCTGAGAAGCATGAAGCACCTCTGCCATTCTTTGGTGACTATTGCAGATGTAAACCCTTCGTTACAGATGCAAACCCTTTCCGGAACATGGAAAAGAGGAGGCGACTCTGTTGTTGTCACCGGTGTGAATTGATGGTGTTGCTCCATCTCCAAATTCGTCTTGCCTTAACTTATATGGAATCCCAAAACGGGCATCACGAAATCACTGACCGCTTTCAAAGGTGAACAATTTGGTGGACCATAGGTGGTAGAGTGGACCAGAAATCAAGTGCTAGGAAGGACACCCATGCGAGTATTAATCCGGCCTTAGGAGGCTTAATTTCGGAGTTTCCATGGGATCTGGGTTAAGGCCTTGGGTTTCAAGTCACCTTTGGAACATCGAATTCTAATTGCATTTACTGTTGGTCTGTAATTCTGGCAGCGGAGGGAGCTGAGAACGGTGTGGAGTTTACAATTGTAAGGCCTTTCAACTGGATCGGCCCACGCATGGACTTCATTCCCGGTGTTGATGGACCCAGTGACTCTGTTCCCCGTGTATTGGCTTGCTTCAGCAATGTAAGGCTTTTCTTCCTTTTACCATCATCACAAACGTAAGTAGCGTATTAAGGTTCTAAAGCGAATGGGAGAATCCCTAGGTAATCTGGGTAACTGAAGAAAGTAAGGTTATATTGGAGGTGCACCTCTTTAATTGAATCTCGGTAGATGGAAGAAGGGCTTTGTGTTAGGAGATAGGCCACAATGAGGTGTCGACCAATGAGAGCTTGCCACTTGACTATGTTTGACGTTCATGGAAAATGTATTCTTGTAGCTAGAACAGAAAGAGAACCCCTAGGTTTCCACATGGTTGGTTAAAAATATGCACTTCACCTAGATTACCCTAAGCATGATTGTGTGGAAAGTCACCCAGTCTTAGGCGGCTTAACCTGGGAGAACCCATTGATTTAAACCATTCTTCATTATGCAATTCTTATGATTTGTTAAGCAACTAACATTTGCGGCCATGCATTGCAGAATTTGATGAAGGGAGAGCCTCTAAAGCTGGTGGATGGGGGTGAATCTCAGAGAACTTTCATCTACATCAAGGATGCCATTGATGCCGTGCAAAGAATGATTGTAAGCTCACTATAATAAGCTTGAAGCAAGGACCCATTTTATTTTCTTGTCCTTTAGCAAAAAGCTTTCTTGCTTGTCTTATTGCTCGGCATTGTACTCCTAAATATTCTTTGTGCAATCTGCTCTTGTTGCAGGAAAATCCAGCTAGGGCTAATGGTCACATTTTCAATGTTGGCAACCCACACAACGAAGTGACTGTCCGAGAGCTTGCAGAGTTGATGACTGACGTGAGTCATAATAACATGACCCCAAACCAATTTTTTTGCTTTCTGCTTGGTTCCACACGCTTCTCGATCCTTTTATAGAACTTAAGGAGAGTGCACCTATCATGAACTATGGCCTAAAATGGACTCTGACGTGTAGGTACATATTTGAAATGTATATATTTGAAGCATGAATTTAGGTCATGTATAACTTTCACTTCAGTAAGTCAGCCGATAGATATTAAACTTGATTTTAGAAATCTGAAGCTAAGGTCTGATGTTCCATCGATTTGGATTTGTTAATGTGCCCATGTAACTTTTAATTTTGATATCAAACCTCTACATTTGCTGAAATGCAGTTAGTACCCATCATGGGTGCACTCACCTTATACAGCATTTTTGAAGTAAAATCTTCTGACTTTTTTGTCTCAGGTTTACTGCAAGGTGAGTGGCAACAAAAGACCGGAGGTTGCGACCATTGATGTTTCATCTCAAGAGTTCTATGGTGTCGGATATGACGATAGTGACAAGCGTATTCCAGACATGACCATCATCAAGAGACAGCTTGGTAAGCATCACAAGCTCAACTTTGCCTAATTCGGATGCTTTCTCTCTGCACACACTTCTGATAAGATATGAAACATGTAACGAGAGCGGGATGATTAGCAAATCCGTCTTGTGACTGTAGCCATTTGCCTCATTCTCAAAGTGAAGACTCCTGCATAGAGCCTAGAATAGTCAGCATGTTTTGAGCAATCAGCATGTATAGAGAAATATTTTTTTAACCTGTCTTTTTGACGTCCGCTCTTGGATCCACACCTAACCACATACAACTCAAATATAGGTGTCCAAATTATTGCTATTTTGGAATTACACACGTCCACCTTACCATTTCTGAGAGCTTCATTTCCTGGATACCTATTGTAGACAGGCTAAGCACCACTCACATTTCCCTTTGTTGATATACTCCTTACATTGTGAAAACTACATTGATAATGGTACATAGTGTGGGCATGTGTATAATGTAACTTCCCCTGTAGCGTGGCCCACAATATATCACGCATGAAAATTGTGTACAACCTTGGGTACACTTTCCATGTACACCTCCCCTAGGTTGAAATCTTTGAAATGAAAATTATTTTCAATCTGAGATTTATAGTAACCTACATTGGTAAATATTGTGAACCCTCAATGTTTTCAGTGTGGAAATAAAATCTTAACAATTTTGTCGCCCACAGTATTGACCACAATCAGTGCAGTAGAGTTGATTGCTAAAATGTCTATGTAAATAAAAATGATGTGTTGCAGAGTGGGAGCCCAAGACGTCCCTATATGACCTGATGGAACACACTTTGACATACCAGCATACAACATATGCTCAAGCTGTGAAGATGGCCATGTCAAAGTCTCTCACCAACTAAGCTAGGCGCTCGCGGCCTCCAATTTTGTCGTCACTATATTTCATCAACATTGTGCCCCCAAGGGTTCAGTTTCATGTTGACAACAACTGTCCCGTGAGATTTAATCCGTCCTTGAAGGAAACCTTTAAGAAGGAAGCCTTCTTCATAGATAAGAATTCTTGACCCTGATTCAGCAGCATCTGATCCAAACGGGCGCTACAGCGGTCATTCCAGGACCTAGACAACGGATTTGCACTGCTGTGTGGCATGTTGAACTGTAGAGATTAAATTTAATTCTATTTGCCACTGTGAGGTAGTTCCATACCAAATTTTTCTTTCTGAATACAACTATTATACTATTTGCGAATGTGATGGTGTTTCACTTCTTGTTGGTCAGTTGTACCATGGCTTTGTGCATATACATAGCATTGTTCAATTGACTCATACTGAGTTTCGATTTTACTTTCCATGCAGAGTGCAGAAAGATCTTGTCCAAGTGTTTTGTTCAAGCCATGTTGACCTAAGTTATGTGTAGAAGTTAGGTGTAGAAGTTGGTGTAGATTCATTCACATTAAGAATGCTATTGACCACAAAGTTTTCTTCACATCAAGGATGCTATTGACATTGTACATGCTACTCAAACTTTGTTGCAAAAGGAAAAGCCAAACTGAGCTACGAGACATAGTTTCTTTAGTTTCGCGAAGGTTGAACCTCGCCAAATCATAATTCAATGTGTTTGTACATAGCTTTCGTACATTTTGAAACTAGGCGATGTCAACAGTTTGCCACTTGAGCTGATTTGGAAACTATTGGCATTTCGGATACGCCCAATAATTAAGATGCAGTGCACTTGCTTTGACAACTTGATTTCTCTGTAACTGGAGGACGTATTAAATAAGGAATACAATCAATACCAGAGGTAAACTTGAATATGCATAGTATATTGGTGTGCCGGTGATGTGCTTCGTAAGGGCGACTTCTAAGTTCTCTCACCTTCGACAGTGGAAGTTAATTATCCTCCCCATTTGCTCCCAACCATGAGGTTTCCTTTCCCCTGGATCCTCTGGCTTCATTGGTGGTCTTTTGGTTTTGTGAATGAAAATTAATGCGGTACAATCTCCAGCAAGAAGTGCGCAAAGCTTTTGGTAATGTGATCCGTATGCACAAAGTATGAAAATGAGCTGTCCGTGCCTTCGTAGTATAACTTATTTGGTGCTTGCCAGAAACTTCATATGTGGAAAATTGCCAAGTTGAGCCACAGTCCCTGTGGTGTCAAGACCCTGCGACTCACAACATCTAATGCCACACAACTGACATTGCAAGCATACAACAATATGGCACTAAATTCTTGATGATTTCCAAGTAGTGTTATTGAAGCTCCTGAAGTCCCTGAACTCAACACACGAAAGTCTATAATATCAGATACCTCATCTGATGTTCAACATTGAATGCCCTTACAAAGTTGCTATCTTCTGAGACTCACGTCTCCACCTCCTTTACATATCTTTATATGTACTTCTGATTTTATTTCAGTTATCGAGTTATGATTGCAGATCTATTTGCCAATATAGTCTTAATTTGGTTATGGACATAGAGCGAGGACAAGGATTCCCCTGTAAAGTAAGGAGATGCTCTGCAAATCGATGGCCGCAAAATGTACAAGTGTAAGTTATTTCCAACTCCATGAGTTTCGCATGATACACACAAAACAAATACTTCTATTTTCTTAAGATCTTTATAAGTTCACATGAGTCATCCAATTCAGGGGTACCACTATAATTTAGTAATGCTGCCGCAGTACTACTACTTCTGGAGGGGCCATGTAAGCTGTAATGCCAGAAGGCTTATAATAACAGGTGAGGAAGTACCACACTTATGATTCTAATTCTGGGTTATCAGTCACGACTAAGGGGTTCGCTGTAGGTTCTCTTGCACGTTGATAAGTTACATTAAATATCCATGCAGATTGGGTCCGAAAGGTGCTTCCTCGGATTCACAGGGTTGGTAGAAGAATATTCTCACACGCTAAGTTTGGGGTTTCAAGAACATAAGCGGTCGGCACGATTGTCGCCGGTGCAAAAACAGCAACAAATTCGCGCAGGACCTGAAGTGCAGACTGCCCAAAACAGCAGACAATCCATCATTCTGGCAGAGTTGCCGATATTATTGTGATGTGCTTTCAACACTTGGATCTTCAGTAATTATTCCAGGCCCTGATTATATTACATTGCGGAATGGTGGTCGCAGCTGCTGGCTGTGATCTAACTTAGGGCCACTTCACACACGAGGCTGAGGGCCCGTTACCATTGCACTTCAAGCACTCTCACTGGTGGAAAAGGCGCATCGGTAAAAGCTCGCTTCACTCTGCGGGACCAAACGAGTAAATTAAGTGAATGCAAGATGGATGTAAAGTTTACATGGCATCAAATGGGTCATATTTCATGGTCACTTGGACTCTTTCCAAAAACCACCTCTTGGAGGTGGGCCCCGCCAAAAAACTAGGAGACCATGGCACTCTGAAATCTCACAACCGTTGACATATTATATCTCATCATGTGTGAGGATCCCACATGAATAGAAATTCATTGACATAGGATTTGGTTAAGAACATGTTCACATATGACTTCACACTACACTTGAGGGCCCATGACCACACTACATGATTTTGGAAGCAACTTGGGACAACCTGTGGACACTTCTTTTTGGGTTCTCACAATTTCATGGTCACGGCTCTTGGCTTGTGTGTGAAGTGGCCCTAACACCCACATACCTAGTGTGGTGAGCACAAGCTTAAAAGCATGCATATATTAAGGTTGAGGCATCCATAATCGACTAGGTTCATTTAACTACTCACTAGGGTCGTACATTAAAGCCAACATGGATGAGATTTATATCTTTTAGGCGAACATAGTTAAGGTTTATATATGTGGCGGCTTGTGATGGAATATAGTACACGTGCCTATCCTTGATCATGACCCCGTTGACAATCTACATGGTACTAGAATTTCGACAAGGTTGGGACTGAATTTCAATTAGGTCGGAACCGATAGTGCCATGGCATATGTCATGGTTTTTTAGTGTTAAAGTGAGGAGCAATGAGCGGTTACAATGAGTAGTTATGGCAACTCTAGACTTTGGCAATATGTTTGGGCCAAATTTTGGCTTAAAATATTCACAATAATTTCAATGTAAGGAATAATATTACCAAAAAATTGCAATCCTTATACACGAGAAAATTTTTCACCACATTATACTTCTCCGGATCTAGTGCATAATCTCTTAAGTGATCAATCATGGGCACCTCTACTCTACCCTCACAAGGGATTTGATAACTGTTGTAGCCAAACAATAGCATTTAGATGAGTGGTTATGGGTTAACCTATAGATAGATTGTGCGTTACTCTACCTTTACCGCTTCAAAAATTGTAGCAATTTCCATACTCATGATTTGTTTTATTTTATTTGATTTTTAGCATTCTCCCTAGGATTAGTTTCTCTTGGCAAGAACAATAAATTGCCTGCTATTAAGGTAGAAATACCCAAACCGGTTAACCACCCTCAACCCATGCAATAGACCGCCTTCAGCATAGTGAAGTGCCATTTTTGAAACCGATTATGGCGAGGCTAGCAACTTCAATGCGTGTACACTTAGTTTAGCCATATTTAGTCATGTTTAATGTATTCATGAGTTAACCGGTTTAGGTGATGTTATGTATGGAAATGCGGATTACCGTGTTTGGTGTAGGGAGAATCTAGTGAATGATTAGGGGGTTTGACAACTTTCCACTTTGAAAATTTGTAGAATTTTTTGTACATGGCAAAAAAATATGAAACAACTTGCATTCTTCATGAATCCTTCTCGTCTATCTTGGAAAATTATCTCATGATTGGAAGACCATATCTTCAATGCGAATTACCTTGTTTTCACGGGTTATGGTATTTCTACCTTATTACGCCTAGAAAACACATGCAAGCTCTCTCTTTATGTTATCGGTTATAGATGCCTCAACCTTATATAGGTTGGCCGGGAATGGGGGCTCCACAGCCGGAGCACGCGTGCCCAGGAAATCGATGGCGTCCCAAGAGGCCGGGCGATTTCTCCGCGCGGGGCTCAGTACCCCTCCGCCGCTATAAGGCGTCGCTCTCCCTTGCCTACTTTTCATCCGCTCCCTCGTCTCCGATCTCTCCATTGCAGGCTCCCCCATCCATCAAGTTCAGCTCCGGGCTGAGCTGGGTGTGTGTTTGTTTTGTTAATTGGCTGGTTGGGTTGCAATGGCGTCGCCGAGGTTGAACTTGGATGGGCAGCCCATCCAGCCGCTCAAGATCTGCATGATCGGAGCCGGAGGGTTCATCGGGTCTCACTTGTGCGACAAGCTGATGTGGGAGACGGATCACAGCGTGCTCGCCATCGATGTGTATGGTGACAAGATCCAGCACTTGTTGCAACCAGGGCAGGCCTGGAGCGACCGCATTGAGTTCCACAAGCTCAACATCAAGAGCGACTCCCGCCTCGAAGGTCTCATCAAAGTCTCCGACTTGGTACTTCACTCCACTCAACCATGATCCATCCAACAAACTTGCTACAAATTGCCACTTTCTTCTGCCTCATCACCATTGTCAACGCTAAAATGATGATGATAATTTTGCTCCCTCAAGAAGTAGAAGAATGTCGTCATTAGGATAAACTGTCTACATTTTGATGTAATTTTTCCAGCGACAATATTTCTTAACAGTAATGGTGTTTCTGAAGATGATAGTTTTTGGGGGAATGGTGTGACTTTTGGATGGTTACATTACATTGGCTTTGATTATTAAGTTGGCTGCAACCTGCACCCCAGAAGATGACTACATTATCAAATGTTCTCTTTATCTAATGAATATATGTACTGTGTTTCTGGAGGAACGGTGAACATTTAAATAGGTACTCTTAGCTTTGGTTGTGTCTGTGTGAGGCGATTGTGGGGTTACTGTATGGAGTACTATTGCTGCTAGGTGATGAAGTTGGCTGCAAACTGCTCACCAGAAGATTACATTAACAAATGTTCTCTATATTTAATGAATTCACGTGATGTATGATGCCTCTTTGAAGATGATGTTTCTAGGATAATGGGAAGCATTTCGATGGGTACGATTTTGCGGCCTTTACGTGGGGTTTGATTTGATCCTTACGGATTGATCGCCGTGTTGCAGGTGATAAACTTGGCTGCAATCTGCACTCCAGCAGATTACAACACCCGCCCTTTGGACACCATTTACAGCAACTTCGTGGATGCATTACCTGTGGTGCAATACTGCCGCGAGAATGGGAAGCGTCTCATTCACTTCTCCACCTGTGAGGTTTATGGCAAGACGATCGGCAGTTTCCTCCCCAACGATAGCCCCTTGAAGAAGGTAGGTCACTGCCAATGCAAGCTCTGTAATCTTTCCATGAGGATCCAAATTCAAGGATATTACGATCGGGAGCTGTTAACCTGTTTGAATCGATGTGGCTGGCTGTCTGTGCAGGATCCTGCGTTCTATCTGTTGAAGGAAGATGAGACTCCTTGCATTTTTGGGTCCATAGACAAGCAGAGGTGGTCATATGCCTGCGCTAAGCAACTCATCGAGAGACTCATCTACGGTAACCTATTGTAATCATCCTTTCTTGTCCACTTAAGGAAATAATGAAAGTATCAGAAGAATAATATTTATTTATTTATTTCTCACATTATTAGTGTTGATGCTGCAGCCGAGGGAGCTGAGAACGGAGTGGAGTTCTCAATCGTGAGGCCGTTCAACTGGATCGGTCCCCGCATGGACTTCATTCCCGGTGTCGATGGACCCCAAGACTCTGTTCCCAGGGTGTTGGCTTGCTTCAGCAATGTAAGTGAAATTTTTGTTTTTCATCAGCAATGATATATACGGGAGAAAATTAAATCTGCAAGCATCCGTCGGATCCTGCTTTCGGTATCTTATTTATTTTGGTTTGTCCTTTCAGAATCTGATGAAGGGAGAGCCACTGAAGTTGGTTGAAGGTGGTCAATCTCAGCGTACTTTCATCTACATCAAGGACGCCATTGAAGTTGTCCAGAGGATGATCGTAAGCAACCAGCTACAAGCAGTTCCTCAGTCTTCAATTAATTAATTTAATTCCGGATGAATCCATCCTTCGATGATGATTTTTGTGCAGAGGAAATCTAATTCTTGTTATTACTGTGGTTCTACAGGAAAATCCAGCAAGAGCAAACGGTCACATCTTCAATGTTGGCAATCCCAACAACGAAGTGACAGTGCGTGAACTTGCGGAGCTCATGACTGACGTAAGTCATCCTTCCATTTCCTTCAAATATTGCTAAATAACCCCAAACAGCTGCTTCAAAATCAGTGCTACTCATAAACCGACGATTTTTTTCCAAACTTCTTTCCAAAGCACTTGCCCATCCAGAATTGATTTTTAGTTCAAAGCGAAAAGCAGATCGATCCACAAACAATATTGCTTATCCTTAATTGTTTTAGCTGCTCCAAACCAGGTTAGATCGGCTGACTCTGATGGTGTTGCATTGTAACTATTGACAGGTATACTGCAAGGTGAGTGGAAACCCCAGACCAGCAGTGGCCACTGTGGATGTTACTGGCCATGAATTCTATGGTCCTGGTTACGATGATAGTGACAAGCGTATCCCCGACATGACCATCATCAAAAGACAACTCGGTAAGCAATTTGCAGAAGTATTTATGACGATTTTGCAACGGTTTTCGATTTTGTAAAGTACTTCAAACTGAAGTTTTCACGATGGATTTTCTTTTCGCATGTGCTGCTCTTTGTTAGAAATGAAGGTTATCGAGAAGTGATTCTGATGATTTGATGGTCTGGTTTATGGTTCAGAGTGGGAGCCTAAAACTTCCCTATACGATCTGATGGAGCATACCTTGGCCTACCAACATACTACCTACGCCCAGGCAGTAAAGACAGCCATGTCCAAGACCACTGTCAATTAGAGGACAATATTCTTCTAGTTTCTTTATCAGCGGGCCTTAATTAAATAAACCATTCTTTAGTGATCGACCACTCGAAAGAACAGGTGGAGGTTACAAATTTTGTTGTAGGATATTTCTTGTAATTAAAAGCTAGACATCGATTTCTTACATGGGCCTCCTTCGTGGGTTTTGAATGTTGCAAACTTGTTGGATTGGTGGTTCTTGGCTCATGCTTGGTGGTTGAATCTTGAATTTCATCGTCACTCGGCTGCTCCTTGGCGGGTGAAACTTGATCCGAGAATCTGCCACGTCACCGTTCTCCAAGATCGTAGCTTGACATTGTTGTGAAATTATATGGTTCAAACTTCGTTTGTCATAGTAATCTTCTATATTAGGTCATCGATTTCATTCAAGGATTTCCAGAGGGGCAATGACATACAAATATTTATGCTTCAATTGTATTTCCCCACACCATTTATCAAGAATGGGCAGTCTGGTGGGAAGGCAAACCCCCTTCCAAGTGCTCGGGCATAACAACCAGCACACTGGTTCCTTGATGGCAAGCAGTGTTCAAGATTGAAGTCTTCAATGCCCTTCAAACGCGATCTGGCCCTTCAAAATATACCTCTCTCAAAACAACCCTTCAAAATGCAACCCCAAATTGAAAATGAAGACGTCACGTGAAGTCCTCAATATAATTTGCCCACCACAAGAACCAACATGCGTAGGGTATTGTCACTACAAGAAGTGGAGTTAGATGGTTGATTCTTAATTCTTCACATTGTACTAGAAATATGTACCATATAATTCATACACAAGTTTCATATGAGTTTTGTATTTCATTTCTATATTCTTAGTTTGACGTCTTGGATTTGAACCAACCCTGCAACTGAAGGGCTGAAACTTGAGAGCCCTTCAAAATGAAACTCATATGAGGGCTTCAATCTTGAACATTGATGGCAAGAGTTCAGGCATCCAACAACGAACGAGTGTATGGGTTGGTTCGCCCAAATCCCTTCCCAGCTGCCAGTTTCGTGAAAGCTAAACATTTATTTAGCTAGAAAGGTGGCGTTAGTGGGCGAAATTGACAGTTTTCTGAGCTTTATATGAGCTTCATAAATTGTGGGTCCCATGATCAAAACTAATATCCTACAATAAACAAGGCTTTACATAGAAAAAGTTGAAGATTCTCATATAGTTCAAGTATTGATAGTTGTTAGATGGGCTAGGCACATGCCCCGTCTTTATCGTTGTGCAGTTGTTTTTAGTAGCCAGGAAGACAACGCAACATGGCGAGTGGTTGTACAGAACAGCTAAAAATGGCCACCGCCATGGCGAACCACCGTGCAAGTTGCAAAATGCAAAAAAAATGCAGCTTGTGTTTTACCCCAACGCAATAAACACACAACATGTGTTTTACTTAAAAGTAAAAAGAAATTTCTTCCAAATGTACTGTTGCGTTCAATTTTTAAATTTTCTTTTACTGTTGCAGTCCAGTTCTTCAAGGGTCGCCCCAGCTGTGAAAGCCCAGGCCATGTGCCCAACCCTAAAGGAATTGAAAGTTGGGCCACAATAGACCCAATTTATTCTTGCCCAGGAAAAGTTTTTGGGCCCTGCCAGGATTATTGTTGTTGGACTTATTGCATGGGCCTAGCTCCTGGGTTGAACCCGACATTGTCCCGTTGTGGGGCCTTGTACTGATAACATGTGAACATGCTCGTACCTATGAATGTTAATCATACTTGAGCAACCATTTACCTCCACCCCAACACAAAATCATTGTTGCTTACCACACCTCAAATCATAGGCTTGCCATTGAAACTATCTAAAAATAATAGATAATGTCACTTTTTTTGGGAGAGAAGAAATTATTGTCTACAAGTGTATCTCTCATCCATCCAACATAAAAACTTGAACTTCAATAGCTTTGTTGCCAATTCATCTGAAATAACCTCGACTAATTCGGGGTCTTTGGAGCTAATTCCGCTGTCAATAAACTAAAAAAACGTAACCTCCATGTTGTATACTGCTTCATGGATTTTAAGTTGCAAGAATAGGAGGTATGCTCATGAACGATAATTCCCTCTATCCCTTTTGTGATGGAGTGTCCCATTTTACAAAATTCTTTTTCAAAATGCAATCTAGGCGTCTCTTTTCCGATTGGATTATATCACGGAGGCCATTGCACTGTTAGTCTAGGGAAGTAGCCTCTTTGTCACCATCAACCATCTTGATGTACTACAAGTCCCATAAGCCTCTTGACTTCCATAACTTTTATATGTATTTCATTACAATTACATTTTGTATAATCTTACTTGGTTCATTACCACTACAGTAGTACCCCCTCTTCCATGCCAAAATGAAGATATAGAATATAAAGGGTAATGAAACAAAATGTTGGATCATAACCAGAAACTTGGTTGCGGCTTTCTGGTGGTTTCCTTAGCTCAAGTGCCAAGTAGGAATTTGGCTCTTTTCACCTTAAGCCCTATGTCTAAAGTGCCAAGAACTGGTCTCCTTTAATAGGAATTTAGCTTTCTTAGCTCAACATTGTTTTATGCGTCCTCCCTACAATGCCATCTTTCACTTCCATGACTAAAAGAATATCATGATTTAGGTTTTCCTGTGCATGGAATGCACTTTTATGGCCTTACAAAATAACACTATCATCTCTTTTGACAGAATTAGTGTTTTTTTCACACGATTAAACCCCTTATCTTCTGATAGAACACACTCCCATCCTTTTGAGGATTTTTCTTAGGTATAGACTTGAAGCAACAAAGCTGAGGATTCATGCCACTCAAGCAACGGTCTCCACTAAAACCCAATATACAGTGACTGACAAAAGTACTTGGTCGTTGCCTGTGATCGTGAAAATTGGACAAAAGCTCTTAGACTAATGAAAATAATAAGCAAGATTTGTCATAGATACCATACAAGTTGTCAAGAACATGTTATCAAAAATTTGTGAAAAAAAAATCGAAATGGTAAAAAGAAATTGAAAGAAGTATGCAAAAAGCATGGCCAAGAACTTATGTTGATTAAGTAGGAAATCATGATAACACAAAGAAAACTCGAAATGAAAAGCTAGTAAGTAGCAAATGCTACATATGTACAACAACTACATGTCTACCAACGTGTGTATCCACCCTTAGCTGCAAGAAGATCAACCACCCTTGTTGACATTGTGCAGATTAGCTTCTGCACAAATTCTACTTCAAGGTTTTGCCAAACAACCTGGATCTTCTCCCACAAGTCATCTCTACTTTTGGGTGAATCACCAAACAATCGTAAGCGTCTATCTACTTCATTTCACAAGTGTTCGATAGGATTTAGGTCGGGAGATTGTGGCGGCCACTCCATCACAGAGAAATTATGTTGACCTAGCCATCGTTGTAGAAGACCAGATGTATGCTTCGGGTCGTTATCATGCTAAAAAATCACTTCTGCCTCATCAAGACCTTGTCTCTCAATAGTACCCAACAATTGCGAATGTAAAATGTCAAGATAAACTTGCGAATTCATAATGCCATCAATGCGGTGAAGGTTTCCTACACCTGCCCAACTCATGCATCTCCATACCATAATGCTACCTCCACCATGTTTAACCATATGTTGCACATGACAATCACGAAGAGGCTCTGTAGGATTTCTCCAACACCATTGACGGCCATCTGAACCAAAAACATTGAACTTGGACTCATCTGACCAAATGACATGACTCCAGTTTCCTACATCACGGTCCTGTAAAACCTTCGCCCACTGTAAATGCTTCTGCCTATGCCTCTTTCTCAACAATGGTTTCTTCCTCTTCACTCTAGCACCAAGCCCTTGCCTTCAAAAACTTCTATGGACAATCTCATCAGACAAACAAAGACCTTGAGCTCTCAAACTACAACCTAGAGCTGCTACAGTCCCTGATTTCGGCTGATTGAGAATCCTCACATCAAGCCTCTCATCCCGAATGCTCAAAAGACGTGGTCTCCCAGATCTTGGACGATCAGACACCTCTCCATTTTCTCTGAACCGAACTAGAATGTGGCCAACTGTGCTACGAGGAATGTGAAGATGGCTGGCTATGAAACGTTGTGAAAATCCATGCTCACTCAATGCTATGACTTGGGAATGCTCATGAAAACTTGTTTTCTTCATTGTGACCGCTAGAAATGTGAAGAATCTCAACTTAAGACTATTGGAAGCTCTCAAAGATCTATACACCCAATGGAAACACAAGTGGAAGAAGTCACTACTGTCAACATATGTAGTTGGCCACCCTTGAGATTATTTGAACCACTCCCACAAAAATGTACCACTTGGATTACCCAAAGGAAGCCACCTAATACTGCATTAAATGATGTTGATTAACCCTAATTAATTTGGGAGGCGGCTTCATTAACCTCTCTCTACAATTGCATGCCAAATGGATTCACAAGTAGTGGCCAAGTACTTTTGTGAGTCACTGTAGGTTCATGGTTGATCATCCCAACTTCATCTCACAAGACTAATATGGGATTTCTGATGTTCTACTCAAGCTATCAGCACTTGTCAAGGTTTTCGTTTTTATTGCCTCAACAACAAATTCATCATCAAACATGAGTGACATGAAGTTACTTTCAGTGCCAATTGATCCAATAATTTCCAGGAGTGGCTTCAAGGGTACGGCCTCATGCTAGAAATACAATGCTAAATTACAATTGCATATCTGCTTATGGGATTGGTTGAAGATTGAAGTAATGCAGCTAGCATAAGCAGGTCTTAAATAGCTCACACCCACTTCTCATGATATGAAACATGCAGTTAGTACAGAATGATTAACGATTGCAACTTATGTCCATAGCCACTTTCGAATTAGTGTTTAGAGCTCATATGTCTTACATTATCGAAATGAAGATCCTCATTCTTCTTAAATGGTCCCCCAATTATATTGAATATTGTGCCTAGAATGCTTGGCATGATTTGAGGGCGTGCTCTGATCTCTTCTCAACACAGAGCCTCTTCGTGATTGTCATGTGCTATTTGGTGGTGTTCTTAAATCCACAGCTAACCACACACCACTCGATCATAGGTGTTCATGTATTTTCTTTGTTAGATTAGCACCGGTCTCCTTTAATTGAATGAACAGATCAGAAATTCAGATTCTGGCTTGCTCGACACACATTCCGCACTCATTTTGGAGCCCACACAGGGATGAAACAAGACCACAACTGGGTGAAGAACTGAGCCAAAATCCTTCCATCACCAATATAACAGTGTCATCCAAGACCATTTGGGGATATTTCCAATAAGCAACAGGGGAAAATAATGTTGTATGTTTACAGAGTGCCAAGCTTTCAAATTTCACTCGTATTCACTACCTGTCGCAAGATACACATCTCTTACTGAAAGTACAATCTGACTCTAAATGTTGCATCTACATGTCAATGTTGAAAAGTTGCATATAAAACAGCTTGCCTTGAGTGGCTGGCTCGAGGCATTTCTTAGGGTAATGGGGAGAAGTCCTAATTGGTAAGCCAATACCCACGACGAGAGCACTCTTTAGAATTTTTTCCCAAAAATTTCAGGTCTGGATGATCTCTGTTGTGTCTTTAAAAATGAGTATTCAGCGTTCAGGATTTGATTACAGGAGCTGCCATACCTTGTATTGCATATGGTGCAACTCGAACATAGGACAATGATCGTGATAGTCTTATAGGGCCAGAATTATTTCTCTCTCCATTTGTTGAAGGGATAACGTCATTCGCATTAGCAGTTGGTGAGGCTCCACCTCTCTTCCATTTTAGATTCGATGCCCCGGAGTGAATATTTGGTCGTCGAACAGAATATATACTTCTGGGTGGTGCATGCTCTCTTGGATAAGGCCTTGGAATCGGTAGATGAGGCCATGGATTCGCTAACAAAACAGGAGGTGTAATCAATTCTGCAACTGCATCATCCTTCCGCATTACCTGCCCAAAAAATTAGAAAATTAGAAAATTGTAACATACAACAAATAGGCCTCATCTTTGGCAATGAGTGATGTCACAAAACAGATAACCCTCACCAGCTCCCGCAGCTGCCAATAAATTGCTGATGAGAATTGGGCAAAGATGAGTTTGAACACAGCTAGGACACCAATCTTGCATAAATTAAAGTGCACACAAAGTAGAAAACAAAGTAGAAAGTTCAAATTAAGAGCTTTATTAGACCGTCCTGTACTCTAATCAAAACAGCTTACATTAGTCTATTCACATTCACCAAGTGACTTCATTACGTTTGAGAAATCGGACAATAGCAATACAAGACAAAAAAAAAAAGGCACTTCGCTAAAGAATGCACACTGCTTACCTTGATAGATCGAGAAAGCAGTGACGACTCATTCAAAGTCAATGCATTCTCCACAGCATCTCTTGAAGCAAACTCCACATAGGCTGACCTGTGGCAGTATACCACAGCCTCTTCATTAGATGATTGGAAAACAAGATCTTAGTGAGGTTCAGCATTACAAACATTGGTTCAATGGGACACTTTTATGGATGATATGCGACATGTGCTCCTTTGAAATATATAACAGAGAAATTGCTTCAATGATGGGAACCAAGACGCACCCTTTGGGTTTTCCGGTGCCTGCCTCAACCAACAACATAACACGGTTAATGTTTCCACACCGGCCAAAGTGCACTCGAATCGCTGCTTGAGTTGCAGCAAAATGAACCTGCAAGATTATGGAGATAAGATGTGTAAGTCAGAATTGAAGGAAAAACTCAAAGAACGAATTTAAAACAAACAGTTGAGCAAGCAGCAACAAAAACATTTCAAGAGACATGCTGTTAGCATGTTTAAGGATATGTCAATGTGCCAAAGATTGTATGAGGTCTCACAATCATGCAACCAAATTCAACCAAAGAATATCTTTGAGCTTACATTGCTCACAAATATGGATCGGGCATTGATGTCCTCTTGGCTTGGTTGAGTTGGAGAAGGTAATGGCTTAATTCCTGGCAACCAATAATAATAATAGGAATCAACTTCAATCTATAGAAGAGCACCAAACCATGGAAATAATTTTGTACAACCCCTTTTTCATATAAGATAATCAGCCAAACTATGGAAATAATTGATATTCAGCTGTAGACAGTATCATGTTGCATTTATTTTTGTATTCAGCATTATCGTTTCAAATTAAGTAGAACCAAAATGGAAAGGAGCCAACAGTATGCTCACCAGAAACAGGTGTCTTTTGCACCTCTTTGGTTACTTCAGCTTGTCGGGCTCGCAACTTCGTCATGTCAAGCTGCACTTGCCTCAATCTCTTTTTCATCTCCAAAACATCCTGGAAAGAGAAAAAAGTGCACTTTCTTAAGGAAAAATGTAGCATCCCACTGTACAAAACAAAAACATGTACCAAAAAACCAGAAGGTTTCAGGGCATATCTAGAAATGCACTGGAATTTTGTAAGTTTGACATGTAGCCATAAATCTACCGGTCAACACCTACCAACAAGGAAGATCAAACCAAGTATTCTTGAACATGAAACTTTCACCCTCAAAACTGAGTCCTACCTCGGTCTTGAAGACAGGTTGGGCATCATCACCATCTTCAAATGCTTCAGCCGACTCATGCCCTGAATACAACCCAGGTTGTTTACCGGATACCACATCATGATGTCTGTACATGGTATCTTGATTGTGCATCTGTTCCAAGTTAACTCGTCGTAAAGCATCTCCTAGTATGTGTCCATTCACCTCAAACTTTCTACCAGAACGCTGCAAGGCTGAATTAAACTTGTTTCCCCTGCTATTTCTCACTTTTCCAGGTCCTGTACCATGACTGCTGCCTGAATTCTTCTTCCACATGCCCCTATTCATAGGATGTCCGAGATTGGGACCCCCTTCTACTCTTGTACCTTCATCATCTAAATCAAGAACCTCTTCCGCACTGAGTGAACTTCTGTTTGTAAGAGCCAGCCGATCCCACACAGTAGGAAGTCTTTCTTGAAGACTTCTCTCTTGCAATCCAGAGGTCTTAGTAATAGGAGGTTGTTCCACAACTGATGAATCTGGTACTGCCAGTGGGCCATCAGCATGGCTCATCTCAATTTCAGGTCCCCCAATTTCCTGTGCATCTGGATGCAGATCTCACTGTAAGATTATACCCATGACAACCTTTCCTGCACTCTAGAGCTATACCACTGATGCAAATAAAACTACAAATGCTTCAATGAATGAACAATGTATAACACCAAGAATGGAAGGTGAATGTGTCATGTAAGAACTACAACTGCTTAAGGAACTGCAGACCATCTGGATGTGTTGTGCCATATGTCACATATGAGTAACATAGACACCTGCTATCCTATTTGCCTACTTTGTCATAGAAAGCACCTAATTAATAAAGTCAGATGACTCAGAAGGCACCACTTCTCACTAGTCCCAATCGCCTGGGTCACCATCACTTTTAATGCAAACAGAAAACAGGAGGTTACCAGGGTCTGACAGAACCACAGATTGGAGACGCTTGGCTGACTCCGTCCTTCTCAATGCATCCTTCTTAGTAGCAAGCAGTGCACTTTCATTAACCACCTCTCTTACTGCAGTGATGAGAAGGCGGCGAGACGCTTTCACAACTGGAGGAGACATCTCTTTCTGAGGCAAAATAAAAGAAAGGCTTTAGAAGCCATGAATGCTCTTGAACCTCACTTGCACAAAACCTATGAGAGCAAAGCTGGAAATGGATAATAACAAACCACATCTGTAAGAACAAAAACATCAGCACAGTACAGAAGAATATCCATTGCTCTGCAAATAAAGAGGATGGATGACAACGGTCGTCCATCCTCTACAACAAATAGCACAATCGTGGGTTCTACTTGTAATACAACTTCAATGAGACACCTACTGAACCAGATGGTGTATCACTCCATTCCTGAGGATTTTTCATGTGCCTCAAGTCAATCCACAGAGTAAACTTGTGCCATCTGTTGACAAAGATTAGTAGCAATAAGTTTGAAACACCCACATACCACATCAGGCCTGTCAGCCCGCCCCCGACCCCGGCGAGTCCAGATTTCAGGGGACCGTGACCGCTTAGAATCATTATGACGTGAAAACTCGCGACGACGCCCCCTCCTCCTTGAATGGTGGTCATTTTCTACACCTGCATGAGATCCATCTTCTGGTCGATCTCCTTTATCAACAGACTTCCCCAACGCAGCCGTCCCAGGTCCTTCTGCTTGTTCCTCAGCCTCCATTTGTGTTGTTGTATCTTCCCCATGTTCTACAACAGCCACAACTGATCGCAGACTAGGTTCAACCTGCTTGTAACAGGACAAGATCCGTCAACAATGACAGTAAAATAAATATTAACAGCCTCTCATGAAGGGAGTACACCTCCAAGCATCCAACGGAAATGCCAAGGATGCATGTATTTCTTCAGAACACCAAGATATGTATCAATTAAGACAGCACCAATGCAACAAAACAAGGTAACCAGGAAACAGTATATAATATTGATTGGACCACAAAACAGGAAGAGACACAGCACAACATCATTTCACAGAGATTGTACTTTCAAAGACAATGCTGCGTCATAGAATACAGGTTATACAACCCTCAAAAACTAATTTAGTGGAAACCATCAATCTTCATCAAAACTATAAAGCATGATATAATCCAGCAGTAGAAGATGCAAGTACGTTAAATACCTGAGGTAGAGTGTCCTCTATTGATGGCACTGTTAAACGCTTGTCCTCCTCTGGTTCCACATACAGATGCTTGTTGGTTGACATATGTTCCCAAAGCCTACATGACATTTCACCAGCATTGCCAGAACAGTTAAGAATCGTATTATCGTCTACACACATTCCTCCTGTCTGAGACAAAAAGAATTTATTTTGTTTACAAAATAGAAGAAGGTTTCACGCACTTCATATAACCTGAAGACCAATCATATCACTCCCCAACAATATTGTTGCTGCCTTTTCAAAGGGGCAACCCTTGGCTACAGTGATATCAACTTTTGACTTTTATATACAGAAAGCCAATTTTGGTTTCCAGAAGATGAAAAGATAAATGATGATAAGTATTCTGGGCAATGAGGCACTTCTGGATCATGAGCTCTGTTAAACTCTTAAAAAATCACAATAGATTTACTGGCACTGTTATGTGTAAAAACTGCTCCTGATTAGCCACTTTGCATGTGTTGTGTGTTGATTTAACTACAACTGATTACATAGTATCTTCAGGCTGCATGCAGTCAACTGTCATCGAGTAGAACATGGGAACAGCTTAGACAGCAACAAAGAAAATTCATCTAGACTGATAAGAATCAAGAATACATACCAAGACACAAAAGATTCACTGTCACTTCCTAGAAAAGCTTCCAAGTTTTTTACTGCCTGAGATTTCTCCTTCCCATGTCCAACTAGCACAACCACATACTCCTGCAGGATGATTTCACCAAGATTAGAAACTAGGAGCACAACACTTTGCCCTTTTTATGCAGTATCTGAAGAACGAATTGATTTCCATGTCATCGTCCAAAATCACAATACTTCCATGTAACTGAAAAGCAAAACTCTGAAAATTGAACCAAGATTGATAAGATTCCAACCTGGACAAAACATTACAGACATTGCAAACCAGGTTCGAAATCTAGATTTAGTGTTCAATTTGGTTCTCTCAATGATCAATAGACTGATCAGACTGCATGCAACGCAGTGATATACTAAAATTATTGGTTCATGAACTGGTATTTCACAAACAGTTCCTGGAAGCAAAACTCTCTGCTGTAGTTTCAGATATCTCACCAACAAGTTGCTTCAATAAAGGTCACATTCACCTCTTTCTTCCTTCAATGACAAGGATGCATTGTCCACATGAAAATGGTAAAACAACAAAAGCTTTCAACATAAACAGTCAGAGATAGGACGCTTAATGCCAACAAAACCAGTAATGAAGGGCCCACTACTCGGAAAGTCATCAGTGACATTGAAAGAGACATCAATCTACTAAAAATTTAAATCTGTGACCATTAGCATAGCTTCATTCTTACTTCCAAGTCTATTTCTTACTCGTGTTTTTATTAAATTTTGGACACTAATGTGCACATCCTTAGACCCACTCACCACAATCATGTGCCTAAGACTTTGTTGATACTACGCCTTTAACATACCAACAGGGTAAAGTTGGCAGAGGTTCATCTGCTTAAAATATCATAAACAAATTCTGAAAGGTGATGAGGGCCAAACCACAAGAACATCATCCGTATAATTCCCGATATATTCTGACAGCTTTTCCTTCACGGTTTCTTTGAGTTTCAATGCTCCACCACTGCTCACATCCAACGTGAACTTCGTTCCATCCATGACGCGATATCCACGATTTCCTCACGTCCTCATGCTATTCACTCTTGTTGAGGTTACCTCGCCTCTGCCAATGTGCCCAACGTACACCCAGCCTAGGAGCTTGAGCAGTGAACTGCTTGCTTGCTGTTGTGCTAGGGCATCTTGCACCTTCTGAAAATAGTGAAGTATGATGTCAAAACGTATGCTGAAACTCACCTGCTTTAACCTAAGAAACCTACTAGGCCAGCTGAAGAGGAAGACGCTTAGCAAGTAGAGGCTCTGGAGGAGCGGCGATGGAAGTAAGTGGGACCCAGTAATCGTAAACCCAAACAGAAAAACTCATTGTGGTATTTCCAACTCGTACGACCAAACCAGAGAACACCGGAGCAGGACGTACTAAAGAGAATATGCAATGCAAACCCCACATCATGAAAGCACATTCTCCATCTCTCAATCATCTACGCTCTTCATACCATCAAGAACCACTTCACATGATTATCCACCACAGTAAAAGAACCGCACCCTGACTGACTGGATTTAAACGCTTCAATTCCTTCTCCCTTATAACACACAAGAAATAGCCTCAACCCAATATCATGAGCACATAGGTATTTCTCTACATCACGACACCCTTCAGAACCCCACTTGTTTTTGCTTGAACAACTTCAGAACCCTATACAAGACATGATGGAATGAGGCCGCCCTCGATGAATATCATAGTCAAGATAAGGCAAAGAGTTAGGGTGGCTACGATTCACTGATCTACAAACACCGGAAGAAGGCGACGCTGATCGAAGGATGTAGCGATGTGAGAGCGACAAGATAGAGGTCTCTAAATGCATCATCACAAGAGAGAAGCATCATCATCAATGCCAATTGTCAAACCCTAAAATGCCAATAGTCATCATAGAATGCCATCAAGAAGCTGAAGAGTCATGTGCAGAACTCGTGCTAGAGCTAAACGCATGACTCAATCAAGTGTCACTAGAGAGAATCCAAGGGAAACCTAAACTCAAAACTCCAGCAATGCACATTCCCGACCTGGAAAAAATGCCCTCCCTGAGAATCAATCAATCAATTCCCAATTTGAGGCAAACAATCCTCGCAACTGACCAATCAGGGATTGGCACCTGACCAACAGCCCGTCAACAAGCCATCGGTCACTGCAGATGATTCTTCGAATCAAGGTCCAGAATCGCCGGCCGACATTTTTTAAGAAACAGGCAATTCACACACGCATCCATCACAAAGAAGGTCGATTCAGTTCCTGCTCTCCCCATGTAGATCCAAACCCGCAACATCATCATACACCAAGACATTCCCCCCTGCCAAGATCCTCAAAGCCTCAAGAAACCGACTCTCCAAAACCCTGGCCCCGTCCGAAATCGCTCCAGCCACGCAACAAAAACCCCAATTGTGCACACATGCAATGGCATCCATGGCTGCCACTACACATGCGAAGACGTGTAGAAAAAGGCAGGAGATAGGATAACTCGAGGCAAGGTGTGATGCGGTACCTGAATGCCGATGGTGCAAACTTGTTAGGTTTCGAAGAGGGTTTGCTTGCGAATGGATTGCGAGGAAGTTGGCGCCAGGGAAGTTAGGGTATCTGTCTCTCTCTCTCTGTCTCTCTCTCTGTCTAAGAATCTCTCTCTTTCTCTCTCTCTCTCTCTCTCTCTCTTCTCACACACACACAGTGCGTGTAAGAATCTGTTTGTCTCTCTCTCTTTCTCAGGCCTTGGGTGTGATCTTCGTTGCTGGTCTTTGCTTTTGGCTAACTTAACCGCGCGGAATGAAATGGTAACGAAGTTTTCGCAGCTTTGCAGAGCGATCTGAGTCATCTCCAGGCTCACCCGGTAAGCTAGGATACCCCCCTGTAGCTACCGGAGCGACAACGTGGAGGAAGCTGGCGTACGTGGCGCGCCTTTATTGGTGGCGAGGAGACCGACCCACCTACAAACCTACCTCAAACCTCCCTACCAAGAATTAATTTTTGCCGACAACCCCGCTTCTCGTAGGATAGAAAACACACGATTAGCACGAGATGGTAACCAAATCTAAATCGAGGACATAGCCACTTTCTTCATGGTTTTTGGAGACATACCTTCTTCATTATCAAAGTGGAGATTCTTGTGCTCAGTAATTGGTCATATAAGTCCGCTCAATTATGTTAGTTATCGTA
Organism: Polytrichum formosum; assembly: GCA_964035585.1. NCBI lineage: Eukaryota > Viridiplantae > Streptophyta > Polytrichopsida > Polytrichales > Polytrichaceae > Polytrichum > Polytrichum formosum. Next base: position 21,296,547 of record OZ037939.1, on the reverse strand, counting down.
TTTTGAGCATGTTGTCCAATTTGTTTAAAACACATTTCATTTTTGTATAGATTTTTGGAGCCACATTTCATTATCACATATCACTCAAATATAAGTGTCTAATTAAGATAAGTAACCGGATTAGGTATGTCCACCAAAGTCAATTTTGAAATTCAATATATTTTTAACGTGTGTGTGTGTGTGTTTTTGTGTGTGTGTGTGTTTGTGTGTGTGTGTGTGTGTGTGTGTGAGAGAGAGAGAGAGAGAGAGAGAGAGAGAGATTTTGCCACTAGCATGAAATTTGATGATGTTCGTTTTGAAACACATTGTCTTTTTTCAAAGGCGAACATGTGCAAACAAGTCGGCCCACACCTAAGGTACATGGGCCTTATGTGGTCATTGTTCTTATTTGGATAGTTGTATTTGTGTGGTATCTATATGGCAAGGCTTGGTGTTAAGAATGGACATCAAAAAGACAAGTGTCATAATGAATTGAACTAAGTGCTCAAAATGTTGACATCGTTCTATGTTAACCTAATAAAACAACTAAGATGGCCTATGTGATCACTTAAGGAGAACAATAATCTTCAATTGACCTTTTACAAGGTTTGCATCACATTTCCAACATTCAAACTTGACATGAGAACCTTCATGGTGTGGAATTGCTATCATGACAAGATGGTTCCCAATCCAATCCAATAGTCATAAATGTACGTGGAGTTGGAAATACCCTTATGTTCCCAAAAGGTTGATTAAAAATATGTTGAATCTCCACTATGATTGGGTGGATTGGAATGGTGGGTGCATTAAGATCAAGCACTAGAAGTCACCCATAGGAGCTCTATTCCAACCTTTAGTGGTTAACCCTCATAGTCTCCTTAAGATTTGTGTAAAGACCTTGGTTTTAAGCCACCCCTTACCTTTTACTACTCATATTGGCATAACCAACACAATTGTTGAGTGGGTCAGCAAGCACAAATTATTGACTATCGTATCAACTTCAATCATTATAAGGTAGTTAATACCTATTGAGCAAATTGATATGATACCTTGGCAATACTTAATGCACATTTAAGAAATAAATAAAAATAATACAACTATATGCATTCATATCCATTTACTTGCAACATTTTGTGTAGCCCCCCCCCCCACCATGCCCAAAAAAAATAAAAATAAATAAATGCCTACAAGTTGCCCAATGAGAGGGTTTCAAAGTAGCCCATTTGAGTTGCTTGAAAAAATTATTAAGCTATTATGGTTCAATCCCTCAAAAACTAATTACATTGAAAGTGGGCCAAGGCCTAAATTCAAGAACCCATTCTTTTGTGATTTGCATGGTTTTGCACCTTATTGTGAAGATCCTTCATTACCGTATCAGGGATTCTCTATGCTTTGTGTCGGATCCCTGACTAAAGTTTCTCTTACATAGGAAACCACATCATATGACTTATTATCTCGTATTGGATTTGCCTATCAAATTGACAAATGAGTCATGCAACCCAATGATGAGCTATAGATTATGGCATTCACTTACTTCAATGAACACTTTTACTTGATGGTCTTGGCTATTGTTTGTAGTGTAGAGTGCTTCAGAAATGCTGAACTTGAACCAAGTTTATAACCATTGTTCATTCAGTACTTACGATTCCTCAATATTAATGTCCAACGGTACACTTGTCAAACGCATGTAAAAAGTAACCGCCCTTAATGGTGCTCTTTTCCAAAAACGCAATACCATATTCACAATAGGATTTGGTATACAACTCATTGTCTCATGTATTTAACTAATCATATGCATATATCCGGCTAATTGGTTAGCCACTGTCCAGTCGACTTGAAAGGCATGTCTTCATGTCCACTTTGGTGGTTGGTCCTTATTAGTCCTTAGCCTTAGAGAGTTCCATTGTATAGCATGTAACTTACTACAATAGTTCATGTCTTGAGCAAGCCTCCTAGTCATAACATAGCGAGTTTCACTTCATGTTCAATAGAAAATATTAATTGCTCTTACCTTGGAGCTTGGCTACCTGTCAATCCCTCGAGCCTATAAAACTAATTAATACCATTACACAATGGCATCAATTTTGTATTTTTGCTCACAAATTGACACTTAAAGGTCAAAGGGCTCAATATATGGCCTATATACACAGTTCTTTAGAATCTTCATGGAGCCTTAATTTCAATAATTTTGTATATTGGATTAATAAGTTTATTGAGTGCATTATTAAATGTCAAGGAGAAAAATTGAGGTGCCTTCATATCCAACAGGTGCCTCAAAGACAAAATTTCAAATACAAGACATGCTTGTTCGAATGTGGCAGACTATTTTGTCACACACTTCAGACACCCATAAATGCCATTCTACGCACACCCTACACAACCAGTTTATGAGTCACAGAATCTGCACTTTGTATTGAGATCCCATGAGCATCCAAACCCAATCTCAACTTTCTCAATGACATCCATCATGCTTGTGCAAAACATAGTCTACAATGAAGTCCCCCATGTGCATAGCAAGATTGGCTTCATCGTTGAAGTAAAATAAAGAAGTGAACCAGGAATACAATATTGTCCAAGAACAGCACGCATTTGAATGTTTTATAAAGCTTATAAAACTCCATTGGGAAAGAATCTGAAGCTGCATACCATACCTACTCTTATTAAATACCTCTTTATACACATCTACTGCAAACAGAAGAATGGGTTGTGTTTCTGAGAACAAACTGACAGGAAGAAATGTGAACCTATCTACAGAGACTTTGACTCTACCAGCTCAACAACTTGAGGCATGATATTACAGTGCATCTTCTGCTTAAGGTGACCATAACCAGACTTGCTAACTTTTTGAGGCAGAACTACTGGCTACAGGAACATCAATGATGGGTGGTGGGCAACTTCCTGCAGGTGGAGGCGTGCTAACAGGGTTGTACCAGCCCATGTTTACAGCCAAATCCTCAACCGCAACCTTGGCTACATCTTGTCGAACTCCAATATCTGTTGCATATCTACTGAAACAATAAACTCCCGCAGTGACGGCAGCAAATCCCCAGGGGCTTGTCATCAAAAATCTTAAGGGGGAGGAGACCACTGCAGCAAAGGGCGCTCCAATAACAGAAGCTGCTTGACCAGACCGTCCAATCATGTTGCGCTCCACAACTAACAATCCAGTCTTGCAGTAGATAGCAAAGTCTTCACAATTGTTGTGAAAGATGTGATACAGCCCAAATCCATTGTTGAGAAGGTACGTTGCGCGGTGCAGCACGGCTTCAGAAGCATCAGATTTGGCAAGGGTGCAGGTACCTCCCCGTGCTTTTGCAAAGAATGTCACTGGGTCAATGTTATATTCAAATCGATACAAGGGACCTCCAAGAAGAAAACAATCCAGACACGAGTGCACAACACCATTGCTGTTGCCTTCCATCCCGCACTTTTCACACTTTTCAAGTGCTGCAGTTGGTCTTGAGCTTGCCAAAAGAACATCAAGGACAGTACCAGTGCCCAGTTCTTCATCTCGGCCTCGTGTAAAATGGATAACCTTGTCATTCCCTGCATAAATGCCATGATGGGCATATGTGTAGGCCGACCTCCAAGAATATATATGATCACCAGGCTGCACCTGGGCTTTGGTCACTCTATTGGAGAGGACCCCCATGATCATTTTCCCTGCATGGAACGGTGCTTCCATGGCTGTTGCTACCTGGGGTGGAACCCGAGGCACCCCACGCCTCTTTAGAGCACGAACCCTGCTCTTAAAAAAGTCCACCTTGACAAGCTTGCACAGACAACCAAAGTGATGTGGAGTTTCACAAACACCAAACAATTCTATCACCCAGACTCCAGCTGGAAATGGGCTTCAGGATCGAGCATTTCCACTGGAAAATATTTGGTATTGCAACTTAATCCTTTTTTGAACTCCCACTTCCCCACCTCAGTATGAAAATCTGTATCAAGAATCCTCTGCGCAACCACAACAAGGTATAAGAAACAGCGTAAACATCCAACACATGCAAACATCCATCACACGCAAACATCCCAAACAGCCTATAAACCCTTGAAGATATGTTTCTCATAAGCACTTGGACAAAGACATCTATATATGTAATCGAAACCAAGATGAAAAACAGAGAAAATATACTGAAACGGGTCACTGGTTGCAAAATAGCCCAAGTCACTTGAATCAAGTGGGAGACTAGAGGTCTTCGCTCATGGAGCTCGAATGCATTCACTGCATAATCGTCTCTAACTTAGGCCCCCTTGACACTAGAGCTTGATTTGGAAGCTTGAGTTGAGAGCTCAAAGGAGGAGCCTTCTCATTGGCGAGGTGCCTCTTACGCATGCTTGTTCACTCAAATCCACTTTACAAACGATTTCTCAACTTGAGAGCTTGAAATGTTTTTCCAGACTTGCATTGCTTAGACAACACCTTGATGGATCCCATAAGAAATGACTACAACAAGCTCTCTGTCATTTTTGGCAAGCTACCTCATGAGGTAGCTTAGGAAATGTTGAGAGCTCAGGCTCTAGTTTTGTATGCCCCAACCCAATGGGCTTTCAAGCATTCTTTGGATTGTCATGAACGCTTATTTTTTTAGTATCCTTCCCCTCTTACTATCTCACTTGGAGCATGGCCACTTTAGACTTGCTCAAACTATTGAGAGCTTGAAGAGTTGTCAAGCTCTCAATAGCTCGAGCTTTGGATGAAAGCCTGTCATCTCCAAGTATCGCACTCCCTACTATTGCAAGTTCGAGCTCTCAACTCGAGCTTTAGTGTAAAAGGGTCCTTATGATCTAATATTTTGCGCTCTTCCTGTCCGCTGCTGACTACTGCCCCATGAGCTCCATGAGTAAGAGCACCCCTTGATATCTCTTTACTTTTTTTCCTTCTCCATTATAATCACAAAGTTTGCACCCGGGGACAAGTTGCACTGCTGCGCACATTTGCATGTGTCTCTATTTGCAATTACAGTTAGGTCGGAAGTGTTTTTGAACGTCCAGTGGTTTAAGGATATGAACCTTAAAAAACCCAACCCTAGCATAGCATGCCTTCAGAATGCAGCAAAGAGACAGGTAGCAGAAACGTGTGAATCTCAAGGTGGCCATGCCTACAGTACCAAAGTACTTGATCATAAGCATGAACTGAAAAATCCTATCAACTTCCTTCAATTCTATCGCCAGGAGCTATACCGCGGTTGTCATAGACAATTAAACTCTGCAAACTTTGGAGATTTTCGTTTCACAGTGAACTAAGGCCCTTTCAGTCTACGGTTTCATTGTTGCTCCTGGTTAAGATTCATCACCACTGACTCAACTTCAAACGCACGTAATCGTTTTCTCTCCACCTCCACATTCAACACAACAAAGAAAAACAAAAAAAAAAAACAAAAAGACAATTCCAAACCCTGCCATAGATGACATTGGCAGAACATAAAAGCAGTCGTTCCGCAACAAATTCAGGCCTCTTTTCATTTCTAACAATTCCTTGACGTCATATTCACAAAGAAAAACATCTTCCACATTGAATTACAACAAAAAACAAAAAATACAAAACCTCCACACACTGCCAGTAACACTTGCAATATAAAAATATTCATATCCCCAAGGAAATGAACGCCTCTTCGTCAACCTTAGACGATCACGTTCACTTCTCTTCCACGTTCATGACCTTCATCCAAATTGCGGTTTCAACTCCACAAAGAAATCAAATACAATAGCAAATGAAATCAAAGAACGAGGAGGGAAACTCACAGGTTGATGAAAATGGCGATCCGCAAGCGGCTAAGCTAGACGATCCGCCTGCCGCAGCGGCAAGTGAACTGCAGGCCGGTGCAGCGAGATGAATGGAATTTGTGCACATGCCGTCGGTCAGCGGTCGGTGCAACGTGCACAAAACCCTACCTACGAAGCACGTTCCTTCCTTCCGCTTGCGAACTGGGGCTTTCTGGTTCGCTGCGAGTGGAGTGGTCCCCAGGGTTGCAATTTGCAGAGGAGCCTTTCGAATTACTCCCCAAGGGCGTACAAACCAAGCCAATCGCATGGGCACGGATGGCTGGATGGATGGATGGATGGATGGATGGATGGATGGATGGGTGGACGGTTGGTTGGTTGGTTGGTTGGTTGGTTGGATGGATGGATGCACTCTGTCCTAATTCATTTGGGGGTGTTCCCCAACCGCCTCACACTTGATCTATCACATGACGTGTCGCCCTCGTGGAATTCAAGTGCAATTTGAATCAAAATTAGATAAGGATGGGGTTACACTAGGGTCCAAGACCAAAGAAACTCCAAAATCGAGCACTCTTATTGGTCTATAGCAAAGTCTTGGAGTCGAGGAGTTTACAATGGGTTCCAAGGTTAAGGTTCGGTTTAGACTACGTTGAAGAGGTACACCAGTTCATTGAGAATTTTAGCCCAAGACAAGGTTATTTAAGGCAACGGTTGGTGTGACAAACATGACCGAATAATAATAATAATACTAAATCCTCTAGTTAGAGTTCTCCAGGGGCAAGTTTCTTGTCCGAGGGTTTGAGGTTGCCCAAGAAACTTGACCTCTGGATAACTCCCTTAGCAAAAAAATGTTGCCATGCCATGTCACTTTTCATCTTGCTTGAAGTTCTCCACCTGAGAAGTCTTGGCCGTAGTGTAAACCCCAACCAACGAAGAACCCAATTCATAGCCAATCATATTGCTTCATTCCCCTAAAATTCTTGACTAGTGCACCTCTTCACCATATAGTCAAAATTGGCCCTAAGATATGAAAAAACGAAGTGACATTCATGTGACATCACTTCCTACCAAATCTCAGTGGTCCCAACTCAAGAAAATACTCTTCTTAGTTTGAGAACACTCTAACCCTTCAACCTTAAGAATACAATGTCTCTTTTCAAGCTGTCAACATGTTGAGTCATTGCCACAACTTCCAAGTTATTTTTCACTTCCTTAATTAGGTGGTTTTATGTAGAAATTATTTGGACTTATATCACTAAATGTCACCTTTATGTTTTTTTAAATATACATCAAGAAACTCTAAAATTACTACAATTCTTGGTTTTCAAAGATACAAGTTATTATCATTTAAACTCCAAGTTGTTTAAAAATATCTCAATAAAATGCCTAATGTGAAATAACACCTCAATATATGATTTAAACCAACATTTGTGTGCTTATAGCTCTAGTGTGATGAATGGGATGATATGAAAGTGTTTCCAAACACTTGTTTTGTCAACAAGTAACAATTATGCAACGAATACAAAAGTTTCAAAGCCAAACGGTTTTTGAATATTTTAAAGTTGTATTGAAAGTAGAGGCGAGAACCTACATTCTGTTACTTATGCGTATAATTGGTTGAATTGAACAACTATCTTCATTTTGACAGTTTGACCAAAGCGAGGACGTGATTTGTCATCTTGCATGTGAGATTTAAAGGGTATTTTGGACCGTAAGTTTATGGACTTGGACTTTAATGTAAACCCACATGTTGGACTCTCTATCTAATAGATCGATTGATGATTAATTGTTATGTTTTCTGCCCTAGTTTATGAGGAGGAACAGATGTGGATGGCATGATTTAGTTATTTATAACCAACTAATATTGGTCTATGGTATGTGTGATAAATTTATGTTGTTCATGAATATCGACATCGTTCGTTTCATCAAAATTCAATTTGAAGACCTAATTCCAAAAGAACTCCTTCATTATCACTTCTACGACTTGTATAGGTTGTTTTTAGGGTGGTTAATGATAGGTGCACTCACCTCCAAAAATCGTATAATTGCCCAAGGCTTTAAAGATCGTTGGATTGAGTGTGTGTGCATATGAAATGATGCATTCCTTTCATAGATCACTTTGTACAAGCCATTTGGCAAAGTCGCTTAACCATACCGTACCATTCGACACAAACCTTGGGGAATCGTAGAAGACCAACATGGATTTGGACTTGGTCCAACTTTACTTCCCGATCACTTTACGTGATAGCCAACCATTCATCGATATAAGCAAATGGCACACACCTAGAGCTTATCATTGGTTTCAACAACTCCCTTGTTGTTTTGATAGCCGACTTCAATATGTGCTCATACCCATCATACGTAATATCCCTTCCTATTGTAAGACGTATATTAGGCAATCGTTCAAAGTGAAGAGAGGAAAAACTTATGAGCATTCTCAATAGCCACGAGAGTCCTTTACATTAAGGACCACTTTACACATGAATGGCATGGTAGGGTTGTCACCATGAAGTCTTTAGGGCCCTTCACATTCATTCAAAAACAATAAGGATATTACCATGGATATTAACCATTTGAAACTTATGTGGTCATTGGCCTTGAAGTGTAGTGTAAAGCCCTACACTAAACATTGTTTTATGTTTATGTAGGTCCCATTTCGCATAGGAAGATATAATAAACCAAAGGGTTGTGAGAGATGGAAAATGCCATGATCTTCGGGATTTGATGTTAGTCTTACTTGCCATAACTTTAACATTGTTAAGCCCTTGTGGGATGGGCCACTTCCCAAGGAATCATAGGCCTCGTTCCCAATAATAACGGACCATTCTTCATTGAGTTAAGGGTCCATCTTGGAAACATAGCTCATTCGTGCCATTCTCAATGCCACTCGTGCCTAAGTTCTATCCAAAAAGGTGAGCTCTCCACTAGCTTAACAATGTTATAACTAATGTGTGAAGTGGTCCAATGTGCAAAAAATATGGAATACCATGAAACATTATGCATTTGGTGCCGTGAAGAATTCACGTAGACTTTTCATTCATTTGGAACATTCATATCAACCTCTAGTGTAAAGTGAGACAACATGGACATCTTCCATCATGTTATTTTAAGATTTCAATGGTCATGGACCCTCACACTTGTGTATACCATGACCCTAAGCTATGAGCCCATGAAATGGCTCAAGTTAGCACATCATTTGAATTTGTCTCGATAGAAAATATGCCCAACACATATCCTTGGTCCATAATGCACGCTAAGTCTTCCTCAAGATGTGCCAATGCATTCTCATGTACATAATGTATCGATGTAGAGGAAGTGTGCCTAAAGTGGACACTTCCAGCATTCCAACATATGTAGGGGTTGACAATCCAAAAAAACTTACATGAACACATTAGCAAATCCGAATGAGGGACATAAGAGTTGGTCTTGCTAGCTTTCAAATGAAAGTAAATATCTTATGAATTCCTAAAGTGGTACTCATAGATTTTCTTAAATGGTTTTCTTCAAATATGTATTTACATGCTAGAAGCCATTTAAGATCACAATGCACTTATATGCCTCGAGCAATTCCTTAAAAAACACCCCCAAGGTGTTTATTGCTTTTAAGTCATTTCATATTTTTGAAAAAAAAATCAAGAAAATTAACCAAATTTTGCAAATGGGCTAGAAACATGGCCATCCAAAAACATTAGAAACTATTTTTTGATGTACATCATTATAGTACATCATTGGGTCCTTTGCCATCCTATATAGGGGTCCACAAATGTTAGATTGTTATGTGAAAACCATCACTAGATTAGCCTTATAATTTGCAAAAGTCTCACTAATCACTATATTCGTTAATTTGAGACTTTCTCTTGTCTCAAATTAATATATGGACCACAACAACATGGTCTAATGTTTGGGTCGTCCTACCTAAACCATCTTGATATGAGTTCTTAATTGGGTTCTTGATATGAACACTCACTTCAAAGTATTTGCATCTTATAACATTCTCCAATATCTATGTGATTTTATCCATGTTCTTATATTTATAACTGTCTCAAAATGCCGAAAAAGTCCCAAATTAACGAATATAGTGATACTAGAAGAAATCGTGTCCAAATGAACTCTAGGTGGTGGTTGCCTTTGAGTTTATTGCCATTTTGATTGTTGCCACCATTTCCATTGTGGTTTTGACTGCAAAGCGGGTGACACTGGGTTAAATCCATTTTGTGATAACAATTACGTATTTTGTGGTAGTGATGGTATCCATGGATAGTAACCGTCACCGCTCCAATAGCCACTATCATGTCGACCTTAGGTAGCCATCGGGTAGTTATTTATATATTATATGTATGCATTTTGGCTGGAAGGTGCCCAGTGGGTTGTATTTTCCAATGGAGTGACTGTAGGATGGTAGCAATCACTAGGGAGATTAGCAGTTTCCATAGAGGGCAACACATATGGAACCCTAAACCATAAAACCTAAACACCATTACGATGTTCCATCTCTTTCCCCTCTAGTGAATTATTCTCCATCCTTCCTTTCTTCCCTTTGCTACATATGATGTTGGTGCTCTTGGTCGTAATATTAGTCGTAGTAGCTATGTTCAAGGTAAATTCTCTTTCTTTTATTATTTGGGTTTGATTATGGAGGTCAAATGTATGCTTATGTTCAAAATTTTACACATAATATGAAGCACAAGTGCTATGTTTTATGGATTTTAGTTTTTTAGATTGTAGGAGGTCAAGTGTTTGATGATGTTTAGATATTTTGATGCATATTTTGAAACCCAAATGCTATATTGTTTTGGGTTTGGTCATTTGATGGTGAGCTCGAGTTGTGTTTGAACTCCAAAGCTATTGGGTTGTGATCTCAAGGCCTTCATCATCTACCTCTTTGTGTCTACTAACCTCTCATTCACTTTGCAGTAGTCTCAACTACATCTACACTCCAACAATGTGCATTATTTCGGCCCCTCCTTCTTGGAGACACTTGCTTCTGTCAATCTCATCCTCAAATTCCAGTTATATGTTGCAATTACCTCTTGGTTACAAGTAATGTTCGGCCATACAATAATCCATCTCTATGTTGGTTTTCATTTTCATCCCCACGGGTGGTAGAGAATGTAGATTTCACAAAAGTGGATTTTTTGTGTTTCCTAGGCTTAGTAATATTATGGGGGCTCCACACTAGTAGAAATGTGGTAGTTTCGTGATACAACAATCTAATACAAAGTGACCATAATGACACAGGCTAAGAGCAACAAACATTTCAAATTGCACATATTGGACTAGCTTAGGACTTACTTTTGAGGTTGTCCATAGCTAGGAGACATGACTTTGGACTATGTTGCAACATCTAGGAGTGGGAAACCTTTGCGTATGGAAGAGAAGCTAATTGCACTATTACTATGGTGTTCTATCTCGTAACCCATTCACTAAATGCCACTTTAATCACTATGCAAACTTTCTTCATGTATTGTAAAGTTGAGATCAAAATTTGTTGAGCATGTTGTTAATTTATCTTGTCCATATCCATTCCACTTTATAGTTATATGCTTTAATATGACCAAAGTTTTGGTCGGTTGTTGGTTGTTTTGCATATGAAAATTCAATGTTTGGTAAGTTTACAATATATGCTTGGAGTCAGTGTGGGGGGTTCACCAAAGAACATTATATATCGGTATCCGATAGAAATAAACAAACATTTGTTTTTGGTGTTAGATCTATGGAATGGAATGATGAGTAATGAAAATCTAATAACTACTATAATATCATCACAATCAACTTTGTATATTCTATCGAAGGATCCTATCACACAATTCTATCAAAAGGTCCTACAATAGAATCTGACATGTTGTGATTATGGACTTGGACTTAGTCTAATTTTAAAATTAGTTGTATTTCACTTATATATATGAATATATAATTGATCTTCTCCTATATAAGGACTCGTTTTTACAAAGATTCGCTCACCTTGTGACATCCACCAAGCATCAATTTATAACTCAAGTTATAATTTTGATATTAGTCGGACAATGTTTGAATGTGATTATTAGTATTGTGTATTGATACCTTGCATTCACTTGTGTATTGGTCTAACATTTGTGCAAGCCTTCATACAAAATGCATGTGCAACATGATAGACTACCACTTGGAGATGTGGCCCTTTGATAATCTTCATTTTGAGGGAAAAAAACACACCACACAATCTACCAATTTGAAAGTGTTTGTTTCCAATTCATGTCAAGATTAAGGTAGATGGTGCTACAATCAACACCTTATCAAAATCAACACCCTAACATCATGTTCATAAGTACATACAAATTTTCCAAGGATGTCTATGACGAAGTTAGCATTAGGCTCCCATGTTGGTTATTAATTATCTGCCTACCAATAAAATTGTGAACCCTTAATACATTTGCATATGGGATTCAAAAAAAACATATGTTGGTCCGTTGGAATCTCCTTTCAATTGTTGACAATTAATATTTGTAATCAAATTGATCTACTAATAATTGATATACTTAGCGCTTAAAGTAATGTTTAGAACCATCTAAATTTAGTTGTAAAATCAATTTGTAGAAAGAAAGAAAGAAAGAAAGAAAGAAAGAAAGAAAGAAATTAGGTTGTAGGTTATATTTGTAGTTTCTTTTCATTGGTGTGTCTTAGCAAGCCCCCAACTCATGCTTCTGGTGGAGGCTTGTCATCTCCATTTGCCACATCTGCATGATCTCCACCAACCTCACTATCTGAACTCTCTGATGATTCCGTGTCTTCATGCCTACATTCGCCAATAATATATGCATGCATCAAAACTGGGTCAAAGCCCTATAAAAAAAGCATCTACCATATTGTGAGGGTTAATTCTTACACCGTTCACTATTGGATAGCGCACACCAAGCTAACTTCAAGTATCAACATTTTCACATTAATGTGGACCAAATGAATTCTATCATTAGCAATACTCTCTACTTTATTGAGAATGGGTGTATTGTGAGGCCAATGAAGAGTTGATCAATATAAATAATTGTGCTTATGTATAATGTGGCATTGTCATGATTGTCATCTTTGATATCATACATACTAAGCCATTTTGTCATGAGATATTTCAACTTTCATGTGATATCAAGCAAGTTAATTCATTATTTGGAAATCATTATGGACAATACCTAGTTGTAACCTAAAGTGGAGAGAGAGAGAGAGAGAGGTTGTGGTTACACTAATCTTGTGTCCTTGACAAGATTGCAATTTATTTTACAAGGACCACTAGCCACTATGGGTTACATGAGATTGTGACTCTAGGGGTAAAATTGACCTCATTTCCTTACTATATAGTCTATGAGATGATCTTGTGTGTTGTGTCACCTACTTGATATCAGAAGCACTATTTTTTCAACCCACATCTATTGGAATAAAATTTCTTAAATTGTGGACAAAAGATCAACAACCTAAAACATTGACTTGTTGATGAGTGTGATGAAGGGGAAGAGGGTGTTACAAAGTTGCCCATTTCTTCACATTCTGGAAGAACTTGTCACTTTCAACTTGTGTATTCCCTACTTCAGTTGCCCGCCGAGGCTTCTTTTGCAATTGAGTCGAGTTGCGACGTTGATCAAGAGACTTTTGAATACTTAGGAGGACAATTTCAGATGACCTACACTTGTTGTCCTTTCGTTGTTGAGCTAGACTTGCTTTGAAATCCTTGTCATCAAAGAAATTTGGTTTTTTGGATTTGATCTCCATTGGAAGGCATTGGCGTGCCCATGAATCAATTTGGGGTAATTGACATTCCTTGTCTTCCTCCCATTCCTCCAAGTGTTGGCCCACAATGGGGTGGTTCCAATCATCCATTCTAGTCAATTGGTTGAAGCATAACATTTGCACCATCTGTGCCCCCATGCCTGCTTGTGTATCCCAAGGAGATGGTTGAAGGAAAACACAAAACCCTTTTAACTATAAAAATAACTTATGTAGACATAACAATTAAGAACACAACAAAGGATGAGGTTTATGTCCAACTTTGACAACATGGACTTTTGTGGTTGATATGGACATGGCAATTTGGGTTTAAGGTTCTTAGATTTGTCCAAACTTGAATACAATGCAAAGCAAAGGGACGATAATCTACCATAGGTCTTGTCGAGAAAAAAGAATTGTGTTTAATGGTCACATCCGCATTGACAAAGCAAAGAACCATTTGAGTGAGAAGAATAAAATGAATAAAGAATGCATCATCCTATAATTAGAGATAAGACATATAGAGATATACTTGTGCTACTGTTGTGGCCACGGCAAAGGCAATGTAACGGGGGTAATATTGTTTGTCGATGACATGGTCCACCAAACCTTGCCAAAGAGTATCCCATGCGTACTTCACAACTTCATCCCTCTCTGGATCTGGAAGTTTCAAGCTTGTGCGACTACCTGAATTTTACAAATCACATGCAAACCAACACGAAGATTTAAAAAAATAATAACAATAGTAATAATAAATCATTGTGTTTCAAGGAGAGGTGAACTGCAGTGACGAAAACCCACAATTGTAGTTGAAGGTCCACAAAGTGTGCACAAAACAATTTGAGGCAACATATCCACAACACATACAAATTATTGTATGAAATGAAAAAGGTTAGAGGTCTCTTTGGACAATCAAGTCCTCCCCCCCACCCCTATCTTCATGATTAAAACCTTCTCATCTCAATCTTCCTTTGCAACATCTTGTGATGGGACCCAATGTCAACTTTATTGTGCACATGAGTGAATTGCCAACAAGCACTCAAATTCTTGCAAAGGACTATATCAACAAAAATGGCATCTTATTGTTGCTTCTATGTTGGTCTAAATGATGATGAAGGTTACATATCAAACCTTGCAATAGCCTAACTAAGTGGCAAAACATTGGGTAAGAGAATGCAACAACATGTTTGAAGATGCGCATGTCAACCTCGATAAGAAACAACGCTCAACAAAGTTGTTCGTAAAAGTCTTTCTCATCAAAAATTCTATTGAGTTGGCTAAAACATGAGTTTGAGAGCTTATGCATAAAGTTGCCCAATTTTTCTCAATGCTCGAATTACCATACTCAGATTGGCGTCGGGCTACTGAAAACTTGCTTTATATTGGGCCAAACTAGCCTTGTATAGGCCAATCTGAAATATAAATGATGGGTCCCATCCATGAACTACCCTATTTTAGATGCTAAAGTTCTCAAAGTTTTGGGAATGGCAAGTGAGCATTTACGAAGTTTCACCCAACTTAACACACAACGTCGAGCTACTGAGCTCTTATAAAAAAAAAAGTTCTCTCAAAGAAGATTCAAACCCACAGTTTCGTCCCTCTTTGGGAGACTTTACAAATAACTCTAATTTCCAACAACTTATGGTACGCATGTTCCTAGGGGCCTTAATCAAATGCAAACAACATCATTTGATTGGTATTAGGAAGCAAGCATCAAAGGCAACATATGTAGAAACATGTAGCTATCCAATGTACAATTATACCATGCCATTCCAAAACCCCAACCATGGGAAGGCAAGTGATGCACAAATTCATCCATTTATGTTTTGTGCTTCATGACTTGTTGTTTCTCTATGAGATAAATGAGTGTGGCCACGCGTACGGGAAAATGGACGCTATAGGAAATCCTTTGAAGAGTTTAAAGATGTAGAATATTCACACTACAAGTTTATACCTTGCATTCACTTGCATGAAATTGGATCCAAACAAGAACAAATTCATGAACTCCTAACTCATCAATGTTGATGCCGTGCATACCTTTGACAATGCTCCCAGCTATGGGAGATTGTTTCACAAAGCTCTTCCTCTTCGGTGCCATCTTGGAGCCCAAGCTTTAAGTTAGGGATTGAAAGTTAACAATAGGCATTCACCGGCATCACACACCAAAGCAGTTGATTAAACCACCATGAAGTTTCAAAGAGGACAAGGGGTCTAGTGGTGGACCCGGGGCGGCAACTCAAACAAATAGTTACAGGGGCTGGTCCAAAAATTTCACAAAGGCATATATTATGTACACATAATCATACATATAATTTAGATTATGTTTCAAGTAATCTACAACTTTCGATTATTGAAGAATTTTAGAAGAGAAGCAAGAGAGAAGCCACCGAGAGAAGTCGGGAAGAGAGTTAGGGTTAGGGCTTACAAGCCAAAATAATCTATATTATCTTGATTTTTGTTGTAGATTATATAAATTATAATTAGGTATGATGGAGACCAGATTATGGACTAGCCCCCCTATCCAAGAGAAAGTCCACATTATTTTTAAATTATTCATGTATTATAATACATAGACACGTTCAAATAAAAAAATATTATGTATTGTGGACGATCTTAATGTGCACTACATCACTCCATTTTAAGTTTTGTAAAATTGTTCTTTGGTATGAATGTACAAGGATAATATGGATGGATTATCTGTTACAAATTATTTGTTTGAGTTGCCACCCCAGGGTGGTGGAATCCACTTGAGTTTATTGGATGTGCAACTTCCCAAAGACATGGCCCAATGCCATGACTTACAAACACAATGGAGATGGAAACTACACTAAATATGATATTTAGTGTCACCAATTCTAATTGTCTTCCTCAATACTAACTGTAAACTGCGGTATTCTGTCACCAACACTGAATGTTAACCCAATATTATTTGTCATTCCTTGTAAAAAAAAATTGGGGTATTGTAGATTTACAGTGTTGCCATTACTATCACTTACCAAGTGATTTGTCATCCAGATTTGAATCATCCATGACAATATTTCATCACAAGTTGCTAACAAGAGAAGGTAGGTTTTGGTCAATGGATGACCTCATCCATCATCCATGAGAGTGTTTGTAAACTTATTCATAAGAAGTGTCATCTGAAAAGTTACCATAGTGACATTAAATACCATACGACACTAAATATCGTATTTAGTGTTGTCAATGATAAAATTGGAGATGCTTTAGGAAAAATCCCATGAGAAATGAAACTTCTGATGAATACATACATTTGGAGTCCCGAATGTCTTCCTACAGTACATGAAATAAGAAATGAATGCATTTGGTAGATTTAGTTATAATGCACGTCTGCACAATGCTTTGGACTCTTGCTGGGAATTGCATCATGGAAGGTATGACACTTACATTTGAGTGGTATATGAGATTGCTTGTAGTTAAGAATGGACACTAGAATATACATGTGTTACAATGAGATTGGATTATGAGAGACACCATTCTAGGTTCAACACTGAATGTAATGAGGAGGATCTATGTGATATCATTTGAAAAGAAATAAAATCTTCACTATGACCTCCTATAACATTTGCATCCCAACTCCAATTTTTGAAACTCGAGATGACACGTGATCTAAAATTGCTAATTGGATGCGACAATCCTCGATCCAATTCAACAACCATAATTGACTATGGAGTTGGAAGCTATGTTCCTAACTTACACCTGATTCCACTACATTGTTTATGGTATTTAGTGTTGCTTAATATTTGGAATGACCCAATGCTATATCTTTTAATTGTTTATGTAAGGGTTTACCAAGTAAAGACATTGATGTTCTGTGATGTCCAAACAACCAATTTGCCAGTGTTGGTAAAAAACTGAGATCTAGAGATAATAGTTATAGCATTGCATATTTCCAAATAGAAAGTAACACTAAATACTGTAAACGGTGTACAACTTTTCATAGCAATTTTGCCTAAAGAATATTGTAGAACAATTCAACAAGCCCAAGTCCGCTACTTTGTACAAACAATATTGTAGAGCTCCATAGCTAGGCCAGCGACAAAGTGGAAGTAGAGGCAAGCAATTAACAAGGAGGTGATGCAGACCACTCACAATAATTTCCACCGATACAATCGTTACCCCTTAAAGCACATGGAAAATACAAAATCTATGGGAGTGATCTTTCTATGTTATTTTTTTTGGAATGAATATGATCGCACAACGAGAACTGCTCAAAGAACAACTCCTTTGAATCTTAACCATGTGACCAAATCAGATCCATCATCAACTCCAATCAATGAATCGATCCATCTGAAAATGGCCATGAGAAAATTTATCCACAACTGGTGGGAGTGAATTTTCAAGGATTCTTTTTATGCTTGAATTTGATTACATAGCAAGTAGTGCTCAAAGGACATCTCTTTGAATCTTGACCATGTGACTAAGTCGTATCCATTGTCAAGTTCAGAATAATCAATCTGGAAGTGTCTACAACATAACCGCGAATGGTGGGAGTGGTTTTTCGAGGATACTTTCTTATAAATTGAATACGATCACACATCAAGAGTGCTCAAAGAACAACTCCTTGAATCTTTGACCATGTGACCAGCTCAGATCCATCATCGACTTCGATCAATCAATAAGAAAGTGGCCACAACAGAAACTATCCTCAAGTGGTGAGAGAGAGGTCAAGATTCGAGTTGTGCAGTCCCAGACCTAAAAGAGTGGCTCTCGCAAGTTCCTGGTCAAGATGGCTCAAGTGACAAATGTGAAGTTTCCCTCAGCCACATGGCTCAAGTGCAAACTTGTGATGATTGCACTAATGCAAGGGGGAAGCTCTCTTGAAGAACATTTTTCCCTTATATGTGTGCACACAATCACCTTCCATTTTCTCAAGCTTAGTGTTGCGGTGACTAACCTACTTGGGAATTATTTTAGCTACTTGCTACAAACAACTATCCACATGTTCAAATTCACATGCAGGTGACGTGTCCTCCTAGTAATTTACATGGATAAAGGAACCTGACAACCAATAGGTGATTCGCTTCTTTAGGGGCTTCTAGTGCACCCAATTCTTTGAAAATTATCTCATATTGGGAACCCCTATGTAGTGAGCTTAAGGCTGTGAAAGTGTTGCATTCTACAATTGACACATGAAACCTGAACAACCTTGATCACATCTCCATGATTGATTCACTAGGTTCCCATTCCGGAATCAAGCATTAACAAGGCGACGATGAGGTCAATCCTAAATCTAATCTAAGGAGGAGTCCAGCTGATGGTAACTAAAACCTTTCCGGTGATGGCAACTTGTGTTCTTAAATCTGAACCTGAAATCACTCACCTTACTGGGTTTGACATTTTGAAAAGCTTATGGCAACAAGTGCACTAGCTTACTCTCTGGAGACTACAATAGAATAATAACAATCTGCACCCTTCCTGATACTCCCAGGATTTAGAGGAAATATCTCTATTTCTTGAAAAATTTCTAGTTTCAATTATACTTGTGAGGGTGGTGGATCATGGAGCTAGAAAGAGAGATCCCAAGGGTTTCACAACGGAGAGTCGATCAAAATTTCATAGTTAATCAAAGGTCACCAAGCTATACTAAACATCTTATTAGTGTGGCTCACACTATTCATAATCGACCCACATGGATCTCTTGCACTCATTGGTGGCAACTAGAGAGGGTTGTCATATGACACTTGATGCTACATGACAAATAACAATTGAACCCACAACAAGGAACCAATCCTTGCTACAATTCCTGACTTCAGGTTCCTGCACGTAAGTCACTGGTGTGCCTTCTGTCTTTCGAGGCAAAAGTTTTTCGTTGGCTTTGCAAAGCATAGTTTTGGGGGAGTTTTTGCCTCAATAAATACTTGGGTGGGCAGAATGTGAATTCAAAATAAGATATTTAGACCTGTATGCCTATTTTTCTAAAGCTCCAGAGAGACAGAGAGAGAGAGAATAGGAAGCCGCCCTATAAAGATCACTTCACATGTTTCCAATGAATTCCAACCACACTAAAGTCTAACCTACCAAGCCTCATCACATAAAAATATCTTGTTGTTAACAAAGGGAGGGGAAACAGAGAGATCGGTAATCCTTGAATAAAAGCACACGTGGGTGCCAAATTCGAAATCAGAATTAAATCCTTAGACCTATGTGCCTGCTTCTATGAAGTTCTATGAAGTTCTAGAGAGAGAGAGAGAGAGAGAGAGAGACAGACAATTGAAACCCATCCCACAGAGATCAGTCAACCTGTCTCTAATGAATTGTCTATCGCACTGAACTAGCCATTGTGTTCTGCTACCAATCACACCTCCTGAGCCTTTAACAACAAAAGTGTCTAAGTAGTCTCTATGAAAATGAGAAAAATGAGGTTGAGTTCATAATCCTTAAATGGGTGCCAAATTCGGGGGGAGAAAGAGATCATCCCATATAGGTCAATTCACCTGTTTCCATGAAAATTTGACTATACCGAAGTTAACATTGTATTCTGCTACTCCACTGTACAAAAGTATCTAAATAGTCTCTATGAAAAGCAAGAAAATCAGATGAGTTTATAATCCCTAATTAGGTGCCATAGTCGAATTCAGAGAGAGACAGAGATAGAGACAAAGAGCTTATTCCGTAGCGACCAATTCACATGTTTCCAATGAATTTCGATTCTACAAAACTAACAACTGTCACATTCTGCTACCAATCTCAAACTATAGCAAACTTGGGTGCCAAAGTCGAGAGAGAGAGAGAGAGAGAGAGAGAGAGAGAGAGAGAGAGAGCCCAACCAACAGATCAATTCACATGCTTCCAATGAATTTTAATCACACTGAACTAACCACTGTCATGTTCTGCTACCAATCACACCTCTTGAGCTTCATCACACAAAATTATCCAAGTAGTCTCTATGAAAAGGAGAAACGTCAAGTTGGACTTCACAACCTTAAAGTACAACAAACCTGTCAAACCCATATGTAGAAGGAGAAAAATCAGATGATTTCATGGCCATACAATTGTAGGAAACTTAGGTTCCAACTTCACACAAAAGTATCATCAAGAGGAGAGAAAAGTAAGGGTAAGTTCACAATCCTTAAAATTCCAGCAAACCTTTCAATTCCTATATGCAAAAGGACAAAACTCATCAGATGAGTTTATAATCATACAATTGTAGCAAATTTGGGTACTAAATTGACACAAAAATACCATCAAGAGGAGAGAATTTCATGGTGAGTTCAAAATCCTGAATGACAACAAACCTTTCAAATTCCTGTATATACCCACCTGCGCTTTGAATCTCTCCTGGTAGAATCCGGCTGCCAATGTGGCTTCGGAACCAAAGCACACCAATCTTAGCCCTGTTGTCCGCCTCTAGCGGCCGCAAGTGCATAGGGGACTAAATATTGTATTTAGTGTCATAAGGATTTTTTTTGTCACTGTGGTCACTTTTCTATTGACACTTCTTATGGACAAGTGCACAAATGTGGTCACCCTAACTTACTTTTAGTTCATCCACTTTTGGCATATTTTGCATCTTAACATTTTTGTAATAAAATATTGTCATGGATGATTAAAATTTGAATGAAAAACATTCAGTAAGTGGCAATAATTATAACATTGTAAATTTATAATGATCAATTTTTTTTACAAGGAATGACAAATAATGTAAGGTTTAAATTTAGTGTTAGTGACACTACACGGGTGGTTTACAATTAGTATTGAGCAAGACAAATATAATTGGTGACATTAAATAGAATATTTAGGGCCACTTCACACTCGAGCCAAGAGCCATGACCATGAAATTGTGAGATCCTGAAAGAAGTGTCCGAAGGCTAACCCAAGACACTTCCCAAAATGGTCATTGGTCCTCAACCGAATGCACATTTCAAATGAATATCTATGCATACGGGGTCCTCACACATGATAAATTATAATAAATCAATGGTTGTGAAAAAATTGGAGTGTTATGGTATCCCAGTTTTGTGTGAGGCCTACCTCCAAGAGGTGGTTTTTGAAAATAGTCCAAGTGACCATGAAACATGATCCATTTGATGCCATGTAGGAACCCATGTAGAATTTACATCCATCTTGCAGTCACTTACTCCATTGGTCCCTCGAGCGTAGTGTAAAAGCGAGCTTGGACCGGCTCCGCCTTTTCCACCAATGAGAGTGCTTGAAGTGCAATGGTCACGGGTCCTCAGTCTCGTGTGTGACGGTGTGAACGGAGGCCTGGGGGTTCCCGCCTCGTGCTTCGTCTCTCTTGTGTTTTCAAGGTTTCCAGAGGAATATTGCAGCCCCTGAGCTTGTTCTTGTCGCATTTCTTGCATTCTTTGAGTCACTTAGGGTTTCCTCTCCTTCTTCTCACCCTTACTCCCAGCCGCGGGAAGCGGCTACCATCGGAGACCAATATTGAGAAGGTGTCCGTCGATTTTTTAGAGTTTCGGAAGAACTCCCTTCAGGTATGGCCTAGTTTCCCTTCGCCAATTTTGAAAATCCAGCCTCTCAGCTTGCTGCTCATCATCATCGTCGCCAATGCTGGATTACTCAGGAATGAGTGTCTGATGCATTTGTGTCTCATTCTTTACCCTGGTTCCATCACAGTCATTTACGAAACCACATCTATGGCTAATGACGTAGAGTCTTTTTTTCACGTAACAAGAGCTTTGGACAAGTGTTTTTTGCAATGTAGGAGCCAGGTTGCATCCACATTGTATCATGGCACCATGGTGAGGGTTAGTATGTCGGTCTGGAGACATCACAATTTATTTTTACTGGAAGGGATGCTTTTCTTGATTGATTGTGTGTGAGCTGCGTAATGTGAGGTTTGCATGCTGTTGTAGTATTTCCTAGCGCTCTGAAATATCTGGACCCATGTGTTTGCTGATGATTCTTGTGAGGATGACTAACTTAACGGCTGCTGGCGGGCTCTGTTACTGACATTGTGTATGTCGACTTTCAACTTGCTATATAGTGTGGGTGTATTTTGTTATGTGGATTATGGTGTCTTATCTACGAATGAGTAATTTTGTGTTTCTAGTGCTCATTTGGAATTAGGTCAAGGTAGAGAGATGGCCTTAAACAGTTCATCTTCTCGAGGTCACGAAAATTCGCCGGAAGGGGGTGTTTTCTGGATTGATTGCGTATGAGCTGCGTAGTGTGAGGTTTGTATGCGGTTGTAGTGTTGGCTAGCTTTTTGAATGTCTGGACTCCTGTGTTTTCTGATGATTCTTGTGACGATGACTAACTTAATGGTTGCTGGCTATGTTACTGACATTGTGTGTATGTCGACACTGCATCTGCTACGTAGTATAGATGCATTTTGTTATGTGGATTTTAGTATCTTTATCTACGAATGAATAATCTTGTGTTTCTAGTGCTCATTTGGAATTAGACGAAGGTAGAGAGATGTTCTCAAACGGTTCATCTACTTGAGGTCGATTTGTTTCTGCTTTGTTACAGTCTAGGTGACTTGTGTGTAGGGTCCAATCATTATGCGGTTTGAAAATACTGACAAGCTACTACTACCCTGCTTGAATGACCAGAAATGGGAAATGAAGCAAGTCGGGAAGGGCGGCTGGATTCTGATTCTGATGATGATGGGGGCCCTGACTCCCCTGAAGGATCTGAAAGGAGCTTCCAGTCCACAGGATCAGGAACTCCAGCTTACCGAGACCGGAGTCCAAGCCCATATGCCGACCCCACTCTTGACATGAAGTTAAGATCTCTTTCCTTAAAGGAATCACCAGCAGTTATGAATGCTCAAAAGGCCAAACTCTACAGATACTCTGAGGGACAATGGGTCACTGCAGCAAAGAATGTGGGTTGGCAATTTGAAAGAGAGGGTGATGTAGATGATGCAGATGAAGAGGATGAACAATGGAGAAGCTCAACCGCTGGAAAAAAAGATTACGAGTTTTGGATGTTTGTGGTGGGGAATATCAGAGCCAGGGTTGATGACCGACTGCAGATGCACTTCTACGATGACCAATTTCGGGTTGATTTTGTTGCAAGGGGTGTGTGGGCCTTGAAATTCTCGACCAGGGAGCAATATGTGGAATGTGTCAAGAATTACGAGGATTCTAAGTAAGTTCTACAATATTCTTCTGTTGCAAATGAACGGTGATTGATGATTCGTTGTCAATTTGATCATATGCACAAATGTAACAAACTCAGAGAGTGAGATTTCTGTACAGGGCATTTGGAAGTCTGTTTCATAAATCAACAACATTATCCACTTACTTGAATGCTATATTTGATTTAATATTTCTTCTGATGTGCTGTAGGTTTGAGAACACATACTTCCTTAAACCAACTGAGGCAAACAAGGTGAAAGTTTTTGGGAAAGACTTCATGGGATGGGCCAAAGGTGAAGGTGAGGATGAATCCATCTGGGAAGATGCTGAAGAGGTACTTGAGCCACCACCCACACCAAGCAAGGCACTGAAACAGACGTTCAAGACACCCTCAAAAGTGAAAGTCCAAAGCCTAACAATGGGAGGCTTGGACCATAGTTACCTTGTGAATGACTGTGGACTAGATGTGCTATCTAACCAAGCAAGTGGCCTTGAGGGCAAGAACATAAGTATTCGCTTTCAAGATGGAGGAAAGGCTGGTGGTGGGAGCTCTCCCTTTGTGACACCCAAGAAAGGAATGCTTATCAGAGGGGAGACTAACATGATGTTGTTTAGTCCATCTAAGGATGGGAAATCAAATGCTGGGGGTGTGAGCCAGCTTGATATTGGCACAGGGAAGATGGTTGCAGATTGGAAGTTTGAAAAAGATGGAGCTCCCATCACCATGAAGGATGTAACAAATGAGAGCAAGGGTGCTCAGTTATATAGTGGAGGCTTTACTTTTCTGGGCTTGGATGACAACAGACTATGCAGATGGGATATGCGTGATCCTAATGGAGTGGTTCAGCAGCTTGCTAGCCCTGCTACTCTGAATTGGTCAGAGGGACACCAGGTTTATGCTTTATTATTTATCTTCACTTGTTATGCAGATGGTCAATTCCTACCGCATATGATTTATAAGCATTTAGCTCAACCGACTCTACTATAAAACTTGAAACAGAAAAGTGGTGAGTTGGGATAAGTCCAGTTCAGGCCCCTCAGAATTTGAGAGTTTTACCTCTACTCAACGGCGACTGGCCATTTGTTAGGCTCGGCTGGATTAGACTTGTGACTAGGTGCTTGTTCTGCTAGATGGGACAAGATTGTGCTGCCCCTTGTGTGAGAGATGACAAAACCATTCTTGGGGTCTTCATTAAACTTGAGAACTCAACAATCTTCACTGCATCACCTACTTGATATTCATATACTTCTCTGTTAATTCTGGAGAGTTTCATGGTGCAGTTTTCACGTGGAACAAACTTCAATTGCTTTGCAACAGCTGGAGATGGCAGTATTGTGGTTGGATCAAAAGATGGAAAAGTGCGGCTTTATGGAACAACCAGCATGAGAATGGTGAATACCCAAGGCTCTTCTCAATTTCAATTGTCCAGCTTTCCTACTATTGCAGTTTTTCTGCTGTAACTACCATTTCCCACCGACGTGCATGCATGGGCTCATTTGTCATATGAAGGTGGCGTCATTTTATGTTTACACCTCAACTCATTTCTTGTTCATCTTCTGGATGGAAAATGATATACTTTTCGAGGTGTAGACTGTTCTAACCTTATTGTGTCTTTTGTAACTGTTTTAACAAGTTCATGGAAAAAGGAAACATCTTCTTCTGCACCTCCTCCTTCCTGTTCTGTTACATTGGCTGATGACATATGTCCTTCCTGTGTTGAGCATAAGATGAATGACGTTTTGTAACTGCCAATATGATATGCAGGCAAAGACTGCATTTCCTGGTTTGGGATCACCTATTACCCATGTGGATGTTACGTATGATGGAAAGTGGGTGTTAGCAACAACAGACACGTACTTGATGCTTATCAGCACAGTTTTCAAGGATAAGGATGGAAAGTCTAAGACTGGGTTCTCTGGCCGAATGGGAAGTAAAAGTGCAGCCCCCAGGTTGTTGAAACTCCTCCCAGTTGATTCATGCCGTGATGGGAAGCAACAGAATCTACATGGTGGGAAATTTTCGTGGGTAAGTGCTTTCATCACTTGTTTACATCTATTCCATCCAACTTAGTGATGCTGGCCCCTGCTTGCATTTAGATCTCCTCATAACATGCAAGTGGGTATTGTTATTTGGCCAGGTCACTGAGGAGGGTAAGCAAGAGAGGAACTTGGTGGTGTCAGCGGGAACCTTCACAGTTATCTGGAATTTTTCCGTTGTCAAGGACAGCAACCATCATTGCTACAAGTAATTGCTCCATACTCGCAGCTATTTATTCCGGTCTGAATTTATAAGCTTATGACTGCTGATCACATTCATTTTCTGTAGCCCTTCATTACACATCATGCAAGATATTTGTAGGACACATGCTAAACACCAAGCTTTTGCACAAACTATGTATGCAATGTCACCGATATGACAAATTTGAGATGCACACATTGGATTGTCATGCACATTTGAGAGATCTGACATGCTTTACAAAGTCGCACGTTTAGCAGTCTTCTGTTAATATCCTCTTAATGACCTAAACTGGTTTTTCTTTTTTGAATACAGGCAGCAGAGAGTTGACAGCTTGAAGAGTTGTTACTGCTACAAAGTGGTACCAAAGGCAGAGTCTATTGTGCAGAGTACCTTCATGCACGACAGATTTCACGAGTCGATTGAAGAGGCTCCATTGGTTGTGGCCACGCCGTACGATGTCAGCTCTTTCAACATCGACTTGGAGGAGTCTTCTTCCTTGTAGATTATGTCATCAAGTTGGAGGGGTGATAGATGTACTATTTGGTCGTTTTACCACTAGACATCCCTTCTTGCTTCTGTTTCATTAAGTTACTTTGCATGTCCATGATTTTACCAGGATACTGAGAGGACAATAATATGCATTGTCTTATGAAAAGCTTCGCACTTTTCTACAAAGCACATAATGCAGATTGAGCATTCTATTGACCAGGTTGGGACTTATCATTGGGCATTGTATCCTAAATCCTATATTATTAGCTCTGAATTCTTAGGAGCCTATAAATAAGGGGAAACTGTGTAGGGACGTCAGAGTTAGGTTTTAGAAACTGGAGGACGGCTGGATGGACCTGAGTGAGTAAGCTTTTGGCTTACGTGTTGTTTGGCTCATGCAAAACTGGATGTTGTCCCAAGGATCTATTGGCTCTGCTTTTGACGAGGGGGAATTGACATGAACAGTCATGTTTGTACTCCTGCCAATCTTGGGATACCAATCTTGGGACATCCACATAGTAAGAGCAGTGGTAATCTCAATTGGACACGTGGAGTCTGGAGCTTTTACCATTGGGAAAAAACGTGAGTGCTGCTGCTTCGTTGACAAGTGGCGTGACTTGACCCTGAAAAGTAGAGTTGGGTTAGCTGTTGGGGTCACACGTCTGAACTTGCACTACTTGACCCTAAAAAGCCTGAACAACTCAAATTAATGTTTTCTCATGCCATTCTACAAAATCCAAGGATGTCATTATGAGTTCAATTGCTTTTCTTCCTATTTGTAGTTAATGAAGTTCTACTGTGCATAACTTGTAGGTACTCCTAAGTTTGAGAAACGAATCTTTCAGTCTGGTTTCAAGTGGAGGCCACACACATTTGAAAACACCGGCTTCAGAACGGAGTTTGGTAAGCCCAAGGTAAAAGCATGTTGGCCTTGACATGTGCCTAACTTTGAGGAGCTGGGTGTCGTGGTTGGTCCCTCTTTTATTGGTTTAAACTGTTTGTTTCAACTCTAATAAAAAAACAGGAGGTTTTAAGCCTTGTAAAACTGTTGTCTTGGATTAGAGTTGAAAATAGATGATTCCACCCATTAAAAGAGGGACCAACTTCAAGACCCAGTTCCTCAAAGTTAGGCACATGTTAAGGCCAACATTCTTTTGCCTTGGCTTACCAAACTCCATTTTGAAACCGGCGTTTTCGAACGTGTGTGGCCTCCCTTCAATCTTGAGTCTGAAAGTAACGTACATTAGTTCTAAGGGTGTGGTACATTAACGTTTTTTTATGGGCTAAAAGCACCCCTCCCATGCTCCTTACTTTTGGACCCCAACCTAGAAGATAGATTTCTTAGATTAGGAGCATTTTCTTGGATGGGTACCAACAGGACTTGGTGAAAAAGTGATGCTACTTCAAATTTTCATACCTTGGACCCAGACCCTTAGTGTAAACTTCTTAGGTCTGAAATTTTGCTCTTTTGGCCGAAACGATCGTTTGATTTTGCAGTTTTTTCTGGTCCTGACACCCAATGTGGTGACTGTATGTGTGAAAACAGAAAGCTGAAAAGTAGACGTTGTAAAAGATATGGCAAGGCAACTGCCCAGAAACACTGTTGTTGGCTGGCACTTGGTGACTTGAATCCAAATTCCATTGCAGTGGATCACTGATGTTGGTCCAAAAATATCTAACATGATGGCCTTGACTCTTCAAGGAGGGCTTATGAATCTACTCCAAAAATAGCCAAGCAATTGTAAAATGTAAATTAGTTTCTGGTACAGGTGGGCGGAATCTATCTCATAGTGCAGATATCTGGAGGGAGAGCTCATAGGACCTATTCTAGACAACCTTTTCATCCATTTTGTAGTCATGAATAGAAATTCGTCTCGAATTTGCCTTTGCAAGGGCAATTCTTTTAATTTAGGAGAGTGATTTAATTGGATCTTAGCAGAGAGTTTTCTTAACTTTTTTGTTAATCTACAGTTAATTGAGCCTCTTTCTAGTTGAGTTATGATCGGAAGATTCCACTTAACTTTTTTTGCCTCTTTGTGTCATATGATTTTTGGTTCTTTCGTTGTCAAGTTGAAGATCCTCTTTCTCCCATATTATTGGACTATGGAACCTAGAATAGTGAACAATATTTGAGCACGTAGTTCAATCACTTTTGGATATATGTATTTTTGGCGTTTGTTCTCACATAACATTATTTAGCATTTAGTTCTCGTTATGTGGCCCTCAAAATATAACAATTGGAGGCTCGAAAAATTGCATAGGGAGACTCATTTTCATATTGAGATCCCAATATCCCATTGTTGTATTTTGAGGGCCCACGTCGATGAGTAATGTTATGCAGATCCACACCTAACCACACACCATTGAAATGTAGGCATCCTTTTATTACTCCCGGCTACCTTAGAACCCATCTCAAATGGGCCGTAACCAGAGACCATGTTGAATATGCTTTTGGGAGATTTATTGCAGCAATCTCAATGAACGATGCTCTTGTCAACCTAGATACTAGTATCTTGATTCTTGCCAACCTTTGGGAGTGAGAGGAGATATGGCATATGGAAAGATTTATCTCTTTGTGTTTGATTTGTGTTATTTTGGTTATGATTAGAGTGCTAGTTGGGCCAAATGTGAGGACTTCATACAAAAGCCCACGTGGCTAGAACTTCGTGATATCTAGGACCTAGGTAAACTCATTCATTAAGAATATATATATATATATGATTAAGTAAGGTTGAGGCATTTGTAACCAATAAAATAAGAGAATTTGCATTTGTTTAGGAGGAGTGATAGCGGGAAATTATTTTTCTTGCGAAGAGAAACAAATTCTAAGGAGAATGCAAAAAAATTAAAAACATTTCATGAATATGGAAATTGCTACAAATTTTGAAATGGTAAAGTTAGGGTAACACATAGTCGATCGATGGGTTAACCCATTACCGCTTGTCTAAATGCTAATGTTTGGTTATAATAGTTGTCAAAACTTGTGTGAGGGCAATCAATCACAAGCCGCCACCACATACACCTTACCTCCGCCAAAAAAACATAGATCTCATCCATGTCGGCATTACACAATCCTAGTGAGCGGTTAAATGAACCTGGTCGACTATGAATACCTCGACCTTTAGATAAGTTGACTTCAAAGATGGCATCATAGACCTTGAGTCAATCGAAAGGAACATGCTTTGAATGAATCAACCCTCAATTAATAGAACATTTGTTTTGACTACACTCTCTTCATCCACATTGGATGCCTTTACCTAGACACAAATTTTAACATACATAGGTGAATGAGTGCCAATTGAAACATTGTGAGGAGTACACATTGTAGAGTCTAGCTTAATGCGTTCATTGGGAAAGCAAAAATGCAACAAGCTTTTCTAGTGCTAGAACTATCCATTAGGGCCTCTTTACACTAGAGGCGAGAAGCCATGAGGAGAGAAATTTCAGCCAATGGGAGGCCTAGAAACCGAGAAGACCAAAGAATGTCACTTTACACCCGAAATTTTCAGTCCAAGGGATGGAAGGAGGAGAAAATGACATGGACAACACTTTTGTCCTTTGTGGCAACAAAAGTGCACATTTTTCAAGGTCCCCGGATTTTGCGTCAAGCCCACCTTGAGAGGTGGGCCTAACGCAAAATCTAGGAGGCCATTTGGCCAAAATTCTCACAGCCAATCATTTTTTATTTTTTAAGAATATTTTAGAACGGCCACTTAAAAAAATTAGCACTTTATTTTTGTGACCCCTTCTCACTTTACACTATATCCAAAGGCCATCAAGTTCAAAGGTTGGCTTCTCAAGGATGAGCCATGGCCCTTGTGAGGTTTTCTCCACGGCTTCTTGCTTCTAGTGTAAAGAGGGCCTTAGGAAGGTGAAAACTCTCTGAACCATTTTATAGCTTGGAATGGCTATGTATAGAATGTTTGACTTTAAGGATCCCATACTAAAAGTGGAATAAATCAGTCTTCAACATGCAAGGGACTTGTTTTCACAAAGGTAGATTGGTCTTAAATGGTTGCCTTTTATTCACTAGCCCATTTCTCCTAGATATGGAGCATGCAATTGGTACCAAATGATTAGCGAATCCAAATCAAGGTTGTAGCCAATTTCTGCACAAGTTTGGAGTTGGTATGAATATCTTTTTCATTATCAAAGTCAAGATTCTCAAGCTCATTAAATGGTCATATATGTTCCCCCAATTATATTGATTATTGGTTCTAGAATGGTTATCATATTTCAAGTACGCAATCTAGTCTCGTTTAAACACATGTCTTTTTGGTATTTGTTCTTGGAGGCACACCAAACCACATGTCATTCAAATACACCCTAAGCTATGTAATATCAACCTCCATAACGTCACTCACTCTCTAATATCTTGAAACCACAGGGAGTGGATGTTCTTAATTCAAATCTCACTCCTTATTGCCACATATCTCTCCCTTATATCATGGGTTATGCCATTAATGCAAATCACCAAAGAAGTTTACCTACACCCTTGCATTGCGCCACGTGTCAATATGTGGAGTGTCTTCTTCTTCTTCTTCTTATGGCACTTGTTGAATTGTTGGTGCATGGATCTACCACATTGCCAAGGAAGGCCAAGTGGGAGGTTCACATGTGAAGATAGATCGTGTGTTATGATACCGTAGATTTCCCATGTGACTATTTGTTCTAAACCCTAAAACCTAATCTTAAACCCTATTCTTCTCCCTTTCACATGTGTTGCACATCTCTTGGCAATTCGATCCACCAATGTGCGAATCTCTTTAAGGAGTTGAATGTGTACAAGTGTGTGCAATACTGATTGTGGATCAAACCTCAACACCATCACATTATAATAGGTCATCAGGTTTTGATCGTCGCATGTTGCCATTCATAGATGTCAAGGTGAAGGAGTGAATTGAACATGTTAGTGTCAACGAGGAGGAGGAGGAGGGAATGGAAGACGATAGGGGTAGTTACGGAGCTTCTATGCATTCTTCCACATTGACAACATTGAATGTGCTCATTACTTTGTGGACATTGATATGTGCGAGTAATTTCCTATTGTACTTCCATCTATGTCCAAAAACTTCAGTTTCTAAATTTTCCGCAATGCCTCCATCAATTCATTTTTCAAACCTACATGCATTCTAGAAATATACTAGTCTAGAGCATGCTCGATACTTGGAATGTGCTTGCATTTTTTAAAAAAGAAATTGGATGTTGGATCTAATGATAATGTTAAAAATCATCTCCAAACTCTCATGCCAAGCTTGCGGTTGTTGATTCTAAATTCAAAGTAAGGCATTCATTAGGTTGATTGCACTTTGTGTGAACTTCCCACTCATACTATTATAAACAAAGATGCCACTATTTATGTCAAAATACCACGGTTATAGGATACTAGTGGGTGTATCTTCAAACATTTTGCCAACCTCACTGCTCACAAGTTGGTGCTCATCGCTTATTGCTCACCGCTCACATATTAGCACTCCCCGCGTCGTGCGGTCACATGAATTCGATTGTCAAAATTTGATTTTCCATCACAAACATGAAAATGAGCAAAGTATTAGCTTTACGTTAGAATTATTAACTTGGTCAACTTGGATGACAAGTCAGAGCCTAGTCGACATTTTACATATCAATTGTGGTCATTTTAACTAGTGTGTGGTTGATTTAACAATCCCCATAAGGAAAACTGACATGCAAGTATGAACCCATTTGTCTATAAGGCGCCGCCAATAGGTCACATGTCCTCTGCTAAATTACAAAGTAAGTTCCATCTGTGAACCCATCTTGTAGGTAAAGTTAACTATGTGATAAGGGCCGCTTTACACTACGGTGGAGAAGTCCACATGTCATGAATTCTTGGGGAACCCTGAAATTTGATTGGCCGAGAGTGACACTCTTGTTCAGTGGTGGTTTACACTACGGCCAAGAGTCCTTTGGTGGAGAACTTTGTACATGGATGAAAAAACGTGGCCAACGTGGCGACACTTTTTTGAAAGGGGAGTTCTCCGGAGGTCAAGTTTCTTGGGCAACCTCAAAGCCTTGGACAAGAAACTTGGCCTCCGGAGAACTCCAACTTGAATAAAATATTTTTTTGCTTAGAGAAATCTTTGCACTATTGTTCTCCCTCTTTAGTATGATACTTTTGGGAAACACCAAAAAAGTTGTATCATTGAGGTGTCGTCTTCTCATTAATATGACAAATGGCGTAAAGTTGTCGTATTATTGAGGGAATACAAAAACATAAGTAATATGAGCTTAAAAATATATACAACGAGTTTAAGCAATATAGATGGTATGAAATAATAACTTATAACTCCAAAAAAATACAAATATTCTCAAGAACTCTTGGAATAGGAGTTCAAAGATCTCTGGTGTTGCCTACCCAAGTTAGCAACTGTCATCTTATCTAAATCCCCTACTAACTTTTGAAAACTAATAATTTCATTAACACCAAAATATAAAGAGTTCTCTAATAAGAAACTAGACAACAATGATGCATGACGTTTAGCATCAAAATACTGGTGATACTATACTACCCGTGTACAAGGCAACATACTAGGCCAGAGGCCACTCTAACTCTGACCATGTGCATTCTACACTAGTAGCCCTAATTATCATTAAGTTCCCATCAATAAGTGAAGTTCCCAAGTAGTTCCCAAGTGAAAATGGATGTATTTTAGATGTACATAATATAGATGAAAGGAATTCTAGCATTAACTACCTCTTTAATATGACAAAACAAAGATTCTAAATGTTGTATTTTTGAGTGTTGTAGTCGTATGAAAGAGGGAGTTTTGAACTAAAAAGTTTGGTCTTGCAAAATTGTGTCGTAATATCGAGGGTGTCGTATTAACGAGGTTAGACTGTACCAACATGTCATTTCTTTAAAAATCAATAAGAAAATAATGTTACCTACTTATTTGCCTTATTTTGGATGTATTATAGAGGGGCAAATTTTTTAAATAAATTCTTGTCATGAAAGAAGTTCTAAAACATTGCCATGTACATTTATTTTTTGATCAATACAATGTTTTAAAATTTCAATACAATGGTCATTTAGGGGGGCAAGGTTTCTACTATGGCCGGCTATGACCATTGTGTGAAGTTCTCTGGTGGACTTATGCTCTTGGTGAAGTTCTCTGATACACTTCTCCTCTAGGTGGTTACACTACGGTCGGTCAAGACTTCTGAAGGCATTTTTTTTTATTGTCTTTTCATTTTCTCCAGCATACCATCCCTTGCCTCAAATAACCATGTCTTGGGCTAAAATTCTTGACTATAGTGTAAAGCGGCTATAAGTTTCACCTATCTAATGATTAAACTCCACTCAATATGGAATTTAGTGCCATATGGTATAATTTTATGTCACTTTGGCAACTTTTCGGATGACACTTCTTATGAATAAGTGAACAAACACTGTCATAGATGATGGATGAATCCATCCATTGGCCAAAACCCTACCTACTCTTGTCAGCAACTTGTGATGGAATATCGTCTTGGATGATTGAAATTTGAAGGTAAGTGACAGTAATTGCAATACTTTAAATCTATAATCCCCAAAAAGTTTACAAGGAATGACAAATAATGTTGGGTTAACATTTACTGTTGGTGACACTATACCGCGGTTTACAATTAGTATTGAGGAAGACAATTAGAATTGGTGACACTAATATCATATTTAGTGTACCTATGTTTCTTAAATTGAGTCTAATCGCACTTGCATGTGAGTTGCTTAAAGGAAAGGCACGGTTCACACCTGCGGGTATCTTGTCTTTACGTCATGGTTATTTTTACTTACATCCACACTTGGCTCATTGTTAACTTGCTTCATACAATACCATTGCTAGGTTAAGTTACCACATAGGTATAACCTAACAACAAAATTAGTGCCTAACCTCTATGGTAACTTACCACATGCGTACTAGGACGATGAGCTTAGTTTAATGACCATGCTAGTGACTAGTGACCTACTACACTAAATATATCAATTAGTGAGGGTGGTACTAATTCAAGTCACACGCACAATCTAGCCAAATCTCAAAGTTATTGAGGGTTGAAGTTGCAACTGAGTGACACTAAATTCATGTCTACGGTAAATTTATGCTCATTTACCATAGATTTCACATGCTGTCAGTGAATAATGCCAAGTGCCGAGATGAACAATGCTTCCTAGATCTTTTGGTGGCACTTAATCATAGTGTAAAGGAATTTAGTATCACCTTCACTAATTTCCCACACTCACTAATTGGTGTATTTAGTGCAGTGATCAAATGACATGTGGCAAGCAAGGTGAGTTTAATGATGGCCATGTGTGAATAGAAGTAGTTACCACACCAAATAGGTTATTTAGTGTCACCAATACTAATTGTCTTGCTCAATACTAATTGTTAACCGCGGTGTAGTGTCACCAACACTAAATGTTAACCCAACATTACTTGTCATTCCTTGTAAATTTTGTTCAATCATCCATGATAATATTTCATCACAATTTGCTGACAAGAGAAGGTGGGGTTTTGGCCAAAAGATGGCCTCATCCATCATCCATGACACTATTTTTTGACTTATAGAAGTGTCATCCGAAAAGTACCATGGAACACTAAATATCATATTTAGTGTAGTGACCCACTCTAGATAGGTGACAACTTTGGTAAAGTTGCCTATAGGTGTGAATGAAATGATATTTAGGATAACTTATATTTAGATTATTTGACCATTAAGATTGATAAGCTTAGCAATCACAACTAGGACTTAGGGCCGCTTCACACTATGGCCGTCCAAGTCGAGAGGCCGTGGGATTGAGTGGCCAAACTTTGTTGAGAGTCCAAAGAAATGGGCTGAAAATAGCCAATAAAACATAGTAAGTGGAGCCTTCGGCTGGGCATAGTGTGAAGCCTCCAAAGGCCAAGCCCAAAGTCCAAACCCTTGGCCATGAACTCCCACAGCCTCTCGACTTGGACGGCCATAGTGTGAAGCTTCCAAAGGCCAAGCCCAAAGTCCAAACCCAAAGGAGCCTTCCACTTTATTCCTTGCTCAAAATAACCCCTCCAATCTAACGGCCAAGATCTTGTCAATGATTGATTTTTTAATGAAAAAAAAGCGACGGCCTCTCGACCATAGTTTGGGTTTCTATTCCCGTCCGACCCAAACTTCCTTCGAAAGTCCGTCGCCTTCTTCAAAAAGTAATCATTTGAAATTGCGATGGCCTTTGGACTTTGGCCATAGTGTGAAGGGTCGAGAGGCCGAACTCTTGGTTTCTTGCAATTTGATTGGTGGAAATCGACGGCCTCTCGACCTTCGGCCATAGTGTGAAGCGCCCCTTAACCCATATCCCTTAGCGGGGTGAACTTGGATGGTGTCATGTCCAGCAAGATCCTTCTATCCCCTCCGCTATATCTACCTGCATATTCCAGAATCTCACAGAATTGGGAATCCAGCCCCTGGCACTCTCGTTTCAAGGAACCTTCAGTCAACTCCATCGCTGGGAAAGTAAAGTAATAAGTGATTCTACTACTGGCATCTCTGCTTCTTCTTCTCCTCTCCTGTGGGCGCTTCAAATCCAATCGGACTCACAGGGACAAAAACGCTTTTTTGCATTGATTCACGGATAGATTACAAAGCCTAGTCAACTAATTACATGTACAGAATTCTTTCCAGCAAAGCTGCCATAACTCCTCTTTTTGTTGATTGTGCGCTTCAACTTGTTTCTGCGGAGCATTGAGGGACAGGTTGTGAGCAGGTAAGTAGCGCAAACTTACTTCCAGACTCAGAGTGCTCATTCGCCGAGAAAGAAAAATTTAGCCTGAGGAAGGAGACTCGATATGTCGATGATGACACACCCTCACCGGTTTTTAACACTGATTTCCAATTTGAATTTTGCCTCTCTTTTTGTTGTTCGCTAGGTGAAGAGGGCTCGGCAGGAAGAGGAGTTGTGGCATACATGTGTGAAATTTGGGTTGCGTTCCGTCCTGGAAAGTCTTTTCTTCCTCTCCGAGATTGATATTCTTGATGATGACCCTTTTGCCTCAGTAGTTTGTCACACTACTAATAATAATTTCCAGTTTGAATTTGGGTCTCTTTCTTTAGTTGTTGTTCTCTAGGTGAAAAGGCAGCCTCGGCAGCAGCAAGAGAAAGAAAGAGAGTAGCATACGTACATGTGGGAGGTTTGGGTTGGGTTTCCGTCCTGATTGTTTATCTTTGCAAATTTGAGAAACTTCGGTGGAGATACTCTCAATGATGATGACCCTTCCTCAGTTTGGCAGACAACTAATTTCCAATGTGAATTTGGGTCTCTCTTTTGTTGTTCTCTAGGTGAAAAGGCAGGCTCGGCAGCAAGAGAAAGAAAGAGAGTTGCATACAGACATACGTACATGTGGGAGATTTGAGATTGTTTTGGTTTGCTTGGCGGGACTTTGTCATCCTCCTCCTCCTCTCCAAATTTGTCGAAACAACATAACCTCAAGTTTAGTCATACTGTTGAATGGGTGCTGCTGCTGGGGGGTTAGGTGCCGTCGCATGTGCCACATGCACGGGCCAAACCTTGTTGATGCGAGCGAGAAACTCATCATCATCATCATCATCATCATCATCATCATCATCGCAGCTTTACTATCCCACCATAACCTCCTCACCCACATCCCAATCCACACCCACATCCACATTCAACCATCTCGGTGCCAATGTGGTGGTAATGCAACAAGCATTGAAGTCGGGAAGGGGAGGAAGAACATATTGCAGTCCAAGGGGAGGTTCTAGTCATCTTGCAGGATGTGGAGGGTTGGGGTCACTTCCAAGGGAGATTGTGCGTGGCCCAAAAGGCGAGAAGCTCATGTGGGTTAAGAAGAATAGTAGAAATCGAGTTTCTGTTTCTGCTGATGCCTCGGCTCAACATCATCATCAGCCATCTGACTCGGAGTTCAAGGGTGCGAATCCTCCCGAGGCTGCCAGGTTCTTAGAAAATGGAGGTGCGTCGGTGCTGGCTGTTATGGAGAGTGGGGCCTTGCTCTTCAAGGAAGGCAAGGGGGATGGGGACGCAGACATCCAAGTTTCCAAAGACAAGGTGAGAGAGAGAGAGAGAGCCAGCAGCATCCTTCCTTCTCCTTCCGTTTCACTTGCATTCTCTGCCTTTTCTTGTGACGTTTAGGACACTGTTGGATTGATTAGCATTGGTACCTACCTATCCTCCTTCTCCCATGCCACAGAGGTGTATCAAAAGGAAACAAAACTAGTGCCTCTTGAAGAAGGTTGCTCACTTAGTTTTAAGTTATATGTGCGCACACATCCGCCTTCCATTTCTCAGCATCTATGTGTTGCAGGAGTCACTTTTCTTAATTGGGAGTCATTTTGCCTCCGTTTCACTTCCATTCTCTTGTTCTCCTGTGTGTGGGGTTTAGGACACTGTTGGATTGATTAGCACTAGGTAGTACCTACGTATCACTCTTCCTGCCAGAAAGATTTAGCAAAAAGAAAGAAAACTAGTGTCTCTTGAAGAAGGTTGCTTACTTATATTAACTTATATCTGTGCACACATCCGCCTTCCATTTTGCCAGCATCTAAGTGTTGGAGTGACTAACCAACTTGGGCGGCTGTCTTCCGTTCTCAAGCGTCTGTGTTGCGTAGACAAAATAAATCAGTAGTGTTTTCCTAAATTGGGAGTCATTTTTGCCTTCGTTCACTTGCATTCACTGGTTCTCCTGTTAGTAGTGTTGGACACTGTTGGATCGATTAGCACTAGGTAGTGCCCTACATACCCCTCTTCCAGAAAGGTTTAGCAATAGGAAAGAAGACTGTGCCTCTTGATTAAGGTTCCTCACTGAACTTGACGTATATGTCTGGACACATCCGCCTTCCATTTCTCAGCATCTCAGTGTCGCGGTGACTAACCTACCTACTAGGCGGCTGCCTTTTATTCTCAGTCTTGTGTTGCGTAGAGTTACTAAATTGGGCGTCATTTGTCCTCTGTTCATTTGCATTCTCTGATTCTCCTGTTTGTTGGCTCGAAACTGGATTCATTAGCACTAGTACCTACCCCTCTTCCATGCCAGAAGGATTTAACAAAAGGAAAGATAAAAAGGGATCAAGTTCATGAT
Source organism: Polytrichum formosum (assembly GCA_964035585.1). Classification (NCBI taxonomy): domain Eukaryota; kingdom Viridiplantae; phylum Streptophyta; class Polytrichopsida; order Polytrichales; family Polytrichaceae; genus Polytrichum; species Polytrichum formosum. The sequence continues at coordinate 21,258,241 of OZ037939.1, read as the reverse complement.
AAAAGTGAAGTATACCCAGCCACATGGCTCGAGTGCAATCACAACTTGGGAGGATTACACTAGTACAAAGGGACAAGGCCTCTTGAACAAGGTTGCTCACTTAACTTAAATGTGTCTATACAGCTGCCTTCCATTTCTTAGTTCTCAACAATAATTGTTGCGGTGACTAACTTACTTGGGAGGCATTTTCCATCCGTTTCACGTGCATTCTCTTGTTCTCCTGTCTGCTGGGTCACGAATTGAAACTCGATTCATTAGCACTAGTACCCCCACTGCCATGCCAGAAAGATTCAGCAAAAGGAAAGTAACCCACGTCATGACAAAAATGTAGTATTTCCCAGCCACATGTGCAATCGCGACTTGTGATTGCACTATGCAAAGGAAAAGTCAAGTTGAAGAAGGTTGCTCACTTAACTTATACATGTATACACAATGGCCTTCCATTTCTCAATGTACAAGTGTTGTGTTGTGGGGTGCCTAACCTACTTGGTAGTAATTTTCTCTACTCCGTTGGTTCAAGTTCACCTGTAAGTGATGTAAGCCCTCTGTGGCGTACGTGGTTAAGTTTATCTATAACCAATAGGAGATTGTATTTTTCTCTGATTTTAGTGCCCCCATCTAAAAACCCCCATCTCACATGGGGTGCGCATCCAACAGAATGGGTGGTTGTTGTCACATAATGTCCTCTCAATGTCCTTGTGAAATTAAGTGTTGGTGCTTCTATGGTTCAGGAGTATCAGTGTGAAGAAGCTGCGATTTGCTCAAATGCTCTAGTTTCGAACACCTATCCTTGAGGTATAAAACAACTGGATAGGGATGTTGTTCACATGAACGATTCTTGGTATGATAATTTATATTGCAGCAATATAAGAACTTGGTAACCTTTCCGTGAATGTATGGTAGATAAGAGTGGAGTAGTTTGACATGGGATGAGCCGTTGATATTTAAGCCAGTGCATACAAGGTATCTCGATCCAGCCTCTCTCCACATGTTGTTTAATATACAGAATGCTCGATATCAGATGATTGCCATTCCTTTACTGTCTGTACAAGGTGAGTTCCCTTTGCCATCCTCCTGATAAGAAACGATGAACATAGGTAGCCATTAACACAAGGTTTCTTTTTAGAGGGATGAGCTTATTTCAAACTCAGTTTCAGTTTCGAATTCTCCAGTTTGGAACTTAAAAGGCTCGCGGAACAGTAGCGAAGGAAGACCAAGAACAATAGAGGGGTCAATTGCTAAAAGGAAGTAATTTCATAGTGGGCTTCTATTTTTCCATAACTTCTTGTGATGAATTTCTAGAAGAATGGAATTCTGGTTACCATGTGCAGAGAGAAACCACGTATTCTTTGGCTATTAGCAGGGGAACATTCAAGCTCTATGGATTGTCAGTTTGCATTGATTTAACTTGTATTAAGATGCTTGGAATAACTTGACGCTTGACTCCTTTCGTAACCCTGATGGGAGAGAAAATAGTGCAACTTCATTATTACTAAATCATGACTCATCTTCCTCCAGCATATTGGGCAATTCTAGCGTCAGTGGTTGTCACCTAGAAATTGACGACCGACTCTCTCATTGTGTTTGCTTTTTGGGCAACAAGGTGCTAAAAATTTGAAGAAAATGCCTAGTTGAGGAGTTGTGGTTCAAAATAAGTGAGTGAGCATATTCCTTCGAGGGTGTTTAATAAACTTCTCTCCAAATAATCTCTGATCAGATCATTGATGCCAAACACAAGAAGAAGGGCAAGACACTTAAAAAGGCGGAGGTCGTCATTGAAGTATGCGATCCACCAGTTCCAGACACTGTGATCATGCCACCACAAAAGCAAGAGGGGCTTGAAGCTGATGTTGCTGGGATTGGTGTTGATACCCTTGTTGTTGCTGATTCGGTTTATAACAAAGAACTCAGGTGCTTTATCTACGACCCTTACACTCTTACTTTCAAGTGCAAGGTCTTTTGGTCCTGAGGCTATCATAACTGTGTTTGACTGGCAGAGCCTTTCAGTTGTTAAGTCTGGGGTTTGACATCCTAAGGTAAGGGAGGATTACCTGCAGTTGTCATATGGGCGTGGGATCAAATTTTTGAAGAGCTTCACTGAAGCTCTTAGGGATTTGGGGTTGGTTGGCATTCCAGCTGGCTGGCTTTCAATTGGCGAGTGCTGCATATGGCACTAGATCTGCGAACACCACTCCTTGAGGTATGAAACAACTGGATAGTAACATTGCTGGCATAAAACAATACCTGGTATTATAGTTTATGTAGCGGTCACATGAGAACTGGATACTTTTCTGTGAAGTGGATAGTAGATTGACATGAGATGAATTGTTGACATTTGAGGCAGTACATATAAAGATATCTAGATCCAGTCTCTCTTCACATGTGTCAAATACCCAGAATGCTCGAGTTCAGATTATGGTCTTTCTTTTAATATACATGCAAGGTCAATTTCTAATTGTTATCCTCATTATAAAAAACAAGGAACATAGGTAAACACTATAAGAAGACTTGCTTTTCTATGTAGGTAGAAGGATGAGCTTATTTTCAGAATCCTTGGTTGTCTGCAGAGACTGCGGTTTTTAGCAATCTCAGGGCGCAATTTAGATGAATTTTTTTGCAAGCGTATTGGGGCGCTTAAGAGGCAAGAGGCCGCAGGTGTGGAGAATTTGATCAATGTCCAACGTCGCATGGCGTGGACTCCCCAACAGCAGCTTAAATATGTAGCAAAGTAAGGGAACCTTGTATCCCATGGCAACTGCTCCTGAACTGCATATTGTGTACTTGAGTTGTCTCAAATTGGTCAATCCTTATGGATGGATGTAATCAGATATCCAGGTAAACAGTAGCGTTGAAGCCAAGCATTTGTATGCGGGGCAGGTTTAACGAACTCCAGTCCTTAGGTTATTCTAGTATTGGGAGCGACATTTGACTGACATTTCTGCTATCTTGAAATTGAGACGAATTGCACATACGTTCTAGTGTGAACGGTTGAGATTCACTGACTTATGCATTTAGGCTCATTTTATCAGAGAAGTGCGGTTGATGGTGGACACCCAAATTGCATGCCTGGCGGAAGACGTTTTGCCAGCACTTAAGAAACAAGGAATCAATCTGGTTGATTACGCTGAACTTCATCTGCATGAGAGGGATCAGGTAATTTAAAATCATGCCGTTTGCTTGGTCATTATCAGGTATCTATCTGAATTCTGTATGGGTTTTCTTACTGTGGGTTTTCCAACACAAAAAAGTATTTATCTGTTCCCAGGAAATTTAAGACCTGGTGAAAATTGTGTCACTGCAGCTCAGACTTTACTTCAAGTCGTCATTGGAGCCCATTTTAACGCCATTGGCAGTGGACCCAGGGCACCCATTTCCCTACATCGGCAACCTGACGTCTAGCATTGCAGTGGTAAGCACACATACATCAACATCCGTCTGTACCAGAAATCTCTGGTACATGATGGACTTGATCTCCAGTATGGCACTCCACCTTTACCATTAAGGATATTAATATATCAAGAATTTGAAGGTTCTCCGAGGGGACTGTTTTGGAACAGCTGCTATGTTGACAGAAACCCTGTGGAGACCCAGGCTGGATATAGTCATAGCTAAGGTATTGGGTCATATTGTGGCCACTTCCAACTTCACAGACAATTTGGCCATTGGATTGGATTGTGAATTTCCTCATCCAGTTAGCAATTGTGAGTCACAAAGATTGTCATTCAAGTCCTAGAATTGGATATGAGATGCAAAAGCTATAAGGGGGTACAGTGAAGATTCTCTTTCTCTTTAAATGATCACATAGGCCCTCCCAATTGTGTTAACTATTGAGCCTAGAATGGGCTCTATGTTCTGAGCACATGGTCCAATTTCATCGTGACACGTGTCATTATGGTATCTGTTTTTAACAAAAAGCCATTCATATACCACTCAGATGTAGGTGTCCGATTAAGAAGAGTGACCACATAAGGCCTACATACCTTAGGTGCTTCTTTAAATGTACACTGTCCCTGTGTTGCTCTTGCTGAATGCTGCATTCACTTGCGAACTCTAGTCATATTGTTGTTTCTGTAGCACCAAATATCTTCATGAGAAGAGTCCATTCATTCATGCGTGTGCAGGTGCTGAGAGATCCTTACGATGATTCGGATCAATTTGCCATTGTTTCTGTTCCTTCTGGAGTGGAGAGATGGAAGAGCTTGGCATTCAATAAAAATGATGAGTATGTTCACTACTTCCTTTGCAAGTAATCGTGGGAATAGATATCTCTAGTGATGGAGGGGGATATTGTGATAACCATCAAGCAGTGCCAAGTGCTTGTCATTAGCATTCTTATATTAGTCGTATATTACATTCTCTTTGCAGTGATTTTTATTCTCTCAGCATTGGTGAGGATATCAATGTATAAGTTGTTGTACTTCACAGGTGGAATTTGTGTCACAAACAATGAATCGTATTGGTTGCCCTTTCACTTTGAATGTGGAGAGCAAGGTCACTGCAAAGTTTGAGACAAGGGGCTGGGTATTGGGCTGGCAGTTTCAACAGGAATACATTTGTGTCTATGGAACAGATCATCATAAACAACCTGGACCTGCTTTTTGGCGGAATGGAGATCAAGTCTGCACATATGTTTCGAACAACAAGAAATGCTGATGTTGCACGAAATGAGGAGGAAGCTGAAGATTTACTTGAGATGATCACAGATGAGGTGAGAGATGTACTCTAGTTCTTCAAGGACACAAATTTGTCACTTTGTGGGGAACTGCTTAGCTAGATAAAATCAGATCTCTCTGGTTTTATGATGGTTTATCTACATAAATCAGGGGTATTGAATTGAATTTACTATCACAAGCGCTTCAAAAGTCTACGATGTGTAATAGTGCTAGTTCCAATATATTATATATCAACAGGATTATTAGGCTTAGAATAACACCAACTTATCAAGGCTGCTGAGGTTGTGAAAATCACAACAATGGTGCAATCAAACACTGATGGTAATGGTGAAGAAGTTTCTTTAAAAAGTTTGCTGGAGCTAAGGGAGTCTTGTGCTGGAATTTTTTGCATGGACCTGTGATCTAGATGAGAGAGCTGAAGTTTGCACCCTTTGTGCGACTCGAAGTTGATTGCGAGATGCCTCTGGAAGTTGTGCAACGGCTCTCTGCAGAGCTTGGTCTCAGTGATCAAAACGATGTCTACACAGTTTGTGGACCTTTGGCTCTGGGAGGTGAGAGCACTTTGGAAATACTTTTGTTATTTCAAATTTTTTTTACATTTTCATTAAGGATTTGGACGAAGATTTTCCACAGGTGGTGTTTGGATTTATTGGGTACAATGGTAATCCATCCGTTGTTTTTATGTGGGATCGATTGAAGTTGATTCCATATCTGAATTGGGATATCTCTTTTGTATGCAGAGCTAGATTCTTTGCCAGTTAAACTCGAAGTGGATTCATCACTTATATATACTCCATGGTCTTCCAAAACACATCCAAGGTTACAAGGGGTGAGCTTTTCTGACTTGCACCTTCCAACTTAAATTACGCATTACTTAATCCAATTATAGAAATAGAATCCTGGTTACGTGAATGTTTTACTACTTAGGTCAGGATATCAGGTTTCTCTTTTCAATTCATCTGGGATACAAGGCTCTTTCAACCATTGATTCAGGCTAAATGATAAAATCCATTCCTCTGGTATTCCGGAACACTTTCTTTCTCCAGGTGTTGTAAGACGCCTGGGGCTATCCAGTTAAATAAATTTCCTTCATTTTGGAAGCTTCAATTAAAATGGTAGGTCCTGAAGTTCTGACTTGGATGTTCAGGCTGACATCTTTGAAGTTATAAGAAAAGGAGACGTCCTTGTTCAACATCCTTATCACAGTTTTTTGACAAGCACTCAACACTTTGTGGAAGCAGCGGCCACCGATCCAAAGGTAAACCAGTCTTCGTATTTGATATAACGTATAAATATTTGGCACATGTAAGATATCATAGAAGTGGTTGGTATATGGTTTGAACTGTCGTAGTTCTTGAGTGACCATACTTGAGTGAAGTCATTCAACAAGACTTTCGTGAGAGTGGGCTTCAAAGACCAATTTCCAAACCACTAAAGAATTGGATCATGGATCGTGGATCAGGTCTAGCCACGCTCAATGCCTTGTAGTTAATTTGAGATGCACTTGGTTGGGGATATACTTCTTAAGATTGCTGATTGACCATTATATTTGTAGGTGGCAGCTATCAAGGCCACTCTGTATCGCACCAATAATGACAGCCCTGTAATATCTGCTCTAGCAAAAGCAGCTGAAGCTGGAAAGCAGGTGAACTTATTCAACCTTCATGTTTTTAAAGCTTTATTTTGCATTCTAATCAACATCCTTCATCTCAAGTTACAGAAGGCTAGGAAGTGCATTTGCTGTTTAGGACATGTCACTAGAGTCTGCTTTTTGGGCTAAAGCTGTTGTGTGATTTGCCTGTTAGGTGGCCGTGCTTGTTGAGTTGAAAGCCCGTTTTGATGAAGTTCGAAATATGGGGTTTGCTCAGAAGTTGGAGGTATGACATGTCTCTTCTGGATCCTGAAATAATCTGTATGTAAGAAGATTTGGTGTCAGAAATTTACTTATAACCTGTTGGTGTCATGAAACAATGGACAAAACTTGCGCAATGATCATTTGAAACTGATTGGTATCTGCTTGCAGGATGCTGGTTGTAATGTTGCTTACGGATTGGTGGGCCTCAAAACACACTGTAAATGCATAATGGTGGTACGCCAGGTACTCCTCAAGCCCTTAAATATCCTCCTGTTATTTGATGAAGCCCGTTTTTGGTCTTAGTTGGTGTTCTAGCAATGAGACTAAAATGAAACCACAAAAAAATTGGAAGAAAAGTCTGACCGTAGAGGGACAGTGTGAAGGAAGTCGAGCATTAAGTAGAGTGTATTAACTATCTTTCTATTGAATAAGGCGCCGGTCTGTAAGCTTGTGATGGAGTTTAATCAAATACTCTAGTATCACGTTATTTTTTGGCTCTATCCCGTTCCCACAAATACTAAGCATTTAGGATTTCACAGGAGGAGGATGGCCTCCGGACTTATGTGCATATAGGAACTGGAAATTATAATCCTCGTACAGCATCAGTATATACAGATTTTGGCCTCCTCAGGTAAGCGAGATTTGGTCAACTGGATATTCAGAATCTAGATTGCATAGATTATTGTGCATAAATCAATTCAGTTTAGCTGTGTGCATAGCATCTTTGGTATCTGGTGAGCTAACGTCTGAAATCCTGCCCCCAATATCTGGAATTGGTAGTCTTGAGTGAACATTGTTGAATAAATCACCTCTTTGTAAGAATGGACACTAATTTTTTTGTCTGCAAATTTACCTTTTTCTACCTGTTCATGTGCAGTTGCAATCCTGATCTGGGAATGGATGTAGCAGATCTTTTCAAATACTTGACAGGCTACCACCGACAGGTGCCAAACTTAAAGTGACACAAACTTCGATGAGCATTAGCAGAAACTTTATTCTATTGACAACGAACACACTATGCTTCAATTAGGGGATTTTGCAGGGACTCGTATGATCATCTACCAAACGATTGCTGGCAGAAGGATCCAGCGTCTTGTGTCTTCTCTTGTTGAATGAATTTTGGCCTTAGAATATTAGAGACCTTGCTTCTGAAAGATAAGTGTTGTCCTGTGTTATCCTCAGCCTGTTGGGTATTATTTTTGCATTACAGGTGGCTTACCGCAAGTTATTGGTAGCACCAGGCACCATGCGTAATGAGTTTGTCTGGCTTATTGAAAGGTAACAGAGTTCTCATATATTTTTATATAGAAGTGAATGACTGTAGTAATTGTCTTTGAACCTTGAGAAAAACTGTTTGACAGCTTGAATACAGATTGTCACTCTTGTAGTGTTGTTGCAGTTCATAGGTACATATTCTCTACAGATTACTGGAACCCGTTGGAATCTGTTAAATTGATACATCTGTGATGTATCGAAATGATGGGTGTTGTGTAGCAGAAGACAAGGAACATTCTAGGATGACACATTATTATAGCTAGGACGCTCTTTATTGAGAAAATGTTGTGGCAATAAATGGCTTGACAGGGAAATCACCAATGCTAAGGCAGGAAAGCCTGCTAGCATCATTGTCAAATGTAATGGGCTTGATGATCAGGTACCATTGTCTCCACTTTTTGCTCATCATTTATTGGTGCTATATTTTTTGGGTCAAATTTAGTTTTGCTACTATACCAAGTACAAATCTAATTGGAAGTTGAAGGGGACTGGGCATTTGGCTTACAACGTGCTTCTGATGGCAGGTGATGGTGACAAAATTGTATGAAGCATCCATGGCTGGTGTCAAGATTGATTGTATTGTGCGGGGTATGTGTCGCATTCGCACTGGAGTGCCAAATGTGAGGTAATTCTAGTACTTTTGGGTTGCCACCCCCAACACTCTTTGAAGGAAAACCAGGTGGACCATGTGCTGACTTCTATTTTTCTATTTATCTATATTTCTTATGTTTGTTATTGTGAATACCAATGGCAATGCAGAACGTCACTGTTTTTTCCCATCGCATATAATCTTTGCTGGCATGTGTGGTTACCATGTGAAACAGTGACAATATAAGGGTTGTCAGCATTCTCGGGAGGTTTCTTGAGCATCATCGTGTATTTCGTTTTGAAAATGGTGGGGTGATCTTTCCATTTGTAAGACTACATATGAATGTCTGTGTTGTTAGCTTAGAATGTGTCTATACTAGGAGATAACTTGGTAATTTCATGTCTTGTGGTTTGTGTCTTGATGTGTTACAAGTGCATGACAGATCATCTGATAATATGTTCAATTTGCTTTGAGCAGGAGGGAAGGTGGAATATTACCTAGGCTCTGCTGATTGGATGACCCGCAACCTCACAAGACGTGTTGAGGTTGTGACTCCAGTGGAAGATGAATCACTTCAGAAGGAGCTACAGGTGTGACATGTCCTTCATCTTTACCACTTCGTTTGCAAACCAAATAACTTGCCTAGGTAGAACCTCCATGGTGCTGATTTTTGTTTGAGGAGACATTATGAAGAGGGGACTGAAGGGCCACTTTACACTATGGCCAAGGGCTGTGACCATGAAGTAATGAGGGCCCTTGAAACATATCCAGAGGCCATACCATGGAAGTTTGAAATTGAATTTTGTGTGGTCATGGGACTTCCAAGTGTACTGTAAAGTCATACACGACCGGCAATCAACCGAATGCTATTTTGTTATCATCCTATTCATGTGGGCATTCTACATAGTAAGTTATAATAAATCAATGATTGTAAGATTTTGAAGTGCCATGGTCTTCCAGGTTGTAGACCCACCTCTTTGAGGTAGGCTTTGTGCAAAATCTAGTAGATCATGAAACATTATTAATTGCATGCCATGTAGGACTCCTTGTAGGGTTTTTCATCTATTCAAACTTCCTTGGTCCTGTAGGCCCTCAAAGCTTTAGTGTTAGTATAGTGGGATGGTCTCAACCTTTTCCACCAATTTGAGAGTTTAGATTTCCATCGTCACGGGCCCTCAAGCTCCAGTGTGAAGTGCCCCAAGTAACATTGGAATTGTGATTGTGGTCTCTCAGGAGATGCTTGATGCATGCTTGTGTGACCGAAGAAAGGCATGGGAGATGCGATCGGATGGGCGATACCAGCTTCTAGGGGTGGGGTCTCAGAAGAAGCTGCCACGAAAACACATTCCTGAAGCTGCATCACAAAAACTGATTGGGTCAGTAGAAACTATGGGCTTGCATGAGGGCCTCATGGAGATTGTTGCAAAACGTTGCCGAAAGGCCAAAAAGGTGAATCAGAGGAAGAAAGATGGCAGCACTCTTAATAAAAGGCGGCAATATGATAGTAATTAATGTCTTGATGGGTTGTAAAATTTCTCACAAATTTTTCTCACATGACAATTAAAGACACAACATGGAAAAGTTTATAAAAGGATTTTGTTTTTCTAATTCCTAGATAAGATCATGCATCTTGGAGAATCATCTATCAAAATGAGAAATCTGTGATTGATGTATTTCCAGGTTTAGGCAACTACTTTGGTCTGTTCTCACTACTAGATCTGTCTCTCAAGCTCTTAAGTAAATGACAGGGGAGACCTCTTGACATTGGTCTATGGATTGTTCATTAGAAACTTACAGGATGACCCATATTTTATCACTGGGTTACATATTTTTTAACTAAATTTCTTTAACCCTGATTCAGAATTGGGTGAAACATACTTTTCTGTTGTTCTTTACTGGTCAGTTTTGTTTAACTTATCAACTTAGGTGCAGCAACGTACCTTATTTTCAGATTATTTAGAGCATGCATATAGCATCTAATTACTCAAATAGTGATAACTACCTGTGATGTAATGTTGTTTGCTCCAAAGGTATTTTCTAGAGCTAATAAGTATGGAGAGAAGGACAGCGAAAATGTCTCACGAGTCCACAAGGAAGCAAATTATATTGCTGACTTAATAAATCTGTACATAGGGCATGTTTCAGTTATTTCCAACACGCAACAGCTGAAGTGCAATGTAGTCCAAATATTGCACACATTTAGCTCTTAGTGCGAGCAATCTAGAATAACTTAGGCCCCAGCTGCAAAGCTGGTTAGGGGGTATCCGGTGCTAAGGAGTGCCAAGGAGAAGTGGTAGTTCAACTGTTGCTAAACTTTTATTTGTGCAGCTGCATTATCAGTTAATTTAACTAGTGTTAAGTTATAATTGAATTGCATGGGTTGTCCAAAACCCTACCATCCTTAGTTTGGACACATAACTAGTCTGGTTAACTATACAACACTTTTGATTTACTTCAAAATCTTAAGTCCGGGCACATAACCATTAAGGAGACAGCTAGAAAATGAGGCCGGTTAAGCTACCTTCAGGTAATGATAGCTGTAAATAAGCTTAGTGCAGCTGGAAAACTTCAAGCTAACTTAACACAACTACCACCGTTTATGGTATTCAGTGCCACGTACACCATTTGCAAAGGGCCTAAACTAGATGCCTAGAGGTCTCAAAGTGTCACGTTTGCTAAATGCCAGATATGATACTATTCGTCAACATAAGTGATGTTTTTAAGTGGAAAAATATCTACATAATGACAGTTAGTGTACCACATTCGGATACTTGTTTGCGTTTTAATATGTAAGGGGAAAACATTCTTGAGCATATTGATGCCAAGTGTCATTTGTGTACACCTTAGTCAGCTGTAGACCAATGTGTAACATAGGCATACACCTCAGAACACTATCAAGCATACTCATGCCAAGATATTAGTAAGCACACTTAAACGCCAACTATCATGAGGTGACACTAATTATGAAGTTGGTGATTCTTAGTGTAACCTAGCATATGCCCTCAACATAGGGTAAGTGACACTATTACGAGTGTGGCACTAAATACCATAAACGGTGTACTCCTTAACTGGTGGCGTGGCTAGGGCCTTACTTCAAACTATCCAACATATAGTCACAATTACAGTAACTATTTATCATTTACTATAGAGGGCTCTCCATTCCAACATTAAATAACTATCCCCCCCCAAATTTTATCACGTGTCATGCTCATATTCTCTAAGACCCACTTATATCCCACGTGGAAATTACATTCCGGCACATATAAAGATGAAATAGAGAGCCCCTATGTTGTAGTAACAATTGAGCAAGCATCTTTTCCTTTCATATACCAATAACATTCCAACAGTTAGTATAAACCTTCACATCGTAGTCCCAGTGCATCACTTTATAATTGTTTCATGTCTTAACAACTCTATTTATACCTTCTCAGCTCCCAAAGCATTCATCTTTATTTCTCATGTGTGCACTAAATTCATATAGATAGATAGATAAAAACTCCGGACCTTTTGCAAGGCCGGCGTGAATAAAGTGTCGGTTCGTAGCGTTAATGGCCCGGTGCCCACCAGACAAAGGGCCATTGGAACAATACTACTCTCCTCTATCGAGAATAGACACTTTAGTGACCGGTGACCAGTGAAAGTAATTACTAAAGTTGATGTTTTGTGTGTTTGTATGTTAAATTCTTATACATTCAATCATTTGTTTGTAAGGGCGTGAGATGAAGTACCAAAATGTTGTTACGGAGATTATTCTGATGACGAGATTGACCTTGAGGCTCAAATCGTATATGCAATGATGGTGACTTGTCTCAATATGTAAAAGTTCTTGAACCCTAACGAATTGGAAGATGAATGTCAAATTAACATCAACCTTAAATGTTGGAGCTTGGTCCGAGACGACCCTAAACTACTGGATGATGGTGGAGAGATACCCAAATCTTAAGGAAGAGGTTGGCGGTTCGATTCCCGGCTGTGAAATCTCCTCTCTACTTGACAGAAACTTGCCAGGTGGTTAGCTGCCTCCTGTGCTTTGGCGTTGGCCTATCGGCCTTCTGTCTCAAAAAAAATAAAAATAAATGTTGGAGCTCGAAATCTGCTCATCACCATGTTTGATACTAGGAAACCTCATGTTCAAGAAACATGACAAGCTTTCCTATGAGAATTGCAGTCCTTACCATTGGTTTTCTTTGACTTAGACAAGTTGGAAGTCTATGGATATGGATTGGAGAATCTATTATTGTAGTAGATGATAAAACCATCTAATGGAAGAGAACCAATGATAAGGAATTGCGATTCCCGTAGTGCTTTTTGATTACAAAGTTTGAAGAGTTTTGTGCATAAATAAATAAATAACCAACGTCGGGCAATTCAACGTGAATTTGAGCCCGTTGGTCCTACCCTGCTCAAGAATCCTCTAGGTACACGGTGGGGTTTACTGGCTACCTTGCGGTGGGTGGGCTCTTGGCTTCCTACCTACCTTGCTAGTTTTTCCCCTCAAGTACAGAGAAGATTTCACAGCGGGAATCGAACTGCCAACCACTCCATTCGGAAATGGGTACCTCTCCACTATCACTTGGTAGTTTAGGGTCATCTCGGAGCGAGTTTTGTGCACTTGTATGTTCAAACGGTAGTGAATATTAACTATGTAGTGTGGAATGTAGACTGTAGAAATTGGACCTAATTGGACATACCACTGTAGTATTTTGTTTTATGTAGTTCCTAATTTTTTTAATTTGACCTTAAAAACAATACATCTGAAAACTCTTGTAGCCATTTCTTTATTTTTCTTCTTGAGCAACTAGGGATCAAAACACCATAAATGTATTTTTAATGGGAGCACCTAATTTTATACATTGCCTTAGAGGTCTCAACCAATGTTGGGATGACATGTGGGATTACATATATGTATATAATCTTATTTTGCTAACATGTGCAACTTGCATAACATGGATTAACACTATCTTGGCATATTAATCCAAGAGCGGAACTAATGTAACATGCTTATTAATAGGGTTTCCAAACCCTGAGCTCACATCAAGAGTAGGGAACATGTGATAGACTCTGAAGGGGAAGTTCATTCACATGTATTTCTAAGATTGATTAATTAGTTAAACATTGTCATACGGATGGTCACATTTTCATCCAAGAGGAAAATCACATTCCGTGATGACATTTTTCATCCGTTCTTTGGGGGGCACACTCCCTTATTTAGTTTCATCTATGCATGCAAAGCTTGCAAGAAGCCCAACACAAGTTTTCAATCTCCCTTGCAAATCCAAGCTCGACCACACAAAAGTTAAAACAAATGGAGGTTTTGACATTTATGGTGAGTACCTAGGTAGCTCCATGGGATATGTTGCATGTGCAACAAGTAGATTGCTACACTAAATATTGTATTTAGTGTCACCAATCCTATTTGTCTTGCTCAATACTAATTGCTAACCTCCCATGTAGTGTCACCAACACTAAATGTTAACCTAACATTATTTGTCATTCCTTGTAAAAAATATTTGGGGCATCGTAGATTTACGATGTTGCAATCATTGTCACTTACTAAGTGACTTTTCATCCAAAATCTCAATCATCCATAACAATATTTCATTACATGATTGTTAGGATACAAAATATACCAAATTCTCATTTTTCATTTTTCAAATTTTGGCATGGATTTCATCCAAATTTCAATCATCCACTTTGGTATTTGCAATCTTATGTATAGGAAGTGTCATTAGAGAAGTTGCCATACTAACATAAATACAATACTTAGTGTAGTGGGCGCAAGCACGGTCAAGTACACAGTTCCATTACCATGCATAGGTTTAAGTGAAAGTGGTTCAAAATTGTATATATTGACTTTGAATTTTGTGAAGGAAAAAATCATAAACACTTGAAAAGCACATTCATCTACAAAGCCAAGCAATTTATGTTGACAAATTAGTTTTCAAGAAAAGTCTACATATTTTAGAAGACGGTGCAAGTAGTGTGCAAGTAGGTATATTGAACATGTGATTGTCTAAAATTTATGTAAAATATGAATAAAATTTCATTCAAATTGATGTTTTCTACAAATTTTGTTAATGGTGCCCTCGAGTTTATAATGGATTCAAGAAATATGAAATGGAAAAAAATCCAACTTCAAAATATTTAAGGCCATGAAATGCATGTCCAAAACCACATTTAGCCATTACCTTTTGATAAGTACTTTTATTGATTAGTTTTGAAGATCTCATCTTGAAATTCTATATTTGAGTACCTAACACAACAATAAAGGGCGCCATGAAAAATAATCCAATTTAAACAACACTTTGCTACTACTTTTAGACGTTTGACCATAAAGTTTATGGTTTTAGTGTATAGGAGCACCTTTTCCGTTTTTCTGACCATGCTTCCCTAGTATTGCAGAGGGCTCTCTAATTCGTCTTTACCAATGTAAGAATGTACTAGTTTCCAAGTGGGTCTCAACCAATGCATGATTGACAAGTGACAAAAATTAAGGGAAATAATTAACATTGTCAAAATAGTGAGCCCTCTATGATTGATATATATATGAGCCCTCTACGCTAACATGAAGAGCCTATTTGATTTGGATGAATGAGAACGTTGTTATGGATGATACTTGAGTCCTCGGGGGATGAACGGTTGGTTGGGCAATGAATTGCCAGCTGAAAGTGGTACCTGAAGGGTTTTGGAGCTGCAATCATCATTATTTCGGA
Organism: Polytrichum formosum; assembly: GCA_964035585.1. Lineage (NCBI taxonomy): Eukaryota > Viridiplantae > Streptophyta > Polytrichopsida > Polytrichales > Polytrichaceae > Polytrichum > Polytrichum formosum. The sequence goes on along the minus strand of OZ037939.1, from coordinate 21,243,136 downwards.
GCTGAGATTGTCGTTGATATGCCGGATGACTTTAGGTACTCTCAAAAACATTAGGTTAGAGAGAAGGCGGGGGAACTTTGATGCAATCTGGACTTGCAAAAGTATTTGATGGCAAATGCAGGGTCGTGATCGGAGGTAAGGGTGAGGATCTGAAGCATGTACAAGGGGAGAAGCAAATATCTGCTACCATTGCTATTATCATGAATCCGTGGAATTTGACAATAATCCGGGGCGGAGGTTTCGGAGCTAATGATTCATCTTTTCGCGAATTTATTGGTGACACAAACACACAATTCTTATCTATCTTTATAACACTGGGGGAGATGGGGCTAGGGCACTCATCACATCATCACAAGAAGAGAGTGAAGCATCCGCGCTTGTTTGATGCGGCGTACCATTGTCCATGTGTAGACTTGCGGAGAGTTTTCATCCTTAGAGCGACGATCACGAATTTGGCGCCTTGTTTTTGGCTGTGTCAGGTTTGACATTTATAGAATTTTAAGAGGAATCCGGAACAGGAGGTTTCGGAGCTGATGAATCATCTTTTCACCTGCGGTTACAGAAAACTCAAATTTGTATCATAAAGAATCGGCAGTAGAGGATATTAGGGCACTCGTAACATCGTCACACGAAAAGATTGGAGCATCGGCAAAGCATTTGCGGAGGATCTGCAAGTGCAGGAACTGTGCAATTCTTTCCTTCTTCGTGCTTCAAATCTTCATTCTTAGAGACGGCCACGAATATTGTTACTCCTCCTTTTTTTAAAACTCCCCGTGCAATATGGCCTGACATTGTTGATGCAATGCTGATGAAATCATCTTTTCGCAATTGGTGACACAAAACACACTTTGTATCACAAAGTAAGTACACTGGAGGAGATTAGGCCACTCATAACATCATTATAACATCATCATCACATTGTTGTTGCAAGGCTGATGAAGAATCCCTGGGGGGGAGCATCGGCAGGGCAGGGTTCCCTAGAGCGGTTTATAGCGAACAAAATAGCGGTGCGAAAGGAGGAGGATAACAGCACTGCCTTTGCGCAAAGAATCTGTTCCAACTTCCAGGAAGTTAGCCGTGCCGCTCCGAGAGTTAACTCTCCTCCTTCCAATAAGATCGGTGCACTCAGGGATAAAGATTACTGGTGCTCAAGAGGATGTTCCCAAAACACGAAACAGAATGCAGGGGCAAGTAGCGAGGATCCCCATGAGGATGTGTTCCCAAGGAAGTCTTCCTCCACTGACAATGTTGCATTGGTCGCCGAAGTCGAGGAGGCCATAGCCGCATGGGTGTCTGGGCCACAAGAGATTCAGAGAAGAAGAGAGCTAAGCAGTTGCGGAGAGATAAGCCATCACGTTGCGTTGAGGCATCCCAAGCTGCAACAGCAGACATCGACATCAACATCGAGCCAAGAGCCTGCAGCAGCAGGCATAGTATTATCCTCCTTCCATTCAAGAAGACAGAAAAACATCTGCAGAGAAAGAGATCATCATCATAGTGCAATGAGGCCAAGGAAACCACCCGGTTATGATCATCACTTGGACAATATCTCAATCCCGTACCAGCAGATTGCTCCAGTAGTTAGACATCCAGATTTCCAGTCTGTCTTAACATCGCGAGATCATGATCTAATTCAACGCTTCCCACCACGGATGGCTATGGTCTCATCGAAGGTTAGCCCGCCGAAAGTTGCACAGAGAGTAGGGTTCCGGAGACATGAGTTGTATCCATTGCCATTACCACCGCAGGATTTTAGGGTTTCTGTTAAAGCAGAGCCAGATTTGTTCTTCCCGAGTACTGCACCGGTGCGGCACATCGTTACGCACACAGGAATTACTAATGAAGGAACAAATCCTATGCCTCTTCATGTGCAAGATGAACAAACCCCATACCAAATCTCAGCAGGGATTACTCAGAGGATGAACCTCTTACTGAAGGAGGAGGTCCCAGTTGTGCACAGTGAAGAGATGATGACGATGATGAGTCCAGGGAGATCACCAAGTGAAGAAGATTTGGGTGAGGCTCAACAGGAGTTTTTGGTTAGGGGGGGTCGTCTTTCACAGGATGCCATAAACCCGATGCAGAGAGATGTCAATTCGCATGAAGATACTACTCCAACTCCTGCTGCAATGCCTCAAGCTGCTGTCCTGGAGAGAAATGAAAGTCCTAACCCAAGGACATTGGACAACCTCGTTCGGAAGATATCTGCGATTCGAGCATCGATTTCACAGATTCCATGGGAAATCCTTGCGACATTACCGAATCCAAGTTCAGACGATCGACCAGTTGTTGATTGGGGCAGTCCTCTGCTCCCACCTTCTACTACAAGGCAGACTGTCATCACTTCCGCTCCGAAGACATTGGCTTATGCCAAGTCTAACAGTAACAGGTTACATTCAACCCTAAGTCTCCAAAAAATCTCATGAGCTTCCAACTCATGGGTAAAGGTGACAACTTGATCATTCCAATAGGAGAAGTCACCAGATCATATTCTTCCTCGGAAACCATGTGAAGATTTTCCACAGGTTAGCGAGATATGTAGATCGTGTGAGTTGAACCCTGTTGATTCTGGGTCACTACACATGCATGTCATTCTCTTCATCCCTTCATACATAAGGCACAGGCAGACAGACATTGGCGATGAACAATTCTGATGGTAACGAATCGTACTGAATGTAGCGAATGGCGATGCATATACTGCTGTGAATTTACAGACTTCGGGTGTTGGTGGGCAGGGTGCGGAAGAGGCGAAACACTTTTGAAACTGTGAGAGCAGCGTTCCTTGGCAAGAGCTCTTCAAGCAGGAAATTTCATGGACCTCTGGAACCCCCCATTGCATGTCCACTCTGTTCAGCAGCTGACAGAGCTGGTGTTGCACACAAACCTTGTGATCACAAGTTTGCGTTTGAAGAAGGCGGTAAGCATCTAAGTCCAACACTGAAGCTCAAGCACTTATGCAATTTTAGGATTATGAATTGTAGGGTTATGAATGGGATTCACTGAATTTGATCCATAGGTTACCGACAGAGGATGCTCGTATTAACACAAAGACATCCTTATTCCTGGGGTGTAGGCTAAGGGGGTGATCCTTTGCATTATGGAGCAAGATGTGCAGTGCTGCGTTTGAAATGGGGGGAAATTAAAACTTCTGGTGGCAGGAGATGCCTTTCATTTCCACGGAGGGACTTTGAAACCTGGACCAAATGATAAAAGCACAAAGTGGATATTCGGGAGAGTCCTGGACCCACGCAGCCAGGGTATTCGAAGATGGAACCGACTCTTTCTTCTGTCATCTACATGGAGCACTGCAGTAGACCCTCTGTTTTTCTATCTCTTAAGCATTAACAAAGAGCTCTCCTGTCTCTATGTCGACAGAGACTTTGCTCTCGCCGTCACGTTTCTCAGGACACTGTTCGACTCCTTTAAACTGGTGCACATGTATCTGCAGTTTCGGCTGGCATACTTGTCCTCGGAGTCCCTGGTTCTTGGCTACCATGACCTTGTATGGGATGCTCGCAAGGTCATCTACAACTACTTATGCTCGGGAGGTTCCTTTCTTTTAGACTTGTATGTCGTTATACCCCTTCCTCAGGTAGATCAATTTCCTCGTTCATGAATTTCCATGTAGCAACCAAATGGCTTAAGATTATTACTGCTAATAGTAGAGTCAGAAGCATTTTGCAAGTCTGTGATTGCAGTTTGTGGCATTTGGTCTCTCTCTCTCTCTCTCTCTCTCTCTCTCTCTTGGATATATTTCTGCAATTCTTAAGCTGTTCAATTTTGCAAGTATGGAGACTTCGGAACAGCAAGGCTCCATCAATGGCTGATGTTTCTCTGGCATTGTGTGCCTGGGGATTGTGGAAAACGATGGATGGAACACAGATGATGGTGTGGTGGATAATTCCTGACATGATTGCTCAGGGCTTGAATTCACCAAAGATTATGTATTACTTTCTGCTCACATCTTTGTTGCAGTACATTCCAAGGATCTTCCACACACTTCATGCCAGTCGGCGTATGGAAAATGTGATTGGGTTTGTCTTTGGCACTGCCTGGTGGGCATTCTTAATTAATTTGACGTACTACTTCCTAGCTGCCCATGTAAGTAGTCCAACTACCCTAGCATAACTTCAATATTTCTCACAATTTCTTGGAAGTTTTCTTGCTAGAAGCTGTAATGATTGTGTCTCTTTGGCCCTTAGGGCCGTTGCCACCTGTGAGAAGTTGAAACTAGACACCACCCAACTGGAAATTGGAGTTATGTGGAGGCCCAATTATTTCTGAACCACCAAATAGAAGAGGTCTGGGAAGGCCCTGAACTTGTATAACTTCAGAGGACCAGTTCACCTAGTGACCCAAATCATACCCTGGCTCAAGTCATAAATCTGTTCTCAGGCACCTGAAACTGGGACATGGTTACATAATTCAATGTATTGCTTCAAAGTCTTAATAAGCCAAGAAGAGCTGCATTAAAATGTCGAGACCACTGAATGTAACTGGTACCCTGTTTCATTCATTGGCAGTTCTACTCATCTTTCTGATACATTTTCTGTTGCATCCTTCTCAAAATTGAGAATCTTGTAAGGTCCTCATCTTCAGACTCTTTAAATTTTCATATCCAGACTCTTTATTAAATCTGTTTCTCAAAAACGGTTTTGAAATGGCTACCTTGAGATAGGCAGATAGCAGGAGCATATTGGTATCTGTTGGGAATCCAAAATGTACAGCAGTGTATGGCTAATTACTGTACCGAAGCTGGGAAGGACCAATGCGATCCAAGATACTTGGGCTGCCCTGAACCTACTTTTACAGGCAAACAGATTTCGACTGACGAAAGTCGGCTTGCATGGGCCAAGAATCCTAATATCACTAATAACTGCCTCTACGTTGGAAAATCTTATAATGGAGACTACGAGTTTGGGATCTACATCAACGTAATACCTTTGACAGAGACCAGCCTAGTGAACCGCATTCTGTTCCCATTGTTCTGGGGTCTGATGACTTTGAGGTAAGATTTCACTGCCTTCCTTTGAAGGGGATACTTACCTACTAACTGCTTTATGAAAGACAATGTGGTAGCTTACAGGAACAAGTAAGAACCTGATATTATCTTAGAACCAACATAGGTTAGGATGCTAAAATGTTCTATGTGCTCCGATGGGCTAATAGAATAGCCAGTGGTGGAGGTGCTGAACTGATACATGCATTGTGTAATCTCACATGGGACATATTGTGTAATCTATAATCTAGATTAAAGAGGAGGCTAATGGTTTTGTGTGGTCTGTTCATCAGCACATTTGGAAACGCTTTAACACCTTCTAGCCAAATCCTGGAGATTTTTTTCTGCATAGCACTCGTAATCGGCGGTCTTGTCTTGTTCTTGCTGCTTATAGGCAACATTCAGGCATGTTTCCATCAACATTTCAACTCCTCGTACATCCCTTCCCAGTGTCTCCAGATTTCACCTTGTCTTGTGTTAGCAGTGCATATGTTTCCTTATCTACGCTTCCTCTCATGAACAGTATAATGGACTATGTGCTTCTTTTCTTTTTCTTTTCCCTCTTCTTAAATCTCCTAGCTGCAAGGGTGGCTTAGACCCAAGGCCTTGACCTGGATCCCATGGGAACTCTTCAATTAAGCCGCCTAGGCTGGAATAGTACTCGGATGGGTGACCTTCCTAGCACTTGATTTCCTGTCCACCCTACCACCATTGGTCCATCTAACCATGTGGAAACCTAGGGGCTTCACCTCAGGAGCAATAGATGCAAGTTGGCTTGTCCATGCCCGTTCAAGCCATGTGGGTTGGCTTGGCTAATGGTTTTGTGTGGTCTGTTCATCAACACATTTGGAAACGTTTTAACACCTTCTAGCCAAATCCTGGCGATTTTTTTCTGCATAGCGCTCGTAATTGGCGGTCTTGTCTTGTTCTTGCTGCTCATAGGCAACATTCAGGCATGTTTCCATTAACATTTCAATTAAGCAGCCTAGGCTGGAATAGTACTTGGATGGGTGACCTTACTAGCACTTGATTTCATGTGCACCCTATCACCTATGTTCCATCCAACCATCCAACCATGTGGGAACCTAGGGGCTTCACCTCGGGAGCGATAGATGCGGGTTGGCTTGTCCATGCCCGTTCAAGGTGTTCATCTTTGAAAATGGCAGTAGTCTTCAGGGGCCCTCTAATTCTCATGATGCCCATTTCAGGACAACATATAGACTTAGACCGACTCAAAGATGAAGCAACACCATAATTTTATGCCGGTGGCAACATCAAAGTCATCTTTCCTAGCTAAAAACCTTTCAGAATTGTCAGATATCTAGTTTACTTCTACACCTTAGAGATTGAAAGTGTGCAAGGTGTCAAAATTCATGTGGAATGGGACAAACATCTCAGGTTTTCCTCCGATCTATTGTAAGCAAGAAAGAGGAGATGCAGCTCCGAAACCGTGATATAGAGTGGTGGATGGCGAGGCGCCAACTTCCACCTGATGTTTGTCAGAGGGTGAGGAGATATGAACGTCACCGATGGGCAGCTCTCCGAGGTGTTGAAGAATCTGCTCTTGTTAATGACCTGCCTGATGCCGTCCGTCGAGATATCAAGCGCCATCTCTGTCTACAACTTGTTCGCAGTGTAATGTGTACTGCCATCACCTTGAATTTTCCTTATTTTGGCTCTTCCATATTCTTTTGCTATCTCTACACTTTTCCACGTATTAATTGAGAACCATTTTCTAGATCCATTTTCAATAGTGAACAAGTGTTAATTTCATACGCCTTTGTCCTATGAGTGCGCGGTGCAAAGGAAGGACACATGTCCATCGAATTTTTGATGTATACTGCATAAGGTCTTAGTTTACTAAGTTCATACACCACGCACACAGGAGGGCTTGCCAACTCGACATGGTGACCATGAAGTCATAATTAATGTTCACCTCTTCTTGTTTTGGGTGACCAGCTCGAAATGGTCACCAGCCGCCAAAGACGAGGAGATGAACACTAACTACGTTTTGGTTGCCGTTTTTGAGTTGACAAGCCCACATGTGCAAGTGCTGCATAAGTGTGCTGGTAATGTTGTCGTGTCTGTCTTTGATGCAAACAGTGGACAATTTTCCATTAGAGTTAATGACTTATGCACTCATGGTGGTGGTAAATGGTTTGTCAGGCTGATTGTAAAAGCTTCATTTATGTGAAGGTTCTATATTTCTCAAAATAACTATCTTCTTACACGGATGGTGAGCATTCCGAAATGGTCACCCCTGTATTCGAAGCAGCTCATTCCAAGGTGACGAACTCGAAATGGTCACCATCCGCCAAAGACAAGAAGAAACGAACATTAATTTCCTGTTGGTTGCCATTTCGAATTGACAAGCTCTCACGTGCGAGTGCTGTATAAGTGCGCTGGTAATGTTGTTGTGTCTGTCTTTGATGCAAACAGTGCATAATTTTCTGTTAGAATTGATGATTTGTGCACTCATGGTGGCAATAATTTGTCAGGCTGACTGTAAAAAGCTCCATTTATGTGAAGGTTCTAAATAACTCTCAAATACAAAATTTTGATGTGAAACCAATAATATATTGAAAAGAACATCATTTTTGATTAATTTGTGTTGGTCCTCACTTCTTGTCACCATATGCAGATCCCATTGTTTCAGCACCTGGATTCCATAGTGCTCGACAGCATCTGTGAGCGTCTTAAACCTCAAATCTTCATCCAGCATGAGCCAGTACGTTCCCCTTGTATGGTTTGGAAGAAAGTTTTCTTACATCATCTTCATGTGTCAGGTCGCATTCTGCTTTTACTTCTTCGGACTTCTTTTTGATACTGTACTGCCATGACATCTCCAGTTCTATCACTTGCCAACCTCCCTCACTGGCCACATGATTGAGCTTATTTCCACACTGAAAACATTGGGGATACTACTGTGGGTGCACAGTATTTACCAACCCACAGTGTTCAACAACTGAGGTCCATGTTGTAGGTTACACTATTTTATTGGATTGAAAGACTTCCAATGTTAGGGGTAGGAAGTGGGTATGTTATGGGGCATGACAAGTGTAATACCTAGGATTTGTGGAGCAAACTACAGGGTTGTCCGGAGTAAAGTTGCACTATACATATGCCCACACTATTTACAATATCAATGTACTTCCCTCAACTTGACACACACAGTAGAGTTACAAAGTGAACCATACAAACATTTGTTAAGGTAAGCAGGTCTTAAACACGCACTTTGAGCTTCGCACCCATTTCTCATTCAACATGAAAGACATAATTATTGTAAGATGATTAGCAAATCCAAATTGTAGCCATAGCTATTTTCCTCATAATTTTTGGAGTTAATATGAATTTCTTACTCATTATCAAAGTGAGGATTCTCACCCTCATTAAAATAATCATATAAGTCCCTTCCAATTATGTTGACTATAGAGCCTAGGATGGCTATCAAATTTTAAGCATGAAATTCAATCTCTTTCTAACACATGTCTGTTTTTCTGTCCATTCTTATATCCACATCTAACCACACCACTCAAATATAGGTGTTTGTTTAAGAAGAGTAACCGAATTATGCCCACTTACCTCACTCTATAACAGACCCCAAATTTGACATTCTGAATCGAAGCTGCTTAAACTTTTATCTCCACAACGAAATGCAATCACGTTGATGCAGGTATATAAAGAGGGTGATCCAGTGACAAAAATGCATTTTGTGTCACGAGGCCATTTTGAAAGCTCTTACAGATTGAACGACAACGATTACAGCTTATGTGTACTTGGACCTGGCAATTTCTGTGGGGATGAGCTACTGTCATGGGCTTTGCGTCAACCCCACGTCGAGACATTCCCTCCATCCACAGCCACTCTTAAGAGCCTGGATGTCACTGAAGTATTTTCTCTTGACGCATCCGACCTCAAGTATGTGACGGACCATTACCGCTACAAGTTTGAAACCGAAACCCTCCGTCGTGCTGTACGCTTTTATTCGGTGAGTTGGCGCATGTGGGGAGCCCTAACCATTCAGTTAGCGTGGCGCAGATGCAAGTTGAGAATGGCAGCAAAAAAAGCAGCATTGGCGGTGGTGAGGACGGGTGGAAAGATTGGACCTCCTCCAAAAGATGATGAAGAAATCTTAGGTCTCCCACCGAATTCCAAGAACAGAAAACCCACTGATTCAAACAAGCGTGCAAGCAAGTCACTTACTACCGTGCACGAGGAGACTGATGAAGAAACCGAAAGCATGGAGAGCATTCATGAGCAAGATGATACACACATGCCTGATACCATTTTGCCATCATCTATTTCGAAATCGCAAGAGAAACCGGACTGAAGGTTTAGGGTTTAGGGTTGTAGGATTTAGGGTTTAGGGTTCCTTTACGTACATGTGTTAAAATCCAATGGTTCAATAAATAAATAAATAAATAAATAACGCCTGTATCTAGGTACCGGCGTGACTGTGAGCCCGTTAGCCTATTGCTGATCCCGGTTGTCCGTGATATAGCAATAGGTGTGATGCCTCTTGCGAGGTGGGCTCGTTTGTTGGGCCAGGTTAGTTTCCATATCATAGGGGAGGGGGGACAGGTGCTTGTTTGTTTTCAAGTTTTCTTTTGTTGAGGATGAGATATGTGAGGTATTTGATGGCATTTTGGTGTATGTTTTTCATGAGGGTTTTAATGGCTTGTTTTGGGAGTTTAAGGTTAGTAAGTTTGTTAATGGAGTGTTCGTGAATGGCGCCTCTTACCCCGGCTGTGATGGTAATGAGGGGGTTAGTGTTCCATCTATCATTTTGTAGGGTGTTGATTAGTGGGTCATATTTAGTATGTTTATGTGTAAGGGCTTGGTCGGGGAATCTATCATGACAGTATGTGAATTCGATAAATTGGATTGTGATTGTGGGGGAAGGCATTATTGGTATTTGTGTGTGGTTTGGGGCTCCTATTAGGCATAGTATGTCTGGTCGGAGTTTGGCTAAGCAGTGACATGTGGGTTGTGAGCATGTACATTTAAGGAGCCAGTCTGGGATTGTTTGTTCAGGTGGTTTGTTGTGAAGGGTGCCTGCATTAGTGAGTGTGTAAAACCTTGTGTTTTTGTTAGCTTGTAGGGTCTGGGTGATGAGATGTACGGCTTTGTTGTGTCTTGCAATTCGTAGGCCTTTTAAGTATGGGTGTTCGCATGTTGATAGGAGATGGGGCCATGTATCTCTTTCATTTAGGTGGCACAATGTGCAATTGGGGTTTTGGTGTGTGAGAGGCCAGAATATGGTCTTTCTGTGGTTGCCCATGTATTGTGCGTATCTGAATTTTAATGTTTGGGTGATTTGGGCATCCGTCACGGATGCGTTTTTCCAGAAGTGATTGGATAGTTTTTGGTGTATTTGGGTGTTCGATAACCATTTGTCCACATATGGAAATTTAGTTTTAGCCATTCCCGTTTCACGCGTGTGGTGTTCTTTGAGTATGAATGTGTGAAGATTACGAATGGCTCCATCATGCGTGGCTGTTGGGCAACTTGCTAGCCAGTATGGGGTGGGGTGTGCCGTATGTATGCGTGGGGTGATGGTTGGTTTTTCTTTAAGTGTTCCCTCGTTGGCTAGAGTGTCAACTATTTCATTTCCAGTGATGCCTGCGTGTGCACGTATTTTGTGTATGTGAATGGTGTGCGGGGTCCAATGTATCTGTCGTACTATTGCTGCGATTAGTAGTTTGTCTGGGTGGTGATGCTGTGATGTTGGGTGTTGGATGTGGTTATTTATTAAGAATATGCTATTTAGACTATCTGTAAATATGTGTATATCTTGTTGGGTGGATTGTATGTTCTGGATGGCAATGAGAATTGCATTAAGTTCGGCTCTAAGTATATTCTGGTAGCCTGGTAGTCTCTCTGTTATTCTGGTGTTGTTATTAGGGCTATATACTCTTGAGCCTGCTGTATTGCCCTCTATGCGTCCTTCGGGGGTTTTTGTGGGTGGGATAAATGATCCGTCTGTGTACATGCATTGTTGTGGTTGATATTTAAGGGGATGAATGTAATTGTATTTATCTGGTATGGGTGTTTGGGGGGTGTTTATTGGGGTAGGGGGTGTTGTTTTGGAGGCCTCTTTCCATGCTCTGGAGATTTTAACGTGGTAGTTCGTGGGGGTGGGTTGTATGGGGTGTGTGTCGACGTGTATGTTGATTGTGGTTTTTAGGACATGTTGTAGTTCTTTCGGGGTTTGTAAATTGCTTGTAGGGTGGTTTTGGTTATGTACGCATATTATTGAGGTTAGGGATGGTTCCACGTGCTGATAGTATCTAAGCCATTCTGGTGTAGGGTCGTATTGTATAGCGTGGGGTGGGATGGTGGCAATTGTGTGTATGTCTACATTCGCAGTGATTGGGAGTTGTTGTGATGTCCAGTCCCTATGGTTGAGTATGAGGATGGTGAATGTGTGTGGGTCTTCTTTGGCTGCCATTCTAGCCCAATGGATGGTTTCGATGGATGTGTTGTGATCTGTGGGATATGCGAGACCGAGTCCTTTCCATCTAGAGGATTGTGCATGTCCCATGGAGCCAAATATTATGTCTCAGCTATGGGGCGAGTTGTATTGCGTGAGTTGGATGGGGCATGTGAGCGGGGAGGAATAATATGAATGTGTGATTTTGAAGGATTCTATTAATAGTTTGATGATTTCCGGATGTAGTGTATGGTGGTTATTTGTAGGTTGGATGATTTTTGGTTTTTTCTTGGGGAGTATAGTTATGTATCGTTGTATAAGCCATAGTATCTCAGTTTCAAAGTCTTGTGGGGGGGGGGGGTTGTAGGAAGGTTATTAGATGTTGGGGTTTGTTGTGGGAGTATTGGTTCCATAGCCAGTGTAACCTTTCTGTCGTGATGGTGGCCATATAGTTTCCGCTGTGGTCGTATATGTGGGATTCTAGGTCATATGCTTGTATGGTTGGTTTATTAGTGCGGATGTCTTTGTCCGGGTTCCGCTCTTGTGTGGATATTCTGAGGTTAGTGATTTTTAGTGGGGGGTGGATGAATTTATTGTCTTTTGTTTGGGTGTGGTTGAGGTATCTATCGAAGGTTTGGGTGGTTTTTTGTTTTATGTTGTTTATTTGGTATTGCGTTATGCGGAGCAGGTTGTGGTATAGTAGTATGTTGTCTGGGTGTATGAGGTCTTCCTGTGCGCGCCAATGTTGTGTGGTCCCTTGTGGGGTTCTCCATTGACAAAGGTATGTTTTTTTGATGGCATGCGCTCCCCACTTATCTTTTCTGGTGGTGGTTTTTTCCTTAATTATGGTTTGGATTGCTTGCCCTAGTGTGGGCTGTAGGGGTGCGTTTAGGTTGTGCGTGGCATATGTGGGTGTGTGCTGTGTTATTTGCATGTGATTTCTGTGGGGGGCAGGTGGTGGCGGGGGGAATAGTGTGTGGGCCTATTGTAGTGCTTCTTTGATGGTTTTGGGCACATGTTTGTGTGCTTTGCGGAATTCTTCCGGAGTAAATATAGCTCCAGTTTCTTTGTTTTGGATTTGTGGTAACGTTGTAATGCCATATGTGTATAATTTATTTAGGTATTTTTGGGATTTTGTTTTTACTGTGTCCGTGAGGTTGTCATACGTTGGGTTGGATCTCCATGCTTGTTCAAGTGGTGTTTGTTTGATGGGAAATGCTCGGTTTGTGGTGGTGGTATGTATTTCATATTCGCGTTCGAGTAGGAAGAGTGTCCTGGCGATGGGTGATCTTGTGCATGTTTGTTGTTTGAGTTTGGGAAGGTGTAATGAGCCGCCGTATTTGGCGGATATGTATTTGGCTAGACCTTGGTGGATGATGCCTAATTGCCCTGGGTCATTGAGGGCTTGTAATAGTTGTTGTCCTATGCAATTTATATAGTCCGGGAGGAGTGAGGTCATGTTTATGCCAAAATCTTCGTGTGGGAGGTGAGTAAGGATGTTGGCCGTGGATTTAGGGATGTTACAAATTTCTTTGGTTAGTTTGCTAATTATTTTGTCGAATTTTTTAATGTCTGGTTTAGAGAATGGGACTGCATAGTAGGCGTATGCGATACGGGGTTTAATGACTGTGTTTAGGATTTTAAGTTTTTGTTTGAGGCTGGCTGGAGAGGTGATTAATAATTGACTTTGTTGTTTGGCTTTTTGGAGCGTGGTTTCTTTTTGTAGTTTCCATTTAAGTGATGGAATTAGGTGGATACCAAGGTATGTGTACGATTCGTTTTGGGTGAGAATAGGGAAGTTTTTGGATTTATATGTAATGTTTTGTGATTGGATGTATGCTTTGAAGGTGTTTGGCTTAAGTTTAGATTTATTGGGGCATCCTGTGATGGCACATTTTGAGAGGTTGAGATCCATGTGTGACCATTTTGCGAATTTTTGTAGTTTGAGTATTTGTGGTTGGATGTGTTGTATATTGTCGGTAAGTATTGCTAGGTCGTCTGCGTATGCTGTAGTGGTACACGTGGCCAGGGAGGTGTTAAATCGGTATCCCATGTTGTCTTGTTCCAGCCACCTCAGTAGTGGTTCTAGGAATATTATGAATAGGTATGGGCTGAGGGTATCTCCTTGTATGGTTCCGCGACTAATTGCTACTGGGGGTGTTGTTCCAAAGTAGGGTCCAACGAAGGATGTGGTGGAGTTTTTGTATATGTTACCCACAATTTCGACAGCGTCTAGGGGGTAGCCTAAATCTTCCATGATGGCTAGCAATCGTGCATGGTCTATTGAGCCGAAGGCATTTCGGAAGTCGATGTATGTTAGGTATATGTCTTTGTTGGTGAGTCGCGCGTCTTCCAGTGTTGCTATGACCATTTGTATTTGTCTAGAGGTGTTGCGTTGCGGGCGGAATCCTTCTTGGCTGAAGTGTAGTATCCTATGTTTTTTGCCGTAGCTAGTGAGGAGGGTTGTTATGGTGCTGGTGTAGAGTTTGTATATTGTGTTAGCCAGTGCAATTGGTCTGTAGTTGGTTAGGTAGGTGGGATCATCTTTTTGTGTAGGAGAATGGTCTTGCTGTGTTTCCAATGATTTGGGATTTCTTTTTGTTTGTAGCAGTGTTGAAAAAATAGGAATATTAGGTCATGACAGTGTGGTGATAGGGTTTTGAGTATGTCATTGGGGATGTTGTCAGGACCGGGGGCTTTTCCTCGGGCTAAACTTCTAAGGCATTTGTCATAGATTTCTCTGTTGAATTGGGTGTGAATTGGTGTGTTTGGGTGACCTCTTTTGGTTAGTATGAATCCGTTTTGTGTGTGCCAGGGGTATTTGCGTACGGCGCATGTGCAGGTACTAGGATGGTCTATGTTGTCATCACAAAGGGGTGTTTGTCTTTGGAAAGATGTTTGTTGGGTGTTGTAGATTTCATTGGTGATGTCTGTGGGGTTGGTTAGGATGGTACCTTGAGAGCTTTGTAAGCAGTCTAGGGAGCTAGAGATGGTTGGGTGGAATATCTTTTGTGAATGGTTTTGGGTTTGGTGTTTAGTAGGGCTCTGTATTTTGTGATGGCGGTTTTGCAGTTTATTGCGGTTTGTTTGGTGGTGATTTTGTGGGCTTCTGTTTTGGCGTTTTTGCCTATACTAGCCAGGGTTTCTATCCATGTTTTTTGCTCTGTGGGGTTTGTGGGGAGGGGTGGGATGGTGATGTTTTTAATTGTCTGTAAGGCTTTTATGTCTGGGTTGTCTTGGATGTGTATGAGGGGGTGTTGGCAAGTAGCTCGGATTGCTTTTCGGATGCTGTGGTATATTTTTAGTTGGTGTTTCCAATGTTTTTGTTGTTTCCTGGGTAGGAACCCTCCTTGGTTTTTGGCTCTGTTGGGTAGTGGGGGATTGGGTGTTGTCATGCAGGTTTGCTCAATGCATTGGCTAAGGGAGTTTATGATGTCTTGGAATTGGTTCTGGGCTTCTTCCCATTGTGTGGGATTGAGTTGCTCATTTTGTAGTGTTTTTGTGAGGTTTGCTATTGCTAGGCTTTGTTTGTCTAGGAATGTGATATGGAGTTTTTGTAGGTTGGTGGGGGGTATGGGGTATGTGATCCTGGGGGTTCCCGTGGGGTTTGTTGTCTTTTTGGTGATTATACTATTAGGGGTTAACTGTATGAGGACTGGGTAGTGGTCGGAGTTTTGGTTGAGGTAGGTGATTGTATGGCATTGAAGGTTATTATGGGTGGGGGTATTAGAGTAGAAACCATCAATGAGGCTTGTTGAGGTATAATTATGACCACCTTGTCTGGTGAGGTTATTTTGATTGTTGATTGGGTGTAGGCCGACATTTTGTGTGAATTGAGCCCATTCATAGTCGGCTTGGATGGGAGGGGATGTTATGCCATCGGTTGTCCTCCCTCGGAGTAGGATGTCACGGTTGAAGTCTCATGCCAAGATAGTTTGGTGTGTTGGGTGTTGAGTTATCAAGGTGAGAATTTGATTTTGTATTTCTGCTATGAGGTGTATGTCTTGGGGATGTGTTGGCATATACATGTTTAGGATGAGTATGGGTGTTATGGGTTTGTTGTTGATTGATATGGCTTGAAGATATGGTGATATTGATCCAGGGGTTGGGATCTTGGTGATGTTGTCGTTTGTGTGTATGTTCCTAGGTATCATTGTTAGTACACCCCCTCTAGTCGGGGTGGGTCCAGAATATCGGCTGCGGGGGTGCGTTGGGTTGTTGGAGTTGTTATATATGATTTTGTAGTCTTGGAGTTTACGATCTATATATGATGTGGATTTATGTTTTTGGAGTTTGGTCTCTTGGATGAGGATGATGTGTGGGTCTCTGTGTAGTGTTTGTGTAAGTTCTTGTATTCCTGGCAGGCTAGAGCTGATGCAACCAGTATTCCATGTGATTAGCTTTAAGGTTGTGGGTTGTTGGGTATTTGTGATTATGCTGTCCGGGGGGTTAGGGTGCGTGTTGGTAGTGTTGGTAGGGGGGTGATAGCCTTTTACTTGGTGTGTGCATTTAATTAATTCTTGGATTACTTTAGTTGGGAGGTGGGGTAGGTCTTTGCTTAATGATGATTCGGTGATGGGTATTCTTTGAGCTATTTTCATGTTGATGTGGGTATAGGCTTGTGCTAGGGTTGTTGGCTGTGTGATGTGATTGGGATGGGGGTTTATATATTGTCTTTTTGGGTGTGTGTGCTCTGGTAGATTGAAGAGTCTTCTCAGGATGGTAAGGCATCTTGGGTCTAAGTTGTTTGACATTTTTTGGTTACATATTTGTGGTATTGGGCTATAGGTTATTATGAGTGCATATATCTTGTGGTGTGTTGGATATTCCGGGAGTAGTGAGGTGTGTTTGCGGAGATGGGTTAGGGCTTGGTTGTTGATGTCGGGGGTATGTGGAGTTAGATATGGTGTAAATAGTTCTTCGAGGTGGGCATATTGGATTTTGAGTGTTAGTGTGTTTGGTATGAAGTATTGTTTTTGTCTTTGGGCGTATTCTTTGGGAAGGTTTTTGAGGACGTTCATAAGGGGGGGCCCGGGTTGGTTTCTATGTCTCCGCTTAATATGATGAGTGTGGTATTATTCCATATGTAATATTGTGTATTTTTAATTTTTGGGGTTTTGAGGTGTGTGTGGGTTATGTAGTAGAAATTACCTATGTGGTTCGTGGTCTGTGCGGGTGGGATTGCTAGTGGGGTTAAGGGGGGGGGTGTTCTTTTGTATTGGAGGTTGTGTGATATTTTGTGGATTGTTTGGGTATGTGTGATAGGGAGAGGTGATCGGGGATTTATGGTTTGGGTTTTGTGTTAGGTATTTGTGAAGGTTTGCTATTTGTGTGTTATTTGGGGAGGTATTGTGTACTTGCATTATTATGAAAAACATTATGAATACTATGGCGTGGGCATAATATGTTGTATTGGGTGGACTATATTTTTGTGGGGGTGGGGGTTTGTGTTTGTGTAGGTCTTTGTTGCGTGTAGGTTTTGTTGTCGGGGTTGTGTGAGGGTCTTGGGTTGTGTGTGTTGGGTGTCTCTTTGTGGTTGGAGTGTGTGTGTGGGTTTTAGATGCATGTGTGTGTTTTGTTTTTGTGCTTGTGTGCATTGTGTGAGCGGTCCATGCTAGGAGTAATATGTGAGCAATGTAGGACTCTTTATTTATAAGTAGATAGCTAATACAACTCATATGTATGAGGGTTTTTATTTGACATGCGAATGGTTTGCTATTCATGTAGATGGCGTTGGTCTTTGTGGAGGCTTGATGAGGGGCTCCGAAGTTGTACGCCGTTGAATCCCGGTGGTGCTAGGTGTGTGTTGGTGTCTCCCGCATATGTGTTAGCCATGGATGTACTTGGCGCGTGCGGGAGTCGTGCGGTGGTAGTGTGAGGGGGTTCCGGTGAGGTGGCAACCAAAGTTTGCATGATGTTGTGGATGCGGTTGTTGGATTGTTGGAACTCCATCGCCATAGCGCTCATGATATTATGGATGTTTGTGGCATGGGTTTTGAGTGTGTCCGTGGAGGCTTCGATTTGCTTGTCCGTGTTGAGGTTGATGTTGTGGGCGAGCGTGGTGAGTTTTCCGTCCACCGTCTCGACTAGCTCTTTGATGGTTTTGGTGAAGAACCTTTCCGAGACGAGGGGTGAGGATGCGGCGGTGTTGCTCATAGCTTGGGCTTTTTGGGCTATCACTTCTCGTACGGGGGCGTGTGCTAGGCGTATGGCCGTTTGGTTGGGTTCGGTGCCATCTATGCTCCCCTTGTGTGGAATGAAGTCTACGCGCCTCCCTAAGATGTATGTGGATTTCCGTAGCCATTCCGTGTAAACCGCCGCATTGAGGCATTGGATGTGGCACCATCCCGCTTGCCGGTCGTCCGCGTGGTTGGATTTGTATCCAAAAGTGATGCCGGTGATGTTGTCTTCTCCGAATAGCCTTTTGAGGGCCTTGGTGATGGTTGATTGTGATTCCCGTTGTGGTAGGTTGTTGGCGACTAGGGTGGTGCTAATTCGAAGCTCCGAAAGGTTGCCCATGTCTTTGTCTTTGGTGATGCTCACTTTGAGTCGTTCAGAATGGTAGATGAGGCTGTTGTTAAGGATGTCGTCCCGAGATTCTTCGGTGGTGAGGGTGATGAACGCGAAGTCCTTTTCCACTTCCGATTTGGTGAGTGAAAGTATTTCTACCTCCCGACCATCGTAGTATGATTCTCTCATGAGGGTCCTAAGGATGTCTACGGCCGTATTGTTGCGGAGGGTTTTGCCTTTGAGATGGAGTCTCATGTTTTTGGCCTTTGTGATGAGTTCAAAGCCTTTCTCCACCTTGCCGATGACTCGTTCTCCGTCTCCCATTGTCATGACAAAGGCGCGTTCCCCTCGGAGGAGGGCCAAACCGTCCTTCTTTGGGTGTTGTAGATGAATTTTGATGAAGCCGGCCCAATTTCTTGTGACCGTATTGATGCCTATGTCTATTGGATTGGTGTATGTGGACCCTAGTGGTATGTTCATAAGTCGTAACCTCTCCATGCATTCGGCTTTCACCTCTCTCCGGCTAAGCTTCTTGTACTCCCCATCAAATCTTATGGTGACGTGGAATCCCTTGGTGAGGCCCGTGTCTTGAGAGGTCTTCTCATACATGGGGATTTGTGTGAAATGTAGGTGTTGGCCGGGTACCGCATCCGGTCGTTCGGAGGGGTAGAGAAATTGTTTGGTCCTTGGGAATGCTCGCCGAAGCGTTCGAAATTCTTGGATTTCGTTGGCGGGTGTACCGGTGGTGGTGAACTCCTCATCGGTGCGGTTCTCCTTCAATTCCCTCTTACCTCTTTGTATGGAAAGTGCTTCTTGCATTTGAAAGCCTAACCACATTTGGCCAATCATGTCAATACTAAGGGTTGCTATTCGTGTTGACCTTGTGTGCATTGGTGGTGGTATAGTCTTACTTGGTATTGTGGGCGTGGATGTTGCGGTGTAGTCGTCGGCTTTTCGTCTCTTGGTGGATTGGCTTTCCGAGGCGTCCGTGAGTCGTGGGTTACGGTATTGTAACGTTGGTGGAGTGCACTCGGCGGTATGTATGGATATGTGCGGTGTGACTTGTGCGGCTTGGATAGAGTTGCGTTCGGATGACATTTGTAGGGAACTTCCTCCTCGCTCCGGTGAGACGTTCTCTAGTTGGGCATCCATATCGAGGTCCTCTTCGGCGGCTAATTCGTGAGAGCGAGTTGGTTGATGTGATGGCTGCGAATTGTGGGAGGTTGGCGGCTGAGCTTGGATTTGTTGTCGGAATTCTTTGTATTGGTTGGTGAGTGGGTGGGACAGTTGGTGGTTGGCTTGGGCCATGAGGGCTAGGAGCCTGGTCCTCGGAGCTCGACCGGTTCTTACTGGGGTGAATTGCCGTTGGGGGTAGGCCTTGTGTGCCTTGGCCGCCTCTATGTCTTGGTTGCCCAGGTTCGGCTGTACTGTTGGTTTCTTGGCCGTTTCTCTGTTGTTTCTGCCTTCCTTGGGTGGCGTCGTCTCTGTTGGTTGATCTGCATAGGCCACTTTGGTGGATGAGTTCAATGTTTGTTGTGTGGTGTTCGAAGTGGTTGTGTGAGGGTTTTGTGCATACCTTATAGTGTTGTAGTGTTTGGTTGTTTTTGTTTTGGTTGGCGGTTGTGTCTGTGTTGCTGACCTTCGGTGTGTTGTGTGCAGGTGTGGTGCACTGCCGGAGTGGTGTGTCTTGAGCTAGGCGGGCAGCGTTCGGTGGGCGGTATCTCCTTATGAGGGCGGCTATCAGTGTTGTGGCTACTTCTGTGTGCTGGTGGTTTTGTAATCTGCATGGCCCAACTGGGTGGATGAGTATAGCATTGTATGAGAGTTGTGGAGGTGGGTATCGAGGGAAGTTTGTGTGTACCTTTGTGTTTTTGTGGGATTGGTTGTTGGTGTTGAGGTTGGAGTCGTCCGTGGCTTGTTGGTGGTGCGCGCGGGGGGTGTTGTCTACTACTTCGTTGCTTTGATGAGTATGTTGTGAGTTGGAGTAGGTGGTGGGTGGGGCCTTCGGTGATGCGTCCTCGGTTCCTCTGGAGTGTTGCGGGTGGAGTAGTTCGGTGCGTTGGTGATCCTGTCGTGGGTTGTCCGCCTTGGCCTGAGTGTGGGGTGCGCAGTGGTTGAGAGGTATTTGGAGGGGGAGTGCTAGAAGGATGTGGTGGAGGAGTGCTAGAGGTGGGAGGGGCGTGATGTAGTGAGAATTGTGTGTGGAGTTGTGTGTGAGTGAGAGAGAGTGGGTGTTGTTGGGCTGGGTGGGTAGTGTGTTAAGTAGGTGTGTGCATTGTCTAATATGGGTGTTTGCGTGTGGGCTGGCTTCGGCGGTGTTTGGCTCGTGGGTTGTGGAGCGGCTTGGGATCCGGTGCGGCGGTGGGGCGAGGCGGCGCTCCTGTTGGCTTTTCTGATTGAGGGTTGTCTTCGGCGTGGTTAGGGTTTCTGGGGGTGTCGGTTCAAGGTTGTGTGCATGTATCTGCACCTATTTTGAAGACGTGTGTATTTCTTTGCTGGAGGATATATGGTGGTTCTGTTGTATCTTTCCATTGCAAAGACCAATGCTTTGATGGTATTCTCGAACCTTTTTCACCTGCGGGAACCTTCTGAGCGGGTGAGAGTCGTTACTGTCGGAAGTGCTTTGTGTTAGTTTGTAACGCAGTGCAATCTGAACTTGAGGGAGATGAGCCTGGTCGGTGACGACCATCTGGTCCTTGGGGAACAATGAAGTCGAGTTGTAGCGGTCCATGGGATCGGGGTTGTTTTCCTTCGTAAGCTTGGCTTGTGTCTCAGAGAGGTTTTTACCCACTTTCTCCGCTCTCTGTTGTAGAAGGGAAAGCTCGGATGTTGAGGATTCTTGTGAAAATAGAGGATTCTTGTGTAAGCAGGGGTCGGGCTTGAATGGGTCGGGACGGAGGTTCACGGTTTTGACGTCGCCGAGGAGTTTAGGTTTTGTGGTTACCTTTGGCTGGCTGCTAGTGAAACCAATTTGTTTTGCCAATTGGCTCAATTTGTTTGTGGACTTCGTTTGTTTGTGTTCGATTCGGCTCTGGAAGCCTGATATCTTTGTGAAACCTAATACCTTTGGGAAGCTGGACACCTTCAGGAAACTTTGGGAGATCTTTGACGTTGCAACAACCTTCTCGGGTTTCTTGGGTGGCAATGGCTCGCATTTAATAATCGGTACTTTAGGCAACCAACAATGTTCCGGCGAGAACACCAGGTTATCACAGGTCTCCAGCTCCGAGGTTTTATGACATTTAGCCGTGGCAGTGGACTTATCTTCCTTCAAATGCATGTCCTTGAGCTTGGAGAGCAGCTTAGTAGATTCAAACCCATTGGCTGCTTGTTCAAGAAATTCTTCCAGTCTGCTCTTGCTGTCTTCCTCCACTTGTCGAGAGGGTGATGGGTTTTCGGGTGGGTTTGTTTGTCGGGGGTGCAGATCTGGTTGGGTTTGAGGGTGTCTGTTATTTTGTGGTAGTTGCAGCTGGTTGTTATTGTTTGGTCGGGCTGGGGTATCTTGTCCGAGTGTTGGTTGGGCTGGGTGTTGGATTGTTCGGGGGGCGATCTTCTGTGTATGGCGCGTTGTTTTGAGCTTGTGAGGCGTGAGCAACTGGTGGTGAGGAGTGTTCAGTCGTGGGCGAGCAACGGTACGTATTCTCCTCTGTTTTTTGTATGTTGCGATTGTTTTGTGTGGGCTGCTTTGTGGGTGTTCTTGTGTGGCCTTGTTTTGTGTGAGTGTTGTATGGGTGTTAGACGATGTGGGTTGTTGTGTGTGGAAGCGAACTGGAGATCTAGGGTTTAGAGGTTCATGATACCTTTGGAAGTGTGTGCACCTGATCACGTTGTCGTTGTTGGTGTGGTGGGTGTGGCTGATGCGGTCGGTGTTGGTGAGGCGTGCCGGTTGCGGTGGTGGTGGTGGGTTGGGGAGGCATCCGCTGCGACTTCGGCGGTTCCATTCTTCGACTCGGGCGCTGGGCGATCTTTGTGGCGGGTGTGCGAGGCGTTGGCTTGGATCTAATAGGGAGAGGGGATAGGTAGCATGGGTAGTTAGATTAGGGTAGTGGTTGTAGTTTGTTGATGCCTGACTGAGGCTGATTAGTGTGCATAACACTATTAGGGTTTCGAGGTGTTGGCCTTGGTTGTTTCTTCCTTGTTGTACGCTTGCCTTTGAACAAATTGTGTGTCGAGCTTTTCCTGGATCTGTAGGCACTTGGTCTCTTCCTGTTTGACCTCGCTTCTTTCATGTTAATGCCGATGTGGTGGGTGTTATGTTCGGATCTGTTTTTCCCGGGGCTGGTGCTCTAGGTGTCCGGTGATTCTGTTGTGCAGCGCCTGGATCTGTAGTTGCTTGAGCACTGCCTTCTTGTCTTCTCTTTTTTCCTGGTAGTGTTGCTGTGGCGGATGTTGTGCTCGGGTCTGTCGTGTTTGGAGCTGGTGTTCGGGATGTTCGATGGTTCTGGTGTGCGGCGCCAGGGAGCTCCGGGCTGGCCATCGTCTCCTCGTAGCGATCCCCTCCAATGGTTCATATTCATGTGTCGATCTTACATTGGTTAAAGACCACTACGGTCCCTCACTTAGGTAGCCGTGTCTTAACTGGGCACTTCATGAGATTGAACCCTTCTTGTGGGAAATGTTCGACACTTAGTTTTTTGAGGTACTTGCAAATGTGTGTGGAGGAGATAGCAAAATCCAATACCAATTCGATGTTCATGAGAATTGGCTATGAGTTTCTAAACACAAGATTATTCTTCTACCCATAAATTAGCCATGTAGCAACATTTCATGTCCCTCCTATTTTGATATGTCACAAATTTTGGGCGCTCCTTCATGCCATATAGAACATCTTAGAAATATGTGCGGTTGGTGGGTGCATCCACTTTCAAATCATGTAACATGTCTTCATAAAATGAGTTGCTTGGTGGAGCTAATTTGAATGCATTCTAGGTAGAATATGATTTCAAAAGGTGAGCGACCACTTAATGATGTGGATTGTCATAACCCAATCTTGAAGTAGATGCTACACTATGGGAGATGTTGGATTAAGACACATCTATCCACTAGAAGAAATCGTGTCCATTTCAACCCTTGGCCATCGCGACTCGCACCAAGAAAATGTATAAACAATTCAATTGGTAGGCAACCAGAAGGTACCCGTGGTGTACCCATGGAAGGTGCCCCCCGATTCCCAACCGAATTGATTTGTTTATGCATTTTCTTAGTGGAAGGTGCCACCCGATTCCTAACCGAATTGATTTGTTTATGCATTTTCTTGGTTTAGTCTTGATGGCCTAGTCGAAAGGAGGGTTGAAATGGACAAGATTTCTTCTAGTGATCGTAGATCAAGACATTGAACTTATTATTTACATGTCAAAAATTAGTCACCGGTTTCCGAAATGATGTGAAACAAATAATCTAAGTCATTTCCACCAAATTCAGCCCTAGGTAGCAGTTGGAGTGTCATTGAAGTTGTTAATATATAATAAGCACATGCCCAAAGTGGTGAAATTTGTATTCACGAGAAATTTCAAACCATTGCCATTTAACAATTCTCAATTGATGATTATAAGCCCTAACTTAGTAAGGTTTGAATTAATCATACATGTATTCTTTTACCATCTCTTTATACCTTTGCCTAAAGATATTTTCACTCTTACAAGAAGCAACAATCTCTTTATAATTGATCTTTAGCATTGTAGAAAACCCTTAAGTATTTAAGGGATAAGCTTCTTCTCTACCTCTATGGATCCTCCTTAGAAAAGACTTCAACATAGATTAATTAGTTGAAACTTGCACCATTCTAAATCACTTGTGCAAAAGAAGTTCATCCACTTGTTCAACTCTCATCTACTCATGTGGAAGCATTTATTCAAGGACAAAGGTGAGTAGGTCAATGCACATGTTTCAATTTGTGTCACAACCCAAACCTACATTCGGTTCAAGGGCGACATGTTGTCTAACAATGGTGGCCCCCGAGTGGGACTTATTAGTTTTAGGATGCCACTCACTTTGCTCAACCAAGGCCACGCATAAGTTAGTCCAATTTCATTCATTACACCTAAGTGTGGAGTACATAAGATAAGCCCCACTACGATATACCTCGGAACATGGTGCTAATAGGGTTTAGAGTCGGGAGTCACCCTAATTCATGGTCCTAGGGTCATGCCTCAAACTCCATGCAAGCTACCATTACCACTCATTAGCCTTGGGATTTCAAGATATGCCCTTACCAATGTGGGTTGCTAAGGAACCCAAATGGCTCCAACGAGAACAATTGCACTACCCGAGGAAGTCCCATGACACCACCCCATGACTTCACTACCCTTCTCCAGTTATACTTATAAGTTTGAACCTCTGTGCAAGACTCCCATCTCAATGTCAAAGAATGGCGTGTCCACCCCAAAGTGAGACCACTTTTGGAATTCAACGCTCATGCAAACCTTGGAGGGCTTTGTAGGTCTTGTTTGATTGGGATGTTGTTTAAACAATTGGAAATTTATTTGCAATGGTAGGCTAATAGTCCAATCATATAAAATCCTGATTTTATGCAATCAAAATAGTATTGTTTGTCCCTAGATGGCAATGTGCAGCTCCTCTCATGACACTCCCCACTTAGCCTTCATGAGGCTCAATGTGGCCCTTAGCACCTCTTTAGACCCACACATGCACCTAGCTGCCCCCATGTAGGTGGCCATCGTCTTGTCACCTTGCATGTGTTGGATGTCACATCAAGGTCCACACCCACAAATGCCATGTCTAGTCACTCCAATCAAGGATTTGACAAAATTATTCTAACTTAGGAATTCCATAGAAAAATAAAACAAAAAATAAAATAAAAATATTATGGATCTTTGGAGTTTGAATCCACTTTGAAAGGCTAACCAATGAGACAATTGACACATAAAATGAATCACATTTAGTATCCAAACTTGCCACAACATTGGAATATAGGCATCAAGGCCAAATAAACTGAGATTAAAGCCAAAGCTAGTGCTAGAGTCAAAGACCACACCATGGCCACTACAAATTTGTAACTTTTAAATAAATATTCCAGCTATTTTTGGAGATATGATGCAAAGGGCACATGTTCATAACGCCTACTGTTGGAGAGGGTGAAAATGTTGATTCCTATATACAACCCAAGTATTATTATTATGAGATAATTTAACATTGAAATCGGAGTCATAGACCTCAAATTAGTCTATTGAAAGTTAATTAATATGAATCAACAATACACCTATAGGGGCATAATTAATACTTCACTCCGTTAGTAGGTGTGGGGAATTGATATCCTATTGCAAACATCCATAGAGTAGACCTCTACATAGATTATTAACATGAAACTTGGAATGGCAACTTCATTCTTTAGTCGCTTGTGGATGACAAATTCATTCACTTGTTAGAACCTCTCATTCATCCACTCACATGGACGCATTCATTCGGGGGACGTTAAAGTCCCCCCCACGAACTTTTCGGACTGTCAGAATCGGGCAGGGGCAGCCGCCCGTCCAGAAAATCCATATTTTCTAGACCCGACCGAAAATTGTTGCCCGCCCGCCCGCCCGACTTCGAAAAACCCATTGGCCCTTGCATTCTTGAAGGCCACTTATCCACAAATCCCATATTGAGTGCACTTCACCTTCAAGGTCCAAAATCCAATATATATGTCCACTTCCATTGAGTAAATAAGCAATTGATTGGGATTTCATTATCAAAGTGAAACCGTCATTAAAACATGTAATTAACTTGGAAGTCAAAGATAATTACAAAACCCTCACTAGCACTGAGGTTACAATTTTTGTGACTTACAATTTGAAATTGTCTTTGTCATTCTAAAATGGAACTTAAATTAGTGATTAATTTTTGTATGTTAAATATTATAATATTTTAGTTAAATACCTTCTACTTTCACAAATTTTTCATACGCAATAATTAATTAATTATTAGAATTAATTCACTGGATTAAGTGTGTTTGAATATAATTAAGTCTAATTAAACTTGATCAATCCTAATTATTCCCAAATAAATCAGAAAGTATGCTTACCTAATTAAGTAAACCTAATTAAACTGTACAAAATGTACTTAATGTAATTAAATAATTTCTCAATTTAATTATAATAAATTTAGTAAATCATTTCAGTAAATCATTTAGTACATTTACTGAATTAATTATAATAAATTCACTGAATTATAATAAGTCAATAAATATACTAAATTTTATTATAATTAATTCACTAAATTATATTTACTAATCTAGTAAATAATTTAGTAAAATTTTTATCAAATTATATTTAGTTATATTTAGAAGATAATTATATTTACTGAATTAAATATTAAATTTACTGAATCAATTATAATAAATTTACTGATTTATAACAAACTCACTGAATTAGTATAATTTCACTGAATTATAATAAATTTATTACAATTAATTCAGTAAATTTAGTTAATAATTTGAGTAAATATTCTCAGTGAATTAATAAAAAATTATTTATTATAATTAATTCACTGGAATTAATTCGAGAAATTATTTAATTACAGTAAGTATACTTTCTGATTTATTTGGGAATAAGTAGGATTAATCAAGATTAATTAGACTTAATTATATTCAAACACACTTAAATCAAAAACCAGTAAATCATGATTAATCCCAGCTGGTACATTTTATAATTAATTAGGCTTAATTAATTTGGTAATTTAATTGGGCTTAATTAGAATTGATCAGAATTAATTAGAATTAATTCCATTCAAACACACTTATTTAGTCTAAATGCATATGAAAACTTTGTGAAAGTAGTAGGTATTTAACTAAAATATTATAATATTAACATACAAAAATTAATCACTAATTTAAGTTCCATTTTAGAATGACAAAGACAATTTCAAATTGTAAGTCACAAAATTGTAACCTCAATGCTAGTGAGGGTTTTGTAATTATCTTTGACTCCCAAGTTAATTACATGTTTTATTGACGGTTTCACTTTGATAATGAAATCCCAGTCAATTGCTTATTTACTCAATGGAAGTGGACATATATATTGGATTTTGGACCTTGAAGGTGAAGTGCACTCAATATGGGATTTGTGGATAAGTGGCCTTCAAGAATGCAAGGGCCAATGGGTTTTTCGAAGTCGGACGGGCGGGCAGCAGTTTTCGGTCGGGTCCAGAAAATCTGGATTTTCTGGACGGGCGGCTGCCCCTGCCCGATTCTGACAGTCCGAAAAGTTCGTGGGGGGACTTTAACGTCCCCCCATTCATTCAAGGACAAAGGTGCACTGCCAGAGCTCAAACTTTTGCTTTTCAAAGGACTCTTGAGGAATGCTGAGCACACTTTAGGTCTTCCGGAGATCCTCATCGCCTCGAATTCCATTTCGAAAGGAGCGACAAATTCCCCGTACTATTGCAGTCTCTTCTCGACATGCTAGTAGAGTTGGAGATTTTTGGAAACCAGGAATCCGTTTTGGTGCGTTTTCTATGACCCAAGTAAGGTTAGTTGCTGAATTGCGAGTTTGATTTTTCTGTGGAGTGGTGCTGGTGCCAATTTGGCCATCAAGTATGTCTTGGAGATGTCTTTGTATTAATGGATGCGATGTAAAGCCGGCCAAAGTGGATCTCAGTGGCTTTCATATCTTGTGTAATTCAGACCACAAGTCATCCTTAGAAGTTTTGTTGGCCAGACTGAAGAATTCTCGTTCCAGGGCTTAGTTTTTGTTTCTTGTTGCCTGTTGTTGAATGTTTCGTTACTGAAGTATGCGGTTTCACGAATCCAGCTAAGTGGTGGATGGTGCTAAAACCGTTACTCTAAGTGTTGAGTGTATCTATTATTATAAGATTGACAAAGTTTGGATGTTTCGCGTTAGCAATTGGAAGTGGATTCCAACGCACCAATGCATGCCTTATTTGAATTCAGTATGCAAACTTGGAAGGGTTGAAAGCTTTATTCATAGATGGCCCAAAACCAATACAGGTGCCTGATGTTAAGGTGCTGGACATTTCAAAATTAATATGTACATATTGTGCAAGATTTAGGTTGTTGGTTTTCGCGGGGGTGTTAGTTTAAGCATGATCTACCTTAAATGCAACCATTCTCAAGGTTATGAATAAGTCCATGGCGAAGGGCATTCTGCTTATTGCTTACTAGGTTAGGCTACAGTGACTTCTTCCAGTTTCAATGGCGAAACTCTATCCATATAAATCGATGTTGTGAAAATCCACTCAATTCTGGGCCAACTTTGCTAAAAACATTGGAGGGAGGGACTGATGAAGTTGAATATAAGTCTGATGAAGTTGGCATTACCATTCATACTGGTCATGATGTACTGGAGGTCATTCCAGTGTAATTTGAAATTCGAGAGCTCTTATGCTGCAGCACTACGGACAGCATCTGGCTCAAGTGACATCTTTGTTGTAAATGTATCTTTTGAGTCTTAGCTTTGTGATGAGCATTTATGAACGTCCATGAGGATTTACGTCATCGCCACTTAAAACCCTAAACCCTAAAATTTGAATTCCGTTCGATCAGTCTGCGGTCTTTACCAATAGCAACTGGTTGGTCATGTCCAAAGTGCCTAATGTGCGAAGTGCACTTTGTATAATGTTTGTCTGCTTGTTGCTGTGTGTAGAGTTATGCATAGGGTATATCGCTTTCACAATGATGGGTTGATACAGGCAGGTCTTATGAGTTTGTTGTAGGATGATGTTGATGAGAGTGCTGGTTGTTTTTTTAGTTACTTGATTATTTTGGTTCATCATGTATGACTTTAATGGTCACATGGTTGGTGCTTAAGTTTGAGGATTATCAGAAGCTTCGAAGAGGCATTTATCAGCCAATAAAATGATGTTTGCTACTACCAGAGTTTTCACCATTGATAATGCACCAGTGGACTTAAGAAGAATGTCTAAGTTACACAGAATGATCACATTAAAAAATTGACTGATAACTGATGACTGATGACTGATAACAGGATCTGTTCAGGTGTTGGCCTCCTTGATAGAGTATTTGCAATTGCAACATGAGGAGGGAGTCCGGAAATTGAGCTCCTATGTAGCTTGAGTAATGTCCTGGCATCCTCTGGCTATGGGAGCAAAAAAGTACCTGCTCATTAATCGGTATTCAGGATCATTCATTTCATATGGACTTCAAAGGATTATACTGCACACAAAGGCTTTCAGAATACTCAATCACAGGTTGTTTGATCTGGCAGTATTTGCAAGACCACTTGCTTTGTTGAGTTCAAGATTGCTAGGGGTATTGCAAGAAGGTGACCATAACCATAAACAGCTGAGTTGGTCAAAAGCTCTGAATGATGGGTACATTATTTGCTGTCCAAAGGTGTCTCTACAACATAAAGATTACATGGCAATTAGATCTAGAGGGATGGACTTGTGGGGAGTCCACTGTAATCATATCTCGGACCATAGGCAGATGACGCGAAACCTCCACACATGTGCCAATGAAGCAAGGGCGACTTTTCACAAGAGCAAGGATATCAAGAACCTAGAATGTTCTCGGCCCATAAGGAACGATTCTTCATCTGCTAGTAAGCCTTTTAAACTTCTTAATGCAGAATGAGTTACATGTCCTATACAGACCCTTTTGGAAGGGACACACATCCTATTTACGCAGATAAGCCACATTGCTCCCTACTTTCAATTTGTCACTTGTTTTAGAGTAAAGAAACAAAATATTTTCTCTGTTCCTGGCTAAGCTTATAATGAAGAACAGAGATCCCTGAATAATAACATAGACCAAGTTTGCTCATAGTTTTGTGGCCTGCACAGATTTATTATCTCCCTAGGTAGTCAGATGCTCTAGTTTATCTTCCAAGATGGATGATCTAGTATGGTTTTTGCAAAATGTGCAGACCTTGCACAACGGATAATAAGGACGCTTGATGATAGGAGCTGGGGACTGAAGTTACATGAGGTACTTGGGAAACTTAATGTTTTTCTTGTTCCTTCTATTGTCAATGAGGTACTGACATACCAATCAGACATAAAGAAAGCAATGATTCTTTTCTATTGGGCTGGGGCACAGAAGGGATACAAGCACACATCTTCTATTTACAACCATATGATACAGAAACTAGCGACGGCCAAGGACTTTAACGTGCTTTTGAAGGTCATGGAGGAGATGAAAGGGAATGGTATTGAGATGACTAATGGCACTCTTCGCAGTGTACTCCTTACATGTGGTGCTAATGGGAAACCTGTTGAGGCACTGCAAATTTTTCATCTAGCAGTACATTCACAGCAGAAGCCCAATACGAATGCATACAATATTCTTATTATGGTGTTAACTTCTGGGGGGTACTGCCACACAGCCTATCGTATGTTCCGGAGCATGTCAAAGGTAGACATTCGACCAGACGCTTACACATACCACCTTCTCATTCATAGGTTTCTGAAACTGAAGAGAGTGGGGGTGGCTACTCATCTACTTGAAGCCATGAATCGAAGGGGTCTCACACCCAATGTTATCACACTCAATGCCATGATTGACTCTTTCGGCAAGAATGGTAATTTGATAGCAGCCAGAAATCTTTTCCAGGAAATGAAAAAAAAAAGGTCAAACTCCCCTCCAGATGTGTGCACATACAATACCTTATTGAATATACTTTGCAAAGAAGGGAAAGGCTCTGAAGCTTGTGAGCTTTACAAAGAAATGAGAGATGCAGGGTATGTGGCTGATCTTCCCACTTACAGGAGTATTATAGGTGGGCTTTGCAAGATTGGCAAAATTCAAGATGCAATACAAATTTTTAGGGACATGACTCCAAGAAGGAATACTGATGCTATTGGGAAAGATAATAGTGTGCCAGATGAATACATATACAGCCAGCTGATTGAGGCACTTAGGGAGGTTGGAGACTTTAGTAGTGCACTTAAACTCTTCAAGGAAATGATTGGCGGAGGGTATGTTGGTAACAGTGGCTTGTACATTTCGTTAATTAGTAGCTTAGGAAAGGCAGGGAGATTCTCTGAAGCAAACTTGGTACTAAATCAAATGATGAAGAACGGTCTTAGGTCAGATGTGGTTGCTTATGGTGCCCTAATTGATGGCTACACGAAAGCTAGCTTGATGGAACATGCCATGGAGGTGTTCTGGGAAATGAAAGAGAAAAATATTGCCCCAAATACGATTGTGTACAACACTCTTATTGCGGGCTTTGGGAGGATTATAGACTGGCGCGCAGCACAAGAAGTGTATGACAACATGATGAAAGATGGCTGCATTCCTGATTTTGTGACCTACAAATGTTTAGTACGCATTTTGGGCCAGGCTGGCAGGGTTGAGGAGTCTTATAAGCTTCTAAAGGAAATGGAGAAGAGAGGGATTGTCTCTGACACTTCACATTACAATGTCCTCATCCTCAGTTTCTGTGCAGTACCAAGCCTTATAGGGGAGTCCGCTCGGTTAATCGAAAGGATGCGTAAGCGGGGACTTTCTCCTCAACATCATGTACAGAATGCTGTCATACAGGCCTGCATAAAGGGAGAAAAATGGGAGGAAGCACTGATTTTCCTTGAATCCATGTTGAAACACAAGTGCGTTGTGGAAACAACAACATATACCTCCCTCGTTAGCCTTCTCACAAAGAAGGGGGAATTTGACAAAGCCTGCTCTGTGTTCAAAGATATGAATGAATTGGGCTGTCGTTTGGACGAAGCTGCGTATAATTTGCAGTTACGATGCTTGGGCAGGACCGGAAACATACATGATGCAGTCAAACTTATGGAAGTGAATGAGAGAAAATTTTCTGTGACTAAAGTAACTTATGCTTCTCTTTTAGCAGACTCATGGCGAGCCCATGACCTGGATGCTGCATGCAAGTTTTACAAAGAGACGATTGAGCTGGGCTTAAATCATGATGCTCTTGGGTTTGATGACTTTATCAAATCACTCAGTCATGCAGGAAAAATAAGGAGGGCAAGTGAGCTGTTTGAGTTTGTAACAGCAAAAGGGATAAATCCCAGTGCCAGCTCTTACAGTGCTCTAATCAGAGGCTTGGCTTTAGCAGATCAAGTTACCGATGCTTGTAACTTGTTTGAAGACATGAATGAAAAAGGCATCCAGGCAGACGCTGCTACGTTTGTTGTTTTGATCAATTCTTTGGGCCGAATTGGCCAAGTGGATGCAGCCCTGGAACTCTTTGATGAAATGAACGAAAGGGGCTTAAGACCAAGTTCTCACTCTTATAAAGGACTTCTTGAGAACCTTGTTCGATGGGGCGTGTACAAGTAGAAATTCTGAACTTCTTTGGCACCTCCAACTTGGATTCTTCTTACAAAACTGCAGCTCTGAATACCAGGACCCTGCAAGCAGAACAGACACTGGAGATAAAAGCTGGTTGGGACACAATGCTGGGGTACTCGCATATGGAGGTACTCATCCTTCCACAAATGTCCAAGAATTAAGAACATCTAGTGAGTAGTTTTAGAACTATCTGAGCTGATGTGAGTATTCACTTTTGGTACTTTCTATGTGGATTGCACTTTAGTGGTGTCCACTTCCATAAGTTTGAAACTTCTTGCTTGAACTGATATTGATAATTTGCATTTAAGGGTCAAAAGGGCAACTTAGTGAGTAGACACATCTCCTTCATGAGAGAAGTGTGATTATTCTGCCTGGTCTTCCGATCATGAGGAGGCCGGTCTTTATGCGCATGTGACATTAGTTGTCGGTACAGATTGTTACAGATTATTAGTCAAGACTGAAGGACAGTGTCTTGCTTCTCTTTTGTTAGTTTCTAAGCAATCTAAACCCATTAATGCAATTGGTAATCCGAGGCATATATTTGAAGCTGAAGTACCTGGAGTTTGTGGGTGGATATCTGGGGACAGAACTTCAATTCAGTTTTAGTCAGTAAAGCGCAAAATTTGCATCAAGTTCCTTCAATTAGACTCTACAGCATCAGATGAAGTTGCGATGCACAGCAAGTAGCTGTCCAGACTATCTATTTTCATGATAGTCATGGAAGCTCTATTCTATTCTCTGTATTGCATTAATGATGACACCCAAACTCTTGCCACTGGGACATGAAAGTTGTATTATCTGCGCCACTGATTACCAATTTTGCATTCACACCATAACATTCTTGAGTGTTTGGAAGACTCTACCCATTAGATGTCCATCCCTTCCAATATATGCCAGAAAGGATTCTTTTTTTCTCATCAATTATGTTGAATCTAGAGAATGTGGTAGTTTAACGTCCTAAGATAGGTAATTTGAGACTAGAACCCAATATAGACCTTGCTCCTAGCCTATGATCAAAATTTGGTACTGGAAATGAGGGCCCCAATTGTTGGAGATTGGTTTTGTGAACCCAAGTAGATAAGCAAGCTCATAGAGGCTTAATGTTATGATTGTACCAAAAGTGAACCTTTCAGAGATTTGACTGAAGAATAGAATATTGGAGAACAACCGTTTTTTTGGAATATTAAAGGATATTCCTCAATTTCTTCAAACATGACCGAGAATTCATTCCAAAACCAACTAGCATTGGAAATCCTAGAATTGTTGACTAGATGTTTCTACTCTTCCCAGCGGTTGAATTGCAGTCTTCCAATTGGACATTGACTTGTATGTTAATAGAGATCCAGGGTCAAATACATGACCCTAATCCAAGCACATATTGTGTGTATTTGGTCCCTATGCTGCATATAACCATATTTACAATTTCTTTTTGTAATAATTAGTGTTTAAAATAGTATCAAGCTTGTGGACCAACAACATTAAACATTACTCAGCCTATTCCCTTTGCACTCTCTCTAAATGGGGAGGGAAGTCCCAAGGTCATAGCCTCCCAATATTCTATTGATGTAGAATATTCTATTCTATTAAAAAGCCGGTAGATTTAGCCAGCAGCTTGGGGTTACACGTGGGGCCCTTGCCAGTCGGACAATAGGCATGCATGCATGTTTAATGAATTATTTTAACATCATAGCTGGTAATCCCCACTCGTGTTTAGTTCATTGTTTGTAAGCAATGGCATATGATGAACAATATTTAAGTTGAGTATTGTTCATCTTGTAAGGGAAGGCCATAATAAAAAGGGCATAATGCTCAACAAATTCCCAACCCCATGGTGCATAGGCCTACAATTGAGTAATGTTATGAAAAATTTGATGTTGATACTTGATGAGGGCTTGCAGAATTGGTGCAACAAAGGCCATACAATGGACCCCTAATAGCAGTTCTTGTTTGGATCTAGGTTGGTTTGGCCAACCTCCATGGCATTCTTTTGTGCTTACAAATGCTCCCTCCATGGTGGACCCCTCAATCCATGGCCATGCATGTTCTTAGGGTACTTTCATGTAAGGAGCTACACATTCATGCAATATGAACTTTTTCATAGACACATATGAAGGCGCATCACCTTTTCATTTAACCTTTAACCTTTAATCTTCAAATCAAGACTCTTCATTTCATGGAGAATTTTGACCATGGTCAGATTGTTGTTCTCTTCCCATAAAGACTCGAGGACAATTGTCATGACAAATGTGTGAGAAGTTGCCATATTAAACTTGAATTTGACACATCCAAAGCATCATTTGACACATCCAAAGCATCATTTGACAATCCCCATAAATTCCTATGCCCACACAAGCCTTGTGGCCCTTGGGTCGAATAATGTTATGGCTAGTTCTCCATAAGTTTGGAATAAATTCTATGAAAAAAACGCCTTGAAGAGATACTTATGTGTAACATACTAATCTCATGGTTATGCAAGTTCATTAGCTTTGCATATCGCAGAGGGGGAAACTAAAACCAGGGCAAGTTTTTTTAATTATTAGAACTCATGGTTAGATTTTCAAGATAGAGGGCTACTACTATCTTGAAGCTCTATGTAAGAACAATGAGGCTATTGCACTCCATTACTGTAGGGTGTTATCCTTTTCAACACCCTCTTCGTGTACTTCTAGTCCCAAAAGTCTTTCGGCTTCTTGGATTTTTAGAATCAATTTCATTTCATTAGATCTTCCTTTTCATAATTATAGGTAGTTTGAAGTCTTTCTTTCAATTGGACCATCAAGTTGATATTAGCCCCTATCTTATTGAGGCCACTCCACTCTGTTACTCTAGAGATTAACCATCTTGCTGTACTTCGAGTCCCATAAGCCTTTTGGCTTCCTAAGCTTTAAAATCAATTTCAGTTCGTAAGGTAATTTCATTAAATCATGAAATTTGGTAATGACAAGGAATGCTCTTGGGAACTTTGTCTCTCTCTTCAGTCAGCTTTCGTTTCCTTTCCGAGCTTGCTCTTGCTTATTCCTATTGAAGGCATTGCTCCAAAATCGTGAAGGTAGTTTCCTCTTACTGTGTGAGCAAAGGGTTCACATTGCAAGCAACAAGGAATTTGACATTGCAAGCTACAAAACACGAACAAGGTGTGAAATTTCGCTCTCTTGCCTTTAGGCTTTAAGGTTTAAGGTTGCATGGGCACATGGTTGGGGTTAAGACTAGTAGATAGATTGTGGGATCCTTTAGTGCCTAAGAAGTAGGGTTGTCGCTCTCAAATCATAGCCATGAAGCATAAATACAGTAGTACATCATAACCTAGGAGCAGTTTTGGGACCTCCTTGTCAAATAATCATAGATTAGAGCATGTTCACTTAATATCAATATAGGCCCCGCAATGGAACATTGCCAAGTTTTAGTCCAAGATCTGGACCCATGTGTCATGCCCAACCGCTATTGCACCGCTGGCAAGGCCTAGAAAGCTCTCCTGGGTCGAAATAGGTTGGGTCTATTGTGGTCCAACTTTCAACTCCTCTATAAGAGAGTCATCAATACCTCACAATCTTTGACCAAATAGAATCTTAGCTTCAACTATTTCTATGTAAAACCTTGTGTAATGTAAGATATTTATTTTGATCATGGGACCCACAATTTATAAAGCTCATATGAGACTACTCCCCTCTATAATAATTTTACCTGATTTAGCACCCCTTTGCGTTTGCATTTGGTGTACAACGTGTGAACATGCCCTGAGAGAGCAAACATTTGCCAATATTCATGAACATCCATCCAAACTAGCCCAACTTGAGAACATAAAAATCTGCAACCCCGAGTGAGAATTTCAAAAGATTTGTTCCTACTCATTCATTTTGGAATTAGTTGATGTTGGAAAAAGTGGGTGGAAGGTGGGGTGTCAAACTTGCTCGGAGCATTACATGGAGGATTGCAAGATTGGTGAAGCGAATGCATGGTTACTTGAGTTGCATTGATGGTAGGGAGAGGATCTGAAAGTCTTTTTCTTTGTAACAATGACTTAATTTGTGTTACAATGTCACACTCATCTGCGGGGAGGGTGTATGAATTGATGAGGTTGCTTGCAATTTCTTTTGCTCCCTTCATCACAGATCTGCTCACCGCTTTCTTGACCATCTTGTTACCAAGACAAGGCACAGGGTTAGCAGATCCTCACAACATTCTAATCGTATGGAATCTTTTAACCACTCGAGCTAGGTTTTATAATTAGGCTCGAATTTCATAAGTATGTCATTGCATTTAGGGCAAGTGGGGAGAAGATGTGAAGTTTCTTCTTTGTCACATTGCCTTACTTTGTGTTACAATGTCAGACTCAACTGTGGGGAGGGTGTATGAGTTGAAGAGGTTGCTTGCAATTCCTTTTACATTCTTTATCCAGATTCCATTAAGCACTTTCTCGACCATCTTGCAGGTTTAGCAGATCCTCTGCACATTCAAAATCTGAGGAATGTTGTGACCCCTTGAGCTCAGCATTAGGGTTGAAGGGTGGAGGCAAGGATTGATAGAGGACACTGGAGGGAGTGTAGGAAATTGGAGGAGGCATGCGATGA
The DNA here is from genome assembly GCA_964035585.1 of Polytrichum formosum. NCBI lineage: Eukaryota > Viridiplantae > Streptophyta > Polytrichopsida > Polytrichales > Polytrichaceae > Polytrichum > Polytrichum formosum. The sequence continues at coordinate 21,206,387 of OZ037939.1, read as the reverse complement.
GGCCGTGGTGCGAGGGTTGTGCTCGGCCAAACACTGTGTGCCTATGCGACGTCCTCCCTGCGCCTCCGGGATGGCCCACGCGCACCCGTATCCTCATTTTGCAGCACCCACACGAACTTAAGCACAAGCTCGCCACCGTCCCCCTCTTGGCCCGTTGCCTCCCCGCTTGCCAGGTGGTCGTCGGCCGCCGCCTGCACTCCAATTCGTCGCCCCTCCTCCCGCCGCCCTCGCCCTCCCACCTGCCCCTGCTCCTTTTCCCCGGCCCTCATGCACAGGAGTTGGGGTCGTGGTATGCAGCGCTCACCTCCTCGCAGCAGCTGCAAGAGGGCATTGCTTCAGCTCCATTGCAGGTTCGTCGCCTGCTCTTAACTGGCATTTGAGTTAGATGTAGAGATTGTTGTGCTCATTCCGCACTGTTAATCCTGATGGCTACTGTGAGAAAAGTGTCATGACGTAATATTGACGAAGACAATTCAAGTTTGTCCATTGCCCAACCGGTTTGTTGGCACCCCTAGCCTAATTGTAGCAGGTATATATTTGGCACAATGAATGTTTTACTTTTTATCTCAATGAACGGCCTTCATTTAGACTTGAATCATGTCGTTTGACTTTAGCATGTTGGTTTTGTTAGAACTACACAAACATCCAGTTGGAGCAACACACAGATTCATATTCAATAATGTGAAGCATCACCCTGCCCCATGGGATTGCCAAGGTCCTTGTTACTAGGAAATGCACTGCGATTATGACTTCATAACAGCTTATGGAACCAATTGGAGCATTTCATAAGATTATGCCAAACTTGGTGATGATGTGTTGCCATATTTATTTTGTGTCATGTTCATTTCCGTATTCCACAATTTTGTGTTCTTGTGATTTTCCAGGTTCATGAAGCCCAAGTACACGCAGATGGTAATGAACAATCTGTAACTACAAATAGCGAAGTTAAAGGATGTGACCAGGATACCAACCTTATTGACAATGGCTCAAAAGTGGCACAGAAGGTTGAGATTGACAAAACAAAAGCCAGGAGTGTACAAATCACTTTAGTTGTTGTTGATGGTACTTGGGAGCACGCGCAGGAGATGGTGAAAGCTAGTTTGCCTTTTCTCTCCCAATTTGTAGTACAAGTATGCCTACCATTTGATAAACACTCGGAGGGGAACGGCATGGGCGACTCAGATCTGATCATGAGGAAGGAGCCATTTGGTGGATGTGTTAGCACAATGGAAGCAGTGGCACGATCACTAGCATTTCTTGAAGCTGACGGTCACATCATTGAAGAGAAACTCATGGCTGTATTGCGCAAGATGGTACTGCTACAGGCATCTCATTTTGGCCTTCCAAAGATACGTCCTAAGCTAAAAAAGAAATCTAAAAGGATGGACACTGACCCACATATGCCATTAGTCAAGACGTCAGGTGAAGGTTGAGCAAGTAGATCTTTGTGCAAGTCAAGCCAACCAACGTCTTAAAAAAATGTGATCTATCAATTGAGGATCCATAGACTCCAGGGCTCCTGCCATTCAACTGCTAGCTTGGCTGGATTATCGGAACAAATGAGGCCATCAGCTACAAAAATGCCAAGTAAGGTAAGATAATCCGACTTGCTCCTATAAATGCAAGGATCTGCTTCTGATGGGATGAGATCACTTTTTGCAAGATGTGTCAAACTTCCTATTCCACTGATGAGCACCCTGTTTCAGTCCGTAAAGTCATCGCAAGAGTACACATACAAATTTGGGATAGTCATTGTCAATGAACCCCTCTAGTTGAACCATAAAAATAATTTCGTCCAGTGAGCTGTTGAGGTAAGTGGTACAAATGTCAAACTGTCTTGTATGTAGATTAGAATGAGGTGTTGTGGTAAACATTGTCCTCATGGAATCTGACTTAATTACTGGAGAGTATGTGTTGCTGTAATCCACCCCTGCGATTTGCAAAAATCCTTTCGCAACTAAGCATGCTTTATACTTATTAATCTGTCCTGAAGGCTTATATTTCACCTTAAGAACCCATTTGCTTTTGATAGCGCATCGTCCTGTAGGAAGAGCTACCAGCTTCCATGTCTTGTTGACCTTTAAAGACTCAATTTCTGACTTCATGGCTTTCAGCCAAAGTTCGGCTTCTGGTAGGGACATAGCTTCTTGATAAGTAGGTTCTTGTATTCTGTATGGCATCAGAGTATCTCAGATACTCCATATGGCATCTCAGATACTCTGATGTTCATCATAGATCCATACCCCAAATCGTTGAGGAGCTTGCCTAGTTCTGGTTGTGGAAGTTTTCTTATTTTGGGTCTTTGCGTCAAATTAGCGACGTGTTTCTGCAGACCATTTTTGCAGCTGTGCGTGCTCCATTGAATCATTTGGTCTAACCACAGGTACTGATTCTGGAGATGAACTAGACGCTGTGTCATCAGTATGAGTAAAAACTGTCCATTTTAATTTTCATAAAGAGAGCCTCGAGGTCATCCTAGATGCACAACCGAAACAGTGGGTTCACCTCGAGAGGGAGTCATGGATGCTTCTGCAAGGTATTTCTATTGCTTACATTTTTGTTAGTTCCCTGCATCCTTCCTAGAGTTATCACCAAGTATAATAATAAAAATATGTTTTGCACGACTGCCTCAATCATGAAATTGTTGAACCAAGCAGGACCAGGAGCATGCAATCAGAGTCCAGATTGAGTAGATAGCAAATTTTACAATGAAAGCCCTGGCCTCTACTAGCTCCAAGTTTGGACTGTATTCAGATTGATTATTGTGCATGATGCTAGTTCTAGAAATGCACATTTGGGTTTGTCTGAAAAGAAACATCTGCCAATTGCTTACGGATGTGAAGTTTGCAGTTTTGGTCGCAGGTGCCAGCTTGGAAGCACAAATTAAGCAGCTGGCAAGAAATGCTGATGTGAACATGCTCTATGGTATGCAGGCCTGACGCATGATATGTGGATTGTCCTAGATCATTATGATAACATTAGTTCAAAGTGCTTATTTCAAAATTTTAATGATGCGCAGAGTTCATTCAAACAAATGTCTCCATGCAGTAACAGTTACAGCACCTGCATGCTTTCTATTCCCTGTTGCAACTTTACAAATGTCTCTGGTAAATAGTGTTTTCAAGCTTTCTTTTTTGTAATGGTGTTGGTCTTTGATACTGTTCTGTATTTTGCTGAGATATGAAATATTTCTTACTTAAAACTCTTTGTCATGTTTGATAATAGAGGAAGGAGCAACCCATAACAGAGCAGCACGTGTCACTGCATAGGCAAATATAAGCACCATATATAGTGTTTGGTATGGTTCTTATCTTCTGTCATGATTCAGAAAGGGCTATAATGTTTTACATTAAGATTTATGTTTCCCTTTATCCAAAGTAAAATCAAGCTCTTTGGTTATTTCCCTACTTGTTAGTATGTGACTGGGTGCATTCATCAAAAACCTATTTCTATTTCTAATCATCTCAAGGTCAGGTAGTCTATTATATACATTTGCCAAATTGCCTTTGGACTTGACTGTCAGTTTTGCTGCACTCTATGATTCTGTTCTCTTGAATAAAGTGTACTGCAACAACTATGCCCTCTTGGTGATATTTTCTAGTAAAAAATGTACAATTTACTGGCCACAACATTTTAAAGATAAGATATAGTTTTTATTGCGTTTGTATGTACTTGTAGTTGGGCTTGTACTCTTGGAACAACATTGCCATAAACACATTAAAAAAGTACAGAAAGGCACTTCAAAACGTATTCCTAGTTTACCTTTTAAAGTTTGAAGGCCTGTTATGTCAGGCCAGGCCATAATCTAGAACACTGCGCCCATATTCTTGGTTTGAATCAAATTACTCTTGCTCAACTGGTTTTGAGCTTCGCTTTTCAATGGCAGTTGCAGTGTCCTTGTTATAATTGGTGCAAAGAAAAAATCATTTGCTTTCAACAACGTAACCTTTGGTGAGGGACAGCCTACAACCTTTTTCTGTTTCCATATGCATTTTACATAGTTATTGTACACTAATATGTGCAATTCGATTGTTTTGTGCTAATTTATCAACATTCCACACTATTTTGAATATTTTTTACCATGAAAAACTTAAATGAATTAATATTTTACTGTGGTTGCTATATGGATGAGTGAACAAAGTTGTAAGTTTTTGTGATCTTATTTTGACCTAAGGTAATTTGCATATTTGTAAAGGCAATCGAATTGCACATATCACTGTAGTTGTTGTAGTGCAATGACAGTAGCCCAATGTGTTGACCAGAGGATCTCTCCTTTCCCCCCTCTTCAAGAGATCCATGCACTTCTATTGAAAATGGTCTTCCATCTAGAGAGTTCAATTAACCATGTGGGAATATTACAATTAGGAACCAAGCATAGTGCTCTTTCTTCTATTTAGTGTAATGATCTGGGAGAACCGACAGTTAGTTACAGATGAACCAGTTGAGTTTGAGAAATAACCGGTTGAAGTTCAAGACTTCAGGAGAATTACCAATCACTTTAGAAGAATTTATGGAATATACCTCAAATTAATATAGAAAAACTGAAGGATGTCATTCAGTTGGACTTGCAAACACTAGGATCTCAACCAATTATGCCCAAAAATCTCCCTGATGCGTGATTTAGTGTGGGCTTCATTATTTTCAAGTTTGTCACTAATTTAGATATCTTTATTTACTCTGGTACACACTCTAGTAGTACATCACATTGTTCAACAAAATAGAGAAATTAATGTATTGTGCAAGACTTTACATTTCACAATTTAACAAGGGATTAAACCCATGAGCACACACCCAACCACATAAAAAAATTTTAAAAAAAAAAAAAAAACTATCTATGTCAAATGGTGGCGGCATCAAGGCATGATAGCCATCTTGAGTTTTTAGAGATATTGTTCACTTTGAGATACATAGTGGTGACCGTGTGCAAGGAGCGGTGGTAAGACAATGATGGCAAAAGCCTATGCAATGACTAATGAGGACAACAATCATTCCATTGTGCCAATTTTTCACCAAAATCCTTCAACTAAAGATGGTCACCCTAATTTGATGGTACATTATTTAAGAGCCCACACTAGATAGAAGAAAGAGTGTAATCTACCACTACAAGCCATTCTCTCTCTAAAATGTGAACTTCCTTCATAACCAGGCGTCATGAGCATTACAGGGCCCACAAAGACTATTGCCTCCTCTTAAAGGTGAACACCTTGAACAAGCGCAAACAACCCAGCCCAAACTTAAAGTATGTGTGCCTAAAAGTAACATCACTCTTAAAGCAACACTTGCATTTCATCCTTAAAGTGTCAACAAGTGAGTGCAATGGTGCATTGAGTAAACCAAAGATAAAAGCCACTAATCATATGCAACATGTAATACAAATTACACCACTTTGGCCATTTATAATGGCGGTGTAAGTAGGATGAAGAATGGTCAAAGAAGAGTTTTGACCCTTCACAATGGATAATCTAGAATCTACATGCCTAACAAGGTGGTGTAAGAGGCATTCCTCAAGAGTATACCCTCATTTAGTTGAAGACTCTCATGCACTTTACAACTAATTTTGAGGACCAATCAATACCCTCATTTAATAGAAAAGTCTTACGCACTATAAAATCAATTTTGAGGCATTTTTCACCTAACAATCCAACATTAATAGAACCTCTACGTGACATCAAAAGACTCAATACCACGGTGCAATCTAACAATTTATAGGGGTCACCCAAAAACAACTATTTTTCAAATATATTTCTTGATGGACATGTTTGTAACCAATATACAAAAGCCTGGTAAAAGCCCAGTTCATGTCAACACTAGTTGTGGGCGATTATGGTATCCTAGCCTATGACCGAGAGCTACACATTGGTGAATTTTCACAATGACCTCTTCTATGGTAATGAACGATTTAAAATTTTTCATGCAAGGTAAAATGAAATATTTGTCTATTTCAAAAAAATTAAAAAATTAAAAATTAATTTTGAATTAAATATGATTTTTTAAAGATGTTCCCTAGGGTATCTTATGATAGACCTAAAGAAGTTTGACGTCAATGCTAATACAACTTATGAGCATTCTATAATTATCCACAAGCAAGTAAGGTTGTAAGAAATCCAACATATAAGAACCGTAGACTGACTTTGACCTTACTATGTCAAGAGACATCTTAAACGAACAACTAATCTCATCCAACACGTTGTGGCAAGGTCTCATGTGCCTTGAACCGAGACCTATGGGCCTTGAACCGAGTCCCTCCTCCTTCCCCCTCTTCCTCCTCCTCCTCCTCCTCCCTCCTCCTCCTTCCCCCTCTCTCTCCTCCCCTCTCTCTCTCTCCCTCCACGTCATTAAATGCATTAATGTGAGGTTAGTTGAGCTAGGGACATGTCATCCACCTAGGGAACATTATTTCTAATTTGTTCCCTAGAGCTCGGTTTAAGGTCACATATCGGTAATAGGCTAGGATACCATACATGGACTGAAGACCCCAAACTTGTGGTTCAACTTGTTGAAAGGTGGACTCCGTTCCCAGATGCAGCGTTGAATCTGGAATGGAAAACACATCCCCACATTCCTCGATACGAGAACAATTCCACAAGATCCTGGGCCCCACATTATAAGCCCCAACACCAGAAAGTTTGATAAATCCCAGAAATAGGTAGCCCTTCGCTAAAATCGTCAACTCTAGAATTCCTGGAGGGAAACCTGGATCCGATGGACGGGGAGAACCGACCGCTAAGTTACAGATGAACCGGTTGAGTTTGAGCAATAACCGGTTCAAAATCAAGACTTCAGGAAAATTTCCAACTCATTTAGAGGAATTTACAGAGTATTATTCCTCGATTTAATAGAAGAAAAACTGAAAGATACCAACATGTAACCGGTTGGTGTTGGAAACACTCGGATATCGACCGATTTTGCCTAAAAATCTCCCCGGACACTGCCTGGGTCTCCCTCCCATCCAATCAGATCTCGCGGAGACCCAAATTGAAATCCCCACCTGGTGAGTCCCCCAGGTCGCCGCTCGCAGGTGGCCAAATACGAAGCCCAGGGCCACCCAGGAATTGCAGTCAAGTCAGCCCTTTGACCCCAAACTACCTAGAGTCCATGAAGTTTCTTCCCTCATTTCAATGAGCACATGGCGTAGTTTAGTGTGTATATATGGAGCGCCAGATGCTCCTTAGATCCACACTCAATCCGTCCTCAACAGCAGCTACAAACTCCTTTCTATAATTACCAGGTGCGAATCATCAAGAAAATCAAAGTCCTGGGTGGCAGGAGATTTGCAGCAATCCAAGCTTCTCAAGTGATTGAATCGGTGGCTGCAGTATTTCGTAGAGAACGTAAAGAAGTTTGTGCACAAGAGCAGGAAGCTGAAGAAGAGTCCTTTACCCAGTCCTGATCAACTAGCGCGAGTGCTAATCCTAGTTCGGTGGTGGAGCATACTACAAGGAGCTTTGGAGTTTCTGAATTAGCTGCAGAAATTAATATGGCAGCCATGACTAATAGTGATGTGAAGAGCAGGCGGCAGTTGCAGGCGGCGGAGGGGCCGGCCACCGTGATGGCCATTGGAACAGCCGTGCCACCCTTTGTGCATGAGCAGAGCACGTATGCCGATTACTACTTCGATGTCACCAACTGCAACCACAAGACTGAGTTGAAGGCCAAGTTCAAGCGCATCTGTGAGTCTCACCATAACAATGTCCATCGTCTCCATATTTAGTATGCATAGCTTGCCTGCCATGTGAACAACATTGTGTCTCATAGGGTTAGTTATTAGCGAATGCCATCTACAACATAGTACCGTGCAAGGTTCAGGAATCTTTAATGATTCGATCCAGGAAATTAATTGGTTATGGATTATCCGATGCTCAAGTTGGTATCTCCAAGTTCAAAACAGTTCTCTGTGGACGACCGGTCGTTGGTTGATTGAGTTCTTGAGGAATTCACCTAGCCCGGTTGGACCAGCTGTGTTAGTCTGATTTTTAGTGGATGCTCATGATCAAAGCTCGGCTTATTCTTAAACCATGATCTGTAAGAAGGGGGCGAGAGTAGCCTCATCACCATGGGTCCAAATTAGCAAGCTCATTAATCCTCTCTATGATATTCAGTTTACATTGTTGAGTGGCAGGCTTAAACTAACATGTTATGTGCTTCAATGTAATTCCAGGTGACAAGATGCAAGTGGACAAGCGCCACATGGTGGTGCGACGGGAGCTGCTCGAGGAAACTCCATCGTTGGCATCGTACATGGACAACTCCATGAGCGCACGCCACGACATTGTGATGGAGTGGGTGCCCAAGCTGGCCAAGGAGGCCGCAGAGAAGGCCATCAAGGAATGGGGCCGCAGTGTGTCCGACATCACGCACATCGTCTTCGCCACCACCAGCGTCATCAACATGCCCGGCGTCGACCTGCTCGTCGCCAAGTCGCTCGGCCTTTCCCCCAAAGTGCGTCGCGTCATGATGTACCAGACGGGATGTTGGGGCGGCGCCGCGGCGCTGCGAGTGGCCAAGGACTTGGCCGAGAACAATCGCGGCGCCCGCGTCTTGGTGGCGTGCAGCGAAATCACGGCCAGCTTCTTCCGAGCGCCCAACGAAGAGTATTTGGACGGACTGGTGGGTCAGGGTCTCTTCGGCGACGGCGCCGCCGCTGTCATCGTGGGCGCCGATCCCATCCCCAACGTGGAGCGCCCCTTGTACGAGTTCGAATGGAGTGGAGAGATGGTAGTGCCCGACAGCGAAGGAGCCATCGACGGCCACTTCATGGAAGCCGGCATGTACTACCATTTGAGGCCCGAGATCCCAAAATTGGTGTCCAAGAGCATCGAGGAGTTCGTGACGGACGCCCGAGCCGCAGCCGAAGGCAAGGAGTGCAACGAACTGTTCTGGGCAGTTCACCCGGGCGGCGTGGCCATCCTGAACCAGATCGAAACCCAGCTGAGCCTGACACCCGAGAAGCTGGGAGCCAGCAGGGAGATTCTTCGCAACTATGGCAACATGGCCAGCGCGTGCGTGTTGTTCGTGTTGGATGAGGTGCGCAACAGGTCGATCAAAGCAGGAGCTGCCAACACTGGCGAGGGCAAGGATTATGGGCTGCTCATCGGCATCGGCCCCGGGCTCACCATGGAGTGCTGTGTGTTGAAGAGCCTGCCTCTCCTCCAATAAATTCCTACTTAACAGTGGAACAATTGGTTATGAAACATACCAACTCAACGGACCAAATATTTCCTCTGTCAGACCAGAAAAGTGAAGGAAAGATTATCAGGTCGGGAGTTACAGCCCACAGTGTGTACCCGGCACGCGTCACATTAGCTGTCTAATTTTAGGAAAAATATTCTTTGAAGAATGCCAAGTATCAACAGTATGCAAGGCACTCTCCCGGATCTGTCAACTCTAGCTCCATAGACTTCATTCACTGGTCCCAACTGCGCATATGAGCAAGAAGTGCCATCGTAGAGGAACAACTTTGTTGACATTGTGTATTCAACTAGGTCGGCAATCAAAGAAATGAACGTAGCATACGAATGATCCCGGAGTCTGACTCGGAATTCTTTGATCTTTAAATGCAGTTCGAAGATATGTAAATCTCCGTCGCACATGATGATTTGTGAAGATGTAATGAAAATGGGTGTTGGTGCTAACACCATAATATTTCTGATAATTTTCAGACAAGCAAAGTAAAACACGAGACAGGTTCTCCATATTTCCATCACTACAGTAGACCAACATGTAACTCTTTGCCATACCTAGGGAAATGATGTTGGCTTTACAATTTACATTTTCTTAACCTCTCATCAACTTTCCTCAGTGTTTGACATTCAGATCCATACTAAGGAGTAATATCACTACTAGTAAGATTGCAAGATTCAACTGGAAGATGGACATATTGCAATTACAGTGTTACGGTGCCACAGGATGATAGTTAGGATTCCAGTCTGTAGTTGTCCACAAAGATCTACACATACAAGCCTATAGTAATTCCAGCTCAAAGCAAAAGCTATAGAGCTACATGACCTTTCAAGTATATCTTGTGAGAAAACATACATTTCATTTGGCAGGGTTTGCTCATCTTACTAGAACCAGGAAATTGTAATGAGAACAAGATTGTGAAGTGACTTCACTAACTATGTTTGATCATATCTCATGCAACAGTCCAGGGAAAACAAAAATGTTTACTCCATATTATAGAGGCAAAGATTACAAATTCAACACACACTAAACCAGTATTGACCAGTTCTCTACATAGACATGGCGAAATTTAACATCATTCTAGTAAGATTTCACATCATTCAGCTACCAGGTTGTGGCAGTGCGGAAGCATGACCTAGTATCAAGGCCTGCTAGACTGAGCTCACTCCACTCTTGGAAAGATGCTTACAAGCTGACAGCTCATACATTTTGACTTCCTTGAGCATCACATCAGATTTAAATAAAATCTCCACCTAAGCTCACAACATGAAGCTGAGAGTAGTGCCACTGAAGAATTTGATTTAACAAATCAAAGGAGGTGAATTAGTCTAGTCCATTTTCGCTCCGGAATACAGCAATGAGTCCCTGGTAATCGGCATGGTGAACATACAGCACGTCTGCAAAGCCACCACAGAACAAATTACCAGATCAGAAATGAGACCATTCACAATCTGGTTCTCTGGTGGACTTAGACTGGAATAGTAGTGGACTTAGACTGGATCAATGGTGGACTTAGAACATTCAACTACTACCATTTAAATCACCAATGTAGTTTTTCATTCATTGCATAATTCACAAATATCATTAGGGTGGTCTGATGGATGAGAACTGGAGTACTGCAAGGAAAATGTGTGGTTCATTTAGAAAATCTAAGCTGAAGTATGCATCAGGAATACAGTGTAAGCCATCATCATTGTAAGAGAATAGTACATACTGACATTACAGTGCATACCCACTTGAAAATTCAAAAATATAATAATTCAAAATTAAAGACTCAAAGTCTACAGGTTGCTGAGAATAATACTTGCAGATGCATAATTCCAAATCAAGACTGCATGGTTTGGTGAAGAACCCAGACCTTCACTTTCAATCAGATTTGAGAGAAATGATTTCCAACAGCAGGCACAAAGGAACTTACCGAGAGTACAAGAGCCAGAAGCAATATAAGTACAGTAAAGAAGATGACGGCCTGGCCCGATAGATGTAGAGCCTGCTGTTCTGGATAGATCTCGCTTCCTGGAGTAGGAGCTGCAGCTTGGAGAATCCGAGGGCGTTTCTCCAGGACAGTGCCCTTAAATAAACTTTCCCCAGCAGTTGCTTTTGTGAAAGTAAAGACACCCACCACTTCATCTGAAAAACATAAAGACACAACAGTGGATGTAAAGATATTAAACATCTCCCAACTATCCATGCATAAGATGATCCCAACTCCACAAATTTAACACAATGGATCCCCATAACCTAGGTCTCAGTCATGTATTGCATGGAACAGTGAGCTGCTTTTGAAACCTTGACAAACCTACATGTATTTTCATGAGCACATGTGCACATGACATGGTACAATACCATCTTTGTCAAAATAATAGTAGTCCACAAATTCCACTCATTCAAAGAAAAGGGGCTAAACATTCCTCCATGGTTCAGAAGGTTATAAATACAGCAAGTGTGAAAACTCTCGTCTGATTCTTTCAAATGCTTCTCACCATTATAGTTAGCCTGCAAAAATTGAAGAGCCTTGGTCACTGCATGCAACACAAACTTGGAAGCAAGTTGAGTACGAGCTCCACTGCCATAATGTTTTTTCAACTCCTACACGAAATGTACCAAAAATCAGGTTAATAACAAAAACACTAGAGAAAGATCATCATCAATCATGCTAAAGATTGGCCAGACGTGATGAAAGACATGATGAAAGCCAAAGCACTTACAACCTACCAGTTTGCATCCTACTCTGATTCTAATCATGCATGTAGGACATGGTCTTGAACAAGAAAAATCAGCATGCACTAGAAGCATGTAATTCCATCATCATATATGGAGTGGGGGAGGTCAAAGACCAAACCCTGTGCCAACCAGCTCAATCTAGCTCAGCAAGGTTAAAGGGAACATACATCAATCCCATTAAAAGTTCCAAAGTAAAGTTCTGCTGGCTTCTCAGAACCCTGATGTGAAACAACAGCTCGCTTGATATTTCTGAAGAGAACCGCCAACTCCTTGACAAAAGCTTGATCCACCCTCTGCAAGCAGATCCAGCATTTAGCCACTTGTAGCTCAAACACCCAGAAGAGCTGATTGAACATGAAGAATATTCCATTATTACCAATAAGTCGTTATATTCCATGGAAATCCTCGAAGTTGTACATTGTTTCAAGCCAAATGTAAACAACTAATGCTGGATGCAGGCTTACCTTAGATAAATCAAATCTGATAGTTTCATCCTTGTTCAGGGCCCATGACACTGTCCCAGTTTGAGGTTTTGAATCACTATTTGATGTGCAGAAGCCTCCCATGACACATTCCTGAGAAACAAATGAACCATTTTAAGACAAACTTGCGGTACATTTTCTCAACTTGTGGTGTCCAACTGAGAAATTTTAAGTGGGATAAAAACCATAAACCCACACAGCTGACAATAATGATAAGATACACTTCACAGTAAGAAATAACAGTGGCAGATAGTAAGAAATAACAATTTCAACAATCAGTCAACTGCTAAGAACAAACAGGATTGGATGATCCTTTACCATGATACTGAGTTCTTCCTCAGAAACCTGAGCATCCTTCTCCACTGATTCTGAAAGGGCCACAACTTTCAGGGAACCTGCAAAATAATTTTGTGATCAGGAAACATTAACACTAAGATCACATTATGTAGCAATCAAAGACAGAATACTCATCAGAACATGGCATCCTTCAGGAACCTCAGAAACAAGCAGTGATTAATTTCAGGAGAATATCAAGGGGAGTATGGCCAAGGTTTAAAATTCAATTGGTTGTGCAAATCAGATGGAGACTACAGGATGCTACAAGGTGTGAGCTGTGAGCTGTGAGCTGTCAAGGAGGAGACATCCTCGGACTGCTAGCCTTATAATTCTCACAATTGAGAATCAAATCCATATCCAAAACGTAAAGCCCACTTTACTGGATGAAACTACTTCTCAGAACAACAAGAGTTAATGTATTCTGAGTTTAAGGCTTACCCCTGAAAACAAGATCTGAATGTCCAGTGACCAATGGACGCTGCTGGAATGACTTCACACCAAGAGTTTTCAGTGCCTCTCCTTTATTAACCACATCTGTGCAGCAGAGAAAATAATTAGAACATGAGGCATTCAGAAATTTGTAGTTCACTAGGTGCAGCCTCTCTTAATATGGATTGAATTAAGGAATTCTCACCAGCCTCAATTCCTCCAATGCTCAAGGACAAAACAGCTTGTGGTCGAAGAAATAGATCAGGCGACACCACAGAGTCAAGCTGCCAGACAAACAATAAGATTGTTATAAATCTAGCAACTTGCAAGGATCTCACTGTTTCCAAATTTAGATCAATTTTGTACATTTGACATATTGATTTAAAATCTATTCTCAAACCCTGTATAATGCTCCTGACAACTCCACACCACCCTCAATTTGCACAACTGAGATGCTAATGTTGTCCATTCATACTTTTAGCACCCACATTACTCTCTTCATCACAAATGTAGGAGCTTTACTATTACACTGTACCTTGGAGGAAATTATATCATCCACAGGAAGTTGCGGAACTCCTCCGAGCAACACTGTCACGGACGTTGCAACATCATCATATGAAAACACTGGTATCTGCATCCAGACAGTTTGTACCTTAGCCACTTGATTGTGACAACTTCGTCAACTTGCACACAAAGTTATTGCAAATGGGAATGCCAAAAACAATAGTGCAGGCAGCCTATCAGTTCTCCTCTATAAATGGCAGAGGACAAAGCCAATTTTCCTAATCTACCTAGCAGTCAGGCACTAGTGGCCTACCTCCGATTCAGATACAGGATGGTCAATCCGCAAATATTGTTGCTTGCTACTGCTATCCACAAAGATAACTGTCCCGTCTGCCTGCAATTCCAGCCATAATTGCTCAGATGAAACTACTGAAGATGTAAGATGAATCAAAGAGACAACTCAAAATATCTATGAACTGTACACAAGACAGCAAGAACTAAACTCCACAAGAAATTACAGTGAAAATATGCTTATAGATAACCAGAAACCTTCTCAACAGAGGAAACTTGCAAAAGGTAGCACTGTGGAGCCAGACTTAAGCGTTACCTCATACACAACAGCAATTTGCCAACAATGTTAATAGAATGACGATCTTCACAGTCTCAAACCACATTATTTGAGCTAAATACCTTGTCATATGCAAAGTGAATTTCTGTGTCGAGAACAGAATAATACTTCAGTCAAAAATTGTAGTGAGAAAGGCACCAATACATTCGAATTTTGGCATCTCTGTTAACAGTTAGTTCGAAGTTATGAAGGTTCTTAAAAGTCACAATAAATCTGTAAGTGAGGATGGAGAATTGCATGTTCTCAAATAGTTGCCTTCACATTAGCGACTCATTTCTTTGAACCATGACTATAGTCTCAGGGCTTAATAATAGGTACATAATCAGCTAACTGCCCCAGATAGCACAATTCGTGACACCAGTTCATGGATCACCCCAATTCAGGATCCTCTAAAGTGTTCACTCCTAGACAAGTGGGATACCTGTTAAGTATGACCATTCGAATACGAAATTGCAAAACCACATTCATTCAATCACTACATAGTGACAGAGCACATAATCCGCAGACCAAAGTTCATCTTCGTTTTGCATCAATCTAGAGTAAACCTAAATTTTCCAAAATTCTGCCCCCACGGAGACTGTTAATTAGAGGTACAGGGTCGTGATTTCCATCACTCAAATATGTCTGGCAATCAGATACGCCCACTACTCCTCCTAATTCATATGAATCTCCCCATCCATGCACCACTCAATACAGAGCATGTTTGCACACATGCCCTAAACAGAGTTACCCTTCCCCAAAGGAGCAAATCTAAAGGCCCAACAACGAGACCGAAACCCTATCTGAGCACAGACCCATGGTCCACTAACCCTCGTCTCTTTCCCAGCTGAACAATTGCTGAAAGCTCTCTCTCGATGCAAGCTTTCTGAGATGTTACGGATTTAAAACCTCTCGAACTACAATCATCGGGAACAGAAACATAGGTCACCAATTTAAGGTACGGGGTCATGATTTCCATCATACAAATCTGTCTGGCAATCAAATATGCCCACCACTCCTCCTAATTACTATGAATATCCCCATCCATGCACCACTCAATACACAACATGTTTGCACACATGCCCTATTGAAAGAGTTACCTTCCCCGAAGAAGCAAATGTGAATGTAAAGGCCCGAAGAGGAGACCTAAACCCTATGTTCCATCATCTCTCGTCTCTTTTCCCAGCTGAACTGTTAAAAGCTCTCTCTCTCTCTCTCTCTCTCTCTCTCTCTCTCTCTCTCTCTCGATGCAGGCTTGCATCGCAAGCTTCTGAGATGTTACGGATTTCAAACGTCTCTCGAACTTCAATCATCAGGAACAGAAACATAAGTCACCAATTTTTGAGATTTTACCTGCTCAGTGGATGCGGCTACGAGTTGCACAAGAAGCAAGGAAAGTAAGAAAACAACGCGGCATCTTCTGAGGTCCGTCATCATGCCTTCTATTCTCTTCTCTTCGCCTCCAAAGGCGAATCCAGAGAAAGTTTCCACTGGGTTAACAGAAACGGCTAAAGTGTGAAACACACTGGATCTAATGATGTCACCACATTCAAGCCCGAGAGAGTCCTAGGGTTTCGGATCTGCAATCACAATTGAAGACCGAGGACGGAAATTTTTCGGTCCCCTGCGACCCTGAGAGCTCTGCGAGGCCCAGAGAAACACCCTAGGGTTTGGAAGTCTTGATCTTGAGATGATGGCGTAGCGTTGATGAATCCTTCGATAGCAAGAGCGACGGAAGGGACAGAGGGGCGAGAGATAGAGACGACCGCCTTGCCAGGTCATCCGGTGACCGCCACGTCATTCTTAACGCCCTGGCAAATTGGGAGAGATTATGCCCTTCACCCAAAGTTTCTTAGGTTGAACCACACATTCAAACACGGCAAGAGGAAATTATGGCATATAAATGTATCTCTCATCCATCTAACGTAAAAGTCCTAACACAATATGCAAATTGGAAGTCGCATTTCTCAGTTCATTTCATATTGAAATTAGCTTAAAAGACCCTAAATTAGCCTCTAATCCAAGATATTTGAGATGAATCAATCACAACTTATAGGGGGTTAAGTTTTTATGTTGGTGGATGAGAGGTACGTGTGTAAGCAGAACTTCCCTCTTGCCTCCAGGGGAGACAACACCATAAGGACAATTCACCCTTGATCATAGTTGCCCCTCTCGCCTTCAAATACATCCACCTCATTCGATAATATATCATACAACATGGCATAACAGACCTAAAGGTGGGGCTTACACCAAGGTCCAAGACCAAAGAAACTCCCATATTGAGTGATCTTACTGTTGAGAGCAAAATTTTGGACCCAGGGGGTTTACACTAGGGTTTGGGTCCAATTTGTGAAAAAATGAAGTGGTGCTCATGTGGCATCAGTTTCCTTCCAAATCTTATTGGTCCCAAGTCAATAAAATACTCCTCTCAATTTGAGGAACAAGTTTCCAAGTTTGGGTCCAATGTTGAGTCCAAAAATAACATCCATTAGGAGATGATTTGGAAATTTGGACCTTGAGTTTCTTGGACCTAGACTCTAATCTTAACCCACCCTAAGCCTTGATATCAACCATCCCTCTCCAAACATGGCGTGCTTGGAGCTCATGGCTCCCACTATGTCAAAGGTTGCATTGCTATTAGGAAGGCATGCCTAATTTGGTTACTTGTCTTTGATACCTATATTTGAGTGGTTTGCAATTACATGTGGATCTAAGAACGGAGATCATGATAACTTGGAGTATGTGCTCATAATTTGATAACCATTCTAGGCTCCATAGTCAACATATTTTGGAGGGGCAATATGGTCATTTAATAATATGAAGAATCCTCACTTTGTTTATGAATAAGATGTTTGTAAGACCTCTA
Organism: Polytrichum formosum; assembly: GCA_964035585.1. Lineage (NCBI taxonomy): Eukaryota > Viridiplantae > Streptophyta > Polytrichopsida > Polytrichales > Polytrichaceae > Polytrichum > Polytrichum formosum. The sequence continues at coordinate 21,189,259 of OZ037939.1, read as the reverse complement.
TAAGTAATCTAAGATATGCCTACAATTGTGATTCAAATTTGCTAATTTTCTTGCATTAATCGTGTGTTTCAAACACCTAGAGAAGTTGGATGCAAAGTTAAGGTGTATGATTTAGGATGCTTACCTTATGTGTGCCTTAGATGGTCGTTTTTGTTTATTTGATACCTATGTTTGATTGTGGTCTAAATTGTATATGTTGAGGCTTGTCATTATGAATGAACACCAAAAATGACATGGGTTACAATGAAATTGGACTATATCTTTCAAATTTTGATAAATTTTCTAAGTTTGATAATGATATTAAGAGAGTGTATGTGACCACTTAAAGAGAGGTTGATTCTTTATTCCATCCTCTTGTAATTTTTGCATTTGGACTTTGAATATGAAATGTGAAATGCAGTCTTTAGGGTTTGCAATTGTTAACCCTATGAAAACTTGATTTGATCCAATTGAAGAATTTTTGTGGAGTTTGAAGTGCCCATAATAGAGAGCTGGCCATGCCCGAAGTCGTTACCCTAACCGCAAGGAGGGGGATGCCGAAGGCAGCACAACATGTTATTATATGGTCCAATGTTTCGGACATAACATTATTCAGATCCATATCAGCGTTCTGTGTGGGACTGGCAGCATTTTGCGGAATATTCCCTGATATTTCCCACATTCAGACTGAATGTGGGAAATATCAGGGAATATTCCGCAAAATGCTGCCAGTCCCACACAGAACGCTGATATGGATCTGAATAATGTTATGTCCGAAATAACATCCATTAGAGGATATTTTGGAAATTTGGACCTTGCATTTCTTGGACCTATAACCTAATCTTAACCCACCCCAAGCTTTTAATATCAACGCATCCCTCTCTAAACATGACATGCTTGGAGCCCCCACTCTATCAAAGGTCACATTGCTATTAGGTAAGCATGCCTAATTTGGCTACTTGTCTTTGATACCTATATTTGAGCGGTTTGTAGTTACGCGTGGATCTAAGAACATACACCAATATGGTATAGCATATGGTTTACATGGTTCTTCAATAGAGTTCACAATATCTTTCCAAAAGAAACGACATTACTTAGTGGCCATTGGTAGGACCCAACTCGTGGTCACTTCCCACTCAACCTTTGGCATCTGATGCTCATTTGCCCAAAAACAATTTACAAGGTGGTATGAGTATTATCTTTCTTTGTAAACGTGGTATTTGTGAAAACATCACATGGCATGCAAAAATGTCACAAATGCCGTTTTCTTGAATACAAGAAAGGTTGGCTTGAATTGGTCTCTGGAGGCAGTTTTTGTCAACTACATTTGGATGTATTCACAAAATGCCAGTAGCATGTGTAAGTGATAACGAGGGAATAAGTTTTTTTATATCATGAATGTTATGTTCTCCATTATTACTTCGAACACTCTTGATAGCAATCAAAACACAACATTCATGATATTAAAAACCTTCTTCTTTACTTTATGTACATGTACCAAAGGCGCCCATATAAAAATAGTTTCAAAAATGCAATTTTTTCTCACAAGTGAAGTGCACTCCACAAGATTAAAAAATGAGTCGGCCTTGAAAAAGAAAAGCTACATTTGAATGTGATGTTTTCACAAATACTATGGTTTTAGTTATTATACATCAACACTACTTTCAACCCTAATGTTTCCTCCCACATTAGTCATTGCATCTACGAGCTGTGTGTGCAACCCCAAAACATGGATTGCAATTTTGGAGGGACCTCAAAAGTTAGTGTTTTCTCTTGGAGGTGAAAATAGTAGGTGCCTTCAATAAGAAGAAGATCCACCTCACATACACCCATGAGAACCAACATCAAATGTGTGGGGTGAGTACTTCACGTGTGAGGTGAATTTCAAGCTAGGGTGAGTTGTTACCTTGATGTCATTTACAACTAAGTAAAAACTTTGAGTACATCAAAACTATAACATGTTCTCTTACATGCTTAACAACATGTTATATAGTAAACACTGCGGTGGTGGTGGTAAGGTTTTTGCCCCACCGTTCTTGCCTATTCAGAAGAGGTGGGGGGACCACATTAAAGTGATGTGTCATATGCACCCAGATTTACAAATGCTCATAATGATCCTTCTACATTCACACAAGGTCTCATTGCATTTGTCCCAAGTACATGAGAGGATGCCATGTTCCGCCTTCGTTGAAACCCCCGTCCGATGCTCGCCGGTTACTATGTAGCAAGTCAAAACTCACACTTGAGTATAGTAAAACAAAACTTCCACAATAGATTATCGTGTTTCTACCCTAGTGATAATGTGACACTAGGGTTGGGGAAATCCCAATAAGAGTTTCTTTCATGTTCGGTTTTCATCGGGCATCCTTCACACATCCTTTTAGTGTTTGGTGTAAGATCTCATGTTGTGCTAGTTTAGATCTTCTTACCTACCCAAAAGAAAGAGTTGTCTTTATTCAAAGCTTAATCAAACTTGAAGGTTGTTTTTCCTCTTTTCACATGCCCTTTTATTTTTTATTTTTTTCTTGGAACACATGAGGCGCTTGACCACCTGGCTAGTTTTCCGTCAATAGAGAGATGACTTTATGGCCGGGAATCAAACCGCCAACCACTCCGTTCGGTCCGTTCAAATTGGGTACCTTTCTGGGGGGTGCACTCCATTGTCAAGTTGAACACTACGTGCGATAAAAAAAAAAACTTTTTACATAAAGCATCACCAAAATGGGTCAAAATTTTATCAATTTTTTTTCATGAGTAGATATACACGGTATCTATTACATAGTAAAAAATGGTAACTAAATTTGATGATTTTTTTATATAAAACATACCGTTTCTAACTAAAATGATGCAGAACTGAACTAAAACAATTACTACGAAAATGAAGATGACTAAAAATATAAAAATATAAAAAAACATTATCAATGGTTATGTATATGTAGAAAAAATATCATAAATTTTAAAATTATCTATGGCATATAATATAGGGTAGCAAACTTTTATAGCACGTGGTTATGAAACGTAAGGGGGTGTGATCGCCCCGAGGTACCTTTCCACTATCATCCGGTAGTTTAAGGTCATCTCGGACCCAAAGACCTTTTTCTTTCCATTCTTCTGCAATGCGAAACTCGGGTGGGTGGGATTCTATTCCTTTACAAATCTAAGCACCAAACAATCAGACTTCCAACAAAGTTCACTAAATATGATATTTAGTATCAATTACTATTCGTAATTACACATCCTTTTTTACTATTAATGTCATATTTTACCAAGTAAAGATGTTAATCTTCTATAATGTCCAAATAAGCAATTCAACCTTTGTTGGTAAAACATGAGATGCACAATAAACAGTTGTAGCATCGCGTAATTCCAAATACTAAGTGACACTAAATGTGATATTTTGTGTACTATCATTGCTAAGGTTTTTGAAATTGCTAACATCACCTTGGTCAAATTTAACCAAGTTCTACTACCGTAGAGGGCTCTCTATTCATACAATTGATAATTATTTTCTCATTATATTGTGCCACATGTCATTCTTGCTTTGGATGAGACCAATGAATCCCAGGTGGAATTTATATTGCGGCACTAGTAAAGATGAAATAGAACGCCCTCCACAGTAGTCAAGCAAATCTATATCGTATGCTCTATTGTGAATATTGTCAAGGTCTTTGCACTCTGGCCAAAAAAATCTTCTTCCTTCAAAATTTGCTACGTGCCATGCTCACATTGGACAAGACCCAACTATATCCTACATGGGATTTACATTTAAGCTCTAGTAAAGATGAAATAGAGCGCCCTCTATGGTAGTCCGAGTGAGAATGCCTTGGTATAAGCCATATTACCACTATTGTACACAAACCGAACATATGGGAGAGGATTAAAGAGTATCACAAATCTTGACCAAATGCAAAAATGTAACTTCAATTATCCACTATTGTAATAAGGTTATGTATTTATTGTAGTCGAAGCATCAATGTAGTTTCCACTTTGTAATATGCTTCACGAGTAAGAAGCAACAACTCGAAACTTTTAAAAACTAGGATTTAAGTGAATATGGACAAAGGACTATAATGCAACTAAGATTATTTTATGCACAATTGAGACATGCACCTTGTAAAAAAAAATTTGGAGGAATAAACTATAATAATATGATAAAATCCCCAATTATACATACCTTGAGAATCAATATAGTTCAATATTCCCTCTAGATGTGTATTCTCACAAATAACACAATGTGTATGCTATTAAAGCATACTACAACAAAAAACGCAATTCACATCTAGGATTATTTGTTGTCAATTTTATCATAGAGTCTGCCAATAGAATTACACACATAAAAATTCATTATGATCAAAACTAATGAATAATTATAAATTTACTTAAAACATAGTTAAAAACAATGTGTTGTTGTTGGTGCTTAAAATACAAAGAGTATAGCTCACTTGCATTTGTATCATCTAAAACATATAATAGTGTGTTAGTAAGGCATGTGTCATTGCCATTAATGGCCCATATTTCTTCCTCCCATCAAGTTCATTGAGAAGTTAAAATCATCATACTGAATACAAACTACATGCTCGTTTTGTCATGTTGAATTACTTATGTCAGTAAGTAAAACACCTCTAGTGTAACTGTAATGTACCTCGTTAAATTGATCGCAAACAATAAACAATTATTTATTGACTAAAGGCTCACCTCCCAACCTGGAGACACACACAAAACATAACATGTGTTCTCCTTCCCCCGAGCCCTATATACACATAGTATCCATGAGATACTTTTAGAAGTCTCAAGTCTTTCTATCCACAGACTGAAGTCTCCTTATCTATATTCGTAGATCACTTTTACTTTCTTTTACATAGATGATAGTCATCCAACTTCTCATCCATCAACTTCCCCTTCATCCACGCTCCTTAGTCTTGGATATTCATCCTTGTGATTTTTCCCCATCCTCAACAATACATTTCCCAATTAGTCCATTACACTCTTCCCGTCTCAAATTAAGTCATTGTCCTCAATGACAAGTTTCTTTGAACTCATTTTCTAACTCCCATGATGCTTCATCCTCAGGATAATCTTTCCACTTAATAAGAAATCTCCTAAATGACCTATCCCTGAGGTGTTGCAAATCAACCTGCAAAATTCTTTCAGGTTCAGCCAACATCTCTCCTTCAACACTCATGAATTTTCTATCTCTGTCACAAATTATCTCTCGCGGCAACCCATAATTCACAAATATCTCTTTAAAGAACAACTCAGCTACCCCTAAAGCTGTCACAGTAGTCGTTGTAGGTATAAATCGAGCCACCTTAGTTAGTCTATCGACAATCACAAAAATACAGTCAAAGCCTTTTTGAGTCCTAGGAAGATCCACAATGAAATCCATAGAAATAGACTCTCACTTCCTATTAGGCACTGACAATGGTTGTAACAACCCTGGATGTTTCACTTGCTCCACTTTGTTCGTTTGACATAACAAACACCTCTCAACATAATTTTTCACATCTCTCTTTAATCCATGCCAAAAAATATATTTCTTTATTGCCGCATACGTTTTCTGAAATCCCGGATGACCTGGGATAGGAATATTATGACAATCGAAGAGGATGTTCTTTTTATGATCTCCCACTTCAGGCACACAAATTCTAGACTTATAATATAAATGTTCGCATCCAAAGCATAGGTAGAAAACTTATCAATTTCCTCTTGAGTTCTCGATTCTTTCGACAAACTCTCAAAAAGACTATAGAAGAACACATCATCCCTATAAATACCTTTGATGTTGTCAAGCATAGTATCTTTCACTAAAGACATTGCGTTTAGAAATGGTCTACGTGACAAAGAGTCTGCTAGAACATTTTCTTTGTCTTTGACATATTGGATCTCAAAATTGAATTCTTGCATCAATTCCATCCAACGATTTTGTCTACGATTTAGATTAGCTTGACTAGTCAAATACCGCAATGATTGATGATCGGTCTCAATTTTAAATTCACTACCTAATAGATAGTGACGCCAAACTTTCAATGCATGAATTATCGCTAACAATTCTTTCTCATGAACCGGATAATTCAACTCTACATTGTTTAGTTTCCTAGATTCATAAGCAATCACCCTGCCTTCTTGCATTAGGATAGCACCTATAGCCATATCACTAGCATCTGTGCACAAGACCAACCCGCCTTTCAAGGGATCCATGATCTTCAAGACTGGGGCTTCGGTCAGAGTTTTTTTCAAAGCCTCAAAGCTTGCATGACAATCACTAGTCCAAGTGATTATTTCAAATTTGCCTTTCAACAAATCCGTCATGGGGGCTGCAAAATCCCTTACATATTTCCTCATGTAAGTAGCCAACCCCAAAAAGTGTTTGACCTCAGTCTTATCCTTTGGTACGGCCCACCTAACCACAGTCTCGATCTTTTTGGGATCAACTGAGACACCTTCTTCAAACAACACATGTCCAAGGTATTCAATCTAGGTGCGAAAAATTTGACATTTGCTTCTCTTAGCATACAATTTATGTCTTCTCAAAACATTGAACACTTTCTCCAAGTGTTCTTTATATTCCTCCTCATTTTCGGAAAACACTAATATGTCATCCATGAAAACAAGGGTGAAGACTCCCAGATATTCTTTGAATATAATATTCATGAGATTCATAAATGTGGTAGATGCATTGGTAAGTCCAAAAGGCATTACCAAATATTCATAGTGACCAAAACGACTACGAAAGGCCGTTTTTTCAATATCACCCTCTTTGATTCTAATTTGATTGTATCCAGTCTTCAAATCAATTTTTGAAAACCTCTTAGCCCCACTCAATTGATCAACCAATTTATCAAATATGGGCAATGGATACTTGTTCTTGATGGTAGACTTATTTAGACCTCTATAATTCACACATAGTCTCAAACTACTATCTTTTTTCTTTTGAAATAATATAGGAACACCCCATAGAGATTTGCTAGATCTAATGTAATCCTTCTTTAACAAATATTTTAATTGAGTTTCCAATTCAATATTCTCTTTAAAAGAATGTCTATGGGGTGCCTTGGCTATCGGTGTCACACCAGGTACCAATTCAATAGCATGATCTACCTCTCTTTGAGATGGCATCCCTGGCAACTCATCTGGGAAAATATCTTGATAATTCGCAAGAAAATCCTCAACAACTATTGGTTCTTTGCAACTTGGTTCAGACTCATCTGAAACCTTGTGAATATCGATTGCAAAGACTTCTAGTTTCTTTCTTAAACACCTTTTCATTTGTGTAGCAGAAAGTAAAGGTACTTTGGGTAAAGCTCTTTTACCTTTAATCTTGAAAGGCTTGCCGTCGGAAAGTTTGCCATGAACCTCTCCATGTTTGCAAGCAATCCATACGTCCACATCGTTGAGCCACGATATTCCCAATATGACGTCGTACTGACTCCATGTCCATATCTCAAAATTTGCAATGGTTTGTGTTCCTTGCAATAGCACAGGGACGTCCAACAATCGACACTCAATCGGGTTTGACTCATCATTGGGTAAGAAAACCTTACAAGGTTTGATTTTAGTGACTGGCAGTCCTAATTTTGATGCGAACTTAGACGACATCAAATTATGGGTCGATCCTGAATCAATCAACATAGAAATGGATTGATTATTGATGGAACCTTCGACTTGGAGCACCGTAGGTTCGTTCGCTACATGCTCCTCACACACTGCAACAGATACTCGAATTATCTCTTTACCCTTGGATACAATCGGTGTTTCCACCTCCACTGCCAACGCTGCGGACTGCTTTGGACGTTTTCCCGCTGGTCACAAACAATCTTTAGCCAGATGTCCCGGTTCATGACAGTTGTAGTACAACCCTTTTTTTCGGTGTTCGGTTTGGTCTTTGTAAGTGAGTTTGCCGCTTTGTCGAGTGTTGTTTTGTCCCTCCGGCCGTGGAAACCTTTGGGACTTCTTCCACTTCCCAATCTTCTTCTCACTGCTATGATCCTTACGAGAAACATCCAAAGAAAACTTCTTCTCTTTGGCTAGCTCAACATTCTTAGTCTCAAATGTTAAGGCCATGCAATATGTTTTTCCAAGCGTATGAGGCTTCAAAGCTTTGACATCATATTTGATTGAATTTTGAAGACCCATAACGAAGAAGATTTGTTTGTCTTTGTCAGTCAAATCCGGAAAATATTCGACCAACTCGTCGAACTTATCTTTGTACTCACGAACTGACAATGTCCCCTGTCTGAGGTCTTTCAACCGCTCTTTCATATTCTAGATATGATCACGTGGTAAAAAATATTCTAAGAACAATTTCTCGAACTTAGACCATGTATCCACATGACCCTTGTTCGCCTCCTCCCTATCAGTCTTAACACGAGTCCACCAAAGATGGACTCGTTCTCTCAACAAAAAAGAAACGGCCCTCACCTTTTCTTTCTCCGAAAGTTTTTCCTCGAACAAGTTTTCTACCGTTCCTAAGAATGATAGAACTGCCTCGGGTTTAAGATTAACTCCACCAGAGAAAGTCGGTGGTTGCACGCTCTTACGGATGTCATGTAAGAGATTATATTTGTCCTTCTCTTTCTTCCTCTTTTTATTCTCTTCGTGTCCTTCAATTTCTTCTCTTTCCTTTATTTCTTTCCCTCTCTTTATTCTCATCTGTTCGTTCCTCTTTTGTCTAGGATGATCTCTGCCTATCTCAGAAGTATGTGATGAGTTGGTAGAGGAAGGGGAAGAAGTATGACATGAAGGAGATCTAGTTTTTCTCTTTTTCTTCTCGCGACTAGATGTATGTTTCTCTATTGCCATGACAACGGCTTAGGAGATTGCATCCAGAATTGACGGCTCAGGGTTGGGAACCCTGCCACTTGGATTATTCTCTAGAGGAGAACTACCGAATGAAACCATAGTGCTCAAGAAAATCACAACACTATAAAAAAAATCCACGAGCAACAACGCAACACAATACAATTCAACAAAATACAACACTTTGATACCAAATTGTAATGTACCTCATTAAATTGATCGCAAACAATAAAAAATTATTTATTGACTAAAGGATCACCTCCCAACCTGGAGACACACACAAAACATAACATGTGTTCTCCTTCCCCCGAGCCCTATATACACATAGTATCCATGAGATACTTTTAGAAGTCTCAAGTCTTTCTATCCACAGACTGAAGTCTCCTTATCTATATTCGTAGATCACTTTTACTTTCTTTTACATAGATGATAGTCATCCAACTTCTCATCCATCAACTTCCCCTTCATCCACGCTCCTTGGTCTTGGACATTCATCCCTGCGATTTTTCCCCATCCTCAACAATACATTTCCCAATTAGTCCATTACAGTAACGATCACCAATCGCACCACATTTAGCAAATATTTAGTAAGTTGGTACCAAAAAGCCAAGTGTTCTCCACATCAAGCACGTGAAAGAGTCTACATGGAGGCGTTAGGGTTTAAGTATTGTTTAGTAAGGTGTGGTGCTTACCTTGGGTCATAGATCATGGTGTGTGGCTACTTAGGTTTCAGCACCGTGGTCAATCATCCATGGTTATTTTATAGTTGGATTTGTTGATTCCCAATTTGATTTTGCCTAAACTATTTCTTTATTGTCAAATTTTGTTTCAAATACTTAGCTCATTATTTACAAACGGGTGGACTCTCTATGCTACATACAAACTAACGTGAATGTAGGAAGAGGTAGTATTCGTGGCAATAGCACACATAATATAAGGGAGAGGTTTTTTTTTCTAATTTGACTAAATTTCACAATTTCACTAACCTCTTTGCGTGTGATGGTCCAAAACAAGAAGCATTGGGTTGGTTTGTTTATTTATTTATTTATTTATGTATAGGCACATAATAAGTGACAACTTCCATAGCAAATTTTGGAGCTCTACAACAACAACAACCCAACCCCAAAAAACTACTAATAAAAAATAAAAATAAAAATAAAGGAATCTCTCCATTCTATTGATATTCATGCAGTGGAAAAGAGTTCCCAACATTTCATTTCAATGTGATTTCTTGTGGGAGCTTGTAATGGCATGGGCCTTTACAAGGCCTCCAATGACCCCATAATTTCAACTAAATGGATGCCTAAAACCCCTGAATCTAGAACATCCCTATGGTGGATGTTCCTTGAATGCGCCCATCTAAGTCATCAACCTCCAAAATATCAACAACATCTTCTAGGCTTTGACATCACCACGTGGCGTCGTGGTATTGGGCCGTTTCCGGGCAAGCTTGGACAACGGCAAGACTTGCCCGGACCCCCAAACCCCCGGTTCTAGAAAATTCCCCCACACCATGCTAATTGCAAATCCGTTCTTATTTCAATGTGTTCATTCACAAGGGACCACCCGACTCTTTGCCAAAAAAAACATTACAATCCAACACAACTAGAAACCCTAATTGAGGGTTTTGCCGGGATTTGAGGTCAATTATGACCCGGGGAGTATTTAGGAGGTTAACATACTCCCTTTGCCAAGGAATTGGTCGCCCGATGCTTGGGAGTGGAGCTCTTGAACATTGAATTGCTCTAAATTCCACTCACGGTACCGTAGTTGCCTACATGGTTCGAAATTGTGTCATTGACATTTGGATGGAACTTTTTCAAGTGCCATCATTGCGGTGGTTGTGGCCTCCAACATCCCAAATGGAAATTACGTTTCACTAGTCAACGATGATTGAATTGTATAAGTTAGCCCTCTACGATAGTCGTTTTGGCCTCGTGTTCTAGTAGGAAATTTTGGGTATCAATTACCCCTTTTGTGAGATGAATTCACATAAGTGCAAACTTCATTTCATGATTTTATAAATCAATATAGCAATAGGTTCTACCAATTTCAGTAGGATCATGAACCAAGTTCATTATATAGACAACCAATCTAACTTTAACTTTCAACCGGTTTCATTACATGTTGTGAACAATTTCATGAACGTATAGTTTTATTTTAGAAAGAAATATACATCATGTACAAGAATTTTCTAATCACTCCCCACAACTAGCACTACCAAAATGAAATTGAAAGTTGAGAATACGAAAACCACAAAGTGTGAATAAATTTATGAAATTGATTTGGAAGATTCACGAATTGCTAGAGGTAAAGGTCCATTGTCTGAAATTGAGGTGTGCCACATGTCAAGTCGGTTTAGAAAAATCATGAACTAAGTTAGAAAGTTCATGAAATTGATAGAATGCTATGGTAACATTGGTTGGAAGGTTCATGAACTACACTATTGTGTCTAATTAGTGTGGGTGGGAAATTCACGTGGGTTGGAAATTAGTGTGGCCCACACTAAATTTCTAGTGTTTGCATCACTTTGGATGTAATTCGTACTGTCATCCATCCGTGTGTATTAGGGTTCTCTGCAAACAGCCTCTGTTAGGTATGTGCGCGTAGAGTTGAGTCTTGAGCGAGCGGCGGAGCTGCGAGGCATCTTTTCCAACGACCACCTGGGAGATTGTGTCTGTATGGTGGAAGAATCTGCAAGCATTTTGACTCGAAGTGAGCAACTGCTTGCTTTCTTTCCTGAAAATTTGTACTTGATTCAGCGCGAGAAACTACAACTCTCTCAATTTGATAGCTCAGATGCTTCGGAGACACCTTGCTTGTAAATGAATAGATCAGATGCACAAGTTCAGAACTCGAATTGGGCTCCGCACTCTTGAGTGACTGGCTTTCTTAACAGATTGTGAGGTTGCAGATGACGGATTAGGTAGCCTAAGGAGTTGGTAGCTCGTAGCTGGAGAGAATCAGAAGTGTTGAATCAGCAGAGGGAAGGCATTGCAATTAGCTCGGGACACCTACCTAGCTGACCACCTGGGAGATTTTGTTTGTGCGATTTGACTCCAAGTCATTAGCATCTTTCATGTTGTAAGGGAAAATTTCTCTTAATTTCCATTTCTCTACGAATTAGACTCTTACGATGAACAAGCTCCTCAGCAAAAGAAACTCACCCGATTTGAAAGCTTAGATGCTCCAAAGACACTTGCTCGCGAATGAATAGATCAGATGTGCAGTCGTTACTTGAATTCTTGACCTTCTTTCTTTCTTAACGGATTGTGAGGTTTCATAAGGAAGGTTAGTCTTCAAATTGTCCATAACATTCTTGAGTAGCCGATGAATGATTCTTATTCTAATCCGGGTACCCTAAGAATGATCCCGTTTGGGGCGCATCTTCAATTGCATTTTGTAGATGGGAGGAGGCTTCATGTCCGAAGATTGGTAACAATGAGGTGACAGTTGACTAATGAGAGCTTGCTACTTGACTATGTTTGATATTCATGCATGCAATTGAGGCGCTGGATTTCTCAGAATTCATTTTGCAATTTAGAGAAGAAATAGACCACCGGCTCTAAATATAATGAAGTAGATAAGGCATGCGATGCGCCCCTGAATACAAGATTATGCTGGAAAGGTACAGAAGAGAGTTTCAGGAGCAGGAGAGAGTTCCATGTGGGAAAGTCTTAAAACACAATTGGATGGAATTATGAAGTTTCATCCAATTGTGGAAACGACAAAGCCCACACAAATTTTTCACCTTTGAAATTAGTGTGGGCCACTCTAAATTGTAATTTGAAATTAGCGTGTTTTATTGGGAATTAGTGTGGGCCACACTAATTAGACACAATAGTGTAGCTTGGAACCTTCATGACATTGAGTTTGTACTTATGTGAAGTCAACTTATCAAAGGAGTATAATGAAGCAAAATCAAAGAGGAAAAACGTTTGCGTGATGCATGAACATTTCCTTGTAACGAATGGATTATATTCATACAAGTGCTAAGAAGCATTTGCACTTAGTTAATTTAATTATAGATAAAGCAAAAAGAAAAGAAACCAAACACACCGTTTTAAGCTATTGGTTTCCTTTCATAATGAGTACTATACTTGAGTTGGCTATAGAGACATTGATTTGCTCCAATATAGCTCGTGATGGTTCACACAAGGGTCGAAGTCCAAGAAATTTGGGATCCAAAATATACTTCAAATGAACCCTATTTTTGGACTCCAAATGAAATCCAAGTTTGAAGTTGAAATTCTCATATTAGGTGCAATATTTTCTTGAGTTGGGACCAACAAGATTTGGCATGAAAGTGGTGTCACATAAACGCCACTTCATTTTCTCATATTGTGGACTCAAACCCCAACTTAACCTCCTTTGGATCCTAAATTTTACTCTCAACCATCACAATTGCTCTATTTAAAGTTTCTTTGGTCTTGGACCCTAATGTAAACACACCCTCATTAGAACTCAGAAAAACTAAACTCAAGTCAACTAATTCAAGGACAACTTGGTGAACCTCGTGCATCTCACATAGGCATTTTGCTGCAACTCGAAGAATAGCAACATCACATAATAAAATGTTTGGAAGAAGTACATCATGATCAATGTGCTTCAAATCATGTAGTCCAAGTGGAGGTCCGAGATGACCCTAAACTATTGGGTGATAGTGGAGAGGTACCCATTCCCGAATGGAGGGGTTGGCGGTTCTATTCCCGCTGGGAAATCTTCTCTCTACTTGACGAAAAAAACTAACTAGGTAGGTAAGAAGCCAAGGGCCCGCCCACCACAAGGTAGGCAGTAAACCCCACCTTGCATCAAGAAGATTCTTGAGCAGGGTAAGGCCAACACGCTCAAATTCACGTTGGATTGGCCGACGTTGGTTATTTATTTAGTTAGTTAGTCTAAGTGGCATGTGTACTCCCACAAAAAAATGGGAATTCAAAAATATATTTTAAACAAAGTATGATGCTACGTGGCATGTGGGCTAGCAGATTCACCAACAAATCAATAGCGTTTTTATTAATTTTGTAGCATTGTCGTACACATAAATAACTCGGAGACTCTTAGATTTGGTGGGCATGATGTGGGTTTCAAGACACGGAGATCTCTACTTATTATTACGTATATGCATGGTCAAAGTTTGAAGAATTCCACGACCTAACTTAGTACGGCTAGAAGTGTGCTAAAGGAATGTCAATGGTTTCATGAAAGTAACGTGGTACTCTAGGTTCCGTGTAGTTGCGGGAATGTGTGGTGGCCATAAATTGCCCCATTTTGCCATATATACAATACAAGGAAACATGAAGATTTTAAAGTGCAAACTAACTTGATGAGGGCAAAAAGAAAAGAAAGGGAAAACAAAAGAAACTAAAAGAAACAAGAAAAAAAAATGATGATAATGCTACCACTAGCATGAATCATGATATTGTTTCATTTTCGAGTTGGTTTAACTATAAGTTTATATGTATCTCGAAATGGGCATTATGAAAATTAGAGGGGTCAAAGAGGGGTCTGAAAGAGTATTGCCTATTTTTGAAGGTGAACGTCATGAAAGGGCGCAATGAAGTTGGCCGGCATCTATCTCCCTAGGGTAAGTCCTTGCGTTTCCACATGGTTGGTTGAAAATGTCCGGTTCACATGGATATCCCAACTATGATTGGGTGGATCATAGGTGGAGGGTGCACCCGGAACGAAGCGCTAGTACTTGACAAAGAAGCCAGGTCTAATGATTAATCTCATAAAGTTTCGTAGCTAATCTCTCAAATTGTTAGCAATTATCAAAGTCCACTAACAATGAGCCTTAAATAGGTGACATAGGTCCCCCTTCCCGCAAGTCATGTTGACTAATGAGCCTAGATCGGTTGCTAGATTTTGAATACGTAGTCCAATCTCTTTCAAACAAATGTCTTTCTTGTGTCCGTTCTTGGATGTGCACCTAACCACCCACCACTTAAATACAAGTGTATGAGTGAGATAATGAACCAAATACACCCTAAACTCCATAATATCAACCTCCATAATGTCACACACTCTCTAATATCCCGAAACCCTAGGGAACGGATGTGCGTAGTTCAAATCTCACTCCTTAGTGTCACCTTTCTCTCCCTTATATCACGGATTTTGTCATTAATGCAAACCACCAAAGAAGTCAACGCACACCCTTGCATTGCGCCATGTGTCAATATGTGGAGTGTCACCTTCTTCTTCTTCTTCTTCTTCTGCCACTTGTTGAATGTTGGTGCATGCATCCGCCACATCGCCCGGGAAGGCGACGTGGAGTGGACCACACCACACCATTTAATATGTTGCACTTTTGTGTTATTCCATAGTGTCACATGCTACACTAATTCACTAGTATCACGCATCCATGTTAACACTACAAAACTCCGTAATATCCCATGCACTTTGGTTGCCACAGGTGTGATGCTACGGAGTTTAGAGTGTATGGCCCATTTACCTTATGTGTAAAAATATTGTATGGCGCAGTTTGAATGGATAGGATGTCACATATGAATGATTGATGCAAGCATGTTCTAAACAAACATTTTTAGCCTTGCACCTACTATTTGTAGAATACGAAACATGAAATTAGTGGAATATTATTAGCAATTCCAAACTTATCATGCATATGATCGTTTTCCTCGTAATATTGTATTCATTATAAAGCAAGATTCATCTCTCATCGGCCACCCTCTTCCCAATTGTGTCATCCATTGAGCCTAGAATGGTTAGCGATTTTGAACATACAATCCAACATATTTTTAACACATGCATTTTTTTGTGCATGTTCTTAGATCCACACCTAATCTTACACCACTTAGACATTATCACCTCGTACAATCTAACTTAGAGGTCTATGGGTAGCTAATTCACAAATCTAAAAGTAAGCAGTCAGTCCGAGATGACCCTAAACTACCGGATGATGGTGGAGGGATACCCAAATCTCAAGGAAGAGGTTGGCGGTTCGAATCCCAGCTGTGAAATCTCCTCTCTACCTGACGGAAAACTTGCCATGTGGTCAACTGCCTTCTGTGCTTTGGCGTTGGCCTGTCGGCCTTCTGTCTCCAAAAAAAAGAGTAAGCGGTCAAAAATTCAATACCAACCACGAAAGACCTCATGGGCACGGATTCGTGGCATCCGTAGAAGTTGAAGATAAAACAAAACCTCGGCCTTGCTTTAGGGTTTGAATGTACCTTTTTCAAACCGTACATGGTCCTATAGCTACTATCAAAGACCTCAAATTAGTGTAGTGATATGCAATTGGTATAAACTTATAGAGGATAGATTGTTACCAAACCCCCCTTAACATGTTTGCCACAAATTATAAGCCCCGCCTTGTGAACATGTGCCCGGGTTTGTTATTGACCACAAACTAGGTCAACCAATTAGCGTCGAGCGTAATGAAGGTGGTCACTCCCGAGAAGATAATGTTTGGTTTTGGTGCACGTGACACTACAAAAATTGCAAAGATTTGTCTTGGTTTCCATCCACTAGGTGTTGCCAATATGTAGCACGTGTCTAGATTTTGGTACCATCTAGTGCACAATATCATCTAGTGGCAAAGCTACACGATTCTTGAATTATATATCCACACATGCATGTCCACGGATGCATTTCGAAGAAAGTACATGTTAAGTATAAGACAACATCATGAGGCTAAGGATCCACGGTGTCTACATAAACTCATCCATTGCGAAGGTGAAAACACATTGAATTGTATTATAACATGTATGTGATTGTGTTTTAGACATATTGTCTCCAAAAGTAGAGTCACATACTCTAAATGAATCTAGTGGTGACGAATTGGAATGGGTTGGTCCTTGATCTTGTAGGGATTTTTTGTTTCACTGGATCCCCTTCATCCATGATGGATGAGTTTACGTAGATGCCACAAATCCCAAGCCCACATCATGGCAATTGTTGCTAGGAAGCATGGGTCTAGAGTGCACACATGTGGTCCTTAACAAACGACCCAAGTCTATGAATTATACGTCGATGTTTTCCAGGCACTAAATTGATGTTGTGCTTTAAGGTAGACGTGCCTACTTCAAATGCTTATCCTAATCAAACACCTATATATATTAGGTGTGCATCCAAAATGGACAACAAACAAAAAATGAGTCTAAAAGAGATTGGACTAAAAGCTCAAAATATGCTACCATTATAAATTCAACAGTCAAAAGACATGGGAGACTTATATGACCATTTAATGAGCACAATATTATTCACTTTGACAATGAATACTATATTCATTGAGCTCCAAACATTAAGGGGAAAGTGGCTATGGCCATAAATTATATGTGCTAACCTATCTCATATTGACATGGAGTTTCATGTCATAGGAGAAGTACGCCACATTGATTATCCCAATTAGCAAGGGTGGTACTAATTCCGAAGCACACGTTGTTTAGCCAAATCGCAATGTTACTTAGGGTTGAAATTTTATTAAATGACACTAAATTCATGAATACATGCTAATTTACCATAGGTTTCATGAAATTTAATGCATGCATGCGACTAATGTATGCCCCCGGGGAGGTCACTCCATTGTCAAGTTGAACACCACGTGCGTTAAAAGTTTGCTACCCCTATATTACATGTCATAGATAAATTTAAAAATTATGATATTTTTTCTACATATACATAACCATTGATAGTTTTGAGAGAGGTATATTTTGTAGGGCCAAATCGCCTTTGAAGGGCATTGAAGACTTCAATCTTGAACATTGTTACAGGGGCTTGATAAGTGTAGGTCCACATGTATGTGGGTGTTTGAGATGTTCAACCCCCCCCCCCCGGGACGAAAAGAAAAGAAAAGAAAAGAAAGTGGCATGCATCCGATACCCCATGGGAATCCCGAAGTTAAGTTACTTAAGGGCATGACGGTGCTAGGATGGGGGGACCTCCCTATACTTTATTTCATGTGCATTAGAATGTCTTCCTCACTTGTTGTTACACAACAACTATCCATCCCATATTTTATGACTGCCACCGAGTGATTCCAATACCATTTTAAGTGGGTCAATGATGAATAGTGTGGACTACACGAAATCAAAATGTAGAGTGTAGTGACACAATGTGAAACTCTATAGCCCATTAGACTTATACTCCCATAGGGATAGATGGTGAAACATAAGAAAAGAAAAAGAAAAATTCATAGGCACATTATGTATTTTATTCTTGTGTAGCTTGCCTCTCACGTGTCAAGACCTATGAATATACACACAATCAACTGATCTTCCCTCCAATTCTCAACTGCACTTCATCCCGAATTGCTTTATCTTGGGAACATGTAAATCAAACATGGGGGCTTTTTGGGAGCCACAAGATTGATGGAGTTAATAGGTCTATATCCAAAAATATTCGTTGGAAGCAGTGAGTTTCCGGCTTACAACCCCAAACATGAGATGTACTTGCCAAACAACTAGATAGTTGCTCCCGGGCCTTCTAAAAACAACTCTTTATACTACCTCTCTAGAGTTACACAATGTTTATGATGTGGATAACATACATGGAGTAAGATGCTATGCATGTTATCATCATCATCTTCATTAGTGTTACGACTACGATTACCATCGGGAACCAATCAAAAGATTCAATCGCATAAGAGGGGGAATACAAAAAACACCGGCGATTCGGGACAACTCCATGAACTCTCCGTATATTACGTGTTGTCATCACCAATGTTGCGAATCCAAGGCACCGCAAGTTGCAAACAAAATCCGCCCCCGACCCCCCGAGTCCCCCTCCCCCTTACAACCCCACCACCAATGAATGGAATCCACCCACCCCCCATCATTAGCATGCCACCTCAGCACGTCCACGTCACACACGCCCTCCGCCCTTGCCGAAGTGGAGACAGCAAACAAACAACCCCGGCAATCGATCGCACTACCCCATTGGCTGCCACTGCATAATAAATCCCGGGCGGCTCTGGCTGCCCGTCCCGGGCTAGATCACATCTACCCAGGGCTGGGCCCCACCCCAGGTACGCCTCCTTCACTACCCGAATGAAGCTCATGCGCCCTGCCCGACTTCGAAAACTAAAATTGCCCTTGCAATCTTGAAGGCCGGTTGTCCATATAACCCATATCGAGTGCACTTCATCTTCAAGGTCCAAAATCCAATGTACATGTTCACTTCCATTGAGAAATCACACTTAATTAGAATTACAAAGACCCTTCCAATGGTAAGTCACAAAAATCACAACCTCAGTGCTAATGAGGGTTTTCTAATATTTTTGACTTCCAAGTTAATTCCATACTTTATTGACGGTTTCACTTTGAAAACGAAATCCCAATCAATTGCTTGTTTTCTCAATGAAAGTGAACATGTATATTGGATTTTAGACCTTGAAGATGAAGTACACTCAATATGGGTTATATGGACAAGCGGCCTTCAAGAATGCAAGGGCAATTTTATTTTTTGAAGTCGGCCGGAGCGGACAGGGGGCATGGGCTTCATTCAGGCAATGAAGGAGGCGCGCCTTGGATGGGGCCCAGCACTGGGCAGATGTGACCTAGCCCGGGGCTGCCCGAGCTTCAACTAGGGCACTACAACTAGGGCACTCAAGGATCGGGGTCCGGGATGGGAACCTTCCACCGCACCCAAGGGTTGGCTGGGAAACCAGGAATGAGGAAAATTATATACAACTATGAGCTACTACGTAATAAGTAGCAGAGATGTAGGTGGCGCTTTTTAGAATGCGAAGCTCCTGATGTTCGGTTGACCCTGTCACTTGTGCACTCTTTTCTAGGAAGCGGTTCATTGGCTGTATTATGTGGACGCCACGTCACACACTCGGTTTCGAAACGGAGACCGGAGACCGGTGGGGCCAAGGCCCAAGAATCATGGCCTTCACATGTGTCTTATGACCTCGAGGGTTTGGTTCCGTCTAACTTAACTTATTGGCTATGCCTTGTGGGAAGAGACTTACGGGTGGTCTTTGAATTGGATCAAAGTCTGGCAGCCAACCAGAACGGGTCATTGGTGTTCATTGCAAGTGATTGTGTGATGTAAAGTGGTTTGTAAAATGAGTTAAATTGGTTGTATTATGTGGACGCCACATCACACGTGCGGTTTCGAAACGGAGATTGTTGGGGCCTAGGTGCAAGAATCATGGCCTTCACATGTGTCTTAATGACCTTGAGAGTTTCGTTCCGTCTAACTTAGTGGCTATGCCTTGTGGGAAGAGACTTAGGGGTGGTCTTTGAAATGGATCAAACTCTGGCAGCCAACCATAACGGGTCATTTGGTGTTAGTTGCAAGTGATTGTGTGATGTAGAGTGGTCTGTGAAATGAGTTTAATTGGTCTTGGTCGGACAATCCACCATAGTTGGTCACATGTACAAGATAATACACTCTAACCTCCTTAATATCGTGCTTGTGGCAACCAAAGTGCATGTGATATTAAGGAGGTTTGTAGTGCTAACATGGGTGCATGATAATAGAGAGATTAGTGTAGGATGTGACATTATGGAATGACACAAAATCAACATTGCAATAACCACAATGATGACAATGTGATGCGTGCGAGCGTGTGGTTTGATTCTTTGGTGGATTATTTTAATGTTAAAACGCGTGATATATGGGAGGGACATGTGACAAGGAGGGAGATTTAAACTAAGCACATCCGTTTCGTAGAGTTATGGGATATAAGAGAGGGAGTGACATCACAAAGGGTGACATTGCAAAGGTTAGGGTGATCATGGTAACTCACTCTTGCAACGAGCTACATGTTGGGTTTAATCGACCGTTTTCAACTCGGATCCAACGCAACAATTCATTTGTAAGGTTTAGAACCTTCGTTTTCTATTGAAGTTGAAAAAAGATAGTTGTAACCAAGAAAAGAGGGACCAACCTTGAAACCAAGTTCCCCGAGGGTAGGCACATGTCAAGGCCACTTTCATTTGCCTTGGCCCACTCTATTTCAAACCGGTGTTTTCAAACGTGTGTGGTCTCCTCTTCAACTGCCGTAGGAATAGAGCTCTTGAATTTTATTTTTATTCTCACCCATATAAGTTTGTGCCTATATGCAGGTGGATGTAGAAAGTACATAATTAATGTGGATGAAACTAAGTTAACTTTGGATAACTAGAGATTCATGTGAGAAACTAGATAGAGCTATGCAGAACGTAAGTTAACTCCCACTCTCAAGTTAAATTATTTAGGGAAGCTACCACGTCACATATTTCCACTCTCCTCAACATACTACAATACAACAATGTTCAACCAATCATCAATTCATCCAATGAGCAGAGCCTTACATGCGTAGCACCTTGTTTGGGGCATGCCATTAGGCCAATGTCTCTCTATTTGAGTTGGGGACCATGCTTACCGAGATGGAAGATGTATAAATAATAAGGTTTTTTTCCCCTTCCCCCTAGAGATGGAATTATCCCATGAGCATACTTCTCGTCCGTTTGACACTTGACTCCTTATAGGTTTGTGCCCAATTCACCTCAAATGAGATGAACAATATATAATTCATGTTTTTAAACCTTATTCCGGTGTCAATTTAACTTTTAAAAGTAACCTTCATTATGCATATTATTTATGGACTTTTATGTTGGATGAATAAGAGGTACATTCATATGCAAGAATTTCCTCTCTTCCTCCCCTCCCCTTTTTGGGAATTGTGGGTAGTTCATTCCAATTAGATTATGTTGGATTAATCTTTGGATGTTTATGTTGATTGTGAAGTCCAAATTATTTTAGAAGAGATTTCGGTGTTATGTGTAGTTGATTGCCCTTTCACCGCAGGTGAGATTGGTGGGGGTCTAATTCAAAGAACAAGAAAACCCAACATCGGTGTTATTACTAACATGCATTTGAGCTCGTTGGCCCTCCCTTGTTCAAGAGTCCTCTTTGTACAAAAGAGGGTTTACTTGCCTACCTTGCGGTAGGTGGGCCCTTGTTTGTTGTCCATTGGTTGAGTGGCGGGAGGTTTTATCTGTGGGGGGGGGGTATATATAGGTGCTCGTTCGTTGCCTAGTTTTTGTTTGTTTAGGACCAGATATGCGAGGTATTTAATGGCTAGCATGTGTATATTTTCCATTGATTTTTTAATGGATGCCATGGGTATGTGTAGACTATGGAGTTCTTTGAGATTGTTTGTATGATGGCTCCTCTAACGCCTATAATAATCACTTGAAGGGGTAAATTATCCATCCTCATGTGTGATTTTTTCAATTAGTGGGTCATATTTGTGTTTTTTTTTGGCTTGGATGGTGTATCTATCGTGGGTAAATGTGAATGTGATCATTTGTATGGAGAGGTTGGGTGTGGATATGAATGGGCATGTTTGTTATGTTGTTGTTTCTTGTAAGTATATGATGTTTGGGCATGGTTTGGCAAGGCATGCACATTTTGAGGTATTGCACGTGCAACAAAGTGTCCATGGTAGGATGGTGTTGCCTTGAAATATGTTGTTTATTGTTCCAACATCCATGAGTGTGAAGTGTCGTGTGTGTATGCATGATATTAGTAGATCGGTCAGTTGGTGGACAACAACGTTGTGTCTTGCTATTCAAAGTCCTTTGGGGAATTTGTTTTTGCATGAGGAGAGGAGGTGCAGTCATGTGTCTTTGTTGTTTCTAGAGCATATGGTACAATTGGGGTACATGTTGTATGTGGGAGCAAAATATTTTTTTTGTGATTTCCCATGTATTGTGCATAGCAAAATTTGAGAACCTATGTAATTTGGGCATATATGGTTTGAGAGTTTTGGGTCTATTTGGTCGTTGTTTATCCATTTTCCACGTATAGGAATTTTTGGGTGTGATGGATTGTGCTAGTGTGTTCCTTTTGTATGTGGGATTGTAGATTTTTAATGATGTGGTTGAGGGGGTTTGGCGAGCCTGTATGGGATGGTGTGCGCTATATGTATGTGAGGTACCAATGTTATGGTGCTTTTAAGGGCACCTTCGTTTGCTAGTGTGTTAGCCAATTCATTGCCTTCGATGCATGTGTGCGCGTGGACTTTGTGTATGGTAGTTTTGTGTTGGGACCAAATGATGAAGTGCACTATTGATGGTATCATGTGTTTGTCCGGGTGGTTGTGTTGGGTAGACATATGTTTAATGTGGTTGTTTATGAGTATATATTGTTAAGGCTATCGTTAAATATGTGTATGTTGTGTGGAGTGTTTTGAGTGTTGGCTATTGCTAGCCATAATAGCATAAAGTCTGGAGCGAAGTATTTGTGGAATCTCGGAAATCTTTCGACAGGTTGCATGTTGTTGATTGGGTTATGTACACCTAAGCCTGCCAATTACATTTTCCGTATGGGTGTATGAATCATCCATATGTGTATATGTTGTGGAGGGGGTTGTATTTTGAGAGGTTGTACAACCCCACACTGGAATGGCCAAAATACTTACACCATCTAGAAAACCAACATACCACCATAGTATGCATCCATAATCAAAGATCCCCACCGGGTCACCAACATGCACTCAACACACTCACACCAAACATACTTGGACTATAATGTCAAAACCAACCTAATACAAGGCATCCCCCCCCACACTTAGAAACAAAGTTAAATACTCCCATGCATGGCACAATGCCCCAAAACACACCCACGCAAAAACCAATCACTCAACACAACCCCTACCAGTTGAACTATACAATACCCATCCCCTTAAGTTTAACCCACAACAATGCATATACACCGATGGCTCGTTTATACCCCCTAACGATAAAGGTGTAGGCAACATAGCTAGCTCATGTGTCTACTGCCCAGCCAACAACCTTCAAATTGCTGAGAGACTCCCATGATTACAAAACATACTCAAAGCCGAATTAAACGCCATACTAATAGCAATAAATAGTATACGACACCACACACGAAACACCCTTGTCTTTACGGATAGCCTTAATAATATATACCTAATAAATAACCACATGTGACACCTATCATCCCAACACAACCACCCCGATAAATTACTCATAGATGCTATAGTCAACCAACTAATTTGGTTGACACACAAAATTACAATACAAAAAGTCAAAGCACACACGGGCATAATAGGCAATGAAAATGTTGACCAGCTAGCAAATGTCAGTAGCACTTGTTCCACAACCTTGCTCAGTAAACCCATTTCGGTCTCACACATGAGCTCGCAACCATGATCAAGGTGAAGTTGCCCTCATTTTTGCCAACACCAGAGGTTGGCGTCATATTTTTTTCTCTTTCTTTCTTGGTGAGGACCAACTCAATAAGCAATATTTGTAATCCTCGCCCACACACATGGGCACTTATGGATTTAGGATGAGAGGGAGTGAATGAGGGCAGTTATAAAAGAATGGTTGGTCCGAGACGACCTTAAACTACTGGATGATGGTGGAGAGATACCCGAATCGCAAGAAAGAGGTTGGTGGTTCGATTCCCGACTGTGAAATGTCCTCTCTACTTGACAAAAAACTTGCTAGGTGGTCAACTGCCTCATGTGCTTTGACGCTGACCTGTCGAGCTTCTGTCTCAAAAAAAATTAAAAAATTAAAAATGAGGGGAGTTATTAAAGAATCTTTGATTCTACCCCTGGTAGAACTGGTCGTTCCTACTGGACCGTCTATTACGTTTTTTAATACTACATGACTCATCCATTACTGAGTTGGTACCACAATTGAGATGTATGATGTCTACTACTGTTGTTGCACTCATGGCACTATCTTCATCCATTTTTAACTCACCGATATCAGGTCTTACATGTAGTAAGTCCCAAGTCCTACATGTAAGACGTACTTCATTTCCTTATAAAGTATTAATTCCTCTAAAGACCAATGCTCTCAATACTACCCTTTGTTAGTAGCCATAGCTACCGCTAAAGTGACTACCAACTCTCAATCCACGAGGGTGAGTTTCCATGTAGGCCACTCGCCTGCTAGATTCTAGGTAATAGTGGGTTGGAGGTGTCTGCATGTAGATAAGCACAAGCTACCAACCAACCGCATTTTGGTGGCTACTAGAATGTGGAGGGCTGTGGACATTGTATGTTAGATTTCCATGCGTCCATTAAAGCACTTTTAACCTACAAGTGTCGGTCACCGTAGAATTTGAAGACCAATGGTCTAGAACTTTATTCTTGCTAACATGGAGGAGGAGGTTAGTAGGTGGACCCGGATTTGAGAAGATGAGAGTAGTTACACTAAACATGTTGTTTAGTGTCATATGGTATTTGATGTCACTATGGTAACTTTTTGGATGACACTTCTTATGAATAAGTGAACAAATATTCACTATAAGAAAACTACGTTTTTTATGATGAAAACTGCGTTGTTGATGATGTTTTTGGACAACGCAGACAATTTTAGGCGACATCCAATAGAACATCCAAATGTCAATAATGACGTCCACTGTAACATCTGGATGTTCTATTGGATGTCGCCTAAAATTTCAAAAACATCATCAAAAAACGCAGTTTTCTTATAGTGATTGTCATGGATGATGGATGAGTTCATCCAATGGCATTCCTAGGTACACAAAAGTTCCTTTGGAGGTCCGTACTGATTAAGTGAAGATTCCTCAACTCAAACTACTAACATAACCACCTCTTATATAGATTCAAAACCTAACATTAATGTTGGATACCAAAATCATACACATCCACACTAAATCCCAATAGAACTCATCTTATTGCTTCATATACTCCACAAAGAGGTCAACTATTACAATACTCAAAATGGCTACCCTTAACATTTTGTTCATCTGCCTAAGGGTTAGTTCACACGGGTTCCAAGTCCTAAGTCCCAAGTAACTTAAGGTCAATCCAAGCAATCTCAACCGTTGAGAGCATGGAAGTTTGGGCTTACCAGTTCACACTATTCCCAAGTCTTAAGTCCCAAATATGACATGGATGCCTACATGGCAACACTTTTTGGAGGCAAAGCTTGGGACTTGTGTTGAGAGTTGGGTCAAGCAAAAAGCTAGGCCCAACTCTCAACACAAGGCCCCATAAATTTTTGGATGAAATAATCAATATATGGCTTTAATGGATATAAATCATACTCTCATGATGCTCAAACGTTGGGAATTTGCCTCCATGTTGGACTTGATGACATGAATGGGACTTGGGACCCCATGTGAACCAACCATGAATACCGTCCTAAGCATATTGTCCTCAAAACCCTATCACTTCCTTAACCACCCATCAAAATTGGTGGTTCTTCTTTGAACCAGGGTCTATCTTTTTATTATTTTGTATTATAAATTGTCAATATTAATGTATAAACCAATACTTTAAATGATTTACTTGTTATGGTGTAAGTAATTCACCACATATTCACCTTAGATATGATTGGTGGAGCTCGACACATACAACAATAACATATTCGTGATGAGGGAGTGTGGATGAAGGGAGCATAGGGGAGAAGAAAACAATTATCCCCAAGCCCTTTACAAACCCTTCCTCTGTCTTACTCTTGTATCGTGTGTAATGTCATATCTGTATATCAATTTGTTGCTTGTGTATGTATCATAACATTACTCGTCCTTTCACTCTTGCTCCTTTTTCTAAACGGGGAGTCGACAATGAGAGGTTGTCAAACTTTCTCAAACCCCACCACTTATCCTCTCCCCACATATTTCGGATTTGTAGTCATGCACTTGCCATGCCTAGCTTGTTGTTGGCCTTGCACGCGGGACCTGTTGTATGGAGGCCAACAACTTCTTATGTATTTATGTATGTCTGTATAATTGCACATGTGGTGATAGCCCACCCACACTTACTGGTTTGGACCACCCGTGAACAACTCCTACCAACATTGGTTACATCAGGTGGCTCTCACTTGTCAAATTGGAGCAAAAAGTGGCCCCTGACGATAGGAGCCATTTGTTAGTGGCTCACACTGGAAGTGTGGGTGGGCTATGAGTTGTTGAGCCACATGTAGCATGGCTTCGCAAGGTGAACAACATTCAAATTGACAGGGGAGAGGCCAGAATAAGTGGGGCACAATGTCTACTAGATTCCCGGACCCACAATGCAATGGCCCACAAGTAAGTAACATTATGATCTAAAGTAGGCATGCCTTAGATGGATACTTTTCTCTGTACACTTACTTTTCGTATGATGTGAAACACACAATTAGTGCATGATGATTAGTAAATCCAAATTGTGCTAGTAGCCATATGCTTCATCATTTTCGGTGCTCATATGAATATCTTATGCAATATCACAGTGAGGATTCTTGTGCTCACTAAGAGCATCACCACCCATGAATGAAGCTGAACTGCAAAAGTCTAAACACAAAACGAAGATTCATCCAAGTTCAATTTGGGTAGGAGGCATATGCCCCACCCACAAACTCGCTTTTGAGTCTGACTTCAATGAGCACCCTCAAACCCAGTAAATTTTTTACTAGGAAGTTAGTCTTGGAGGAGTTTAATACTCTTGTCTTATTCTCGATTCATTGGAGTTCAAGTCAGCTTGGTGCACTGAAAACTTGCTCTGTTTTGCAGGACAATCACTGCACTGAGGCTGCCCTCGGTGTTTAGTTCATCCAATTTTCAGATGGGTGGGGCAATTCCAAATTGAAATGAACTACTCTACATCCGTTTTGCAGTTCAGTCCACTACTGGTGGCAATGCTCTAAGTGGTCATGTACATCCCCCCAATCATGTTGACTATTGAGCCTAGAATGATTAGTTAGGGCTACAGAGAACATAACTACCCCTTGTCACCGGGCATGAAACTAGGTTCAAGATTCTTCTACAACACATAAGCTTCAAATGTAAGTATGGAAACTAAGAATAGAATTCCACCATGTCATTTAGCATGAAACTAGAGACAAGCTTCTTCGAAAGCATATAAGCTTTGAAATGCACATTGTTAGCAAGCATGAAACTATGTACGAGGTTCTTCTACAACGACTTAGCTTCAAATGTAGTTAAAGATACAACAAATAGGATTCCACCTTGTCACCGAACATGGAACTATGTACAAGTTTCTTCTAAAGAATATAAGCTTCGAATGTCATTAGGATTACGAAGAACTTGACAATGCATGACGTCATGAGTTTGTCTTAGAATAGCAATTGTCACTTGCAAAATGATATAAATCTAGATTGTTAGATCTCACCAGACTGACTTGCTTGTTTTGGATGACATGTCCATTAATGTAGCGCTCACCCCATTGAAATTGTTGTTTTGAAAGTCATTGAAATCCACATTTGTAAGCAAACAAACAAAGAGGCCACATGCCTCTACTTGAAATCCCACATATGTTTGCACGTAATCATGAGTATTGAATAAGCAAAGACAAAAAGTAAACAACACATAAAATCTTGCATAGAAATAAGCAACATCCATAACCAAGAATCTCCTTATTGCCAAAAGGTGAGAGAATTTGGAGTTATGATTCTTTCTACTGTGTGAAACAATGTTGAAGAGGTACACTGCCTTCAAACTATACTCAATGGATTAACTAAAATGTGAAGGCTCTTAAACCCATTTCGAATTGTTGGAGACAACCCCCACTTATGATGGAAAAAATTGAATAATAAACCCTACACCATATAAAAAAGAGAAGAAAAACCAATAAGTTTTTGTAATGAGACATAGACAAAAAGTAAGATAGAATCTTGCATAGGAATAAGCAACAACCATAACTAAGAGTATGTGGTTCTTCAAAAAACAATGTTGAAGAGTGGCATCGCCTTCAAAACAAACTAAGATGTTTAAGCTGAAATTGTAAGTACCATCAAAAAATGCAAATGACCAAGTAAAACACATACCCAAAAATCTCTAAGGATGTCCGAATGGCAATTAATGTCCGAATGTTTTAACTCTCTTGAGAAATTTTTGTACTGAGTTCTTATTCTTGGAATGATCTTCAAGGAACCCAATTCCCACAAAAATGTAATAGCAAGAAACCCACAAAAATAAAATAAAACAAGGCATAAATACATAGAAAAGGTAAGGTGCTACATTCATAGATCCCTCTTTACTATTACAAAACAAATCAACAATCATTGCATGCACAACCTAACTTTGTTTGAAGGATTCAATGAAAGTACTCTTGACAAAATAAAAAATTGAACATTAGATGGAATAAATTGCAACTACGAAATTACCTCAATTCATCGCCATGGGAATGTCCAACTTGAGATCCACTTGAGTAGTTTGTGGAATTGCAAGTGAAGGAGATAGCATATTAGGAATTGTAGACTTGAGTAATCAAAAGGGTTGAAGAAGTGAGGATGGGTAAAGCTTGAATTTAAAGATCACAAATGTGGCATGAGATTGTAGCTACTGGAGTGATGCCATTGAATGTCATCAAACATGATGATGATGTTGAGATGTTCATGCTTGGTTTGGATAAAGTGTGCACTCACAACAACCAAGTGACAAATAACTTCAATTCAAAAAGCTCAAAGGACCACAATCTCAAAGGAATCGCTGAAGGAGGAACCCTAACACCCCCTAAACATTGATCCCTAACCCACCCATATCCTCGACCATGAGGGTGCTTCCTTGGTGATATATGGGAGGGAAATGTGACAACAAGAAGGGAGATTTCAACCGATCATGTCCGTTCACTAGGGTTTGGGTACATAAGAGAAGGAGTGACATTAAGGAAGTTAAGGTGTATTAGTGTGGGGCAACCTAAGGGCCACTTCACACATGAGACCGAGAGCATGTGACGAGTACACTTCAAGCACTCTCATTGATGGAAAAGGCAGAGCCGGTCCAAGTTCGCTTCACACTAATCTTGAGGGACCAACGGAGTATGTGAATGCAAGATGGATGTAAAGTCTACATGTATTCCTACATGACATCGAATGGATCATGTTTCATGGTCACTTGGACTATTTTCAAAAACCACCTCTTGGAGGTAGGCCTACCGCAAAACCGGGAGACCATGGCACTCCGAACGCTCACAACCGTTGACTTATTCTATTTGATCATGTGTGAGGACCCACATGAATAGAAATTCATTGAAATAGCATTTGATTGAGGGCCCGGTCACATATGGCTTCACACTACACTTGAGGATCCGTGACCACACTAAATGATTTTGGAGGTGTGTTGGGACGGCCTTTGGACACTTTCTTTTGGGCTCTCAGAATTCCATGGTCACGGCTGTTTGGCTCGTGTGTCAAGTAGCCCTAATTGCACATGTGTCATCAGTAGTGTTAGCCCCTGCCTACGGACACGGCCACGGGTACAGACAAAACGGTGGCGGGTTTAGGGCGCAAGAGCTGGATTCAGGAATGTGGATGCTGACGCAGACTGACGCGCGTATCGCGCCGCAGCTTTTGGCAGTGTCGTCGGACGCTGCCTTGACCCACTCTGCGCACGGCCTCTGCATTG
The DNA here is from genome assembly GCA_964035585.1 of Polytrichum formosum. NCBI lineage: Eukaryota > Viridiplantae > Streptophyta > Polytrichopsida > Polytrichales > Polytrichaceae > Polytrichum > Polytrichum formosum. Next base: position 21,159,175 of record OZ037939.1, on the reverse strand, counting down.
ATGGCTGCCTCCTCTGCCTGCCGCATTTAGCCGCTTTCTCCCCTCCAGCCCCCACCTTTAGGGCCACCTCATATGTCACCGGTGGCCACTTGGCAGCTCTTTCACTGAACCTACTTATTATGAAGTCACTCATCATCATCATCATCGACTTTCACCCGAGAAAATGCAACTTGTCGAACGGAGTGATGAGCCCCATGCTTGTGGCTTTGGTGGTTTCGTTTGTGGCCCCACGTTCGCTTGTGCCCAAAAGTGCATTCGGAAACCACTAATCGAGTACCCACTCTCCGACTCCGCAATATCTTCCGCCTGCTCATTGGTGGCGTCCCATATGAAAGCTCGTGTTGTAGGAGTACGTCGTTAGCCCTTTTAAGGTGTTTTGCGGGTGTTGTTCGGTTACTTTTTTCGTCGGACACCCATGTTTGATTGGTGTGTCGTGGGCGGGCGAGGATCAAAGACCAAACACCACGAAGACACGTGGTTACAAGAGATTGGACTACGTCTTCAAACCTTTGTTAACTACTCCACACTCGATCGTGAACACAACAGGGAAGATCTACGTACTCAGTTCAGGAATCAACAAACATGCACTTTCAATACTATAGAATCAAGATATCTCCAATTTTTATTCTTCTTTTTAAAATGGTTCAGCATGCATGCATTTCTCCATACATGGTAGGTGTTGAAGTTTCTATAGCCTAGAACTTCATAGGTTGTCCCCGTGCTTGTGATTTTGGTGATATGTTTGTGGCGAAAAATGCATGGGTAGACTAATAAAATGTCTTGACATCTACCGATTGTCCATTGTTGGTGTCTTATATTAAAACTTACGTTGTAGGAGCAGGTGGGGCACATGCAAGCTCGGCTTGTAATTGCTTGTTTGCAACAACATTTGACCGTTGATGTGTTTGCAGCATTCCGATCCTACGACTGTGGTGGTTCATTTAGGTTGATATCAATTGCCATCGTTGTGTCTTATCCAAGTTCTCTTCCCTTGCATAAGGTAGATGTGTATTCTTGGGACACCTTTTCTCTTTGCACTCACTTCTTGTATGCTAGGAAACACAAAATTAGCCCGAGATCATTACCAAGTCCAGATCGTGCCCATAGCCATTTGTCTCGTAATTCACAAATCTCAAATAAATATCTCGTTCATTATCATAGTGAAGATTCTCGTGCTCGTTGAGTGGTCGTACATGTTCTCCAATCCATGTTGACAGTTGTGTGGAGAATGGTTAGCGTTTTGAACACATAGCCCAATCTCTTGTAAACACATGTCTTTTTGACGTTTGTTCTTAAATCCACGCCTAACCACATACCATTCAAGTTTAGGTGCCTTATTAAGTCCAATGTTCAATGAAGGCCCATCTACTGTATGGGGCTTTAGGGGCCAGAATATCAACCTCCCTCAATAGATCAAATTTTACATATATTTTGTCGCACACCTCGATTACGGTATTTCGTCCATATGCTAACCATTCTTGCAATGTTCTCATTATCAAGTCCAATCAAATTCACTTTCATGTTACTTATGATGTCAATGCATAGGTTTAACCCCAAAGTGACATAGGATATTCCTCGAGGAAGAATCCTTGCAGCAGGTGTTCATTTTTTAAATTTTCTTCAGGAAGACCGATGGCTATAGATGTAAATCCAACTATATAAAGGGAGGGTGTAGTAGGGTACATATCACCTCAAAATTTGCAACCGTCCATTCTCTTTTTCAATAAATTTTTTTGCATTGAAAGCACATGTAAATACCAAACAACTTGCAGGGTTTCTCGGGCTTTTTCTCGCCTCATTCCTCAATACGGCCAGCAAAACTCCAAAATTCACGGCGACTTCAACTAAGAAATTTGAGCTCCACATACTAGCTCCCCTCTCCAATTGAAAAAATTGCAAAAACTATAAATCTCTGCTGTACTTGATGTCGTGTACATAGGGTTGTCGGAAACTGCAAACATAAGAGCATTTCTTACAAAAAAAATCGGGAGAATTTGTGAAGTGAGAAATATGCAAATCCAAGCAGCCACATTACAACTCATAGCAAGTGCAACTTCATGAATTTTTTTGAGCCACTTTGAGCAGCTAGATATTCGGCCAACGAACTCCAAGTACACGTGAGCCATGTAGGAAGCCAATGCCCGGGGAAAAGTCGGGTGGACTAAAACTTTGATGTTTGCAGGATAGCTTAAAACTTTCGAGCTTCATAGAAATTACACTCCATCCTCAAATTTGTTTTTTTGGTGTCGTTGGGTTGATCTCGCGGATTTGTACAATCGCTCTTTATTGAATTTTTCTATAACAATTCGGCAAATGCCTTCAAATTCGGATTGAAAATAGTCGAGGACAAGTTTTGTCCTCCATGTCACTTTGGGGTTAACATGTACTTCAACTCCACGGATAATACATTTCCACTTCAAGACTCCCCTCTCCACACGGTATGGTACACTAGTCCTTTTTTAACCAACCTATTCACCCCTCGAAAAGGCAAACACCACAAACTTCCACATCAAACTCGCTTCCTTCAATATCACCATATTACCTCAAATACAAGATCCGCATGAGATTAGAATCCTCGCAACCACAAAATTTCAAACTAAATAAAAAATCAAGTTTTAAATCATAAAAGTTGCCTTACTTCATGCACATGTTGTATTCCCCTCGTTTCAATACCCACTACCCCTACCTACACTGCCCCAACCCACCACTCCCTTGTCAAACATAGACATGCTAACCCTACAATTTTCACATGGAGGAGTTTGCATCTTAGCCCGCGTGTCATCCCTATCCACAAGATTATATCATTTAAACTCGACAAGCGCAAGTGAGAAATGGGGTGCCACCAAACACTCGTACAAATTCCTATGCCTTTAGCTCCACTCACACAATACCCCCGTCGAGGTCCATGATAATGTTTTATTCGATATTGTTAACATCTCATATGATCATCATTTGCTCCTTATCTCCCAACACTCTACGTACACTAAACAACAATTAATAAGACAAAAGCTACACAACACTTTTTCACCACCACATCCACAAGATCCCTTATACATAAGAGATGAAATCAAACTACTCTACCCAGTGTTCAAGATTGAAGCCCTCGTATGAGTTTCATTTTGAAGGGCCCTCAAATTTCAGCCCTTCAGTTGAAGGATAGGTTCAAATCCAAGACGTCAATCTAAGAATATAGAAATGAAATACAAAACTCATAGTAAACTTGTGCATGAATTATATGGTACATGTTTGTAGTACAATGTGAAGAATTAAGAATCAACCATCTAACTCCACTTCTTGCAGTGACAATGCCCTACGCTTGTTGGTTCTTGTGGTGGGCATATTATATTGAGGACTTCAAGTGACGTCTTCATTTTCAATTGGGGGTTGCATTTTGAAGGGTTGTTTTGAGAGGTATATTTTGAAGGGCCAAATCGCGTTTGAAGGGCATTGAAGACTTCAATCTTGAACACTGACTCTACCTCACACAACGCACCCAAGAATGTAGCCCATACAAAGACGTACTTATTTTTACACCCACAGTCCAAATTCACCCCCCCCCCCATTTGCCCACATACATGACCACAACGGCTCATTCAAACTAGCAATCACCCTACAACGATTTATTTTGGCTATGATAAGATTTTTCTCTATACGCAATGAAACATTACACACACTAGACCCACCCTCCATGGACTTTGAGTCGAAGTTGTTCTTCCAATATAGAGATATATTAAAAGCCTTCCCTGCCAACCACCCCCAACTATTAGCTCCAAAATCAACCATAATTCTCTTTCACTTCCCATACCTTATACATTCTTATTTCTCCTTGTTACTAACATGCATGCATGCATGACTTAATCTACCCAATATTATTCAACTCATGCACGAGATATACTATTTAGCTCCCATGGTCGATATCCTTCTAGTGGCAAGGTAACATGTATGCACACCTTCTAAATAGTAAATTATTGCCAAAAGTAATTTGTTCATCAAAAAGTACATCTCAACAAGATCACCATGATCTACCACTCCTCACAACCATGAGGAATGGTCTAAACCCCCCCGCCCCCGAATAATCTCAATGACCCAACTTACCATGACCAACCCACCACAAACAATCCAATACTCCCCACCGCCATATTTTCCCACAAACTGTGCCACCAAAGATGCCTTACTCTCACAATATTATATTTATCACCAACATAAAGACCCTGTTCCCACACATACATTCTTATCAAATCTACCGGCTAGGGCGAACCAACCCGTACATTGGTACCTTACCGGATGTCTAGTGATGTCACATTTGAATGAATCGGCCCTCAACCCCATAGGGGGGCTTTTTTTTTTATTGAAGCCATTTCATCCACGATATCTCTAGGATGGATGATTTTAAGTGAGTGCCATGAATCCCCAGCCGTTCGCCCTCCCCAGTAAGGTACCAATATACAGGTTGGTTCGCCCCAGCCAAATCTACCCTTATCCCTCACATCCCTCTCCCATACTATCTATACACTGCCTCTACCCCCCATTCCACCCCCACCTTTAAAACTCATTCCAACACTATGAAATTTGGCTAGGCATGCGTCTCCCACCAATTCTAGTCCTCACCCATATCCCTCCCACAATGCATTACCAATCTCTATCATCCGAGGGGGTGCATGTGAGCCCAAATTGATGCCCACATGTGTTGTTAACAATTATAAAACATTACAAGTAGTGTTTTGTTGATTTATGATTATTCACAAAAATATAAAAAGAGTGAAGCTTGAAGAAAGCTAAGTTTGAAGCATTAGGCTTGTGTGGAGTGGACTTAAGTAGTATGAGGACATACCTTGATAAAGTGTGGTAGGTAGAAAGCCAAGGTTAGTTAAATGTTTGAATTAGGATCTTTGTTGATCATTTGAGGGAGGAAGGCTTAGGAGATAAGATGAGAGCCTACAAAGTAGGAGGAGATTTCGAAGGCTTATCGAGAGCCTTGTGAATGGGATGAGTCCCTATTTAGAAGGAGAAGGTTAAGGGGTTGTGATTGGAGGCTCTAATCCTCTCTGCCTCTCAACTTACTATATAATCCCTCATTCTTCCCTCACTCATTCTCTCTTTCCTTCGTGCTCCTTAAGCACCCCACGGGTTATAAGTGTGGGTGTGTGGGAAGCAAGATAGGAGCACATGTGTGTGCTTAGTTTTTAGGAGAAGAGCCAAGGTTATTTAGCCTTGAAGAGGGATTGACCTCTTGTTAGAAGTAGATTGGGTTTAAGGAATTTGGAGTTTGATTGTAAACTTCAACTTGTTGCATTGAGATTCATATTGAAGTGAGAGAGTTCAAACTTGTTTAAACTTGTGGCATTTAGAGTGACTAGATTGTACTAGGTGCATTACTTGTAGTGTTTTATTAGTTATGAACTTGAGCAGAACTTTATAGTGAGAGATTTGTCAATTATGGATGATCAGAGTGTTCAATGGGTATGAAAATTTGAGGGATTGTTTATTATAAAGTATGGGAGTTGTGGTAAAAATTTGAGAGCTTCAGTCATTGGGATGAAAGAGTTATTAAAAGTTGAAGGGGAGGGTGTCTAGGAACAAAGCAGCAAGGTTTGAAAATATGTATCTCTTAGAGGGTTATAGATATGGATACCAAAATTTGACACTACCTTTTGAACTTATATATCTATCTTGTGTCAAAATTTTAGATTGATTGGACGTAGGAGTTGGAAGTTATTAGAGTTTTAATGACCGGATGCTTTATCACAACATTCATACTAAGTAGTTAGAGTTAGAATTTCATGCATAACTTTTGCATATGAACTCTGTTTGTGCCAAAATTTGGTGTGGAGATTTTTGATAAGGTACTTAACAAGTGTACCAAATTTCACTTGAAGAACATAAGTTGGGTGGGAGTTATACTATTCTGAAGTTTAGTAGGAAGCCATTGATAGAGATTTACATCAAGAAGAACTTAGAGAAGGAAGGGCAAGGATAAGTATATAAGTATTTTTTAATACTTGTATTTAAAGTCTATGTGCTCATGGAATCCACAAGCGAAGTGTCATGTACCAATACGGAATTAACCACGATGACATGTGATAGCACGGAATCAATAAGCGAGAACTCATGTAGTAGTGTGGAGTCGACGGCAAGGACTCGATTCACAAGAGGAATATCTTTGAAGGCATGCGTGGCCAAAGCGGCCGGGTGGACATTAGAAAAGGCTAAGGATATAACCTTGCCCGACATTAAGGAATGTAAAACTACATAGTGTGGTGTTAATCAAGTTGTGTATATTCCAAGGGTAGATTGGAATTATATATTGGGTTACAAAGAGAGAAGTCTCTACATGTCATTATAAACTTTTCCACTCGGGCTAGGACGAAATCGAAGGGTGGAGGATTTTTGGTGACAGTGCACTCCATTGGCAAGTTGAATACCACGTGCAATTAATTTTTTTTTTACTTTTTACATAAAGGATCACCAAAATGGGTCAAAATTTTATTATCATTTTTTCATGAGTAGACATATATGGTATCTATTACATAGTAAAAAATGGTAACCAAATTTGATGATATGTTGTTTTTTTTTATAAAACATACCGTTTCTAACTAGAATGACGTAGAATTGAACTAAACAAATTGGTACAAAAAATGAAGATGACTAAAAATTTCAGAAAAATATACAAAATATATTATCAATGGTTATGTATATGTAAAAAAATTCACAATTTTTAAAATTATCCATGGCATATAATTAGGGTACTAAACTTTTTATCGCACGTGGTTATGAAACGTAAGGGGGTGTGATCCCCCCGAGCTATCATCTTAAACATAACCCACAATATACATATTAAATTGATGGTCCATTTGCCCCATATGATGCCAATGGACACGGCAATATCACAAGCTATGGCATCTACAATAGTCCCTTGTGTACTACTTTATCAATTGAGCCTTTAGGATACCCCAATACCCTACCGGCTAAGCTATATGCTCTTCTCCTTGTAATGGAACATACAAAAACCCGACCACATGATATTTATCTTCACCGTTACTCTAAATAGTATGTATCTTATGACTAACCATACCGGACATTTGTCCTTGCAACACAACCACCCCGATAAACTCTTAATTGCTGCAATTGTTGCTCATACATGCAACACCACCCAATCATATCATGTTTCAAGAAGGCCGAGCACATACTAACATCTTTCGGTAACGTTGAAGCAGACAAATTGGCAAAATGTGGCTCCACAAAAAGATAGCATCAATCATATCTCCTTCCATCTCATTGGACACCACATTCTATATTGACCCACTAGTATCCCCACATCCACCTCACATGACGGATCGATTTGAAATTTTGAATGACATATAGAAAAGGAACACCTAAGCTCTATAATCTTTTATGCTACAAACACCTACCCTTGTGTTACTAAATGGCTTAATAACGATTGCATACACCCACAACGGTCAATTTATTTTGGAATCCTAAACAAACCTCCGAAGCTCAAATCACACAACCTATCAAATCTAGATGTGGATGATATATGGGTAACTCTTGCAAACAACGTTTTTTTAACTACAACCCCTCTCTCCTTTTGCAACCCATGTCACCTCGATCAAATTGGGAATTGTTTACATTGCCTACCATGTTGTACCAATAAGTGCATCAATGGTCTACGCACTAACCACCATAATAAATCAACTCGCTCCATTGCACACACACTTCCCTCCCATCCCGCTGCAAGACATTTTACATTGATTCATGTGAGTATACATGAGACAAATAAATCCTTAAACCACACTCCCATCACGATTCCTACCATGCTCGTGTTACCTCTCCCACTATAGATGTCTAACTCCACTCAAATATTTCATGCATTGAAGGCAAATCACCTACGGACACTCTGGCATTGTCCCCATCCCCCGAACTCACATTCCAATACATTGAATTTACATACTGCAATGATAAATTTTATGAACTTGTGATCAATCATAAACATGTAGAAAACTGTATGCTTATCCCCCACCTTAGACAACCTGGATGGCAAGCACTCCCTCCCCTTATTACAATAGGTATACATGGTATCATTCATCGCTCATCCATAAACCAATTACGTGACCTACGTATTCCTCAAATTAAAAATAAATCCCTCGTGGAAACTACTAAACTAAATGCCAGTAACTAGCAATGATTCTCAATAGTAGAAAACTTGAAGAACACCAACCCGTTGTTTCGCTTGATTAAGTTAAGAATGTAGTTCCCAATCAAGCTATGGCAAGGGTCCACGTACTAAGCAAGCATTACACCATCCTCCTCTTCCATTTTCCTACATGAATGCAACAAGGGTGGATAACGGGCATCGACATGTTGGATTACCCAACAATATTTTTTAATTTTTTTGGATGATGTTAAGGCTCATTTCATTATTATTGAATATTCCGGAGCGAATGGATGAATGTGTGACAATATACCAACATTCATAATGTGGAGGTTGAGGTTTCCCCTAAGTGGTATGAATTTGAGGTCAAAATGTACCTCCTATGGTGCACATTAACTATGTCATTTGTGAAGTGCATCTCCCTCACAAAAATCTCATGCTCATTGAAAGATGTGTATCATGCCCAATTAAGAGTTACTTGTAGGTGAATGGAAATCACTTGCACAAGAGAGATGACACCAACCTTTGGGGTTGGCGTGAACGACGGGCGTTCCACCATAATCATAGGTGCAAGTTCACAAGTGAATTAGAGTGGGTTTACAAAAACAACACTATGTGACACACACTAATTCTGGAACCAATCTCAGGAGCATTTTATTATCTATGACATTTGCTGTAAGTTTTGCAATTTTATTTATTACTATTTTTTTGGAACACATGAGGCGCTTGACCACGTAACTAGTTTTCCATCAAGTAAAGAGATGATTTCATGACCGGGAATCGAACCGCCAACCACTCCGTTCGGTTTGGGTACCTCTCCACTATCATCCGGTAGTTTAGGGTCATCTTGGACCCATAAGTTTTGTAATTGTGTTCTTATATAAATACGAACCGGAGATCATGGTGTTGATTTATGAGTTGTGCAGGAGGCATCCACCTAGAATGCTAGCTAGAGCACATTGTACATAACATATTCAGATCCATAACAATGTTATGTGGGATTGACATTATTCCATAGAATATTCCCCACACTCAATTAGATTATGGGGATATTCCATGGAATATTGTCAATCCCACACAACATTGTTATGGATCTTAATAATGTTATGTAAATCACTTGCACAAAATATGTATATAACTTATTATGTATGAAATGCGGTTTGATACATGCAAGCTTGAGGCGAGCACTTCAAAAAGTTAGGAAACTTGGGGGATTCAATAAAATATATGTAGGGTCCAATCAGACAAATGATCCAATTGATCTGTACGAGGAAGTTGTTAGAGATCATGTAGAAGTAGCGTAGGGTCAAGGGTTTAGGGTTTAGGTTTTAGATTGATTTGTTTAAGATTGGTGATGAAATTGTGGAAATCAAACACAAAGCCCAGATCATTGTCACAAATATGGGACTTTTGATCATTATCAAACACCTAATCTTGAGTGGTATATATGACAAGGTTTATAGATAGGATTGGAAAATAATAAGGCATGTGTTATGCAAAGATATGGGAGGGTCTATGTATTCGATTAAAGAGTAAGAAAATATTTACTTTTGCATCGTATAATTTTGGCATTACAACTCAATTCGTAATTTTAGAATGACAATTTGCATAGCTTGACATCCAACAAGACAATTCCATTTCAATGCAATGTAGGCCTCATTAAATTAGGCGTTCTATAAATAGATGCATGAAATTCATAAAATAATTTGAGCGGCACGCATAAATTAAGAAGAAAAAAATTGCCCATAGGTTGTGCAGTCCGACTTGTAGTTTAGGGTTTAGGGTTGGTCGTCTACGTTGATCACAACCTTCTGTCCCACCATATAGATGGGAGCGTGTCAACACAATAAAACATGCCACACACAACGCCATACGAAACACACTCCAGTTGTCCAATTCCTAGCATTTTCCAGTCATTTCTTGAAAAACGCTTATTTTATGCGCCTCAGATGCACGGTGCACATAAATTAAGCTACTATACTTGATTTATGCAAACACCTAATTTTATGAGGCTTGATGCAATGGCCATAATTGTTTGTGGAGTTGGGAATGCCCACAATCAAGCTCGGGGGGGGGGGGGCACTGGCGAAAATATTAGAAACCACGTGCGATAAAATATAGGGAGCAATATATTCATTGCACGTAAAATTTGTAAATGAATTACATGTAGTATAGGGAGCTAAAAAAGTGAAAAAAGATTATAAGTAAAATAGGGTCATGTATAATACTACAAATTTTATGACTATTACATCTAAAATAGCATATAGGAAAAAGGATCTCAAATTTTTATTTTATGGGATACCTTATACTCCTTATAGAGGAGGGACTATTGTGAGTGGGTTTGTTTGTTGTAGAAGTAAATACTACTATCCAAAGCGGCTCGTTCACAATATAGATTTGCAAAATATACACGACACCAGGGATTGCACGTCACGTCACATTTTGTAACAGCGACGTGACGGCTGACCAAAAAACATCACGTCCGCGGGGGGGAAAATCCGGCACTTACCCCAGGGGTAAACTGACATGGTCAACCCCCTGGTCGATTGCTAATTCGACTGCTATTTGCAGACAACTTAGCAGTCGACTGCAAAAAAATTAAAAAAAATTAAAAAAATTATGGACCGTCAGATCTTCTTGCCAAGAAGATCTGACGGTCCATAAATTTTTTTGGAATTTTTTAATTTTTTTTGTTTTTGTAGTCGACTGCTATTTGCAGTCGTTTGCTAAGTCGACTGCAAAAAATTACTTTTGCAGTCGACCAAGACCAGTCGACTGCTATTAGCAGTCGACTAGCTGGTTGACTGCTAAAAGCAGTCGACTTCAAGGAAAACCCAAAAAAAAATCTAAAAAAAATCATGGACCGTTAGATCTTCAATCCAAGAAGATCTAACGGTTCAGATTGTTTAATTTTTTTTATTTTTTTTATTTTTTTCTTTATGAAGTCGACTGCTCGTAGCAGTCTACTAGAGCAGTCGTCCCAAAAAGTTACAAAAAAATTACAAAAAATTGGTACAGTAACTTTTTTTTACCACGTCAGTGCGCGTCACGCCCCGACGTGACGCGACGTGATGGCATCACGTCATTTGTGACGCGACGTGACACAAAAAGGCCGCGTCACGTCCATTTGCACATCTCTGCACGATACATGCTATAAAGTCTTACAACCTCCATGTAGTATAATTATACAGTATTGGTATCCAAAGTCGCGTGTCCGATGACAAAGGATTGAATTACCGTTGGATTGGGAGGGACGGCTTTAGGGTGCAGGTTGTAGGGTCACGAGGAAGAAAATAGGATGTTACTTACCTCAAGAAAATATTTAGATATAAATAAATTAGGGAACCTCTAAATGCCCATCCTTGAAAATTATAAGTAACAATAGGGTGCCATAAAACACCTCCATTTACCTTTATTTATAAAAATAGTATGCCATATAATCCATTTTACAAGGTAAATAGCCCCCCATTAAATAGGTCATTATCGCACGTGTATGTAAAAAATAAGAGGGAGTGCCCCCGCCAAGCAATCAAGTCACATGCATTAAGGTATGCATGCCATAATATCCTATTCAACTTAATCAGACACCCATGTTTGAGTGGTGTGTGGGTAGATTAGATCTAAGAACGAAACTCAACAAAAGATGTGGTCAAAAGAGATCTACATGTTCAAAAATTATGAACCATTGTAAACTCAATAGTCAACACACTTGGCCACTTAGCACCCACATGCCTTAACACTAGTTTACACTAGGGGTGACTGTGATTTATTGGCTCTGGCCCAAAAGGGAAGAGACCTAGGGATGGTCTTTGAAATGGACCAAAATTTGACATCCAAGCGGAACTACCACACATGTCTTGTGATTCTACAGTGTTAGTACATCGCTCTTCGAGTGGAGTCCAATTGTAAGTGAGTTTTGATCTAAAGTAGTCTCTAAAATGAGCCAAAGTTTGGCCTTGGTCAGACAACCAACCATAACAGTTACGTGTGCATGATATTAGTCAGGCATAGCACTCTTGCGACTAGCCGCGTGTTTAATTTTGTTCTATTTCCATGAAAAAGGCATAACAAGTGTTTGCCATCCCCATCACCACCCCTTACTCCATGTGGTTAACCACCATTGGGGTGGTTGTTCATGCCCATTTGGCATCACTAACTTAAAGAGCTTCAAGACCAAGGGTCCATGGCGAGAGTCGAAGAAGCAACCTCTTTAACACTGCGATCCAGCCAACAAGGATACAAATCGCATTAATTCTCTCTTGAGCCCAAGAACTAAACCACTAATAGATCACAACTTAGAAAAACCGACCCCACAACAACAACAACAACAACTCACACAAAACAAATGTGAATGAAATGAACTATAGTTGTGGTTGATTGTGGTAGTTAACCACAACCACGACCACAACTACCTTTTGTAGTGTAGACGGCCTCTTTAGTTATGCTTTTAGTTATGATGGAGATCAAAGGAGATTGTATAGCATTATTCAGCTGCTATCATCCGTTTCATTCTAATATTCGGTGACAGTGCTTCACCCATATAAATTCAGCTTATCGAAACTAAATCTACTTAATTAGACAAGCATCCATAAGACATGATTCTCACACCTTACGCGACATATTCACGGCCCCACTCGGTTGAATAATGTTGTGTGCGACCATGAATTGTGAGCTGCTTTGTGTAGACAGGGTTTTTTTGTTGCGCCCACTTCTGTCCGTGCATTTGGGCTCTATAAAGATGAAAAGGAGACACGGACATTCTATTTGTCTCGGAAACAAGCGTTCACTTCAATTGAAAAACCTTTGCCAAGAACATCATGCAGTGGATAGGTTTGGAGAATGAGATCTACCAACCAAAAGTACCCGTGCGAGTCCAAGCTTTTGAGCGACTATATTGCGTATTGATGAGAGTGCCCTAAAGGCCTTACGTGGTCGACCGGGAGACCCGCTTTAGATGCTTTGGGACTTTGTCAAAAACTTATAGGGTAGGGACGTGATTCAAAATTATGCTTTGGCTTGTAATCTTTGGGGTCTCTTGTTACCCGGTTGTGTTTTCTCGGGGTGCGGAATTAGGGGCATGTTCATTTATGAGGTTGTCACCGCACCGATGACTAAGTAATTGAATGTTACTCTTTAAAAGCACCAATACTTTGGTCTCACTATTAGGAACAACCGTTTCAATCTCCTTCCCTTAACAATGTGTGCATCAAAGTGAAAGTTTCAACGAACTCAACTAAGGAATGTTTTTTAGCCCATTTATGGGAGCTTGAAGCACCTCTTCAAGTTCATGAGTTACCATACACGAGCATTTGATTATTTGGAAACGGCTGGATGATAGCATATTACCTACACTCTCAATGAATGAGGTGCTAGTATCAACAAACAACATGTTGCAGTCACTTGCGACGAGGTGTCTAGAGTTGATAAACACATATGGACAAGTGACCATGCATATGCTATCAATATATCTCTTGCCAACCCACACTTGTTTCGTTGGAGAGGCTTAAAAGGGTGTGTGTGTGTGTTGGTTGTGCAACAATCTACATAGTCGATGCTTTGAACACACATGTCAGTGTGAGCAAAGATGACTTAGGGAAGATTGCCTCCTTTGGTTTTGATGTTGTATCAATGTCTTAAGTAGTATATATCCCTCATACCCTTTCCTTCTTTTAATAAAATGCAAATTTTTAATGTACATGTGCTCTTTCTTATTGTGGATGGGCTTTTGATATTGTTTGTACTCTACTTCAATATATTGTGGCCTCCCACATGTGAGGTGTCCTCTATGTGAGCCACATGATGAACCTTGCTGTGGTTTTTTTTTTTGGGCACAAATTGAAAATTCAATTGTAGAAAGAACCCAAACCTTGCCGTGGGCTTTCATAAATGCATGTCATAGCCAATATAGAGAACCCGCTCCAGTCCATTCATAAGCACTTTGCGCGCAATCCTAAATGTCATGTTGAACTCACCAAGTTATCAAAGGTTATAAAGAGTAAATGTTTCAATATATCATGCGAAGTCAAAAGTCATTGGCCTATCATGGTGTCACTCTCTAGAAGGTAATGGTCAAGTATTGTACCATGGTAGTTGAAAAGCAAGGAGAGGTCTTGGATGTAAAAGGTTATAAAAGGTTAACTTTGACCTCTTGTCGATATATTTGTATTCTACGTTGCTAAGACTTTTGCCATGGCTTGCAACATATCATTACTTGGTGGAGTTCACCTAGCAATGTATTATTTTCATATGTGACTATTTGCACCAATGTAAGTCTAACGAAGGATATTGTTCCATATTATATGATGACCCATCTACATGCTTCTAGTTTGATGCATTTTGTGAAATGCTACATCTTTTGGCATGACACCATGGCGTAGTCTCTTTAGTGTGGGAGATTCCACTGGTCGATTTGAACGGGGTTGCAGACCATGTGTGTTTAGACTTCGCATGGGGCCAAATATGCATCCTACCAATGTTTTAAATGTGTTTGAAAGCCTCAATTGATCACCTAAGAGGCTTTTGGCACCATAATGGCCAAGGTGAAAACCCTTTCAAAGCATACACCTTCTCCTTATTTTCCTATATTTCGTTAGTTGCTATGCATTTTATGACAATACCGTGTATTGAGAGGCATGTTGAACCATTAAGAGGGGTGGGGTTCACTTGCAAGGGCTACTTCAAGGTTTATCTCCGAGCTATCCAAACAGTTCCATGTTTCAACTTTGATGGATGCACTGAGGTTGTGCATTTCCAATATCAATAGCATCCACATGCATATGGGCTTTCCAAATAACATTTACAACCCTCAAAATCATTATTGCTATGAGAGGTAGAGTGGTGATGCATGCTCACCTCCAACTTTGGATTTGTTTGAACTTTTTCATCAATGTAGTCAATTCAAAGGTGCAAGAGAGCCAATTTGGTTATAGCTCTACTCAAACCATTTACATTGAATCCATCAGAAAAATCATGGAACACTTTGCTCTTGTGGAACAACTATTTTAGTGGTGTGAGGTGCCCAAGCTAGATAAAATTCAAGTGCTTCGATTTGTAAAGGTGAAAAGACCTTCTCGACAACTACATTCTTCAAATCCAATTTCCGAAAGTACCCCAATATGCACCTACTATAGCACGGTTAGGAATCTCAAAGATTTTCCATGTGACAAGGTCTATGATGACCAACATGATGATAGGAGAAGCATGTTGAATGCAGTAATCAACACGTAGTTCGTTATTTTTTGTTATGTACTATGACTTAATTCATTTTGAGTGAATAATTACTTTGCTCTAGGATGCTAGATCTGTATGGATTAACACCTCAAGAGTGCACAATCCATGCTCATGTTGAATTTGACATGTTTGTTGGGTAGTATTGAGGTGAATTTTTAATTGTTTGTTCATAGTTGGTTGCTTATGGCGGCTTTCTCATGACGGCTTTCTCATGGCAATGCCTTGATGTGGCCCCTTAAGTATGCCCTTTGTTTGATGGTTAGTTGCTATTGATGGTGTATTGTTGTGGTCCCTTTAGCCGGTTACTTTCTTGTAGGGATAGTGATAGAAGTGCATCCAATTTTTGCAATCATTACGATTGTGTTACCCATGTGTTTCAAGATTTGGAGGAAGCCTCTTTTAGAGTCAAGGTATCCTTGAAGGTGTTTGTTCCAAGTTCACTACAATGGAACTCTCGTCTTAGAGAAAATTAAATTGGAAATGTTTATTCCATGATCACTACAACGAATGCCTTGCATGAGAGTAAAGTAGCTTTGGAAAAACTTGTGCAGCCTCTATTTAACGCCAATGTGTATGTTTGAAAGTAGTATTTGTCCAATGTACTATATTTTTAAATAAAGAAAACCAAACTCCATAACACAATCGAATGTCATAGCACCCCCAAATTGTCCGCTTTTTTGTGTTTTCTCGTGTTTTTAATTCCACAAATTGTGCATGGTAGCCATTTCCATAAAATCGGAATTGTTTATTCATGAAAACCCTATACATTGAAACCATACTTTATAGCCACTGTTTGCACAAGTTCATACTACACTTAGCCACTCTATGAAACTTCCTGAGACCCCCCCCCCCAAAATGTTGAAGATGATGCCAATTCAAGGTCAATATGAATGTACAGTCACAAACAAAACTGAGTACAACTCTTATTCACTTCCATTTGAAAAATCACACCATAAGCATGAGTGGGCAAGATCCAAGTGCATTCAAATGAAAGTTGTAGTATATGATGTACTACATAGTGCCAAAAAGTTTGAAGTGGATTTTAATTAGGGTGTGAAAGATATAAAATGTCAAAATTGGCTCTTCAAATACTCAATATTGTTTGAAATTGTCTAGAAAGCCTTCAAAACATACAAGACTTCGAACGAAGCCAAACTTCTGGCATGCTGCCTCTATGGTAGTGTCAACCATCATGTTAAACATGCATGTGTCCATTATCAATGGAAATTGGCATTTGTATGCTTCCAATAAAATTCAAATTGTCAAAAAATAGATAAATTACATTAGAATGGCATTTGACAATCCTTCATGCAATTGATGGCATGGGGTTGTAGTGGACATCATAAAAGACCTCCAAGTACTAATATGGGCCATTGTTGTGTCTATTTCAACTTGTATTTGATTTTTTTTTCAATATTAGAAAAAATCCTTTATAATCTAAGCTTCTTTTAATGGAATATTACGATTTTTCTTTTCAAAATTTATTTATGTTCCAATATCAATTGATGTAAGCTTTCTATCCACCACATTTGTTTCACTTGTTTGCATTTATGTACAGGGATTTTGATAAAATAACTAAAGTCATATTTTACTCCTTTTGCAAAGTTTATACTAAAATGTTTTTTAAATTGAGTTTCTGCTATGTTCCAATCTTATGGTTGTTATTAACCTCAATTGTATCAGAAATTCAATTTAAAAAACATTTTAGTATAAACTTTGCAAAATGAGTAAAATACGACTTTAGTTATTTTATCAAAATCCCTGTACATAAACGCAAACAAGTGAAACAAATGTGGTGGATAGAAAGCTTACATATTGGGGAGGTCACTCCATTGTCAAGTTGAACACCACGTGCGTTAAGACAAAATCTACTTTTTCTAAAGGGCATCACCAAAATGGGTCAAAATTTTATCAATTTTTTTCATGAGTAGATATACATGGTATCTATCACATAGTAAAAATAGTAATCAAATTTGATGATCTCTTTTTTATATAAAACATACCGTTTCTAACTAGAATGATGCAGAATTGAACTAAAAAAATTACTACAAAAATGAAAAT
The DNA here is from genome assembly GCA_964035585.1 of Polytrichum formosum. Taxonomy (NCBI): domain Eukaryota; kingdom Viridiplantae; phylum Streptophyta; class Polytrichopsida; order Polytrichales; family Polytrichaceae; genus Polytrichum; species Polytrichum formosum. The sequence continues at coordinate 21,141,735 of OZ037939.1, read as the reverse complement.
GACTAAAAAATTTAGAAAAATATACAAAAGATACTATCAATGGTTATGTATATGTAGAAAAAATATCATAATTTTTAAAATTATCTATGACATGTAATATAGGGGTAGCAAACTTTTAACGCACGTGGTGTTCAACTTGACAATGGAGTGACCTCCCCAGGGCTTACATCAATCGATATTGGAACATTAATAAATTTTGAAAAGAAAAATCGTAATATTCCATTAAAAGAAGCTTAGATTATAAAGGATTTTTTCTAATATTGAAAAAAAATTCAAATACAAGTTGGAATAGACACAACAATGGCCCATATTAGTACTTGGAGGTCTTTTATGATGTCCACTACAACCCCATGCCATCAATTCCATGAAGGATTGTCAAATGCCATTCTAATGTAATTTATCTATTTTTTGACAATTTGAATTTTATTGGAAGCATACAAATGCCAATTTCCATTGATAAAGGACACATGCATGTTTAACATGATGTTTGACACTACCATAGAGGCAGCATGCCAGAAGTTTGGCTTCGTTCGAAGTCTTGTATGTTTTGAAGGCTTTCTAGACAATTTCAAACAATATTGAGTATTTGAAGAGCCAATTTTGACATTTTATATCTTTCACACCCTAATTAAAATCCATTTCAAACTTTTTGGCACTATGTAGTACATCATATACTACAACTTTCATTTGAATGCACTTGGATCTTGCCCACTCATGCTTATGGTACGATTTTTCAAATGGAAGTGAGTCAGAGTTGTACTCAGTTTTGTTTGTGACTGTAAGCCATAATGTCTTCATTGCCACCACTACATCTTCCTCCAATTGAATGAACTTTGATCACCATCCACTGACCATCCATCAATAAACTTTGACCACCTCTAGGACATACATACGAAAGTCAAACTCTCACATACGTGTATTCTAGGTATTTAACTATGAAAACGATTATTTTAACGAAGATCGTCGTCCAAACCTACGTAAGTATACGTTCGAAACTTGAACTTTGCAACCATTGAATCTTGTCAAATGTTGTTGAAACAAATAAACTATACTCCCCATATCTTCCATATGGAGTTGGTTTTCCATATAGAATGATGGATCATTAAAAATATTAGTGATAATGGGCCATGGGGCCCTTGCCACCAAAGATGATATGAATGTTCCAAGTTCGTTGGAATGCGATAGGTGGCACTAAAGGGTTAACATAGGAAGCCAACTTAAGTTATGGTTGCAGTACGAAGGCCGACCACTCATACAAAACACACTACCCATTGCTTTTTTATCATATCCTTGTAAGTGTCTTTCAAAATGTCATGTCCTTCTAACTCACTCATAACATAAACCTCCATCTCGGAGTTCACAAGGGCTTAAATGGACTAATTTTGAATTACAACATACCTTGAGTTAGTAGTACTACATATACAGTACCTCACAAAACTGTTCCAATGCTGGAAAAATCTACCTTTGATTAAATTTAGATGGCACCAAGCAAAAGCAAATGGCCATGTGTAAGTTCCAATTAACTTCTAATGCAAGTTTAGAGGCTACATGTCAGAAGCAATGGCATGCAGAAGCACACATGCACGATAATCATAAGCTCAAAGTCAGATAAATCAATGGAACAATTTTGTGAGTGCATTGTGTACAAGAACTTGCTTTGTTGTAGAGATGTGCATATTGATTAGACTTGTGCTCTTGCCTTGTAGAGCTGTGCAATATTGATTAGACTTGTACTCTTGCTGTAAAGTTGTGTGTACACACCATCTCTTTTGATTTTCTTTGTACTTCGAAGTCCCTGCTCCCAAGTAGAAAAGATGGTTTCTCCATTATCTTCTCAAATAAATCAAATGTCATTTCCATGTTGCAGAGAGGGGTTGGTGTTAGAGAAGTGTCAAGGAGTTTGCATGTAGGTGTTGGAAATGTACACAGGCTTCGAAAGAAATTTGTTTCTACTATAGAATTATCACATGGAGGTAGACCAAGAAAATTGACTCCTGCAATGGAATGGTCTTATGTGTTGGATATGACTAGAGGGAAACTTAATACTGTTGTAGAGGCTACAAAAAATGTGCAAGAGGCATTTGGGATGCAAGTGTGTGTTGAAACAGTGAGACGTGCTTTGCATAGAGGTGGTTTACAATCACAAGTGAAGCAAAAAAAACCATGTTTGTCAATCAAGCATGTCAAAGCATGTTTGGACTGCAAAAGCCCATTTAGATTGGGCTATAGATGATTGGAGTTGTGTCATTTTCTCTTATGAGTCTAAAATCAATCGATTTTGTTCCGATGGAATCCTCTTGGTGTTGGAGTCGTGATCCACATGAGTTGTTAACTCGCATTGTTATAGAGACAGTAAAGCATGGTGGTGGTGGGATCATGATTTGGGGTAGTATGACTAGTCATGGGCCAGGATTGGTGTACAAAATTGAAGGTCACCTCAATCAACATGGATACCATCAAATTTTTGAGCAAACAATAGATGGTACAATTAGAAAATATAAATTAGATGCTACAAAAAATCACTTTCTAGCAAGATAATGCTTCTATTCACACCACAAAGATGATGCAAGAATGGTTCTCAAGGCAAAGTTTTAGTCTTCTAACGTGGCCAACCCAATCCCCTTATTTAAATCCAATAGAACATCTATGGGCAATCCTCAAAAGGAGATTGAATCAATATGATTCACCTCCAAAAGGAATGATTGAATTATGGGAACATGTAGTTCAAGTTTTTTCTTCTATTACTGCACATGATTGTAGGAGACTTGTAGAAAGCATGCCCAAAAGCATGGAAGTTGTAGTAGCTTCAAAAGGGAAATGGACAAAGTATTAGGTAGCTTACTTAGAGCACTCACAAAACTGTACCAATGTATATACTGATTTTAAGCTTTCATTTCTCCTTCAATGATACTTGATTTAGTTGGAACTTTTTACATATGTGTACTAGATTGGATGTAATATATGCCTCCAATTACTATTTGAAAGTTTGGACATCCATTTGTCTGAAACTTCTTCTTGAATTTAGATGTTCTAATGATTGGAACAGTTTTGTGAGGTACTGTATCTTCTAACCTTTTGACAATTGACTCACGAGCAATTGAGGGCGAGAGGGACTTATTGCATACAAGCATACTTCTCATCCACTCCACATAAAACAACTTGTCTCCTATAGGCTTGTGACTATATCATCTCACACGTCTTGGTCTAGATTGGATTGGGGGTCTAAAAAGCTAATCATGGCATCAATCAACTAAATAAAGTAATTTATGGGTTGCATGTTATTTCAAGATTTTATGTTGGATGATTGAGAGGTATACAGTCAAACCTCTATAAATGTTACCGGTTTGGAGTAGCAAAAAAAATGACATATATAGAATTATAACAAGTAACACTTATATAATTTATACCGATGATTAATATAGAAATAACACTTAATTTTTTTGAAAATGAAGAACATAATGCTTTATAAAAATAGAAAATAAAAGTACAAATGATAATACATAATTCAACTAAACTAATTGAAAGAAATAATCTATATTGTAGTAACTTGACGAGATTCTTCCAACTAAACTAACCGAAAAAGAGAGTCTATAGTAGTCTGACAAGAAGCTTCCAAATGATGAGATGAAACTTCCTTTTGGAGTCCTTGAATGCTCATGATGTGTGATAGGGTATCATTTGGTCTTTGTTCAAAGTATTTCTTCAAAGTCTTTAGAGAATATCACTATATTCGTTAATTTGAGACTTTCTCTTGTCTCAAATTAATATATGAACCACAACAACATGGTCTAATGTTTGGGTCGTCCTACCTAAACCATCTTGATATGAGTTCTTAATTGGGTTTTTGATATGAACACCCGCTTCAAAGTATTTGCATCTTACAACATTCTCCAATATCTGTGTGATTTTATCCATGTTCTTATATTTGTAATTGTCTCAAAATGTCGAAAAAGTCCCAAATTAACGAATATAGTGATGAATGCTCAACAACACTCAATCCTACAACTTCTTCTACCACATCAACCATAACCTCATCAACATCAATTTCTTGATGTTATGAGGAATACATATCCAAAAACTCCTCGTCAGTAGGTTCACAAGGGTTGTTTAGATCAAACTCCATCTCATAATTGAGGTATTCATGAGCATTCATCACATCACCCACCTCACTATTAGATGACAACAACGTCAGTTGATGAAGTAGAGTAGCAACGTCATCAACCTCTACCAAGCGCCTAGCTTCCTCTATCTCCCTCTCAATAGAGATCGAAAGAACACATGTGTGCCTCCAACAATTTTGAATTGTCGATGTGGTAACTCCCTTGAAAGTGCACAAGGAGGAAGGATCTCTAAATAAGAGAGAATATTTGACTTGTTCGCAAAGAATATGGGGATAAATGTGATTACATGTTTAAAATGTATGCTCTCATATATTATTACCTTGATTTTCTCAAAATTAACACTTATAGAGGTGCAATTAACAAAGAAGGGAGTAGAGCATGTTATAACACTTAACACATATGTCAGCCATAAACCCCCACCCTTTGCGTCTGTAGTCCAAGTGGAAGTCTATGGCTCACATGTCTTTGTCACCTCCTAACCTCGGAAACTCCATACTCATGCTCCGATGAATTTAAATGTGAAGTACACTCTTTTTATTAAAACACCACTGGGCATTAGTACTGAAAAATACTCATGCTCCTATGATGGTCATTACACACCCACACACTAACCTCCTCTAATCTCCTATATCATCTATGTACCATTAAATTAATTAATCTACCCCTTAGCACCCTAAGCACCCTAAGCACCTTCTCACATTTTGAAGGCTCATTAAACCCTATTTAGCTGTGCCCTTACAAGTCCCACTCCCTAATGCCTCTAACTCGCATCATGCCTCCGAATTGCTTCAAAGTTCACCTAGCCTCTGCTACTTCCAGTTCATGCCTCTGTCTCCCCTTCGGAGCTACCCTGGCGCAGGTCCTAACTCTGAATCCCTTCCCAGGCTCTCCTAGCCAAATCCCAACTCTGAACTTGACTTAAGGTCGCTCCTGGCCGAACCTTCACTATGAGTCCTTCCTAAACCGCATTGGCTCCAATCTCAACTCTGAGCTTGATTCGGAGGCCTCTCCTGGAATTTGATTCGGAGGCGCCCCTGGCCTAATCCTTCATTCTGAATTTGATTCGGAATCGCTCCTGGCCGAATCAGCCACACTGAATCCCTTCTAACTGCATTTGCTCAAATCTCAACTCTGACTTGATTCGGAGGCCTCTCCTGGCCGAATCCTTCACTCTGAATTTGATTCAGAGTCGCTCCTAGCCAACTTAGCCACACTGAATCCCTTCTAAACTGCATTTGCTCAAGTCTCAACTCTGACTTGATTCGGAGGCCGCTCCTGGAATTTGATTCGGAGGCACTCCTGGCCGAATCACCCTCTGTTTTCATTTTTGGCCTCCTCCTGTGTGTTCGAGAGCTCCCCTTGCTGCTGCCCCCCTCTCCTCCTCGAAGTTGCTCCCTGTTCCGAGCTTACCCGAACCTGATCCATGGATCCGAGATCTCAAGGGCTCAACCCTCCCGAGAGGGCAAGCCCCCCCCCCCTTAAACCAACCCCCACAAGTCCTAAACCAAACATTAACTTCAAACTAAAACCCACAATTCTCACTAAATCCCCACCCACATTCTAACTAAGCTAACCCAAATCCTAACCTAACCATCAAACTAACAATCCAATTGGTCCTTCAAGCCTAAATTCCCACGCTACCCCCACACTGTATCCAATCCTAATTTGAATCAAAACCTAAATGCTTCACTCTTTTTATGTTTTTGAGCAATTTGAGGAAATGCCAACATGCGGGGTTTAATGAGTTTTTGACACTAAAAGCAAATGTGGGCACCATATTGGGCTCACAACATAACACTCACTAGTCTTACCAATTGTATTTTTTGTAGGGGAGTAAAATTTTCTTAACATATATGAAATTATAACGCTTATAGGGGTAACACTTATAGAGGGCTGTATGATGATTTCTTCTTTTCCAAATTAATATATGCATAGATTTACTAAGATTATGCTCTCTAACCCATTCTAAATAAAAAGAGGTATTTTGTTCCATGAGGATCTTGTCACGACATTAAGATTGAAGTTGTTGTGTTTATAGGAATTACATCATGTGTATTTCTCATATTATTCTCATATTTAGGGTAGTGAGGCCTAGCAATGTTGTGTGGGGTGATAACTTTAACCCAACTATAGTTTGTCACGGCAATTATTAATGGGCCCACCTAGAACAAGTGAGTCAACGCATTTTCACACATGTCATCACAACTCACGAGTTACAACCCATGGCTTTACCTTGGATATAGTTTTTTATTTTTTATTTTTTTATTAATGTTCCCATATGGTCGTATATATTTTTAGTGATAAAGAACAAGGTAAGAGTGCATTATAATGGTCCCCACTATGTTCCCTAAATGGAAACGTAGTGAGGAACAACCATAATATACTCTTGCATTTTATTTTTAGTTTTTAGTTTTTTCATATAGAGATATCCGTCCACTCCCTCAAGAATAGGTGATGAGCATGGGTGGAATGGGCTTTGGGGTGGAAATCATGTGGCTTTGAATCTCTAAACCCACACATATACCATTGTAACATTGAGCTCCCAAATTCAACTACCTTGCCCTTCCAATTATCTCCAATTTTCCTGGGGGGGAAACTAAGTCCTTTTATTTTTGTGCCCAAATGTTAAACATTAAAATATGAAAGCCATGGAAATGGTAGCATCTAAATTCATCCTCGTATGATTAGTCACGCAATAAGGTAAGCACGTCTTTGTCCAGTTTGTCTCTATACCTTAGGACTCCATTTTGTACATATGCCTTCACTTTGAGGTTTTGGATAGCCATTTTTATTGTACGAACTAATGAAAAACACCTCCAGCTTGTACATATTATGTACATTAGTGCATGCGATGAAACCCCTTGTTACACACACGTTAAACGGTTAGTGTTACATGGTATGAAGAGTGCACCCAGGGGGGGAATGTACTAAACATTTCAATCAACTCCCCTTTTGTGCACCCATGTGGGTGGGTGCTGTAATTTAGAATTCCACCCTTGGGGAAAAACCCTAGAATATGAGTATAATACATAAAATTACATAAAATACATAGGCTACCACATGGGTGTCCATAGAATATGTTGCACTCCCTAAACATGGTCCATTTTGACTTCACAATAAGCTTAAGGACCCATGACCATGCAATTCCATGGGTACAGTCTTGGATGAATTTTATGGGCTCTCATCAATTTCATGGTGATGGCCTCCTCCACGTGTATAGTGGTCCTTATGCGTTCACTCCTATTGATTGACACTTAACTGAGTGGTATATTATGGCAAATCTTGTTCTCCGCATACTCTTAGGAAAAAGATTCCAAGGGATGCATTCTTTGTAATTCACTCACATCACATACGTTCATAGGGTAATAGTTAACCCCATGTATACATGTCAAATTTAAATCTTGATTCATATATACATACATAATGAACTTTTGAGAATGGTCATCTATAAATATACCATTTATGATCATTCAAATATAAATATGCAAGAATTTAAGCATATTCATTGTGATTATTTTATTAATAAAATAACTAATTAGGAGAGATTTGAGTCTTTGGGGAAATTGTCTTAGTCTCGTTCTCACTTGTTCTTGTCATTCCTTCGCGACCTTTCCAACACCTTATTCTCTTATTCAAAGCATCAAACTTTGGGAGCTTTTTGTGTATTTGTTTCTTGTAATTGTGAGGCATAATTTATACCATTATAAGCATGTTTGTAACCTAGGGGGGTGGACTCTTCATTGGAAACATAAATGATGGGTCTGGGTGATTATGGAGTAAAACCCCCTATGTACATGGTACATATAGTTAAAATGAAATGCTAGGCTAGAAAAGGGATTTATGCATTTATACTACGCTTATCAATCTAATGTGATAAACGCCTCCACTACGTACAAAAATTGCAAATTGTGAAACGAATAGACCTTTATCACATACACTATCTACATTCACTTTGCAATGAGAAATTCATTGAATGTTTTTTCATCCATAGGATGTAGTTCATAATAATATGACACTAGAACACATGCTATTGAAGCTAAGGCATTGTGAAGCAGATGAAATTAGCACATATATTGTCAATTGTTTTTTTCCTAAAGCTTAGGGCCCGCCCTTGTACATCCGCCTTTACTTTAGAAAAATTGCAGCCTTTTAAAATGCACAGATTACCAAAAAAAGAAATGCCTCACCCTTATATATTATTTGTATGCTAATACCTCAGATATTATCCCTTTCTACACTCACGTTTATTCATACACGGTATGAAGAGTCCACCCATCGGGATTTGTAAGAGCTTTCCTTGGTGGAGAGATGGACATGCTATGGCTTATCAAAGTCACGGGGGTCCTTGTACTTAGCACACTAGGCAACCTTTCAACCACCTCTAGGATATATTATGGATGACTCAAGCTCCTCCCCAAGGCCTTAAACATGGCTTAAAACCTTGAAATTCACTTGACCCCATATATTAACATATTAGGTATGTGTTTTTAGCCCCTAGGTGTATATTTACTTAATATATGGTTTTTTCTAAAATCCTCTCTTGGTTAAAGATATAGGCCATGGAACATAAAACAAAGTGCAATTCCTATGGGTATATTATGATGAAATTGGACTATGTGGTCAAAAATATGACAACCATTATAACTTCAACAATTAACAATGTTTTAAGAATCCATGTGGTAGCTTGATGAGAAAGAGAGCCTTCACTCAACCTCGGGGAGATCACTCCATTGTAGAGTTGAACAACCACGTGCGATCATTTTAGATGTAAAAAATGTAAAAAATGTAAAAATCATCACCAAATTGGGTCACAATTTTATCAAATTTTTTTCATGAGTAGATATAAATGGTACATGTTACATAGTAAAAAATGGTGACTAAATTTGATGATTTGTTTTTTTAATAAAACATACCGTTTCTAACTAGAATGACGCAGAATTGAACTAAAAAAATTGCTACAATTAATGAATATGACTAAAAATTTCAAAAAAATATACAAAAGATACCATCAATGGTTGTGTATATGTAGAAAAAATATCGTAAAATTTAAAATTATTTATGACATGTAATATAGGGGTAGCAAACTTTGTTCGCACGTGGTGTTCAACTCTACAATGGAGTGATCTCCCCGAGCACTCAACTCAAATTCTATATCTTGAAATGACAATACGTGTGTGATTATCATTTGCTAACTGGGTAGAGACAATTCATGAGTCTTGATGCAACGGCCAAGCACATATGTGGAGTTAAAGTGCTAACAATAGGGCCACACACCTCAAGGTACAATAAACACTGCACAAACTCCACGTATTTGCCATGCACTTACAAAGACATGAAACATGCAAGACATAATTGTTGGATACAAAAGTAACCATTTAAGTATCCATGCTAAAAACCTACCCCCCCAACCCCCCGTTTGTGTGGGGATAATTCATTTCAATTGGGTCCCTCATCACCAATTTGGGGTCTTGCAGCTCATCCCAATGTCAAGGCAAATTAAACAACAATTTTCAAGCTACACACTACTTCATGTTGAAATTTTTGGATGAATAAGAGATACGCTCATATGCAACACTTCCCTCACGCCCTCACGCCCTCACGCTCATTCCTAAAAGGTCAACCCAACTGTAAATATGGCTAAGTTGAGTACTCGTCTTAATTAGACCTTTATAGTTTATTGACATGTGATTCGGTGTGGCTTCAAGAAAGGATACTAAAACGACACGTGTTTAAAAAAAGGTTGGACTGAATGTTCAAAATATGATCACCATTATGGGGCTCAATAGTAGACATAATTGAAGGTGTGGGAGGGGGGGGGACCCATATGACCGTTTCATGAGCACTAGAATCTTCACTTTGATAATAAATTATATATATATATATATGATTTTCAAAAATAAAGGAGGAAAATGGCTATGGCCTTAATTTCATTTTTTAACATCCTACTAGAAGTGGGCTAGGTGAAGAAAAGTAACCATTTTAAGACCCACACTTTAGTACGCAGCTACTTACGTCACAACGATGTACTAATCCGTATCCCCACAAACCCTTCCTCGATTCCGGGGTCAAGACTAACATAATGTTGCGTAAATTGGGTTCCAAATCGTACACGACATTTTGACCAAAAAAAACTACTCCAAAAGCAGAACTTAAGCTTAAATTGAGCTCCGGCAAGCCTACTTGTCGCTTGTATGAGTTACTTGCACTTAAAAAATGATCAAAACACGAGGACTTGGATCCTTCTTGGGCACCTAATAGGTAAACGTAAAGTGGTAGGAAAACGAACTCACCAAGTCAAAAAGTTTTGGTGCAAATTGCAAGAACCACCCATTGGCAATTGGATAATGTGCATCCCGATCTTGCAACATATAATCTATTTGGTATTTGACAATGTGCCCATGCATGATAAGGACCACGAAGAATACAAGGTAGATGGGTCTTAAACGGTTACTTTTCCAAGTGGCCCGTTTCTCCTATGATATAGAACATGAGATTAGCACGACATAATTAGCAAATCCAAAGTGAGGTCGTAGACACTTGCCTCGTAATTTCCGGAGCTCGTGTGAATGTCTTATTCATTATCATATCGAGGATTCTCGTGTTCATGAAGTGGTCATATAGGTCCTCCCCCCTTATGTTGACTATTCAATTTAAAATGGGTTATCAAATTTCAAGCATGCAGTCTAACTTACTTCTGAACATGGGTTTTTACTATTGTTTTAAAATTACATATGTCCTTCAAGCCACACCAAACCACATACCACTCAAATAGAAGTGTCTAAGTAAGAATAATAACCAAAGGATGGATGTCTACTGCAAATGTCTTTGTCTTTTAAGGGACTCATATGCCATCTTTATTAACAATTTGCCAAGAGAAGTTGACAATCATAACGTTGTGCGGTTTCCACCTTGTGTATATCATAGAGTTGTCCCTCTCTTTGTTTGGGATCTCGGTGGATTTTTTTAAATTTATGGCTATGGAATGAAGTCTTTCGGGTTTTTTTTATTAAGTGAAGAAAACTTGTGATGATATGGATGGGCAACTTGAAACAATATCTTACTTGATTCTAGAAGACTATGCTCAAAGGTAAAGTGTCTCTTATTCAAGAAATGTGTGTGGTTGGTGGCATCTCACTCTAGTGGTAGACTTTTTGGGAACTCTTCTCCGCGCACTTGCCCAACTCAACTCCAACAATCCCATACACCTCCAATCATTGCAATGTTCTATTTGGATATTTTGGTACTTCCTTCCATTTGAATGTTCAAATGTCCCATAATGAAACAATTTCAATTGGGTATACCTTGCTCAATAATAGGTAAAAATTAGCGATGTTCTTTTCACATGTAGCTATTGAAAGTTGTCTATCACCTCCAAAAGTTTGATCATACAAATATATTAATGGTCATCTTATGTGCCTCGTGAAGTGTCTACGTTTCACATGATATTTTAACAACTTTGGAGAGAGAGAGAGAGAGAGAGATCTTGGGCATGTGGACTGTATTCATATGTAAACATTACATGGGGTTGTAGAGTTAGGATACGGGCCAAGTGAAACATCCTCCTATTGGAGGCTGGGGATTCATGGCACTCACTTAAAATCATCCATCCTAGATATCGTGGATGAAGTGGCTCCAATAAAAAAAAGCCCCCCTATGGGGTTGAGGGCCGATTCATTCGAATGTGACATCACTAGACTAATTCGGGGCCTTTGACTCTATTTCCGGAATCAATTTGCCTTAAAATAGCCATTTAGATATTCCTGCATTTTTTTCATCCACATGGATGATTTTAAGTGAGTGCCACGAATCCTTGGCCCCTATTGGAGTTGGTCTCCTTTGAGAAGAGTGGGGAGCCAAAGCCAACACAAACTTCTTTGGATTGTGTGTTGGTCTTTGGTTTATGGGGAGGGTCTCATTTGTTGTTTTAGAGGGACTATTGGATGAGTGCCAATGGTAGGCCAATTGGTGTTATTTAGTTCATATAAGTATATGGCAATGTCTTTTTGACTATTGGCTTCACCCATGTTTTGTTGGGGATTTGTCAAGGTGTGGTCATTAATATATCTAGATGTAGTGGGCGGGTGTGAAATTTGGGGCTCGGTGGTTTGAGGCATCGCTTATTGAGCACCAATGTTCTCAAGCTTTCTTTTTTTTCTTTTTCTTTTCTTTTTCTTTTTCTTTTTTGGCACATGTTCTCAAACATTTGATGAACACATGTGGTGGATCTATTTCATAAAGGAACCCTTTAAAGTAGGGTGGGGCTTTGGGGGACAAATAAAGCTTTGTTATTGATAGCTTGACACAAGGTAGGCTTGGCTAAGAGGGAGGAATGACTTAATGAATTCGCCAAGAACCAACTCATCCACATGTAGATATTTCTGTCATTTCTTAAAACTTTTGTTATGAATAACATTATTCAGATCCATAACAATGTTATGCGGGACTTACAATATTCTGTGGAATATTTATATATTAAGCCTAAATGGTGGAATATTCCACATAATATTGTCAGTCCCACAAAACATTGTTATGGATATGAATAATGTTATGTCTTGAAATCATATAAGTTATATAAGGAAGCCCTCTGATTGAATAAATATGTTGGCAACATAGTGCACAAATGTTCAAGTACATGCATGAATCCAACATATGCAATGTATAATAATTCAATAATCATGTCTACAAGTGATTCTAGTTTTTTCTACTTTCAAAAGTATATAACTTGAAAACATATTTAAGCATTGGAGCAACATTTTTTAAATAATGTCTTGATTTGAATCTATTCAATATTTTCATACAAGTTTTGTTTTTTGGTCATATCAAGACGTTAATTCAACTTTCAAACATATGGATGTAATATTTTGGTAGATGATAACAACTTTTAATATGGCGTACAAAACACTCGAGCATTGAAAGTCTTTCATCTTAAGTTATCTCAATATTTGTAGACCTCCCTTTGACATTTAAAAGGTAATAAGTAGTTTCGTTGGTTATATATGGCATTAATAGAGTATGTTTGAATAGCTTCATGGACGTTATCGGTCATGTTAATAAGGTTTAACAAAATCATCTATGTTCCCCAAAGAATTTACCAATTTGTAAAATCTTGCGTTGGATAATGTCAATTTATGAATGAGCCACTTTGCTCCATTCCTCATATATGTCTCATATATGTCCTTAGGTTATTGATAGTACTTTTTGTGCACATGCTAAGGAGATGGATTCAAACATTGGTTTGGTTCAGGTTGCATATGTGTTAACACTTGGAAACATTTGTGTGAATTGCACGTACATACATTTTAAAGAGGTCACTTAAAGAACAAGGATCTTTCCCAATCAATACATGGAGAAGTTTGTAATTTAAGTAAAAAAAACATAAATTTTCTCAACAAAATAATTAAATTATAAATTTGTAGTGATTTTTGAAGAAATCTCTCTCTCTCTCTCTCTCTCTCTATATATATATATATATATATATATATAAATAATAAGTGATATTCAAATTCCAATTGTATGTTAGTGATCCATTAATGGTGCCCTAAAACAAATTATTTTCTTACTTCTTAAAAGATCCTTCAATGTTTTTTTTCCCCAATTGGGGGGACGACTCTATGCATATTTCAAGTAACATGTGCAATAATGGGTTCTTGGAGTGGGATAACTAGTTTTACTTTAGGTAATTTCCCCACCATTCACTTCATTCATACAATCATCAACTCAACATAGGTAAGCTTATGCACACCCACACTTAACACCTTTAAGATGTTGGGTTCTGGAGATACGTTGTGTCGTGAGGCGTATTTTTGCAATATGTGAAGTACATATCTGATTTAGCATACGGTCTGGAGGTTGTTTCGGCGTCGGAAAATTAGTGTAGATGGATACCGCAGTGCTAAAGACGACGCAGAAGTTCGGAGAGCATTGTCTGTTGTGTAAAAAAAGCCACAAATAAAAAACGGGGAGGGTGTGCGGCGGGGTGGTCCGATGTATTCAGTGCTCTATACGGGCCAAGTACATGTAGGGAATGTATCCGAGGACGACTGCACAGTCGGTGCATCACCGGGAGGTACAAGTTCACACGCCGGAAGTGTGACTGGCTATGGCTGTCCAAGTTCGGGTTCACGTATCTGAACATGTACCTCGTCACCGTAGGACGAGTATGGGCCAGAATACGTAGAAACCTCACTTCGGATGAATGTGCACTCTACACCGTGGATCTTAATCTTTTTTTAAATCATGATAATTCTCCTCTACCCCATGCCAACAGATTTCGCCTTTACCGTATTTGCAAAAACCATTCGATTCATACCCGAAATTGAAGAATACAGAACTTCGAGGCCATTCCTGGCCTCAACATCCCAAAGGGGTTAACAGTGGGCATAGCCAACAAACGGCTCCCACTGATACGGGCCACTTTTTCGTTCACTTTTAGTCAGCGAACGTTTGGAATGTGAGTATGTTACATCCAGTTGTTGGCTAAAATCGATGAATAAGTTCCCCATGCTGGCGGGAACCGTCCGTTGACTATGCCCACCATTAAGTGTTTGCATGGCTTTTAGTCCACACCACTCCATATCCACTTGTTGGCCCACCAACATGAACACCACACAACAACTCTACTTAAAGCTAAAATCTGCAAAGGAACATAACATCGAGAGACTGAAAAGCATAAAGCCTCTCTTACATCAGAGTGCCCAGTGTCAATAATATCCCTACATAGGCAAATAGTCGTCTCAATAAATATTCATAAAAAACGGTCCAACTTCTTATGGCATGCACCCATGGATTGAGTTGCATTTGCACAAATCTTCACAAACATTCAATTTATATGTAATCGTTCAAGTAAATAAATAAATAACCAACGTCGACCAATTTGATGTGAATTTGAGCCTATTGGCCCTACCCTGCTCAAGAATCCTCTTGGTCCAGAGTGGGGTTTAGTGCCTATCTTGCAGTGGGTGGGCTCTTGGCTTCCTACATGCCTAGCTAGTTTTTTCCATCAAGTAGAGAGAAGATTTCACAGCGGGAATTGAACCGCCAACCACTCCATTCGGAAATGAGTACCTCTCCACTATCACCTGATAGTTTAGGGTCATCTTGGATCTAGTTGTTTCATTGGTACTGGGGAATCACAAGTATAAACTACATGCCCTATCCCTTGACCAATACCTCTTTCCAATTGTGCTCAAACCAACATGGTAATCATCTTTAGGACCATTTACACTACAAATGGTTGTGGCTGTGGTTAACCACTGCAATCTACCACAACTACATTTAATTTTTTCACACTTGTCTTGCATGATTTTTGTGGTTGTACTACACCGTGTATGATATTTAGTGTCACGTACATTGTTTGTGAAGGGCCTCAACTAGATGCCCATAGGTCTCAAAGTGTCACGTCTGCTAATTATCAGTATGATTCCATTTAAGTGAAAAAAATACCTACACTATGACATTTAAAGTCGCACATTGGGATACTTTAGATGATAGTGTTGCGGTTTAGTATGCAAGAGGAAGATATTTTTGAGCAAACTAATGGCAAGTGTCGTTTGTGTACACTTTTGTCAACTCATAGACCATTGTGTAACGTAGGCATGCACCTCATAACATTATTGAACACACTCATGCCAAGATATTCGCAAGTGCACTTGAACACCAAGTGTCATGAGGTGACACTTATGGCGAAGTTGTTAATCATCGATGTAACCTAGGATATGCCTCAAAATAGGGTAAGTGACACTATTACGCATGTGACATTAAATACCGTAAACAATGTAGTTGGAGTTGTGCTCTTTCATGCGTGTTAATTAAACACAATGCATAAAAAGGAATTTTATCACATAGGGAAATCAGTCAATGTGAGCAAATTTTTATTAAAGCCAATACATGAATTTTAGAGAAATTTCACTTCCATGTGAATTAAAATACATTCAACAATGTTCTATATATATATATGTGTGTGTGTGTGTGTGTGTGTGTGTGTGTGTGTGTGACCTAGCCTTACCTTACCAACCCCAATCCCCCCAATAGTCCCCTCTTTTGGCCCTAAGAAGTGACTAAGCTTGAAAGTAAGTATAGATCTGCTCAAGAACTCTCTCTCTCTCTCTCTCTCTCTCTCGATTTTGCCTTTGAGATATAATTCAATGTAACATTCTTGACAAGGTGATTAAAATCTTCTACTAAGACTAGGACACTTAGCAGAATATACACCACAGTTAAAACATTAAACTAAACCTAACCATGAGTTAAGTTACCATGGTAAAGGAAAGTTACTACACTCCACGTTTTAGGGTTTCAGTGACCTAAAGCGGCCACCATACCTTACTAAACCAATACTTAAACCCTATACTCCTCCATGTGAAAACTCTTTTACATGCTTGAAGGAGGAAACTCTTGGCTTCGAATGTGGATACAAGACTAGTGTGGAAGTGCATGGTGTTTGGTATACTAAAGATTGTTACTATCCAAAAAGTTACACAATATGGCAAAAGAGCAGGTTTGTATACTCATTGTTTTGTAGTGAGTATTGGTGTTTGCAAACATTCAAATGGACTTGACAGGTGAGGTAAATGTGTGACATGGATTGCAACTGAACTTAGCTGAAGACACCTGACACACGCCTTTCTAACACACAATTGTATGTTTGGGTTGGCACGGGTGCAGGTGAGGCTAGCTCTTCACATTTTCAACACCAACAATAGTGCATTACTTATGTTTGAATACTCTTTCACCTTTATGATCTTATATTTGTGAAAGTTACTATGTTATTTTGAACTAGTATCTTGGTATGTACACAAACTCTTGAAAGTAGTTGAGATACTGAAAGTACATACAAGTGAGGTATGTAAATTTACTTAGCGCATCTTTGAATTATTACTTGGTTGTTACCATAGTTAGTAA
Source organism: Polytrichum formosum (assembly GCA_964035585.1). Lineage (NCBI taxonomy): Eukaryota > Viridiplantae > Streptophyta > Polytrichopsida > Polytrichales > Polytrichaceae > Polytrichum > Polytrichum formosum. The sequence goes on along the minus strand of OZ037939.1, from coordinate 21,124,714 downwards.
GCACAATGCAATTACATACTAGACTATGTGTTGAACTCAAATGCCAGATGTAATGTGTTCTTGTGAACATGACACACATCATTACATCTTAGTACTTTATGCCCTTATAACACCATGCTATCAAATTTTGATGTGAAAGCAAGGTAACATAATAGAGTATCTAACCACTTTGATGAGTATACATATTCCTTGTTGAAAGCTCAAGTTACTTAACATAATGTAGAACATAGCACTAAATCCATGGTTACAATGATGGATACTATGTTTTGAGAAGGCAATAGACTTGTGATGAAAGAAAATCCCACCCACCCACCCACCCTTGCTTTATTTTGATGAAGAATAAAAAGGAAAAGGCCTCTGAAAAGAGGAAGATCAAGCTTTGAAAAAAGCTTTGGAAAAAAAGACAACTCTCTCTCTCTCGTTTTTACTTTGCCATATGTGACTAGCACACCTTTTAAAATATAACCCCAAAGGACTATTTACTTTAGGGTTCGAAAAGGTATATCTAGAAAATATCTATCATAGATCCGCGCAATATGCATCTATGGACAATGATATTTACCTGATCCTATATTAAGAGGCAAGGGACATGAGAGCCTCCTTTCCAAGGTTAAGCTGCATTGGCAGTTTACCCTAAGTAACTTCAGGGATTAGTGGGATTGTGGGATGTGCATGTAAACCGCCTCAAGTCTCGGACACTGAAGTTTCAAATGGCTAAGAAACAAGTAGAGTACTCAATGGTAGTATTGGGTATGCATGGATACAAAATGTATGATTATGCCGTACTTGTTTGTGTGACATAGACAACCATTAGGTTATGTTGTTATTCACCTCGTGTACGTTACTAACCCTCTCTTTGGATTTGGTTGGTGGCATGGACACAAGTGAGGCAGACCCTTCACAACTTTGGCGGCTCTCTTAGGTTTTGTATATCATCTTCTTGCAAAAATAGTGTGTATAATGTATAGATATTCTACAAAGTAATGTGGAAAACAAGACATTTTTTAATAGTGATTGAACCTTGAAAGTTAGTTTCCAAGTGTCTTAGGATACCTTTTTAAGTTTAATTGTGTACATACTAGATATGGAATGCAAAACATTATGTAAGGGTGCAAATATTACAACCTTAGTAGTTTGATGCTCAAAGGTTTAACTTTGTTAGATACATACAAAGATGAGATAGTTATAAAAGTGTAGTGATAGCTATGCAATGATATGGCCATGAGGGATGGTCCCACCCACCCTCCCGGGTCTTGAAAGGTACATAGGTATGTAGAAGAATGGTTTGGCCTTTGCACAAGAGGATGTATTAAGAAAGATATATGCTTGAATGTAAGCATAGATCTACTCAAGAAATGCCCAAGTCTCTCTCTCTCTCCAAAAAGTGGGAGAAAGTGGTTGAAGCCATTTTCATGCCAATGTGATTTATGGCACAATTGGGCAACCTCACTACATGTTCTCTAGTTACGGGGCCTCCAATGAGATGAACTATGCCAATGCATGCATAAAAATAGTGATGAAGTATAATTACATTGTCACTTACATAACATGATTCAAATATGAAAGAAATGTTCCAAATTAAGGAGCTCGTGTGAGCTTAGAGACAGTTCCCGTGCATGGAGAACTACTTATGAGCTTATTGGAGGAGCTCAAGAGAGCTTAAAGATGGTTCCTGCAATGGGGAATTACTTTTACGCTTATTGGAGGAGCTCAAGTGAGCTCAAAGATGGTTGATGTAGTAGGGGTTGTTATTGTGACCTGCACTAATAGGAGATTTTAACATACCTCGTTGAGTTTGGCTTCTTGTTTTGTGACTCCTATATATCCCACCTTAAGCATGGCTACTTCAAAACGATCGATAAATTGATTAACAACTGCAATACGTGCATATGTCATGAGTGGGCTTGGTGGCTAGGCTAGCTATTTGGGATTGGTGAAGTCTTGATTTTAGAACCCCTTTGGCTAGCATCCCTACTATAGTTGTGCAAGCCTAGGCACATCGTACATTAACATCCCTAACGGAAGCTTAATTGGGGTTTTTGAGTCGAGGTAGGTCTAGTAAACATAAATAACATGATTGTGTACAACCATTATGCAATTTATGTTACATTTGTGGGTGGCCATGACCATTGGGTCTATCACAATGGCATACTACACAATATTGCATAAGTGAACAAGTGATATGCACCATTTCCACCTTCAAATTGGTTAATTTGCTACTGACTCGACCATGTGATCTCCTTGTAATGAAGTGATCAGAAATGACCCATTTACCTTAGGGTTGGTTTACACCATGGACCATGAAGTCGGACCATGGAAGATGGCCTTCTTCCATGGTCCGACTTCATGGTCCAACTTCCATGGTCCGATCTCTTAAAAAATCAATTTACAAAGCCTTTGGGCCCCTCACTAGGTGTAAACCGAATGTGGACCCAAGAGAAATGACCATGCACCGAAATGTGAATGTGTTAATTTTGTTAATATATGTTCAAAAAGGGTGGTTTTGAAAAAAAAATCCAGTTTGACCATTCTTTTGTCCTCTCTTGTCTTCATCTTCTCTTCCCCCAAAAAAATCATTAAAATTTTATTATAACAAAATTACTATGCCATGGGCCCTTGCCTTTTTCTACCAGAGCACCTCTTTTGCCTCTCCCACCGCAATACCCATTGGACCATGTTAGTGGATAATGTAGGCCTTCAAATATGTCTTTTGAGGACCCCAAAGTCCATGGTCACTTTGACCATTTTTCCTTGTTGTAAACCGAAGTGGTCCTGGGACGACTTCAACAACCAATCACATGTTTTACAGGGCCTTGGGACGATTTCATGGTCCATGGTGTAAAACAACCCCTTAACATTCATATGCACTCTAAGAGAACATCATCAAACATCCTACGATGCCATGAGTAACTTATCGGCTTTCATCCATAACTTGAACACAATTAATAGATCCGGTCCGAGATGACCCTAAACTACCGGGTGATAGTGGGGAGGTACCCATTTTTGAATGAAGTGGTTGACAATTTGATTCCCGCTGTGAAATCTTCTCTCTACTTGACGGAAAAACACTAGCTTGGTAAGTAGGAAGCCAAGAGCCCACCCACTGCAAGGACTGGGGCAAAACAACCCATACACTGGTTCCTTGGAGGCAAGGGTTTAGGCATCCATCAAGGAATGAGTGTATGGGTTGGTTCGCTCAAATCCACCCACTGCAAGGTAGGCAATAAACCCCACCCTGCACCAAGAAGATTCTTGAGCATGGTAGGGCCAATGAGCTCAAATTCACGTCAGATTGCCCAACGTTGGTTATTTATTTGTTTGTTTGTTTAACTCAATAGATCAATGACATAAGATAGGTGTATTCTTTTTCTTCCAATTGTGACCATTTCTCCTCGGATTTCTTCCTCAAGACAATGGGATCTCCTCCGGAAGGTCCTTCGAGAATCAAGAGTGACAAGGTCAGCTGCACGGCCCATCTCCGGCGAGCTTATTACGTAGGCACTTTACCTGGAGCTAGCCTGCAAATTACATAAGCTAATAAGTTAGTAAGTTTAAGTTCTGTACATGTGAAGTTAAGTTCTTGCACAAGCCTCCGTGGGGCCTGTGTTGGAATGAGCCCATTTTGTCTCCTCCTGCTAGCTAGTACGAAAGGTGGGTCTACATGATGACACGCTAATCTAGCACGAAGAAGTGTCATTCTAGACCAACTGGTGTCATTATGGATAGTTTGTGTTAGATTGGCATGTCATGTGGATCCACCTTCCCAGTACAGTAGTGCTTGCACATCTATTGTGCTCAGCCTTAATATAAGATATGGGAATGTTATTTGGTTCCAGTTTTTGTGTTCTCCGATTTCTAAGGTAAGTGGGGTCTTAAATGATTGTTTTTTCCAACTACAATGATTATCGCAGTTCGTGAGGGAGGGATGATAGTGAGCGTGGGAAATTCGTGAAGGTGATACTCGCTATGAAATTAGTGCCACCAAAACATCTAGGAAGCATTGTTCATCCTATCACTATTCATTGACAAGCATGTGTTAGCATAGAAACTTTCTAATCACTCTCTTCGAGCACCTTAGAGCATGCACTAATTTTCTTGAAATGTGTGGTAAACGAGCATGTGTTTGTATATTTAGTATCACTTAGTCAAAATCCAACCCTTGCTAATTTTGAGACTCGGCAAAATAGTGAGCGTTTCATGAATTAGTACCACGTGCACTAATTGGGATAATAAGTGTAGCCCACTTCTTCTAAGATATGAAACACGCAATAAGTACAAGATGGTTAGCAAATATAATCAAGTCCGTAACCACCTTCCTCATAATTTCCGAAGCTCGTACAAATATCTTATTTGTTATCAAAATAAAGATTCTTGTGCTCATTTGATGGTCATATAGGTCCCCCCCATTATATTGGCAATTGAGCCTAAAGTGGTTGTCATATTTTGAGCACGCAATCTAATCTATTTCAAACACATGTCGTTCTGGAATATTTTTTTGGAGTCAAATCAATCCACATGTTACTTAAATATAGGTGTATGATTAAGACAAGTAACCAGATTAGGTGTGGCTACCTTACCTATCATATTGCCACAAGGAAACTTGTGCTGCATTAGCAAATTGATGTATCATACTATCATAAAATATCAGACGTACCTTTGCTCTAACCTAGAAGAGAAAAAAATAAAAATAAACTTCGTTGCTCATACATTAACTTGAATGAGAGCTTCATTACCTTATATTGATCATGGTGTTCCATGATGCAAGTTAGTTCTAACCTATAAACGAGCCGAGAAATCGATATCCTTCAAAGTTTGAAGTTCGTGTGGGTCGTTTCACCCCAAAAAGTTGGAGTTTTATCATTTAAGGATCATGAGTTTCACGTGAGGCATCGTAGTGATATTTAACGATCCGAAAATGACAAAAAACTTGGTTATCTCTAAAGCCCCTACATGATTGTAGTGTGACGTATGTTGTGTCACCTTGTGGCAACCTTGGAGATCGAACCCCGCCCGTTAAAATTAGATTTGGATCACACCTTGAGTTTGTGTCGTACAACAACGAAATTGGAGGAACGGGATCTTGTCCACTCCAATATTCTTGTACTTCCTTTGTCTTGTCCTTGTGCGCAATAAAGTGGACTTCTACACATTACGGGGAAATTAGGGGAGTTTTATGTAAGTAAGTAACCATCGAGGGTCGGGAGCCCGAGCCTATGCAATGCTCTTTTGGGTCGGATTGACAAGTAAACACTATATTCGTTAATTTGAGACTTTTTCGGCATTTTGAGACATTTACAAATATAAGAACATGGATAAAATCACACAAATATTGGAGAATGTTGTAGGATGCAAATAACTTGAAGCGGGTGTTCATATCAAGAACCCAATTAAGAACTCATATCAAGATGGTTTAGGTAGGACAATCCAAACATTAGACCATGTTGTTGTGGTCCATATATTAATTTGAGACAAGAGAAAGTCTCAAATTAATGAATATAGTGTTAGTATCTACATGTTGGATGTAGAATGCACAATGAAGAATATCATACCACCTTTTTTTATTAAAAAGAAAAAATTGAAGTTGACAATAGGTTGTAAAATCTCTCTAAAAATTTGAGTCAGATCTCAAGAGGGACATTGATATGGCAGATGTGTTGGCAGAGACATAGGCTGCATACATGACCTTGGACGTGGAGATGGTTATGACCCACCAAGTCACATTGTCACGAGGATTTCTTTAACCCTTTTTTTTATATAGATTTTGGTTCTTAAGAAGAAACATGACCTTCTTTTGTGCAATATGCTCTCATTGAGCCAAAAAATATCGTGGACATGGATTATTGGACATAGTCATTTCATCTAGGCCCTCTGATTATGAAGATTCGTGGTTTAGAACGAGGACAAAGGAGGGCAAGGACTATGGTCTAGGGAAGTCGTCGTCTTCCCCAATCTTGGAATGCCATGTTAGGCATTGACTGGTTTAGAAGGTTTGAAGTTTGGACACAACAACCCAAATCTCCTTCCCAATTTTTGTCCCCACTTTTAATATTGTGGAACATATGTATGTAGCAACGTCCGAAAAGTTTTTGAATTGTGATATTAGTGACACGTCATTTTTTCATACCTTGGACATGAACCCTAGTTTAAAGTCTTTTGGTCCAAAATTAATTGCCTACCTCTTTAAAAGGGCATAGGCTATTTCCCTCATGGCATAGGTTGCATCCTACAATATCAAATTTTTGTAAGTTGAAAACCTTTTGAGTTTTTAAGTTACCCGCCAATTGCCTTCAAAACTAATTTTTAGTAGGTTAAAATCCTTCATATCTTTTAATGTTGTAGGCTTTAAATTCAAAATTTGAGTACTAAGTGGTATCCTTGGCAGGAATTGAACCTGGCTAAGCCCTTCACCACGTTTGAAGGCCAAGGATTAACCAACTCTTTTTTAAAGAGTTGATTATAAGTTAAGGTTGCTAAAATTCAAATGAGTTTAAGGGTGAAAGTCCTCACCATCTTCTGATTCAACCTCTACTCTTCCTGCAAGATATTTCTCAGGATTAGTAAACAAGAATCGAAACTTTCTTGAATCCTTCCACAAAGATTCAAGAGAGAGAGAGAGGCTGAGTGCTGCTTCTCAGTGGTGCAACATCGCAACTGATGAGAGAGGAGCTGTGATGAATGGTGCGGTGATGGGGCTTGGGCTGTGGTATTTGTAAAGATCGGCGGGGAGGGAGTCAGGGCTATTATTGATATCCGCCTATGTGCCACCCAAGAGCCCCGAGTATTAGCCTAAAGATATGTACTTAGGCCAACTAATTTCCCAATTTGAAGAAGGATGAATGGCTAAAATCCTCTCTTTAAAAAAATTTGTAGGCAAAATTTCCTACATGTTTTTTATCACATAGGTTGATATCATATGTTTTTAAATTGTCCATAGGCTCTTTGTCCTACACTTTCAAAATTTTATAGGCTAAGTCACAAATTTTGTAGGCTGCATTTGTATTAGCCCTAGGCTCTTGCCGGACGATGTAGGATCATGGTCGTCTTGCATGGGTCAACATATTTGCAAAGCATTGAGAGGTACATGGATGAAAACCAATATTTTGTTATGAAGTGCAACACTATACGGGGTTCATGCAACATTTGTACCCTAGAAAGTTGCTTTAAATTATTACTACTATTACTTTTAATTTTAAAACAAGGTCTTCGAAACGGCATGTTATAGATGAGGTCATGTAGTTTTTGTGCTTGAAAAGGGAGAAGGGATCACAAACTCTCGAAAACATCCCTTTTGAAATGGAGTCCGGTGGGCCAAGGTAAAGAAGTTTGGCTTCGACACATGTCTACATTGTTTTGTATAATTAGTGTGTCTCACACTAATTCCCAAATTACCTATACTAATTTTATATTATAAATTGAAGGGGCACATTATAATATTCAATATGAAAAATTAGTGTGGGTATTTTGTTTGCATATCTGGATGGAAATTCAAAATTTCATCCAATTGTATTTTGCAATTGTCCACTCATTTCAACTAATGTAGATGGATGAAGTGTTTGGGATGATAGTATGATTTTCATCCAAAATGATGTAAACTAAGGCAAATACTATAATATTGATGTGGGCCACACTGTCACGGTATGCGGCGTCGGTGGCCACACCGCATCCGGAGGGATTTCATCCATTTAGATATGGATGGATGAAACCCTTGGAGTGGTGGAGATGCTCTTAGGTGAGGAGTCTCCTCCTTGGCTTGGCATTCTTGCCAAGTCAAGCCTTGTGAGTGAGTGTGTGGAGAGAGCTTGTATGAGGTGAATGTTGCATGATTTTGCAATGGAATCTTGAGTTCTTCTCCCCTTACTTACACTCTTGGATTCTCCCGTGGTGGAGTGAGAGATAACTTGACTTGTGTGCATATTTGAAGAGAGAACTAGAGCTCTTAATAGTCTTTGACTCTCTTCCTTCTTACTTGGTAAGAATGCCTCATTTTTCTATTTTTTTCTCTTTTCTTCTTGATTCTTGAAATTTAACGCGCAAGGGGACACGTGTGGGCAAGGAGAGACGAAGTTCCAGAGTTTTGGAGCGGAGAAAGCCGCGGATTGTTGAAGCAAGAAGAAGAATTTTTTTTTTGTGAGTGTCACATCAAATTGAATTGTGGTGAGAAATCATTGATTTTGCCACGGAATTTCGTGTTATTTGCTCACATTCAAGCTTGAATTCACAACTTTGAGTTTTGAAATTAGATTTGTGATCTTAAGGGGGGAGAAATCTGATTAAAAAACAATTAAAAAAAAAAACAAAACAAGAAGGGGGGGGAGGCCAAAGTCTGGCTCCGGCCCCTGGCCACTGGCCGGCCTGCTTGCCTGCAGACCTCTGTGGTGGCCGATGGCGGGGCGTGGCAGCTGGCAGCTGGCCAAGCTGCAGGCCGGCGGGCCGTTGCTGGCTGAGGCTGCTGGCCAAGGCTAGCTGGCTGCAGCAGGCCAGCAGCTGCAGTCGCATGGTTTTATTTAATTTTTTATTTAATTTTTTAATTTTGTTGACTTTGATTTTAATTTTAAATTTGATTTGTATTTTAATGAATTAGGATATTAATTAATTAAAAACCGGAGTTTTTCTATTTTAATTAATTAATTTCTTCTTATATTTCCTTTCCAACTTTGTGTCTTTCTTTTCTCCCTAAGAGGTTAATTTCTTGGGGTTGAGAAACACGAATTTTGGGGGAGACTTGGCTTTTATTAATCAAGAACAATACGAACCCGAAGATCTTATGAAACATTAAGGTATTTGGGTTCATTTAGAGGTTGTGTTGCACGAAATTTCCGAGGGGGATGCCATTGGAGATTGGGTGTCATGTGGAATTTCCGTTTGGCCTAAAATAAATTATTATTAAGGTCGAATTATGTTTGTCAACACATATTCCCGATATTGTTGTAAGGAGAGATTTTTGGGTGTAATGAGAAGATGAGAGATGTGTCATTTTCTTTTCTCGACAACAGGGGGCCCTTATTTTTGACCACCAACCGCAGGCGGATGCCGGTTGGCCGCGGTTAATTTCCATTTTTACTTCAATGTTGTTTGGGAAAGAGGATCCAGTGCAGTATTTGTATTTTTTTCTATATTTTGTTGTAGTACCTTCCTCCGTGGCGAGCTGTGGTGCTGGGAGTTTCCAGCATTGCTCCATTTTGTATTGTATTAGTTTGTGATAGGATTTTGTGGGGGTGAGGTCGGAGTAATGACCGACGGGACCCTTGTGTGTGCACCAAATGGGCGGTGCTTGTTTGTCTTTATGGTGAGGCTGAATTGATCACCAGCAAACCATAAGTTTGGTAATTTTGCAGGTGCAGGTTGCCCCTTACCTTTCTTTGATCCTTTACCTTGATATTACATCAGGTCGGGTTGTTGGCTCTAGTAACTAGACCCATTGCGGGTTTATGTTACAACTCGAAGTCAATATTATCGCTCTCCGTCTTCGGCAACATCGGAAGGTCGATCCTCAGACCTCTTGGACGTCGAACCAGTGGCAGCACCCGACGAGGCTTTTCTGCCTACTTCGGCGTGGGAGACTACCACTTGGTTTCATGTCCTTTGGATGGGATCCTTCGACGAGATGGAGGAGGAGACGCGAGGCGGCATTCGGGACCGATTTTCCTGTCGAGCGGGGACCATTTCCCTGCAAGATGGAAAATTCGGTTCAGGACGTGAATGAGGGAGAAGCTTCAACGCAATACCAGTTTCAATGACTGGTATGCGTTCGAGCTTCTGCCCCAACAGTTGAAGCACGAGGCCATTCAGACTTATGAGTAGTGGAGGGATGCTCATTGGATGGAACTGCGCTAGGTGGAGCGGTACTGGGAGACTCGGGTGCAGTTGGTGTCCGCGTTAAAGGAAGGCGCAACTTCCAGTTCATTGGCCATTCCTGTGGTGAAGCAGGAGCAAGCCGAGGATATCGTTGTGGTGGATGTGGAGGGGAGTTTCCCTGGTGAGCCTAGAGATAAGGCTCCCGCGCCCGCATCCGCGAGTATGTCGAGCCCGATTCTTCCACTCTCCCGGTATGCTCATGCTACCCAGGCGGCACTAACCTCTTTAGGGGCTCCGCCAAATTTTGATCCTCTGCACAAATTTCAACTCCATTTGGAGGAGGAATATGGAGATTTCCGCCGGGATCAGATGCAGCGGATTCAAGACTTCAGGCGGGAAAAGGACGACACACCTCGTATAATGTACACGAAGTTGGCGAGATTTGCCAGAGAATCTGGAGGTGTTTTCGTGGAGAGTCAGTTGGTGAAGGTGTGTTTGTCAAAGATTGACAAACGCCTTCTCGACTTAGCGCTGCCGAACATCATCATGGATTATGGCTGTCGGGCAACACTCGCAGAGGCATTAGCTATTGTGGAGCAGTGTGATCGTCTTTTGTATCAGCACGATGCCACTGATTTGGTGTCCTTGCTAGTGGATTCTAGCAAATCTTGGAAGACTTCGGTCGCAGCTACAGAATTGGCAAAGGCGGAGGTGGACAAAACCTTATATTGTTGGTCTTGTGGGCGGTAGGGCCATGCTAAGAAAGATTATCCTTCAATGCAAAACAAGGCCCAAACCGCGGAGAAGCCGAAGCGCAAGACAATTGTTCCCGCGCATGATTCGGCGAAGTAGGCTGTCAAACCTCAACCGAAACTGTTGAGGTGTTCTCACTGCGGGCGGAACAATTATGCGGCAGACAACTGTTTCGCTCTTCATCCAGAGAAACGTCTTTCTTCCGATCGGAAAGAAACGTTGGAGACAAAGATTGGCGCCTTGGAGGAAAGGTACAAGAATTTGGCGTCATCTGGCCAAATCTTGGAATGACCGGCTTCATCTGGAGCTTAGGCTAGCTCTTCCACTCCGGATTACTATATATTCGGAGCTTCAGGGGAGGTGATGAGTTTGGCAGCCGTGATACGTGCTCAAACTGTGCCACAAACCACACCTTCAGCCACAAGGGAGTCTGTGACAAGCTTACGAGCTCGGGACAATGGTCCTGCGGATCAGATTGGTCATGCACGGCTACCATTGTCTTTTGGATTGGCCGATGTTGTCCACTCTATTAGTGGTCGTCCGAGGATTGAGATTCCAAATCCGGCGACCGATATGGTTCAGACATTGGCATTAAAGGTGTTGCATACACCTTTGTTCACAGCGATGGAGTGGTCATCGCCAGAGTTCCAATCTGCTAAGGTTTTCCACTTAGCAAGTAGAATTTTGGAAGGGAAGGCATCCTCACCTTCTATGACTGTGGCTCAAGCCACCACGGACATCCCTGTCTCTGAAGATCCTGAGGAAGTGGCCAAACGGCGAGCGAGGCTTGCCGCGGAAACCATTGCGTCTTTTGATGCACACACCTCAGATGACAAGGGGCCGGCCATCTCTTATGACTTACCAAAATCTACGGGAGCAGCTTATCTATCCGATGTCGCTGCTCGACCTGCTCGTGAGCGCCACGACATTCGACCCGGTGTCGTGCGTATGGTGAATGACACCGGCATTTTGGTGGTTAGTCAGACTGGGCGCAATGCCACTCGGGTTGCTCCCCGTTGTGTGATGATGGATTTAGGGACACAACCGGTTATGATTGGCAAGAGGCTTGCCCAAGAGTTGGGGTTGGTGGCCAAGGACTTGGCTCCATGTCCATTCACCATTATCACATCCATCGGCCACGTGGAGCGGGCCACGGGTTATACTCGGGAGCCATTACAGCTTAGCTTCCGAGTGAAGCCTGGAGATCCACCCGCACCTCTTCTTCTCATGTGTACGGTGACAGATGCGACTAACTACGACATCTTAGTTGGTCAGCAAGTACTATACCCCTTGATTTTGGTTTGGACAACTGGACTGAGGAGGCTTGGATCCGACCAGGTTGGTCGGCTGGGGACGACCGCAGGGAACTTATTCCTATAGCAATCGCGGCGGCCGCGACCATAGCACCATTATCCATGGTTCTTGGATGTGATGCTATTGTGGATACATTGCCTTATGGTTCCGCATTGTTGGAGGAATCATTGGCATTCATGGGAAGTACGGACGATCAACGGGTTATAGCACCTAAGGGTGCATTGGTGCGCCATCCCAAGGATCCTCCTCCTCCCTGGCGTGATTCCACCGAGCTATTCCGGAGGTGTAAGAACATTGTCCTCTTTCTCGGTTCTACGACACCGGTCATACCGGATGCCGCATCGGCATTGGCGCATCCCATTTTAGGGCGGCCGCCAGACGAGGGGATTACTTTGGTGGAACTGTTTGGGGGCATCGGAACAGGATTGGCGGCCGTGTTGGAAGTTGGCCTCACCGTTCGACAATACATCTATGTCGACAACAGTTTTGTATCCATCCGTGTGGCACGTCACCATTTACCCAGTTGTTGGTGTTGTACCCACGTCAACTCCACCCGACTGCCATTCGTGGGTGCTTGGAACGTCTTCCTCGTGATATTACACTTATTAGCGATGAAGACTTACGAAGGTTGGGTCCTGTGGATTTGGTGATTGCGGGATGGCCATGCCAGGGCCACTCACGTGCGGGAGCGGGCCGATGTTTAGAGGATCCCAGGTCTAGTTTTTTCTGGGATTTCATCCGGCTCATGCAGTGGTGGTTTGCCCACCAACCTTTTCCTCCAGGGTACATATTCGAGAATTTACATTTGTTGGGAGACTCTCGAGACAAGGTGTTGGAAGGCCGACATTATGTTTCTCAACACCTTGGAGACCCCATTTTTGTGGATGCCGCGGGACTTGGTTCGTATTCCCACCGTCCTCGATGACTTTGGACCAACCTCGCACTGCTATCCACGTTAGCTGCAACATTTTCTATAGTGCCTCCACCTTTTGATCAAAAGGTGGATGACATCTTGGATCCAAATCGGACCTCTTTGCCGGTTGTTCGAGATGATTTTCCCCCGTTGGCATTGGTCAACAAAGTGGGGGCACCACGGAGGGTTTTTCCCACCTTTATGACTTTCTCACAATCATTCGCATTCCGCGATCAGGGACCGGTATGGTGTGGAATGCTCACACAAAAATCCATATCGAACCATTTGCCGACGAACGGGAGCGTGCTATAGGATTCCAGACCGGAACCACAACAGCTCCTGGTCTTTATGAGGGCCAACGGCGGTTTGTGTTGGGCCAAGCTATGGATCTTAACACCATGGTGTGGACTGTTGGTTTATGCCTTGCATTGCAACGACATCATGGTGACCAGTCGTTGTCTCTGGGGGCAGAGGACTCTGGTCAGGGGGCACAACGGTCCACATCCATGGAGAAGGGAATTGAGGCCATGGTTGGTGAAGCCGAACGAATCTCTCAATTCGAGCAGCATGTGATGGAGGAGCTTCACGCTCAACGGGTTTATACTGCTTTGGCTTCTTCGCCTCCGGTGGTGGCTTCATCATCACATATTGGTGGTGATGAAGGGAGGCCAAACTCAACTGTTGGCATCAAGGTTGGGGGCATGGCTAATGCCCCCTCCTCTGAGTAGCAGTTAGAGTCCGTGCCAGCACCAGGTGGGTCTCCTTTGGTGGAGAGGAAAACCACATAGTTCGATGATTAGCTATTGGAGTTAGGCCCTCATCTCACTGGTGCTGAGACACGGAAGGTACGAGCATTCATTCGTTCGTACCATAGGTGTTTTGCTTTTAGCCTTCAAGATCTTGAAGGCTACAAAGGAAAAAACCCATCTACATTCAACAGAAGGACGACCATCCTATTTTTCGAAAACCTTATGGGCTCAGTGTTCCCGAGAGGATTGGCGTCCAAGCTCGTTGCCGAGAGCTTTTGGCAGCAAGACTAATCGAACTTTCCAATGGGGAGTATGCTTGTGCTACGGTTATGCCATCGAAAAAGGATATCTTTGGCAATTGGACGGAGAAGCGGATGTGCGGGGATTACCGTCCAGTTAACCGGAAGACCAAGTCGGATCGGTATCCCATGCCAATCCCAGAGGAATTGTTCGATGCCATCGGATTTTCTCGAGTGTTTAGCACCTTGGACTTGAGATCTGGCTATCACCAGCTCCCATTACTTGTGGGAGATCGGGTGAAAACTGCATTCTAGGGAGTTGATCAAGATGGGAAGGATCAACTTTACCATTGGAAGTTTCTTCCATTTGGCCTGAAGAATGCACCTGCTGAGTTTCAGAGAGTGATGGACCAAGTTCTCTCTGGCTTACCCTTTGCTCGGTGTTAGATAGACGATGTGATCATCTTCAGCAATACACCACATGAGCATGTGAGGCATCTGCAAGCTGTTTTTGAACGGTTGCAGCAGTGGGGATTGCGCTTGCACCATGGCAAGTGCAAGTTTTTCCATGACCGACTGGCATATCTGGGTCATATGATTGTTCCAAGAGGTCTTGGGGTGCAGCAAGCTAAGGTGGACGCCTTGCAGAAGATTCCGGCACCGGTCGATGTACCGAGACTTCGTGCATTCTTGGGCTTGGCGAATTACTACCGACGATTCATTAAGAACTTTAGCTTGATTGCCAAGCCGCTGACCATTCTCACGAGCAAGGACCAACCTTGGACTTGGGATCGTGAGCAACAACAAGCATTTGAGACATTGAAGCAGAGACTGGGTACAGCTCCAGTGCTTCGACGTCCTGATGTTTCCAAATCTTTCCAGTTGCATACGGACTGGAGTTCATTGGGTTTGGGAGCAGTTCTCACTCAGAAAGATGATTTTGGTCGGGAGTATGTTGTTGCTTATGCTTCGCGAAACAATAACAGTGCGGAGGCCAATTATTCGTCCTATGAAGGAGAAGCTTTGGCAGCGGTATGGACTATTACTCATTTCCGACCATATTTCTATGGTCAGCGCTTCACTTTGGTGACTGATCATCAGCCTTTACGATGGCTCATGGAGTCGGATAAACTTACTGGCAAACTCGCCAGGTGGGCTTTATTGCTCCAAGAGTACGACTTTGAGGTGGTGCACCGTGTCGGTGTTACCAACCTGGATGCGGATGGACTCTCACGCAATCCAAGTCCTTCAGACGAGGACTTGACCGGAGCCAGGTGGCATGGGGATTGTGATCGAGAGGCGGTTCCAAGTTGGCATGCAGCTGCCTACCTCACTTTATTTTCTAGCTCTATTGTTGAGGTTCCGATACAGGGTTCGGATGATGAGACTGATCGACCTCAAACTATTGCGGATATATGGGAGGATCTTCCCGTATTGCATAAGCTTCAGCAAGGAACCTTTCCTTTGTCCATCTCAGCGATAGAAAGGGATAGGATTGGACATCGAATAACAAGGTTCCGTTGGAAGAACGGTTTGTTATTTCGATTGTGGTCGGATGGGACGAGGCGTATTGTTCCTAGACCGGATCAGAGGGCCTCCTTAGTGCGGCAAGTGCACGAGGAACTTGGCCATTTTGGCGTACGCAGGACACATTCGATGTTGCGTAGCCAATATTGGTGGACCGGCATGTATCAACAGGTTGCTGCTTATGTCGGGAGGTGTGAAGTTTGCGACCGGGTCAGGTCTAGCTTCAACATCTTGTCACCCAAATTACAGCCTTTACCTATCATGGAACTAGGCTACCGTTGGTCACTCGACTTTGCAGGACCGTTGGTTGTCACACCACGTGGAGCAAAGTACGTGTTGGTGATGGTGGAGCATTTCAGCAAGTGGATTGAGCTTGTCGCTCTACTCCAAAACTCGGCAGAGTTGGCCGCAGCAGCCTTTTTGGATCGTGTGTTGGCACGTTTTGGAGCACCGGCTGAGGTATTGACGGACCAAAGGAGGGAGTTCCTCGGTGCTTTTGAGGAGTTATGCACTAAGGCCCTTATAGATCACCGCACCACCTCGCGGGATCATCCGGAGGCGGATGGCTTGGCTGAACGGGTTGTTCAGACAACCAAGCGTGGCTTGAGGAAATATGGATTACTTCGGGGGAGCCATCGGGATTGGGACCTTATGTTGCCTTGGATTGCTATGGGCTACCGATTTAGTAGGCATGCCTCTTTGGCGTCCTACAGCCCTGTGAGGCCAAACCCCCCACCCTTAAGCGTCCGTAGTCCGAGTAGTGGGTTTGGGCTCACATTCCTCCGCGGTATTGGATTTGGACTTGGATGAGTCCATAGTGCAAGGTTCACCCTTCAAGTGGTCTTGGATTTAACTAGCTCCTTCATAAACCCAACTCCTTCATGAACCCAACTCCTTAGCTTCTAACTAAATAAACCCAGCTCCTTCGTAAACCCAGCTTCTTAGCTTCTAACTAAACAAACCCAGCTCCTTCATAAACCCAGCTCCTTCATGAACCCAGCTCCTTAGCTTCTAACTAAACAAACCCAGGTCCTTCATAAACCCAGCTCTTTACTTTCTAACTAAACAAACCCAGCTCCTTCATAAACCCAGCTCCTTCATGAACCCACAACTTTGTAGTTGTAATCCCCAACTACCTCACTAATTATTCAAGCCCTTAACTAATCTTCCTACCTAATTTTCCTAATTCTACTAACAACCCCTTTCTAATCACACAATTTTTCTCTAATCCTAAAATCCTAAAATCCTAGAGAGGAGAGGGGGAGAGAGAATTTCCTAACTTCACTAAGACTAACTAATCCACACAAGTATATTTTTGCACTCATCACAACATCAAGTGCTCAACTCTTAAACATGGAACTTGCAACCACGTGTATTCAAAACATGAACTTTAAGTACCACAAATTGGAATCATGAATTAACTTTAAAATCCTTCACGTCAACACTAATTCTACCAAGAGGTTAAGCCCTCTTCAAGGCTAACAAGCCTTGGCTCTCAAACTAAAAACTAAGCACACACATGTGCTCCAATATGGCTTCCCACACCCACACTTATAACTCGTGGGGTGCCTTGGAGCACAAAGGAAAGAGAGGATGAGTGAGGGAAGAATGAGGGATTATATAGTAAGCTTGAGGGGGTGAGCACCCTCAAGGCTCACGATAAGCCCTTGAGATTTCCTCCTACTTAGTAGGCGCCAATCCTATCTTCTAAGCCTTCCTCCCTCAAATGATCAACAAGGATCCTAATTCGAACATTTAACTAGCCTTGGCTTTCTACCTACCACACTTTACCAAACTTGGGATGCTTCAACCCAAACTTAGCCTCCTTCGCTTTCCGCCGCCATAACTTTCTCCCCTTACTTTCCCAAATCGTTGCTCACCATTTAATTCAAACCACGATGCTTAACTCGTGATTTGATTGGTGCTTTGAGAATTTGCTTATCCTCCACCTTGCATTCTTCCTTGGACCTTCCCCATTAAGTGGCCATGATGAGGTGGTCCACTTGTGCGCTCCATGTGATCCTCCATTCATCCCAATTCGAATGCACTTGCCTCTTGAGTCACTTTGGTTGTCTCCATCCATTTGTACTAGCCTACTCACTAACTACTCAATCCAAATTCTCCTTACCTATCCTCATTCACTCAAATCCTTCCGAAGGTAAAAACACAATAACAACTCACATCCTAGCCTCTTACAACATGGTACTTCTAAGACTAACATTTCACTCTTTTTATATTTTTGTGAAGTAACATGCTACTTCAAAGTGCATCAACTAACGTTTCAAGGGTCTAAGACTAAATGTGGGCACCCTTTTGGGCTCACAAGCCCATATCAGTTGTTGTATGGACGTAAGCCCATGCTTCCAAGTTCTATTTGGGAAAAACTAGCTCTTGTTGTGGACTTGGATAACCCAAACATTTGGGCAGAGTGTTTGCAGGAGCGGGCTCAATTCTTCCAAAAGGCCATGCCTATGGCCATGGAGAATTTGTCCATTGCTCATCACCGTGATACACTGCGTTATGCACGCATTCGCAGTGGTGTTTACCGACCTCAGTTGCGAAGATTCCGGCAAGGGGATTATGTTTATCTCCAACGTGAGGCGTCTACGATATTGGATGTCAAGGCGGGGCGTACTATCCTTCGGGTGAAGGAGTGTTGCCGAGTGGTTTGTTATTGTTGAAAGGCAAGGATGGCAGGGAATGTCACGAGCATTCCAAAAACTGTGCCCCATGTCACCTACCTATTGAGGGTACAATTCATCCTGAACTGGCCGTTGTGCCAGAGGGCCTTTCATGTTTCGTGTGCGGGGAGAAGAAAGGAGTGGCTACTATGCTCTTGTGTGATGAGTGTCAACGTGGTTGGCACATGGCATGCTTGAGGCCACCCCTGACTTCTCTACTATCTGGACAGTGGAGTTGTCCTCGTTGTCGAGGATCTTCGGTACCTAGTACTTCCACCAGTCGTACTCAATGATCATGTGTGGCTTTCATCGTGTTTTGCTTGCCCAAGTGGAATATGAGGAATTATGGCTTAAAGATGCTATCGAACGCGAGGCGGTGGAATTAATTCTTTGGAATCTGATGGCCAAACATCAGAGGCGATTAAGGATGGGGCTCACATTGCACCCAGCCTACAGTTCCTTGGGACGAGGTTCACCACTTTAGTTAGTAGCAGAACCATCCTTCATTATCCATACCCTTTGAATTGGAATTAGTCCTCGCTGCTTGGCCGGGCGCCATAGTCAGCTGAGGGGGGGCATGTGAAGGCGTGTTGTGTATGTATGGCTTTGCTATGTTTTAGTGTTATTTGTTAGTGGTGGTTGGTTGTGAGGCCAAACCTTCCACCCTTATGCGTTGTAGTCCGGGGGAAGGCTGGTTGCGCACATGTATCACCCCGTTGTCAACCTTATGTGGTTGCTCTGACGCACCCCGTGGCAATGTCAATAACACTTATTTTATTCCATGACGAGAGTTACAAGCATTTAAGAATGCTTTTACAATCTTGTCCTACTTCACTCATCCTAACTACACACTTAGTGACTACACAATCTCACCCATCTAGCTAATGTTCAAACCCTTCCCCAACTAGTCTTATTCAACCTCTAAACAATCTTCCAGTTGGGTTCCCTTTATTACTAGCCAAAACCTTTTCATCCATGGATGCACGGCATTAAGCCCCCCAAGTAGAGTTAGGTCGGACTCCCTCAGTCCTCGCCATTTTCCCGAGAATCTACGTTGTTCCCACGGCGACTAACCCGTCATTGCCCGTCATCCACGACCTGGGCCAACCGGTGGCTCCACCGGCCCAGCTGCTGCCTTCAACAGGTAACCTCCCAATGTACCATGCCCTTAGCTGCTGCCTGTGATTGAGGTGGGCTTCTGCACTTGCTTCCCGGCTGGAGGTCGGCCCAGAAAACTAGCAGTCACCCTTGGTTTGGATTCGAGGCCCAGCACATTAGTAAACATCCTTAGCGATTCTCTGTGGTCTCCTATAGACTCCGCAACCGCCTGTAGTGATTCGGCCTGGACCATCCCGCTGCCCTTCGCAATCTCTACTCATCTCCTGTTCAACTCAATTCCCGGAATGCCGCATTGCTGGTTTCTCTCATCCTCGGCATTTTTCACAGAACCAACTCGGCTAATCCCCCTACATTCTTCCTCTGGACTCAAGTTAAACTTCTTCCCGCAGTCGCTGCCTTCAAAAAATGAGCTTCAGTGCACCTGGCAGCTCGGCCATCTCCGGCCACCGCCCCCTCTGCCCGGTTCAAAGTGTGTAGAGAGAGCTCCCAGCCTTCGCCGAGGCCCTTTGGACCAGTAACTAGCTCCCGCATTTCCCGAATACATCCTCTTCGAGGGGGCCCAGCTTTAAGTGGACAGTGCATGAGCCTAAAAGGAAATCCTACATCCCAAGCCTTTTTGGTTGCCCTACCTAACCCCTAACTCTAACCCTTGATCCCAACCAGCTAAACCAAAACTAACCCCGGCCAAACTCATTAACCTAATTTCCTAACTAATTACTCTACTTCACAACTAACCAAGCCAAAATCCAAGCTAAAGGTTAAAACAACAACCCCACCCAAAGTTCACTCTTTTTAATGTTTTGAGATAACCAAATAAACACCAATTCAAATCCTAACAACTTGTAAGATCTAACACACATGTGAGTACCTCATTTTGGGCTCACATAATTGGCGACCATCGGGGGATGAATCCCATAATCTCTTGCTCCGAAGGCGAGTGTTGATTCAAGCACGATACTCCTTGCACCGACTTCCCGATGTACGTGTAGGGAAGCTCTCGCCATTCAAGGTCTCCAATTGCATGGAATTGTTGGGGAAGACCTCCCGAACAAGATAAGGACCCAACCAAACCGCATCGAACTTACCAGGAAAGTCAAGCTTCCTAGCATCTTGAATCATCACCATCATTCCCAGTCGTAGCGCCCTCTTTTTGTGCCTCTTGTCGAAGATGATCTTTCTTCGACGTTGGATCGCCTCGATGTGTTGAGCGGCCATTCTCCGTTTCTCGTCAAGCTCCTCCAAGTCAGTGAGCCTATTCTTCAATGATTGCTTCTCGGTAAGACGTGAACCAATGGCAACTCGAAGTGACTCCACCTCATACTCGATAGGAAGTGTAGCCTCTAATCCGTACACCAAAGAGAAAGGAATGGCTTGGGTGGTCACCTTGTATGTTGTTCGATAAGCCCACAATGCCGCCGTCAACTTCACGTCCCAATCCCTCTTCGAATCCAAAACCGTCTTGCGTAAGATGCTCACCAAAATCCCATTGAGTCGTTCCGTTTGACCATTCGTTTGAGGATGGTAAGGTGTAGTCTTCCTATGGTCAATTTGGAACTTGTCGGTCATTTCTTGAATTAAAGAATTCAAGAAATGAGTTCCCCTATCACTCACCAAAATCTTAGGCACTCCAAACCTTGAGATGATGTTCTCATACATGAACGCGGCCGCATGTGCCGCCGTGTCGGTCTTGACCTCTTTAGCCTCCGCCCACTTGGTGTTGGTCTTTGACTCTCTTCCTTCTCTGTGAAGGCGTGTTGTGTATGTGTGGCTTTGCTATGTTTTAGTGTCATTTGTTAGTGGTGGTTGGTACTCGAGCTGCAGTGACACACGATCGTTATTTACACGACAACACTGAATAGACAAAACAATGTAGCTTTTGGGGAGTTTGGTTTCAAGATTGGTGTTTTTTTTAATATAATTTATTGTTCTCAATTCTGATGGAAGAGGGGGGGAGTTTCTACTACACCCCCTTGGTAGGTGTGGAGAAACAAAATTCTTCCACCCATCATCGAGGAGAGAGGGAATTATCAAATACGAACATGCCTCTCATTCATCCAACATAAGAACTTGCCCCCCCCGTAGGTTTGTGGTTGATTCATCTCAAATGACTTAAATTGTATCAATTCAAAATATTCTAAACTGATTATGGTACCAAATAAACTAGAAATATTAACTTCCGGGGTGTATCCTATTTCAGGGCTTTAACGTTGGATGAACAAGAACTACGCTCGTATGTGATGATTCCCCTCTCCCATCAATAGTACGCAACATACGATGCAAAAATTTGTTGACAAGTACGAACCTACCCCAAAATTTTTACCGGAGCCTATTTGGAGAGGCCAGAAATGGAGAGAGGGAATCATCACATACAAGTGTACCTCTCGATCATCCAACATTAAAAAAAAATCAAATAACCTTCAAATAGAGGTTGCTATTTGTAGCTTATCCGGCACTAGAACTAGCTTTTAAGACCCCGTAGTACAGTCAAACCTCTATAAATGTTAACCCTCGGGAGTGGATCAAAGTTAACATTTATAGAGGTGTTAACAGTTAACAATTATAAAATTACTTTTTTGAGCAATATACAAATCTTAACATTTATAAATATAAGCAATTGTGAAGAGTCCTTGTGAGAGAATACCATTCATAAAATTACAAACCCAATCAAAACTTTATTCAATATGAAGTTTACAAATCACGGGTGAAATATGAATCAATGGTTCTTTGGTGAGATTCATCTGCATGCACAACTTGCAAATATTTCTCAATCTGCACCAACAAACCCACATACTTGGACACATCACATGAACGTGATTCCATGTACCTTCTAATGGTACCAAAACTAGATTGCAAGTCACTATAAGATGGAATGGGTTCCACCTCACACTCCTCTCCCTCACAATCATCATCTGAAGCGCATCCTCGTAATCATCCTAAACCCTAAACACATGTGAATTGAGGAAAATTGAGAGAGAGAGGAATGTAACTGGATGTGTAGTTTTTATCATCCATATTATGGTTGTATTTCATTCGTTAACATTTATAGAGTCAAATTTACAAAGCAGGGAGTACCATTTTGTTAACAGTTAACACGTTTAACATTTATAGTGTGCAATATGTGGGGAGTAGAAGAAAGTTAACATTTAGAGAGGGTTAACACTTATAGGTGTAACATTTATAGAGGTTAGACTGTAGTAGTCTACTCCAAGTCATGTGAGATGAATCGGCCACAAACCTACATATACGGGGGTCAAGTCTTTATGTTGGATGGATGAGAAGCATGCTCGTATGCCAAAAATACCTCGCTCTCTCTCCGTTGGAAATAGTGCTAACCCTGTTTGTTGGAATTGTTGTCCCTTTACAAGGCACCTGGCCTTCTTTGTTTCGGCCTCATGCCCTTTCTTTCTCTAGTTATGCTAATTTAAGTTAATTGAGGACCGGACTTTCAGCTCCCATGAAAGACCAATTTAAGGGTTCGATCCCCACTGCCGGCGGCTTTTCATGGTTTGTTTGACTTAATATTTTTGAAATTTAGTACGATCAACTAAACATGGAATAATAAGCAAGTGAGGTGTCCACATGTCTTCCGACCCAACTAACTTGATGACCTCACCAATTTTGGGTTATCGTACAGCCGCGTGAGTACTGGGCTCCTGATGTCAAACAAGGTCCGAGTTAAAAGTGGACACCTGGTGGACCCTTTGAAACACTCGACACAATTTCATATGAAGGGCCACTTCGCACAGAGGGCCCGTGACCATTACACTTCAAGCACTCTCATTGGTGGAAAAGGCCGAGCCGGTCCTTGTTCAAGCTTCACACTACGCTTGAGGGACCAACGGAGTATGTGAATGCACGATGGATGTAAAGTCTACATGGCATCGAATGGATCATGTTTCATGGTCATTTGGACTTATTTTCAAAAACCACCTCTTGGAGATAGGTCTAACACAAAACTTGGAGACCATGGCACTCCGAACGCTCATAACCGTTGATTTATTTTATTTTTTATCATGTGTGAGGACCCACATGAATAGAAATTCATTGAAATAGCATTTGGTTGAGGGCCTGGTTACATATGACTTCACACTACACTTGAGGGTCCGTGACCACACTACATGATTTTGGAGGTGTCTTGAGACGGCCTTTGGACACTTTCTTTTGGGCTCTCACAATTTCATGGTCACAGCTCTTGGCTCGTGTGTGAAGTGGCCCTAAGGACCCTAAAATTCCCGGCCCATGGTCTCCCGGTTTTGTGTTAGGCCTACCTCCAAGAGGTGGTATTTGAAAATAAGTCCAAGTGACCATGAAACATGATCCATTTGATGCCATGTAGACTTTATATCCATCTTGCATTCACATACTCCATTGGTCCCTCAAGTATATTGTGAAGCGAACTTGGACCGGCTCCACCTTTTCCACCAATGAGAGTGCTTGAAGTGTAACGGTCATGGGCTCTCAGTCTCGTGTGTGAAGTTTCTTTCTTTATAATAGACGGAATGTGATTTCCAACCAACTCTTTTCAAGTTATTTTG
Source organism: Polytrichum formosum (assembly GCA_964035585.1). Classification (NCBI taxonomy): domain Eukaryota; kingdom Viridiplantae; phylum Streptophyta; class Polytrichopsida; order Polytrichales; family Polytrichaceae; genus Polytrichum; species Polytrichum formosum. The sequence goes on along the minus strand of OZ037939.1, from coordinate 21,101,089 downwards.
TGTGGGTTTCAAGTAACGTAATGGCTCACAACACCAAGCTATCATTGTCCACCAAAAAGTTGCATTGCCAATGTATTTTCATTAGCTTGGACAAGTGCCACCCTAGGTCATAGCACCCATGCGTATAAATTTTTGACGGATGCATAATAGGAAAATAAAATAAAATAATCCCTCTTTATTTTAATGTCAATTCCATAATCTCATAGCCATATCTCAGCACATGTCCCCAAGTTAATTGTCCAAGCTCTTTGTCCGTGTTGTTTGTTGTTGATGATCATCCCCATAGTTGTTTAGAATTGCCAATGATTATGGTTGGTGGGTATGGCGTAGTTGGTCTGATTGCATCAATGTCCATTGGTCCTTCATATAATGTATAATGTTCCAAAGTACCATGTGTACGAGCAGCCCAAATCAGGCTAAAAATGCATTAAGTTAGATGTTCTATGTTTGTAAGAACCTCTCTTGACGCCAACACTCACCTAATGCCATCGCAATCCCACATATTTCTCAACCCCTAATCTTATAGGATCAAATCACTTGTACTCAACAAAACCATCCACCCATCCAAGAATTTCAAAAGAACATGATGCCATCCGTTTGGATTGGCGATGTCACCAATTCAATCTGAATGTGAAAATTCCGGGAATATTCCCCGGAATACTGTCAGTCTCACAGAACATTGCATGGGTCTGAATAATGTTATGTTGTACATGGAAGAGTCAACTGATTTTTATATTCTGATGAGGGTGAGGATCGAGAGTTTTGCATGAATGGACATTGATGAGGACACACGTGGCATCAAAGTAAACTGGTTGTGAGGATGCACGATTGGTCCACTAGAAATAAAACAAAAATATGCAACTTGGAGTAACGATGTCGTTGGAGCTTTGTACCATTGTGCCATAGGTTCCACCCATGAATGGGTTCATGTTTATGTGGTATCCCAGTGGGATATGTTCGTGTTTGTTATTTGACCAGATGGGTGGATACAATCATACACAAATGAATGCGTTGACATGGACATACACGAGACTTGATCGTTAGGCTTACTTATTGTTGACATTGAATTAGTTGGTTTGAAACCATCATGAGGTATTTTCGACTTCCCATTCTTGAAAATCAATTTCATTTCATTAAATAAGATGGGTTTCTTGAGCTACAATCTTACGTGCCCATGCCTTAAGACAAAGTCATCACATCCACTTTGGTGGTTGACTTCTAACCTTCAGTTTTTAGCCTTAGTGAGCTTGTGTTGTTGTTTTTGCCTTGAGCAATGTTAATATTGACCATAACATAACAAAGTTTGTTCACACAATGAACTTACTACACTAAAAAGGATATTCAGTGTTTGATACACTAAATATGAACACATACACTAAATGTCAATAACCCCATGAAAGTAAGTAACATTAAATGGAAACTCAAACACTAAATATCAACTATGGTAAGTTACATGTTTGAATTTAGTGCTAGTAAGGACATGAAAAAAAATAACAATGATAAAAGGAGAATTGCATCATGTCTTCCAACACTAATTATCAATGAATTGAAAATTGATGTTGAGCAAGGTAGGGTGGTAACAACATTAAATATAATCAAACACTAGATATCATATTTAGTGTAGTTGGTCCTACCTTGACACATATGGCACAAGCTATTGTCTCTTTGAGCCTATACAACATCAAGGCTAGCTTTAATCATTACATAATTCTATTATCTTACACTAAATTTACTCATGTCCTTAGGCACAATCTAGCCAATAATTAAGGATAAATTATTTTGTTTGTTAGATTTGTTATTACTAGTTTTGTGGCATGCCCTTCATAACATTATTCAAACCCATGACAATATTATGTGGGACTGACAATATTCCAATGAATATTCTCTACATTCATACCGAATGTGGAAAAACAATGAGAATATTCCCTATAATATTGTCAGTCCCACATAACACTATCATGGGTCTGAATAATGTTATGTTTACGTGTTAACCCTTGAAGCACCAATGGGCTCAATGTACACATATGTACACAATTTCTACGAGCTTTGTGAAATAAATAAACAAACGATCTTTTCGAATACATTATGAGGCTGGATCTTATTTAGAACATTATTCTATAATGAGGAGAAAATATAAATACTAAAGAATACATCATCGGTGATCAAAATACTACATATGTAGTTGAACCCAAATCTTGCATTTCATAATTACCACAAAAATAAATGTTTGTAGCTCAAATATATGTTTCTTTTGTATGTTGAGGCCATGTCAAGGCCCCATCTGGGCCTCGTAGAAGCTTAGGGGTTAACCCTTACACCTTACAGGACGCAAGGTCTCAATATTTGGCCATATACATAATTTATACGGGCCTCACTAAGTTCAAAAATATATATATATGTTCATATATTTATGGGTTTCAAACCTTATTTTACATATTGTCTTATGTCAAGGATAATGTGGAAATCTACTCATATGTGACATTGATAATCGAATCTTATTTGCATCCAAGTGCACAAATGGTGTATGTCTAAACTTATCAATAACGTCAAGGTATTGATCATTTTCAAAAAGTGTACTTGAAGAATAAACTGATTCTAAATAGGGTCACTTTTAACACAATCAACTAAAAATAAAAATCATGTAGCTCAAATAAATGCTTTTGTGCATACAAACAATGTGTATATTTGACAAATTTCATTTGACGTTCAACTTCAAATCTAGAGTGTCACATGACGTTTTCAAAAACAAGAATGAATGTCAATTGACATCTACATTTTCTTCTAAAACGTCACCTCAATGTCACATGCCTAGTAGTATGTGTCATTCCAATTTCTAACGTGTCAATTGACATGTCGTTTTTTTCTTCACAAGTCACACTACATGTCAAAATCTAAATTGTGCGTGTCAATTGATGTGCATTTTATTTTTGTGCAAGTTTTTGTGAGTCCAATGTCAAAAACTTGCAAAAATACACATTGCATACAAAGGCCTAGTTTAGACCTTTCGGATGCTTAACCCTTAGAGGATGTGGGGTCTCGATGTTGGCCATATACACAACTAATACGGTCTCACCCATTTCAAAAATTATGTTACACATATTTATTTGTGTGCGTATATATATATATAGAGTGTGTGTGTGTGTGTGTGTGTCACGGAGACTGGACATTGATGATCAAAATATATTGTATGTATATGCATCCAAAGGCACCCATGATGCGTATTTGAACTTGAATCTTCAATACGAATGTGTTCAACCAATCCAAAACGTGCACTTGAAGAATAAATTGATTTTAGATTGGGTCACTTTTGACATGATTAGCTAGAAAATGAAAAATATAGCTCATATACATGTTTTTTGTGCTTGGAGAAGCCCAATATGGACTTCTGAGATACTCAAGGGTCAAGGGTTAACATGCCATTGTTATGCAAGTAACACACCTCTACTGAATTGTTCTTGAATCTAGGGTGGAAATACTCCAGTAAGGAGATGTGAAATAAAAGTATACTCGTACTAGACACAATGATTAACATACAATGTATGTAATTGCAACGAAGGGCACCCATGATGCATATTTGAACTTGAGTATTATGAAGGTGTTTAATTGGTTGAAAACGTGCACTTGAAGAATAAGTTGACTTCATGTAGGGTCACTTTTGACATGAACTCAAAATGAAAAAATGTATCTAAAATACATGTTTATGTGCTTGGGGAGACCCAATATGGACCTCTTAGACAACTTTAGTGTTAAGGTCAAGGGTTAACATGCCTTTGTTATGTAACTCGAGTAACTTACCTCTACCAATTTGTTTTTTGAATCCCATAGGAAAAATACCCCAAAAATACTCCATTAGGGAGATGTGTCCTACAATGGCATGACATGACACCGTCACACAAAATCAACCTAAAAGCACATTGTAAGTACCGTGTTGCTTGCAAGAACATATTTGATGAAGACACGGAGGGTTCACTTAGTGCATTTTAAAAACGACGTGTGGCATAATATAGGGAGAATTAAATTCGTTTGACATAAAATTTATAAAAGAATTCCAAATAATGAAGGGTCCATTAAAAGTAGACAATCCCATTACAAGTAAGATAGATAGGTATAAAATATGGGCCATTCTTTTTTTGTAAAAATAATATAAGGGCTGAAAATAAGGATCCTAGGATGTATGTTTAGTATAATCAATTTTGTACACATGCCTCACGAGGGATGGATGAAAAATGACTCATCATTTACCAAAAAATGGATGAAATTGTAAGCCTAACCCTAACTCTCTTCCTGACACCTCTTGGTGGCTTCCAACCCTAACTCTCTTCCCGACATCTCTTGGTGGCTTCTCTCCCTTCTCTTGGTGGCATCTTATTTTTCATTTTTCCCGTGGCTTCTCATTTTTCGGTGACCTCTCTACTCCGACATCGTCATCTCCAACATGTATGTTCATTTCCAGTGCCACTTCTTCATAGCACACACGTTTTATTCAATGTTGGAGTCTTTTGTGATTTGCATGTTGTCCCTGCCATATTTGCCCAACTATTCAATTTTCTTTATTTTGCAATCTTTTTGCGAGATCATGGTGACGTTGCCTTCAATCCAACTTCCATCTTTGATCGCTCCAAGCTCTCTCTCATTGTGCAATCTCAACATCTTGTAGGTATTCTTTATACCCTTCTCTTGCCATGCTTTTTTCCACCACTTTGGCATTGCATGCACTTTTAAATGAATTTTTTTCATTAAAAGGAATGTAGACTACAAAAAATTGCAATGACATGGGCATTATAAGTAATGGTAGGGTGCAAAAAAATAGGCCATTTTAGAAAATTAAGTAATTATAGGGAGCTTTTAATTCATGCTTTGGAGGTAAATAGCCCCTAAACAAATACCCCTCCGCCGCACGTGGAGCACAAAAATCCTATAGAGTGACCCCCCGTGGATGAAGAGCATCACAAGTTTGAATCGCAACAACTGTATGTGATACATACTGGACATTTGTGTCCATTGTGAACATTGGGTCGAAGAAGACATGTCCACATCAATTTGGTTTTGTAAAACCCACCAAGGTGGTAATGATGAAAAGTTGTCTCCAATAGGTTGGTTGTTGTTTCACCCGATTTAAGTGCACTATATTAATTTGGGGACTTTGATCCCAGTGTAGGGGTTAGAGTTGCTTAAACCAACATTCCCGTGACTCATACACTAATAATCAACATTTTCACCCTCCCCTCGCCCCGGTTTGTCCTCCCCTTCGATAGATTTTGCAAACATTCACCCTATACATATGCTTGTGATGAGATGTTGTCATGCATCATTAAACACTATTTTATTTTATCTTAAATAAAAATAAAAATTGGTTGGACAAATAGGATCATACTCAAAATAAATGGGTTGACAATACATACAAGACTTGACCGTTACTTGCTTCTCCTTGATAGTGAAGAAGATGATTCTACGTGCTGCAACATTTGTTATATGGATAGCTTACCTCTACTAAATTGTTTTTCAAGTTCTTTACGTAGTAATTCATTTTGGAGATGTATCCTATGATGACACGACATGGTTACAAGCAACTCAAAATTGGTTGGGTGAGATTAAGTCTAACAACGCCAAATTAAAACTAGTTGCCATGAAAATGATGTGTTCTCTTGATAATAAAACATCAAAGGTTAGGTGGACCTCATCCAACATCCACCTTGTGCTCCGATGCACTCACATATTTGATGGCCATTGTCAAAGTTATATTGCCGGGTTGACGGGGGTTATAAGATTTTGCCGATCCTGAAATACTAGCCATTGGTTTCATCAAATTCTGACTATGGATGGTGGGGCAACCGTATCCACAGGGTGACAGTTGCCATGTGGTGTCCCCAACAACGAGCCCTCCTTCGTTTGCATGTCCATTGCATACTCTCTAGTACCCATCTCAACTTCATTTCTATAATGAAATAAATATGGGTTGGTTTCAAGAAAGCATAAAGCCCACACCATACCACTGCGATATAAAGTACTATATATAAAGTGCCCCATTTTGGAGATTTATCCCAAAATGAACATGACAAGACACAAGTACAAAAGGAAAGCAAAAATGGACATTGATGTACCACCGATGTGAATTTGGGCCATTTGGCCTTATAGTTCCACAAAAGCAACACAATGAAGGTGTGTGGGCCTTTACCTCGTGGTGCATATTTCTTTCAATTGGACACCTATATTTGAGTGGTATTTGGCAAGGCTTGTAGTCAAGAATGGATACCAAAAAGGGGCCAAAATAGATATGTTACATGAAAATGGACTAGATGCTCAAATCAACACACAATTATAGGCTCAGTAATGAATATAATTGGAAAGGCCTATGTGATCATCTAAGGAGAAAGAGAATATTGACTTGAGCTCTTATATCTTTTGCATCTCATCTCCGATTATGGAACTAGAAACAAGAATCTTTGTGGTTCACAATTGCTAATTGGACGAATGAATATTCGATGTGATATGACAACTATAATGATTTGCAAAGTTGCAAGTGCGCATAATAGTGCTACATGTTACCTTTAGCACGCTACAAGATTTGATGGTCACTTTTGTCAATCATACACCTATATTTGAGTGGTATATTGCAAGGCTTGTAATCTATGACAAACACTACAAGGATATGCGATTGGACTAGATTCTTGAAAGATAGCACGCCTTTGTAGCTCTTAACAATGAACATAACTATGAAAGCCTATGTGATATTCCAAAGACAAAGAGAACATATTACTCTAAGCTATTATAACTCTTGCATCTCAACTTCAATTTCAAAACATGGAAATAACAATCTTTGCATCACACAATTGCTAACTAAATGAGACGATTCCCAATCCAATCTAACAACCATAATGATTCGAGGAGTTGGAAAATGTGCACAACAAGGCCACATGAAGTAGACATGTCTAATTCAGTTACTCATCTTAAATGAACACCTACATTTGAGTGGTATGTGGTGTGATGTGACTTCAAAAACAAATGCCAAAAAGACATGTCTTCAAAAGAAATTGGATTGCATGCTGAAAAATATAATAACCATTGCAAGCTCAATATGCCACACTGTATTTGTGTGTGTGCGCACACGTAGTGTGGGGTTGGGGAGAGCTATACAACCATTCAATAAGCACCGTAATAGGTCCGAGATGACCCTAAACTACCGGATGATGGTGGAGGGATACCCAAATCTCAAGGAAGAGGTTGGCTGTTCGAATCCCGGCTGTGAAATCTCCTCTCTACCTAACAAAAAATTTGCCAGGTGGTCAACTGCCTCATGTGCTTTGGCGTTGGCTTGTCGGCCTTCTGTCTCAAAAAATAAATAAATTATATATATATATATTCACACGAGCTCCAAAAACATTACAAGAAAGGTGGCTATGACCTTGATTTGGATTTGCTAAGTTAACCATCTCATACCGATCATGTGTTTCATGTTCCGAGGAGAAGTGGGGTAGTTGGGAAGAAAGTAACCATTCAAGTCCCTTCTTCCTTTACCGTATTACAGGCTCTTTATTGAGGTGCTCATGTGGTGATGAAGGAGAGGATTCGCAAGTTCGAAACTCAACAACTTTCTGCGATACACGACAGTTAGTGTGTCCAATTGTGGACACTGCTGCAGGCTATCCCGGTGAAGGATTAAAGAGAAGGAACGGAAAAGGGAGTACCTATATATCTACATATAACATAAGTATGCTGACGTGCCTTGTGATCGGGGCAGAGGCTGTCAGGGCCAAGGCCAGGCCAGGCACGGTCAATAGCAGCGAGGTCTAGTTGGAGCCTGTCATCAGGCCAACTCCGACAGTATAAGTACTTTTGTTGGGCAAATTGACAAATTCCGAGATCTGGACAGGGATAGAGAGAGAATCAAGTCTTTTTTTCTTTCTTTCTTTTCCCTTATTACAGGCCTGGGTTCCTTGGAGGCAAGGGTTTAGGCATCTAATAAGGAACGAGTGTATGGGTTGGTTCTCCCCAATCCTTTCCTTTCAAGTTCCATGTGTGTGTTGGTTTGGTTTCGTGACACCTAACTTGCCGAGGGTTTCGTAACACCTAACTTGCACTCTAACCTCCCCCAATATCATGCATGTGGTAACTAAAGTGTACGTGATATTAAGGAGGTTAGTATTGTTGGAGCAAGCCCACTTTTCTTGAATTTGCATTTGCATTTGCATTTTAACATCCACAATGCAAATGCAAATGCATGAAATCCGCCCACTCATTGACGTACATGGCCTTCACATGTGAAATTTTATGACAAAAGCCTCGAACTCCTTGCATATGTGAGAGATATGCAAGGAGTGTCGCAACCCTTGCTAGCTTTCCTTAACTTATCTTGTCCGCTTTCCAACTCTAGCAAGTGTCACAAGCGCTAACCTACACATCCCACACACGTGCACGGTTAGCTCCCTATACCGCGGGTCACCAAAGCCCATGGCTTGGTCACCAAACCCTCATACACATGCATTCGGGACTCTTTGCTTAATAGGTAACCAATGGTTAGATGTGGATTTCCATCCATGGAAATCCACTCTTGAGTTGATCATTGTGTTGCCAAAGCAACACTACAACAACCCGAAGCATAGTTGCCAACTATGCTCCAGGGGGGTCGGTCGGCGAAGCCGCCTCACCCATATAAGCCTCTAGGACTCTAGGCAAGACCCCTACCCCACCGTCAAGAAACCTTTTGTCTCTCTACCTAGAGTTGGGGCTAAGTAGACATTTTCCCTTAGCTGTTGGGGCTAGAAGCCCCCCGCAGCTTCAGACTGCCATAACTTTTTCTGGTGATCTCTGATGCTATCAAGCAACCACTCCATCTTCCGATGGTCTTTCACTCGCCCCATTCGGGCAAGTATTGAGGAAGTTATGGCTGTTCAAAGTTAGGCAGTCCCGGGCTCCATTCCTAGGTCACTGCTGTCCCAGGGCGCTGTCCCGGGACAGTGCCCCACTCAAATTGCCATATCTCCTAGCTCACACCTCCGATTGAGGTGTTCTTGAGCATTCTAGAATCCGCATGCCATAAGCTGCTCATAGCTAATGACCTTATCCTTGTGACTCCTAGTCTCCGTGAGTGGGAGGTGTTCTCAACGCCCGGGGCCTTCACCCAGGATCACTTGGGCTCACCCACCCATGGCGCCACAAGTCCTGGGTGTCACTCCGGAGTCCCCTTTGTGCCCATGGTGTTGCGGGGACTCCTCATGGAGAGGTGCGCGACAAGGAGGATTGTATATAATAATAATAAAATTAACCTTCGACCTACTACTTTTCTCTAGTATCAGCTAGTTATAGATGAACCATACAAGTTTGAGAAGTAACCGGTTGAGGCTTGAGACTTCAAAAAAGTAACCATCACAAATGAATCGGACCACTTTGAGAAATAATCAGTTAAAGTTCACGACTTCAAAAAATTATCGATCATTTTAGAGGAAATTCAATAGTTAGTATTGAAAACAATGCAGGATGAATGACAGTTTTGCCTGGGCCTACATCTGCATCTTGGACGGAGGCCACTTTTCATTCCCGGATGCAGATGCAGGTCCAGGAATGATTGGGCTTGCTCTTAATATGCACGCGTGATGATACAAAACTAGTGTAGCATGTGACATTATGGTATAACAAAAGTCAACATTGCAATAATGACAATGATGAGAAATGTGATGCATGAGAGCGTGTGGTTTGAAATATTTGGTGAATTACTTTAATGTCAAAACTTGTGATATATGGGAGGGAGTTGTGACAACAAGGAGGGAGATTCAATTCTAGGAAATCCATTCCCTAGGATTTCAGGATATAATAGAGGGAATGTTATTATGGAGGTTAGGGTGTAAAAAAACATGCCTTCAATAGGTTGGTTACTTATTCATCCCAATTTAAGTTTCATCAAACCAATTCAAAGTCTCCAACCCCCTATTCAGGGTTGATTTTTTTTGTAATATAAAATTTTGGAGTCTACAACAAAAATCATCGTTTTCACCCTCCCCTCCCCCAGTTTGCCCTCCCCCTCGGTAGGTGTTGTAAACCACATTTACCTCGTGCAGAGTGCCTACTTTTATTACTTACTTGTGCCAGAAACCGGTCATGGGTAAAATTTTGTGACACCTATCGAGTGGGGGATGAAAGCATCGATCGATATTGTAAAATTATTTCAAACCAAATCAATCCTTAAATTGGGGCCCAAGTTTTTTATTTAAAACAACCCGTACAAACTTATAAGGGACATGTTTTTGCCATCCCCCTAGGTATGTGTTGTGAACCAAAATACAAGAACCAATCAGCCTCGCAACATGAAAAATGAGGGCAAGGGGAACATCTAGGCATAACATTATTAAGCAACATGCATTTGTTCATGTGGGCCTTGAGAATATCACCACGAGATGTCCCAACCTCGTGTAGATTCAGACTTGCATATTCAAAGAGTAGTTATGTCAAATGAGAGAGTTATTCTCAGTTAATTGCTTATCTACAACGACACTCCTCGGTCTTCCCTTGTCCCCAATTTATGTGAGTAATTTCAAACTCGTTTTTATATGGTTGTCATTCAAATCAGTTAGTACTTAGTTTCTTCCACGTGTTGTTATAATGTAATTCACAACATTTATTCTTGAAGGACGCAAATGTCTTTATATATGGCCGGGATTTGCAACATCTACATAAGTTCATCTAGTAATAATTTCTGGATGAATTAATCGAGAGGGTGGGATGGGGGTTGTTTTAGAGTGCAGGTTGCAACTTGGCGGGTAGGCTCTCATTGTCCCCTCTTTACTAATTTAAAAGTAAAGAGGAAGACATATGCACATGAGAAGCTTGCATTCATTTTCAAAAGTATTGAAAGTCAGCCAATATGTTAATGACACATCCTTTACAGTTAAGGCGGAGAAAACCAGCATAGATTATCTTGTAGGAATCCTTCACAAGTTTGGTATGATCTCTGGACTTGAGATCAACTGGCATAAGAGTGTGGCGTATTGGTGTGGCCGAGGTGGGTGGAAAAATACCAATGGAAGTGGGCTGCTACTGGAGATTATCAAAACTTCTAGGCACGCCATTTGGTCGTCAATTGGAATTGCAAGACATTGATCAATTTTTGGTAAACATGGTTAAGGGCAAACTCAAGTACTGGAGTTCTGGACACCAACTTGTCACTTGCAGGACAACCCTCATCGTTAACCAAATTTTGATGTCATCCCTTTGATATTTTATTGCAATTTGGTCTGGGTCAAAGAGAGTTCTTGGGAGGATTAAAGCTCTACTCCGCAACTACCTTTGGTATGGATCAGAGAGTACAACTAGAGCGCGGGTAAGTTGGGATGATTGCACGATGCCTAAGAAAGTAGGGGGCCTTAGTCTTATATTGCCAAAGGATGCTATGAAAGCCCTCATGAGCAAATGGGTTATTCAAGCCCTACTTCCTGGCAAATCAAACCTTCAAATAATTTTGAGATACCACGTTGAGCAGTTGCAACCTTCCCACCATGATCCATGGGGTCCCTCCTCCTTATGGTTGTTCTCCCCACAATTCTCTACAAAGGGTTGGTCCAAAGTTTGGCACCATATTACCCAATCGTGGAAGGCGATGGCATAAACGATGGCATACCTCTCCTTGACAATTCCAGAAGATATTATGCAACTCAACCTTTGGTGGAGGACGGAATACCAAGATTTATACTTTGGCATCATCATGAGCATGGCCTACACCTTGTACAAGAATGGATTAAGGTACTTTAAGGATATTGGGACCCAGGGAAACATGACTTTCTGAATTGGGAGGACGTTAGAGTAAAGTTCTCCTTGGAAGAAGTCCATCAAGATTTCTAGCTTAAATTAATTGAATTCCACGGACCTTTCCGGGATAGGATGCTCAACCAACAAAATGCCCAACTCACTTCACAGGAATGGATTGGCCTTTACAAGACTACGGAGGATGCATTACCAGAATGGGTAATCTGCGTTGGTTACCTTAAGGAACGTAAACATGGCCCAGTTCAGTTTTAGCATCAAGTTCATGAATACTTTCCCCAAATCTACCGTGGGATTGCAATATTTTACGCTTACTGAAATGAAACCGAACACCGAGAATGCAATTCCATCTACAGCGTTTGAGGGCTAGATGACGCGCGTTAGGGTGGATAGCCTCACAAGACGTAGCAACAAAACCAAATTCAACTTTTTCTATGGGAAACTTGATCACTACAAACATACTTGTAATCTTGTAGGGTTTAGGGTTTTAGGGGTAATGTCGTGATTTGATTTTTATTGACATTAGTTTGTTTTCAAATATATACATTGGTAGGGTCTAGGTATTTTATAGTCCATTAAATATAATACATATGTTAATATGACATAATCTTGTATATATTGTTGTTGTTTGTTAACTATTTTATTCAATTATAATTTGAACAAATTGTATGTTTTAGATTTGAGGGTTTTCATTTTTTTACTGTTAGATTGATTTTGAAGACATGTTATGTTTGTCCTTGTTTTTCTTGTTTATTGTGTATTCTAGGCGTTTAGATTCTTAATTAATTATACATATTACCTTTTGTCTATCAAAAATCCCTAGAATTGAAGGCCTTAATTCAAATTTTTAATAACCGATTTGAAATTCACGAATATATAAATAAAAGACTATAACACTATGTGATTTTTTCCCCATTTTTATGAATTAAATTACCATAAATCCCCTTAAAATTATAGACAATGGATGGAATCAGTAAAATGTTGATGATATATGTACGTATTTGGATGAAAATGCATATAATCATCCATACATGGCTTCGTCGCTCCAACAGCTGTAGCCAATGCTTCTCTCTTGAATTTTTGAAAGAAAGCCACTGGTGTGCATGGGGACGGGGGTAGATTAGGGGGGAGGCCTCAGTGTCCTGGAAGATTTTTGGGCATCATTCAATCGGTCGAGATCCCTGGTGTTTCCAAGTCCAACTGGTTACATGTTGTACTCTTTGAGCATTTCTTTGTTAGTTTGAGACTTATTCCATAGATGTATTCCTGTAAAATGATCGGTAACTTCCCCGAAGTCCGGAACTTCGACTGGTTATTTATTTCTCAAACTCAACCGGTTGATCAATCTGTAACTAGCAGGCGGTCAGTTCTCCCCGTTCATTGGGAGGGGGGCTTCACCTTCTCAACAAACGACTTGACCCGGGCACCACCAACTTAGCTCTATCCTCACTGCAATTCTATTGATGAGGAAATCATCGTCACATATGAATGAATCCGGATGAAAGTGTATAAGAAGTTAACATGAAGCAGGTGTCTATGGTACTGCCCTGCTGGCCTGCTATTATTCAATGCAACTGTTTTCCTGGGCAGCTCGCGTTAACTTCTCCCACACTGGGACTCGTTAAACAACACTATCTTTCCAATCAAAACCCTCAGTTCGTCCTCCGGATGCAACACAATGCATTAGCTTAGGGCCGGTTCACACGGGTCCCTAGTCCTAAGTCCCAAGTCACACGAGGTCAATCCGTGCAATCTCGGCCGTTGAGAGTGTGGAAGTTGGGACGGACCACTTCACACGGGTCCCGAGTCCTAAGTCTCAAGTATAACATGGATGCTTACATGGCAACACTTTTTGGAGGTGAGGCTTGGGACTTGTGTTGAGAGTTGGGTGGAGCAAAAGCTAGACCCAACTCTCACTGCAAGTCCCATGAATATTTATATATATAATAATATAGACTCAAATTTAATGATACGTAACCATATTCTAATGCTTTCTTGAGGTTCAAAAGTTGGGACTTTGCCTCCATGTTGGGGGCTTGCTAACATAAGTGGGACTTAGGACCCACATACCAATCAAATATCATGGCAACATTGAGAAAAAATGACTAAATAACATATGCACAAGGTAGATGTGTACGATCCCAACACAACAACAACATGGACGCCTATATTTGAGTGGTACGTGGTTAGGTGCATATCTAAGAACAGATGCCATAAGACATGCATTTAAAAGAGATTGGACTGCTTACTCAAAATATAATAACCATTCTAGGCTCAATAGTCAACATGGTTTTTTTGGGGGGGAGGGTTGACCTACATAACCGCTTAATGAACATGGGAACCTTCACTTTCGGTAATGAACAACATATTCACATGAGCTCCAAATATTATAATGTAAGTGACTATGGATTTAAATATGCTAATCATCTCACCCTAATTGCATGTTTCATAGCCTATGAGAAGAAGTGGATGTTGGTCCAAGACGACCCTAAACTACTAAATGATGGTGGAGAGATACCCAAATCTTAAGGAAGAGGTTGGCGGTTCGATTCCCGGCTGTGAAATCTCCTCTCTACTTGACAAAAACTTGCCAGGTGGTTAATTGCCTTGTGTGCTTTGGCGTTGGCCTGTCGCCCTTCTGTCTCAAAAAGAAAAGAAAAGAAGAAGTAGATGCTAAAAAAAACATCCAAATAACACACATCTACCTTAGGTTACCTTATCTACTGACCTAGCAAGGCAACAGTGAAGACCATCCCCAAAACCAAAGCCAAGGACTCGGATGACTTCCAAATGGTATAACTTGTGTGCGTTTCTATTCCTTGCACAAACACAACAAGTGCCCACTCCAAGTGTTTCGGTGTTGTTTTGGCACCAGTGTCCCGGGAGATTTTTGGGCATAATCAGTCAAAATCTTGGTGTTTCCAAGTCCAACTGGTTACATGTTGTGATCTTTCGGTTTTTCTTTATTAATTCGAGGTATACTCCATAATTTCCTTCAAAACGATTGGTAATTTTCATGAAATCCTGAACTTGAACCGGTCATGTCCCAAACTCAACCGGTTCATCTGTAACTAGCGGTCGGTTCTCCCCGTTCATTGTTTAACACTATATGTGATTTGGTTGCTCCAAATCTATACAAGACCGTCGACTGAGTGAGCCTCCACCCTCTTTTCTGACAATTTGTTGACAATCTCTGCCCCTTTAGGGCACCCAACATCACCTTCTACTACCTGGCTGTCACCTTTTGCAAGTGGCCAGGCTTCAGAATTCGACAATAGTTATTAAAGCACATTGCAGCTGAACTGCCGATGCTGGTCAGAGTGTAATAAGAAACCCAACACATTACATGAAGCCCTCATCAAATTGCAAAGTGCATGGGACTCATATGGTCACCATTCTTAGCCAGAATGTCTGTTTTTGAGTGGTATACTTATGGCAAGGCTTGTAGTCAAGAATGCAAATCTAAAACACATATATAAACTTGAGATTGGATTATGTGTTTGAAATATAGACATTATTATAAGGTCAACAACGAACACAATTGGGAGAGTTTGTGTAATCATTTATAAAGAATGAGAATCTCTTTTATGCATTGTTTTGTATCTTTGCTATGATTCGGAAACTTGAAATGACAATGTGTGTGATTTGCAATTGTTAAATGAGACGAGATAACTACATACTCGACCCAAAGATCATACACGTACGTAGGTTTTAAAGTATGAGAAGTTGAAAGGCTAATGGGGACTAAGAGTACATCAAAATGGTGTCAAACCAACTAATTTCCTAGAGTGGCAGAGTGCACTAGCCTCTGTGGGATAGAGGCTAATGTCGACTTGATGGTCCAATCAAAAGAAAGACTTGAGACTCCCTTGGACTACATTCTCAAATAAATAGTGATTGGAACTTATCTCCAGTGGAGTTATATAGGGGGACACTCTATCACAAAGTGTGCCTCGTTTTCAACTACATCGTAAGAGCAAAAGTGGCATAATCTATCATCTCTAGAGATAGGGATAACCGACCACCGTCCAATTTCAATGGCAAGGATATGACTCAACATGCGGTAAGCAACAATGATCTTGTATTTGTGGAGTTGGAAGTGCCCATGGTAGGATCACATATCTTACACCTGACTTAACAAATCCCTTTTGATCAACATTTGAACCAAATGTTTGGTCCGATCTAGTCCGATCCACACGTTACATTGTGTTGTGGGTACTATCTACTCATGTGTAGCCACTCACTTTGTGCAAGTGGTTGCATAGGTCCACAAGAGTGTGACTTGCAAGTAGGCAGTGTGCTAAGTTAGGGCCGGTTCACATGGGTTCCCAAGTCCCACTCATGTTAGCAAGTCCCAACATGGAGGCAAAGTCCCAACTTTTGATCCTCAAGAACCATTAAAATATGATTAATTATCATCAAAGTCGGATATTGATTTTTTTATGCAAAAACATGTGTGGGACTTGTGTTGAAAGCCATGTCTAGCATTTTGCTCGATCCAACTCTCAACACAAGTCCCAAGCCTTACCTCTAAAAAGTGTTGCCATGTAGGCATCCATGTCATACTTGAGACTTACGGCTTGGGACCCGTGTGAAGTGGTAAATCCCAACTTCCATGCTCTCAATGACCAAGATTGCACAGATTGACCTCGAGTGACTTGAGACTTAGGACTTGGGACCCGTGTGAACCGGCCCTTAGTATGTACTTCCCCAACATTGGTTTTGGGTTGGCCGGCGGACTATTAGGAACCAACCAACACACACAGACACGGCCGGGGATTCGTGGCACTCAAGTAAAATCATCCATGTGGATGAAAAAAACGCAGGAATCATCTAAATGACTATTTTAAGGCAATTTGATTCCGGAAATAGAGTCAAAGGCCCCGAATTAGTCTAGTGATGTCACATTTGAATGAATCGGCCCTCAACCCCATAGGGGGGCTTTTTTTTATTGGAGCCACTTCATCCACGATATCTTGGATGGATGTTCCTTAGTGAGTGCCACGAATCCCCAGCCCACAGACACACACAAATACATATGTGTATGGACATATATATAGATTAGGGGCTTGATTAGGCCAATGCCACCATGATAAGATAAGTTAGGAGTGAGGACCTAGAATCAAGGCTCTTCCGAAGTCCATACATTCTCATGTGTGTCATTTTCTATGGCGGTATAGTGACTTTGCAAGACCGTGAGTGGGGGAGACCGTATATGAGTAAGGTACGGGGCTTAATGTGGCCACTCTTCTTAAATGGACGCCTAATATTTTTTAGTGGTACAATGCAAGGCTTGTACGTAACTACGTATGGAACCAAAAAAAAGACTTGTGTCATGATGAGATCGAATTGTGTGCTAAGAATGTAGTTATTATTATAGATTCGAATATGATTAAGAATGCACAATATGTGATCGTTTAAAGACAAATATGCTTTCATTTGAGATTTTATGACTTCTGCATGACAACTTTGATCTTGAGAATTAAAGTGATAACATTTGTGATTCGCAATACTTAACCAAGAAAAACATTTTTGTGCTTAATTTGGTTACTTATTTTAAATGGACACATGTATTTGAATGGTATGTGGTGCGGTGTGACCTTAAGAATGGACACCAAGAAGACATGTGTTTAGAACAATTGGATTGTGTGCATCTCAAAATATGATAACATTCTAGGTTCAATAGTCAACATAGTTGTGTGTGTGTGTGTGTGTGTGAGAGAGAGAGAGAGAGAGAGGGGGGGGGGTATACGATTGTATAATGAGCACAAAAAACTTTTCTTTGATAGATGATAGATATGTTCATACGAGCTCCAAAAATTGTGAGGAAAATGGTTGCAGCTTCAATCGATATTTGCTAACCATCTCGCAATAATTGCGCGTTCCATGCCCTAGGAGAAGCATGCTAATCCAAAAAAGAAGTAACCATTTAAGGCCCATTTACCTTATCATGTGGAGTTGCAAGTTCCCCGCAATAGGGCCACATACTTGTCTTATTTTTGCAAGGGACATATACTCCTTTGGTAAGATGACTTCACGGAAGTGCAAATTCAATTTCATGAATGTTCCAAGCTACTTCATTAATCTTCCAACTCATGTTTACCGGAGTGTTCTACCAATTTCATGAACCTTCTAAATCGGTTCATGATTCTTCTAAACCAACTTGACATGTGGCACACTTCAATTTCACGATAGTGGACCTTTACCTCTAACAACTTCATGAAGCTTCCAAACCAATTCCATATATCTTCCAAACCAAGCGGTTCTTGTATTCTCAACTTCTCAACTTCGCCTTCTTGCTTCACAACATCCGGTTGTTGGTGAGAGCCTTTGTTTTAGGTCTAACAATAGAATCGATTTGAAAGCAAATTTGTGTCCCCACATAAAACTCTTCACTTCTCTAACAATGATACAATTCTCTGATTCTCTAGCAATGATATAGTTCTCTACATGCTTGGGTTCCCTTACAAGGTTTTGTAATGGTTACGTGCCTCAAGGCCTCTTTTGCACAACTCAACATGTAATGATAGTATGTTTTGTTTTCACTCCGCATTCTTTGTGTTCACAAACTCAGATACACATATTGTATTAAGATTCACAAAGTTTCTTCATATTCACAAAATTGTAGATAATCATAGAATTTGCATTTTTTTTTCATATCACTCGAGTCGTCTAGAGTGAATAAACCAAAGTGAATAAATCAATAAACTTTGAGTGAATAAATCCTTTGGATCAAGCAAAGCCCAAAATATTTTTCATGGTTGAGTTTGCAAAGGGATATTTGCTTTTTGTTGAGCATGTTTATATTCTCATCTATATGTGAGACGTCCTTGTCAAGTTGGCTCAATTTTCACATGTGGTGAATCTCTACCAATCCGGAGTATTTAATGTTATTGAATTGGCATTTGTTATTGTCCAACATATATATGTTGCTTATCATTTCAAAAAGAGACATGGTTTGTAGGTAGGACCAACAAAATTTGAGTGAATAAATCAGAAATTTTCATGATTATCTACAATATTTGAATATGATTTATTCAATTTGATCACTCAATGATTTATTCGGATCACTCAAGTCGTCTCCTAGATAATCATAGAATTTGTGGGGACCTATTGTAAGTGACAAGACGTTGTGACTTTGTTGGTTCATTTACAAACACATAATTAGTTTCAATCTATATCACTCGAGTCCTCTCCTACATAATCATTGAATTTGCGGGGGTCTACTGTAGCTATGCCTAATCGCCCGCGTAGATATAACTGCATAGATGATGCAATTCGCTTGTGAATCGTACATTCTATCTATAATGGCGGCTTAGCTTATGTTGGCACAAGTGAATGTTACAGTTGTCCTTATGAGACTTTTAGGAGCATAGCCAAAGCTTTTGAAGAAAATGGTCAATTAGTGCCCAAACCCAAAGGTGGTGTTCTCTATCCAATTTTATAAGATGTGCACATTCAATGATTAGTAGAGAGGCTTCGTGTAGATCCAAAGATCACCGTAGAATCTCTCCATCGTCAGTTGAATGAAGCTTTTCAATTCCCATGCCTTGTATCTATCAATTGTGTTTCAAAAGTCATTCGAAATCAAGCTGGATTTACCCTCAAGTTGATGCGCTATGAACCAAACAATTATAACAATGAAAAACATCTTAGAGAGCGCATAGAATGGTGTCAAAGGTTTTTAGAGCTCAATGGCGGTGTGGTTGATGTTGTATACATGGATGGGGGTGGTTTCAATTTACATTTGACACGTTGATTTGGAAGGGCTTGTCAAGGACAATGATGCCAACGAATTCGTCCAACTCAAAGGGTTCAAAATTTATCTTTGGTCGTTGCAGTTGGTTGTGAAGGAGTCATTGCACACGATGCCACATTTGGCACCTGCAATACATACAAGTTCTTAGAATTCATTTAGACCAAGGCCATTCCTAGCCTTGATAGACAAAGGTTCATCCTCATGGACGATGTCCCATTTCACAAATCTTGTGAAATACAACAAACTTTTGAAGATGTTGAACATATATGCTTCAATTTGCCATCACATGGTCCATATATCAATGTTGCATAATGGGTATTTGGACACATCAAAAGCCATGTCCGACGGAATGATCTCCAAAATCATCAAACATTACTCCTTTAGAGCAGGGGCGGAGCCAAGATTTTGACCCAGGGGGGGGCTGACCTCAAAATATGGAAATATTTAATGCATATTTTATTTTCAAATCTCAATAGGTGGTCGAATTTGATTATTTATTGAGAGATTTGGACTCATTGAGTTGACATCCCCATAAAAATATGATAATGTCATTAATATCCAAAGCTTTGGCAATGGTTTTTTCGATATAAATGACCATAAGATCGACCATCGAATCATCGCCAATAAACATCACCAGTAGTAAGCAATGCCCGATTTTCCTTCAATGCACTCATAGAAAACATTGCGAAAAATAACCACTATCGTTTTCCCATTGCGGTTCTTTTGACCAGCCTGCTTTGCAATTGCCAAACGACTGCAAATTCTTTTTGGTTTTACCAACTGAAATTTTAGGAATTTGGGGGACTTCTAATATACCATTGGAAAGGTCTTGAAAACACCTTTCCAACGGTGTATTATACGTCCCAAAATTTTAACAATGCAGTTGCAAAACGAAAAAGAAAAATATGTAGTTGTTTTGGCATAGTTTTCTATTGTCGATGTCAGGGGGGCTGAGCCCCCCCCAGCCCCCCTGGCTCTGCCCCTGCTTCATAGTAATGACGACGTACAAGAAATCACTGGAGACATGGTGCAAGGTTGGATAAAAGAGGTCAATAGAAATTTTGGTAGAGTAAGTCGCGGGGAGCGATTAGGAGAATCTTGTACATGATATACCGTTTTTTGTGAATAAAAGCTATACAATTCATGAATTGATTTTGTATAGTTGTTCACAACATGTAGTGAAATTGCTTGAAAGTTCAAGTTAAATTGGCTGTCTATATAGTGTACTTGGTTTGCGATTCCAATGAAATTGGTGGAACCTATTGCTAGATTGGTTTGTAAAATCATGAAATTGAGCTCGCACTTCTGTAAATTCCTCTTCCCAAAGGAGTATATAATGTTACTTCTTGCGTGCCAGGGGACTGGCATACTATTACTATAAGTAGTAGGTCTGATGCAGCAGGGTGCATGACATTTGGGTCTGCCAAAAGGCAACTAGGGCGCAGAGAGAGAGAGAGAAAGAGAGAGAGAGAGAGAAAGAGAGAGAGAGGGAGAGAGAGAGAATGAATGCTGGTACCGATGAACATGGAGTGATCACGGATGAATGTGGTGATAGGTGGCCTATTTAGTACGGCTGGGGCTGGGTCGTAGGGGGGGGGGCTGACGCAGGCCAAGTACGCTTCCTCGGGAGTACCCCCCTCCCCTCTTTCCCTGCCACTGTGTGTATGTTTGTCAAATCTCATTTGATGTTCAACTTCAAATCCAACGTGGCATGTGACGTTCCCAAAAACAAAAATGAATGTCAATTGACATCTACCATTTTCTTCTACTAAAATGTTATCTCAATGTCACATGTTCAGTAGCTTGTGTCATTTGAACTTCCAACGTGTCAATTGACGCGTGGTTATTTTCTTCACGAGTCACGCTACATGTCAAATTCTGAATTGTCCGTGTGAATTAGCGTGCATTTTGTGTGCGCGCGCAAGTTTTCGCGTGTCAAATGTCAAGAACGTGCAAAAACTTTGTCAAAAACACACCCTGTTTCCTGTCCAAGTGGGGAAACCTAGCCGAGCCTAGCCTTAGCCGAGCCTAGCCTTAGCCGATCCTAGCCCGCCTAGCCTAGCCCTAGCCTAGCCTGGCCGAAGGCTACGCCCCAGCGTCCATCCCGTTTGTCCGTTTGTCCGTGCAAAGCTGGACGGATGAAGTGTGGATGAGTTTCTGTCGGATGCAGTGGGCAGCGGGCAGTTGCAGCACAGGGAGAGAGGGGGGGGGGGGTGGGTGGGTGGGCAGTGTACTTGGTTTCTAGTGTTTTCCTACTTGTGGCAAAGGGTGGCTCTCTCAAACTTTGGTTGAAGGCATGTGGCATTGTGGCTCTATAGGTAAGGTAAACGGGTCTTAATTGTTACTTCGTTTCCGACTACATATATTGCCCCAGTTAGTGCATGTTACTATTCGGAGTTACACTGTGCAATAGCGTCTTACTCATGAGTTCAATTTTTATAAACGAAAAGTTCAATGGGTTGTTTGGACATAATAGAACATAAATGACTTTGCTTGGTAAAATATTATATTTTCATTATATGGTTATATCATTGTGTAGCTTTGAATAATAACACGTGCTAATTGGGATGATTAGTGTGGCCCACGTCTCCCAAGGCAGATGTGTGTAATTCGGTTACTTGCCCCTAATCGGACACCTATATTTAAGTAGTATGTGGTTTGATTTGGCTCCAAGAACGGATATCAGATAGATATGTATTTGAATGAGATTGGACTTCTTGTTCAAAATACGATTACCATTCTAGGTTCAGTAGTCAACATGATGAGGGGGGTTACCCAAGTGACCAATTAACAAGCATGAGAATCTTCACTTTGATAATGGATAAGAAATTCATACAAGCTCCAAAAGTTATGAAGAAAATGGATGCAACCTCAATTTGGATTGGCTAATCATTTGGTACTAATCGCATGTTTCATATCCTAGAAGAAGTGGGCTAGTTGAAGAAAGTAACCGTTTAAGACCCATCTACCTTGTGATATGAAACATGCGATCAACATCATATGGTTAGTAAATCCAAATCGAGGATGTAGTCATTTTTCTCATAATTTTAGGAGTTCATGTGAGTATCTTATTTATTGTCAAAGGGATGATTTCCGTGCTAAATAAATGGTCATATAGCCCCTAGCCCCCCTCCCCCTAATTATGTTCACTATTGAACTTAAAATGGTTATCATATTATCATATCATATTATTATTGTTTTTTATATAATTTAAAAATTTCCTCTCCTTTCTTCTTCTTGCATTTAGAACAAATCTGTCTTCCTAATTCCTAAGTTACGTTTAAGGAAAAGAGACACTAAACCCTAAATGCACTTCTAAGGGTGAGGAAGCACTGAAATTATTAGATCGCCAACGAGAAAACCAGTGGGCAGGGGCGAGGTAAGTTGGGTGGCGCATGGATGGATGATGAGGGGATGGGGTGGCTACCTACCTACCTACCTACCTACCATCCTACCTACCAGCACACAGAGGGAGGTACCTTCCTGGCCAGCGTCTGGGAGGGGGCTGCCCGGACCGACCCCGAGCTGCCCAGGGGAAAGGTGTGAGGAGGGGGAGGGGAGAGGACGAGAGGTTTGTTTGCCGAGCTCTCCACGCTCTGGCTATGGCGGCCTCCTCTCTTGTGCTCGCTCGTCGTCGTCGTTGTTGCTGGTGCTAGAGAGAACGCTCATGCCGCTGAGGCCTGGCGGGGTGCATGCCGTACCGCTGCCACGGCCAGGAGGAGTCGACAGTGCGTCGCGCAAAGGATTTTGGTGCGGAGGCGATCTCTGTGGACAGGAAATGGTGCGAGGGCCGGCGGAGGGTGGTTTGTGGATGAGGATCTGGAAGCGAAGCCGCCTGGACGGCCTTTGCGAGCTCCGGACGGCGTAAAATGCACGTTTCAGTACCGTGATTAGATGGTGGGAGGGCCGTGAAGACCTGCGGTGGTTCCCTCGTGCCCTGTGAACGTGGAGAGTGGTTAAGTGGTGCGCGGACGGACGGACAAGGTGGAGGCGGAGAGACCGAACGATAGAGAGAGAGAGAGAGAGAGAGGAAGGGAAAGGGAGGAAGGGAAAGGGAGGAAGGGAGAGGGCGGACGGAGATGAGAGGAGAGGAGCGGAGTTGGTAGGGGGCGGTATTAGAGAGATTAGAGGAGTAGAGCGAGAGGGAGGGGGAGGGAATGACATGCATGGGCAGCAAAGCGAGGAGAGGCAGCAGCAGCACATGTGGTCTTCCCCTTCACAACGTTCCTCTGTTGGCACCACCGCCGACTCCGCTGACCAAGCGCGCATCGCCAAGGTTGCCGCTTTGCTTTGCTCATATTCGAGTCCCTTGTAGGCATCTATCTTCCAACTTTAGGAGCGTGTTGGTCTTTAGGCGCCAGAATTAACATCCGCTCCGCTCGTACTCTGCTGTGTAAGCTGGGCGCTGTGGCTGGTTGAAGTCCCTTCTTCTTCCACGGGCATGTCTTATGTGGGCGTTTGTTTCTATATCGGCAGGAGGCATTCATCTCTGCTTAACGTGAGCGGCAGTGTAACGGGACAAGTCTTCCGAGAGTCCTTCTCTGGCACTCTTTTCAGTCGAAATAGAAAGGAGGACGCTGTACTTCTTGCCTGTCAGGGACGCGGGTAAAGCAGGCGGTGGGAAATGCTTGTATTTCCGATCGTCGATGCGCAGGAGTTGCTTGTCATATGTTGTAACCTGGGCGCTTGCTCTCTCTCGTCTGGTCAGGGTCAACTTTTGAGCAGATTCTCTCTCTAGACCGTCATCTAGGCATTTGATGTGTATTTCTTGGCCGTGAAGAGTCATATCGGTGTCTCGGCGTCCTAGATGGTGCTGAGAATGGATTTGTGTCCTTGGGTCAGATGCTAACCTGGGCGTTTTGACTTGGTCAAGAAAATCTCTATCCGCAACTCTAAGAACGAGTTTTTCATGTTTCGTGACGGATCTTCGTTTCTAACATCCATGGTCATTGCATCGAACATCAAGCTCTTGGTTGGTGCACTCGAAAGAAGTATTAGAAGCACTTGCCGACTAACTTACCCGCACTTGATTCTCTTGTATTCAAGAGAACTAATCTGGCACGGTAGGCACGTGGACTGCCGTGTCTGTTACATTCGTACTGGTGAAAGGACTTCCCTGCTCTTGAGGAGAGCAGCCGTTTTGCAACAGGAACAATTGTGTCTGAATTGTTAGCGGTATCAGCTCGAGATGCTGCGATTTTATGAGGGTACGGGCAGTGCGAGTGCTATTACGACGTCACCTCTGGTCGATGAACGCTCGTCTCTACTTTGCTGGGTCTTCTTGAGGGGCTTCAGTGAAGCAGAGAGATGAAATGTTGGGTAGCGCTTGTGTTTCTCTCTATTTGCAGTTTAGCAAAGCAGTGGTGGTTTGCGTGGCGGTGTTTCTGCAACCGTGGCTCCAAGGGATCTGGCGTTTTAGGCTCCGTACATGTTGACCTTTTCAGTAAAAGTTGGCATTATTGCAGCTGCTCGATGTTTGCTACCCAAGTGCGTACTCTGCGAGTTCATGCAATTGCTGACACGCGTATTCTGTTCGCAGGGAGGTCGTACACTCAACATCGGCGATTGTGCTTTATTTCAGGGTCGGAATGCACTTCCGTATATTGGAATTTTGCGCAAGGTGACTTTGGAAACGGTTGACAAGGAGGACGCTAAGCTGACTGTGAATTGGCTGTATAGACTTGCTGACCTCGAGTTAGGAAAAGGAGGGCCATTAGAGGCGGCGCCGAATGAGATATTCTATTCGTTTCACAAAGATGAGATATCTGCAGCATCGTTATTACATCCGTGCAAAGTTGCATTCCTACGAAAAGGAGTCGAGCTTCCCGAGGGAGTGTCTTCTTTTGTTTGCCGAAGAGTATATGATACAGCCAGCAAGTGCTTGTGGTGGCTCACAGACCGAGACTATACCAATGTGAGTTTCCGCTTGCACCGGTACTCGTCGGCTATTTTACGCAAATGGGTGGCTGCGTGTTATTTATTGTTCAAGGTGGCTTATTTTGCGTGAATGGTGGTTACAATATATTTATTCAGACTTCCAGAGTCTCAACAATTGCTTTTATGTTGGAGTGCGTATGAGCTGTCGGTGTCCAAAGCGCTCGTTTCTATGCTACTTACTCAAGGACCTCTGTACCTGAAAGGCCACTAGCGATTGTTTTTCCAAGTCAGGGAATCCCACTTTTGTAGAGATGACAGTGCGTGGCCTGTATGCCACTGGTGATTCTGCAGTATTGCTTAAAATTCTGTCTTAGTGAAGAGCAGGTCCATGGTCGTGCTTTATTTCCCGCGTTGTACATCGTTGATGTCCGTGCGTGGTGGTTGTTGGTTTTGTTGAAGTTACCTTTTCTGGACCTTATGTTTTGACTTTTGTCCTGTGAGTAGTGCAGCCCCTCTGGTTATGATGGTTAGATGCAGGACTCCTGTCCTTCCTTTTGGCAGGACCTTACCTCTGAAAGTATTTGTCGTCAGCTTCCTCTGAAATTGCCGGAGATAGAGTTTGGCTTAGCAGCTGTCCGGAGAACACAAGCATGCCTTTGCTTATGAGTCCAGAGATGAATCTGACGCAGTGTGTACCTGTACGCTCAGGAGCATCAGGACGAGGTAGATCAGCTTCTGGATAGGACGAAGCTGGAGATGCAGGTGGCTGTACAGTCAGGAGGCCCTTCACCGAGAGTGTTGCCAGGACCCACAACATCACAAGCGTTGAAAGCGAGCGGTGAGAATGCGCAAGTCGGGTCTTACTGCATCCCATCGAAGGGAAAGAAGAGAGAGCGCTGCGACCAAAATTTGGACCCAAGCAAACGTGAACGGAATGTGAAAGTTGAGGATGCAGATGTTAGCCCCCTGAAGCGTGAGCGCAGCATGAAGCCTGAAGAGCTCAGTAGCAATCTGGACAAGGATGGGGCCCTTACAAACATAGCTGGTGTGGAACGTTTGTTTCAGCTGATGCAGCAAGATCAGAATGATGGCAGCCGAAAAGTGTCAGATGTGGCTTCACGTCGCACGATGCTCGCAGGTGTGATCGGCAGTACAGAGAAAGAGGAGTGTCTAACATGCTTTCTGCAGCTGGGAGGGTTACGGTTGCTGGACGAGTGGTTACAGGAAGCACATAAAGGCAAGGTGGGCGATGCGGGCAGTCCCAAGGAGGGTGACAAAGGTGTGGAGGACTTGCTTATAGCCCTTCTGCGAGCCCTAGATAGATTGCCTGTAGATCTGGAAGCCTTGAAGACATGTATTGTGGGCAAGTCCGTAAACCACTTGCGGAGTCATAAGAATCCGGACATACAGAAGAAGGCCAGGAAACTGGTGGACGTGTGGAAAAAACGGGTGGATACAGAGATGAAAGCTTCAGGGGAACCGAAATCAGGCGCAGGTCATGGCATTTCTTGGTCATACAAGCAGTCGCCGTCAGAGCTAGTGCATTCGTTGTCTATGAAGGGGTCAGGAGGCCCTGCGGAGGTGGCCGTGAAAAGTTGTGGAGCTTTTGCAGGCAGTGCAAAGGCTGCTCCAAACATGTCAAATTCTGGAGACGGTTGTACAAAAGGTGGGAGCATGTCTGGGGGTGGGAAAGCAGGATCTCCCACCCTTCCTGTTTTGAAGGAGAACAACTCCAAGCAGTGTGCAGGGACTATTGATATGCAAGGGAACGGGGTGAAAGAAGAGAAGAGCAGCAGTTCTAGCCATTCCCCAAGCAATGGGCATTCTTGGGGTAGCGGTGCTGGGAAGAGTGGGAGCATGACGTGGAAAGATGAGGCGAAGAATGTAGCATCGGGTCCTGGAAACTCCAATAGCAAAAATCCTGGCGGGGGAGGTTGTCGACTTACAAATGTGCACAACAAGGGCCAACTTGGAACAAGTCCATCCGGTGGGTCGAAGGAGGTTGCATCTGGCAAGCCTCTAGTTTGGGGCAGGAATGTTAGTGCTGAGAAGGTAGCAAGCCCTGCTGGATCTTCAGACAAGAACAGTGCGGATCTGGGCAGTGCACAACAAAGACTCCTAGTGAGAATTCCAAACCCTGGGCGGAGTCCTGCTCGAACAAGTGGAGGATCTGGAGATACCCCCGGCAGCAGAAGTTCTTCCCCAAGTGTTTCTGAAAGGCTCCTATCCGCAAGTTTGGCAGATATGAATGGAAAGAGTATGCCCGAGCCCTCTCTGGGAGAAGGTGTTGAAGTTAAAATTGAAAATGAGGAGAAAGTCAGTATTGATGGGAAGACAAATCTTCAGGAGGGTGAGAGGTCAGGGGACGCCGGGTGTATTCAAAGGAGAGTAGGGACTCCACAGTCCGAGTCTATGTCTAGAGAGCCTAGTGCTCACCTGGAGTCAACCACAAATAATTCTCATGTGCACAGCAGTTCACCTGAGGGATTTGCTGAAGGTGAGGTTATTGGGAGGAAGGAAGGCGGTGCCTCAATCACAGGTCCCAATATAGGGGAGGATGCATGTGCTAAAATTTCTCAATCCTTGCCTATGGAAGTGGATGAAGGGGCAATGAGTTTGTTAGCCAGTGTGGCAGCTGCAGCTGAGGACTCCACCAAGGGGAGTGCAGTCAGTGCTGATCAAAGAGTGAATGGAAGTTCTCGGAGGGAAATCAGAGAAGAGAATGAGTGTTTAGTGAGAAATTCGACAGAAGCAGATAATGCAGGGCAAGTAGATATGGAGGTGGATGCAGTTGCACAGCAGCGGGAGCAGGGGCTTCAGGGTTCTGCCAGTCTTGTAGGAGAAAAAGGAGCACTACAGAATCAGTCCAAGGAGGAAAAGAAAGGAGCTGAGAGGGGTGAGATGTGTGCAAACTCACATGAACAAGCTGGAAAGCCAGACCTATCTTCAGGTTCACCCGATGGAGCCCAGTCATTGGACGGGCTTCCCACTGATGACAGACGACAAGACCATCTCTACACCAAGTTATTGAATGAGCGGAGTTTACCGAGAGAGTACAAGATCAATGGGAGAAATAGTTTGGAGAGTAAACTGAGTGGTTATGTTGGACATATGAATAGTAGATTTGGTAAAAGAGAGGTGGGATTGGAGGAAAGGAACCTGTCACGAACACATTCAAGGGTTGGTAAATCTGCAATGGAACTTTGCAATGGCCTGACAGCTGGAGGTGGAGATTATAGATCCTGCTTAGGATTCGCATCTCTAGACACACGCATGCATGAAGAGAAAGAGGGTAAGCGGAGAGGTCAAGAATTAGGGCAACCATTTGGGAGGAGAGGTGATGCAGAATCTCAGCGTTTATCAGATTCTACATTCCCAGAGGAAGATGTAGTTGATCTTGCAAGGCAGGCTGTAGCAGAGGCGGAACAGATAGGAAAATCCAACTCCTCATCAGAACGAGACGAACATGAATCAAGACCATTGGGGATGGGCAATGGCTGTGAATCTAGGGAGCCAAGTATTGGTGACACAGCTAGGAGGGACAACAGAAGAATGTCTGTGCTTCACGATCAGCCAAACGATTCTGGCGGTGGTGGTGGTGTTCGAGACCAACAGTATTCTACAAGAAGTCTGGGAGGTCATGTGGAAGGCAGTAACGAAAATGCACAGGACAGGTTGGATAAGGTTGGCAAGGTTTTGGAGGGTACAGGATTTGGTGATGGTGAGGAAGTGAACCAAGTGTCAAGTGCAGGTAGGGTATTGGATAGCAGGAATTCAGTTGTCAGAGGACAAGAAAATGATCTGGTTTCGGAGACAGGCCCAGATGAGGTGAAAAGTGTTGATGATAGTGGTCTTCTTTCCAGAGCATCATCCTTCCGGCCTGTCCAATCAGAGGGTGGGAATACCCTCTCACCTGCTGAGTCCCAACTTGTGTTGAAGCCCACCACTCCTCAGCAAGCTGCTGAATCTTCTGGACCTAGTGACACTGCTGTTGGAGGGAGTGATGTGTCAGAACGGCCAGATTTTGATTTGAATGAAGGGTTTACAGGTGAAGATAGTCATCAGGATGATGCGGCAACTCCTGTACCTTGCTCTCCTCCTGTTGCTGCTCCAGTTCATCCCTTAGCATCTGCTATATCTGGTAGTGGTGTAGCTGCACCAATTGCTGTGCTTGCTGCAACTAAAGGGTCTTTTATTCCTCCAGCTAGCCCCATGCGAATGAGGGGGGAGCTGGGTTGGAAAGGGTCTGCTGCAACTAGTGCGTTTCGACCAGCAGAGCCTCGTCGCACCCCAGACAGGCAGAATTCTAATGCAGAGAGCCTGGCTTCCGATGCAAACTTGAGTTTGGCTGGCAGCGTCCCAAAACAAGGTCGACCCCTTTTAGAATTTGATCTGAATGTGGCGGACGATCGAGTAATGGAAGACGTGGGAGCAGCTGCTACAACTTTGTCATCTCAGGGGTCAGTCCTAGGGATGTCCATGCAGAACCATTCCCTTCCATCGAGTTCAGTGTCTGGTATTACATATGTGAAACAGGATACTCCGTCTTTGACTTTCTTGAAACCAGAAAGTTCTAGTTCAGCTCATCCTCTGTCAAACGGTGGAAACGGACCATCGCGGGTGAGCAATGGTCAAGGTCCTTGTAGCGGGGGGCAGGGAGTTGTGCGGCCAAACTTGGACTTGGATTTGAACCGCATGGATGACAGCGAGGAAAGCGGCCCAGCATTTCTAATGGATCTGCGAGCAGGTGTGGAAGGAGTGGGGTCATCAGCACGAAGTAACAACAGCACGACACAAGCACCTAGAAGAATGATGGATTTTGATCTGAACGACGGTCTTGAGGAGGCTGGAGTTGATGAGGCTGTGTTGCAATCTTTGCTAATTAGAAAACCACCACCAGGAAACAATTTAGGACCATCACCCATGGCAATGTCAGGTCTGAGGATGGGAGGGGAAACGATGACCTTGTCTCCATGGTACCCTGGACCTACTAGTTCTTCCTTTCCTGCTATTTCTCTACCCTCTTTTCCATCTGGCAGAGCACCTGATTCTGGGTATCATCATCCTGCAGGCCATTCGTTTCTGAATGGGAATGTTCCACTGACAAGGACAGGGAGCCCTCTGAATGTGGAGATGTACCGATCAGGACCTCAAGCTGGAGGTCCCCCTACCATTGTTTACCCTCCTCCACAAGGAACATTTAGTGGCCCTCCAGCAGACAGAATGACATATAATGGTGGTGGTAATTACATCCCTTTTCCAGTTTTTGGAAATCCTCCAGGGTACATATCTTCATCAGCCCCCTTCACAGCAACCTCTGGTCCATATGGCAATATAGCTGGAGCACTTCCATTTCCTGAGAACACTTCTCAGTTGGGGAGTCCTGCAACAATGACAACATCTTATACAAGACCTGCCTATGTGATGGATGGAGGCCTTTCAGAGAACAATGGCGGGGCATGGTCCAGACCTTGTCTAGATTTGAATGCGGGTCCAGAGGCTGCTGACAACGAGAATGTGAGGGAGGATATGATGCATGTGAGATTGCCACCACTCCATCCAGGTCATGGTGGGGTGCCAGTTTTCACTAACCTGCCTCCACCGGTAAAGAGAAAGGAACCAGAAGGAGGTTGGAATTTTCCAGGAGGTTTCTATGGAGGTGGAGGTGGAGGGGCTTATAGGCAACCAGCTTGGCGATAGTTTTATATTTAAATCGGGTAATTTATGTGTGTACAGCTAATTTCATATAGCTTCCAGACTCCCAGCTTGAGCCTGTCAAGGAATTTTACTCACTAATGACATCGGCTGCAAGGTGCCTCTGATTGTTCAGTAATAGCACACTGAAGTGGAAGGATGATCATCTTTCCTGTAGCAGGAATTATCTCATCTTTGCCCCTTTTTAGTGAGGAGGATGTTAGGCCAGGATCCCGCTTGCAAGGTGGTGCACATCCGTTGATGGGGGATGATGGGGTTGTAAACAATGAAGAGTGTTTGGGTTGACTGAGAGTAGGATATTCAAAATTCGATGAGACAAAGATGGCAAACATGGCTTTCCTTCCCTTTGGTGGCAGCATGTGGTGGTTTGTCATGATTTTGGGTGCTCTCAACCTCCCTGCCCCAGAGAACAATTTGTTAATATCTGGCGGTCACAGCCTTGCAGGCAGTCGTGAGATCTGTGTAACTGTAATTGTTTAGGACAAAATTGTAGGATCGAAACTTTTTCCTTTATTTAATGTCACATCCAGCCTGTTTCAGGTCTTTGGCCGTGTACCTGACATCAATTTGACTGCACACATGTGCTATCATGCTAGAACATTATGTGCAACTGGCACAAGAGCCTGACAAAACTTGGTCTACTTTATGTACTTTGTGCTCCATGATCATGTGTTGTGAGGTCCTTGGATTCCTTTTCTCAATCTTGGTTGGTGGACAATTTTGTCACTGGCAATATAGTTGAGATCTTGTGTCTTATTTGGGCTGGAGTATCTAGTGTGCAATTCTTCACTTGGAGGTAGTGGAGGCAACTTATGTGACTTATTGGAAAGTGTTATTGAACCACTGTTATGCAAAGTGTTCCCGAGACGACTTTTCTTGGTTAAAGGGTTTGGCTTTACTCCAGATGGCATCATCGGAGCACATACGGGGTTAGTCCACTGCATTCACACACATTGGGGTAACATTAGGTTGCGATTTGTGTTGCTTTGTGGGGATTTGGGCGAACCAACCCATACACTCATTCCTTGTTGGATGCCTAAACCCTTGTCTCCAAGGAACCAGTGGTTTCGCCCCAGCCCTTTGTGGGAGGGTCCAGTGTCTGGGGAGTTTTTGGGCATAATCGGTTCATAGGCTTCCAGCACTTGGACTTGCATCTGGGGCAAATTGGTTAAACCTTCACACCAGATTTATGAGTTTTTCAAGTGATTCATTTGATTTGTAGTCTTGGTGAAGAGAAGGCAAGGTTTTTGAGATAATAGAGTTATCCGTTAACTAAACCCCAGTTTAGTAGGGAGTTAGTTGCTTTGCATGCAAGACTTTCCATGTTCGGTAAGTTTAGGGTGCATGATTGGAATCAATGCGGAGGCTTGAATCCGGGACATTCCATATTGGTTCATTGGGTGCCAAACTCGTTTTGGCATGCCTTACCTTGCCAAAACGGGTTTGGCACCCAATGAACCAATATGGAATGTCCCGGATTCAAGCCTCCGCATTGATTCCAATCATGCACCCTAAACTTACCGAACATGGAAAGTCTTGCATGCAAAGCAACTAACTCCCTACTAAACTGGGGTTTAGTTAACGGATAACTCTAATGAGTTTGCAATTGTATTACAATTCGAATACCATTGAATCCAACTTATTGGCCCCTTTGCACTAGACAGGTTCAGAGCATGAAGGTTGAGACTCAAGAGCTTGAAAAAAGGAGCCTTCTTGTTGGCTTTTTACTTAACACTTGTTTACTCAAGTGCACTCTAGACATGAGCTTACTACGTTGAGGGCCATGTAGGACTCACCCCCCCCACTTACCTTACAATGTGAAAGATGGTGAAAGACATCATTCTCTCGGAGACAGAATTGTCTTGGGACACCTGGTCAAATTTTGAGCATCATTTTTCTCACTTTCAAACAAGCGCAAAACATAGTGTGACGTGAAGAAATAAGATGGAATTATTATGATTTGCAAGACCATAACCGTCTGCTCATTCAAGGGGAAAGCACTTCCAGCAACTCCCCTATGCTTTTCTATCCACGTAGAGAACATTTTATCCATGACCTCTGGTTTCATTCCATGAGCAGATCAGTCTCCAGTTATGGTCCAAAAAATGAGTTGATGCTCCATAAATGAGCTGAGTAGGTGAAATTATGGCTCCTACCGCGACTTGCTATCCACTCTCCGTGTGTAGTTTATAAACATGAACTATCAATCTATCCATCCTTCCTTCCATCCATCCATCCATCCGCCCGGGGTGGCCGTTGAGAAAGGGACCCGGCTGGCCCGGTGTGGCAGCCCGCCATCCACACTTACCAACATCTCGTTGGGAGGGTTTGATGTCCCTGCCCGGCACAAAAATTAACCTGCCCAACCTGTCGGTAGGTTATTAATTATTGACGAGTGGGTTTAAGATTATTGGGATCACACTTCATGCTATTGCACTCAATAAAATGCATATTACTAAAATGTATACACTATATAGTGACTCACAAAAGTACTTGGCCACTACTTGTGAATCCATTTGGCATGCAATTGTAGAGAGAGGTTAATGAAGCCGCCTCCCAAATTAATTAGGGTTAATCAACATCATTTGATGCAATATTAGGTGGCTTCCTTTGGGTAATCCAAGTGGTACATTTTTGTGGGAGTGGTTCAAATAATCTCAAGGGTGGCCAACTACATATGTTGACAATAGTGACTTCTTCTTCCACTTGTGTTTTCATTGAGTGTATAGATCTTTGAGAGCTTCCAATAGTCTGAAGTTGAGATTCTTCACATTTCTAGCGGTCACAATGAAGAAAACAAGTTTTCATGAGTGTTCCCAAGTCATAGCATTGAGTGAGCAAGGATTTTCACAACGTTTCATAGCCGGCCATCTTCACATTCCTCGTAGCACAGTTGGCCACATTCTAGTTTAGTTTAGAGAAAATGGGGAGGTGTCTGATCGTCCAAGATCTGGGAGACCATGTCTTTTGAGCATTCGGGATGAGAGGCTTGTTGTGAGGATTCTCAATAAGCCGAAATCAGGGACTGCGGCAACTATAGGTCATAGTTTGAGAGCTCAAGGTCTTTGTTTGTCTGATGAGATTGTCCATAGAAGTTTTCGGAGGCAAAGGCTTGGTGCTAGAGTGAAGAGGAAGAAACCATTGTTGACAAAGAGGAATAGGTAGAAGCGTTTACAGTGGGCGAAGGTTTCACAAGACTGTGATGTAGAAAACTGGAGTCATGTCATTTGTCAGATGAGTCCAAGTTCAATGTTTTTGGTTCAGATGGCCGTCAATGGTGTTGGAGAAATCTTACAGAGCCTCTTCGTGATTGTCATGTGCAACATACGGTTAAACATGGTGGACGTAGCATCATGGTATGGAGATGCATGAGTTGGGTAGGTGTAGGAAATCTTCACCGCATTGATGACATTATGAATTCGCAAGTTTATCTTGATATTTTACATTCGCAATTGTTGGGTATTATTGAGAGACAAGGTCTTGATGAGGCAGAAGTGATTTTTCAGCATGATAACGACCCGAAGCATACATCTGGTCTTCTACAACAATGGCTAGGTCAACAAGATTTCTCTGTGATGGAGTAGCCACCACAATCTCCCGACCTAAATCCTATCGAACATTTGTGGAATGAAGTAGATAGATGCTTACGATTGTTTGGTGATTCACCCAAAAGTAGAGATGACTTTTGGGAGAAGATCTAGGTTGTTTGGCAAAACATTGAAGTAGATTTGTGCAAAAGCTAATCTGCACAATGCCAACAAGGGTGGTTGATCTTCTTGCAGCTAAGGGTGGATACACACGTTGGTAGACATGTAGTTGTTGTACATATGTAGCATTTGCTACTTACTAGCTTTTCATTTCGAGTTTTCTTTGTGTTATCATGATTTCCTACTTAATCAACATAAGTTCTTGGCCATGCTTTTTGCATACTTCTTTCAATTTCTTTTTACCATTTCGATTTTTTTTTCACAAATTTTTGATAACATGTTCTTGACAACTTGTATGGTATCTATGAAAAATCTTGCTTATTATTTTTCACTAGTCTAAGAGCTTTTGTCCAATTTTCACGATCACATGCAGCGGCCAAGTACTTTTGTGAGTCACTGTATAATAAAAATAGCAGTCAAAAGTAAAAGTCACTATATTTAGGGTTTGGACTATCACATACTAAAAGTTAAAATTAAAATTTCTATAATTAAAAGATAAAGTAAAAAAGTAAAAATCATCAAGTATATAAGGGTGCGTACTGTGTCATTTGTTTTCCTCTAATTGTATTTGACTTTCTGTGGATTAAAATTTTTGCACGCTTGTTTCTATTGCAATCGTCATTGATTTTACGTAGTTGTTTTGTTGTTGTTTGTAAACAACGATGGAAGGTAGAGGAGGGGGAAGTCTAGCGACACGTGGAAGAGGAAGGAGTGGGGGAGCCTCCAACATCCCTCTTGCACAGCGTCAGCGCAATGGCCAGACAATGTAGTGTTAGATTTGCTAACGAAATATGAGGAATTATATGTGGCAGATGGAAATTACCCCAATTTCACACCAAGAATGTGGAAAGAAATAATGGAACACATAAATGGAAAGTGCAGGGAAAGTGGCTTGGGATTCGAGTACTCGATTGAACAAGTAAATCAAAAGTTGATTCACTAAAAAAAGATACCGGAGAGAGAAAGATAAGAGAGGAGCAACATGTGCAGGCACATCCCAAGTGTGGCATTTATATGAATTTTGTGATAGAATATGGGCAAGTGCACCCAAAACCACTGGGATACCAGGAGGAGAGGATACAGGGGAATCTTTCAATGTGCCAGATCCATCTCAGACGCTAGTGATTGTGGATGTGAATGCAGCAAAGGGCTTCGAAAAAGAGTTGGAGGAGCCAGAGGAACCAACATCTGCGGCCACAAATAATCTTCCATCCACGACTGCTCCAACGGACGAACATGTGACTGGTGCTAGAGTTGGAGAGAAGCCAAAAACTTCTTATAGTGAATCGCAGTATATAGCAGATGCACTTATGAATTTTGGTTTATTGTATGGAGCAAAAGAGGATGACAAACTCGAGGCTCAGATACAAGTAAGTGTGCAAATCTCTCAAATGAACATGCTTGCACAGGAAAGGGCAGTACAACAACGAATTGAGGCGGATGAGAGGATGAACCAATGGGCAGTACAACAACGAATTGAGGTGGAAGAGAGGATGAACCAACAACGAATTGAGGCTGAGGAGAGGTTGGCTAAGAGGGCCGAAGATTTTAAATTCATGTTGGAAACATTACGGAGAGATCATCCCCGTTAGTTCGGCATTAGTTAAGGATATTTGGGGTAGATTAATAGTAAGAACGAGGAAGGTTGGATTGTATCTTGGTTTTTGGCTCAATAAGATATATATATTTTTTTTATATAAAGCGATTCACACTTACTGACAATATCTTTAAACCCTAAATCCTATATACTATATGTTATAATCCTAAATCTAATATATCTTACAACTTAAAATTAATATTTATTATTTCTTATATCCAAACCCTAATACATCTAATATATATATATCTAATAGAATATTATATTAAAATCTAGGAAAAGATAAAAAGATAGAAAAACACTGGTGTTGTTCGATGGCCCAGCCGGGCAGCTCCCCCTGCTGGACGGATGCAGGGGAGGGGGCTTACAGCTAGCCATCCGAGGGCTAGGCCCCGCCTGGCGGCTAGCGGCCTGGCTGGCCACCGCAAACCCCGGGGCCCACCAAACAGGGCAGGCTGGCTGGCTGGCCCAACCGTCCGGCCGGTGTGGCTGACCTATATGTAAGGGATTGTCCAATGGGCAATGTCTAAAGATGTTTCCCTTAATCCTTAACGACACCACAATATGTTCTATGGCCTACACAATAGTTTAAACTAGCCCCCAACAAGTAACAAACTCAAATTTTACTTGATCTATGATTTACATTATATTGAAGACAATAACTTACTATCAAAAAGTTTAAAACATGGGCATATGCAACAATGGCCACAAGAGAGATATGTGTGGTATGTATTTGAATCTAAGCCATTAGTAAGAGCCCAAACCTCTTAATGTTTTTTTTTACATGCAGGTATGCTCCTATTGAAACAATGCAATTGATAAATGTGGCAACTTTAGGTGGGGTCAATTTTGACACGTTCGACCATGAACAACAATAAGTAACCGTAAACACCTCTATATGATGTCTTTGAAGCCCATAATGGGTCTCTTGGATTTTTACGGGCTTTACTTCTTTGTTGGAGAATGTGGAGTGCCACGTGCATCTTCTCCAATTATGAGGTTGCGCACCATGCTTTGGTGGAGTACAAATGCTAAGGTGACCTTACCCTAAACCCACAAACAACCTAAAACTGATACAACCGTGATGCCTATTTTGACCAAAAAAGTCTTCCTTCAAACATTGCCACGTGTCATGTGCACAATACCTAGACCATTTGAATATGATGTGGAAGTTACATTCCAACACTAGTAAAGATGAAATAGAGCTGAAGCCCCCAAATGTATGACTAGGTTTAGTGTTGGTTTTAAGTGAACGTACCTTAAATCCTGGCATAATTATGTCGACATAATTAAAGAATTGCACAGAGGGATTTGAAGCAATGAATGGTGAGAATTGACTGCTAGTTGCAGATGAACTGGTTGAGTATGAGGGACAGCCGGTTCATATTCAAGACTTCAGGAAAATTACCGATCATTGCAGAGGAATTTAGAGAATATACATCAAATTAAATATAGAAAAACCCGAAAGATGTCAACACTTAACCGGTTGGACTTGGAAACACTAGGATCTCAACTGATTATGCTCAAAAAGCTCCCCAGACACTGATTCGAAGCTCTGATCTCATCTTCTACACATTTTTCAAGGGGAAAGAATCACGGATGAGTGTGTGCGTGGTTGGGAATTTGTAGCCCTTGAGGATCATTGGCAGCAATTTGGACGAGGGGACGGACGGAGGCCTGAGTGGAGACATTGTGTTGTGTGGTTATAACATGAGGCTTCAGCCGAATTTGGTGCAAGGAAGGATTGCACAATATTATATGTTTTATGTATTGGAGTTATGGAGGGTAGCCAGGTTCGACTCATGCTCGGGGAGGGCACCCTGTGAAAAGTAGTAAACCACGTGAGTTAAACTATAGGGTTCATTTTAATCATTGGAGGAAAATTTTATATAAGACTTGGATCTACCATAGCCTTCATTTAATGCTCGAAATGTCATTATATGTAAAATAGGGTATTTGAAAAACTTCATTTTTTTCAGTAGTAGATATAAATTAATATGCATAAAATCATGGGAGAAAAAAATAAAATATAAGGATGAGTATAATTGTGAGCCCAAAAGGGTGCCCACATTTAGTCTTAGACCCTTGAAACGTTAGTTGATGCACTTTGAAGTAGCATGTTACTTCACAAAAATATAAAAAGAGTGAAATGTTAGTCTTAGAAGTACCATGTTGTAAGAGGCTAGGATGTGAGTTGTTATTGTGTTTTTACCTTCGGAAGGATTTGAGTGAATGAGGATAGGTAAGGAGAACTTGGATTGAGTAGTTAGTGAGTAGGCTAGTACAAATGGATGGAGACAACCAAAGTGACTCAAGAGGCAAGTGCATTCGAATTGGGATGAATGGAGGATCACATGGAGCGCACAAGTGGACCACCTCATCATGGCCACTTAATGGGGAAGGTCCAAGGAAGAATGCAAGGTGGAGGATAAGCAAATTCTCAAAGCACCAATCAAATCACGAGTTAAGCATCGTGGTTTGAATTAAATGGTGAGCAACGATTTGGGAAAGTAAGGGGAGAAAGTTATGGCGGCGGAAAGCGAAGGAGGCTAAGTTTGGTAAAGTGTGGTAGGTAGAAAGCCAAGGCTAGTTAAATGTTCGAATTAGGATCCTTGTTGATCATTTGAGGGAGGAAGGCTTAGAAGATAGGATTGGCGCCTACTAAGTAGGAGGAAATCTCAAGGGCTTATCGTGAGCCTTGAGGGTGCTCACCCCCTCAAGCTTACTATTTAATCCCTCATTCTTCCCTCACTCATCCTCTCTTTCCTTTGTGCTCCAAGGCACCCCACGAGTTATAAGTGTGGGTGTGGGAAGCCATATTGGAGCACATGTGTGTGCTTAGTTTTTAGTTTGAGAGCCAAGGCTTGTTAGCCTTGAAGAGGGCTTGACCTCTTGGTAGAATTAGTGTTGACGTGGAGGATTTTAAAGTTAATTCATGATTCCAATTTGTGGTACTTAAAGTTCATGTTTTGAATACACGTGGTTGCAAGTTCCATGTTTAAGAGTTGAGCACTTGATGTTGTGATGAGTGCAAAAATATACTTGTGTGGATTAGTTAGTCTTAGTGAAGTTAGGAAATTCTCTCTCCCCCTCTCCTCTCTAGGATTTTAGGATTTTAGGATTAGAGAAGAATTGTGTGATTAGAAAGGGGTTGTTAGTAGAATTAGGAAAATTAGGTAGGAAGATTAGTTAAGGGCTTGAATAATTAGTGAGGTAGTTGGGGATTACAACTACAAAGTTGTGGGTTCATGAAGGAGCTGGGTTTATAAAGGAGCTGGGTTTGTTTAGTTAGAAGCTAAGAAGCTGGGTTTATGAAGGAGCTGGGTTTATTTAGTTAGAAGCTAAGGAGTTGGGTTCATGAAGGAGTTGGGTTTATGAAGGAGCTAGGTTTATGTAATTAGAAAGTAAAGAGATGGGTTCATGAAGGAGCTTAGTAGATAGCCTACTTAATTAGCTCATAGACAAGTAGTTAGTTACATTATGCCAGTTAGTGTTATGTGTGGCTTTCACAAGTAAATGTATTTGAGATTGACTATAGAGAATAGTGTTTTTTAACACTTGCATCCTCTCTTTAAAAATAAACCACGTGCACAAATTAATGGAGAATGTGGAGCACTCTCGCGATGGCAAGACAAAGGAAGCAAAGACCAAAGTTAAATCCAAGACCACTTGAAGGGTGAACCTTGCACTATGGACTCATCCAAGTCCAAATCCAATACCGCGGAGGAATGTGAGCCCAAACCCACTACTCGGACTACGGACGCTTAAGGGTGGGGGGTTTGGCCTCACATAATTGGTGCGTCCGCCGGGAGCGAAGCGGAAGGTAGTTACAAGACTTGGAGGCGACTAGGAGACTTGGAGGCAACTAGGAAAAATTGGAGACACAAACTTGAGAGAAGGGAAGGAGCACCCGAAACTCGGTAAGTATTCTCTCTTTGGGTTACATTTGAATTCATTGTATTTCGACTATTCCTTGGAATGAATTGCATTGTCAATTACGCAAATTCATTTTTGAGGAAGGAGCGCGGCGAAGGTACGTCCTCAACCTTTTTGGGGATTTGCTAAGAACTTAAAAGGAACCTATAACCGAGTAGCTCATTAAAACATTAGAGGGTAAATTCACCTTAGGACATTGAACTTTGACACTCACCTCGGGGTGAGTCTCAAAGTTTTGGGAGTTGTCATTTCATGCTCTAGATTAAATTAATATTTCACAAAGTTTATGGTGTTGTTACATTGAGTCACGATTGAGGGGAGTGCTAACTCACAGGGGGATGCGATTGCTCAAGGTATGTTTATTTCTTCAAAGTGAACTCATTAACTAATTAAGGAATGCCTTTTGTACTCGTGATTGTTGTTATCCGTTGTAGAGGGTAATTCCCGAATTGTGGATGGTGTGAGAAGTTGAAGGGTGAAGCCTCGACTTTTAACATAATCTACTCGGAAGGTCACCCCCTCACAATCGGTATTGTGGTGAGTGTTAATTTGCGGGAAGGTGCGGAGGTGATGCTCCGACTTAACCAAAAAATTAACATGAACATGCCTATCCCCTATTGGGATTCTTTCACCTAAGTGGGCTTGCAGGTTCTTTTCCTCACCTCCTAAAAAAATTATAACCACACCAAGACAAGTGAAAATATTAAGAGGGGAATTGCTAGGATTATGTGTGGTCAAGTGAGGGTCGATCGATTCTTATGGAATGCAAGGTAGGACTCGCTCACAAAAACCAAGTTTGATAGTAGGACTAGAGAAATCTACTCGAAAGAGGCGGTCCTCTAAAATCAGTGATAGATTAGAACAAGATAATGTTAGAATAGAGAGTTGTTTGAACGTCGAACCTAGGACTAGGTCAATTCTAGACACCTTAGAACTTGGAGCTCAACTTGAAGAGGAGATCACTCCCTCCAAATTGAGTGGTGAAACTTCTTCGGAAAATTACACACTTAGAGAAGAATTCCCGGTAGAAGTTGATAGGGGATTGTTGAATAGTTCACCGGTCACCATGGCCGAGGAACGGGGGATGGATCCACCACCCATACCCCCAATTCCGCCCATACCTCCTATACCTCCAATAGACCCATTGGTTAGGCCAAGAGGCCTACCAATTGTGGTTCCACAAAATTTAGCGGCGATGGATATGCCATCTCATCTCCCTAAATTTTATGGGACCAAGGATGAGGACCCCTCTCGGCACATGGAACGGTATATCGAACGGTTGGCTAGCTTCCTCATAACCGACCCGGGTTATTGGTTAGTGTGGTTTCCTACCACTCTAGAGGGGGAAGCCTATGAATGGTATCGGGATCATGCCGAGGGACATT
The DNA here is from genome assembly GCA_964035585.1 of Polytrichum formosum. Lineage (NCBI taxonomy): Eukaryota > Viridiplantae > Streptophyta > Polytrichopsida > Polytrichales > Polytrichaceae > Polytrichum > Polytrichum formosum. The sequence continues at coordinate 21,059,362 of OZ037939.1, read as the reverse complement.
TTAGGGGATGGGAACAATTACAAAGGGAGTTTCTTAACGAATTTAGGCCGGAAGTGGGTCAAAGTACCGCATTAAGGGCATTGTCGTCATTGAAGCAAGGAAGGGAGGAAGAAATTTCGGCTTACATTAGGAGGTTTGATTTAGTGTGCACTAGATTTGTGGGTACCATGCTCAACGACGACACGCTAAAGCAATTTTTCATTCAAGGGTTTTTTAAGTCCGGAACTATTAGGGGTGTTCTAGAAAGGAATCCCTTGACCTTGGCGGATGCCAAGCGTGCGGCTAGAGATATTGAAAACTTGGATAAAGATCACGAAAGGCTATGGAGAAGGGAGGATGAATTGATCCCACAATTCATCCCCATACGCCCTAGGGTGGTAGCGGTAGAACCCGCTAAGTATGAGAACCAAATTCCATATGCCATTGTGGACACCGGCCCCCAACCTTTAGCGGTTAGGGAACCGGCACCTCTTTTGGCACTACCGGCCCCTAGAACGGATCCACACTTGGAGGAGGTTGAGAGAAGACTAGGTGCTAGCCAACTAGGATTCCAAGAGGCTATGATAAAACAAATGCAAAGCCTCACGGATCAAATGTCATTAATGATCCGGAGTCAACAACCGGGGCCTCCACCCCCGGTTGAGTCGGGTAGGCATTCTTCCGGATTATGGTGTGTCCAATGTGGCCAACCGGGCCACACGCGTCAATTTTGTAGAAGTGGACAAAACCGTGACCAAAGAGGAAACGGTAACCCACCTCAACAAAATCAACGAGGTCAAGCGCCACCTCACTATGGAAATGGAAGCAATAGAGGACCACAACCTAGAGGGCAAGGTGGCCAAAATTTAGAGAAGAAGGAATTTCATCCCTTTTGTGGAAGGTGGCACGCTCAAGGACAATGTTGGTCCGAAGGTCAAGAGTTTAATTGTAGCAATTGTGGAGGAAGTCATCCCTCGGATACGTGTCGCCAACCGGACAAAATAATTAATGTCCCTTACCCGGTGGCTAATCCACAACAACAAGCAAGGGATAATATGCGAGGTGCTAGGCCACAAGGAGTACCGGCCAATGAACTTAGGCCACCTAACTTATACTATGACCATAGTAATGCTAGGCAAACTTTTCATCCACCGGCGGGCTTGCAAACTACAACCGGTTACATTCCAATACAAAATAGACAAGGAGTTCCACCTAATGGTAGTAACGGGAGACAAGCGCCTCCAACGGATCCGGGACCATCTAACTCCCAAGATGTTAGGTTCATGGATGGAGTGTTGGAGGCCACATGTGATGACATGCTTCCTCTCCCAACGAGAATTGGAGAGGAGCAAAGTCAATGGCCTCCTCACACCAATGCTATTACATATGAGTTAGTGAAGGGTAAGGGTGTGGTTGAAGAAGCACCTGCACTAGCGGTAACTACTAGGGCTAGGAGAGGGGATGCCCCGTTGGAGGTAGGAATAGGAGAGCAAGGAAATTACTCTTCGGATGAAGAGATTAATCTCTCCGAGTTGGATAGGGTAGCTAGAAGAGCTACTAAGGATGTGGAGAGGGAAAATATAATTTTACAAGATAGGGAGAGGACTAATGCGGTACATGACTTGGATAATAGCGATGTGGGTGAATGGGAAGGACCGGGGGTTCCCGTAGACGAATTCGACGTAGTGGGTAATTCTAAGGTGGAAAGATCTACCGGGTACGACTTGTGGGCGGACCTTAGTACACTCAAGGCGGATATTACTTTCGGCCAACTATTGGAAATTTCACCCACGGCAAGGAAAACATTAAAGGAGGGAATGCCGGTACACAAGAGGATGAGGAAGGTGAAAGCTAAAATAGCCGCTAGGATCCAATCACAAGGTGGAAGAGACGTGAAAGCTATAGAAATAGAAGTTGTTATAGTAGATAAGGTGGTTCCTAATGTGCTAGTCGACGGAGGGAGTAGTCTAAATATACTACCGGAGGATACTATGAAAAAATTGGGACTTGGACTCACGGGGCCTTCACCTTTGGTCATAAATATGGCAAATCAAAGTTCGACTACGCCTTTGGGGATGATCAAGGATTGTAGAATGACTACGGGAGGCGAGGAGTACTTGGTCACCTTCCATGTCATTAAAATGCACTCCAACAAGGACACCTTCCCCATTTTGCTAGGTAGGCCTTGGTTGCGGATGGCGAATGCTATGGTCAATTGGGGTGGACCTAAACCATCCATCACTTATGGTCCGGAGGGTAATAGGGTCATAGTGTCCATTGGTTCATTAGAAGGATGGATGAAGAAGGAGATGTATTTGCCATTGGAGAAGGAAATTGATGACTTAAACGAGAATGAGATTGGCAAGGCATTGGTGGGAGTCGTCCATCCCGAAGGTCAAAGGGTTGTTATAGATTCGGGCTCGGGAAGTCTAGGTCCTAATTTTTACAATTATGGGGATAATGGGGATTATGCCCAATGGCTAAGGGAGTACCCCGAGTCCGAGGTTGATGTAATGGTTATATTTCACCAAGTAGGCTTAGGGAGTGAATTTCCTAGTGTTAGTTTAGGAGAGGGCTCATTGTTGGAGCCATGTGAGGTGCTCACCGAGGAAGAGTGGGTTAGCGGTGGGTTAACACCTTGGGTAGATGACGTGGAAGAGGGTGATGTTAGTTTAATTCATGTAGATGGGACTCAAGAGGAGGATGTGATTATTGAGTCATCGAAATTGGAGGAGCCTTTACATTTCAAGACCACGTCTACGGGGATAGTTGTAGGTCAAGATGTGAAAGATTACCCCAATGTGCCTTCCGATTGGTATCGGAACAAAGAGGAACAAGCACATGTGTCGGAAGCGGATTGGCGGTACGTGGATGTGAAATTAAAGAATGGAAAAACCCGACAAATGAAGATGGGTTCCAAATTGGGGGAGAAAGAGGTTAGGGAGTATAGCAATTTGGTGGATGAGTTTAGTGATACTTTTGCATGGTCCTACGATGAGCTTAAGGGAATTCCTAGGGAAATGGTAGAGCACCGGATTCCTTTAATTCCGGGGGCGAGGCCAATTAGACAAAAGGAGAGGAGGATGAATCCTCAATTGCAATTGTTGGTGAAAGCGGAATTGGAAAGGTTATTGAAGGCCGGGTTTATCAAGCCGGTGGAAATCACGGATTGGGTTTCTCCTATGGTCTTAGTAAAGAAAAAAAATGGGAAATTAAGGGTTTGTGTCGACTATAGGAAATTGAATTCGTGCACACAAAATGATCACTTCCCCTTACCTTTTATCACCTTGTTGCTTGAGGAGGTTGGAGGTCATTCGCGATATACCTTTATGGATGGGTATGCGGGTTATAATCAAATTTCCATAGCCCTCCAAGATATCCATAAAACGGCTTTTACTACACCTTGGGGTACTTTTGTGTGGGTAGTGATGCCATTTGGGTTATGTAATGCCCCGGCTACTTTCCAACGATTAGTAATGTATATCTTCACCGACTTGTTGTTCAAATTCATGACCGTCTTTGTGGACGATTTTAGCACACAAAGTAATGTGGACGATCACCTACATTGTGTTAGGGAGGCATTGGTTAGGTGTAGGAAGATGAGGTTAGCATTGAACCCGGATAAGACATTTTTGGGAGTGAATAAGGGAGTGTTGTTGGGTTATGTTGTTAGTGAGAAAGGTAGAGAACCCGATCCGGATAAGATTGCGGCCATAAGCGACTTGGCAACTCCAACCAATTCCAAGGGGATCTCTAAGTTGTTAGGACATGTGGGATGGTACCGGGAACTTATTCCTAATTTTTCAAAGATAGCGGTGCCCATTACCCATTTGCTCAAAAAGGATGTCAAATTCGAGTGGACAGATGCTTGTCAAAAAGCCTTTGAGGAATTGCGGGATAGGTTGAGCACCTATCCGGTGTTGATACCACCCAATTGGGGTAAACCTTTTCACGTCTATTGTGATGCTAGTAATGTGGCAATAGGGAGTGCGCTTTGTCAAGCAACGGGAGAAAAAGAGAAGGATCAACCTATAGCTTATGCGAGTAAGCAATTGACCCCCGCCGAAAGAAACTACTCTACAACGGAGAGGGAGTGCCTAGCCATGGTGTTTTCCGTTAAAAAGTTTAGGCATTACCTCATGTGCAACCCGGTTGTATTTTTTGTTGACCACATGGCTATCAAGTATCTAGTTAACAAGGCGGAGTTAAGTGGTAGGTTAGCTAGGTGGGTTTTGTTATTAGAAGAATTCGACTACACGGTGGAATATAAACCGGGTCGTATGCATTTACAAGCGGACCACTTGTCTAGGTTGTCGGAGGAGATAGGAAAAAATCCGGTAAATGATATGTTAGTAGATGATAGCCTCTTTGTGGTCACTTCTACACCGGAGTGGTATGCGGGCATAGTGGAATTTCTAACAACCCACAAGTTGCCCAAAGAGTGGACAAAAGAAGAGAGAAGGAAGGTGAGGGTAAATAGTAGGCAATTTGTTGTAGTGGGCCATAGGTTGTTTAGAAGGGGGTCCGATGGTATTTTACGACGATGCGTGTCAAAAACGGAGGTTGAAGCGATTTTAATCGCTTGCCACGATAGCGCTTGCGGCGGTCACTTCTCGGGTCAACTCACCGGGCAAAAAATACTTAGAGCGGGCTACTTTTGGCCTACACTATTTAAGGACGCCCATGACTATGTAAGGAAATGCGACGCTTGCCAACGGTATGCCCGAAACGACCTTAGAATGGAGATGCCTTTACATGTATCATTACCCTTAATTCCTTTCGAAAAATGGGGCATCGACTATGTGGGTGAGGTCCATCCCCAATCTTCAAAAGGAATGAAATATATTGTGGTGGCAACCGAGTACCTCACCAAGTGGGCGGAAGCCAAAGCGGTGAAGACCGACACGGCGGAACACGCGGCAACATTTATGTACGAAAACATAATTTCGCGGTTCGGGGTGCCGAAGATCCTAGTAAGCGATAGGGGTACTCACTTTTTGAATGACTTGATTCGAGAGATGACAGAGAAATTTAAAATTGATCACCGGAAGACTACTCCCTACCACCCACAAACCAATGGACAAACGGAAAGGGTTAACGGAATTTTGGTGAGTATACTACGCAAGACGGTTATAGACTCGAAGCGGGATTGGGATACGAAACTAACGGCGGCACTTTGGGCATACCGTACAACCTATAAGGTAACTACGCGTGCTACACCATTTTCCTTAGTCTATGGTCTTGAAGCGACACTACCAATCGAATATGAAGTCGAGTCACTTAGGGTGGCCGTGAGTACGAGACTTACCGAAAGTCAATCCTTACGAAATCGACTAACCGATTTGGAAGCACTTGACGAAGGGAGGAGAATGGCGGCTCAACATATTGAGGCAATCCAAAGAAGGAGAAAGATTACTTTCGACAAACGACATAAGAGAAGGGCCCTAACACCGGGAATGATGGTCATGATTCAAGACGCACGAAAGCTTGAATTTCCGGCGAAATTCGATGCAATATGGTTAGGACCTTACCTTGTCTATGAGGTCTTTCCTAATAATTCAATTCAATTGGAAACGTTGAATGGTGAGCTCTTTCCTACCCGTACATCGGGAAGTAGATGTAAGGAGTACCGAGCTTGACTAGGCAACTTACCCTTGGAGCAAGAGATGTTTGGATTCATCCCCCGATGGTCGCCAATTATGTGAGCCCAAAAGGGTGCCCACATTTAGTCTTAGACCCTTGAAACGTTAGTTGATGCACTTTGAAGTAGCATGTTACTTCACAAAAATATAAAAAGAGTGAAATGTTAGTCTTAGAAGTACCATGTTGTAAGAGGCTAGGATGTGAGTTGTTATTGTGTTTTTACCTTCGGAAGGATTTGAGTGAATGAGGATAGGTAAGGAGAACTTGGATTGAGTAGTTAGTGAGTAGGCTAGTACAAATGGATGGAGACAACCAAAGTGACTCAAGAGGCAAGTGCATTCGAATTGGGATGAATGGAGGATCACATGGAGCGCACAAGTGGACCACCTCATCATGGCCACTTAATGGGGAAGGTCCAAGGAAGAATGCAAGGTGGAGGATAAGCAAATTCTCAAAGCACCAATCAAATCACGAGTTAAGCATCGTGGTTTGAATTAAATGGTGAGCAACGATTTGGGAAAGTAAGGGGAGAAAGTTATGGCGGCGGAAAGCGAAGGAGGCTAAGTTTGGTAAAGTGTGGTAGGTAGAAAGCCAAGGCTAGTTAAATGTTCGAATTAGGATCCTTGTTGATCATTTGAGGGAGGAAGGCTTAGAAGATAGGATTGGCGCCTACTAAGTAGGAGGAAATCTCAAGGGCTTATCGTGAGCCTTGAGGGTGCTCACCCCCTCAAGCTTACTATTTAATCCCTCATTCTTCCCTCACTCATCCTCTCTTTCCTTTGTGCTCCAAGGCACCCCACGAGTTATAAGTGTGGGTGTGGGAAGCCATATTGGAGCACATGTGTGTGCTTAGTTTTTAGTTTGAGAGCCAAGGCTTGTTAGCCTTGAAGAGGGCTTGACCTCTTGGTAGAATTAGTGTTGACGTGGAGGATTTTAAAGTTAATTCATGATTCCAATTTGTGGTACTTAAAGTTCATGTTTTGAATACACGTGGTTGCAAGTTCCATGTTTAAGAGTTGAGCACTTGATGTTGTGATGAGTGCAAAAATATACTTGTGTGGATTAGTTAGTCTTAGTGAAGTTAGGAAATTCTCTCTCCCCCTCTCCTCTCTAGGATTTTAGGATTTTAGGATTAGAGAAGAATTGTGTGATTAGAAAGGGGTTGTTAGTAGAATTAGGAAAATTAGGTAGGAAGATTAGTTAAGGGCTTGAATAATTAGTGAGGTAGTTGGGGATTACAACTACAAAGTTGTGGGTTCATGAAGGAGCTGGGTTTATAAAGGAGCTGGGTTTGTTTAGTTAGAAGCTAAGAAGCTGGGTTTATGAAGGAGCTGGGTTTATTTAGTTAGAAGCTAAGGAGTTGGGTTCATGAAGGAGTTGGGTTTATGAAGGAGCTAGGTTTATGTAATTAGAAAGTAAAGAGATGGGTTCATGAAGGAGCTTAGTAGATAGCCTACTTAATTAGCTCATAGACAAGTAGTTAGTTACATTATGCCAGTTAGTGTTATGTGTGGCTTTCACAAGTAAATGTATTTGAGATTGACTATAGAGAATAGTGTTTTTTAACACTTGCATCCTCTCTTTAAAAATAAACCACGTGCACAAATTAATGGAGAATGTGGAGCACTCTCGCGATGGCAAGACAAAGGAAGCAAAGACCAAAGTTAAATCCAAGACCACTTGAAGGGTGAACCTTGCACTATGGACTCATCCAAGTCCAAATCCAATACCGCGGAGGAATGTGAGCCCAAACCCACTACTCGGACTACGGACGCTTAAGGGTGGGGGGTTTGGCCTCACAATAATCCCTAGTCCTTCTAGTAGACAAATGAAAAATAATACATTTTCAGTACAATATAGTGATGAAATCATCACTAAAAGCAAATCACGGGCACATGAGGGAAAATTTTGCTCAATTGCTATGCTCGTTTGTTTTATGTTGCTTTCTAGTTGGGTCAAATATGCTCATGTACGTTGCATATGTCCACGCCAAACACTTACCCTAAAGCCTTTAATGTCCATCTAAGCAAATGCCTAAGTTTTGTAAGTACTATAGCGTGCCAAGAATTAGGCTACATTTGGACTTAGAATTACCTATAGGGTGCTAGAAATTAAGACCAAGTAGCTTTTTCTCTACTAAAAGGGTCTCTTAAAATCATAAGTACTAGGTAAATAGCCCCCAAATAAATACCCGATTAACGCACGTGGTTACAAAATATAAGGGGAAGTGACCTCCCCGAGGACTCATGGTTTACACATTTATTTATTGAGAAGGTTTGGGGTTTATGAGAAATCTCTAATCTCAGGATTGCGCTGTCCACTAAACTAAATAGTCCTATTAGTGTGGGTGGGAAATTAGCGTGGGCCACACTAATTTTCTAGTCGAGGTGAACATGGGTCCAAGACCCTGGGTCTTTTCCTAAGTCTTCATGAAAACTTTTGACCATCACATTGAATATTATTATAGGACAAAAGTAGCACAAAATAAAATAATTGTCCACATTAAGTTTCTAGGAAAAAAGTTAATGTGGCCCACACTAATTTTCTACTGGAAAGTTAGTATGCGTTGAAAAATCAATGTGGCCCACATTAATTCTCATTATGAGAATTAGCATAGGCTCTTGAAAATTATTGCGGCCCACACTAATAGGAGTATCTAGTGTAGTTATTATTGTAGTAAATAAACGGACATATAGATAGATAGATAAATAGATATGCCCACTTCATGGGTAGGCAAAGTGTAAATGAAGAGTTTTTTTGTTGCATGCTACCTCTGCCTTTTGATGGAGGGTTCATTGTAGCAATATAGGCCAGGAGCCAACAAGTTTGGTGGTGATTAGATTACAACACATTGTAGACAAGAATACCATATGGTACTATTGTATTGTCTCATCCACAAGAGAGAGTGAGATGAGTGAGGAATAGAGAGGAGGACGCATATTCATTGCTCTATAAGCTATCATAGATTTCAATAAAAGATTTTGTAGTCCCCATCATCTGCAAGTTTGATGATCCAATATGGACAACATTTCAAAACTAGTACTAGTTGAAATTTGGATCTAGACGACTCATGTTTCTTTGAAAGTTGGTGAGCTTAAGAAATGAAGAGTCCACCTTCATGGGGATGTATATGAACAAGGTCAAAGACACCATGGAACAACAACTTGAAGCCATGGGGGTAATAATCCCTTACAAGAAGACAACATCGCCAAGAATGTATGAGTTACCATTGAGGTCGGTGTGCCCCATAACAATCACCAACCAAAATGGCTTGTCTTGAGAAGGCACTTGGACAACCATGTTGTCCCCTATGCACAATCCATCGGCCATCTCCTCCCCACATGTGCTGGCTTCAATTTTTCATCTGCGTCAGTAAGTCTGCGGGTTTGAGATGGAAGTCTTGGACTAAAGGCCTCTTTACACTAGAGGTGAGAAGCCATGAAGAGAGAAATTTCAGCCAATGGGAGGTCTAGAAACCGAGAAGACCAAAAGAATGTCACTTTACACCCGAAATTTTAAGCCCAAGGGACAAAAGGAAGAGAAAATGACATGGACAACACTTTTGTCCTTCATGGCAGCAAAAGTGCACATTTTTCAAGGCTCCCGGATTTTGCGTCAGGCCTACCTCAGGAGGTGGGCCTGACGTAAAATCCAGGAGGCCGTTGGCCAAATTCTCATAGCCAATCATTTTTATTTTTTAAGAATATTTCAAAACGGCCATTTTCATTAACAACCATATTCTTTTACTCATTTTCTACCCAACAACTATTACTATTCATCCCTGATTGTCCTCCTTAAAGACAACACGTTGATCATTCGAAATCATCTTTTTCTTCTTCATGTGTGACTAGGAAATGGTACAATTTTGCTTGTTTTTTGAGGTTTTTTTTTCTAAATTTTTTTTGCCTTATGTTCATTGCAATGGAAGGCTACTCTCAAGATGGGGAGTTCTTTCAATCTCAAGGACAAGGTTGGAGTCAAAATTCGCCTTGGATGACCTATTTTCAACCCCAATTTCAGCCCATTTCTCCTCAAATGCATGTTTCAAATTTTGAACGTTTTGGTGCTGATAGTGCTAGATTTTTTTTGCCTCTTGGATTGCCTCGTTGTAGTGGTTTAGATTTGCAACCATCAAGTGAGGAAGTGGCACTGAGTGAAAATGCAAGAAATGCTTTAATGGATGTGAAGGAGGAGGAGACAATTCTTGCTGCATCAAGGGTACTAAATGGTAAGGATGTACCTACACCAAAGAAGAGAGGACGGCCATCAAAAGAAGGAAAAACAAGTGCTCCAACAAAGAAGAAGACATCACAAAAGATAACAAAAACAACAACAAAGGAAGTGGTGAATTTGGCTGGTTCAAGCTCGGAAGAAGAAAGATCTACTCGGAAGTGGCGAGATTATGAGGTCGAAACATTGATAGCGATTAGAAGAGAGATGGAAGAAGAATTTTCAAGATGTGCCAAAAAAACAAGGTTTGTGGATGTTTTTTTTCTTTCTATACATATCTATTTGTACATATAATTTTTCTTCAAAAAGAAGTTGTAGAATTTACAAAAGCTATAACCGGGTCTCAACTAGGGGCCAATAGGGCCTTTATAAGGCCTTGGCCTCAAGCATTGCCGCTTGCCCCCCCAAACCCCCCCATGAGCTCTCCCTAAAGGACGTAGCCATCGGAAATTGAACCGTGAACCATTTTCCAATGAGAAAATCTCAAGGACTGTGCCACCAACCTTTTCTCCCCCTCTTTGTGTGACAATTTGATTTTTCTACCCTTTTACTATGTTGTCCTCAATTTTCACGTCCCCAAATGAGGCCCTCCAGTTGTTTTTTGGACATTTTGAGAATGATTTCACTTCCATATGTTTGTATGTGAATGTACTAATGTAAACTACTATGAAAATTTAGGAATTAATACATGGTTGAAATTGCAAGCAAGAATGGTAGCGACAATTCGACGCTTCGACCGCTTATGAGAATCATGCAAGAAGAAGTACAAGGTGATTTATACTGAATACAAGAATGATAAGAGAGCTAATAAAATTTCAGGTTCGGATAGGCACCAAGAATGCAAATGGTTTGAGGAACTTGATGTTTGGAAATCTACTCGTGCATGTGTAAAAAATTAAATTCCAGCATGTGCCACGGAAGGTGAAGATGAAAATGATGAAGACAAAACATCATTACAATTGCAAGACCGTGAGGTTATTTCAAAGCAAGAAGAGAAGAAGAATTTTTAAGACAATTTGGAAGTAATTTTAGAGAAGGTTGTTTCAAATTCTACTAGTTTTCTCATAACCTTCCCAAAAAATACAACTTTATTGAAAAACATGGATAGGCATATGGCAATCATTCTAGAGAAATTTGAGCCACTCTTCCATAGCTTCAAAATCACTATTTGATTCTGAAAATTAAATTGTATACTCCTTTGACAAGTTGTATTCTCACAATGTCTTTGCAATAGATTCATAAGCCATAGTTGTTTCTCTCAATAAATCGGCATCTTTTTTATTTTGTCTTATAAAAAAAATTTCTTCAACATCTATTTTTTCAGTTTTAAAAATTTGATTAATTTTTTTCCTATCAGATTTCAAAATCCGGGATTTTACTTCTTCAATAGAAGTTTGTTGCCCTCGTAGGACTTACCCTCCCTTTAATGTGCCATCTTCAGCCCGTTTTTTCAATTCAACCTCGGCTTCTTCAATCTATATTGCATCAAATTTATCCTTCGTGATGATGCATAAATTATGTAAAACAATACAAGTTGATATAATATCTGCTATGAATCGTAAAAGAACATCTATTTTTTTTAATTATCCTCCATTTGTCCTTCAAAATCCCGAATGCACGTTTCACATACATTCAGGTTGAAAATTGGATAAAATTCCAATGTGCCTTGTAAGGTTCTAATTCATCATTAGTACCTTTGAGTGGACAATACATCTAAGATCGCACTGGATACGCCGTATCTCCAATCAATTTGTATGGTAAGAATTTCCTTTCCATACAAATTCTTCCAACCTTGTTTGTTGTAAAACAATCTAATCATGCAAGCTTTCCGTCCACCCAAATTCGTAATCCTAGAAAATGCAATTTATATCAACAATTCCTTGCAACTAAGTTGAATGAAAAGACTTGTGGCAGTAATAATCCTCTCTACCAATAACCGAAGCTAGCACAAGAATGTGTGAACCGTCTATGGCTCCTATGATGTAAGGTATATTATGCAGTGTTGTAGACCTCTCCATGAGGAGTGCCCAAAACACCATGGACACAAGGGGGACCCTGGAGTGACACCCGGGACAGGTGGCGCCTTTTGTAAGAGGGCCCAAGTGATTCTAGTGTGGGTGAGGGCCCCGGGCGTTGGGAACGCCTCCCATCCAGGGAGACTAGGAGGCATGAGGGTAAGGCCATAAGCTATGCGTAGCTTATGACGTGCCAATTCTAGAATGCCCAAGAACACCTCAATTGGAGGTGTGAGCTAGGAGATATGGCAATTTGAGTGAGGCGCTGTCCCGGGACAGCGCCCTGGAACAGCAGTGGCCTGGGAGTGGCTCTCGGGATTGCAAAGCTTTGAACAGGCATAACTTCCTCAATACTTATCCAAATGGGGCAAGTGAGTAGTCCATAGGCATCTACGTAAAATGTAGATGACAATGGAGTGGTCAATTGTTAAAATCAAATACCATATGAAGAAGTTATGGGGTTCTGAAGCTGCGCCCCCAGCCCTAGCGGCTAATGGAAAATGTCTACTTGGCCCCAAGCGTTGGGAGAGAGACAAAAGGTTATTTGACGGTGGGGTAGGGGCCCTGCCTAGAGTCCTAGAGGCTTATATGGGTGAGGTGGTGTGGCCGAACCCACCCGAGGCTGAACGGCAAGGCCTCCATGGACATTAGTCCAATGTGAGGGCATAGTTGTCTAGTATGGCTTGGATTGTTGTAGTGTTGCTCCGGCAACACGATGATCAAAATAAGATTGGACTTCCATGGATGGAAGTCCACATCTTAGCAATGGTTACCGATTAAGGGGTGAGTCCCGAATGAAAGAATAGGAGGGTTGGTCCCCCTCCTATGGACTAAGAAGGTCTGCGGTATGGGGAGCAAATCATTCACATCGCGGTATGCGAAGCGTTAGCGCTTGTGACCCTTGCTAGAGTTACAAAAATGACCAAGAAACTTAAGGGGCGCTAGCAAGGGTTGCGACATGTAACCTCTCAAAGTCTTTTGCTAGAACCTTAAATATGATTTCGTTCGAAATTTGAATAAAAATCTTTTGCAAATGTAATCTCACCATTTTACAAAATTCCCTCACAATTCTTGAAATTGTACATTTCGTAACTCCATATACTTTTCCAACCATACGCAACCCATCTCCTGTACCAAGTCTAGCTAAAGACATTGCAACTCTCTCTTCTACAGAAATTGGTCTTTTCAAATGAGTATGTTATTTTTTTAAAAATGGACCTAATTTCTTACATAAAAATTTGAATGTAGCATACGAGACACGAGACCTTCTTTGAACATTTTCTCTGTAAATGAACCCAACAAATACCGATCCACAAAGCCAGATTGCCTCTCAAAACTCCAAATGGTTCGATTTCTAAACCCTAAATTTTGAAAGCAAATGCTGAAAATTACAACATTTGTCCACTCACCTTGTAAAATCAAAGCTTGCATGTTATTAATATGTTGTGTAATCATGTATAAACACCAATACAAGACCATCATCACCACAAGCTTCTTCCTCCTCTCCTCCATAGTGCTGAAATTTTAGAAAACAAAGCAAAAACGAGAAAAAATGAAACAAAAGAAGCCACCAACAACTAGAAAGACAAGACCGGCCTTGGGGGTGGAAATGAGAGGTAGTGTAGTGGAAGTTACGACCATTCTTATCTTAGAAAATATATTAAAAAAATCAGCACTTTATTTTTGTGACCCCTTCTCACTTTACACTATATCCAAAGGCCATCAAGTTCAAAGGCTGGTTTCTCAAGGATGAGCCATGGCCCTTGTGAGGTTTTTTCCACGGCTTCTCGCCTCTAGTGTAAAGAGGGCCTAAGTCTATACAAGGTCCAATCTTGCACATGCTTAGTTTGGTGACAATTGTGGTCAAACTTGTCACTTATAGTTGCAGTATGAATAACACAAACAAGATAAATTCTAATACGAATCAACATAGGATCCTTTGTGGATATTGATTGACATTGATGATTGGATATACTGTTAGGTTCTATTTGAGCTTGCATGGTGTTACTCTCGGGGGGTCAACTCTTCATGCCATACTTGAAGAGTCACTCTTCCGCAGGGCATACTTGAAGCAATTTGATTCCACAATCTCCACAATTACCCATTAGACAATCTCGTTTGTACCATGTAGTAAATGTTTTTTTTGTTAGGCTTCAAACTAACCCAAGGAAACAACCTAGGGAACTAGGTCTCAAGGAAGAGTGAGCTAGCGTCTATAAGGACTAATGTCACATTGGATTAAGGTTTCTAATAACAATCAAGGTCTTGTAAGTCTCCTTCATTTCTTCTTTATTAAACAAAATCTCCACTCTCATGGTTCATTGTGCTTTCTCGATTGTGTATTATTCAGTCCTATGTGTGTGTGGACTTCTATCACTCTAATTCCAACCTCTAAATTAGTTGTGAAGCTGAAAAATTTGGCAAAAAGTCAATGGCTCATAGTCTTGACAATGTCCAGGGTAATATCTTTTGAGTAACCACATTGTCTTTGATTGCCATGAATTATGCCTACAATAATCTCAAATTCAATTCATTTGAATTAACTTACAATCATCATGCCAATCTTCACAATTGTAGTCACCACCTTCATCTTCGGTGGACTTGGCAACTTATCTCAAGATTCAACCACATAGGTTAACTTAACATCAACACATCATCAAGATAGGTTTTTTTAAAAAATTATTTTTATATACTCTTAGTCTATCTTGTGCATACAAATAATCTTCATTATTTATCCACTTACTTCGGTAAGGTAAGGTCTTTCTCCTTTCAAGGTGATGTCCTTTGCAACATATAGCTTGCACAAAATAACCTTAGGCTTCATCACTACTGCTTATAGCCTTTGGCTTTACCCGACAAGAACACAATATTCAAAATTTTGAGAGAGTGGGATCCTCTCAAACTAATATTGTCCATTTGTCAATCTAAAAGTCATGTTAGGTTGATAAATACTAGATTATACTTCAGATGTGTAGTTTCCATTAAAATGAGAGTATGTTGAACTGGGGAATCGACTCATTAAGGTTGAGTTGACCTAAATGAGGACAATATGTTAGTCAATTTAGGTTGAGTCGACCTAAATGAGGAAATGTATTAGTCAATTTAGGTTGAGTCGACCTAAATGAGGAAATGTGTTAGTCAATTTAGGTTGAGTCGACCTAAATGAGAACAATATGTTAATCAATTTAGGTTGAGTCGACCTAAATGAGGACAATATGTTAATCAATTTAAGTTGAGTCGACCTAAATGAGGACAATATGTTAGTCAATTTAGGTTGAGTCGACCTAAATGAGGAAATATGTTAGTCAATTTAGGTTGAGTCGACCTAAATGAGGAAATGTGTTAGTTAATTTAGGTTGAGTCGACCTAAATGAGGGCAATATGTTAATCAATTTAAGTTGAGTCGACCTAAATGAGGACAATATGTTAATCAATTTAGGTTGAGTTGACCTAAATGAGGACAATATGTTAGTCAATTTAGGTTGAGTCGACCTAAATGAGGAAATGTGTTAGTCAATTTAGGTTGAGTCGACCTAAATGAGGACAATATGTTAATCAATTTAAGTTGAGTCGACCTAAATGAGGACAATATGTTAATCAATTTAGGTTGAGTCGACCTAAATGAGGACAATATGTTAGTCAATTTAGGTTGAGTCGACCTAAATGAGGAAATGTGTTAGTCAATTTAGGTTGAGTCGACCTAAATGAGGACAATATGTTAATCAATTTAAGTTGAGTCGACCTAAATGAGGACAATATGTTAATCAATTTAGGTTGAGTCGACCTAAATGAGGAAATATGTTAGTCAATTTAGGTTGAGTCGACCTAAATGAGGAAATGTGTTAGTCAATTTAGGTTGAGTCGACCTAAATGAGGAAATGTGTTAGTCAATTTAGGTTGAGTCGACCTAAATGAGGAAATGTGTTAGTCAATTTAGGTTGAGTCAACCTAAATGAGGACAATATGTTAATCAATTTAGGTTGAGTCGACCTAAATGAGGAAATATGTTAGTCAATTTAGGTTGAATCGACCTAAATGAGGACAATATGTTAATCAATTTAGGTTGAGTCGACCTAAATGGTCAATTTTAGGCAGCACATCACTCCGCAATTTACGGCGGGAAATCAAATGTTTTTTTTCTTCTTAAACTCTACAACTCCACCGGTTTTCACTTCATTCTTGGATTAATAGTTGCTTTATGTACTCTCAATTCACTGGAAAACTCTCAAAGTTTTGAATATTGTGTTCAAGGTGTAGTAGACCTAACTTGGTTGTACTCTTTAGTATCTACTATAAGGTAATGTCTTCCATTCACTTGCCTATCTCCTACCATGGTGTTCACCACATGGCAATGTCTTATTCATTTATCTCACTCTCAATCTCTGTCACGGCTATGGCCTATCAAACTCATATAGTCGCGACCTTGCCTATCTTAGGCCTCTGAGTCATTACCCTCAGGTTGTGCCTTTTACTATCCTGATTCACTTTCAATTAAGCCTTGGCTGAAGCTTATCAAACTCACTTGGTAATGATTGTGCCCATCACAAGCCTCTCAGTCTTTACCTCTCTTGGTTAACTCTCAACCAAGTCTCGGCTATAGCCTTCCTCTTTCATGGCTCATGACTACGCCCATCGCAAACCCTTAGTAGATTCACTTTCTCTCAGGCTATTTGCTTTCTTTGAACTTTGTCAACTCCTAATCTTCAATTACACAACCCATTTGCTCCCATTCATACAGCCCATCGCCTTTCCTAAGGTTTTCAATCTTACCCTTTCTTTGATTCACTTGGCTATCCGCCTTTACCCCTATGTGGGATCACTTGTTTCTTGACCTCCTATTGGTCATGCCCTTATTTAGATTTCATAAGGTTATTACCTTTATTTTGGCAATTAATCTTCACCTCCTCACATGCTGGGTGAATTAACTTACATGCTTATGGCCTAATGACTCTCTCATGTCATGCATTTAAACTCTCGTTCTCTCTCTACTTCAACGACTTATGCTTCTCTGTTGGTTGACACTCTCTCATTCCTCTGAGATTTATTGCTCTTTGCTCTGGCAATTTACCTTTACTTCTCTTCACAAGTTGAGTAATTAGCTTTATGCTTATTGCCTCTTACATTCTTACATGCATTCGCTCTCAATAGCTCTCACAATCATTACATTCTTCCATATTAAGCCTCAACATACGTTGCTTCTTCTATCTCATCTTTAGTCTTTCTCTCATTCAACCTATCGCCAATAACTTGTTCGCTTATGTTCACTCTGATTCTCACAATCTTTTTTCAACTCACTGTTAACTTTATCTCTACCGTAACCCATAATTTAATGGATCCGAGGCCAAAAACTTCCTGACCTTTCTCTCGGTCATAACCTCGTCAAACTTGCCCTCTTTCTCTCAGCGATCCGCTTCTCACAAGGCTATTGCCTATAACTTATTTGCTCATTCTCACCATAATTCTATTTGCTTTCAACTAGTTCACTCGTTTTACCCTAGCAGACTATTTGCTTGAATGCACACTTTGTTCATTGCCATCTCTCACATCAGTTTCACCTCTCGACTAACTTTAAACTTCAAACTTTGATAATCAAGATCATATTTCTCATACACCACAAAACTTACTCACAAAACATCATTAGCTTGTTTCAAGAATCTGAACCACATGGTTCAAGTTTATTGCCTTCCTGGTATTTGTTAGCCTATGGTTTACATTGTTCAATTTCAAGGTGTAATTTTTCCCACAATGCTATCCAATGCTACATATTTTAGAATGCATTTTGTAACTTCGTTGTCATTGACGGTGGACGCACATAAAACAATGGAAAATTCTATCTTATAGAAACTATAGTCTTAGTTGAAGGTGTATTTTCATAAATATCTCAATATTAGAAACTAACATTAAGGGTCTCCGCATTTTGAATAACCTTCAATCTAAATTGACAGTGGACAATGGCCCCGATCTATGGTGGGCTTATTATGTCATGTGGACTAGTGCAAAGTGGGTTGAATTGCAAAAGAGCGGCCTATATAGTTTATCAAGAGTAGTATGCATTGCCTTCAGTACAATCCATGTATTTTATTCTTCTGAGTTGAGAAGGACTTTACTTTTTATAGGCCCTGTTGGAAAATTTGCACAAATAGGATTGCATACTTGGTTACTTGATGCAATGGAGGGCAATTGTATCAATCATTTTGTAATAGATCACCTAACCCTTGCTCGCCCATATATACATTATATATAACTACATAATGAACTTTAGCAATGTACATCAAATTCCATGTACAACATCATAGATCTCAAGCCATTGCATGCATATATGAAGTGAGAACATTAAGTACAAATGAGTGTGGTGAGGGGTATTGCTTTGTGCACAACAAACCCACAACTTGGGTCACATGTGCACATGACTATTTGGGGCCATTCACGGTTGGGGTACTACTTTTGGGTGTCTAACGGTTTAAGGACTTTTTTTGATAACTTCACATACTTGGTATAATTGGATTTGTATTGTGGAGCATATTTTGGATCATACCTACATTTCATCCTCCATATTGAGTACAACGACAAAGTTAATTTAGAAGGAATAGGGTCATCTATGATATCCATTTGATTCCTTAAAGGACATTCAGGAGTGTTGTCTTACTTCCTGACCTTAGGATCAAGGAATGAAAAGGACAACAAGAATTAATCGAAATGATCCCAATTTTTTTCCTCACAATTATCGTTCAAGTGTGTACCAATAGAACCAAATATGTATTGAATAGAAATTGCCCAACTTTACATGTGGCACCAAACATGTCCAAATATACATATACTCACGGCCACACGTAAAAGGAACGTCTAGTATTAGAATTGGACAAAAAAATTTATATGAATGGACACATGACACTTTTACCAAGGTACCAAGATACATAACAGGAAATAATTGACCACCAATGCACACCTAAATAGCAAAAAAATGCCACTGATGTGGCCTAGGGTTTAGGGTTTAGGGTTTAGGGTGATTATTAAATAATAATAAAAATCTTTCTTGATAAAGCTTATGAACTATCTACTTATTTATGTAAAATTTATTGATCAAATAATAATAAATCATGATAAAAACCAAGATCAATGCGACAAAGTCCTTAAGTCCTTTGTCCCAAAAGTAGTACCCCAACCGTGAATGCCCCCATTTATGAAGGGTGTTCATTTTCTTCATCACATCTAACTACATGCGTTTTCTACTATAATATCACATTCTACCTTGCACTGTGCACATGCCTATGTTTGACTAAGAAGAATCAAATGAGGTGTGTGACTTTGAACACTTGTATAGAAATTAGAATCTATGCTCTGTTTCATTTAAGCTTAATGTCGTTATGCTCATAACATAATTGCTAATCCAAATAAATGATTGGATAGTTTGTTCAAGTTAGGTAAGGGTCCGTAGTGCTTAAAGCCTCTACCATAAACGCTTATACCTATGATTCCTAAATCCTACCTTCAAAATATAATATGATTGGTGAAAACCAAAGTCTGATACAAAATGGCTTTACGCTAGTTCCTGATTTCCTAAGTTCCAATATCCTACATGGGAGCAAATAAGCTTAGACGAGTTTTGTTGATAAGGAATTAAGTGGTGATCAGTTTCATAGTGTAGAGAGAAATGACAACCACTATAGATGAAATCTGTTATACAACCCGTCAAACAACAAACAAACCACCTTCTTGGATACGTAATTTATCCATGAATACCCATTGCATGGATGAAATCATGGATTCACATCCAAGGAAGAAAACATGTCCATCTTTTGTGATATTTTGTCGCCATCCAGGATGTTATCCACCAACAACAACCCACCCCATTGCATATCGTAAATCATGGATGAAATCCCGTTGACTTGATGCATTTTCACCCACGGATGAAACCTAACTATATACAGTATATGACATGTTGTCAGGCAGTTTTGATATGTATGTGCACCAACAGCCAACCGCCCCCGTCCTTGCGTGTGTAACTTATGGATGAACACCCATTACATGGATGATTTCACATCCATGGATGAAAATGTGACCAAATTATGTGACACTCTGTTCGCCAGGCAGCGTGCCCAGAAATGCCGCGGTACAATGTGGGAACCCATGTAGTGACAAACTCCACAGTTTCCTTGTGCTTGTGCTGCTTGTCCACTTTAGCTTGAGCTTACTGCACTAGAGGCAGGCTCTTCAACACACAGCACTCCATGGTGAGCCCGGGGCCGATGCCGATGAGTAGCCCATAATCCTTGCCCTCGCCAGTGTTGGCAGCTCCTGCTTTGATCGACCTGTTGCGCACTTCATCCAACACGAACAAAACGCACGCGCTGGCCATGTTGCCATAGTTGCGAAGAATCTCCCTGCTGGCTCCCAGCTTCTCGGGTGTGAGGCTCAGCTGGGTTTCGATCTGGTTCAGGATGGCCACGCCGCCAGGGTGAACTGCCCAGAACAGTTCGTTGCACTCCTTGCCTTCGGCTGCGGCTCGGGCGTCTGTCACGAACTCCTCGATGCTCTTGGAGACCAGTTTTGGGATCTCGGGCCTCAAATGGTAGTACATGCCGGCTTCCATGAAGTGGCCGTCGATGGCTCCCTCGCTGTCGGGCACTACCATCTCTCCACTCCATTCGAACTCGTACAAAGGGCGCTCCACGTTGGGGATGGGATCGGCGCCGACGATGACAGCGGCGGCGCCGTCGCCGAATAGACCTTGACCCACCAGTCCGTCCAAATACTCTTCGTTGGGCGCTCGGAAGAAGCTGGCGGTGATTTCGCTGCACGCCACCAAGACGCGGGCGCCGCGATTGTTCTCGGCCAAGTCCTTGGCCACTCGCAGCGCCGCGGCGCCGCCCCAACAGCCCGTCTGGTACATCATGACGCGACGCACTTTGGGGGAAAGGCCGAGCGACTTGGCGACGAGCAGGTCGACGCCGGGCATGTTGATGACGCTGGTGGTGGCGAAGACGATGTGCGTGATGTCGGACACACTGCGCCCCCATTCCTTGATGGCCTTCTCTGCGGCCTCCTTGGCCAGCTTGGGAACCCACTCCATCACAATGTCGTGGCGGGCGCTCATGGAGTTGTCCATGTACGATGCCAACGATGGAGTTTCCTCGAGCAGTTCCCGTCGCACCACCATGTGGCGCTTGTCCACTTGCATCTTGTCACCTGGAATTACGTTGAAGCATATATCATGTTAATTATTTGTAGGCAGTCAACAGAAACAATTCAAGATCGTGGAGGATTACCGAGTTTGTTAATTTGGATCCATGGTGATTGGTCATGAGGATAGCCTTGCCCCCTTCGTACAGATCATGTTATAAGAATTTGATCATGAGCATCTACCGAGGATCGTATTTCTACAGCTGGTTAAAACCGGGCTAGGTGATTTTTTCAAGAACTGAATCAAGCGCCCATGAAGGGATGATCAATAGTCCACAGAGAATTGTTTCAATTTGATTATGGAGATGTCAACTTGATAAACCATCACCGCCTAATTTCCTGCGTTGAATTATTATTAATGAATCCTGAAGCTCATGGCACTAGGTTGTATTCGCTGATAATTAATCCTACGAGACACAATATTGTTTCCATGGCAGGCAGGCTACGCATACGAACCAAATATGGAGATGATGGATATTATTATGGTGAGACTTACAGATGCGCTTGAACTTGGCCTTCAACTCCGTCTTGTGGTTGCAGTTGGTGACGTCGAAGTAGTAATCGGCATACGTGCTCTGCTCATGCACAAAGGGTGGCACGGCTGTTCCAATGGCCATCACGGTGGCTGGCCCCTCCGCCGCCAACTGCCTCCTGCTCTTCACACCATTGCTGGCGGCCATATTAACTGCTGCTTGATCAAAAACTCCAAAGCTCCTTGTAATATCGTCCACCACAGAACTAGAATTAGCACTCGCACTTGTAATCGAGGACTCGGACTCTTCAGCCTGCTCAGCTTGTTCTGTACTCTTGGTCGGCCAAAAATTCCAACTGAGCCGATCCAACCAGTTCCAAGGAGCCAAGGACCACATCACCTACTTTTATAATCCACAACGAAAAACCTCTCACCTGAGAATAACCGTCAGAAATCCTAACTCTCCAAACCTTTTGAACTCGAGACTGCAGCGAAATGCAAGGTTGAAGGAGATGGGAGAGTTCACGCAAACTGGAAGATGGGAAGGTTGACGGCAACAGCAGAGCAGCTGCAGCTTTTGTATACAGTCAAGAATAATAAATCGAGCAGGTGTGAGGGAGACCCATCATAAGGTCAAGCTTGTCCAGTATCTACGATGGGTGTAGATGGTGCCAGGGGTGAAAGTGCTACATCTACCATAATTCTAGATATAGGACGGAGATGTTGAACTGTAGGGACCCTGTTCAGATGGGGCTGACTTGACTATACTTGTTGCTCTGCGTAGGAAGCCCAATTAGGCCGGATTTGAACCCTTCCCCTTCCCAAGGTGTGCCTGTAGGAGACCTGGATTGGTTTCCCGCGTGGGATCTCTTCATTCCAGTAAGTTACTTAACTCAAGTTAATCTAGCTGCTCCAGCCTCAACAATTTGTTGTTGACTCCATGTGGGTCCACGTTATGGCTGGCCCTACCAGCTTTTGATATCAATTTCAATGTCTTTGTAATGGAGTCTACACCACTCTACACCGCTTGGATTTCAGGGAAGGAGCACAGGAATTGAGATTAGGACCAATCATCATGACATTCATTCTGTCATGCAGAAAAGTTACGTGTTGACGTAAATAATATTAAACACTTACTTAAATAAATAATATATGGATGTTTTCAATTGCCTGCAAGAGTAGACTCTAGAGTAAGTATCATAATGGAGAGAGGAGCCCAGGACCCTGGACTGTGTCAAAGAGACTACCACTTCAAAGTAAGTGTTTAATATAATTATTTTCATGCAAAAAAATACTTCTTAACTGTAAGAAAATTGTATATAAATATAATTAAAAATGGACATTTTTCAGTGCATGAGACTCCCTCTGAAAAATGAGTGCTTAGAGGAACCCTATGGGAATGGACAATTTTTTTCGCTCTTCATTGGCTTTTCAGACTTTTAAAGGTATGATGGCAATGGGCATGCTTGTCCCTCCATCTACTATCAAAATTGTTCAATATCCACATATTAAGTTATAGAAAAGCTTTATTTGGAAAGCTTGACCATGCAACTATGAGAATATTTGCATGGTTTAATCCTCTTTAAAATACCGGTGGACAATGAGAAATCTTGGTGTTAAATAGCAGGACAGCCATGTCATCATACCTTAGAAAGCCTCAATAGTTGACGGTAGCAAGAAAACTTGCTAGCTCCCAGTGGGCATCCTCTCATCGAACCAAAGTACCTGAAGAACAATTGCTTTAAGAAAAGTCAGCAGCAGGGTTCAAACCTTTGTGGGGAACCCAATAGATTTCAAGTCTATGGCCTTAATCACTTGCCCATGCTGACTGATGTGGGCACCAAATTGTAGATCAAAACTGGTTCCTTCTACATCCATTACATTGTTGGTCTTGTTAACCTTTGTTTTCAATTTTGTCTTTGATGCCCGAGTCTGACTAAAACCTCATGACCTTATTCATTATCAGCTATGGATCTTGATTTGATATCTAAGTAAGGAAAGATATCACAGTACCCGTATAACCTATCCTTAAAACACAAAAAGGAGAAATTCGTCAGCAGCAGGGTTCGAACCTGCGCGGGGAACCCCAATAGATTTCAAGTCTATCGCCTTAACCACTCGGCCATGCTGACTGAAGTGGACAGCTGAAAGTAGATTGCCATACTGTTCTTAATGCATCCATTACATCACATATGTGTTCACATCATCAATCTCATCAAATTTTGTTTTACAACATGGTCTTTGACGGCTGACTCTCGGCGAGACCAATGATCTGGGAGAACCGGCAGTTAGTTACAGATGAACCGGTTGAGTTTGAGAAATAACCAGTTGAAGTTCAAGACTGCAGGAAAATTACCGATCATTTTAGAGGAATTTTAGAATATACCCCAATTTAATAAAGGAAAATCGGAGAATGTCAACATGTAACCGGTTGGACTTGCAAACACTAGGATCTCAACCGATTATGCCCAAAAATCTCCCCGATCACTGGGTGAGACCAGATCAGTGCCCGGGAAGTTTTTGGGCTTAGTCGGTCAAGATCCTAGTGATTCTAAATCCAACCGGTTACATGTTGACATCTTCCGGTTTTGCTTTATTCATTTGAGGTATATTCTATAGATTCCTCTTAAATGATCGGTAATTCTCCTGAAGTCTCAACTTCAACCGCTTATTTCTCAAACTCAACCGGTTCATCTGTAACTAACCGCCGGTTCTTCCCGAGCAGTGGACCAGATGATTTTATTCGAGACCAGCTATGGATCTTGGTTTGAGGCCTAAATTGGGAAAGAGAGATCAAAGAATATATCTCGGTTGCCGTTTTCACTTTTCACCACATCAACAGTGCAGTGTACTCCTGCAATTGGAGAGAATGTCAGTATTTGGAACATTGTACAACTGTGCTCATGAATGCTAAGGCGGCTGCCTTAAGCACTCCACTAAGTACATTGTTTATGATATTCAGTGTCACGTTACATGTACCATACACTATTTGTGAAAGGGCATAAATTAGATGCCTAGAGGTTTCAAAGTGTCACATCCACTAATTGCCAATATGATACTATAAGTCAATTTTTTGACGTGAGAAGTTATATACTTATGACATCTAGCGTAGCACATTGGGATAATTAATACGATAGTTTTGTGTTTTAGTATGCAAGGGAAAGATTTTATTGAGCATACTAATGGCAAGTCATGTGTTTAAATTTTAGTATGCAAGGGGAAGATATTATTGAGCATGCTAATGGCAAGTGTCACGTGTTTATAATTTAGTATGCAAGAGGAAGATATTCTTGAGCATACTAATGTCCCGGGTACACAACTCCCATATTATACGCAGGGGGCATCGGCATTAAAACGGCTTAGAAGATGGCTTTTGTAAAAATTATATCAAATTATACAAAAATAAAAGGACCAAAAAGTTGGGTGAAGACCAAATTAAATAAAATGAGATGCAGAAAAAGTTGGGTAGCATATTTATTATAAAAAAACTCCACGACGTATATAAAGAATTGAAACACCTATTTTTCTAACCTTGTAGAGCATCTAATTTTAAAAGATCCACACGAGTAGTTGCCTTCAATTAAAATTAAAAGTCATTGGCAATGTCTTATTTATAATTAAAAATCTCAATTTTTATTTTAAAAAAGCCCAAAAAAATGGATAGTTTGGGCTATAGTACTTGCATTAGAGAAAACTCATATAATTAAGTTTTTAATAAAATTATATGTTTCAAGGAATATTCATTTCCTATATAATTACATTTTTGGATTCCTTGTTAGAAGGGCTACAAGAGTTTCCTACATTAAAAAATTATATCACTTGAGATTGGACTAAAATGCATTACAAGTGATTATAATCAGGGCCATATAATATGGGAGTTGTGTACCCAAGACTAATGTCAAGTGTCATTTGTGTACACATAGGTATACCCCGGGTACACAACTCCCATATTATATGAACTATAATGCATTTAAAACCAATCTCAAGTGACATAATTTGTTGTAATGTAGGAAACTCTTGTGGCCCTTCTACCAAGGAATCCAAAAATGTAATTATATATAGGAAATGAATATTCCTTGAAGCATATAATTGCATTAAAAACCTAACTACATGAGTTTTTTTAATACATGTACCATAGCCCAAACTAACCAACTTTTTGGGCTTTTTAATCAAAATTTTAAGATTATTTAATTATAAATAAAGCATTTCCAATGACTTTTTAATTGGAGGCAACTACTTGTGTGGATCTTTTAAAATTAGATGCTCTACAAGGTCAAAAGAAAATAGGTGATTCAATTCTTTACACACGTTGTGGATATTTTTTAAAAATAAATATGCAACCCATTTTTTTCTACATCTCATTTTATTTAATTTGGTCTTCACCCAACTTTTTGGTCCTTCTATTTTTGTATAATTTGATATATTTTTTACAAAAGTTGTCCTCTAAGCCATGTTAATGCCGATGCCCCTTGCATATAATGTGGGAGTTGCATACTTGGGAGGTATACACCTCATAATACTATTGAACATACTCATGCCAAGCTATTAGTAAGTGCACTTGAACGCCAAGTGACATGAGGTGACACTAGTGGTGAAGTTGTTGACCGTTAGCGTAAATATGTGCATACATCTCAAAATAGGGTAAGTGACACTATTATGCATGTGACCCTAAATACCATAAATGTTGTACCTCTACTTGAGAATGTGATCCTAGAACATACTTCCCATTTAAGAGGGACGGTCATTAGCACATGACCCCACTTACAAGGGTCCAATGCAATTTATGACAATTGTAGATCAGACTCAACTCTTGTAAGTGGGGTCATGTGCTAATTATTGCCCATATCAAATATGAAGTGTGATCTAGGACCATGATTTCTAGGTGTGTAGGCTCGTTAGGTCTTTGAATAGTGTGACTCATTGAATTGACTTGTGTCTTGTAGTTTCAAGATATTGAGATAAAGTCAAATGATTTTATTGACATGTGACAATACATTGTCAATGTAGGGACCCGAGGAGATCACAAGCTATATACTTTAGTAAACCATGTGCAGTCAAAGGTTACTTAAAGATGGGCTATTTATCTAAATTTCTTGAATAATTGGCACCCCATTTGTAGATGAAATGGTACTTTGAGGTATTTTTCAAGATCTTATAGGAAAATATAATTTATACCATAAATTCATTTTAAAGACTCTATTTTTTAATAGATTGTACCATTTATCAAAATATGAAAATCTTGACCAAAATTGATGTTAATCCATAAAAAATAAAAAAAATCATTAAAGGTACTTGCAAATAAAATTGAATGGTACATGGTTGCAGTGCTATCTTGAAACTCTCAGTGACCACCCCAAGCTTGCCAACATCTAAATTTGATGACTTCTAGTCAATTAAGGCAAATTATCATCCAATCCAAAGATATTAAATTGAACCTCATAAAAATTCTTCGTTCCTCAAAATATAACATACCATACTCTATTAATAACAGGGTTGTCTATCCCGACATCATGACGTGTCGTGTCGTGTCGGACCCCTCCGTCACGACACAATAGGGTCCACGTAGGGTCAACCTAGGGGGAAGCTAGTAGGGTGGGTAAAATACTTACCTTCTTGCCAAGGTGGCATCCTATGTGGCAGAAAAGGCCGACATGGATGTGGATATGCCTAGCGCCAGGTAAACCATTTTACCATTATGTTTATCATTCTGTTAAAATCAAAGTAGTAAAATTTGAGTAAGGAGGATGTGGGGCGGACGGGGGATGAGGGTGGGGCGAACGGGGAATGTGGGGAAACAATTACTAGCCCTCGTCCGCCCACCCCGTCCGCCCCCGTTCCCAACCATCGGGAACGTGTTCCCCGTCGTCCGCCCCAATTTGACCCCTTCACCTTTGAAGGGCCCTAGCAGCCTCACTTTTCATCCGTTTGTTGCATTTGAGGACATTTTCGGCATCTGCATTTCATGAGGATGTCGAAAATGTCCTCAAAATCAACATTTAGATCAAAAATGAGGTTGCTAGAGCCTCCCAAACCTCCCGTCCGCCCCCCCGTCCGCCCCCGTCCGCCTCCAAGTTTGGGAGGCTCTAGCAGCCTCATTTTTCATCTGTTTATTGCGTTTGAGGACATTTTCGGCATCTACATTTCATGAGGATGTCGAAAATGTCCTCAAAATCAACGTTTGGATTCAAAATGAGGCTGCTAGAGCCTCCCAAACTTGGAGGCGGACGGGGGGCGGACGGGAGGTTTGGGAGGCTCTAGCAGCCTCATTTTTATCCAAATGTTGATTTTGAGGACATTTTCGACATCCTCATGAAATGTAGATGCCGAAAATGTCCTCAAACGCAACAAAAGGATGAAAAATGAGGCTGCTAGGGCCCTTCAAAGGTGAAGGGGTCAAATTGGGGCGGACGACGGGGAACACGTTCCCGATGGTTGGGAACGGGGGGCGGACGGGGGGAACGGGGGTGGACGACGGGAAACGTGTTCCCGATGGTTGGGAATGGGGGCGGACGGGGGGGGGAACGGGGGCGGATGCTGGGAACAAAGGGGCGGACGGGGGGCGGACGGGGGGGCAGACAAGGGCTAGTAATTTTTTCCCCACTTTACCTCTACTTTGCTGACATGTCATCACACGTGGACATCTTACATCCTACGTGTCCAAAATGGGGTAATGTAATTACACACAGAATTCGGTAAAATTCAAGTCCGTCAGGATAAAGACAGCATCCGGCATAATGTCGTGACGGATACGTGTCGTGACGGCACGACATTATGTTGAGATTGGCCTCCGTCACGACACAATAGACAACCCTGATTAATAAAAATGAAATACTAGTAATATTTTACACCTACCTTATTTTAGATATAATATTGTATGGGTCATTTCATCCAAGTTATAATATGTATAATTTTTTCTCTCTTGAATTAGAAGTACCCTATAATTTTGTCATGTGATTTAACCTCCCCGTGTGTAGGGATTGAGAATACCAACATGGGCAATTAGGTTGCCTCTTAACTCATGCCAATTTCCTTGCTCAAAATCATATTAGAAAAACTTATAACTTTGTTTATTCATTTGTATAGAAACTAAAATAACATAATAATTCATGTGTTCTATTGCTATAATAATAAATATTGAAACCACTGTGAAATGTTGATAAATTATCATGGGGCAACCAATTGCACATATTAGTGTCCCTATAAAAATTTGAACCCTCACAACTTTTACATAGTACAAATTTCAAATAGATTATGCTTTGGTGTGTTGGAATGGGGTTGCAATCCCATGTCAATTTCTAACAAGAATCATAACATTACTCAACTCCTTGGCTAAGTTCTACGGGATCAAGAATTGGGCAAGCATAATTCTCCTTTACTAGGTATTGGGCAAGAATAAATCCGAGGATTTCCCATTTATGGATAACACCCAGGCTATGTATTATGGATTTTTCGACAAACACCTACAAATTCAAAATTTCTTAAATGCAGCCTCTTTCTTTGAAAAGAGGCCATCATCTAGTTGCTTACTCATATATGTATACTCAACACTTAAAAAAATAGTCTTAGCACCATCTACAATGGTGTGTGCAATTAATTTACATTTGCGACCAAGTTGATTCTTTATCCATGCAAATTACTTTGGGTAGAAATCAAATCACAAAAACTTTTAACTCTCTTCACCAATCTGTATGGCAACCACAATAACAAATAATGTCCTAAATTTTGTTCTTGTGATTACAAATAGTGTGGATAGTCAAGAAATTAGCATGGAGCAACCTAATTGCACATGTCAGTGTACCTTACACTGTACAATAACTGAACCCCCGCACCTTCCAGGAAGGCTTCGTCGTGAATCGCCTCCTGTGCACTTTAGTGGACTTTGTTGGCACCCAATTCGCATATCCAGATTAATTTGTGCTTTAGACACACCATAAGGAGCAGACTTGACCCCACGGACTCCAGAGTCCACTGCAGGCGTCTGGACTCCCCAAGTCCCAAATCAAGGCGTTCTGAACAATATACAGTATACTATGTTCCGTCTAGTCCAGTCTAAGTCAAGTCAGCCCCCCTACCTTGACCCAGCTCCATAGTGCACATGCCCATCTCCCTCAACCAGAGGGCTATAAAAGCCGCACCCTGCACATCGGTTGCCCTAAGTTACCGAGACTTTGCAAAAGCTGAAATTTGCTCCTCGATCGATTATAGAGCTTCCCGGGAATCTAGTGAATCTAGTGCGTGCACACTAATCCTACACAGGTCACGGCAAGTTCGTCTAGAAAATCGGGTGCTACATCAACAATATATATATATAATCTGAGACGGAATAGCTAGTGGGATTTTGGGTTGTAAGTGTCCTTGGAGAGAAGTTATTACACAATCGAGGCAGTTAGTTTATTGTCTGCCGTTTCAAGCAATGGCAGGTGGAGGCGTGAAGCCGAGCAGGAGGCAGTTGGCGGCGGAGGGGCCAGCCACCGTGATGGCCATTGGAACAGCCGTGCCACCCTTTGTGCATGAGCAGAGCACGTATGCCGATTACTACTTCGACGTCACCAACTGCAACCACAAGACGGAGTTGAAGGCCAAGTTCAAGCGCATCTGTAAGTCTCACCATAATAATATCCATCATCTCCATATTTGGTTAGTATGCGTAGCCTGCCTGCCATGGAAACATAATTGTGTCTCGTAGGATTAATTATCAGCGAATACAACCTAGTGCCATGAGCTTCAGGATTCATCAATAATAATTCAACGCAGGCAATTAGTCGGTGATGGTTTATCAAGTTGACATCTCCATAATCAAATTGAAACAATTCTCTGTGGACTATTGATCATCGCTCGATTGAGTTCTTGGAAGAATCACCTAGCCCGGTTTCACCAGCTGTAGGAAGTTGATCCTCAGTAGCTGCACATGATCAAAGTCTCAGCAGATTTCTCACAGACAATATTTGTAAGAAGGGAGTGCAGTAGCATCATGACCATGGGGTACGATGAACAAGATCACTAATCCTCCATGATATTGAATACAATTTTTTGAGTGTCTTAAAATGACATGTTATGTGCTTCAATGTAATTCCAGGTGACAAGATGCAAGTGGACAAGCGCCACATGGTGGTGCGACGGGAGCTGCTCGAGGAAACTCCATCGTTGGCATCGTACATGGACAACTCCATGAGCGCACGCCACGACATTGTGATGGAGTGGGTGCCCAAGCTGGCCAAGGAGGCCGCAGAGAAGGCCATCAAGGAATGGGGGCGCAGTGTGTCCGACATCACGCACATCGTCTTCGCCACCACCAGCGTCATCAACATGCCCGGCGTTGACCTGCTCGTCGCCAAGTCGCTCGGCCTTTCCCCCAAAGTGCGTCGCGTCATGATGTACCAGACGGGATGTTGGGGCGGCGCCGCGGCGCTGCGAGTGGCCAAGGACTTGGCCGAGAACAATCGCGGCGCCCGCGTCTTGGTGGCGTGCAGCGAAATCACCGCCAGCTTCTTCCGAGCGCCCAACGAAGAGTATTTGGACGGACTGGTGGGTCAGGGTCTGTTCGGCGACGGCGCCGCCGCTGTCATCGTGGGGGCCGATCCCATCCCCAACGTGGAGCGCCCCTTGTACGAGTTCGAATGGAGTGGAGAGATGGTAGTGCCCGACAGCGAGGGAGCCATCGACGGCCACTTCATGGAAGCCGGCATGTACTACCATTTGAGGCCCGAGATCCCAAAATTGGTGTCCAAGAGCATCGAGGAGTTCGTGACGGACG
Source organism: Polytrichum formosum (assembly GCA_964035585.1). Taxonomy (NCBI): domain Eukaryota; kingdom Viridiplantae; phylum Streptophyta; class Polytrichopsida; order Polytrichales; family Polytrichaceae; genus Polytrichum; species Polytrichum formosum. Next base: position 21,028,089 of record OZ037939.1, on the reverse strand, counting down.
CCCGAGCCGCAGCCGAAGGCAAGGAGTGCAACGAACTATTCTGGGCAGTTCACCCGGGCGGCGTGGCCATCCTGAACCAGATCGAAACCCAGCTGAGCCTGACACCCGAGAAGCTGGGAGCCAGCAGGGAGATTCTTCGCAACTATGGCAACATGGCCAGCGCGTGCGTGTTGTTTGTGTTGGATGAGGTGCGCAACAGGTCGATCAAAGCAGGAGCTGCCAACACTGGCGAGGGTAAGGATTATGGGCTGCTCATCGGCATCGGCCCCGGGCTCACCATGGAGTGCTGTGTGTTGAAGAGCCTGCCTCTCGTGCAGTAAGCTCAACCTAAGTGGACAAGCAGCACAAGCAGAAGAAAACTGTGGAGCATATTACTCCATATGCATGAGTTCCAAATTGTTCCGCGGCATTTCTGGGCTGTGGCCCAATGTGTGGCAACTCAAGGAAACGATCTGGCCAGTTGCGAGTTACAGCCCAGAATTTTGGGTTGAAGAGCAGCCTTAGAAATTGCACCTCCCCTTCATCCGGGAGGCCTAGTCTGCGCCAAGGTTGTAAATTGAAATCCCGTGTACTTGGCTCTTTTCCCTGAACAACACTATTGGAACCAGTAAAGCCAGGGGTTTAGTTATCATAGTATGATAATGGAATGCACATAGAGGCACATTGCCGGTAAATTGCATTCAAGAAGAAAAAAGTAATTGCTGATTTCTGGGAGTTTCCAGACACAGCACATTTTTTAATGCCTTCTCTTGGCATATTTACACCAATAAACTGTAGATACCAGTTACTTTAAAAACAGTCCTCCAAATTTGCATGCGTTAATCTGAGTGCACTAATTCCCGCTATTGTCACCATGTGAGGGCGGGTACTATGGAGGGTATGGAGGCATTACATAGAGGTGGAATTCAACCTCGGGTTCAAAGCATGGATTTGAAGCATGGCAAGGTCCTACGGATCAGGCATTCTGTAAATGAACCCTAAACTCTAAATCCCAAACCCTCCCGTCCTTGGGTGGGGGGTCTTCATTTTCAGGCACTACCTTATGCAACAAATAAATAAATAAATAAATTGAAGGCTTATGCAAAACAATGTCAATGTTTCCCACACGATTGCTGGCTCATCGTGCTCACAAGACCATAGATTGTTATTAGAGTTTCATGGCTCTTTCCTATGAGTGTAATAACTTATAGAACATGCATTCCTCTCTGATCGCTAATTTTAATTTCAGAACATGAAATTATGCACCATCTATGTTGTGACCATTGCCGGAGCTTCCCATAACGACCTTATGTATTATTTTAATGTTTTGAATATACAATTACGAACAAAACTGAGTACGTTGTACACAAACTCAACTTTGGCTCCCTTTGTCAGTCGATTCAAATCAAAAAAACAAAGCGATGTAGTGATCATAGCAAGAGTCTAAGTAATCAATTGCATAAATGTGAAACCAAAAAGTGGAAAGGATTTAGGGTTTCTAAAATAGGAAATGTCGAAGTGGTTAGGGTTACAATACTCGCTTTTGTTCACCGCCACTCTTCCAACATCAACATCTCTGTGTGCTTTGTGTGGTTGGGAACGTCGTAAGATTTCTTGTGCATTGTGTAGCCTTGGTTCCATAGTACGTGAGGTGCAATTTGTAGAATTGTTTGTAGTTGTATGCCTCCGTTGTCTCAAGAACAAAAGCACCAAGCATTGATGCAACTTAGAAACAATGTTTCTATTTGCAAAGTTGTCGCTTTAGTAGGCATGAGCCAATCTTTTGTAGCACATTTGAGGAAGGATGTAGGGGGCGAGATTGAGAGACAAAGAGGAGGGCGTCCAAAGCTTCTTGCAGACCGAGAGAAGAGGCGTTGTATCACTCTTGTCATTGAAGGTCGACTTGGAACTGCATATGCGATAGCAAAACAACTTCAATCTGAAATAGGTAAATTGTTGTCTGACATCACTATGAGGCAAGCTTTGAGAGAGGCTGGATTGGGTGCACAAGTGTAGCAAAGGAAGCCGTTTTTTAGTCGTAAACATATTCTCGCACGCCTAAGGTTTGCTCAAAGGTATGAGAATTGGACCATTGATGATTGGAAACGTGTGATTTTCAATGACGAGACAAAAATAAATAGGTTTAACTTAGACGGTAGGTCTTGGTGTTGGATTGGAGATGGAGAACACGTTGGACCTCAATATGTCCATCAGACTGTGAAGCATGTTGGTGGGTCAGTGATGATTTGGGGATGCATGATGGCTTTTGGGCCAAGAGCATGGTAGAAAATTGAAGGTATGATGGATAGGCATCTGTACAAATTTATTTTAGAAAATTTCTTGTGGTCCACTATACAGAATTACAATTTGGATCCAAGTAGGTTGGTCTTTCAACATGATAATAATCCCAAGCACACGAGCAAAATCGTGCAAGAATGGTAGGCATCACAACCATTTCAACCCCTTCAATGGCCTGCACAATCTCCAAAATTGAATCCCATTGAGCACTTTTGGGCACTTCTCAAACGGCACTTGAGCAAATTTATGACACCTCCAAGAGGTATCCAAGAATTATGAGAGTGTGTGTGTTTAGTGTATCCCAATTTCAGTGAATAGGATTGCATGGCGCTTTATGAGCATGCCACTAAGAATTGACAATATGTTGAAGAGTAGGGGTTATTGGACCAATTACTAAAGATTTTGTAGGCAACTTGAACAAAACTGAGTATTTGTATATAGTTTCTCATTTGGCTTTGCAACATACTTTCTTACTATCAGTGTAATGTGAAATTTTGCATACATGTGCACAAATTTGTGCAATATCATATCCAATTTTCAAATTTGAAAAAAAGCATGTGAATTGTTCGCGGTTGCCTATTAAAAGATGAGTCTGTTCAAAGTGCACTCAGTGTTGTTCATCAGTGTATTGGGTACACAAAATCTTGACCTATCACTTAATAAGATTTTGGTGTTGGCAAGAGGACACAACAGATTTTTACTGTGAACACCGGATCTCGTTGGAACAAGTTGATATTAAGGCATGAAAACATGCAGCTCATGATAAGGTCCCCCTCTATGATGCTTGCGGAGATTACTAACAATCTAGTGTAATTCCTTCTCATAGTGGGAGGAAGTGGCAATTTATTGATGTCTCCTATAGTGTTATCCTGTCACTTTTCAATATCACACTGACGTTTACGCATCTATATCTCACCCTCCGTGGAAAAAGTAAACTGGCTAAAAATAGTCATTCTGGACCCTATACTTTTTTGACGGGCGCGACGAGATCTACACTCTAGTGAGATCTATTTGTAGCCACCACAAACCGTTGGCAAAGTTTAACCAGTTTAGTTTTTCCACGGAGGGTGAGATATAATGATGGGGCGGGGGTATACACATTTAAATTGAATTGCCTAGATGGAGAGAAAAGTATCTCATTAATGTTGAGGTTTGTAAGCATGATTGAATTGCTCAATTCTGATTCCCGAAACACGCTAAATCTCTAAATTAATGAGAGCTAAATTTTTTACCAAGTGACATTGAAAACTTTCAAGCTTTGTACATTACAAAAGCCTTCTAACTTAATCACAAGATTGTGATTGATATGAGCTTAACCCACCCAACCATAGAACAAAGACAAAAGATGATCATCTCTCCTTCCCATAGCTCTTTCTTATACCCAAAGGCACTCCTAGTCTTATTCATCTTTATCCATAGTATCTAAGAGATATTTTTAGAAGTCTCAAGTCGCATTAAATGTAGACTAAAGCTTCCTTATCAATATACATAGATCATTTCACCATATGATCCTTTTTTAACTTTTGGTTCAATCATAATCCTCTAGTTGGAATTGTTTAATTCCAACTTGATGCATTAATCTACTCTTTTGGTTAGAATTTCTAATTCCAACTTGATTCATTCATCCATTCTTCTAGTTGGAACTATCTAAGTCCAACTAGACTCATTTATTCATTGAGAGTTGGCTAGCTCCAATGAATAACATCCATCCGCTCGGAGTTGTCTAACTCCAATTCATATGTTATAGTTAGAGTTGTCTAACTCCAACACAAAGATCTTCCAGAGGGAGGTGTCTAACTCCCAATCGGAGTTTTCTAACTCCAACACAAAGACCTCCAATCAGGAGTTATCCAACTCTCGTGCACAATTCCTTCATGGGTTGTCTAGCCCTTGTGCACCGTTTTTCTTGGGTTTTTTGACCCAATTCTTTCTTTGGAGTTGTCTGGCTCCAAACACCATCTACACACATACTAAGTACAACAAACTATGGTTAGCCTTTCTTTCTTGCATAATCCAACATATAATCTTTTAATTAGGTATATCACATACATGTTTACCATACATTTCAAAGATAATCAATGCGTGCTTTAAGGTTTTTGTAGAGTGCATAATTTGTTCAAGTGAGCTCGAAGAGGTTTCTTCTTGTTTATGGTCGGCGCCACTCACTCCTGAAGCATCTCTTAGCACTAAGAAACTGAAAAGAGCTTGCAGTGAGAATCCCAATACTTTGACACTTTGGGCTTCCAAAACCCTAGATCTTCTAGTAGCACTAAATTCATAGCACAAAGAAATTTAGTATCACCTTCACTAATTTTTCTTACATGCACTATTAGCCCACCCTCACTAAATGGGATTATGGTGTAGTATTTTTCAGGTTCCTTGTTCAGCGATTACTTTGTCGAACACTTTTTTGGTCCTATTTGATCTTGGTTCCATAGACTTGGTAGGGTCCTTCCTAGATTGTTAGAACAATTGGAATCCAGGAGTCCATGTGTTGTGCTCAAACAGGTTGTTCAGCCACGGTTCATTAAATCTCAAGGTTCTTGAGATCCTTTGATGCACATATCCATTTTGACAATCCGTGGCTTCAAGAAACTTGTGTCTCTCCAACTCAAGGAACAGCTGCTGAATCATCCCCTGGAGCTCCTTTTCTTTCAAAATTGCCCTGAATGAGGTGTGTGGTCCTTATGCAGTCACTCTTCTTAAATGGACAACTATATATGAGTGGTATTTGGCAAGGCTTGTACTTATGAACGGAAATCTTAGAGACGTGTTACAATGAGATTGGACTATGTGCTCAAAATATAGACTCCATTCTAGGTTCAATAGTGAACACAATTACGAGGAGCTTTGTGATTTTTATTTTAAATTTTTTTCTCCAATTTTAAAACTTGAAATCACAATCTTCATGATGATTTGCAAATCTTACTTGGATGCGACATGTCCTTGATTAATCCAACAGCCAGAAGTGTTTGTGGAGTTGGAAGTGCATGCAATAGAGCCACATTCCTTATTCGACATTCTGCAGCCATAATCTTTCAGGATTTCACAAAAGCATCAAAATCTCTATACATGTCAGGATATATGCAGTCATGAATGCTATATTTACAAGTGCCAGCAAACAAGCAAGGGATGGCATGATTTTGGTTGCATAATCAAGATTTGGCACTTGTCCTTAATTGCTGGATCCTACGATCTTGGAGACCTCAGAAAAGGGCAGAATACGCTTGACCTGGTTTTAATGTCCGATATTGAGAGCGTCCCATTGCCTTTCCTGATATTGTAATCACCATCTTTATCTAAGGTGAGCGTACATAAGTACAAAGGTCTTGAGTGGAGCTTGGGTTTCGCAATGTCTATGTATTCTCATCTTGGCGCAAGGCAATTGACTTTCATCTTTGTGAAACGGATTTTATTTATGTGGTTCTAAGAATGTCACTTGGTGTAAGACAGTCCCTTGTCTAAGGGTTCTTATTTTTATCATGACTAAAATTCAGACCAATATGTTATTGACTTTGCATTCATATTTTTAGTTACCACAACTAACATGTCTCAAGTCTGATAAGGGCAGCCATGAGCACTTCCAGTCTCACCCACCCAGTGTTCCAGATTGAAGTTTCAATGCCCTTCAAACACGATTTGGCCCTTCAAAATATACCTTTCTCAAAACATCCCTTCAAAATGCAACCCCAAATTGAAAATGAAGACGTCACTTGAAGTCCTCAATATAATTTGCCCGTCAAGCACTGTTCATACGAAAATTGACCAATCAAATTTCATTTGTCCTTGGAGAGCGGAGACTCGAGAGTCAAAAGTCCCTCCCTTTGCTTCCTCTCTACCACCTCCATCCCTGAACTTGTCAAGTCTTAGACTCTCCTCGGATGCCCCTCTCCTCCAGATCCGCCATTTGCTTCATCTCCATCACCACACACCTCAACATTGAGAAGTACGTTAGATAGATTTTTTTTGGTTGCCATTCGGACACACCGAATCGGTGGTTTCCGATCTGATCTATTTCACACTAGTAGGGGACAAATGGGCAAGCAAGCAAGGGGGGTTGGATTACCACAAGCCTAAATGCTCAGCTGCTAATGCAAGGATTGAAATTGGGAACTAGATCTAGGAGTTTCCAAATTCAAGGTTCTCCTGTTTGGGGTGGAATCTAGAACTAGGGTTCAAATGGGTAGTTGTATGACTAGTTGTTGAGTTTGTTCTGTTAGTTTTGGGATGGAAGTTCGGAGATCAGCTTGGAATTATTTGGGTGAGGAGGAATGTCGTGGAGTAGCAGCAACAACAACATGGGAGAATTAGCAGTTGGAAGGATGTTTGTAAGGATGATCTCTTCACTGTGTAATTTGATCAAGCGATACTACTATGTTGTGGATCATCCTTTGTGGGCACTTATGATGATGATGATGATCTTAATTGTAGAAAATCACTCTGCTTTCGTTGAGTTCTGATGTTAGGCCCCCAATGACGAGAAGTGACACACAAAAGTGTTCCAGGGTTATTGTAAACATGCATCGATGATGGTTATAGAGGTTAAGGGGTCTCGGTTCATTTAAGTAACCATGTTAAAGGATTTTGTAGTATCAGAGCTCAAGAGGATGTTGAACATGCAAAGATAGAACTAACTACGAGATGTTATTCAATGCGGTCGGGCTTTTTAGTCCCAAGCACTATCCCGTAGATGAATCGGACAGAGGGACATTAACCGAGCAATGGTTGAACTAGTTGGTGACACATTTCCATTGGAGCGATGACCTTGTTAATCAATGCAATGCGGGATTGCTAGAATTCGTGGAGATGTTATCTTTTGTTTGTGAACACTGAGGTATGCACGAAGCTTGGGTTTTTTGTGGCAATGACCAGGAGTTCATGATTAATTGGCCAACTCTAATGTCGCAATGGCAAGCCACACTTGTGATCCCAACTAGCATTGTTGTTTGTGAGCGTGGTTTTTCAAAGCAAAATTGGGTCAAGAGCGAAAGGAGAACTAGACTCAACCTTGACACACTAGATGCTTTAATGAGGGTTAGTCTGAATGGATTTGGAGTTGAATTCATGGATTGCAATGGTATTTTTGAATCTTGGAAAACCGCCACAAGAACCAACAAGTGTAGGGCATTGTCACCCAAGAAGTGGAGTTAGATGGTTGATTCTTAATTCTTCACATTGTATTGGAAGCATGTACCATATAATTCATGCACAAGTTTAATATGAGTTTTGTATTTCATTTCTATGTTCTTGGATTGACATCTTGGATTTGACCCAACCCTTCAACTAAAGGGCTACAATTTGAGAGCCCTTCAAAATGAAATCCATAGGAGGGCTTCAATTGCACCCAACCCACACACGGGACTTCATAAAGGGCATGTATGGTAGTCTCCGCTTCCTCATTTGCCTATTCTCTTGAGGCTCTTGGTGGTTGTGACTCTCAGCTTGTAAAATATGTGTTGGTAAAATATGTGATCCTTCATTTGTGCTCTCAAATCTTTTGTATTTAGCTTTAGTACCTTAGTGATCTCTCCTAGTCTCCTAACTTTGAAGCATTATTGGATCTCTCATAGTATCCTAGCTTTAAATCATTATCGGATCTATCTTAGTCTTTTATCTCGCTTTCGAATTTCTTTTAAGTATTAGATCTAACTCTTAGTTTTTTCAATTTGAAACATTATTGGATCTCTCTTAGTTTCTTAATTTTTGATTAATATCGGATTTCTCATAACATTACTCAATGTTGAACTCTTGTTTGTGGACCCTCAAAATATAACAATCGGATGCTCAAAAAGTTGCGTAGGGAGACTCAAATTTAGACTAAGCTCCTAGCATCCCACTGTTATATTCTAAGGGTCCACGTCGCTGGGTAATGTTATGCACTTGGTTCCTCAACTTTCACTTTGATATAACTTACTTCTAAATATTTCTTTTGATCTTGAACCTCTTTCAATCTCAACTACAAAACAAAATAATATAATACAAAGAAAACACAATACAAAACAAAATAATACAATGCAAAACAAATAAAACACAACATAATACAAATCAAATCAAATCAAACATAAATAAGAAACTAACTATTGACAATTCCACCACATGTAAGTTAAGTTTTCCATCAACACTACTTTGAATAATGTTGATGGATTTTTTTTGGTTGTTTTGTTTTCTTTTGATACCCTAACCGGGTTCATATTGTTACATCAATAATAAAATTGTATGTTTACTATACTTTAACATAAGACCATAACTCGGACTTTAGGATTACATGTACAATAATTTAGGGTATCAATCAAGTGCATATATCACAATTGATACCCATATTGTAATGTGAATGTAGATATGTATATAAGTTGCTCTAATGATTAAGGTGTCAACTGTGATACATGCTCTCAATTGATATTCTAACTTGTGAGTTTAAATTAAGTCGAACACCCCTAAAAGTAAATGATGTTAAATATGTCCTAATGTTGGGGTATATGTGTCAATGAAACTAAAATAACAGGATTACCCCTTAAACTCTAAACCTTAGACAAACCCTAAACCCTATAAGATTACATGTCATTCTAACATGTTTGCATGGTGAGACAACATAAATAAACAAATGAAGAGGACTTTGATGTTGTCACTGGCATGAATTATGAGGTTGCTTCATTTTTTAGTTGGTCTAAGTGTATTTATAATCTTGAACGAATATTATGAGAATTAGATGATTTAAGCTTTAGGATATCATAGATCACATATAAGAGAAATTTCTATGAACTTATATCCGTGACCTACAAATGCAATCCTAAACCATCCAATCTCGAGTTTTGTTTGTTTGTTATGATATGTGAAATGTGTTTGATATACATAATAATTGGTTGTAACAAATAAGTTGTTCTTATTATTATGATTTGAGGCGGGTGATAAGTATTGTCACATCTGTTAATTATCAACATGATAATTCTCGTCAATATAAATACATTTTTAAGTGATTTTTTTAATATTATGACATTTAATATAACACATTGGGATACTTGGGATGATAGCTTTGCATTTTAGTAAGCAAAGTGAACATATTTGTAAGCATACCATTGGCAAATGTCATGTAATTACATTTTAGTATGCAAGAGGAAGATATTCTTGGGCGTACAAATGCCAAGTGTCATTTGCATATACTTTTAGTCAACTTGTAATTGTTGTGTAAGAACCATATAACATGATGTACCCAAGATGACACCTCATGTCATCCTACTCATTTCATGTTAGATGGTTATGTCATGTGGGTACATTTATATGACACTAAATAAGATATTTAGTCTTTGATAATATTTAATGTTGTTACCACCCTACCCTGCTCAACACTAATTTTCAACTTTTTGATAATTAGTGTTAGAAGACATGCTAGAAGATATGTTGGAATTCTCCTTTTATCATTGTTATTTTATTTTTCTTCACATCCTTACACACACTAAATTCAAACATGTAACTTCCACATATTACCATAGTTGATATTTAGTGTTTGAGTTTACATTTAATGTTACTTACTTTCATAGGGTTATTGATATTTAGTGAATGCGTTCGTATTTAGCATATCAAACACTAAATATCCTATTTTGTAGTGTAAGTCGCATGAGATGATTAGTGAATCCAAATCATGCCCATAGGCATAAACATTCAGAGCTCACATGAATATCTTATTCATTGTCGAAGTGCAGATTCTCATTCATTTTGAATGATCACACTACCGTACCTGCATGGCCAATTCGGCACTTAAGTGCCGAATAATTATTTTAATTACTGCAAGGTCATTCTACAGTTACAACAATATTTTAATCATTATTCGACACCCATGAACAGTATTAACGGAAAATTCGGCATTATAACTGTAGTTTGTTATTTCTGTTACATTCATCCCTTCTCTTAACGCTTTAAGCTCAAAAATACTGTGATTTTTGTAGACAATATGTTTTCATGAAATAGTTCACAGTTTGAGGATGGGGTTGTATGTATGAGCAATTTTGATGCAAAAATTTAGTATAGAGGTTTATATGTGTAGAATAGTGTGATAGTGAGAGGTTTCCTAGATTACAATGGCATTTCACAGTGAGAAGAAACAAACAATGTTCACTTCTATATTCAAAACAATCACACAAGAAGAAAAAGAAGTAGTTCTTGCAAAAGAAATTGAGGTTTTGAATGAGGCAGCTGAAATTCACAAAAGTTTGGAAAGAGAGAGTCCAGAAAAACGTCCAATAGGTCGTCCTAGAAAGTCTTCAATTCTACTTCAACCTCTACAAATAAAAAAAGAGAAGGAAGGTGATGAAGAGCACAAAGGAGGCAATCAACACAAGAGGAAAAGAGGACCATACAATAAATGGTTCACAAAAGAACTCTTCCCTCCTATTGAGAGGGCTGTCAAAAGGTATGGGAGAAACACTGATGCTGTCAATTACTTGAAACTAGCATTCAAAACTCCTCACGCTTCAAGTCCTTATGAGAAGTTAAGTAGAGCAAGTCTATGGAATTGGTTTGATGACAAAGGTGATCTAAGACCTAATTTCAAAGAAGCATCAGAGCTAGGACATCATGTGAAACATCAAAAGCAAAATCTTCATGTCCTAGAGAATCACCCTCATGTGAGGGATCAGTTGGTGTCTAAACTTGAAAAATTGAGGGAAGGAGGTCACACTCTTTCGCTTAGTATTGTCCAACCAATCTTGAGAGGCATGATTGAAGCTGTAGCACCTGAATTAATAGATGACACTCCTGGAGGCTTCTCTGTGTCAATGAGATGGACAAGAGAATTTGTTAAATTCTATATGAATTGGACATTTCGTAAAGGAACTACAGCTGCAAGCAAAGTTCCTACTGATTGGATGGAACAAGGATTGAATATGAATTACAGAATAGCTTATCTTGTGAAAGTGTACAACATTCCTCCCTACTTGGTGATAAACTCAGACCAAACCGGTATTCATTTAGTACCATCAGCAGGAGGAAGAACCTGGGATGTCAAAGGAGTCAAAGATGTCAAAATCCTAGGTTTAGAGGACAAGAGACAAATAACATGCGTTGTTTCCTCCAATGCATCAGGAGAGTTTTTACCTCCTCAACTAATATTTACAGGTACTACTAATCGGTGTTTGCCAAAGTACACTGAAGCAAAAGCAAGGTGTCTAGAAGAAGGTTGGCATCTTACATTTTCAACTAATCATTGGAGCACATTGGAGACTTCAAAGCAATTCGTGGAGAAGGTTCTTGAACCTTACTTAGCCTCTATGATCAACTTGCACAATCTGCCAAAAAATCAAAAACTTGTTTGGTTAATAGACTCATGGTCAGTACATAAGAGTTCTGAGTTTTTAAATTGGATCAAGAGTGAGCATGCCAATGTCCTAGTTCTATTTGTTCCAGCGAATTGTACCTCAAAATTGCAGCCTGCTGATGTGATTCTCCAAAGGCCTTTGAAACATGCCTTTAAGCTGCAGTTTCACAAATGGACCACATCACAAGTTAGAACTCAAATTGAGGATGGCAGAGAAGGAGATGTAGACTTGAGGATGAGCAATTTGAAGCCACTAATTTGTGAATGGCTTCACAATGCATGGACACAAGTCAAGAACATGCAAGACATGATTATCAAGGGCTGGGACAAGTGTGGCATAGACAAAGCATTCGTACATGAATTTCAACTCAAGGCTATGGTAGCAAATGCTGAATCTCCACTCTTCAAAGTGACTCCAGAAATTGAAGAAAACATTGAAGAAGATAACATCTCAGATCCTACAATACCACTTAACAACATTGTTAGTGAGTGTCTTGCAGTTGATGTGGAGGAAACTTAGACTTAGCTTCTGCAGTTGATGTAGAGGGAACTTAAACCTAGCTTCTCCTAGTAGCGTTTGACTGCATAAGAAACTGAGGCTGCCAGAGAATGTGGACATGGATGCGATCAGAGCTAAGATTCTTGAGAGTGGCAAGTTGATACAAGCCACGCCTGCGACAACAAATCAATACAACAATGGAGCAAAATCAATTGCGGCTGCTTCGGAGGAACCATCTACATCGATGTCGCAGGCAGCTACTCCACCCAAGCAATAGTTTAATCTGAATGTGGTTGAAATTAGGTGTGAAATTAGGAATTATAATGAGAACAAGAAATATATGAAGTCAAATATATTGAGTCAATCATATGAATCATCTGTTGTGTTCCTACTGTCACAGTAATCTAAGAAAGCTTCTTCAAACCTGAGCTGTAGAGAATTCTAGATTGTTTTATTTCCTTATGGGTATCTCAAATTTGGATTCATCTTACTCTTTCCTAAAGATCCATAAACAATGCTTGCAAGTCATGCACATCAGCCTTACAACAATGCAAAGAACTTCATACCTGTATCTTCCCTTTTCCATATGTTTTCGTTCCAACTAGAACAACCCACTAGAAAAAAAAAGTAAACCATACCTTAAGTCTGTGTATGCCCAGAGGAGGTCAGAGGTGCCCATAAGTAGTAGGTAAAATTTTGTCATCAGTTGACACATCCAATACTGCCAACAAGTCACCTGCAAACAACATGCCAACCAGAATGCTCAATCATAAAATATACTGGAGACACATCACAAAAAAACAGGAGACAACATATGGCAATGTGATACATGGACAATACATTCTGAATCTATCATGATGGCTCAAGGAATTGTGCTGACAAAGTTATACAGGAAAACTAATTTAGATTGCCTTCATGCTAACAAATAGCTTGCAGATAGGGATTTCTCATTTGTGTCAAAATCTGAAAAAATATGAACAAGAATGGATGTCCTAAGGGACCAAAAACCTGACCTACAGAGTGCACAATATGCAATAGAAGCATTTTATAAGTGGTATCAACCATTTTCTACACAAGAAACCTTACCTAGTCTTTGAAGCATGCCATCAATAGTTTCTGGATTAGCAGAAGCCACAGCTTCATTGATATGCTGGCCACGAACTGTTCCAGCAAGAGCTACTGTGGCAGCTCGTTTCGGATCCAGCAGAGAGATGCAGACAGATAGTGAATGCACAAGTGTAGACTTTGACTCTGGATCTTCCAACACATGATGAAAGAGGCACCCAACAAATCTGCGAAACCAGATTGAACACATTATGTAAGCCATGCAACTAAGAATGCATGTAACGCAACCAAAACAGCTTTAAGAGTCCTATTGTCACATTATACTATTTGGTCCTCAATATACAGGACAGGTATCTTAAAAGCGAATGAAGGAGACAACTTGGAAAGCAAAGAACAGCAGCTTGTGTAAAGAGTACCAAACAAAGATATGACTGCTAAAGAAAAGCGTATTTTCTTCTCTATCCCATGTAAGAACCCACTGTCCATACTAGAAATCAGTAGTTTTTGTGCAAATGTTAACATATCACCACAACAAAATGTTAACATAATGTTAACATATCACACAAAGAGAGCTAATTCTTACAAATAGCATTAAAGGGGAAGGAAATTTACGGGAGGACTAAGCTTGTCCACAAGCATTTCTAGTAGGTCAGTATCTGCCAACCATTGAAGTGCATCCACATGAAAAGCAAATATATGTTCATCTGCACCCACTAGTCGTACTAACACCTGCATTTGAAGACACGGTACTATTTTAATTTTTTGCATAAAAGACAAGACATTACATCCAGTACATACATGCCTGAGCTATTGCAAACTAAGTTTCAACATAGTCAGAAGTTGGAACTAAGATTTAGAGCCCACCTCCATGATAGAAGTAATGCCAATTAAATCAACCAGCTTCTTCAATGTCTCCTGATGAGTCTGAAAATGATGCAGTTCAGAAATTAGTACAGAAAAGGGTGCTGCACCAAATGGCTCAGCTAAGTTCCTGTAAGACATAAAAGCCTGCTTGCACAGACATCACACACAAACTCAAACTGGTACTTCAACCTATATGCTTTGTCAAGGTAGATAAGGCTAATAAAAACAGATGCAAGATTGAACGAGTCAACAAGTGATGGAAAGAAATCAACCTTACTTGCAGATAGCGCATAACCGGGATAGTCTTTCTAACCAACAAGCAGATGGCAACCTGCAGTCACACAATTTGCAAAGGAAATAAGTATTTGATAACCCACTACTGCATTTCCATGCAGCAAGAATTTACAACAAACTACTCCAGTCTGCAAACAATACAATGTTGCTTGCTTGATCAACTACAGGAATATAGAAGAACGACTAAAATAGAGAAATATTTCAAGAGGGAGGGAGATGCATGTGCAAGAAAGAAAGGAGCAGAGCATCTAATAACAATACCTTCAATTGGCAGTGAGTAACTTATCCATGAGAATCTTAAGACATGAGAGACCAATGCACAAAGTTAATCAAACTACACTTCTCTTCATAGCTAAATTATACAGATACATACTTTGCTTGAGAGATTGAACACAAATTGGTGACAGAAAATACATACCGTACCTGCACAATCTGTCCGGGCCCATTTCCCACAACAACCACATTTGTGCCACATCAAGGCCTGCTTTCACTAGTCCACCCTGCACATCACCATGGTAACTTAAGTACTCTGAACTTGTTGGCCTAACCATATATCCTGAGGACGACCTTTTATCTAGATCTAAGACCATTCACAATATAGTGGGCACCCTGAATCAATTGCCAACGACACAGATCTGTTACAAAGCCTTTTGTAATTGAATGCTGCATATGAAGAGGAAGCATACTGGATTGTTGCGCAAGTCAAGAATGTATGACTCCACCCCTGCATCTTCCAGTTCTGAGATTGCTTTCTCCATGTCGACCGCAGCATTCTAAAATGCCCAAATTCACCCAATAGTAAACACTGAGTACTGTAAGCACCAAAATACCAGCTTACATACTTACAAGTACTCATGTCTGCAAATTTGCAGCTCTACCCTGGTAGTGAATCTGAGATTACAAGGAAAATCTCTAAATCTTTGCATTCAGAAATATGAAATCGCAACCCTAGAATGAATCTGCAAGAGAAAGTTTGAAGAAAAACCTGGGAAAATGCAGACAAGCGAACATAGCCAGTCTTCATGTCTTGGCCACTGGGTGACGCATGATGAATAACTGCAGAGAATACAGGAGATAGTAGCATCGTTTCCCGCTGTAATGTTATCTCAGTCAATTCCACAGGCACATGCACTGTTGTCTCGTTCACCTGAGACCAGGACGTTATAACAATTACAATACAGAACATTTCCATACACAGAAACCAAAAAATTCAAGTCCCACCAGATCCAAATGAATGCCAACATATATTCCACTAGAATCACCGCCAGGAATTCACAAGCAATGCCAACACACATTCCACGAATTGGTGATGCAATTGACCTGTTTCCGAGGACGAGAGAATGTAGGTGCCCGCCACGGCCGGCAGCCCTTCGTCCCATGGTGTCTCTCAACTTTAATGAGTTTATATCTCTTTTTCTGATTGTAACTAAGGTCTCGACAGCCGGTCTGGATTTCGCAACTAAGGTACCGGCAAACTCGAGGTGAGCCATGTTGAGGTACAGAAAGTGCAGATCGGCAAGAGGTCCCAAAGAAAAACCAGAGCCAAGATCACAAGAGAATAAAAACCTACTAAACGCCGATGGAGTGCTTCGAAGCTTTCGGTGCGAAAGCCACAGCCCGGCTCTGCACCGAGGTTGCGACGGTCCTCTGTAGCGCCCGCGACACAAACCCTAAGATCTTCGCACCGCCAAGTAAAAGGGAGAGCAAAGACAAGCCAAGCCAGAACATCGTCTGCGCGTTGCGCGCGCCAAGCCAGAACCGCGTGTGCTGATTTCATCTATTTCGGCAATTCATCCATGAATTTCATCAACTTTGGGCAGTGAGGCCTTGTATTTATCACATATTTCGGCACCTCACAAAATGACTTATTTTCTGCTGAACTGGCCATGCAGGTACGGTAATCCCCACCATTACTACTGAGCCTAGAATGAGGACATAGTCCAATCTCTTTTGAACACATGTGCTTAGGTGCCGTTCTTAGATCCAAACCTAACCACACACCATTCAAAAATAGGCGTCCGATTAAGACGAGTATCCAAATTGGGCCCAACTACTTTAGTAATCTATTCTCACACACACATTCATACGCAAATGCTCCCACTGCTTTGTATGACATAATCAGCCGCCCTTGCCAGGTCTGAGGGTTTCGTGTAAGATGTTCACATCTTCACGAGGGTCCAAGCAACCGGTATGCAGACACATGTCATTGAAAGGACATGGAATGGATGTCAAGCCAGCAGATAATGTGATCAGAATCCTTGTGAAGTGTTCATAAAGACTAAGGGCTGATTAAGAGACCAACCATAAACCAGCCTAAGTTAATATTGTGTTAACATGGCAATCACGAATCAAGGCATGGGCTACTCCCGAGTCCCAACTCCCTACCCAATTTGCCACAAGATCTAAACCATATATGCCAGGAACAACCAACCAAGATTGAGAAAAGGAATCCAAGGACCTCACAACACATGATCATGGAGCACGAAGTACATAAAGTAGACCAAGTTTTGTCAGGCTCTTGTGCCAGTTGCACATAATGTTCTAGCATGATAGCACATGTGTGCAGTCAAATTGATGTCAGGTACATGGCCAAAGACCTGAAACAGGCTGGATGTGACATTAAATAAAGGAAAAAGTTTCGATCCTACAATTTTGTCCTAAACAATTACAGTTACACAGATCTCATGACTGCCTGCAAGGCTGTGACCGCCAGATATTAACAAATTGTTCTCCGGGGCAGGGAGGTTGAGTGCACCCAAAATCATGACAAACCACCACATGCTGCCACCAAAGGGAAGGAAAGCCATGTTTGCCATCTTTGTCTCATCGAATTTTGAATATCCTACTCTCAGTCAACCCAAACACTCTTCATTGTTTACAACCCCATCGTCCCCTATCAATGGATGTGTACCAGCTTGCATGTGGGATCCTGGCTTAACATCCTCCTCACTAATAAGGGGCAAAGATGAGATAATTCCTGCTACAGGAAAGATGATCATCCTTCCACTTCAGTGTGCTATTACTGAACAATCAGAGGCACCTTGCAGCCGATGTCATTAGTGAGTAAAATTCCTTGACAGGCTCAAGCTGGGAGTCTGGAAGCTATATGAAATTAGCTGTACACACATAAATTACCCGATTTAAATATAAAACTATCGCCAAGCTGGTTGCCTATAAGTCCCTCCACCTCCATAGAAACCTGATGGCGAATTCCAACCTCCTTCCGGTTCCTTTCTCTTCACCGGTGGAGGCAGGTTAGTGAAAACTGGCACCCCACCATGACCTGGATGGAGTGGTGGCAATCTCACATGCATCATATCCTCCCTCACATTCTCGTTGTCAGCAGCCTCTGGACCCGCATTCAAATCTAGACAAGGTCTGGACCATGCCCCGCCATTGTTCTCTGAAAGGCCCACCACATCCATCACATAGGCAGGTCTTGTATAAGATGTTGTCATTGTTGCAGGACTCCCCAACTGAGAAGCGTTCCCAGGAAATGGAAGTGCTCCAGCTGCATTGCCATATGGACCAGAGGTTGCTGTGAAGGGGGCCGATGAAGATATGTACCCTGGAGGATTTCCAAAAACTGGAAAAGGGATGTAATTACCACCACCATTATATGTCATTCTGTCTGCTGGAGTAAATGTCATTCTCTCTTGTGGAGGGTACACAACGGCAGGGGGAGCTCCAGGTTGAGGTCCCGGCCGGTACATCTCCACATTCAGAGGGCTCCCTGTCCTCGTTGGTGGAACATTCCCATTCAGAAACGAATGGCCTGTAGGAGGCTGATACCCAGCATCAGGTGCTCTGCCAGATGGAAAAGAGGGTAGAGAAATAGCAGGAAAGGAAGAACTAGTAGGCCCAGGGTACCATGGAGACAAGTTCATTGTGTCCCCTCCCATTCTCATACCTGGCACTGCTATAGGCGATGAACTTAAATTGTTTCCTGGTGGTGGTTTTCTAATTAGCAAAGATTGCAACACAGCCTCATCAACTCCAGCCTCCTCAAGACCGTCGTTCAGATCAAAATCCATCATTCTTCTAGGTGCTTGTGTTGTACTGTTGTTACTTCGTGCTGATGACCCCACTCCTTCCACACCTGCTCGCAGATCCATTAGAAATGCTGGGCCGCTTTCCTCGCTGTCATCCATGCGGTTCAAATCCAAGTCCAAGTTTGGCCGCACAACTCCCTGCCCCCCGCTACAAGGACCTTGACCACTGCTCACCCGCGATGGTCCGTTTCCACTGTTTGACAGAGGATGAGCTGAACTAGAACTTTCTGGTTTCAAGAAAGTCAAAGACGGAGTATCCTGTTTCACATATGTAATACCAGACACTGAACTCGATGGAAGGGAATGGTTCTGCATGGACATCCCTAGGACTGACCCCTGAGATGACAAAGTTGTAGCAGCTGCTCCCACGTCTTCCATCATTCGATCGTCCGCCACATTCAGATCAAATTCTAAAAGGGGTCGACCTTGTTTCGGGACACTGCCAGCCAAACTCAAGTTTGCATCGGAAGCCAGGCTCTCTGCGTTAGAATTCTGCCTGTCTGGGGTGCGACGAGGCTCTGCTGGTCGAAACGCACTAGTTGCAGCAGACCCTTTCCAACCCAGCTCCCCCCTCATTCGCATGGGGCTAGCTGGAGGAATAAAAGACCCTTTAGTTGCAGCAAGCACAGCAATTGGTGCAGCTACACCACTACCAGATATAGCAGATGCTAAGGGATGAACTGGAGCAGCAACAGGAGGAGAGCAAGGTACAGGAGTTGCCGCATCATCCTGATGACTATCTTCACCTGTAAACCCTTCATTCAAATCAAAATCTGGCCGTTCTGACACATCACTCCCTCCAACAGCAGTGTCACTAGGTCCAGAAGATTCAGCAGCTTGCTGAGGAGTGGTGGGCTTCAACACAAGTTGGGACTCAGCAGGTGAGAGGGTATTCCCACCCTCTGCTTGGGGGGGCCGGAAGGATGATGCTCTGGAAAGAAGACCACTATCATGAACACTTTTCACCTCATCTGGACCTGTCTCTGAAACCAGATCATTTTCTTGTCCTCTGACAACTGAATTCCTGCTATCCAATACCCTACCTGCACTTGACGCTTGGTTCACTTCCTCACCGTCACCAAACCCTGTACCCTCCAAAACCTTGCCAACCTTATCCAACCTGTCCTGTGCATTTTCGTTACTCCCTTCCACGTGACCTCCGAGACTTCTTGTAGAATACTGTTGGTCCCGAACACCACCACCACCACCAGAATCGTTTGACTGATCGTGAAGCGCAGACATTCTTCTATTGTCCCTCCTAGCTGTGTCACCAATACTTGGCTCCCTAGATTCACAACCATTGCCCATTCCCAATGGTCTTGATTCATGTTCGTCTCGTTCTGATGAGGAGTTGGATTTTCCTATCTGTTCAGCCTCTTCTGCAGCCTGCCTTGCAAGGTCAACTACATCTTCCTCTGGGAATGTAGAATCTGATAAACGCTGAGATTCTGCATCACTTCTCCTCCCAAATGGTTGCCCTAATTCTTGACCTCTCCACTTACCCTCTTTCTCTTCATGCATTTGTGCGTCTAGAGATGCAAATCCTAAGCAGGATCTATAATCTCCACCTCCAGCTGTCAGGCCATTGCAAAGTTCCATTGCAGATTTACCAACCCTTGAATGTGTTCGTGACAGGTTCCTTTCCTCCAATCCCACCTCTCTTTTACCAAATCTACTATTCATATGTCCATCAAAACCACTCAGCTTACTTTCCAAACCATTTCTGCCATTGATTTTGTATTCTCTCGGGAAACTTCGGTCATTTGATAACTTGGTCTGCACATGGTCTTGCACGTCCAATGATTTGGCTCCATCAGATGAACTTGAACGCAAATCTGACTTGCCAACATGTTCACTTCGATTTGCGTAGTCACCCCTCTCAACTCCTTCCCTTTCCTCCTCAGTTTGATTCTCTAGTGTTCCTTTTCCTTCCAGAAGACTAACACTACCCTGCACGCCCTGCTCTCTCTGCTTATTATTTCCTGCTTTCAAGCTTTGAGTTGACAGAGTTTCATATTGGACAGAATTTCGAGAGCCTTTTGGGTCCAAAAGATCCCTACTTTGAGCACCTCCATCCACCTCCATTTCTCTATGCCCTGTTTTCCCATTAGCTTGTATCGGTCCTGCTTCTGTGGAATTTTTCACTAAGGATTCATTCTCTCCTCTGATGTCCCTCCCAGAACTTCCATGCCCTCTTTCAGGGCCAGTCAGTGTACTCCCCTTTGTGGAGTTGTCAGCTGCAGCTGCCACAGTGGCTAACAAACCCATTGCCCCTTCATCCACTTCCATGTGTGAGGGCTGGGATTTATCACCCAGCGTATTAGATGGTGCAGTTGATGCATGCAATTCCTTCTTCCCCACATCCTCACGTTCAGGACAACCCTCAGGTGACCTTCTTTGTACGTGAGGATGAATTGTGGCTGATTCAGGATGAGAAACACTAGGCTCTCTAGACATGCACTCGGACTGTGGAGTCCCTACTCTCCTTTGAATACACCCGGCATCCCCTGACCTCTCACCCTCCTGAAGATTTGTCTTCCCATCAACACTGACTTTCTCCTCATGTTCAATTTTAACTTCAACACCTTCTCCCAGAGAGGGCTCGGGCATACTCTTTCCATCCATACCTGCCAAACTTGCGGATAGGAGCCTTTCAGAAACACTTGGGGAAGAACTTCTGCTGCCGGGGGTATCTCCAGATCCTCCACTTGTTCGAGCAGGACTCCGCCTAGGATTTGGAATTCTCACAGCAAGATTCTGTTGAGTGGTTGCCAACTCATTGTTCTTGTCTGAAGATCCAACAGGGCTTGCTACCTTCTCAGCACCAACATTCCTGCCCCAAACTAGAGGCTTGCCAGATGCAACCTCCTTCGACCCACCGGATGGACTTGTTCCAAGTTGGCCCTTGTTGTGCACATTTGTAAGTCGACAACCTCCCCCGCCAGGATTTTTGCTATTGGAGTTTCCAGGACCCGATGCTACATTCTTCGCCTCATCTTTCCACATCATGCTCCCACTCTTCCCAGCACTGCTACCCCAAGAATGCCCATTGCTTGGGGAATGGCTAGAACTGCTGCTCTTCTCTTCTTTCACCCCGTTCCCTTGCATATCAATAGTCCCTGCACACTGCTTGGAGTTGTTCTCCTTCAAAACAGGAAGGGTGGGAGATCCTGCTTTCCCACCCCCAGACATGCTCCCACCTTTTGTACAACCGTCTCCAGAATTTGACATGTTTGGAGCAGCCTTTGCACTGCCTGCAAAAGCTCCACAACTTTTCACAGCCACCTCCGCAGGGCCTCCTGACCCCTTCATAGACAACGAATGCACTAGCTCTGATGGCGACTGCTTGTATGACCAAGAAATGCCATGACCTGCGCCTGATTTCGGTTCCCCTGAAGCTTTCATCTCTGTATCCACCCGTTTTTTCCACACGTCCACCAGTTTCCTGGCCTTCTTCTGTATGTCCGGATTCTTATGACTCCGCAAGTGGTTTACGGACTTGCCCACAATACATGTCTTCAAGGCTTCCAGATCTACAGGCAATCTATCTAGGGCTCGCAGAAGGGCTATAAGCAAGTCCTCCACACCTTTGTCACCCTCCTTGGGACTGCCCGCATCGCCTACCTTGCCTTTATGTGCTTCCTGTAACCACTCGTCCAGCAACCGTAACCCTCCCAGCTGCAGAAAGCATGTTAGACACTCCTCTTTCTCTGTACTGCCGATCACACCTGCGAGCATCGTGCGACGTGAAGCCACATCTGACACTTTTCGGCTGCCATCATTCTGATCTTGTTGCATCAGCTGAACTAGACGTTCCACACCAGCTATGTTTGTAAGGGCCCCATCCTTGTCCAGATTGCTACTGAGCTCTTCAGGCTTCATGCTGCGCTCACGCTTCAGGGGACTAACATCTGCATCTTCAACTTTCACATTCCGTTCACGTTTGCTTGGGTCCAAATTTTGGTCACAGCGCTCTCTCTTCTTTCCCTTCGATGGGATGCAGTAGGACCCGACTTGCGCATTCTCGCCGCTCACTTTCAACACTTGTGATGTTGTGGGTCCTGGCAACACTCTCGGTGAAGGGCCTCCTGACTGTACAGCCACCTGCATCTCCAGCTTCGTCCTATCCAGAAGCTGATCTACCTCGTCCTGATGCTCCTGAGCGTACAGGTACACGCTGCGTCAGATTCATCTCTGGACTCATAAGCAAAGGCATGCTTGTGTTCTCCGGACAGCTGTTAAGCCAAACTCTATCTCCGGCAATTTCAGAGGAAGCTCACGACAAATACTTACAAAGCTAAGGTCCTGCCAAAAGAAAGGACAGAAATCCTGCATCTAACTGTGATAACCAGAGTGGCTGCACTACTCACAAGACAAAAGCCACAACATGACACCGAGAAAAGGTAACATCAATAATACCAACAACCAGCACGCACAGTTATTAACAATGTACAACGCGGGAAATAAAGCCCGACCATGGACCTGCTCTTCACTAAGACAGAATTTTAAGCAATACTGCAGAATCACCAGTGGCATACAGGCCACGCACTGCCATCTCTACGAAAGTGGGATTCCCTGACTTTGGAAAAACAAATCGCTAGTGGCCAACCTGCCAGAAGGAGAAGATCTAGCCTCCCTGAAGCTTGCTCTTCTACTTTCAGGGACAGAGGTACTTGAGTAAGTAGCATGAAATCGAGCGCTTTTGACACCGACAGCTCATATGCACTCTAGAATTATAACATAAGAGCAATTATTGAGACTCTGGAAGTCTGAATAAATATATTGTAACCACCGTTCACACAAAATAAGCCACCTTGAACAATAAATAACACGCAGCCACCCATTTGCGTAAAATAGCCGACGAGTACCGGTGCAAGCGGAAACTCACATTGGTATAGTCTCGGTCTGTGAGCCACCACAAGCACTTGCTGGCTGTATCATATACTCTTCGGCAAACAAAAGAAGACACTCCCTCGGGAAGCTCGACTCCTTTTCGTAGGAATGCAACTTTGCACGGATGTAATAACGATGCTGCAGATATCTCATCTTTGTGAAACGAATAGAATATTTCATTCGGCGCCGCCTCTAATGGCACTCCTTTTCCTAACTCGAGGTCAGCAAGTCTATACAGCCAATTCACAGTCAGCTTAGCTTCCTCCTTGTCAACCGTTCCCAAAGTCACCTTGCGCAAAATTCCAATATACGGAAGTGCATTCCGACCCTGAAATAGAGCACAATCGCCGATGTTGAGTGTACGACCTCCCTGCGAACAGAATACGCGTGTCAGCTATTGCATGAACTCGCAGAGTACGCACTTGGGTAGCAAACAGCGAACAGCTGCAATAATGCCAACTTTTACTGAAAAGGTCAACATGTACGGAGCCTGAAACGCCAGATCCCTTGGTGTCAAGCTTGCAGAAACACCGCTACGCAAACCACCACTGCTATGCTAAACTGCAAATAGGGAGATACACAAGCTCTACCCAACTGCTTCACTGAAGCCCCGCAAGAAGACCCAGCAAAGTAGAGGCGAACGTTCATCGACAAGAGGTGACGTCGCCATAGCACTCGCACTGCCCCTATCCTCATAAAATCGCAGCATCTCGAGCTGATACTGCTAACAATTCAGACACAATCGTTCCTATTGCAAAACACAGGAGGCTGCTCTGCTCAAGAGCAAGGAAGTCCTTTCACCAGTACGAATGTAACAGACACGGCAGTCGACGTGCCTTCCGTGCCAGATTAGTTCTCTTGAATACAAGAGGAATCAAATGCGGGTAAGTAATCGACAAGTACTTCTAATACTTCTTGAGTGCACCAACCCAAGAGCTTGATGTTCGATGCAATGACCATGGATGTTAGAAACGAAGATCCGTCACGAAACACGAAAAACTCGTTGTTAGAGTCGCGGATAGAGATTTTCTTGACCAAGTCAAAAACCCAGGTGCTAGTAAGCATCTGACCCAGGGACCCATGTCCATTCTCAGCCACATCTAGCACGCCGAGACACCGATATGACTCTTCACGACCAAGAAAATACACATCAAATGCCTAGATGACGATCTAGAGAGAGAATCTGCCCAAAAGTTGACCCTGACCAGACGAGAGAGAGACCACTCCGGTTACAACATATGACAAGCAACTCCTGCGCATGGACGATCGGAAATACAAGCATTTCCCACCACCGGCTTTACCCGTGTCCCTGACAGGCAAGAAGTACAGCGTCCTCTTTCTATTTCGACTGGAAAAGAGTGCCAGAGAAGGACTCTCGGGAGACTTGTCCCGTTACACTGCCGCTCACGTTAAGCAGAGGTAAATGCCTCCTGCCGATATAGAAACAAACGCCCACATAAGACATGTGAGTCGAAGCAGGAGGGACTTCAACCAGCCATAGCGTCCCAGCTTACACAGCAGAGTACGAGCGGAGCGGATGTTAATTCTGGCGCCTAAAGACCAACACGTTCCTAAAGTTGGAAGATAGATGCCTACAAGGGACTCGAATATGAGCAAAGCAAAGCGGCAACCTTGGCGATGCGCGCTTGGTCAGCGGAGTCGGCGGTGGTGCCAACAGAGGAACGTTGTGAAGGGGAAGACCACATGTGCTGCTGCTGCCTCTCCTCGCTTTGCTGCCCATGCATATCATTCCCTCCCCCTCCCTCTCGCTCTACTCCTCTAATCTCTCTAATACCGCCCCCTACCAACTCCGCTCCTCTGCTCTCGTCTCCGTCCGCCCTCTCCCTTACTCCCTTCCCCTTCCTCTCTCTCTCTATCGCGCGGTCTCCGCCTCCACCTTGTCCGTCCGTCCGCGCACCACTTAACCACTCTCCACGTTCACAGGGCACGAAGGAACCACCGCAGGACTTCACGGCCCTCCCACCATCTAATCACGGTACTGAAACGTGCATTTCACGCCGTCCGGAGCTCGCAAAGGCCGTCCAGGCGGCTTCGCTTCCAGATCCTCATCCAAAAACCACCCTCCGCCGGCCCTCGCACCATTTCCTGTCCACAGAGATCGCCTCCGCACCAAAATCCTTCGCGCGACGCACTGTCGACTCCTCTCGGTCGCGGCAGCGGTACGACATGCACCCCGCCAGGCCTCAGCGGCATGAGCGTTCTCTCTAGCACCAGCAACAACGACGACGACGAGCGAGCACAATAGAGGAGGCCGCCATAGCCAGAGCGTGGAGAGCTCGGCAAACAAGCCTCTCGCCCTCTCCCCTCCCCCTCCTCACACCTTTCCTCCGGGCAGCTCGGGGTCGGTCCGGGCAGCCCCCTCCCAGACGCTGGCCATGAAGGTACCTCCCTCTTTGTACTGGTAGGTAGGATTTTAGGTAGGTATGTAGGTAGGTAGGTAGCCACCCCATCCCCTCATCATCCATCCATGCGCCACCTACCTCGCCCCTGCCCACTGGTTTTCTCGTTGGCGATCTAATAATTTCAGTGCTTCCTCACCCTTACAATTGCATTTAGGGTTTAGTGTGTCTTTTCCTTGAACGTAACTTACGAATTAGGAAGACAGATTTCTTCTGAATGCAAAGAAGAAAGGAGAAGAGAATTTTGAGTTATATAAATAACAATAACATAACATGATATGAGGTAATATGATAACCATTTTAAGTTCAACAATGAACATAATTAGGGGGAGGAGGGCTAGGGGCTCTATGACCATTTATTTAGCACGGAAATCGTCCCTTTGACAATAAATAAGATACTCACATGAACTCCTAAAATTATGAGAAAAATGACTACATCCTCGATTTGGATTTGCTAACCATATGATGTTGATCGCATGTTTCATATCACAAGGTAGATGGGTCTTAAACGGTTACTTTCTTCAACTAGCCCACTTCTTCTAGGATATGAAACATGCGATCAATATCAAATGATTAGCCAATCCAAATTGAGGTTGTAGCCATTTTCTTCATAACTTTTGGAGCTTGTATGAATTTCTTATCCATTATCAAAGTGAAGATTCTCGTGCTTGTTAATTGGTCACTCAGGTAACTCCCCTCATCATGTTGACTACTGAACCTAGAATGGTAATCGTATTTTGAACAAGAAGTCCAATCTCCTTCAAACACATATCTATTTGGTATCCGTTCTTGGAGCCAAACCAAACTACTTACTACTTAAATATAGGTGTCCGATTAGGGGCAAGTAACCAAATTACACACATCTACCTTGGGAGAAGTAGGCTACACTAATCATCCCAATTAGCACGTGTTACTATTCAAAGCTACACAATGCTATGACTATTTAATGATAATGGAATATTTTACCAAGCAAAGTTATTTATATGATCTATTATGTCCAAACAATCCATTGAACTTTTCGTTTGTAAAAATTGAACACATGAGTAAGACGTTATTGCACGGTGTAATTCTGAATAGTAACATGCACTAACTGGGGTAATCAATGTAGTTGGGAATGAAGTAACATCTAAGTGGTGTTTACCTTATCTATAAGGTGTGTGGGTGTTATTTGGTTCCTTTTTTCATGTTCTCCAACTTCCACCAATTAGGTTTACACAACAAAACTCGTGTTGCATTAGAAAATATGCGATGAAAATCCCCTACTTTAGTTATGGTTATTGGAAGTGCATGTGTTGTGGATTTCTTGATAGGATCTATAGGTCCTCTCACTTGTGTTCATTATTAGTTGTAGAGTAATTATTGATGTTCTAAAACCCTAGTCCAATCTCTTTTGAACACATGTCTTTATGATGTTTGCTCTTTGATCCTCATCGAACCACATACCAATCGAATATAGGGGTCCGATTAAGAAAAGCAACCGCATAACACCTGCATACCTTAGAGCCACAATGCCACACGCCTTCATCAAAAGTCTAGAAACAAAGCAACCCCCCCCCCAAACAACAACAACAAAGGCGCCCGCTACCCACCCACTGCGTCCGACAGAAACTCATCCATACCTCATCCACACTTCATCCGTCCATCTTCGCACGGACAAACGAACGGACGCTGCAACGTAGGCTTAGGCCAGGCTAGGCTAGGTTTCCCCACTTGGGCAGGAAAAGAGGGGAGGGGAGGGGGTACTCCCGAGGAAGCGTACTTGGCCTGCGTCAGCCCCCCCCCCCCCCTCCTCCTACGACCCAGCCCCAGCCGTACCGCACTAGACCACCTATCACCACATTCATCCATGATCACCTCCATGTTCATCGGTACCAGCATGTACCCTACACGCCTCTCTCCCTCTCTCTCTGCCCTCTCTCTCTGTCTCCATCTCCCTCTCTCTCTGTGCCTCTCTCTACCCTCTCTCTCTCCATCCTTCTCTCTCTTAGCCTGGCCACACCGGTGGAAGGCAGGCCTGGCCAGCCGCCCGGCTGCCTTGGTGTGGTAGCTTGGCATCCACCCTTAGCAACATCTCGCCGGCAGGGTTTGATGCCCTTGCCCGGCACGAAAATTATACCCTAAATATAATAATATATAAAAAAAAGCCACCCGGCCAGCCTCGTTGCTAACTGCCGGGTCGGCGCTTGTGGTGCTTGGATGGCCCAGCCGGGTAGCTCCCCTGCTAGACAGTTGCAGGGGAGGGGGCCTACAGCCAGCCATTCGAGGCCCAAGCCCGGCCTGGCGCCTAGCGGCCTGGCTGGCCGTCGGGTATCCCGGGGCCCACCGGATGGGGCGGGCTGGTTGGCTAGGCCAGCCATCCATCCGGTGTGACAACCCTATCTATCTCCCTCTCTCTGTTTCTTTCTATCTCTCTATCTTATGTCGCTCTCTATCCCTCCCTCTCTATCCCTCTCTTATGTCTCTCGCTCTATATCTCCCTCTCTCTCTCTTTGCACCCTGTAGCCTTTTTGGCAGACCCAAATGTCATGCACCCTGCTGCATCATACACATACAACGTACGACTAATAGTGATAATAATAATAGTATATTAGTGTGCGGGCCACTTCCCCGGCGCACAAGAAGCAATGTATGTATATGTCCCCCACAAAAATAATAAGACGGGTATGTGGCCCTAGTGTGGGGAACTTGCAGCTCCACATGATAAGGTAGAGGGGCCTTAAACGGGTACTTCTTTTTCCGGCTAGACCGCGTCTCCTAGGGTATGGGACATGCAATTAGTACGAGATGGTTAGCAAATCCAAATCGAAGTTGCATCCACTTTCCTCATAGTTTTCGGAGCTCGTATGAACAAATTTATCATTATCGAAGAAAAGTTTTTCCATGCTCGTTATATGGGTCATCCTCCTCGCCCATACACACACGCAAATACAACCATGTCGACTATTGAGCTTACAATGGTTATCCAATTGTTTTGAACACGTGTCTTCATGGTATCCATTCGAATATAGGTGTCCAGTTAAGACAAGTAACCAAATTAGGCATGGAAAATGATTTTTTGATTAACTAGCGTGAGTCACAAAGGTTGTCACTTTAACTCTCAACATTGAAGTTGACATGCAAATACTATAAAATCTCAAATGAAAGTACATTTTGTCTTTGAAACGATCACATATCGTGCATTCTTTATCATATTTGGATCTATAACGGTTACTATATTCTAAACACATAGTTCGATCTCGTCATAACACGAGTCCCTTCTTCTTTTTGTCCACACGTACTTACGTACAAGCCGTGCACTTTACCACTCAAACATATTAGGCGTCCACTTAAGAAGCGTGACCACATTAAGCCCCGTACCTTACTAATATATGGTCCCCCCGCTTGCAGCTTTGCAAAGTCACTATACTGCCATAGAAAATGACACACATGAGAATGTATGGACTTCGGAAGAGCCTTGGTTCTAGGTCCTCACTCCTAACTTATCTTATCGTGGTGGTGTTGGCCTAATCAAGCCCCTAATCTATGTATATATGTGTCCTTACACATATGTATATGTGTGTGTGTGTGTTGGTTTGTTCCTAATAGTCCGCTGGCCAAACCAAAACCAATGTCGGGGAAGTACGTACTAAGGGCCACTTCACACATGAGCCAAGAGCCGTGACCTTGTAATGGTGAGGACCCTTGACTCTCATCCAAAGGCCGTACCATGGGTGTTGGAAAGCCGTTTTATGTAGTCACGGGCCCTCAAGCATAGTGTGAAGTGAGAATGCACCATGTTGCGGGACCATTGCATATTTTGTTGGCGGAAAAAGAAGGGAGGATTTGGTTTAATATAATATGTCTCAAACTTTATCAATTTAAGAGAATTACTTGGTGGTGTTTGTATGTCCTGGAATCTATTATGGAATCTTCCATGAAATCTGCCCTGAAATTTGTCCTAAAATCTCTCCTGCTGGAAAAAATATTAAAAAAGTCATGGTCTCCCGGAATTTTCGTCAGACCCACCTCTTGGAGGTGGGCCTGACGCAAATTCCAGTAGACCATGCACCCTTATCCACAACCTACCATGTAGGACTCCATGTAGACTTTTCATCCACGAACTTTTCTTTGGGCCTTTAGGCCTTCACCTCCTAGTGTGAAGTGAACTTGGACAGTCTCCGCCTTTTCGACCAATGAGAGCTCTTACATTGCCATGGTCAAAGGGCCTTCAGCCTTGTGTGTGAAGTGGCCCTAAGGGCCGGTTCACACGGATCATGAGTCCTAAGTTCCAAGTCACTCGAGGCCAATCCATGCAATCTTGGGCATTGAGAACATGGAAGTTGGGACACTTCACACAATGTCCCAAGTATGACATGGATGTCTACAATGGCAACATTTTTTTGAAAGTGAGGCTTGGGGCTCGTGTTGAGAGTTGGGCTGAGCAAAAAACTAGGCCCAACTCTCAACACAAGTCCCGCAAACGTTTCGCATAAAATAATCAATATCCGACTTTAATGATAGTTAACCATATTTTAATGGTTTCTTGAGGTTCAAAAGTTGGGACTTTGCCTCCGTGTTGGGACTTGCTAGCATGAGTGGGACTTGGGAACCCATGTGAACCAACCCTAACTTAGCACACTGCCTACTTGCAAATCACACTCATGTGGACCTTTGCAATCACTTGCACAAAGTGAGCAAGTACACATGAGTATATTAGTACCCACAACACAGTGTAGCATGTGGATCGGACCGGATTGAACCAAACATTTGGTTCAAATGTTGATCAAGAGGGATTTGTTAACCCCTAACATCCCATGCGATCATAATATGGTCACGAGCAATTCACTTTGACCCCTTTGACACTAGTTTGGATGGTTTCTTGACTGTTTCAACCACTCCTCTTGTTCATGTTCAAATCTGCTATGTTTTGCCATGTAGATAATTTTGATCCAATAGAGTTTTCTATTAATTTGAATATGGGACTACATGCTCTCAATTGGTTTATAGTGGAACCAGACTACAAACCAAAACTTGACATTTGTCACCTTTGCGGTTTAGGGGCAACATATTCCAAACATGTTAGTGTTGATGTCTATGTGCAAAGGATTCCCAATTGATCTAGAAATTTGCATGACACCCAAATGCAACATATCTTAAACATTTATTGTTGGAAATTTTAGTTGGACACGTGTTCGTGGGTGTAAATCCATGTGGAAGGTGTGCAGTTGTGTCACCACAGCCTCAAATTGCAAACCTTCCCAAAAAAAACCACAAAATAATGGTTTCAAGATTTGTGAACCGACTTGAGTAGGTGTAGTGCCCCTCTTTTGAACAAGGGTAACATATTGGCATATGGAGATGATTTGAATGAAGGTTTGATCATAAAACAAACCCCAATTTAAGTTCTAAATTGTTGCCCCCCCCCGGGTATGCAACTCCCGTATTATATGGCCCTGATTATAATCACTTATAATGCATTTTAGTCCAATCTCAAGTGATGTAATTTGTTTTCAAGTAGGAAACTCTTGTAGCCCTTCTAACAAGGAATCCAAAAACATAATTATATATAAGAAATGAGTATTCCTTGAAGCATAAAATTGCATTAAAAACCTAATTATATGAGTATTTTTAATACAAGTACCATAGGTCAAACTACCCAATTCTTTGGGCTTTTCAATAAAAATGTAAGATCTATTTATTATAAATAAAACATTGCCATCTACTTTTAATTTTAATTGGAGGCAACTGCTCGTGAGGATCTTTTAAAATTATGCATAGGCATAGGTTAAAAAATAGGTGTTTCAATTCTTTATACACATTGTGGAAATTTTAATACATAAATTAATATGCAACCCAACTTTTTCTACATCTTATTTTATTTAATTTGGTCTTCACCCAAATTTTTGATCCTTTTAATTTTGTATAATTTGATATAATTTTTACAGAAGTTGTCCTCTAAGCCGTTTTTAATCCGATGCCCCTTGTGTATAGTATGGGAGTTGCATACCCAAGGTTGCCCCTCAAGACTACTATTGACATTCCTATTATAATCTCCTACATAAAAGGAACTTCAACGTTTATAATATGAATTGTGAGCAATCAACTTTGACTTGCAAACATCTATACAATTGGATTTGTCAAAAAAAACTTCAGATCCTCAACTATGGTTGTTGAAATTGAGGTCACATTTTTGGGGCAAATTTGAGAGAAATTGGTGTGGGAAGTTAGGAGTTAACTTAGGCGTAAGATATGTGGTCCTACCATGGGCAATTCCAACTCCACAACTACAAGATCGTTGTTGCTACCGCACGTCAAATCATAGCCTTGCCATTGAAATTGGACAGTGTTTGGTTATCCCTATCTCTAAAGATGACAAATCACTTTTGCTCTTATGATGTAGTTGAAAATGAGGCACCTTGTGCTAGAGTGTCCCTCTATATAACTCCATTGGATATAAGTTTCAATTGCTATTTATTTGAGAATGCAATCTTAAGGAGTCTCAAGTCTTTCTTTCAATTGCACCATCAAGTCAACATTAGCCTCCATCTCATGGAGGCTACCGCACTCCGCCACACTAGGGATTTAGTTTGTTTGACACCATTATGATGTACTTTTAGTCCACATAAGCCTCTTGGCTTCTCGGACTTTACAATCGTTTTCATTCCAATTCATTTCACATATATGTATGGTCATTGGGTCGAGTTCATAGTTATCTCATCTCATTTAGTGATTGCAAATTAAAACACATTAGAGTAATGTGTAAAGTAAAAGAGATGAAACCATGGGTTTAGTCCCAAACCTTGAGTTTATGAGAATCAACACAAAGTCACCCAAGTTTTCTTGATGCTTAAATTACCACACACAAAGAGTGGTGTCGAGCTATTCAAAATCAACTCTCTAGCTTGTCCTACTAGGATGGGTGGGCCAAGCTAGCCTTGCATAAGTCAATCCGGGAGTTAGGATGGTTGGTCCCATGCTCATACCCTATTTTAGATCCAAAAGTTCTCTCAAAGTTTGAGAGGTAGGAAAAGGAGGTCCCAAAATTTGCACCCAACTTTCAAAATAGGCTCCAATGTTGACGAGCTAATGAGCTCTTAGTATAATTTCTTCTCAAAGAAGGATCAAACCCATAGATTCATCCATCTCTGAGACACTTTACGGACAACTCTATTGTCATTTCAAGTTTCCAAATCATAGCAAAGATACAAAACAATGCATGATAGATTCTCATTCTTTGTAAATGAACACATAGACTCTCCCGATTGTGTTCGTTGTTGAACTTATAATAATGTCTATATTTCAAACACATAATCCAATCTGAAGTTTATATATGTGTTTTAGGTTTGCATTATTGATTGCGAGCCTTGCCATAAGCATACCACTCAAAAACAGACATTCTGGTTAAGACTGGTGACCATATGAGTCCCATGCACCTTGCAATTTGATGAGGGCTTCATGTAATGTGTTGGGTTTCTTATTACACTCTGACCAGCATCGGTAGTTCAGCTGCAATGTGCTTTAATAACTATTGTCGAATTCTGAAGCCTGGCCACTTGCAAAAGGTGACAGCCAGGTAGTAGAAGGTGATGTTGGGTGCCCTAAACGGCGAGAGATTGTCAACTAATTGTCAGAAAAGAGGGTGGAGGCTCACTCATTCGACGGTCTCCTATAGATTCAGAGCTCGACCATATTATATATCTTGGCAAACTATGAATGGGGAGAACCGACCGCTAGTTACAGATGAACCGGTTGAGTTTGAGAAAAGATCACGACATGTTGGACTTGGAAACACTAGGATTTTGACTGATTGTGCCCAAAAATCTCCCCGGACACTTGTGCCAAAACAGACACTGAAACACTTGGAGTGGGCACTTGTTGTGATTGTGCAAGAATAGAAACGCACACAAGTTATACCCGTTTGGAAGTCATCCGAGTCCTTCGCTTTGGTTTTGGGGATGGTCTTCGCCGTTGCCTTGCTAGGTCGGTAGATAAGGTAAACTAAAGTAGACATGTGTTATTCGGATGTTCTTTTCTCTGCACCCACTTCTTCTCATAGGCTATGAAATATGCAATTAGCATATTCAAATCCATACTCTCTTACATTATAATTTTTGGAGCTCATATGAATATATTGTTCATTATCAAAAGTGAAGGTTCCCATGTTCATTAAGCGGTCATGTAGGTCAACCCTCCCCCCCCAAAAAAATATCATGTTGACTATTGAGCCTAGAATGGTTATTATATTTTGAGTAAGCAGTCCAATCTCTTTTAAATGCATGCCTTTATGGCGTCTGTTCTTGGATCTGCACCTAACCACGTACCACTCGAATATAGGCGTCCATGTTATTGTTGTGTTGGGATCATACACATCTACCTTGTGCATATGTTATTTAGTCATTTTTCTCAATGTTGCCATGATATTTGATTGGTATGTGGGTCCTAAGTCCCACTTATGTTAGCAGGCCCCCAACATGGAGGCAAAGTGTGAGCCCAATATGGTGCCCACATGAGGTGTTAACCTCAAAAGTTCAATCGACGGTTGCTTTTACCTTTTCTTCAATTAATCAAAATTCCAAAAGAAGTGAAGCTTTTGTGTTGGGCTTAAAAGGGAGGGTTGACTTCACGGCGGGGAGCCGGTAGCGGAGAGCCGGTAGTTGAAAGCCGGTATCCGGGAGCCGGTAGTTGAAAGCCGGTATCCGGGAGCCGGTAGTTGAAAGCCGGTATCCGGGAGCCGGTAGTTGAAAGCCGGTATCCGGGAGCCGGTAGTTGAAAGCCGGTATCCGGGAGCCGGTAGTTGAAAGCCGGTATCCAGGAGCCGGTAGTTGGGAACCGGTACCCGGGAGCCGGTAGTTGGGAACCGGTATCCGGGAGCCAGTAGTTGGGAGCCGGTATCCGGGAGCCGGTAGTTGGGAACCGGTACCCGGGAGCCGGTAGTTGGGAACCGGTATCCGGGAGCCGGTAGTTGGGAGCCGGTAGTTGGGAACCGGTACCCGGGAGCCGGTAGTTGGGAACCGGTATCCAGGAGCCGGTAGTTGGGAGGCGGTATCCGGGAGCCGGTACTTGGGAACCGGTATCCGGGAGCCGGTAGTCGGGAGCCGGTAGTTGGGAGCCGGTAGTTGGGAACCGGTATCCGGGAGCCGGTAGTTGGGAACCGGTATCCGGGAGCCGGTAGTTGGGAACCGGTACCCGGGAGCCGGTAGTTGGGAATCAATATCTGGGAGCTAACTCTGGTGGCAGGGGAAAAGAAAGGACGAAGGCGGAAAGGAGACAAAAGGGGGGCCCAGGGCGGTTCAACATTAGGCCTTGAGGCACATTAGTTTGAGATCTGGTGAGGCCTTGAGGCACATTAGTTTGAGATCTGGTTAGGCCTTGAGGCACATTAGTTTGAGATCTGGTTAGGCCTTGAGGTACATTAGTTTGAGATCTGGTTAGGCCTTGAGGCACATTAGTTTGAGATCTGGTTAGGCCTTGAGGCACATTGGTTTGAGATCAAGTTAGGCTTTGGGGCACATTAGTCTGAGATCAGGTGGGCTTTAATCAGGTTGAGGCCTTTGGGCAGACTAGATGGAGATTGGGTTTCGGCCTTGAGGTAATGTGAATAGAATTCAGAGCTACGGAGGATTTATGCTTCGTCCTGGGCAGCTGCAAGGGAATTCGGAGCTAAGAAAGACTGAGGCCTCGGCATGGGTCAGCTGCAAAGGGGGTCAGGGCTGGGAATGTAAGCCAGAAGTGTGAAGTGGATTCGACCTCTTGAGAATCAAAGGGGGAGTCATTTGGGAAATAGGAGGTTTTAAGTTGAGTTGATAATGGCAGGGTCCCAATACCTTGCAATGTTGTAAGGTGGGTAGTGGGCATTTTGAA
Source organism: Polytrichum formosum (assembly GCA_964035585.1). Classification (NCBI taxonomy): domain Eukaryota; kingdom Viridiplantae; phylum Streptophyta; class Polytrichopsida; order Polytrichales; family Polytrichaceae; genus Polytrichum; species Polytrichum formosum. The sequence goes on along the minus strand of OZ037939.1, from coordinate 20,992,578 downwards.
GGATACAGTAGGTAGGGCTTAATGTACTTCCAGAATGTGGAAAGTGCCCTCGGGTTTAGGAACCACATTAGTGATTCCGATGACACATGCAATATGTAAGAGGTTAGAAGAGAAAAAAATGGACTGTGGTTGTGAGTAAAATGGGTGCATATGTATTTTTTCAATACTAATGCCTTATGAGGTTGAATAAAGAGAGTGTGCTTGCATTTAAGTCATTGGGTTATGAGTATGGAGGTTCCCACGCTAAGTTTCTACAAGGACATGTGAGCCATGGATTCCCATCCGGACCACAGACGCTAAGGGTGGGGATTTATGGCTGACATAAATGGTGCGTCCGCCGGGAGTTAAGCGGGATTAGTAGTCAAGACTTGGAGGCGATTAGGGAAGACTTGGAGACACGACCTCGTGAGAGAGGAAAGAGCACTTAGCTCATGGTAAGTGTCTTACTTAGAGTTTTTGATCTTTGTCATTGACTAGTTTATTTCATTTTCCTTATTTCCTTGGAATGAATTGCATATTTCCTTTATGCATTTTGTTTTGAGGAGGGAGCGCGGCTAAGGTATGTCCTCAACCTTTTTGGGGATTTGCTAAAAACATAAAAATAACCTATGATCGTTAGTTCACTAAAACCTTAGAGGGATAATTAAATTTAGGAAGATTGGACTTTGATGCTCACCACGGGGTGAGTCTCCCAGTCTTGATATTTGAAGTTGATGTTTTAGATTAGAATTGTTGGTTTAGAAATTGTTGTGGTTGATGTCACATCGAGTCACGGTCGAGGGTGAGTGCTAACTTGCAGGGGTAAGCGAATTGCTTAAGGTATGACATTTCTTCAAAGTGAATTGGCTAAGTAATTAAGGAATGATTTTAGTACTCGTCTTTGTTGTTATCTGTTGTAGAGGGTAATTCCCTAGTCATCACATTGTGTTAGAGATGAGAGGGTGATTCCTCGGTCTTCAATGTGGTATATGACGAAGGTCAGCCCCTCACTCTCGGTATCGTGGTGAGTGTCAGCTGGAGGAAAGGTTTTAGAGGTGATGCTCTAGCCCAACCAAAAATTGACATGAACATGCCTATCCCCTGTTTGGGATTTTTCACTTAAGTGGGCTTGCAGGTTCTTTTTCCTCACCTCCCTAATATTTAAGTCACACCAAGAAAAGTGATAACATTAAGGAGTGAAGTGGTGAGGATTATGTTTGGTCAAGTGAGGGTTGATCGATTTCGTGGGGAATGCAAGGTAAGACTCGATCTCAAAAACCAAGCTTGATATTAGGATTAGACAAATCCACACGTAGAAGGAGATTATCTAAGATTAGTGAAGTTGTAGAAGAAGTTGATGTTAAATTAGAAAGTTGTTTGAATGTTGAGCCTAGTTTTAGTCCATTGCTAGAGACATTAGAATTAGAGGCTCAATCTGAGAGAGAGGTGACTCCCTCCAAGTTGAGTGGTGAGACATCATCGGAGACTTATACATTTGGGAAGGAAATTCCGGTGGGCATTGATAGAGAAGTAGAAGAGAACACACCAGTCACCATGGATCAGGATCGCGGGCCGGATCCGCCACCCATACCTCCTATGCTACCCATTGATCCGTTGGTGAGGCCGAGAGGTCTACCCATCGTGGTTCCACAAAACTTGCCGGCGGTGGACATGCCATCCCACCTCCCCAAGTTTTATGGAACTAAGGATGAGGATCCTTCTAGGCACATGGAGAGGTACATTGAGAGGTTGGCTAGCTCTCTTGTGACTAATCCGGGATATTGGTTGGTATGGTTTCCTACCACTCTAGAGGGTGAGGTTTATGAGTGGTATAGGGACCATGCCGAGGGACATTTTAGAGGATGGGAGCAATTGCAAAGGGAGTTTTTGAATGAGTTTCGGCCGGAGGTTGGTCAAAGCACGGCATTGAGGGCATTGGCTTCGTTGAAGCAAGGTAGGGAAGAGGAGATTTCGGCCTACATTAGGAGGTTTGATTTGGTGTGTACACGCTTCGTGGGCACTATGCTTAACGATGACACCCTTAAACAATTCTTCATCCAAGGATTTTTTAAGGCGGGGACCATTCGAGGTGTATTGGAGAGGAATCCTCAGACATTGGCGGATGCCAAAGCGGCGGCTAGGGAGATGGAACGTATGGACAGAGATTACGAGAAGTTGTGGCGAAGGGAGGATGAATCAATACCCCAATTCATTCCCATTCGACCAAGAGAGGTGGAGGGACAATTAGGTAGGCAAGGGAGTCAAGGTCAGTATGCCTTCATGGACACAGGTCCACGGCCGCTAGCAGCTAGGGAGCCGGCACCACTCTTAGCATTGCCCGCCCCAAAGATCGATGCACACATTGAGGAGGTGGAAAAGAGGCTAGGTGCTAGTCAGTTGGGATTTCAGGAGGCCATGATTAAACAGATGCAGAGCCTTACAGATAAGATGTCATTGATGATTAGGAGTCAGCAGCCAGGTCCTCCGCCTCCAGTTGAGTCGGGTAAGCATGCTTCGGGATTGTGGTGTGTGCAGTGTGGCCAACCTGGGCACACCATGCAGTTTTGTCGAGTTGGGCAGACCCGCGATCAAAGAAACAACGGTGGCCCACCTCCACAAAATCAGAGAGGCCCAGGTCAAAATCAATATGGTCAAGGCAACTATAGGGGACCTCCTCCTAGAGGACAAGGTGGTCAAAATGTGGAAAGAAAGGAGTTCCATCTTTTTTGTGGGAGATGGCATGCACTGGGTCAGTGTTGGTCTGAAGGACCAGGTTATGGGTGTAGCAATTGTGGGGGGAATCATCCTTCGGACGAGTGTCGACAGCCTGATAAAGTCATTAGCATGCCCAACACGGGGGTCAACCTACAACAACAAGTTAAAGACAACATGAGAGGGGCTAGGCCACAGGGCGGACCTCCTAACGAGCTTAGGCCACCCAATCTATACTATGACCATGGAAATGCAAGGCAGACATTCCATCCCCCTACGGAATTGCAAACGGCAACCGGATACATTCCGATTCAGAATAGACCAGGTGGTCCACAACAGTTCAACAATAGGAGGCCAACTCCTCCCACCGATCCGGGTCCGTCGAGTTCTCAGGATGTTAGGTTCGTGGATGGTGTCACTGAGCCGCATTATGATGAGTCTATTGCCTACCAAGTGGGTGTTGAAGACGAACAAGGTCAATGGCCTCCACACACCAACGCCATCACCTACGAGTTGAGGAGTTTGGCAGATGAGGTCACTCATGAGGCTCCGGTATTAGCAGTCACCACTAGAGCTATGCGGGGAAACATTGAAGTAGAAAAGGTTGTGGAAGGACAGGAGGATTGCTCTTCGGACGAAGGACCTAACCTTTCGGATTTGGATAAAATAGCTAGAAGAGCCACTAGGGAATTAGAGAGGGAGAATGAAATTGTTCAGGATAGGGATAGGCCAAATGTCATTCATGATTTATATGGCAGTGAGATGGGAGAATGGGAAGGACCTAGCATCCCTTTGGATGAGTTTGATAGGGTAGAAAAGACCAAGGTCGGAAGACCTGAGGGATATGATTTGTGGGCCGATCTTAGCTCATTGAAGGCCGACATAACCTTCGGCCAATTGTTAGATATATCACCCATGGCTCGTAAAACTCTTAAGGAGGGTATGTCGGTAACTAGGAGGACTAGGAAGGTAAAAACTAGAGTGGCCGCGAGAGTCCAACTACAAGGGAAAGGGCGTGACCTCAAAGCAATTGAGATAGAAGTGATGGTGGTGGACAAGGTGGTTCCGAAGGTGTTAGTTGATGGAGGTAGTGGGTTAAACATTTTGCCGGAGCACACCATGAAAAGGTTGGGCCTTAACCTTACTGGTCCGTCACCGTTCATCATCAACATGGCGAATCAAACTCCGGCGGTGCCTCTGGGAATGATAAAGGACTGTAGGATTAGCACCGGAGGGGAGGAGTATGTGGTTACTTTCCATGTCATCAAAATGCATTCTAACAAGGATACATTTCCCATTTTGTTGGGTAGGCCTTGGTTGAGGATGTCGGATGCGGTAGTGGATTGGGGAGGAGTTAAGCCGTCCATTACTTATGGTCCTAAGGACAATAGAATCAAAGTGTCTATAGGGTCACTAGGAAGTTGGGTTAGGGAACAACTCTCTTCATCGTCCGAGGATGAAGAGGAAGGCAAAGAGAAAGATGAAAGTAGTAACAAGAAGAATGAGGCACTAGTTGGAGTTGTCCATTCAGGCGGACAGGGAACTATGGTAGATTCAGGGTCAAGTAGCTTGGGCCCCAGCTTCTATTATTTGGGCGACAATGGGGAGTATGCACAGTGGTTGAGGGACTATCCCGAATCGGAGTATGACATTATGATGATGTCCTATCATGTCTGTTTGAACGAGGAGAGGCTTAGCTCAAGGAGGGCGGAATATTCCTTGTTGGAGCCATGTGAGGTGCTTACCGAGGAGGAATGGATTAGAGGAGGATTGACACCTTGGGTAGATAGTGTGGATGAGAGTGATGTGAGTGTAGTACATGTGGATGGGACTCAGGATGAGGGGGTTATCATTGAGGCCGCAAGGTTGGAGGAACCTTTGCACTTCAAGACCACATCAATGGGCATCGTGGCGGGTCAAGATGTTAAGGATTACCCTAAGGTACCTCCGGATTGGTATAGAAACAAGGATGAGCAAACACATGTGTCGGAGGCAGATTGGAAATATGTGGATGTGAGAATGAAGAATGGGAAGGTTAGACAAATGAAAATGGGGTCTAAGTTGGGGGAGAAGGAAATCAAGGAATATGGTGATTTGGTGGACGAGTTTAGTGACACCTTTGCTTGGTCGTATGATGAGCTTAGGGGTATCCCGAGAGAGATGGTGGAGCATCGCATTCCTTTAATTCCGGGCGCTAGGCCAATTAGACAAAAGGAAAGAAGAATGAACCCACAATTACAATTGTTGGTTAAGGCGGAGTTGGAAAGATTGTTGAAAGCCGGGTTTATCAAGCCAGTGGAAATCACGGATTGGGTCTCTCCAATGGTTTTGGTGAAGAAAAAGAACGGGAAGTTGAGGGTGTGCGTGGATTATAGGAAATTAAATGCATGTACCCAAAAGGACCACTTCCCACTACCATTCATCACACTATTGTTGGAAGAGGTAGGTGGTCATGCGAGGTACACATTTATGGATGGATATGCGGGCTACAACCAAATTTCTATTGCCCTTCAAGACATCCACAAGACGGCTTTCACCACTCCTTGGGGAACTTTTGTTTGGGTGGTCATGCCATTTGGGTTATGTAATGCCCCGGCCACATTTCAAAGATTGGTCATGTACATCTTCACTGACTTATTGTTCAAATCCATGACTGTATTTGTGGATGATTTTAGCACTCAGAGTGATGCTAGTGACCATTTACAGTGTGTTAGGGAAGCCTTGATTAGATGTAGGAGGATGCGGCTAGCGTTGAACCCGGATAAGACTTTCTTGGGTGTGAGTCGGGGGGTGTTACTTGGGTATGTGGTTAGTGAGAAAGGTAGGGAACCGGATCCGGAAAAGATTGAGGTCATAAGTGGGTTGGCACCTCCAACCAATGCCAAGGGGATCGCTAAGTTGCTAGGTCATATGGGTTGGTATCGGGACTTGATCCCTGACTACGCTAAGATTGCGGTTCCTATCACTCAATTGCTTAGAAAAGATTGTAGGTTTGAGTGGACCGAGGCATGCCAGAGGGCATTTGAGGAGTTGAGGGATAAGTTGAGCATTTATCCGGTTTTGAGACCACCCGATTGGGATAAACCTTTCCATGTGTTTTGTGATGCTAGCAATGTGGCGGTAGGTAGTGCACTTTGTCAGTCCACGGGGGAGAAGGGTAAGGATCAACCCATTGCCTATACTAGTAAGCAATTGACACCGGCTGAGAGGAACTATTCTACCACGGAGAGGGAGTGTCTGGCTATGGTGTTTTCTGTCAAGAAGTTTAGGCATTATCTCATGTGCAACCCGGTCGTATTTTTTGTGGATCACATGGCCATCAAATACTTGGTCAACAAAGCGGAGCTAAGCGGAAGACTAGCTAGGTGGGTGTTGTTGCTGGAGGAGTTCGACTACACGGTGGAATACAAACCAGGGCGTATGCATTTACAAGCTGACCACTTGTCTAGGTTGTCAGAAAATGTAGGCATTAGCCCAGTGGATGATGGGTTAGTTGATGACAATCTTTTTGTTGTTACCGCACAACCCGAGTGGTATGCCGGTATTGTGGAGTTTTTGACAACTCAGCAGTTGCCATTGGATTGGACCAAAGAGGATAGAAGAAAAGTTAGAGTTAATAGTAGACACTTTGCAGTGGTGGGCCATAGGTTGTTTAGGAGGGGAGCTGATGGATTGTTGAGGAGATGTGTGTCGGAGGCAGAGGTGCCCTCCATCTTGGCCGCATGTCATGATAGTGCCTGTGGGGGGCATTTCTCCGGACAACTTACGGGTCAAAAGATTCTTAGAGCAGGTTACTTTTGGCCGACCTTGTTTAAGGATGCACATGAGTATGTTAAGCGTTGTGACGCTTGTCAGAGGTATGCGAGGAACGACCTCCGAATGGAGATGCCCCTTCATGTGTCCTTACCTCTAGTTCCCTTTGAGAAGTGGGGAATTGATTATGTGGGTGAGGTTCATCCCCATTCCTCAAAGGGAATGGCTTACATTGTGGTCGCCACCGAATATCTCACCAAGTGGGCGGAGGCTAAGGCGGTCAAGACCGACACAGCTGCACATGCAGCCGCATTCATGTATGAGAACATCATCTCGAGGTTCGGGTGCCCGAAGATTTTAGTGAGCGACAGGGGGACTCATTTCTTGAATTCCTTAATTCAAGAAATGACTGACAAATTCCAAATCAACCATAGGAAAACCACTCCTTACCACCCGCAGACTAATGGTCAGACGGAGCGCGTCAACGGAATATTGGTGGGCATCCTTCGCAAGACGATTCTTGATTCTAAGAGGGATTGGGACGTTAAATTAACCGCGACATTGTGGGCGTATAGGACGACCTTCAAGGTGACAACTCAGGCGACCCCTTTTTCATTGGTGTATGGATTGGAGGCCACACTTCCCATCGAGTTTGAGGTGGAGTCACTTAGAGTCGCCATTGGCTCACGCCTGACGGATAGTCAGTCCTTGAAGAATCGATTGACCGACCTTGAGGAGTTGGACGAGAGGAGAAGGATGGCAGCTCAGCATGTTGAGGCCATCCAACGACGGAGGAAGATCACCTTCGACAAACATCACAAGAAGAGAGTCCTACGGCCAGGTATGATGGTGTTAATTCAAGATGCCAGGAAACTCGAATTCCCGGGTAAGTTTGATGCAGTTTGGTTGGGGCCGTACCTCATTCGGGAGGCATTCTCGAACAACTCGTTGCAATTGGAGACATTGAATGGCGAGAGCTTTCCGACGCGCACATCCGGCAGTAGGTGCAAGGAGTACAGGGCCTGAGGTGACGACTTGCCTGCGCAGCAAGTGATTTTGGATTCATTCCCCGATGGTCGCCAATTATGTGAGCCCAATATGGTGCCCACATGAGGTGTTAACCTCAAAAGTTCAATCGACGGTTGCTTTTACCTTTTCTTCAATTAATCAAAATTCCAAAAGAAGTGAAGCTTTTGTGTTGGGCTTAAAAGGGAGGGTTGACTTCACGGCGGGGAGCCGGTAGCGGAGAGCCGGTAGTTGAAAGCCGGTATCCGGGAGCCGGTAGTTGAAAGCCGGTATCCGGGAGCCGGTAGTTGAAAGCCGGTATCCAGGAGCCGGTAGTTGGGAACCGGTACCCGGGAGCCGGTAGTTGGGAACCGGTATCCGGGAGCCAGTAGTTGGGAGCCGGTATCCGGGAGCCGGTATCCGGGAGCCGGTATCCGGGAGCCGGTAGTTGGGAGCCGGTAGTTGGGAACCGGTACCCGGGAGCCGGTAGTTGGGAACCGGTATCCGGGAGCCAGTAGTTGGGAGCCGGTACTTGGGAACCGGTATCCGGGAGCCGGTAGTTGGGAGCCGGTAGTTGGGAACCGGTACCCGGGAGCCGGTAGTTGGGAACCGGTATCCGGGAGCCGGTAGTTGGGAGGCGGTATCCGGGAGCCGGTACTTGGGAACCGGTATCCGGGAGCCGGTAGTCGGGAGCCGGTAGTTGGGAGCCGGTAGTTGGGAACCGGTACCCGGGAGCCGGTAGCGAAGAGCCGGTAGTTGGGAGCCGGTACCCGGGAGCCGGTAGTTGGGAGCCGGTAGTTGGGAACCGGTACCCGGGAGCCGGTAGTTGGGAATCAATATCTGGGAGCTAACTCTGGTGGCAGGGGAAAAGAAAGGACGAAGGCGGAAAGGAGACAAAAGGGGGGCCCAGGGCGGTTCAACATTAGGCCTTGAGGCACATTAGTTTGAGATCTGGTGAGGCCTTGAGGCACATTAGTTTGAGATCTGGTTAGGCCTTGAGGCACATTAGTTTGAGATCTGGTTAGGCCTTGAGGCACATTAGTTTGAGATCTGGTTAGGCCTTGAGGCACATTAGTTTGAGATCTGGTTAGGCCTTGAGGCACATTGGTTTGAGATCAAGTTAGGCTTTGGGGCACATTAGTCTGAGATCAGGTGGGCTTTAATCAGGTTGAGGCCTTTGGGCAGACTAGATGGAGATTGGGTTTCGGCCTTGAGGTAATGTGAATAGAATTCAGAGCTACGGAGGATTTATGCTTCGTCCTGGGCAGCTGCAAGGGAATTCGGAGCTAAGAAAGACTGAGGCCTCGGCCTGGGTCAGCTGCAAAGGGGGTCAGGGCTGGGAATGTAAGCCAGAAGTGTGAAGTGGATTCGACCTCTTGAGAATCAAAGGGGGAGTCATTTGGGAAATAGGAGGTTTTAAGTTGAGTTGATAATGGCAGGGTCCCAATACCTTGCAATGTTGTAAGGTGGGTAGTGGGCATTTTGAAGGATACAGTAGGTAGGGCTTAATGTACTTCCAGAATGTGGAAAGTGCCCTCGGGTTTAGGAACCACATTAGTGATTCCGATGACACATGCAATATGTAAGAGGTTAGAAGAGAAAAAAATGGACTGTGGTTGTGAGTAAAATGGGTGCATATGTATTTTTTCAATACTAATGCCTTATGAGGTTGAATAAAGAGAGTGTGCTTGCATTTAAGTCATTGGGTTATGAGTATGGAGGTTCCCACGCTAAGTTTCTACAAGGACATGTGAGCCATGGATTCCCATCCGGACCACAGACGCTAAGGGTGGGGATTTATGGCTGACACAAAGTCCCAGCTTTTGAACTTCAAGAAAGCATTAAAATATGGTTACTTATCATTAAATTTGAATACATATTAATATATAAAATATATATATTCGTGGGACTTGCATTGAGAGTTGGGTCTAGCTTTTGCTCCACCCAACTCTCAACACAAGTCCCAAGCCTCACCTCCAAAAAGTGTTGCCATGTAAGCATCCATGTCATACTTGAGACTTAGGGCTTGGGACCCGTGTGAAGTGGTAAGTCCCAACTTCCACACTCTCAACGGCCGAGATTGCACGGATTGACCTCGCGTGACTTGGGACTTAGGACTAGGGACCTGTGTGAACCGGCCCTAAGCTAATGTATTGTGTTGCATCCGGAGGACGAACTGAGGGTTTTGATTGGAAAGATAGTGTTGTTTAACGAGTCCCAGTGTGGGAGAAGTTAGCCTGAGCTGCCCAGGAAAACAGTTGCATTGAATGGCAGGGCAGCAGGGCAGCAGGCAGGGAGTACCACCAGACAGTATAGACACCTGCTTCATGTTAACTTCTTCTACACTTTCATCCAGATTCATTCATATGTGACGATGATTTCCTCATCAATAGAATTGCAGCGAGGATAGAGCTAAGTTGGTGGTGCCCGGGTCAAGTCGTTCATTGAGAAGGTGAAGCCCCCTCCCAATGAACGGGGAGAACCGACCGCTAAGGTAGAAATACCATAACCCGTGAAAATGAGGTGATTCGCATTGAAAATCTGGTCTGATAATCATGAGATAATTTTCCAAGATAGACGAGAAGGATTCACGAAGAATGCAAGTTGTTTCATATTTTTCTGCCCTGTACAAAAAATGCTACAATTCTTCAAAGTGGAAAGTTGTCACTACCCGTTCACTAGATTCTCCCTACACCGAACACGGTAATCCGCATTTCCATACATAACATCGCCTAAATCGGCTATCTCATGAGTACATTAACACTTGCCTCCCATTGGCTACACTAAGTGTGCACGCATTGAAGTTGTTGTTGAGCCATGATCCGTTTCAGAATTGACACTTCACCATTATGACGGCAGTCTAGTGCACAGCTAGAGGGTGGTTAACCGCTTATGGTATTTCTACCTTAGTTACGGTTGAGTTTGAGAAATAACCGGTCGAAGTTCCGAACTTTGGGAAAGTTACCCATCATTTCACAGGAATATATCTATGGAATACATCTCAAACTAATAAGAAAAACTCAAAGAGTACAACATGTAAGCAGTTGGACTTGGAAACACTGGGGATCTCGACCGATTGAATTATGCCCAAAAATCTCCCAGGACACTGAGATCTCCCCCCTAATCAACCCCCGTCCCCATGCACACCAGTGGCTTTCTTTCAAAAATTCAAGAGAGAAGCATTGGCTACAGCTGTTGGAGCGACGAAGCCACATATGGATGATTATATGCATTTTCATCCAAATACGTACATATATCATAAACTTTTACTGATTCCATCCATTGTCTATGATTTTAAGGGGATTTATGGCAATTTCATTCATAAAAATGGGGAAAATAATCACATCGTGTTATAGTATTTTATTTATATATTCGTGAATTAGCGATAGATTGTCAGATTAGAAATCACTAATGCACACACATGTGTTCAACACATCTAATTTGATATAATAAGCGACGTGCATGTTTACTATTATTATAATGATGAGACTATATGTTTTATGATTGATACGTTGAATGGATTCCAACACACTAAATAAACACATTGTTTGGATAGTTAGTGTTAGTGGGCATATATATTGGGTTAATTAATATCAGTAGATATATATATATAGGGTGTGCAACTTGGGAGGGGGGGGGGTTGGGATTAGTCTAGTGAATCGGGGATTGTTTTTTCGAGTTTTCTTTTGTTGAGGATAATGTGTGTTAGTTATCAACCACCAATGTACCATGTCAAACGTGAAAAGTGAGTAACTAAATATTGGTTCGATGACAAAAGTAACACCCAAAAAAAAATCACCTACATTAATTCTCTAGAAGAACAATTACCATTCCCACACTCATTTTCTACTAAAAATTTAGTGAGGATTAAAAATTAAAGTGGCTCACACTGAGGGCCACTTCACACACGAGAGTGAGAGCCCGTAACCATTACACTTCAAGCACTCTCATTGGTGGAAAAGGCGGAGCCGGTCCAAGTTCGCTTCACACTATGCTTGAGGGACCAACGGAGCATGTAAATGCAAGATGGATGTAAAGTCTACATGGATTCCTACATGGCATCCAATGGATCATGTTTCATGGTCACTTAGACTATTTTCAAAACCCACCTCTTGGAGGTAGGCCTGACACAAAACCGGGAGACCATGGCACTCCGAACGCTCACAACCGTTGATTTATTCTATTTTATCATGTGTGAGCACCCGCATGAATAGAAATTCATTGAGATAGCATTTGGTGGAGGTCCCGGTCACATATGGCTTCACACTACGCTTGAGGGTCTGTGACCACACTACATGATTTTGGAGGTGTGTTGGGACGGCCTTTGGACACTTTCTGTTGGGCTCTCGCAAGTTCACGGTCACGGCTCTTGGCTCGTGTGCGAAGTGGCCCGCACTGATTCTCGTTGTGAGAATGAACATGGGCTCCAGGAAATTAGTGTGGCCCACAGTAATAGGACAATTGAAGTGTTTATATACTGTCGGGTCGAGGCTGGCCCTGATGACAGGCTCCAACAAGATCTGCTATTGACCGTGCCTGGCCCTGACAGCCCCTGCCCCGGTCACAAGGCCTGTCAGCATACTTATGTTGCATGTCCTTTCTTCCTTCCTTTCCTTTTCCGTTCGCTTCCTTCAATCCTTCAACCGGGATAGCCTGCAGCAGTGTCCACATTTGGACACACTCACTGTCGTGTATCGCGGAAAGTTGTTGAGTTTCGAACTAGTGAATCCTCTCCTTCATCAACCCTTGCTGTTCCTCAAAGCCTGCCACATGAGCGCCTCAATAAAGAGCCTGTACTACGGTAAAGGAAGAAGGGACTTGAATGGTTACTTTTTTTCTTTCCAACTACCCCACTTCTCCTCGGAACATGAAACATGCGATCGGTATGACATATGGTATCCTAACCTATGACCGAGAGCTACACATTGGTGAATTTTCACAATGACCTCTTCTATGGTAATGAACGATTTAAAATTTTTCATGCAAGGTAAAATGAAATATTTGTCTATTTCAAAATTTTCAAAATTTTCAAAATTAATTTTGAATTAAATATGATTTTTTAAAGATATTCCCTAGGGTATCTTATGATAGACCTAAAGAAGTTTGATGTCAATGCTAATACAACTTATGAGCATTCTATAATTATCCACAAGCAAGTAAGAGGTTGTAAGAAATCCAACATTATTAAGCCGTAAACTAACTTTGACCTTACTATGTCAAGAGACATCCTAAACGAACAACTAATCTCATCCAACACGTTGTGGCAAGGTCTCATGTGCCTTGAACCGAGACCTATGGGCCTCAATGACCACCTTCCTCTCTCCCACCACACCTCTCATTCTCGCGTTGGCTCCCTAGTCCCTCCTCCTTCCCCCTCTTCCTCCTCCTCCTCCTCCTCCTCCTTCTTCCTCCTTATTTAACCTAAGACCGTCACCTATCCGTGGGCACATGTCATCCACCTAGGGAACATTATTTCTAATTTGTTCCCTAAAGCTCAGTTTAAGGTCACATATCGGTAATAGGCTAGGATACCATAGTTAACTTAGCAAATCCAAATCGAGGTCATAGTCACTTGTCTCATAGTGTTTTTGGAGCTCGTGTGAATATGTTATTCATTGTCAAAGTGAAGATTATTACAGTGCTTATTGAATGGTAGTGTAGCTCTCTCCAACCCCCTCCCTCCACACCGAGCGCGCACACACACATGCAAATAGTGTTGCATAGTGTTGCATATTGAGCATGCAGTGGTTATCATATTTTGAGCATGCGATCCAATTTCTTTTAAACACGTGTCTTTTTGGTATCCGTTTTTGAAGCCACGACACACCACGTACCACTCAAATATAGGTGTCAAATGAAGATGAGTAACCGAATTACTCCTTGAATCGTTGTGGGCGTTGGAGTGGATTGGGAAACGTCTCATCTGGTTAGTGGTTGCGTATTGCAAAGATTGTCATTTCCATATTTTGAGATCAAAGTTGAGATGCAAAAGTTGTAACAGTTCAGAGTACGTGTTCTCTTTCTCTTTAGACGATCACATAGGTTTTCATAGTTATGTTTATTATTGAAACCTACAAAGGCATGCTATGTTTCAAGGATCTAGTGCAATCCGATCTCATTTAGTGTTTGTAACTGACTGCAAGCCTTGCCATATACCACTAAAATATAGGTGTCCAATTGAAAGAAATGACCATTGTGAGGTAAGGCCCACACACCTTCATTATGTTGCTTTTGTGGAACTAAAGGCCAAAGGGCTATAAATTCACGTTGGTGGTACACCCATTCTTGCTTTTTTGCACAAAGTGGTGCACCAATGTTCATTTTTGCTTTTCTTTTGTACTTGTGTCTTGTCATTTGGGGATACATCTCCAAAACGGAGCACTTGAGCTCGGTAAATGAAGTACCCAAAGAATTTGGAAACTATTTGGTGGGGCTAGAGGTTAGTCACATATTGGCGCCTAAGGAATCCATCTTCCCACACGTGAAAGTAAAGGAAGTAAGGGTCAAGTATCATGTATATGTCAACCCATTCAAACGTGTGAACTTGTGATCATTTTCATCAAACATGTCTTTTGAAGCGCGGTGGTATAGTGTGGGCTTTATGCTTCTTGAAACCAACCCATGTTTTTTTCATTGTAGAGATGAAGTTGAGATGGGTTCTAGAGAGTATGCAGTAGACATGCAAATGAAGGAGAGGTCACCATTGGGGGCACCACAAGGCAACTATCACCCTTTGGATGTGACTGCCCCACCACCCATGGTCGGAACTTGATGAAACCAAAGGCTAGTTTCTAGGGATCAGTGAAATCCTATTACCCCCGTCCACCCAAGAATACAACTTTGATAATGAGCATCAAATATGTGAATGCAAGGGAGCACGAGGTGGGTGTTGGATGAGCTCCACCTAGCACTTGTTATTTCATTTTTTCATTTAAAAAATCATTTTCATGGCAACCAATTTTAATTTGTTGCTATTAGACTAAATCTCGCTCAACCGATTTGAGTTGCTTGTAACCATGTCATGTCATCATAGGATATATCTCCAAAACAAAGTACTATGTAAAGAACTTGAAAAACAATTATGTAGAGGTAAGTTATCCACGTAACAAATGTTGCAGCATGTAGAATCATCTTCTTCACTATCAAGGAGAAGCAAGTAACGGTCACATCTTGTATGTACCCATCAACTCATTTATTTGAGTATGATCCTATTTATCCAACCAAATATTATTTTTATATTTAAAAAACATCATTTAAAAAATATATTAATTATTTTTAAAAAATGCATGACAACCTCCCATCACAAGCATATGTATAGGGTGAATGTTTGTAACATCTATCGAAGGGGAGGACAAACATGGGGGAGGGGAGGGTATAAATGTTGATTATTACTGTGTAACTCATGGGAATGTTGTTTTGAGCAAATATGACACCTAAATTGGGATTGGAATCCCAAATTAATATAGTGCACACAAATTGGGATGAAAAATGACCAACCTATTGGAGACAAGTTTTTACTATTACCACTTTGGTGGGTTTTACGAAACCAAACTGACGTGGACATGTCTTATTCAACCCAATGTTTACAATGGACACAAATGTCATGTATGTACCACAAGTAGTTGTTGCGATTCAAACTTGTGATGCTCTTCATCAAATATGTTTTTCCAAGCAGCACGGTACTTATAGTGTGCTTTTAGGTTGATTTGGTGTGACGGTGTCATGTCATGCCATTGTAGGACATGTCTCCCTAATGGAGTATTTTTGGGGTATTTCTCCTATGGTATTCAGAAAACAAATTGGTAGAGGTAAGTTACTCAAGTTACATAACAAAGGCGTGTTAACCCTTGACCTCAACACTTAAGTTGTCTAAGAGGTCCATATTGGGTCTCCCCAAGCACAACAACATGTATTTCGTATACATGTTTTCATTTGTAGTTAATCATGTCAAAAGTGACCCTACATGAAGTCAACTTATTTTTCAAGTGCGCATTTTGAACCGGTTAAACACCTTCGTAATACTCAAGTTCAAATATGCATCATGGGTGCCCTTCGATGCAATTACATACGTTATATATTAATCATCGTGTCTAGTACAAGCATAATTTTATTTGACATCTCCTTAATGGAGTATTCTCCCCATAGATTCAAAAAACAATTTGGTAGAGGTGTGTTACAAAGGCGTGTTAACCCTTGACCCTTGAGTGTCTCAAAAGTCCATATTGGGCTTCTCCAAGCACAAAAACTATGTGTATGAGCTACATTTTTCATTTTTAGCTAATCATGTCAAAAGTGACCCTATCTTAAATCAACCTCTTCTTCAAGTGCACATTTTGAACTAATTGAGCACCTTCATAGTACTCAAGTTCAAATGCACATCACATGTGCCCTTGGATGCAAATACATATGTGTATGTTGATCATCAATGTCTAGTAGGAGTATATTTTTATTTCACGGCTGTAGAGTAGAGTATTCACCCTATAGAATTCTTAATTTTTTTTGATAGAGGTGAATTACTTACATAACAAAGGTGTGTTGACCCTTAACCCTCAAGTGTCTAATGGGTCCAATTTGAGCCTCTTTAAGCACAAAACATGTATTTGAGCTACATACTTTCAATTTTAGACAATCATGTGAAAAGTGACCCTATTTGGAATCAATTTTTTTTTCAAGTGCACTTTTTGAACCAATTGAGCATGTCCATATTATTAAAGCATGAAGTTCAATTACGTAGCATGGGTGTCCTTAGATGCAAATACATATCATGTATTTTTTATCATCAATGTCTAGTATGAGTATACTCTTATTCCCTCCTTAACAAAATATTGTGTGTATATATATATATAAAGAAATATACACATAAATATGTAAAATATGCTTTTTGAATTTGGCCCATATTAGTTGATTAATTGCATATATGGTTGTTTATTGAGGCCTTGCATCCTTTAAGGGTTAAGCATAATAAGGTTTTAAACCCATAAATATATTAAAATATGTTTTTTGTTTTAAAAAATAAAACTTAGTGATGCCCATATAAATTATGTACATAGTTGTATATTGAGACCTTTCGTCCTTTAAGGGCTAACCCTAGGTGTCTACAAGGCCCAAATGGGGCCTCAACATGGCCTTGACATGCACATAAAAATGTATTTGAGCCACAAACATTCATTTTTGTGGTGATTCTAAAGTTTAGGATTTGGGTTCAAATACATATTTTGGGTGCCCTTGGATCCCAGAGGTTGGACTCTTCATTGGAAACCTAAATGACATGCGTGGGTTACTAAGAAATTAGACCTCATATATACGAGAAGTTTATAGAGAAAAAAATATGTTTACAGACTAGTGGCATGCTAAATAATGAACTCATGTATCTATAGTAAGCTTTTCAATTTAATGTAATAAATGCCTCCACTACATATACAAATGATACATCATGAATTAAATAATATTTTATTACATATAAATTTCACTTTTACTTGTCAATGATAAAGCCATTAAATGTATTTTTCATTTATAACATGTAACTCAATGATTGTATATTAAAAATTATATATAAGAGCACAATAACTTGCCCACAATCTAGAGAGCAAAACTAAAGGAAGTTCATGCGAGCTTCAAGAGCCTTTAGTTGTAAAAACCTAGAACCCAACTGCAAAACCTAACAAGAAGAAACATGGTAGTCATTGAGGACTAGGACCATATGAACCAGTGCCCGGGAAGTTTTTGGGCTTAGTCGGTCAAGATCCTAGTGATTCTAAATCCAACCGGTTACATGTTGACATCTTCCGGTTTTGCGTTATTCATTTGAGGTATATTCTATAGATTCCTCTAAAATGATCGGTAATTCTCCTGAAGTCTCCAACTTCAACCGCTTATTTCTCAAACTCAACCGGTTCATCTGTAACTAACCGCCGGTTCTTCCCGAGCAGTGATATGAACAATGGATGAAAACATGTTGTAGTTAAGGTTTTTGCTAGGGCTCAAACTAACCCAAAGGAAACAACCCAGGGACCTCGGGGAGATCACTCCATTGTAGAGTTGAACAACCACGTGCGATCATTTTAGATGTAAAAAATGTAAAAAATGTAAAAATCATCACCAAAATGGGTCACAATTTTATCAATTTTTTTTTATGAATAGATATAAATGGTACATGTTACATAGTAAAAAATGGTGACTAAATTTGATGATTTGTTTTTTTAATAAAACATACCGTTTCTAACTAGAATGACGCAGAATTGAACTAAAAAAATTGCTACAATTAATGAAGATGACTAAAAATTTCAAAAAAATATACAAAAGATACCATCAATGGTTGTGTATATGTAGAAAAAAATCATAAAATTTAAAATTATTTATGTCATGTAATATAGGGGTAGCAAACTTTGTTCGCACGTGGTGTTCAACTTGACAATGGAGTGATCTCCCCGAGCCAGGGACTAGGTCTCAAGGAAGGTTGAGCTAGTGTCTATAAGGATTAATGTCACATTGGATTAATGTCACATTGGATTAATGTTCTAATAACAATCTAGGTCTTTTAATCCTTCATTTCTTCTTCTTTAGGCTCAATTTCCACTCTTATGGTTCGTTGGTGCTTTGAGTCGTGTGTGGGTTTGTCTTATCTGACGACTCCTATCACTCTAATTTCAAGCTTTCTAATTTTGTCGTGAAGCTCAAAAGCTTTGGCAATAGTCTTTTTGTATGTTGGCGATAGTCTTCCAATGGATTTTCATCCTATTGGAGTTAGTCTCTTCTTCCTTGATTAAATAATCATTTAATGCCATCAATCATAAATCAAATTGCATTGCTCAAAGAATTTGTTCTTTCACTTTATCTCATTTATCATTTCTTAATTATAATCGAATTTCACTTATCTCGTATTTTTCATTGTCACACAACACACAAAGGCTTGCTTTGGTTCCTGCAACATTCTTACATAATTATATAAACTCATAGGCTATAGCCATCAGATTCCGACACAATCGACTTTGACGGCTAGCCTAATTCCTCTCAACATCCAACCATATCATTCTCATTCCTAATCATATCAAAGCATGCTCTTTGTTGATTAGATTATCCACCAACTCAACATCATCATTATCCTTCAATTTCTATCATATCTTGTCAATCCCTCAAAACCTCTTGTCTTTCTTAGTAATGATAACTCTTATCATCATTTTCATAATCAATTACTTAATTAGATTTCCTTGTCCATTTGTCACTTTAGTTTCTTTGGTTACATAGGATCTCTCTCTCTCTCTCTCTCTCTCTCTCTCTCTCTCTCTCTCAGGTTGCTTTCGGCGATCCATTGTTGCCACACGAAACCTCTTTGTGTTCGGCTCTCCCTCTCATACTACTCTCGGTGGAATTTCTCTATTTTTCTTTGTGCTCTCTCTTACCAACTTCGTTTCATTGTTCTTACAATCTTGGCAATATTCCAATACTCATGGTTATGGCCCATGGGCGCTTGTGAGCTCCTCCTCACTTTCTTGTAATTGTGATTACGGTATCATGTTTGTGCTATAGACTATGGCCCTCATAGTTATTTGTGCTTAGGCTATAGTCAATCTTTGTTCTCTATGAGTTCTTCTTTTAATCTTTGATTCACGCTGAGACTCTTCAAATTTCTACTATTATATCTCTCGCCTCCAGCCCAACCACTCTTAGATTTTCACCAGCCATGGCTATAGCCTAGTTTTTCCTTCATTGCCACAGGGTGCAATCCTCTAACTCTAATTCGCTCACCCTCTTCCACATTAACGGCTATAGCCTTCTTCTTCGTATTTTGATCTATTTTAGGCTCTCAAACCTACTTCAGTACCTCATTCAAACAACTTCTTTTACTCTCGATACACTTTGATCATTGAACGCTTGTGACACACACGCTTACTCAACAACCTCTCACACTTGACTCACTTGTTTCATTCACTTTGTATTTTCTCCACTTACTGGACTCATACACATTCCTGATATGCACTCACTCGATCATATATATGTTACGCACAGACTATTGCCATATAGCAATCACAAAATCATGCTTTACTTAATCAATTTTGACTCGGTTTGCTCAGTTGCATCCCCCTATCACAGGCCGTGATGCTGCAATTCTAAGTCTGAAAAACTAATGCATTCGACTCTAACTCTATTGCCTATAGTTTGACTCTCTGCGGCTATGGCCTAAGTGGATTTAATGAGAAGTGTCTTCTCTCTAACAATAGCCCACTTATCAAGCTCGGAGCTCCCGGCGGTTGTAACTCCTACAACTACTTTCCTCGGGCTATAGCCTTCCTATTTCATCCTAAACTAGCTTTCATCTATCATTTTAGTTATTTTATCATTAAAAAAGTATTTTCCTTCCTACTACCAGGCTATGGCCAAAAAGTTGTATTACATGTGCAGTGGATGAAACCAACACATCTATCTTCAAAAAAATCTCTAAAACTTAGGGCCCCCTTTTATACATTTAACTTTACTTCATAAAAAAATAGTGTTTTTAGATGTAAACACTAGAGAAAACTAATACCTCTCCCTTATGTATACAATGTATGCTAATGCCTCAAATAATACCCCTTCTTACAACTCACGTTAGTTCACACGTGGTATGAAGAATCCATCCCTTGGGCTTTGGATGTAGCTACATACTTAACATTTTGATCATCAATCATACATTTGATAGTATTTTTATTTCTCCTCAACGTAAAACAATATGCTAAATCAAATTCAACCTCATAATGTATTAAAAAGATGACTATATTTACTTATTTCACAAAGCTTATAGAAATTGTGTACATATGCCGTACATTGAGCCCCTTGGTGCTTTAACCCCTTTGAGATGTTGGGTTCTGGAGATACGCTGTGTCGTGAGGCGTATTTTTGCAATATGTGAAGTACATATCTGATTTAGCATACGGTATGGAGGTTGTTTCGGCGTCGGAAAATTAGTGTAGATGGATACTGCAGTGCTAAAGACGACGCAAAAGTTCGGAGAGCATTGTCTGTTGTGTAAAAAAAACCACAAATAAAAAACAGGGAGAGTGTGCGGCGGGGTGGTCCAATGTATTCAATGCTCTATACGGGCCAAGTATATGTAGGGAATGTATCTGAGGACGACTGTACAATCGGTGCATCACTGGGAGGTACAGGTTCACACGCCGGAAGTGTGACCGGCTATGGTTGTCCAGGTTCGGGTTCACGTATTTGAACATGTACCTCGTCACCGTAGGACGAGTCTGGGGCCAGAATACGTAGAAACCTCACTTCGGATGAATGTGCACTCTACACTGTGGATATTAATTTTTTTTTAATCATGATAATTCTCCCCTACCCCATGCCAACAGAAATCGCCTTTACCATATTTGCAAAAACCATTCGATTCATACCCGAAATTGAAGAATACAGAACTTTGAGGCCATTCCTGGCCTCAACATCCCAAAGGGGTTAAGGGTGAACACATAAAGGGCATGCCACAAAACTAGTAACAACAAAACTTAACAAATAAAACAACCTATCCTAAATTGTTGGCTAGATTGTGCCTTTAGACATGAGCAAATGTAGTCCCAGGGGATGGACTACTTCATTGCAAACCTAAATGATATGTGTGGGTCACTATGAAATTAAACCCCCAGTTTATAGAGAAAAACAAATGTATGTGTATTTGTGGTAGGCTAGAAAATGGACTCATGTATTTATACTACACTTTTCAATTTAATGTGAGAAATACCTTCACTATATGTACAAAATATAAATCATCAATAAAGTAGGCCTTTATTGCATATAAAATTCACTTTTGATTTCCAATGAAAATGTCATTGAACATTTTTTCATCCATAGCATATAACTCAAAAGTTGCATCAAACAAACAATGAGAAAAACACAATAACTTAGCCTTAATCTGGAAAACAAAACTCAAAGGAGCTCATGAGCTCTCATAGAGCCTCCAATTTATAAATACCTAGAACCCTAATGCAAAGCCTACCAAGAGATAGGGTACTCATTAAGGACTATTACCATATGACAACAATGGATGAAATGTGAATTGGATGAAACAAACACATCTATTGTTAAAATTTTCTCTAAACCTCAAGGCCCCCTTTTGTACATCTACCTTTACTTTAGAAAAATTAATAGCCTTCTAAATGTACACACTAGAGAGAAATGACACCTTTTTCCTTATGTATACTATGTACGCTAATGCCTTGAATAATACCCCTTCTTACACTCATGTTAGTTCATACATAGTATGAAGAGTCCACCCCCGGGAAATATAGTGTATGGTAATATCATTATGTAATGATTAAAGATAACCTTGATGTTGTATAGGTTCAAGGGGACAATAGCACGTGCCTGTGTGTCAAGGTAGGACCAACTAGTAAGTTCATTGTGTGAATGAATTTGTTATGTTATGGTCAATAATAACATGGCTCAACGTACAAACAACAAACAAGCTCAATAAGGCTAAAGGCTAGAAGTCAACGACCAAAGTGGATGCGATGACTTGCCTTAAGGTGTGGCCCACAAATGTTGTAGCCCAAGAAACCCATCCTATTCAATATCAACAATAAGTAAGCCCAATGATCAAATCTCATGTACGTCCCCGTCAACACATTTACTTTGTGTACGATTGTATCCACCCATCTGATCAAAAAACAAACATGAACATATCCCATTGGGATACCACATAAACATGGGACCAGAGAATGGGTGGAACCTAATGCACAATGGTCCAAAGCTTCAATGACATTATTACTCCAAGTTGCATTCTTTTGTTATTTTTAGTGGACCGATTGGGCATCCTCACAACCAATTACTTTGATGCCATGTTTGTCCTCGTCAATCCCTCTCCCTTTCCATCCCCACCCTCTCCAAAATATAAAGATCGACCAATTTTTCCATGTATAGGTGCATTGCTTTAAAATTGGTGACATCACCAATCCAAATGGACGGTATCGTGTTCTTTTGAAATTCCTGGATGGGTGGACAAAATTGTTGAGTACAAGTGATTTGACCCTATATGATTAGGGTTTGAGAAAAACATGGGATTGTGACGACATTAGATAAGGAGTTGGCTCAAGAGAGGTTTTTGCAAACATAGAACATGTAACAAACCCCTTGATGGCTTTTCAGCCGTATTTGGGCCTCACATACACATAGTACTTTGAAATATTATACATCTATTAAAAATGTAAGGAACAACGGGCATTGATGAAATTGGACAGACTCTACCATATCCACCAACCACAACCAGTGGCATCCGACATATTAAGCCGCATCTAGCACGCTGAGACATCAATACGGGTCTCCACGGCCAAAACATGCACATCAAATGGCTAGATGATGATCTATAGAGATAATCTACTCAATAGTTTATTTATGAACAAAAATAGAAAGAAAAGTGTGTTGTGGTTACAACACATGACAAACAATTCATGCACGTCCATGATCACAAATACAAGCATTTTCCACCGCATGCTTTAGCCAGGTCATTGACATGCAAGGACAACATCTTCCTTCCTATTTTGATTGGGAAAGAATGCCATAGAAGGATTTTTTGTCTTGTTACACGGCCCCTCACATGTGGAGTTGGCGGTGGTGCCAAAAGATGAATGTTGTGAAGGAGAAGACCACATGTGTTTCCGCTGCCTCTCCTCGCTTTGTTGCCCATGCATGTCATTCCCTTCCCCTCCTTCTCCCTCTCCCTTTACTCCTCCTCCAATCTCTCTAATACCACCCCTACCACTTAGCTTGTCTCCTCTCGTTTCTTCTCATCTTGTCTTGTCCATCCTCTCCCTTCTTCTTTACCTTCACACCCTCTACATGCTTCTCCACCTCTACTTTATTTGTCCATCCATCCAAACTACAGTTACACACTCCCCAGGTTCATGAGGTACGAGTGAACCATCAACATGCCTTTATAACACCTCTTACCATCTAATGAGACATGCATTCAGGCCTTCCCAAGCTCCTTAAGGCCATATAGGCACTTTTGCTTCCAAATCCTCGTCCATACACGACCTTGTGCTAGTCCTCATACCAAGCCATAATCATATGAGAAGAAATGTCGTAAATGTTGGTAAACATCCAGAGGTTGTTGTTCCACATGGTGACACGGGATGCACCTTAGCCAGAGTGACTTGAGCAGTCTCTCTAGTATGAGCAAGTGAGAGGAGCAATGACCATAGCCATAGCCACAAAAGAAAATAAAACAAAAGAAGAGAAGAGCAAAACAAACAATTCACATTAATTCAACTTACAATCATTCATCCATTCTTCCCAAAACTGTAATCACCGTCTTAATCTTCAACTTATCTGGCAACTTATCATCACGAATATTCACAAGATCGCGTATAATCAAAGCATCAACAACTAGGCTATATTCCTTGATCAAAGCCTTAGTCCATTTTAAGTTCAAATTGAATTGCGTTTGGTAAGGTCTTACACTAGTTAGGCCACTTCTCTTTCTCGAGATGGTATTGTTTTTCGCAACTTATAGCTTGCTACTAAATATGTCCTTTGTCTGCAATCATTGCATTAGCTTCGTGCCAGGTAAAGTCTCATAACTGCTCTCAGGCTATACATTGTCAAATTGGCCTCTCTGCCTTCTATCTCAGGAATGACACCTGAAAAGCCTATGGCCTATCCTCTCTCATCTCTCGCGATTCTACCTTTCTACTTTATCTCTACGACGTTTCCTCTTTAATTGTCCCTCTCGGATTTCTCCTATTTCGTCACATATTGGGCGATAAGCCTTACGACCTAGGCGGTAGCCCTTCCTTGACGCTTCAGTTTCCTCTTACTTCAATAGGTGATGGCCTCTCTCAGACTAATTGCCCTAGCTGACTTCTCTCAAGGCTGCTAGACTCCTCTCGACTCCGGCCTATTGCCTAAGACTTATCTTTCTTGACTCTCCACTTCTCACGACATTGATGTGTCCTCTTGCCTACTGGCCTGCACTCTGCGTCACTCTTCAGGCCATTGTTTTTTTCTCTCTCTCGGCAATTAGCCCTCACATGCTATCTCAAACAAAGAGAAATATCTCTCTTGCTTATGGCCATATTCAGACTTCGACCATTGCTAATACTCCGACATTACTCTCAAACTTCCTCGCCCTCTTGGCGGGTGATACGTCTATTTCAATGCCCATGGCTATTGCCAAAAATCACACAAGACATTTCTTTCATTCATAAGTGTCAATCAACGACAATTAGAATTTCACTTCAAAAACATCACGACAATTGCTCTTAACAAAAAATTTACTGCCAAATTTCCAAGTTCACTGAGAGTCCGAATCACTCAACTCTCAACTCTGCTTCTACTTCTGCCAGCCTCTTGCTTGGCATTGCCTATTGCTAATTGCTCATCCTCAATCATTGCAAGCTTGAACTTCCTATAAACCTATTGCTTCTATGTTGAGACTACTTCTGATTCTACAATGGTAAATAGCCTACTTGGGCAATAGCCGGCCTCCTCCTTATCAACGAGGGAGGAGAAGGTGGTTGCAACCGCCTTCAAACGGCTATAGCCCCCTGTTCTCACTGTAAGCTAGTTCCTCAATGCCTATTGCCACTAATTTTCACTAACTTCGAGGACTTAGCTCTAAAACCAAGCAATGGCCAAAAAATTGAGCTTACACAAACCTTACATACCTTTGCCCACAAGGCAACACACTATCCTTAAAATAATATGGTAAAAACGATGCACATCTGATAGATCACTGCACAACAACACATTGCATACATTGCACTATAATGGCAGCCAAAAAACCCATGCAATATCACCTTTATGATCTTAAAGCATAAAACTAAACCCCAACAACCAGATAGAGCAAAACACCAAGACATTAACACCGTAGTTACTATCTCCCCAAACATCGTTTGTTACCTATCTGGACCCCAATGACCCTCCTACTATAACCAACCAAAAACGTCATTAGCGACAATCATATGCATACATAGTCAAGACTTCCCACCCACCCACACACTAGACCTTCACCCCACGACTCTAACAAATCATCTAAAAAACTTATAACCTACAGATAGATAGATAGATAGATAGAAACTCCGGACCTTTTGTAAGGCCAGCGTGAATAAAGTGTATGTTCGTAATGTTAATGGCCTAGTGTCGACCGGGCAAAGGGCCATTGGAAAGATACTACTCTCTTCTGTCGAGAATAGACACTTTAATGACCAATAATCAGTTAAAATAACCAGTAAAGTTACTATTGGTGATTAATATACAAATAAATAAATAAATAAATATTTTATTTTTATTTTCTAATTTGCTTGTTCTTGGGGGTTTATTTGTATCTAGGCAATATGTGTGTGTGTGTGTGTGTGTTAGGTAGTTGGTATTGATTGGTTGTTTTCTATTATTCTTTTATGTAGAAGGATTGATCCGGCATAGTGATGGCGAAGGTGTTAATTGTTGTGAATGTGTGCTTAATGGTTGTTTCGAATAGTTGAAATTTTGTTTCAAGTTGTTTCATGGAGGGGACATGCGTAGTTCCTCAAGCTCCCGCCGTGATGACTAAGAGCGGGTCTACTCTCCACCCATGATGACTGAGGCTATCAATTAATTGTTGATGTTTTTGGATTTTGTTATTTATAACCTACACATAGTCATTGTGATGTAAACCAACATCCTTTGGGTTCCAAATCAAATGTGAAGGCATAATTATTTTAAAGAGATAAATAAGTTAGATTAAAGTTTGAAAACAATCACTAATTAACCTTAAAATCTTAAACCTAATAAACGTCTAAATGTCCACCTCAACATAAGTTGTTGTGTATCAAACAACTTAGACCCATCCAACATCTTCTAGTTGATATAAAATATCTCAATGTTATTTAAAAATCAATTGTGACTATCCATGAATATTATAAGATTTTTTTTTGGTCAAAACAACAAAATGAAGTTTTTACTTGTTTCATGGAGACACCTATAACTCCATGTCAAAAAATTAGAATGCTAAATACTTTTTGGATTGAAAATAAAACTTTAATTTTTATTCAAAGGGATTTGTATTTTAAGTTGTCCCACGAAAATACCTATCACTTTTTGGGGAAAAAGAATGGTATGAAATTAGCCGACTCTAAAGACTATTTGAAGACCTAATTGTCAATACAAGGTTTACAGAAAAGTTAGCTATATAGCAACCTGTGGTGAGCCTCTAAGTCCAATGTTTCTACAAACCATGGGCAATGAAACCACTCACCGTCTCTCATAGTATTTGACTATCACTCAAAGTCTTCATACAATATTATAGTTTCAATTATCAAAAAAACTAACAACTTCTAAATCATGCTTCAAAAATTAACTAAATCATAAGTCCTTTGCCTAAAGTTGAGCAGTACTTGAGTAAAATATGAAAATCTTTGAAGGGAAGAAGACCAACAATGTCGATTTCGAACATTTGAAACTTCTAGAAGTAGAAGTCGAAGGAGAGATGTCGAAGATGTAGTTAAAGTCCATATCAAAGG
Source organism: Polytrichum formosum (assembly GCA_964035585.1). Lineage (NCBI taxonomy): Eukaryota > Viridiplantae > Streptophyta > Polytrichopsida > Polytrichales > Polytrichaceae > Polytrichum > Polytrichum formosum. Next base: position 20,965,654 of record OZ037939.1, on the reverse strand, counting down.
GGTTCTTCAAGCAGTAGGGATGAGCCCCTACATTGACTTGGACCTTACCAACTCCACGTTGGTTCGTTTCAGTTTTGTCCATCGTGTATCTATCTAGGAAACGTATTTCAAGGACTTGGTTACCATTGACTATCATCAGTCAAAATTTCATTTATAATTCATTTATAACTGAATAATCTCAAAAAACACTTGTGGAATGCAATATTTATAGTTAAGGGAGTTTCTATTAAGTTAACAAATAGTTTTAATAATATTTAATAAAGTTAATTTTCCACCAATTTCATTTGGTTATGTTAACATGTCAGCACCTCATATATTATTCAAGATGTCTTTTGAATCCAAAGGACAATTATTGAAACCAACTTATTTCATTACCCCATTAGCTTAGTCCTATTTAAATAATAAATTAATAAATCTATTGCATTCATTATATAGCACAAACTAAACTAAACAAAACATTCAAAAATATAAAAACACCATAAACTAAAACAAAACATAGAGGCCAAAAGACAAAATTAGAGGTTCCTCATCCTCATTAAAGTGAAAAAATGAATCTAAGGGTCTATAATATACTTAATAATCTACAATCTAGTAATGCACGGTAACAAGCCTAATCTCAAATAGATTTTTCATAATAAACCTAAAATACAATATGATTTGAAGCTTGTGTTATTATATTTTAAATATTAAGAATAAATTGTTGGGATGGCAAGTAGGTCTTAGGTTAGTAATGGGCTTAGGGGGTGGTAGCAATGGACTTTGGGGGGCATCGGTTAGGCCTAGGAGGTGAGCAACAACAAACTTAGCAAGATGGTTGCAAAGCAAGAGCACCATGTCACAAATCAACATCATCAAGTCTTAGAACATCAACACTAGATTGCGAAGAAGAAGCGCCAAGTCACAAAACCATGAGATTTTGGCACATGGCCCAAAATAGGCCGTTTCAGTCTCATGCAACCTCTGGGAAGGCCGGGCAACAAGCTAGGCGGTGGTAATGTTTAAGGTAGAGGGTGCTTAAACCAACACTTTAAGCTATTGCACATACATATGGGCATGTGGTTGATATAAAATATATATATTTATATTAGCCTTTGGGCTAAACATAGAAAGAAAAAACATTTTTAGTCTCAATTGAATATTTGATGAATATTCAAAGTCAAAACTACTAGCTTCTTTAAACCAATCCATAGGCCCCGTGTATGGCAACCTTGCATATGATGAGGACCCCCACCTTCATTGCCTAGAACCAACACAACATAGTTGGGTACTAGACCCAAACTACATCAAAGCCCAAGTAGTAATGGTATGCAAGCCACATGGCTACCTCCATGATCCCACCCGGTTCGCTTGCAAAACCATCACCTTGCATCTTGGGAACCGACCCCCTTGCATCCCGGGAACCGACCCCCTTGCATCCCGGGAAACGACCCTTTTGTGCTTTGTGAGCCTACCTCCTTGGCGTTGTGAATAGAATGGCTAGAATAGGTATTGACAAGCCACCCTAATCCCACCTTGAACCAACATGAGATAGAGTGGAGCCCGTTACCTACCCTACGTGGAAGTAGTGGAGGCTGCTATGAGGTGGCACCACTAATGGCACCTAAAACCGTCACTCCGTGGGCCCAGACACTCCTACACCACCGGGTAACGGTTCAAGGTTGTAGAGTGTTGGCAATTGGGAGGCGTTTATAGGTGTTGGTTTTGGATGGGGTGTTGGATTTAGCACCCTCTACCTTAGTTGAATCTATGATGCAACCAAAGCAAGCCATCGCGTAGGTTGCATAGTGCATTAAAAACATGCATTTTATCCCAACGCAGTAAACACATTGACACGTGTTTTACTCACTTGTAGGAAACATATATTTGTACTGCAAGCTTTTATTGTTGCGTTCATTTTTTTTTATAGTTGCGGCCCACATCCTCCAAGGATCACCCAATTTGTGAAAGCCCAGGCCATGTGCCTAGCCTAAAAAGCCTGTTCATTTGATTTTTCACCTTCCCTATTACCTTCCCTCCATTGTCATTTTATTATTTCTATGTCCACGCCCCCCCCATCCCAATCCCGTTGACTAAAATTTTATAGTATTAATTATGCTAACAACATGGAACTCACGACAACCCAAGAATGCATGAAAGCCCAGTAGCTCGGGGGACCACAAAACGAGATCTCAAACTCTCATCATTCTTTAGCGACCTCCATAAGGTAGCTTATGATTTGATAAAGAACTTGTCTTCAACAATCCCCGTAGGATCCATCAATGAAAATCTAAAATTGGTAAGTCTCATAAAGAATTTCAAGGTCTCAAGTTCAAAGTTTTAATGTAACATGACCAACCGGGAGTAAGAGGTTTCCCACCATTGAAATGATTTATCTTAAAGTCCATGAAGCCAAACGGTCGTGAGACTAGAACACGTCCACTTGGGGTCCAAAATGTTAATTCCCTATGACAAGGGAGTGCAATGGGCTTTGTGCAATAACAACTAATCAACATGATGATCAAGTTGGTAGAAATATTGGAGATTACATAGCGCTACATTTGGAAATAGAAGCTAAATCTCTACCTTTAATGGTGTTTTCATCGCAAAGTGTGTTTCATTTCAATTATATCATAAAGTGCAAAAGAGATATGATTTGTTCTCTCTAAGGATTGGAGTGGTTGGCCACTAGAGACTTTCATTGATGAGTCTATAATTTGAGATGCCTCGAGAAACATTGGCTTTACATTGAGACAATGGTAAAGTTTGCTTTAAGTATGTTTTGCATTCAATTTTAGAAGTCCTCGATGCTATGTTCGGTTAAGATAAGTAAAAAAAATTAGACTGGCTCAGCTTAAGTGAAAAAGGGGCTTTACCAACCTTATGAATTAGCAAATAGCCTTATGGATATGGACTATTGAGGATGGATATAGGATATTGAGGCAAGCAAGCCTAATTCAGTTAATATAACTTAAATGGACACTTATATTTGAGTGATGTGTCCAGTTAAGATAAGTAATAGAATTAACCACCCTCACCTTAAGTGTAAAAGGGGCCTTAGCAACCTTGTGAATTAGCAAATGGCCTTATGGATTATTGAGGGTGGATATAGATTACTAAAGTAAGCATGCCTAGTTCAATTAATCATCTTAAATGAACACCTATATTTGAGTGATGTGTGGTTGGGTGTTAGATTGCAAAAGAAGATATGTGTTAATTTATAATAAATAAATAAATAAAATTCAACTACATGCCCAAATTTGTGAACCATTCTAAACTCAACATTAAACATAACCAAGAGGAAACCTATATGATCATTTTATCGAGAATATTCACTTTGGCAATGAATAAGACATTCATACAAGCTCCCCAAAATTATCGGGAAAATGGCTACATGCATGGTTTGGGTGTGCGAAGTTAATCATGTCCCACCATTTATCTAAGGGCCGCTCTTCACACTGTGGCCGAAGGTCGAGAGGCCACCGATTTCCACCAATCAAATTGCAAGAAACCAAGAGTTTAGCCTCTCGACCCTTCACACTAGAGGCCAAAGTCCAAAGGCCGTCCCTCTCCAAAATGCCTACATGGTAGTACTTTTTGACCAAGGTGACATACTCTCGAAGGAAGTTTGGGTCGGATGGGAATGGAAATTGTAGGGCAGATTTTTGGGCTATAGTCTGAATCAAGACTTTTGAATCGAGTTTTTTAAAGAATAGATGAAAATGTTGGGCTATAGTCAGATGAAAGTACCTCAGTAGTAGTTTTAGCAACCGAGTGATGCTAGGAAGGAGTTATAACCGTTTCAAAGAAGGTAGGATAAGAGCCTATTGCCGAAGAGAGGAGACAGGCCATAATCAAAGAGTATTTTCGGGCAAAAGGCTAGAGTAGTCGTAGATAGTGAGGAATTTGTAGAAACGGCCAAAGTGCCGAAGTTAAATGCCTTTGTATTGACTATGTGATAGAGCGAAGTGAGGCATTGTAATGGAAATCAATTCAGGCTATAGCCATCAAGTAATTAAGATATTATGATTTGTTGACGATGTATGTGAGTGAGAGCAATTGTCTGTGGTGGAAAGAATGCATGCACTAAGCAGATTGAAGAGAGAGATCGGAGCCACAATTTGAGTGGGAGTTGCAAAGATTGAGTGTCTGATAGCAAGTAATTGTACCGAGAAGGAATGAGTGAAGGCATCTTGAAGTACAAAAAGATACAATAGTGAGAAAGAAAACGGAAGTAGGATGTCTGAGATTAGTGAGTGATTGCGTGAGCCACGAAGAGAAGCAAAGTGATGCCGAGGCAACCTGACTATAGCCAAATTGAGTCTTTACCTATAGAGAGGATAACTGAGTGTAATGCTGAAAATTTAACCTAATTGATATCGCCGAAAGCCAGCAAGGATAAGAACCTCCGCTCAGTAGCAAAGCTAAGAGAGATGAGGCCAAAAAGTTGAGGCACAACTTGGACACTAAGAGCCAGAGAGAAAGACTATAGCCAGTTGAGGAAGTTAGCAACCTGCGAGAGGGATGTTAGCGAGAGAGAGCAGAGAGCGAGAAGGACTATCGCCAGTGAGAGAGACGCGAGAACACTGAGAGTTAGTTAGGCTTAGCGTGAGTGAGTGGCCGAGAGAGAAGGTTAGCAGAGTGGATAGGAGTGCCGCCCTGATGATGAGAACAAGGATGTGCTAATCCTAGATGTGAGAAAAGTATGGGCCGAGAGTGTAACAGTCATAATGAGTTAGTATGTGAATCTGTCACTTGACACTGAAATGATGAATTAGGAAATTAGTGGTTAATATTGCTTATCTTATTTGATGTGATTGACACTTGGCTAATTAAACTTTATGTTAATACATAATATAGCCATGTATGTTTGTTTTATCTTGAACTGTGCAGAGAATGCGGACCAAGATGTTATGTGTGATGGTTCATGAATGAGATAAGTTCATAAAGGAATATTAATATAAGTAAAATAACTAATTGAACTATGGTGTTGAATGGAATCAATTGAATTAAGATTGTTGGCATTGCGTTATTGTTTTATGGAAGCAAAAAGATACTAACCCCAATAGGATGGAAATCCATTGGAAGATTATTGCCAAGATACGAAAAGACTATTGCCAAAGCTTTTGAGCTTTACGACGGAATTAGAAAGCATGAAACTAGAGTGGTAGGAGTCGTCAGATAGGACAAACCCACACACGACTCAAAGCACCAATGAACCATAAGAGTGGAAGTTAAGCTTGATAAAGAGGAAACAAAGGAGTAAAAGTCCTAAATTGTTATTAGAGCCTTAATCCAATGTGACATTAATCCTTATAGACACTAGCTTAGTCTTCCTTGAGACCTAGTCCCTGGGTTGTTTTCTTTGGGTTGGTTTGAGCCCTAGCAAAAATCTTAACTACAGAAACCCAAACCACGGTCGAAAGGCCGTTGATTTTTTTCCTATAAAAAAAAAACTGACAAGATCTTGGCCGTTAGATCGGAGAGGTTGTTTTGGATAGGGAATAAAGTGGGATGCTCCTTCTTCCTTTGGACTTTGGGCTTGGCCTTTGGAAGCTTCACACTATGCCCAGCCGAAGGCTCCAATTCCTATATGTTATTGGCTATGTATTTTCAGCCCATTTCTTTGGACTCTCAACAAAGTTTGGCCATTCAATCCCACGGCCTCTCGACTTGGACGGCCATAGTGTGAAGCGGCCCTTATTAGGCCCATTTTACCTTGTATCAGGGTCTGCTCAAATTGTCCTCCCATGGCTGTCAGTCGGCCGGCCGGCGTGTCCTAAGGTAGCCTGCACACTGCAAAGATCTGTGCAGATCATGTGGACAATTGCGCCAAAAGTACTTAAGCTCACACAAGCCATGCTAACTTACACCACTTGTGAGGAGGGAGTATGGCCCCGGGTGTGCTCTAAACAAACCCCCTTTAATATCGGCTCAGGAATTAACTTGACATTAGGTACTTGTTTGGGTACCTCGCCCCCTGCCACCGGGCTTCTTACACTGCTTGCTGCGGCTGCACAGCACCTGTCCAAAAGCTGGTAAAGCCCTCAAACTTCGAACCGCAAACTCGTAAAGTAAGCTCACGTACTGGCTCCCAGTTCCTGAGGGCAGTGAAGCACTCCACTCCCCCCATGTTGCCGTTTTCGCTATAACTTATTAGGGCCACTTCTTCACACACACGAGCCGAAGGGGCCGTGACCATGTAATTGTGAGGGCCCTTGACTCTTAGCCAAAGGCCATACCAATACTTTATCTGACATGGTATGCTGGAATTTGGGTCAGGTCTATTTCTTGGACCGTGTGCTGAAAATGTAGACATCGTTTTAAGTTTAGTAATGATTAAGCATAATGGGGGGGGGAGAGAGAGAGAGAGAGAGAGAGAGTCTACTTTGATTATGAAACTTGAACTGGCAATTTGTTGGATTGCTAACCATGTAGGTGATGATTCCCGTATCAATATGATCCAATGGTCAAAAGTGTGTGCAGAAGCAATATGACTATCTTATATCACGTGTGGTATTGCATGGGTTGACGTAAAATAGTTATTTATGGAAGAAATTTATTACGTGTCAAAGTCACATTCATCAAAAACATTGTTGAATCCTATGTGGACAATACCTTTTGGCACTAAAAGTGTTGAGCCAGACATCTTATTACTTGTGTATGGCAATACCTTATCACGAGAGATGGCTTGGGATTCGTAGCGTGTATGTAAACTCATCCGTCGTGGATGAAGGGGCTCCAATACAAAATTCTCCTACAAGATCGAGGGTTGATTAAACCCAATTTGATTCCACTTGACTAATTCGGGTCTCCAACTCTATTTTTTTGAATCAAATCATCTAAAACACAATCATTTATAGGTTATGATTGAATTTGCTGCGCTTTCACCTTCGCTATGGATGAGTTTTTGTAGACACCACAAATAAACCCCTAGTGACAAGAGATGGGCTGCAAAAACATCCATCCAAATCAAAAGGCGTTTTCTTCCAAGTACGTACATATGAAGCAACATACGTAGTACTTATCCTTTGGCAGTGTTCCCATTGTATTTTGAAACCGATCAAATCAAATCAAATCAATGGCAGGGTTCGAACTTGATAACTCATGTGTGTGCAATACACTTGCAGATGCCTAGTTAATCATCTTAGGGCCACTTTACACACGGACCAAGAGCCGTGACCATGAGAACTCTAAGGGCCCTCAAAAATCATCCAAAGAGCGTACTGGGAAATAGTAATCTAATTTTGCGATTGATGGGCCTTCAAGCTTAGTTTAAAGTGAAAGTGGACCACGTTGAGGATCGCAACATGTTTTATGAATAATCCAAAATAGTGGTAGTTAAGGACCCCGCCATGCCAATATGATAGTTCTAGAAACCCATGGCAAGTTAATTGTTTGCCACATTCTTAGGTTTTGCATCAGACCCACCTCTTTTTGATGGACCAAATGTAACATCTGGGAGGCCATGAAACATTATCCACTTGGTGCCATGCATGACGCCATGTAGATCTTTCATCCATTCAAATTTCTTCGGTCCCTCAGGCCCTCGTGGTCTAATATAAAGTGGACTTGGACCATCTCCATATGCTCGACCAATCAATAGGGGCCTAGCAATATGCTTTTGGGTTGATTCAATGTAACTTATATTTTGATGCTAATTGCATGATCAAAACATTTAGCAAATGTGTATTTGAGTTATAAGGGGTTCTCACCAATTTCACTTTTAACTTACATGGTTGGCATGAATTTTTGGCCACATATTAAGAATACACTAGGTGCATGTCTCTTCTCCATACAACTAGCATACTCTTAATATGTTTTTTTTGAATTGATGAATGTTTCTATTAAGAGTATACTAGATGTATACCTTCTTTTTCAACATCGTCAACAATAGTTTTGAGCTTCTAGTGACAAATGTAACCTTATTCATAGTGAGTACGTGGAAAACATGTGTTCCATATGTTGAGCATGTTCCATTTCAACAAGGTCCCACTAAATCTATTCTTGGTCTCATCTTGGGTTCTCATCACCTTAAAAAGGCATGAATTTGTTATGAATAAAGCTAGACAAGTGTTAAATGGTTATTTTTCCCAACTAGCCCACTTCTTCTAGGATCCAAAACACATGATTAGTAAGAGATGCTCGGAAAATCCAAATTGAGGCCGTAGTCACTTTCCTCGTGATTTCAGAGCTCACATGAATATCTTATTTATGATCAAAGTGAAGATTCTCATGCTAATCAAATGGTCGTATAGGTCCCAGTGAACAGGAAGAAATTGGAACCAACTCAATCACTATCCTTACTCTTCATTACCAACCAACTATTCATTGAAATCATTCGGTTATTCTTTGTATTTAACTTCAAATTGAAAATTTTCTTAAAATATGGTTAAGTTCATTCCCCAAAGTTTTGATTATGAACCACCAATTTGGATATGTAACTAATCAGTTGATTTGTAACTAATAGCCGGCTCTCCCCATTCATTGGTAGCCCATTGATAGGTCCCTCCAATTATGTTGACTATTGAACCTATAATAGTTATCATGTTTTGAACACGTAGTCTAATCCCTTTTACACACATATCCTTTCGGAATCCATTCTTGAAGCCACACCTAACTACATACCGCTCAAATAAAAGGTGTCTAATCAAAATTAGCAATTGAATTAGGCATTTCTACCTTAAGTCACTACGTTTTCACTTCCAAATGGACGAGTGGAGTGTACATGGTCAATGGGAAACTCCACTTCAACAAAGGGTTTTGATCATTTGATCTATGCTTATCAACGGTCCATGTGATGGTTTAGATGTGCTCATTGAACATGAGTTTAGTATTATTTAGCATGAGTTGTGCAAAGAGCAAGATGAAAATTAACATATACGACAATTGCAATTGACAACACTCAAGTGTTTTTAGCGATTGTTATGTATTTGAACCCTAGGAATCTCCTTTTATATGTAGGTGCCAGTTGGTTTTCACTTTGAAAAATGGAGTTGATAATGGGGGTTAGTTAAAAATAGGGTCACTTTTCACACGACTGCACTAAATAGTGTATTTTTATGTCACCGTGGTAACTTTTTCAATGACACTTCTTATGAATTAGTTTAAAAGTTTATCCAAATGTCAACCATTGAAACAAAGTTTGCTATATTATGCATCCTAACATTTATGCGACTATATATTGTCATGGATGAATGTAATTTGGATGAAACATCACTTAGAAAGATGTGACAACTTTTGAAAGAAATGACAAAGAATGTTAGGTTTACATTTAGTGTTGGTGACACTACACGGGCGGTTTACAATCCGTATTGAGCAAGACAAATAGAATTAGTGACACTAGATACAATGTTTAGTGTAGCAATCGATGGCACCTTGTAATCAAAATTGATTGATCATCCATTGACAAGGGTTCCTCTACATTTTCATCTAGGTTTCACTCAATTCCATCCATATGTATCATCCGATAATGTTTGACAAGCAATTTAAGGATGGACAAACCATTGATCCCGTGGTTTGTCTTCCATCTCCTCTCACCATTTACATTCCTACACTACATTACATAGTCATGTTATTGTGGGCCGCAATAATTTTCTAGAGCCCACATTAATATCCAATCCACGCTAAATTTTTAGTCAAAAATTAGTGTGGGCCACATTAATTGTTTATCTATAAATTAGTGTTTATGGCTATTTTATTATGTGTTTTTTTTCTTCTTATAACTAATATTCATGGTGTTGGTTTAGAAGTCTTCATGAAGACGTAAGGAGAGACCAAGGGTCTTAGACCTTCTTAAGGTATGATATAATTAGGAAGAAGAAAGAATACATGACCAATTGGATAGCATGACCCCTAGTCAGTAGTACAATGAGTTGACTTATTGCTAGCCAAGACGGGATGGGCAACATAGTTGGATATAGGGTTAGATGGCTAGAAAATTAGGGTTGTTGGGCAAGTTTCGAATATTAGCCTTGAGAATACAAGGAGGTAGTAGAGGATGGGGGACTATCTCTTTCTCTCTCCTCTCTCACTTAGAACATTGGAAGGACCATGAGCATACTAAGTTGGTAATACCAATGTGTTAAGGCAGCTATCAGAAACACATACCATGCTATTTCTTTTGAATTCATGTGTTGTGTAAGTGTAAGGTGTGCAGAGACGGGGTAGGTTTTAGCAAAAGGATCAATCCATGTTAGCTACCCTATGAGTAGAGCATAATATGGGACCAAGGTAGATAGAAGGGATGCCCTATAGGACAACATGACCAGGGCGACCAATCCCATCAATATACTTAGCTCAATTAGGTAGAAACTAAATAGAAGAAACCATGAGGATCTAGGAGGAACCCCCTAACGAACAACATGATAGGAAGAAGGACCCTTTAGAAGGAACTAAACACCAAAATAAGTGTTGGTAAGGGAGAGATCTTGGATGGCATGCTTGATGCTCATGGTCTACATGGGTACCAAATAATACGGGACAAGGAAACACTCTCCCTAGTTTGTTGTGTCCCAAACCAAGGATTGAGTTAGGACTTTGCCATGAATGTTAGGAAGGGGCTAGGGAAAAGCAATTAACAAACCCACATTATTTCCATCTTTACGAGATAATCGGTGTGGCCCATGCTAATTAATTCCACGCTAATTTCCCACCCAAACTAATAATATTATTTAATGTAGTTGTCAAACACCTTTCTACAACGTCCAACACTATTTTGGGTATGTGCCATTTTGACATGTTGCACATGTGCATATAAATTAATGTCCCAAGCCATCATGTACTATATGCTCAACATGCCATTGTTGATGGCCAATCATTTTGAAACTTTGGAACAACAATCACATCACCATCCATCTGTAGTTAATTATTTAATAAATGAGTCTTTTTTTTGTGGGGGGGGGAGGGATTTTGTCGTAAATCACTAGGTCACATCTATGGTTTGACAAACATCCTTCTTAAATGGATTTAGACCTTTCACTCGTAGACCTTTCATTTGTAGATGATATATATGGATTTCCACTAATTTCAAAGACAATGTTTGTATCCACCAAATCCATGTCATTTGTGATCAACTTCACCTTTAATAACATGCTCTAACATTTTTTGATTTGTGCCTCTCAAATTCCAATCAAAATTACAAGATTCTTAGTTATAGTGATGGCTAAAATGGTCATCACGTATAGGTGAAAGCCTTGAGGGTAAGGTTGGACATTTTTGGAAATCCCAACACAAAGGGCAATCCCATGCTTAAGACGGAAGGATCATAATATCTTGGCCTCCAATCTCCCTAGACCCACATGATTTGCCCAATCCAAATTGTATTGGGGAATTCACTCTCCCTTCGCACTCAACCCCAAAGTGGATAAGAGCCCCCCTCCCCTCCCCCCTAGTGGCTATTTAAGTAACTCATATAAGGCATTCTCATATAACTTAGAAAACTCGGGAAGATTTTGTTGTGCCATTAACAAGAGGACTATCTATCTATCTATCTATCTATCTATCTCTCTATCTAGTGTGTGTGTGTGCATTTGTGGTAGGGCATTACATGTGGCTTGGAATACATCGTCCCACATCAAGTGCCATGCTACCTTAAAGGAAGCATGGGTGGATGGCGGATTTTGTTTTCCAACACCTATCATGGGGGTACCATAAAAACATGCATCCTATATGTTTTTTTGGTTGATTCATCCTAATTTAACCTCAATAGACTTATTTGATGCTAATTTGGCTTAAAACAAAATTCCCCGAATTCTATATAGCGATCATCGTTTTCACCCTCCCCCATGCAGGTGCTACAAAATATTGCCTTGTGGCCATAACATTATTTAGATATTGCAAGTTGTTTGGTGGGGGCCCTTATTAATGGGAACGATTCCCAAATAGTGGCCACATTTAGTATGAATGTGAAAGTACTTGAGTTGGTAGGGTCTGCTGCAACCACTTGGCAAGCCATCTGAATAATGTTATGGCTGACCTTCAAATTTTATGTTAATGGACTCTACACGTTGTGCATGTTGGTCACAATTTTGTTTTGCCAAGTTTCTATGTACTTTGAATTGTTCCGGGCAATTACAATTTCAGATACGGCAAGGAAAAGTGACACTTGGGGCTTGTTGCAACTGAAGGTGCCAAGTGTGCCTCAATACAATCATACATCAAATTAATACTTGGGGCAGGCAAATTGTGCCAAAACAAACCACATTTTGGACTACTAGGATTTATTACTGGGACAAATTTACTACAATACATGGTAGCCCAGGCCGCCACTTCTCTCTTAATAATATTCCAAGTTTTTAAAGTGCCCTTTATTGGCTCTGCCTCAAATTGGAGATATAAGTGCCGCGCACATGAGCAACCATCAGCTGCTCCGCCTAGTGGAGGCGATGATTCTCATCCAGCTCCGCCGGCGAGGGTGGCGAAGCGGACCCTCCGCCCCAACCCGGAACCCACGGCTTCGCCGTCCTCAACCAGGTAATTCTTTGCAAGTTTCTTACTGCGGAACTCAAATTTCCTTTTTCTCCTTTCTCTCTCACGACACCGAAATTACCCGCGACATTGAGATAGGATAAATGGAAGGCGGGGGAAGGCGGAGGCGGGCGCAGCAAGGCGCTTTGTGTTGCCTGGCGTATCAGCCTCCCCCGCCGGCCAACCGCGGGGGGGCCGCCAGGCGGAGGCCGAGGCGGACATGCGCCATGTGCGCAGGCCTATAGGCATCGTGGGAACGTCACTTGAGTGGGTGTAGGAGTGGAGAATGAAATGTAGGGTGAATGCAAAAGAGTAAAGTATAGTGGAGTAGGAGGTGAAATATAGACTCGAGCAGGTATAGGAAGTGGAGAATGAAACGTAGGGCGAATGCACAAGAGTAGAGTAGAAATATAGAAGAGTGGATAAAGGGCGTTGCATATGTCATAAGGACCTAGCACATGAGGTTGCCGTGACAAAAAAAAAACCCCGTTGTGGCTGAAATTGTCGCAAGGGTTGCACTTGCAACTATCTAGGGTAGTAGCGGGGTAAGCGGCAACATGTACCGCCTTGGTTGCAGTTGGCGCCTTGGCAATTTTTTGGGTAAATTCGAACAATTTTTATTTAGTTATCAATTGAATTTACTTCGATTGTGGTGTCGATGCCGCTGTAAATCCAACATCAGTTTCCACATTGAACAAATAGTGGTACGTCTGGGTTTGGCACTATAAACACTTTATAGAGACACATACCAACGCATATTAAATTTTTTAGAGCTTTGAGGTTTAGAATATCTATGCAATTTTCTGTATGATTTATTGCCATCATGTCAGAATTAACCATACGTAGGTGCACTAGATTTGTAGTGGCGGTAGTTATGGTGGGCGACAACCAATATGGGGGATTAGGGCCATGTTTAGGGGGATATACGTCTTGAAATACGAGTCCGTCTAGGGTTAGCAAAAAATTTCTTCCGCTTGTGGTTTTCAGAGCACCTTCGCTAGTTGCACCCACTGCTAGTGCTCCAAAACCTAGGGGGAAGAAGAAAGTTGCTACTACAACACCAAATGTGCCGGTGGATGGACAATGGTTAGATGTAGCTATGGCAAACGTCTTGGACCTATATGAAGAGGAGTGGCGGTGATGCAACCAGGGTTTGTTAACAACAACAAAATTGGACGCATATTCACACAAAATATGCGTGACATATGCCTAACAAGTTGAGGAGGCCACGTCTCACATAAAGGACGATACATACAAAGGTTCAATTTTTGACTAACGAAAGTTCAATGGGTTGTTTGGACATTATAGAACATATATATCGTTGCTTGGTAGAATATTACATTCTCGTTATATAGTTATAGCACTGCGTAACTCCAAATAGTAACACACACTAATTGGGATAATCGATGTAACGCTAAGACGAAAATGTAGCATGAAAATAAGTAATATCGTGTGCCAATTTTTTAAAATTTCAACTCATGCCCATAAATTGATGAAGGCAACACAAGGAGTACGTTACAAACACTATACCTCAATCGTAGCTACCGAACCTATGAAGTAGGTCACCGAACCTATGAAGTAGGTCACCGAACCTATGAAGTAGGTCACCGAACCCCTTGTGACGACTTAAAAGCTATTCTGTCGAAAATGTTTCGACTCGAAACAAAAGCTGTGAAAGTACCTAGAAATGTGGTAATACTGTCGAAATGCGGTAATGCTAACCCTGAATTTGCAAGTGCTAATAGTAGTAGATTCCGAATAAAAATAATTGACGAGTTTCCGCACTGCTTCACGAAAGGTGGAAGTGGACAGAGCTAGCACGGATCCAGCAGGGAATAAGGAGACCCAGGATTTAGGAAGCAGAGCCCCAAAATAAGAGACTTGTCACCTCATCACAGGCACACGGCCAGGCTTGGGAAAGTCCTTTCCGAACTGCCTTCCCCCCCCCCTCAAATATAGCGGCGAGTATTCCCCGAGGATTTGTAGCTTCTTGCCTATACACATGCAAATTCTACATGTGAACCTTATGGTGGGACACCGGTTGTTTAGATTATCTCGACAACCTGTACATGCTTTGATGTTCGGAGTTGGTTTCTATTTTTGATCGCTTACAGCCTTACAATACAACCACAAAACCAATCGTTAAGGAGGCTCCGATTTATTTGGGACACCGGTGTCCTGCTGTAAGGTCCATGTGTGGAAATCGTCATTGCTCTCGTCACCTTTCTTGTACAATGCTAGACTTTCACAGATGCACTTTACTCTCAACCATTCCAATGAACAACACAATATGCTAAATATTGTATTTAGTGTCACCGATTCTATTTGTCTTGCTCAACATCGCCCGTGTAGTGTAACCAACACTAAATATCAACCCAACATTTTTTTGGGGGTCATGCCTTGTTGATTTTTTTGGTCATTATAGATTTATAATGTTGCAATTATGTTCCCTTTAGTAAGTGATTTTTCATCCAAGTTTCAATCATCCATGACAATATATTTATTACATAAATGTTAGAATGTAGAGTATATCAAAAGTGGATGACCTACAGTAAGTTGGGATGACAATACATGTGTACTTTTTCATAAGAAAGTCATTAGAAAAAATTGACATAAAATACCATATGACACTAAATACATTATTTAGTGTACTTATTGTACATAGCAATGAATTTCTTACAGGTGGCACCGGATAGAGGAAATTATCGTATACGAGCGTACCTCTCATCCATTCAACATAAAAAAAAATTGAGTTTATTTATGCCCCCTACAGGTTTGTTACCGATTCGTCTCAAATGATCTCGAATAGACTACTTCGGGGTCTTTTAAGTGAATTCCGGTGTAAACTCAAATTCTAAAAATAACCTTCGGGCTGCATACTATTTCAAAGCTTTTATGTTGGATGCTTGTATACAATAACTTCCTCTCTCCACTACACTGTTTTTTGCATTTAGTGTTGTGTTACATTTAATGTTGTTACTATTCATTTACCTGCAACACTATCTACCAACCACTTGACAAATAGTGTTCCCTGCGCCGCCACCTTCTCTATCTTGGCTGCGTTAAATGTGTGTACCTCTTGTATTCAATGGATAATTTCCTATGCAAACATAGTGGCCGATCAAGGATTTGGTAATGTAGTGGTGGTAGAGATGGTGGTGGTGCAACCATGAGGCAACAAAACACAAAACATAAAAATATTATAACACTAATTGTGGAGATGTAAAAATCTGAACATGGCCAAATTTTACATTAGCTCACAATTAGTGTATAGGTTGGCATTTAGTGTATGCAACATTAAGGGCGTCACTAGCATTTAGTGTTGTGGTTTGTAATTACTGTTGCTAACACTAAATGCAAAAAACAATGTAGCGCCATGCCGCAGGGTTGTTTCAATGTGGAAGATGGAGCACCCTTTTTCTTTTCTTTTCTTTTCTTTTCTTTTCCATTTCTTTCGGTTTGGGTATTGGGGCCATTCAAGCATCCACAAGGATGCGGTTTGACAATCAAAACTGGATGAGTTTATTTTTCATCATGGGCAGCCAATGATGCATGTGTCGTCCAATTGCAAGCGACCATACCATGGCCTCACAACCTTGTTCTTTGCCTCCTTCAGAGCTATCATGTGGAGAGGCCACTCAAAGCTACCATCCCCAAACTGACAGAGCATTGACAGGACATTGATGGACAATCTCCATGTGATTGAAAGGCTGGCTCACATACGAGTTGGGTGACCATGTGCAAGTAAGAATCCCTCCCTAGGAACCCTAGTACGTGATAGTGCATTCGATCACGACAACACTCAGGAGTTGTTTACACCATGGACCATGAAGTTGACCCAAGGCCCTGTAAAATATGTGATTGGCTGTTGAACTCGTGCCCAAGACCACTTCAGTTTACACCAAGGAACAAAATGTCAGAGTGACCATGGAGTTCGAGGTCCCCAAAAGACATATTTCAAGGCCTACATTATCCACTGACATGCTCCAACAAGTTTTGCAGTGGGAGAGGCAAAAGAGGTGCTTTGCTAGAAAAAAGACAGGGTGGCATGGCAAAGAAATGTTGTTATAATCAAATTTTAATGAGGTTTTTTGGGGGGGAAGAGAAGATGAAGACAAGAGAAGACAAGAGAATGGTCAAACTTGATTTTTTTTTTCAAAATTTCCCTTTTTCGGGCATATATTGAAAAAAAACCAACACATTCACTTTTTGATGCATGGTCATTCCTCTGGGTCCACATTCGGTTTACACCTAGTGAGGGGCCCAAATGCTTTGTAAATTGATGTTTTAAGAAATCGGACCAAGTTGGACCATGGAAAAAGGCCATCTTCCATGGTTTGACTTCATGGTCCATGGTGTAAACTGACCCTCACTAGACTTGGGACATGGAATTGGCAGTGAAAGTCGATGACTTGCATAAGTTGGAATAATTTGACATTGGCCAAATGCTGCTAAATTGATAGAGGTAATCTTGCTGCCAAAAATGCATGCACTGCATCGCCCAATGCTTACGTCTCTACATTCAACTATTCCATGGACATGCGGAAGATGGAGTTGAATATGGCATACGGGCAACACCCACATTTCAAGCATGCATGGCCCTTTTGCAAAGCTCATAGCTAGCCCACACTTACTGGTGCGGGCCACCAGTGAACGGTTTCTACCAAACTGGTTACATCCAGTGGCTCTCACTGATCAAATTGGACCTAAAAGTGGCCCTTGCTGGTAGGAGCTATTCGCTAGTGGCCCACTCCAGTAAATGTGCGTGGGCTATAAGAAAACGATTGGCAGCAGCTGGAGGCACCATTATAAACCTCTCCAACCATGTATCCACACACATGCACAAATAAATCTAATAATTGACAACCGTTTGGTGCGGCTTTGTATTGCGTGGAAGAGATGTACATTTTTTGCATTCGGAGCTAAAAGGACTGTAAAACACCACATCACACAACAGAGGCTTGAATTGCAAATCAAGATCAATTTGCTTCCTATTTTGCCTGCAACTCCGTAACGTCTTGAAAGGCAAATCTGAAGATCACTGTGATGTCCAACATCTATAATCATTTGTTGATGAGTATGTGACATCAATTAATGCATATTGCTTGTGACTGTCAGGGGGTTACATGTCTCGGATTTTTACCTGCATTCAGAGTGGACCCGATAGAAGAAGCTCGAACCACTTCCCCACCGAGTCCCCTAAACATCAAGAACTAAAATCACTTACCCAATGGAGCAATGTGGAACCATTGGTCGAGGCGTTCTTTCATTGACATGGACATGCTATCTTTTTTACTTTAGTTGTTGTTCATGTTCTTTGTTCAATGCCAACATATGCATCTAGAATTTGTTCTTCTCACACAATTGGCTTCCAACTCTTGTCAAATAGTTGGCTATAGTATTTGACGAAATCACACAACTTGTTTGTCTCAGTAGCTCTCCTCTTCAAACATGTCAATCCTAGAGTATTATCCACTACTCCATGATGGTCAGTTTTGAAGGATTTAGTGGGTACGCCACTAGGCCCATCTTTAGAAGGTGAGGTAGGGATTGGGGGTGAGGGGCTGATCACACCGGCCAGTTCAGACACCATCCGTCGGCATCTCCGGCTGTAATAGTGTGAAAAGTGGTGGGCCAACATCTATTTCTGAACATAATCCCCAGCAATTTCACGGTTGGAACTGGACGGAAAGTTTGGTGTGATCGGGGCATGAGCTACATGGATGCCTACTACCACCAACAACTCCTCCTCTACCAAAGCATTTGGGCGTGACGTTGTCTCTGACATGTGTGGCTAAAATGGTGTGCCTACCATACCATGGCTCCATCACCTCGTACACTTTGTGAGCAAATTATAATGGCAACTTTACAATCTTTGACCAATATGTAGCACCTATTGAGTTCAAGTAATCCTTCAAATGCTTGCATTTTTAGACATATTTTCCCACTTATTTGTGATTTGGTCAACTTCACACTCCTGAAACCTTGTGGCAATATTACATCCAAATACATTTATCTTTGAGGCGCCTCTGCCATAAAATGAACTTGACGGTGGTAGGAGTTCAATGTGCATGCCACAGTTTGTATTATGTTCACTTCTTATTGATAAGCATGAGTGCCTCTAGCTCCATCCACATAACATTATTCATATCCATAACAGTGTGTCTGTGGGACTGACAATATTCTATAGAATATTCCTCGCATTTAGCCTGAAATGGTGGAATATTTTGTAGAATACTATCAATCCCACAAAATATTGTTATGGATCTGAATAATGTTATGCAGTTCGGTCCCCCAAATTTTAGTTTGAGTACCAAATGTTGCATGGCCCTCTCTGCTACCACGACTTCCTTGACCACCTCTAAGTCCTTGCGACAAGTTGCTTTAGACATCAAATTCTCATTGTCAAGTGTATTTTCAAGTGCTTGACCATCTTCATTTCCTCCAAAGAGCAACTCAAATGTGGACAATTGCCCATATAAAAGTCATATTCACACATACATAGATACATACATACATGACTACACCACTTCATTATCGTTGGGGCTTCATGGTGTGGTTTTAATGCCAAAGGATGTTGTGTACAATGCGCTCTAGAAAGTAAGGTAACCCCCATGGGCCATTCACATAACTTATGTCCGAAAGAAGATTGATTGTGTAATGAAAATTAGGAAGTTGATTTATGCATGACAAATTGGAGTTATGAAGTTCAAATATCTACAAATGCATTGATGAACCGTCACTTACTTCTAGAGTAGCAATTACATGTGTTACAACTTGTTTAGTACTAGGTGGTATCTAAAGCTTATGGAAGCAGTGAAGTAATTTTTGTATTTTTGTCAATGGGGAGCTCTATGAGTATACAACTCACTCAATTTTGGTTGCAATGTGATGAAGATGAGTAGTTGTATTGATTTGTGAGTCGAAAAACTCACTCATACCTACAAGGTTTTGTTGATCTCTTGTTATGCTGTAATTGTTGGTATAGGTTGGTGATCAATTCAATTTTCAGGTTATAAATGATTGCAAAAGTTTTGTATATTGCTAGCAAGATGCTTCTACATGTATAAAGCTATCTATTTATGGAAAAAAATTCATCCTTGATGTGTACATGAGGTAGCATTAGCCATGTTTTATCGTTGTTCTCTTCTAAAAAAGCTACGGGTTACCTTACTTTCTAGAGGGCACTGTACATCCGAACGGTGGGCCAATTTCTTTGGCCTTGCTTTCCGGTCAACCTTCCAAGAAATTTGAAAGATTATTACGACACGACATATAATTTCATTCATTCATACATTGTGGGAGTAGAGTGGATGGAGGGGCACACCAAACTCCCACATGCTTTGCAAACAAAAGTTTTTGCCATCGTTTCTTACTTGAAGGTGGTAAGAAAATGGTTGCAACGAGTCCAATGACCTCATCCACCTGGGCTCAAATCCATGCGGTGACTTTTTAAGAACAATTTTAAACTTATTTAAGTGTAGATAACTCAACATTTTTTTAAGTGTCCGGGCTAAGTACGAGTTGCACTACAAGGATCCCGTGGTCAAGTCATTGGCAAATCGACCAATTTAGAAGGTAGAAACGATGCATATCACTAGTCCATTTATGTAGTATTATTTAGTATAGTGCAGTGGGACGGAACCAGTGGTGGCACCCCACTCACAGTGCAAAACGAATCTAGAAAAGTTTCCATACAATCATAATAGTTGCAATCTTTAGGTCCACCCAACCAAAATGAAACGCATCAGTTGGTAAGCTTTGCTATCTAGGCATGCACGACTATGTTAAGGGCACTAGCCAAGGGTCTTGAACTCGAGACCTCACCACTCATAGAATGTTGGCCTAGCCACCAAGACCACTCATTATAACATGCGCGTATTGAGGTTATTAACCAATATATTGATCAATTTAAAGTAATTATGCGTAAAGTGAGTAATGAAGGGGGGCCGACACAAAATAAGAGGTTGAACTCAAAGCGATATTCTAAATCCTCTTATTAGTGTGGGCCACAATAATAATCCCTATTGTGGTTCACATGACTCTTTTACTATCCGTGTTGGTATGGTTGGGCATAGGTGACTGCACAATGAAAATGTCCTTCTCAACTTTTAGGGGTTAAACTACTAGACACCACAAAACTCTAAGGTAGTTAATCCTAACTCGGTCACTTTTCTTTACTATGGCACCTATATATTGGTATGTGGTGAAGCAAGGCTCCAAGAACAAATACCAAAAAGACATGTGTTTAAAAGAGACCGGACTACATGCTCATAATATGATAGCCATTCTAAATTCAATAGTCAACATGGTTGACTCCGGGGCAAGGGGACTATATGACCATTTATTGAGCACAAGAACCTTCACTTTGATAATGACTAAGATATTCACATGAGCTCCATAAATTACAAGGAAAGTAGTAACAACCTCAATTTAGTTTTACTAAACATCTTGTACTAATCACGCGTTTAATATCAAAAGGAGAAGTGGGGCTAAGGTAGAAATACTCAAACCGGTTAACCACCCTCTACCCGTGTAGTAGACCGCCGTCAGAATAGTGAAGTGCCATTTCTGAAACCGATCATGGCAAGGTTGGCAACTTCAATATGTGTACACTTAGTTTAGCCAAATTTAGTCATGTTTACTGTACTCATGAGTTAACCAGTTTAGGTGATGTTCTGTATGGAAATGCGGATTACCATGTTCAATGTAGGGAGAATCTAGTGAACAAGTAGTGGGTTTGACAACTTTCCACTTTGAAAAATTGTACATGGCCTAAAAATATGAAACAACTTGCATTCTTCATGAATCCTTGTCTTCTATCTTGGAAAATTATCTCATGATTGTAAGACCATATCTTCAATGCGAATCACCTTATTTTCATGGGTTATGGTATTTCTACCTTAGTAGTGGAAAAAGTAACCATTCAAGACCCATCTACCTTAATAGCCCTTAAACTCTCGGAATTTCTGGCACTGAAACGAATCTGATTTTGGAGTCCGGAAAGAGAACATGATGCCATTAAAGCTATTATGAAATGAACGATCTTATCTTGTCCATGATGGGTCAAGATACTCGCACAATATGAAGTCGCCCATGAGCCTACTTGTTAATACTGTAGGTTTTGTCCTTTTTTCCCCTGACCGGGTCCAAAGGGTCGTCGTAGTAAGTTAAGTAGAATGAATAAATTTGTGAGGGGGGCAGCCACCTGCCCGTGCCCGAGCCCCTTCTCTCCTCCGCCTCCCTCTCCCAAATTCCTGTCTGTTTGCCTGCAGGCCCCCACTTTCCGCATCAGCTCCAATTAATGGCGTGTTTTCAAACCCGCTTGGATTATGTGGCTTTTGGTCCCGAGACCGGTCAGAATTTAGGCAATGAATATACCTTCTCATGGATCCCACCAATTATAGACGTAGCCTTAAATTCTTTGGAGGATATTTGGAAAACTAAACTTCCGGGCTGCTGCATCCATGAACCGGGGAAGTGGCGGGGCGAAACCGACCGCTAGTTTCCGAAATAACCTATTGAAGTTGAAGGCTTCAGGATAATTACCGAGGCATTTGGATGAATTTATGGAATATTCTTCGAATCAATAAAGACTATTGAAAGATGTCAATATGTAATCGGTTGGTCTTGGCAACACTAGGATCTCAACAAGAAGCTTATGCCTAAGAAGCTCCCCGGACACTAGAGTTATCCGTAAAGTCTCTCAAAGAGGGACGAAACAGTGGGTTTGATTCTTCTTTGAGAAAACTTTATTAAGAGCTATGCTAAATATGATATTTAGTGTCATCAATTCTGATTACTAATTGTAAACCGCGGTGTAGTGTCACCAACACTAAATGTTAGTCCAACATTATTTGTCATGCCTTGTAAATTTTTTGGGGGGATTATAGATTTACAGTGTTGCAATTACTGTCACTTAGCAAGTGATTTTCATCCAAATTTCAATCATCCAGTGACAATATTTCATCACAAGTTGTTGTTGAAGGTGGAGCATTAGATTGCTCGTAGTCATAGAAATGTAATATTAGAAGTAATGAGGTTGTAATAAGCCTACAAGGTTGGTCCATAGTGGGAGGTGAGTTATCCCATATTGTTTGTATCAACCAAGGTGAAAATGAGCAATAAAGGGCAAGGCAAGGGGTGGAGGAGACCATCTCACTCCAAGCATTGTTCATATGCATGAACTCATCCACCGTAATGACGATATTTGTTCACTTATTTGGAAGAAGTGTCATCCGAAATGTTACCATAGTGACAGAAAATACCATCTGACACTAAATAGCATGTTTAATGTAGTTAGCTCATCGTACATTGGAGCCTATTTTGAAAGTTGGGTGAAACTTTTGGGACCTCCTCGTTTTACATGTCAAACTTGGAAAGAATTTCAAGATCTAAAATAGGGTGTGCGCATGGGACTTGCCGTCTTGAATCCCGGATTGGTCTATGCAACGGTAGGTTGGCCCACCCGTCCCTAGTAGGACAAGCTAGAAAGCCGATTTTTAATCGCCCACTCTTTGTGTATGATAATTTAAGCGTTGAGGAAACTTGGGTGACTTTGTGTCAATTCTTATGAACTCAAGGTTTGGGAGTGAATACATGGTTTCATCTCCTTTACTTTATGAACAACTCTATTGTGTTGCATCACCATATCAATGAATGAGGAGAAATTTGAGCCAACTTGGTCGTTGTCCTTACTTCTTGATTATCAATTGGTTATTCATTGAAATGTTTTGGGTACCTTTGTCTTTTAATGTTTAAATAGTGAATTTCTCAACATATGGTTCACTTCTTTGAGTTTTGATTTTGAACCAGTAATTATTTTGGGAAAACAAACCAGTTGATTTGTAACTAGTAGTTGGTTCTCCACGTTCATTTCATCGTATGCCCATTACAATACATTATATACAATCTAACCCTTTGGTTGGTTCAACCTATTTTTGTAGTCAGTTTCAATTACATTGTTGAGGGTGTCTAGTGTCACTTAGTATTTGATATTACATCATGCTATGACTTTTAATTATAGGATTTGAGTTCTACTAGCAAAGGCTAATTGATGAGTTGTTTGGACATTGTAGAACATAAATGACTTGTAGAATCTTACATTCTATGTAAAAAGCTATTATAGCATTGAGTGATTCCAAATAGACACTAAATACCATAAGAAGGGTAGTGATGTGCATGATTGGCTTACCAAATTGGCTTAAGGGTTGCATTGTGCATGGACAATCTAATGGATTGCGATAGGGGCCATTTTGAGCACGTGACTAAGTGAAATGATTTATGATTTATCATGGTCTTGGTCGGCGGTCCAAATACCATGACCAAGAGAGATCCACATCACATTTAATAGCATAGGTCAAGTGTCATAGTGTAAAACGGACTTAGACAATTAGTGTTTTTCATGAAAATCTAAACAAAATATTGAAACAAAATGACTATAAGAGTGTAAATGAGTAAAAATAGACATTCCAAATAGAATTAGGATAAAAACAGAATGTCCATTGACATGTCACCTTATTTTTGTAGAGAAACAACATGTTTGGGTTCTCTCACCAAAAATCTAAGTGACCACCAAACATTGTCCATTTCTAGACATGTAGGATTCCAATCACTTTTCTCTACCATTTTATGACATGTGCACCCATGGTTTCTTTTTTTATTTTAGGTGAGCTTGTGTGAAAGCAAGTGGGGCTACCACTCATTTCTCAACCAATGATATATTTAGAAAGTGGTGGTCATGGTCAATGGTCATTGGTGTCACTGGCCCTTAGTTTTGCATTAGACCCACTTCTTTTTCATGGGTCTAACCCAAAATCCAGTAGACCATGAATTATTATCCAATTGGTGCCATGTAGTACATCATATAGATTATTTTTTCATCCATTTGAAATTCTTTGGTCCATTAGGCTCGATTGGTCTAGTGTAAAGTGAACTTGGGCCGTCTTTGGCTTCTTAACAAATTGCAAATGTGTGTATCAAGGGTAAAGGGCCCTCAAGCTCTAGTGTAAAGGGGCCTTTAGACATGGTATAATCAAAAGGAAAATAAATTGCACATCTTATGAATATAATTCAATTTTTCTAAGTCACTTACCCCTAGCCTCCTATATCCGACCCTAGACCCACACGTTTTCCATTGCAAAAAGCTCCCACTTTTTACCCAAAACCGTACTGACACTCGCCCAAAACCATCCCCGTTTTTGCCCAAAACCAACCCGGCTTTCTCCCCAAATCACCTATGCACTAAAACCAACACTTCACCCAATAAGAAAAATTGAGCCCTTTTGCGTGCGGGAACTTTATAAAAACATACAAGAAACCCACCCCTATGTACATTCTGACACTTGCCCAAAACCAACTCCACATTTTCTCGAAACCTTCCCACTTTTTACCCAAATCCACCCACGCTTTGCACCTAAGACATTCATACAATTTAAGGTTTGCTATGGTTATGGGATGAGGGATTGTGCATAAGGAGTGCTTTTAGGAAGAGGTTGGAATTAACACTCTACTACCTAATTTGATTTAGTGTGGCATTGAAATTAGTGTGGCCTTCTAAGGTATGTAGGTGTTACTCAATTACTTTTTCCTTGTTGTGAACAATTTCATGATTTGGTACCCATATTCACAACTTCACAAAATCAATTTCATGAGTTGTATAACTTCATTTCATAGAGAACACTACGTCATGTATAAGATTCCCCTAATCGCTCCCCATGACCAGGTCTACCGAAATTTCAATTGACCTCTCTTATCCAACCTTGGCCCATGTATGCAGTGATTGCTTGTACATCATCATTAATGTGACCATGTTATATGATTTTGGAGGTCATTGCGACAGACATGGCAATCAATGTACAATAATCAAAGACCAGAGTGGCATTACTTTGCTTCTGGCTTTGAAGTATTATAATGAAAGTCCAAAGAAACATCGGCGTCAAGGCTAGAGGCTTCCATTTGAATGCAAAATAAAGAGAAACCAATGAATAACTAGAAGGCAAAGAATGCAAAACGAGGAGGCGAGAAGTTGAGAATATGAAAACCATAGGGTGCTGGTCCGAGACGACCCTAAACTACTGGATGATGGTGGAGAGATACCCAAATCTTAAGGAAGAGGTTGGCAGTTCGATTCCTAGTTGTAAAATCTCCTCTCTACACTATTGTGTCTAATTAGTGTGGGCCACACTAATTCTTAATAAAACACGCTAATTTCAAATTATAATTTAGAGTGGCCCACACTAATTTCAAAGGTGAAAAATTTGTGTGGGTTTTGTCGTTTCCACAATTGGATGAAACTTCATAATTCCATCCAATTGTGTTTGAAGACTTTCCCCACATTGACCTAACGGAGGTTGTTTGCGGAGAACCCTAACACACATGGATGGATGACATTACATTTTTCATCCAAAGTGACCCAAACACTTGAAATTTAGTGTGGGCCACACTAATTTCCAACCCACGTGCATTTCCCACCCACACTAATTAGACACAATAGTGTACTTGACAGAAACTTGCTAGGTGGTTAACTGCCTCATGTGCTTTGGCGCTGGCCCATCGGCCTTCTGTCTCAAAAAAAAAAACAAAACAAAACAACACAAAACCATAGGGTGCAAAAGTTTCATAAATTTGGTCTGGAAGTTTCATGAAGTTTCATGAAGTTAGGTTGTTAGAGGTAAAGGTCCAGTATCATGAAATTGAGGTGTGCCACATGTCAATTCGGTTTTAAAGAATCATGAACTAATTTAGGAGATTTGTGAAATTGGTAGAACACTCCGGTAACATTTCATGAACTACACTAAATAGTCCTATTATTGTGGGCCAATTTCAACCTATGCTAAATTCATAGTAGAGAATTAGCATGGGCCATAATAATTGTTTCCCTAGAAAATTAATGCGAGTGATTATTTTATTTTGTGTTACTTTTGTCCCATATCTAATATTCAATGTGTTGGTCAGAAGTCTTCATGAAGGCTCGGGGGGAAGACCCAAGGTCTTGGACCCACGTCAATTCCACCTTGTCTAGAAAAGTAATGTGGTCCATGCTAATTATTTCCATGCAAATTTTGCACCCACACTAATAGGACTATTTAGTGTAGTTGGAACTTTCATGAAATTAGGTTTGCACTTCTATGAAGTTGTCTTACCAAAGGAGTAATTGTTAAATTTGACTACATAGTTGATTCCAAATTGCTTATAGTCAACAAATTAACATTCCTAGGGGAATGCCTCCAACATTCGAAATTTAGCAGTTGACTACATAAAATACCAATGTTTTCGATGGGTCCAATAACATATTGCAGTCAACTGCATAGTTTATTGTAAATGCAACCACATGTTTTTTGGGGTATTTATTCCATTTTGTTGCAGTTGATCCAACAAACTTGATATTATAGTCAATTACATTTACCTTGACTTCAATTTACCTTGCCAAACAAGGATTTTCACCTAGCGCAAATCGACAACCATGTAGAAGGCATCATGAGATCTCTCTCACTGGGAAACACATGGACAACCCAACACCATCAAAAATCACATTCGGTGATCTCAAGAATGCTTTTCTTGCTAAAGAGTGGAACTCATTCCATCTCTCGATGAAGAAACTAGATTACCTCCACCTCAAGGACTTTCCAAATACAAATGTGGATTGTACTTGAAGCAACCATGGACACCACTGCAACGCAAGATCATTGCTACTAATTGCACCTTGAATCATAGACTTGCCATTGAAAGTGGACGGTGGTCAACTATACTTATCTCTAGAGATAATTGATTATGCCACTTTTGCTCTTATGATGTAGTTGAAAATGAGGCACACTTCGTGATGGAGTTTCCTCTGTATAACTTCATTAGAGAAAAGTTTCAATCAATATCTGAGACTATAATATTGGGGAGTCTCAAGTCTTTCTTTCAAATGAACCATCAAGTCAACATTAGCCTTTATCTCTCGGAGGCTACTGCACTCCGCCACTCTAGGAAATTAGCCAGTTGGACGCCATCCTAATGTACTTTTGGTTCATAAGCCTTTTGGCTTTCCGAACTTTAAAAGTATTCATTTCATTTAACAAGCCTAGTTAGTATTTATCCAAATCCAATATAGGGCTTTATGGGGGGGACCAAAAAATTCATAAAGAAGTAGAAGATTTTGGTGCTACTCTATAGCCTTTGATCAAGAATTTTGTGATTTCAACATAGTTGAACAATTTCATGGTCAAAACTTCCATGCTTGCACTCAAAAACATAGCACCTTTCACACTAACACCATGGGCTAAAAGTAGCATGGATAGAAAATACCGCGGCCCTCTATATATTATATGTGGGTTAAAAATTTGGATGGTTGGTACATTAACAAAATAGTAATGTTCAAATATAATATGATAAAATTCTAGAATAATGCTAATATTTTGCTACTTTGTTGATACAATACGTTTTAAGCCACAATAATTCATGTTTTACATAAAAGATAAATTACATATGGATATATTGGGCTAAAAATGGTGAGGTTTAAGAAAATTACAGTGATCAAAATTATCGTAGTATGTCGAATTCATAGTGAGCCATAGTAATAGGTGTGAAAGGTGTATCTTCCCCCCGTTTACCCAAAGTAAGTATATAGTGTTAGCTTGCTCACCCCTAAATTTGGGCAAATTAAGATAATTGAAATCTTTAAGATAAATCTATGTGCATAAAAGCAATGGAAACTGAAATAGGTTTATATTGTAGGGTTTGAATTTTTGTGTTTTAGGACACCTAAAAGCAGTTTGCATTCAAAGAGAGTGCATATGCATATGCATGGGTTAGAATTAAGTGTAGGAGAACTGCATCATGGATAATCATGATCAGTTCAAGGTCAACGGGCTCAAATTCATCCTGGTACGTTATTTTTCTTTTCTTTCTCGAGGGGTTAGATACAAAATGATAAGCCTATGATGACAACGACCAAATTAAATGATGAACTTAAGAGTTAGGTTGAAAAAATTGCTTCCAAGGTGAAACTATTTTATTTGTTTAAATTGATTTTCATATATGACATATATTGGATTTCTTTTGGTTATCTACATTTCAAGCTTCATTATGTACATGCTATAAAGTAGATAATATTTTTTTCATTCAGTGTCTGGAGAGATTTTTGGGCATAATCGGTCAAAATCCTAGTGTTTCCAACTCCAACCATTTAGTTACATGTTGTGATCTTTCACCATCTCTTTATTAAAATGAGGCAAATTCTCATAGATTCCTGTAAAACGAACACTAATTTTCCGAAGCCTTCAACTTCCACAATTCAGCGATTTCTCAAATTCAAGCCAGGTTTGTCTGTAAATACACCAAATATGATATTTAGTGTGACTTACTATTTGGATTTACATGGTGCTATATATTTTTCCTATTGAAATAATTTTTTTACCAAGTAAAGTTGTCAATGTTCTATAATGTCCAAACTACCAAATTAACATTTGTTGATAAAATATGAGATGTACAATAAATAGATATAGCATTGCGTAATTCCAAATAGTAAGTCACACTAAATATCATATTTAGTGTAGCGGCCGGTTCTCTCCGTTCATTGTTCTCATTTTCTAGACCCAATTTTGGTCCCACCTCGCGGAGGTAGTAGGCCTACATATAACATCCCCTAGAGACACCATGACAAAAATTTCGACAACCGTACACATAGTGTATTGATTTGGTAATGTGAGCCCACATTGGTGGATCTAAAAACAAACCAACAAGTACACCCCCGTCATGGTCCTTCTCGGACTTTCGGAAACCAACGTACTATACAACTACATTTCTTTTTGTCTTGGATCCTCGCTTCCATGATCGCGTCCCAAAAAGTTGGGTATCATCGAATTTTTTGTGGTCACTTGCATACTCTACGCGCAAATCGCCCGTCATTGGAAGGAGCCGATTATATGCTTATGTTGAGGCCGGCCCGTGACCCGATGTTCTCTAGCCTTTTGCACGACGACAAGAGCTACACTATTTGTGGTATTTAGTGTCGCTTACTATTGGAGTTACAAAGTGCAATGACTTCTTACTCAAGACTTCAATTTTTACTAGCAAGGGGTTGAATAGATTGTTCTAACAATTATAGAACATACGTGTCTTTGCTTTTGTAAAATGTCACATTCTCAGTTAAGTGTTATAGCGCTATGTAATTGCAAATAGTAAAGTGACACTTAACACCATAAATGGTGTAGAAGCCTCGCTCGTTGGGTTCGGTTCTTGCTAATTTCACCTAAGCTGAAAATGCAATTAATTGTAAGATAACAACGATATTACATTTTTTGAGTTGATTTAACTTCCAAAATAACATTAGAGAATGCGAGTTAGTCCAAAGGAACTCAACCAAAATGAATCAATCACAAACATATGAGGGCCAACGTTTTTTTTTCTGGCTACAACTTCGTCATGTGTACCAACCAAACTTGCTCCCTCCAGATTTACACCACTAATCTTTGTTCCCTCCACGAGTCTGTAGCCAGAAAAAAAAAACACTGATGAGGGCATGTTTCTACTAGACTTATTTTACTTATTTAGGTTTGAATGTCTTGCTCTTTAAGTTCACTGCTTACCAATCTAATCTAAGGTGAAAACTCAACCAACTACAATATAACACAAAAACTACTTTTTTTTAATCGATTTCATTTCAAGATCGCTATTAGAGACCTGGAACAGTCTAATGGACACCCACTTATAGTGAAATAACCGAAAACCTTTGGGAGACATATTTTTACTATAAGCCTCTTTTACCTTGGTAACATTGGTGAAGGACCGGCTCAAAGCACAAGACATCTACATTGTTTAGTGTCACATGTATACTAGTGTCACCTACCCTGTTTTGAGGTGTGTGCTAGGTTACACTAATGACCAACAACTTTGCCATTAGTGCCACCTTATGACACTTGGCCTTCAGAGGCGCTCAATAATATCTTGGCATGAGTATGTGTTATGAGGTGTATGCCTAGTTACACAATGGTCTACGAGTTGACTAAAGTGCACACAAATGACACTTTGCATTGATGTGTTGAGCTAAGAAAATCTTCCTCTTGCATGCTAAAATGTAAACACATGACACTTGCCATTAGTATGCTCAATAATACGTTCCCCTGTTATACTAAAACACAAAACTGTCATGCCAAGTATCCTAATGTGCTATACTAAATGTCATATTGTAAATAAAATTTCAAATTAAAAAATCTACTTATGTTGACAAATAGAATCATATTGGCAACTACACTAAATATGATATTTAGTGTCATATGGTATTTTATGTCACTATGGTAACTTTTTTGGATGACACTTCTTATGAATAAGTTTACAACTACCGTCATGGATGATGGATGAGTTCATCCATCAGCCAAAACCATGCCTTTCTTTTGTCATCAGCTTGTCATGAAATATTGTCATGGATGATTGAAATTTGGATGAAAAATCACTTGGTAAGTGACAGTAATTGCGACACTGTAAATCTATAATCCCCAAAAAAATTTACAAGGAATGACAAATAATGTTGGGTCAACATTTAGTGTTGGTGACACTATACTGCGGTTTACAATTAGTCTCGAGCAAGACAATTAGAATTGGTGACGCTACATATCATATGCAGTGTAGTAGACGTGACACTTTGAGACCTCTAGGCATCTTGTTTAGGCCCTTTGCAAATAGTGTGTGTGATACTAAGGGCCGATTTAGACTACAGTGAAGAAGTGCGTCAGTCGATAATTTTAGGATCAATAGGATCGGCTATGAAATGGGGGTTACACTACATCCAAGACTTCTAGCGGAGAACTTCAAGCATGGATGGAAAAAATGACATGACTGCCAACATGGCAAACAATTTTCGCTAGGGGAGTTCTCTGGTGGTCAAGCTTCTTGGGCAACCTTAAACCAGAAACTTGACCTCCATAAGACTCCAACTTGAGGCATTATTTGTAATCTATCGTTTTCCATCTTGTCTGCCATACCCACAGTCACCTAAAATAACCTTGTCTTGGGTTGAAATTCTTGATCGACCGGAGCACTTCTTACCGTAGTCTAAACCGGCCCCTTGAATATCATAAACGGTGTGGCACTAGCCCGTACAATGACCGCACCCCAAAAACCATGGAAAACAAACAAACGAAAAACAAAGGACGTAGTACTACTACCACTACATGATATCCCGCTTTTGTACTCTAGTACTAAGGACAACCTACTAGCCTAGCCCACGGAGTCACGGACACCCTCATTGGCCCTTAAATCGTCTCCTTTCTCCTTCCAATTGTCCCTTGGCTGACAAACCCCTAGGCTAGGCAACCTCCTCCACCTCCTCTTCCTTTCCGCTACTCTAATCCCCAACCAATGAGTCACACCCACCGCACACGTACTTTAGGGCCACTTCACACACGAGACTGCGAGCCCGTGACCATTACACTTCAAGCGCTCTCATAGGTGGAAAAGGCGGAGCCGGGCCAAGTTTGCTTCACACTATGCTGGAGGGACGAACGGAGTATTCGAATGTAAGATGGATGTAAAAGTCTACATGGATTCCTACATGGCATCAAATGGATCATGTTTCATGGTCACTTGGACTGTTTTCAAAAACCACCTCTTGGAGGTCGGCCTAACACAAAACCATTGGGAGACCATGGCACTCTGAATGCTCACAACTGTTGATTTATTTTATTTTATCATGTGTGAGGACCCGCATGAATAGAAATTCATTGAAATAGCATTTGGTAATGGGTCCGGCCACATATGACTTCACACTACACTTGAGGGTCCGTGACCAGACTACATGATTTTGGAGGTGTGTTGGGACGGCCTTTGGACACTTTCTTTTGGGCTCTCACAATTTCATGGTCACGGCTCTTGGCTCGTGTGTGAAGTGGCCCTTATGTTGGCTCATCCGTCCTTGAACGATTGAGTGATCCTTCATCCACACAAATTCATCCACAAGGATGTAGGTTCATCCAACCCTATGTGAAGAACATTTTGGAAGGTGGGTACTACTATTCTAAGGCCGGTCTCCCAAGTACTTTACTTCTCATTCTTTGAAGGGGCAGTACACTCGTGCACGGACTCCCACCGGACTCCACTTCATGGATGTGGCTTGATACTCGTACGGTGGCCGGGGGAGACACTTAACTTTGAGCCACTTTGGCCACTATCTTTACTTCTTTTGTCATCAATCGATCATTCATTGAAAAGGCTTTGTGTATACCTTGTACCTTTACTTCACATACATGTGTACGTACATATAATAATAAAAATCGTTATGGGGAGTTGCTTAACTCTTAAATGTTGACTCGGCTACAAGCATAGTAAAGTGGACCCAAAAAAATGCTCCGGTATACTAAAATTATAAATTTTTGGGTCAAAGGCCTACTGTAGTAGCATTGTGTTGTTTAATTTAGATTTTTCTTCTCTTTTTCATGATGACCTTTATTGTTGTGTTAAATACTCGAATGTAGAATATCAAGTTGGAATCTTTAAATCTTATCATTAAAAGTGATGCTCAAAAGCAGATGGTTGAATCTGGTTTTGGATGTAGCTTGCGTGACCTTAAATATTTTGAAGTTGGATTTTCTTTTCATATTCCTTGCAAGCATTATCTACTTGAGGGCAACGTCAAAAAAAGCTTTGTAGAAAACCATCAATTTAATGTATTTTTATCATATTTTAAACAAACTTTAGACAATTACTTGTCCAATATCACCTACTTGCACACCACTTGCACCATCTTTAAAATATGTGGACTTTTCTTGGATTTTTGTTTTTCCATCATAAATTGCTTGGCTTTGCAGATCTATATGTTTTTTTTGAATGTCTATGATTTTTTCCTTCACAAAATTCAAAGTTGTTGTATAGTTTTGAATCACTCTCACTTAACACTAGGCAAGATCATGAGTTGTCCACTTTACCGTGCTTGCACCCACTCGTCGGAGGTGTCCAAACGACTTTGAAGGTCCCTAAGTGACACGATTTATTTTGGAGGTTTGTTTCTCCACATCTGGTAAGCAAATGAAAACTTCCACTGCATGGATGTTCAGAACTCGTTGGTGACTTGTACTTCCACAAGTTTCAATTGTCCAAGTATTTTTTGTTTGGTTAATAAATGACAAGGTGACCCTGAATGTGACAGTTTTAGACCATGGTTTCTAATCAAATGTCATGCCTCATGAACTCCCAATCGAAAAAAGAAATACATTGTTTGAAGACCAACGAAAATTTCCAACGTACATGATTCTTGGTTTTAAAGAAGGGTGCACCTCCAATGTCTCAATCACCCAGTTACGACATTGATCCAAACCTAACTACATTATGCATCGCATTTACTATGATCTGCATTATTCACCATCAACCCACTTTAATTGTGTTGTAATCATTGGTTGGCCAATTAAATTGGGTATCATATGATACTTGGTTCTATATGAAGACCGCTTTAATTGACATGGCACACTAATGTTAATGGCACATTAAGTCACATGTTTAGTGTTAATCATTGGATAGAATCATGCTCATTCTTTACGATTTCGAGTATGGACATCTAAAAGTATCACTCACCTTTCACTTAAGTCAAATTCAGCAGCTTTCTTTTGCACTATACGCATGACTGATAAGGTACGTGAGCCTTTTGTAGTCACTCTTCTCAACCAGATGCCTACATTTGAATGGTACATGGAAAGCCTTGTACTAACAAATGGGCACCAAAAAGATGCGATGACATTGGATTAAGAATATGCTCAACAAATAGACATCATTTTCAGTTGAATAACTTGCACAACAAGGAGGTCTATGTGATCGCTTGAACAGAAAGAAAATCTTAATTTTGACCTCTTTTAAGTTTTGCTGACCTTTACTCTAATTATAAAATTGTAATGATAATCTTTGTATTCTCAAATGTTGTTTGGGTGAGACAACTCCCAAGTTGATCCTACATCAAGAAACATCTTGTGGAGTTGGAAGTGCCCATGATAGGACCACACACCTTTACCCAAGCCTTGTGGGTGTTGGGGCTATCATAGGTGCATTGAATTCAATTGGTGGGACCAACAAAACCCTACACATGATGCGGTGGCCAATTTCCACTATTTCATTCAACTCTTGTGCACTCCGTACGGCGGGTTTTCTTTCCATTGTTGCTTTCTTTGATGAGATTTGTGATGCTTTAGTTGGGTTGTACTCTCAACTCACAACACTTTCATGATCCTTTTATGGCAAATTTTTGGAGATTCCTTGTTTTGACATTTAATCTTAAAAAGTTGTAAGCTATCATTGCATGGTCTATGTGACATGTTATAATACAACCCCCCCTAACAAGTATCACATCCAAATTTCACTTGGTCTATTCTTGTTGAAAATATTTTCAACACAAATTGTCACAAAGAGGAAGTGAGATACATTTACATGCAATAATGGGATCAATTGTCCAATTGGCTAATTAGAATGTAGGAAGGGCACATCATAGAAATGTTGTGTCCATTGTTTTGAGGCCAGACATTACAGGGCAGAGCAAGTTAAGGCAGGCTAGGACAAGATAGGACAAAACATGATAGTACAAGAGATATGATATGATTGAATTTGCTATGGCATGTGAAAATAAAGTAGGAAAATATTCACACAACCTGATAATATTATCTAATAAATCATTTTACAAAAAATATATTATAAAATGGTTGCAATACAAAATATTGTAAGTTGCATCAATCCATTTCTTGTCCACAAAACTACATGCATGTCATAAGTTTCACCATCTATCCTAAGCAACTGTTCCCGGGGAGTGCACTTAATGCTAAGACTAGGAATCACATGAGTGCGTACTTTCGACCCCCCTATGTATGTACTAAAAAATCATTTAAAATTTGTTAAAATAATATGAAGTTGTTAAACATAATCTAAAGTTCTTTTTGTATAAATTTCAAAAAAATACTCACTTGTAAATATGTTTAAATTGATTTTTGAAGCGAAAAACAACACATTTCAGTTCAAACTTCTATAATTTTTTTAAATAATATTTTAAAAACTTTTGGTCCTGAAATTTACACCAAATGATAGATATATACGTAATGATTTAGCACCTAAAAAATCTTAATTTAAAAACTATTTCAAGGTCAAGTACATAGGGGGGTATGCTATTAAAACGCACTCACGTGTATTCCTAGTCTTAGCATTAAGTGCACTCCCCGGGCAACTGTTCAAACATATGATAAACCCAAGATCTAATGCATATACCTAGCCACATGCTTTGAAATTGTTTTCCTCTCTTGGATCCATTGCATTCTTTGGAGCAGCACCCTGTCCTACGCCATCAAACCCAAGATCTAGTGCATATGTCTGGCCACATGCTCTGAAATTGTTTTCCTCTCTTGGATTCATTGCATTCTTTGGAGCAGCGCCCTGTCCTACGCCATCAAACCCAAGATCTAGTGCATATGCATGGCCACATGCTCTGAATTTTTTTCCCTTTCTTGGATCTATTGCATTCTTTGGAGTAGCGCCCTGTCCTATGCCATCAAACCCAAGATCTAATGCATATGCCTCGCCACATGCTCTAAAATTGTTTCCCTCTCTTGGATCTATTGCATTCTTTGGAGCAGCGCCCTGTCCTACGCCATCAAACCCAAGATCTAATACATATGCCTCGCCATATGCTCTAAAATTGTTTCCTTCTCTTAGATCTATTGCATTCATTGGAGCAACGCCCTGTCCTACGCCATCAAACCCAAGATCTAATGCATATGCCTAGCCACATGCTCTAAAACTATTTCCCTCTCTTGGATCCATTGCATTCTTTGGAGCAGCGCCCTGTCCTACGCCCTCAAACCCAAGATCTAGTGCATATGCTTGGCCGCCGCCATGTCCTTGACAACCACGCCATAGCTCCTCACTTCGTTGCAACGGCCGTGAGCAAAGCAAAACCAAAAAATGAAAAGGAGGGCGGGATGCTAGTGGAGGTGGAGGGCGAGGCGGGAAGGGTTAGGCTGGAGGCCGTACTAGGGGCCAGGCCAAGCTAGAGGCCAGGCCAAGCTAGAGGCCAGGCTGGAGGTTGGACTAGAGACCGGGTGGGGTTATGCTAGGGCCGGGAGATTAGGCCAGGATCGGGCCAGGCCAGGGTCGGGTGCCCGAGGCTCTAGCTTTTTCAGTGCTGCCCCTGCCCGCCGCCCTGGCCAATGCAACGCTCGTTGGGGGTATTTAGAGAGACCCATCCAATTTGCCTTTGGAAGATGATAGATGCTCTTGTGTCTCCAAATATTTACTTAGTTTAAGATTCAACCTCTAAGTAGGACCATGTATGTTAAGCAAGAAATCCATTCAACAAGTGGACGGTTTCTGAAACAATGCAAAAAACACTATATTAGGTAATTTGAGACTTTTTGGCATTTTGAGACATTTACATATATGTAAGAACATAGAGAAAATCACATAAATATTAGGAAATGGTGTATGAAACACGAACATGCGAACATTTAAGAGTGGTGATCTACATTGATCCATGCACAAATGGAGGCACAACTCAATTAAGAACTCATAATAAGATGGTTTCGGTAGGACAACCCAAACATGCGACAATATTGGAGGAGAAAGGAGCTATTCATATTACAGAAATAGAAAATACAAGGCTTGGTCAAAGAAGACGAGCGCCACATAACCATATTTGGAAATGTCTAATATGCTAACGTTGGCCTTTCTGGCTTTGGCCACCACTTCTTTTGCTCGCATCACCTCTAGAAAATCCTTGCTCTGTAGATTTAGCCAAGGTTGAGATTGAGCCCACTATAATACATTTAGGAGGTTGACAAAAGCTCAAATTATAGGAGGATTAGTACGAATGGGATGTCATTTGGGAGGACGATTGCCTTGCACTTCTACGTAGGGTGTAGAAACACTCCAATTTGATGGATAAGACACCTTTAGAACGGGTTGGTACTGGATTGGATACAACCTACAAACTGGTGTCCTTTACAAATGTGACAATATGAAGATTACTTGGACCTTCAGGCTTCATGGACTAGGTGGTTATGTTTGTCTTGGTGGTCTAGGGCTAGTCCTTGGTGGTGGGTTTGGGGGTTGTCCTTGGTTGGCAGATTTCGTGGGTTGTCCTTGGCGGGTTATTGATTCATGGTTACTTTTCATGTAGCGGCGTGACGTGCTCGAGGGGTCCTGCTTCCCCTCGAAGTGGGTGCATCTTCTTTGGTTTTAATGCATTGGCATTGGCTTTTTGACCTCCTACCTCACCAATAATAAACTAAAAATAGAACTCGAAAAGCCAAGCCCAAGTCGGGCCACAAACTCATGTTGACGAATGGACCCAAAAAGAAAGTTCAAGGCAACAAATAAGGTATGCGGGCCTCACGCGGACACCTATATTCGAGTGTTTGTGTGATTAGGAATGGATCTAAAAAAAACACCAAAAAAACACATGTATTCAAAAGTTTGGACTATATGATCAAAATTTGTCAACTATTCTAGACTCAACAATCAACATAATTGGGGGGACGAACTATATAACCATGCAACGAGCACAAGAAAATGAATAGGATAACCATACGAGCTCCAAAACTCATGAGGAAAAACGGCTATGGACACGATTTGGAAGTGGCAATCATCTCGCACTAATTTCATGCTTTGCATTCTATGAAAAGTGAGTACAGAGATATAAGTGTCCATTCAAGACCCATTCACCTTAGCATATTACTACATCACAATTCATCACGTGAGATTTGGGTGAACCAACGCATACACTCGTTCCTTGTTGGATGCCTGAACCCTTGCCTCCAAGGAACCAGTGTCCGGGTTGTTTCGCCCCAGCCATCATGTGAGAGGCCCTCCCCATTCAGCATAATAATGCACTTAAGTCAAGTAAATACCGATTATCTTAGTAATACATCGCTAATTAAGCAAAGCCAGGTGTGGCACTATATATGTGCGGGCCCATTGAGTCCTCGGAAGACAGAAAGAGACAGAAAAACACAGAGTGGAGGACAAATGCTGGAAACAAGGTAGCAGGATCTACGAATGATGACCCACCTACAGTATTATATGTCTAACATAACATACACTTATGTGTATATTAGTCAACAGCCACTCACGCCTCTCCCCCAATCGGATGCCATGCACCAAGTTGCTCAAATCCTCATCGGGATGCCACCCCTTTTCCTAACTTATTAAGTTAGGGCCCTTTTGGCACAAAGGCTATGAGTGGGCCTTTTATTTCGGTCACTCGTTGTAAACGGACATGGGCCTCATTTCGGTTACTTGTTGCAAACGGACACCTAAATTTGAGTGGTGTGTGGTTAGGTGTGGATCTAAGAATGGACACCACAAAACATGCATTCGAAGTAGTGTTTGAAGAGGTTTTTGAGCATAATTGGCCATAATTCTATTGTTTCCAAGTCTAATCAATTACATGTTGTGATCTTTCGGCTTTTCTTTATTAGTTTGTTAGGTATTCTCCATGATTCCTCTAAAATGATCAATGATTTTCCGAGAGTCTTGTATTTCCACCAGTTATTTCTCAAACTTGACCGGTTTATTTGCAACTAGCAGCATGTTCTCCGCATTCATTGGTTCGAAGAGATCGGTGTACATGTTTTAGAAGATTTTAACCATTCTGAGCTCAATAGTCAACATGTTTGGGTAGACCTGTATGATCATTTGAAGAGGAAGAGGATATTCACATGAACTCTGAAAATTATGGAGAAAGTGGCTACAGACACGATTTGGATGAGCTAATTGCCTTCCACTAATCTTTAGCAAGTTCTTATCTAAAGCTCAAACTATTGAGGACCAATGCTCATCCTCTCAATAAGGTCAGTGGGTCTGGACATTTTTAGAAATTTAAGTGATTGAATTTTATAATAAATTGGTATCGAAACATTTCTCATAACCTTATTAGTACTTATGAATTCTTAGCCATTCATTTTTACAGGACCCCATATTAATTATAAAAACCTAATAAAAAAATCTACATTGTTTAGCATTAAACAATCAAATATAAGGCTTGCCGGGGGGGAATGGTTTTCACTATCTGAATGCTCTTCAACATTATGCAGTGTGCACCTCCTACATGTTACCTTTCACTAGTTATGACATAGCAAAAACTCTCAATTGAAGCCAAACGCGCATAGTTCAGTCAATTATATTCATTCAAGGCACATAATACTTAATCTCTACACTAGAAAGAAGAGCACACATACAACCACAAGATAGCCCCGAATTACCTCCTCTTTGTCAATTTCCTTGGCGACCCAATTTGCAATGTTCATAATAGCTTCACAACCTCTTGGTTGTGATCTTATGGAGAACCCTAAACCTCAAAAGCTCCAAATCTTCCCGCCTCATTAAAAAATTATTATCCCTGTCATCAATGATACATCTATATTTTGAGATAAATGTAACATTTTTCATCCATCCCCATTGAACCTACTATAGAAAAAATGAGGATGTTTTATGCACACACTATATTAGAAAAATTTAAACCTAATGCCATGGAATTTGTAGAATGCTATATTACATGTAATTATGATATGAGCATTTGATTGTATACATGTTACTTCAGATCGAAGTATAGGAATTATCTCACATGAATAAATTTGCACCCTACATTGTAACTCATTCCATTTGTTAAAATTTTGCCTAGTGAAACTCATTGGGCCCGGGGGGGGGGGGTGCACCCTTCACTAAAAGCATATGTCGTGTGCGTGCATCAACTTTGTTTAATACTTCATTTTTGCTTGATGAAGCCATGAAAGCCTCTATTTGCAATTGGATGTAACTCATACAGATTGGTTCTGTAGTTAGGTTTTTGCTATGACTTAAAACAACAAAACCCAGGGAACTAAGTCTCCAGGAAGACTGAGATAGTATCTATAAGGGTTAATGTCACATTGGATTAAGGTTCTTAATAACATTTTATGGTGATCCTCATTCTTTACTCTCTTCAATATCAACGTATCCCATTCTTTTCCTCTCTCTCTCTCTTTAATTCCTTTGTGATGTTTCCGTAGTGAGTGATTTCCGTCCTATCACATGGTAATTTCCTATCACTCTATGTCTTGACCTATCTCGGTCGTGAAGCTCAAAAGCTTGGCAAGTTGTCAGCTAACTCATAGGCAGGACAACATGTCCGGGGCAACGTCTTTGGAGTAACCATCTTTGTCTTTATTTGTGGGGAATTATGCTTGCATATAATTCAAATTAATTCCAATTATACTTACTTCCAACCATCGGTAATTCTTCACAGACTGTAACCACCACCACCATCTTCCGATAGACCTGGCGATACATCTCAAAGAATATCCATTCCGTCAATACCTTAGATATGACTAAGTTTATCAGGCTATAACCCGTGATTAATAAGTTTCTATCCTTCACAATATTTGCAAGCAAGTAGTCTTTTCTCACAAGGTAAGGTTTACTTCTTCTCTCAATTTGACTCTGTAGTCATGGCTTACGTCAACCCTCATTTTCTCTCTTTGATGGCTGGCGATAGGCGTTTTTTACTTGCCAGGCGATATCCTCGCTTAGGCTCTCTCTCTCTCTCTCTCTCTCTCTCTCTCTCTCTCTCTCTCTCTCTCTCAGGGTAACGACTATAGCCCTCAGACTACCTCGCATGGGCTATGGCCCGTCAGTTTCTCTCGGCGACAGCCTTGCCCTGTCACAGGCTTCTCTCAGGTCTCATCTTCTCTGCTTGTTGCCACAAAGTTTGCTCTAGGCCAATTGCCCTTTCATCCCCCGCATGGGAGTTATTTACGAGTTGACCCTTTCAGTGGTCATGCCTCTTTACAAACGGCTACAGGATATGGCCAAGAATGCCGTCTGTCTGTCTTCACTTCCCTTCCGCAGGGTAAGTGATCATCATGCAGTTTATCGCCTGCTCACACTTCGCCCACTCTTATTAGACTTAATACTCTCCCACATTCAGACTTTACTCCATGGCCACTTGCCAAGAATCTGACACTCTTTCACAAAATTGACTACTTCCTTGCTCATATGTCCGCTCTCGGACCTTACAACCTATTGCCCTTCCAGCACATGACTACGTCTTTGCCTCAGAAAGACTCTTGCCTCAACAGGCTTTGCCTTCTTTGAGTATCTTGTTTGATCTCACTCCTCTCTCTCGGTCTATCGCCCGAACCTGTTTTCTTGCACTCGACTGGGCCTTTCAATAACCATACTTCCACTCTCTAACACAATTTTACTCAAATTGACTCTTCCAGTCCTTTCATATGACTTAATAACATTCCAGATTTCACTCTTAGACTACTTCGCCCTCTTGATGTATTATTTGTCTATTTCAACGCTCCTGACTATCGCCAATATGCTTCACTGCTCAACTTGCCTTCTCGGCGTTAATTTCAGACTAAGACTAACCCTCATCATTCATTATGCCCTTACTCAAAATGTCATTCCATTCAAAACAACTTACTCTCATTCAAACATGCATTACCATCATCAACATTGCATTGCACACACACACTGTAAGACTATTGCTTATGAAGATAATACTTCACTCATATGAAAATGTATATTGTCAAAGACTGAATCACTCAGTTCTTCTACGCCTATTGCTACTGCTCCATCGCGGAGTTGCTAATAGCCCTCAGACTCTATCACAGAAATCTGATGTCGCTAAGCCTATTGCTAACACTAGGAGACTACGTCAAATTCTACGTTGGGAAAATAGCCTGCCTGCTTCTTGCTCGCCTCCCCCTTATGACGACGAAGAGGGAGGAGTCGGTTAGAGGCTATAACTGCTTCTTGGTGCCGATGGCCTCCAACTGCCGCTACAGATGGCATCCAGAGTCTATTTGCCGGATGAATGTCATCAAAAATTTTAAAAATGGCCTAATTCGGCTGGGCGATAGCCAAAAATTGGTCTTACAGGTTCCTACCATGATTGTCATTGTAGCCAATGCAATTACTGTTTTCAAGTCTACCATAATGTGGCTGGTAAAATTACAAATCCACATTGAGCCACTTGACTTTTGATACCAACATAACCCTATTTCCATATTGGAAGGTTGGTTCATGAGGTCAATTGGATTTCTAAACTCTACCCACTTATTTGCTATCTTCCAATAGATTATATACACCCTCCCAAGATATCAACTTTGAATGAGTGATGACTAATGATTAATTAACTTTGATCATTTGCAATGATGGTGGATAGGCCAACCATAAATTGGATGAAATGTGAAGATGGTAATTGGATTATCTCCAACTTAAGCCACCTAACTTTCTAGTATGATCTCCTACATATCTATGCTCTTGTTGTAAATCCGTGTACATGTCCAATGTTCCATAAAGCATAATATACCCATAATATACCCACACTGCCAACAAAGAAAATATCCTTGCCCTATGTATATTTTGTAAATCATGTTTACAAATTATACCCTTTATGTGCACCTTGGAGGGTGGACTCTTTATTGGATACCTAAATGATGTGCGTGGGTCACTATGAAATCAAGCCCCCTATATACATGAACTTTATGGAGAAAAACAAATGTATACGTACTAATGGCAGGCTAGAAAAGGGATTCATGTATTCTTAGTAAGCTTTTCAAGTGAATGTAATAAATGCCTCCACTACATATACAAAATTTAAATCATGACTTAAATAGGCCCTCATTAAAAATAAAAAACACTTTCACTTGCACCAAAGTCAACGAACAAATTTTCATCCATAGCATGTAACTCAACAATTGCACCAAAGCACAATAACCTAGCCACAATCCGGAGAGCAAAACTCAAGTGAGCCTATGATGTCCAAGAGGCTCCAATTTGTAATACCTAGAACCCAAATGCAAACCCTAACAAAAATGGATAGGGTAGTCATTGAGGACTATTACCATACAACAACAAATGGATGAAAATGTGAAATGGATGAAACAAACACATCTCTTGTCAAAAAATTCTCTAAACCTTAGGACCCCTTTTTGTACATCTACCTTTACTTCAAAAAAATAAAATCCTTTTTAAATGTACATACTAGAGAAAAGTAATACCTCTCCCTTATGTATACTATGTATGCTAATGCTTCAAATAAAACCCCTTCTTATGCTCACGTTAGTTCGTACATGGTATGAAAAGTCCACCCCCAGGTGTGCATCCACATGCTATAGGTGTCCATTGAGACGAGTAAATGTATAGGCATGCTTACCTTAGAGCCTAAGGTGACGAGAGCTCAACTCAACATGCAAGTTTTGGGAGTTGATACTTGGATTTCACAAACTCTCATCCGAAGCTCAAGAGAAAATTTTCACCAATCCTCATCCTCTCAATAGCTAGAGGAAGTGTGAAGTGGCCTTGCTTTAAAGT
Source organism: Polytrichum formosum (assembly GCA_964035585.1). Classification (NCBI taxonomy): domain Eukaryota; kingdom Viridiplantae; phylum Streptophyta; class Polytrichopsida; order Polytrichales; family Polytrichaceae; genus Polytrichum; species Polytrichum formosum. The sequence goes on along the minus strand of OZ037939.1, from coordinate 20,921,905 downwards.
AAGATATCAAAGAAGGAGGGAGGGGGGATGATATTACACAAAGGGGAATACATGACAAGCCAAAAAATGTTACACAACCCATTGGCTTGAATCCCACAAAATGAGAGCTTGGACTCTTGACATTCCTAAGCAACCTTCATGAGGCAACTACAAACTTTGACCGAGAGCTCATGAAAAACTGACCTAGAACTTGTTGTAATCATTCCGCATGGGATCCATGAAGACGCCATCTAAGCATTATAAGCCTAGTAAAAGCTTCTAAGCTATCGAGTTGAAAGCTCAACAAGTGTTGAAATGGAGTTGAGTGAACAAGCTTGCGTAAGAGACTCCATTCCGCAAATGAGAAGGCCCCTTTCTTAATGCTACCAACCTCTCTAGTGTAAAGCGGGGGCCTTATTAACTTGCCAACCACAGGCTTAAAATTCCGGAACCTGTTTACATTCTTGACGGGCTTTTACAAGGGGGGTTCTGCCGGACTACTCATGACGCATGAGGTGACAAAGTGACACTCAAGTCACATGTATCGTGTGATGAGATTGCGTTTCCATCATCTCTCTGATCCAATATTGTGCATGAGTACATCGCAATATGCCAGGCCCAACGCCATTGTGTGCAAATATTAAAGATCTTCTCTGACTGCTCTGGCATTTTCGATAGTTCATTACAGACACAATCAATGCGACAAGATCTGTCCTTGCATGCAAGCTTTTAAGCACTTTGCCATGAAGGATTGCACTTTAATCCATACGAATAAGGTCCAACTCCAAATAAGCGAAGTAAGATATGGATTCAAGACCTTATTTGGAGATTAATTAATCTCTCATGTATTTGAGACCTTATATTGATATATTCTTGCACCACTCTTTGAAGCGACAAAGTGACATGGAAGTCCATCATCTCCCTGTTTGGAACACAGCATATTACAAACATGCCAGACAGGCCATCATCATTGTGCACAATATTAAAGAGATGTTCTGTCCGCTGATCCAGCATGTCAATATTTCATCAGATGATCAAAAGTGACAAGTTGTTGCACTCTTGAATGCAAGTTATAAGTAATTTGTGAAAATTTGCGGAGCATTATGACCAAAGGTCCAACGACTCCAACTAAGCAAAGTATAATATGGATTCGAGCCTGATTTGAGAACTCATATTCATGGAATTGAATCAATCTCTCATGAAGTTGAGACTTATTCTTGGACTACTCATGAGATGCGAATATGTATTGGGTGTTGAGGACACTTGTGATTCCATCATCTCACTGTCGGGTGTGCAACAAAACACAACACTTACAAACATGCCTGCTGGCCTGGGCAGACCATCATTGTGCGCAATATTAATTAAAGAGATTTTCTGACCACTGCAGTATCATTTCATTACATGACCAAGGCGACTGAAGGGTCTGTCCTTGAATGTAAATTATAAAGTATTTTGATACGTAATACGCAAAGGATTGTCGAGCCTTTTCACCATCACCTTGTCAGGTGATAGTATCACTGACACTTGGCAAGGACCTGGATGCACTTCTCTCTTAATTTCTACTCTGGGTGACTGCCGCGGCGCTGGGATAGAATTATTCTACGCTCAATTTTGGAGGTTGCACCTGAAAGGGAGCTGTTACATATTTCGTAACACCCGAAACAAACTCCATCGGTGATGAATTCGGTTCACTTTCATGATAATACACCCAATATTGAAGGTCATAATGGGGTGATGTTTAGGAGGGCGAAATCGCTGATTGCTATGTAGAGCCCGAAGAGTTTTAAATTAACACCTAAATCAGAGTCAGATGATAAAAACCTCGTATTATATACACTGATATGTGCAACTAGGTTACCCCATACTAATTTATCTACACTACTTTGGATACTTTTCTACTGCAGTAAGAAAATATATGGAATATTTTTTAATGTGGTTGTCAGATGGATTTAAAAACTAAGGTATAAGTAGTTTTTGTGATCTGAATTTTCCCCAAGGTAATTTACATGGGTAAAGAGCAACCTATTTGCAAGGCAACCTAATTGCACATATCAATGTAGTATGCTAAGATTCAACCATGATGAATCACCAACAAACCTATACAGGTTGGCATGTTTTTATTGCATCCGCAATGATAGGCGTTGGGAAACGAAATCCAATCATAATGTTTCTGCAGGTAGTATATGTATGTATGTATGTATGTATCTGTGCATATATATAGTATTATATTGTAGTGTATTGTATATACATTATATGCAGGTTATATATATATATATATATATGGTCACAGAACTGCTCAGAACAACTTTGCAGTTACACTGCACCTGGAGCTACATTGGACAATATTGTTGAACATAATGAACGGGCTTTTCCTTCCAGTTCTGTGGGTATGTTTGTATCACTTAAGTAGTGGTTGAACTCATCAGAATTTGCAGTTACATATCACCTGCAGAAACATTGAACAACGGCGATGAACATGATGGGAATGGTTCTCCTTCCAGTAATCGAAGAGGGCTTGGATCGACATAGTATACTGGTGTATGCTGTACATGAGCACACAATTGATGCTAGTCTGCATTTAATTTTTATGATGTACTTATACCCTGCCGTTGCACTGTGATATGTTGTGATGCTTTTGAGATTCGTAGGTGATGATGATGACTCTGTGGCTCGTACATGGTGTACAGCTGAGGTGAATTTATCGTAATTTGTTGCTGGTAATCCGGGGTGGATGTACCCGAGCCGCTTTGTACAATCATACTAAACGCCTTGTGTGCTCAGATTGAAGCTTTGACAAAGACAATATGGACAGATCTGAGATACTGCAGGGATTTTGGCAGTGGGCTTATCTGAGCTTTTGATTGCAGGTTGGCGAGTGGGATTAGATTTGCTGCTACAGTAAAGATATAGTCCCCCTTCTGTTGAAAGTTGAGGAACACAGAAATGTACAAGTTCCCAATGGTCCTGGACTTTATGTGGATATCAAGAAGTGTAACCTTCCAAGGCAATAAGCTATCACCATCTATAAGCTACCAAAAAACACATCACATTGTACAATCTTACAAAAACTTGTATGTATGAGGTCTGAATTGGACTTCAAAAGCGTTTGGGAGTGAATGCCTCTCACTCAATGTTGCTAGGTTGTTGCGTAGGGGAAGGGGTACCATGTGGCGCATGTGGACATACAAAGAGGTATTTGATAAAAAAATTGACATACAAAGTATACATATGGGAGGGGTATTGTTCCACCTAGTTTCGTGCAAGTAAATAGGGTACTATGAATTTTGGAGGAGAGGTAAGTATATCCTAAGGCGCCTCTAAAGTTTCACATGAAGAGTCTCTTCATCAACAAGCTACATGGTTCATCTAGATATACCATTTACCTCCCAAAAGTTTATATGTGGTAAAGAAAATACTTGTCATCCCTCTCCCCTGCCCCGGTGTCATATTTCATTGACTTTGTCGATACAAAGTGATTAATGAACATAAGGAACTTCAACTTTTTTTCCAACTACTTATCGTTTATATACATTATCAAGACAATTTACTCCATGAATTCAAAATTTCCACATACATACATGAGACTATTATGTAGTCTATGATATGTGTGCATAGTTTTTCTTTTGGTCAGTATTTACTTATTTGTTTATTTTTGGGTGTATATAGAGGGTTCTCAATAAGGGATCCCGCATGCGCATGGGCTCCGACTCTCACGAAGAGTGCCACCCAGCGCCAACCACTAGTTACAAACCGCCGCTCTTTTATGCAACCCACCTTGCTAGGTTGCCTAGCATAGTGGTTCCCATTTTTAGAAAAATTGCAAGATTAGAATGAAGCATGAGAGTCCTCTTGCCAATTCAAGGAACCCATTGATAGGCAAGTGTTGATATATAGGAGTTGATGAGCATACGCTTTGTATGGAGGTCACTTTGGTTAGAGTAGGACAACGAATGCTTCATCTCATATGAGATGCATGGATGATGAGGAAGTAAGGTAGACTGTGCTAAAACCAACACCCTAAAACCTTGCACAATAACTAAATATTAAGAGAAAGTCCACCACATTAACATCAAGCTCCCGTGATAGTTTTGGGTCGTCCACCAATAAAACTTTGAACCCTTACAACTTTTGCATACATAATTCAAATTAGACATACTTTAGTGCATTGGAATCCCCTGTTAATCTCAAATGCTAATCATTGGACACTTTTTACTCTAATAATGGTACCTATGCTCAGTACTTAAAGTGTCTGTTTTAGCACCATCCACTTTACACGCAACCATGCAGCACATTTCCATGCTATAAGTCTGTTTTTAACAAGGAGCTCATCATGCACTGACCTCAAGCGTACACAATTCAAACAGCATGTGCTTGATTGATGTGCCAAAGCAAGGACTTCCGTATGCTCCACCAACCCTGGTGCACCTTTTTGCACTCAAGGGCTATGTTGTTCTGAAGAGATCAGGTGTTGCAAATCGAAAACTCTGTTCAATCAATTATCATGCAGGATTCCACGTGTATGGTATCATTGCTAATCCGTTTGGAGTAGTGAACCAGAAAGTGTCATGTATGTGGAGGATGATGAGATGCTTAATTAGGGTTCCTCCAACCCTCCCACTAGGTAGAGCATGCTGTTCTTGGTGGACAAATATCCATGTAGCCGTGTGGATGCTAGCTAGGTCAATATTGGCATGGAAGGACATGAATCTGGAGGTTGAGATAATTGCTACAACTGGGAATGCAGATCGATGCTTTCACACTACATGAACTTTTTGAGTGCTCTTACCCATTCTTGCACAAAGAAAGTAGTGTATGCTCTGAAAGAGAAGCAACTGGTTGCGCACTACGATCAATAGCACATGATTTTGCGCGCATGACATCATTGCTAATCGTTTTGGAGCAGTGAATCAGAAAGTGTCAATTATGTGGAGACGGATGACAGGACACTTTATTAGGGTTCCTCCAACCCTCCTACTAGGCATAGCCTGCTGCTTTTTCTGGACATATCCATTAGCTGTGTGGATCCTAGGTCAACATTGACATGAAAGAACATAAATCTCGAGGTTGAGATAGCTTAGTATTACAACTGGGAGGCAAACTGATTCTTCACACTCCATGGACTGCGATGCGCTCAACCATTCTCGCACGAAGAAAGCAGTGCCTACTTTTGGCTTCTATGAACTGGGTTGAGGCAGTGGGGAGGGAGGCAACAAATCTGCACACACTGTCCACTGCACCCACCACAGAAACAGAGTCGTCCATGGTTTCTAATAACTGACCTAAGAGCAAGTGGCAAGTAGATCAAAGATAGGGGACAAGAAGTAGAGAGAGAGAGAGAGAGAGGGGGGGGGGGGGGGAGAACTAAATACTCTGTTAATTTTGTCCTCCACATTCTTTGAAGATGGAATGAATTTCAATAAGTTAAGCAAAACCTCAGTTGCATTCGAGCATGAGAAATGAGGCTTCCTGCACCAACCTTCATTCCAGACAACACAAGCAAGGCAGAATTCGAACATGTGTTAGGGGGAAACTCAACCCCATATCTGAGTGAAAGAAAGCAATATCCAATGACAACACCCCCCCTGCCCAGCCTTCTAGGTCGCAGACTTTTGCAACTATGTGCTGCAAAACTTGTCACCACACTCTCAAAGGAGTGTGGCCGCATTAGCAAACTCAACGCTGCTTTTTCCATCATTAAAGTGAAAGAGTGATGATTGAACGGATATCCGTTTCAGGATATCCGCTTCAGGCTGACACATGCACAAGGACCTGCCCAGACCTACCCAGACGACGCTAGGTAATCGGAGCAGCTCAAAAGTAATTAAGGTCGAGGAATCCATAGCCGACCAGGTCCATTTCACTGCTCACTAAAAGGTCATGTAATGCGACATGGATGAGATCTATATTTCTAAAGGGAGTGGAGTTAAGGTTCATGTGGTGGGCGGCTTGTAATTGATTGTCCTCATAAGACTTTTGGCAATTGTCGTAGCCAAGCATTAGAATTTAAATGAGCGGTTATGGGTTAACTTATAAATCGACTATGTGTTATCCTAATTTTACCGCTTCGAAATTTGTAGCAATTTCCATATTCATGAAAAAAATAATCTGCATTCTCTTTAGAATTTGTTTCTCTTCTCAAGAAAAACAATTCTCTGCTATGACTCCTCCTGAACATATGCAAACTTCTCTTATTTAGATGCCTCAACCTTAGGTCCACATCCCTATAGACCCTAGGGTTTTAATTGTGCGATTTGATACCTGACACTTGACTAAGGGCCATTTTACACACGTGACCAATGACCGTGAGGAAAATTTAATTTATGATTCATACTAGGCATGGTTGGCGGTCCAAAGAGCCAAGACCATTACCAATAGAAATGCAAGTCACATTTGAAAAGCACTGATCACGCGCCATAGTGTAAAACAAACTTAGAATGGGACGTAGTCTTTCATATTAAAACAAAGAACAAAAAATAAATTGACCAAAAATAGTCTATATTATAATTAGATAGTTCAAAAATATAATTTTCTCTAACATGATCATCCTTATTTTTGTTGGAACAACCTATTTGGGTTCTCTTGCTGCAAAATCCGGGTGACCACCAAACATTATCCATTTTTTGGACCTGTAAGGTTTCATGTCACTTTCACTTTCACTTTTTGTCATGTGGAGACATGTAGAGCCGTGTGAGTGTGTTTTCTTACTTATTTAATGCATTATTTTATTATTCTAGTCATTTTAGTCCAACATTACAATTACTATTATAGTAAAAAAAAAGTTTTATAGATATTTATAAAATGTTAGAGAAACTAGGTTACTAGTGTTAGTCACTAATGACCTTGTTTAGTGTAATTTAGAACCCGCTTTGCAGTTTTGCAAGGATTGAGACATGCATCCTTACAAGAGTCGAAAACCCCAGGCTCCCTGTACTACATGCGGCCAAAGATAGGGCCTTTTTTCTTGATGGTATAAAAAAAAAATTAAAGCAGCTTGAAAATAAAATAGGCCCCACACAATATCTGACTTTAAGTTCAAAATAATGCAGGTTATTATAAATTCCATGAAATTGATTTTATGTTATTTCTAAGATACCATGGTATAAATCATATATCATCGGTCTATGGTTCCCCAATAATATAAGCAACACTCTGTTTACAAATTTCTCCATTGTTGGTAACGTATGATGACCTGATATCGAGGGTGCCCTTCGCCAAGCTCTAGGGAACAAACTTTAGGAAAAGTCCTAGGCTTTCCAAAGTTCCCAATGCAATAAACTACTGAGGGAGGGCAGGTGTCTGAGTTAGGTGAAGCCCATTTCCACAAAGGAAATTTAGAAGCACTTGCATGGGAGAGGCAAGTATCGAAACTAAACAACACACTCTCTATAAATATGACAAGGTAAGCATAGTTTCAAGGACAAGAAAATTCTTCCTATTCCTTTGCTATGATTGGTTGGGTAGGGTGTCAGATATAGGACACTTGGTGAGGGTATTTAGAGCCAAGTTACTGTGTAATTAGCTCATTGGGTGTCGGGTTCCAAGACACATAAATGAGTGTGTAAAGATAAACTTAGAGGTAATAAGTAGACAAGATTTGATTCTATGATAGGAGTTGTTCAAGTCTAAAATGAGACCTTTTGAAATCTATTATAGCACACTCTAGCATAATACTTTAAAAAATTATGACTAATTCAAACACGACGAATTAAATTCGAAACAATTATGGCAGATTTTTGTACGGTTCCTCTACGTAGAAAACAAAATTTCATGCCAAATGAAAATGTACATAATAGAATTTTTTTGCTCAAGATCTAATCCCTAATAATAGGGCAGCATACCTTAAATCCAGAGCTTTTCCTGCCAGTTTCTTTGCTTGAATATTTACAAATGCCAACTTGGGTTTGTCATCAGTTAGGCCTTCGGAGCTGAATGGTGGAAGAAATGTTGGTGAACCTTGGAAGTTAAATGAGTGGGGTTTGTCTTAATTGTAGTACGTGGTGTCCACAGCACAAGCTGCCTCTACTTCTAATTTGTAATTACCAATCAAAATCTTTAGCCGATTATACGTGGGCTACAGCCTCAGAAAACTACACTGTTTATGGTATTAGTGTCACATGTGTAATAGTGTCACTTACCCTATTTTGAGGCGTATGCTAGGATACACTAGTGATCAACAACTTCATCATTAGTGTCACCTCATGACACTTAGCCTTCAAGTACGCTTACTAATATCTTGGTATGAGTACGCTTATGTTACATGATGGTCTATAAGTTGACTAAAGTGTACACAAATGATACTTGGCATGCTCAAGAGCTCGTGCATATTAAAATCTAAACACTTGACACTTACCTTTAGTATGCTCAATAATATCTTCCCCTTATATACTTAAATGCAAATCTATAATCTCAAGTATCCCAATGTGCTACACTAAATGTCAAAATATAAATATTTTTCACTTTAAACAATTACTTATAATAATATCAAATTGGCATTTAGCAGACGTGGCACTTTGAGACCTTTGGACATCTAGTTTAGGCCTTGAGCAATTAGTGTACGTGACACTAAATACCATAAACGATGCACTAATGTGTCCCTAATTTGTCCATGATTTGTTTAGGTTGTGATGAACAGGTGACAAGAAACAACCCAGAAAGATCCACAACAAGCACTCAACAAAGCATTGCATGTTGTGACTCCAGCTTGAAGATTTAGTAGAGAGAACATGTATTTAGCTCGAATGATCAGGCAGTTTGATGATCATGTGACCACACCCAGTATGAACACAAATTCACAAATTTCAAGACCAAAGGAAGCAAGGCGATTAAGAGGCTCTTCATTTATGCATGATGCCTCAGGAAGGTTGCCAATTGTCTATGTATGTAAGTATCCGTTTGTTTGTCCCTAACCTCTCCACATATCATGACTCACTAATAGAAACGGCACCCCTTAGCGTCACTCTTGGCCAATTTCGCTTGTAACCTCATCTATTCTGAAGGAAACGCTTTGCTGGTGAAAGGACCTGCTAGATTGTGTGGTGAATTTGCCACCTCATTGTTGATGTTTGTCTTGTGGTGCCATCGACATGGTTAGCCACCCTCGTCTTTCCAGGTTCTGCGGTATCTTTTGCAGGAGGCCCGACTTTACCTTCTGCCGATGTGTTTTCATCGTATTGTCGTCAGTGATTCCATGTGGATTTGGAGAGTTACCAACTCATAGTGGGGTGAAAAAGATTATGACTTATATCTCACACCTATAGGATAGGGTCGTTACAAAAGCTGTGTTGTCTACAAAAGAAAGTGGAGGATTACACATGCGGAGACACAACCGCAGGCTGGCAATAGGAGCAGAAACACACCATCCACACAGAACGAACCTCCTCGGAAAATGATGTTGTTGGAAGGAGCATTGATGACCATTCAAGCGCAGGAGGCAATTCCATTGCCGCAATCAACAGAAGAAGATGTGAGAGACATCCTCTGGGCTGCTCGGCAACCTCAGCTAAGGGGAAATCACATTGGCATGGTCCTACTCAACGGGGATGGCGATCTTGAGGGTACGATGTGGAAGAGGATGACGAAATGGATGTTCGACGTGGTTGTGAGGTCCTTACCATAATAGTTAATGTGGAGAAAACAACCTGAAAATTTAAAATTTGAAAATTGGAAAAATGTCGAGCAAAGTTTCTTGAGGCTTGGAGCAAAAGGATGGTTGGAGTATAAGTAAGACTACAGGTATAGAGCATTTTAGTCATGTCAGAATGGATGTTAGCAACTAAGAGTATATACAACAATTTATATTGTTGCAATCATTGTAACTGGGTTCTTATCGGAGTATATTTGAGATAAAATATTTAACAATTCCATGTTGCAGATGGCAACCATTCTAAGAGGGGCACGATAGAGGTCCAGGAGGCGGATAGGAATAGAGGGTGCAAAAACTGGTCATTATTACATGCACACTGGCTGCAAGCAGTTCTATTGGGATGGCCTAGTAGAACAAGAGAAGAATCCAACCACTATTGCAAAGTCTCATCTTAATAAGCATGCAACCAGCTTTCGAACAAAACATCACACACCGGCCCGAGGAGGGTACCTGCGTTTATGAGGAAACTTGTAAGTGTGTAGGCAAAAATCAAATAATAGTTAGGTAAGACTGCTATGACAATTTTGGTGACCACAATTACGCAACCATGCTTTCGTGTGTACATTCTTAAGAACAATAAATTAGTTGGTGGGGCCGTGTTTCGTTGACGCCTAGGCTTCATGCAAGTGTAGTTGTTTGAAGACATTTTGAATGGCATGTAAAAGAGAAAGGCATGAAACATTTGGTCAAATTCTGTGAAAAATCCTTATGAGCGAAGACGATGTCATGATATTATCATACTTGTTGGTATAATTAGCTATTACTTCTAAAATCTGTCGTTTTTGTATTGAATTGGTGAGACAATCTACGGTGAAGTCCTCAAGGACTTGCTTTGTGGAACATGAGGAAATTAATGAGCGGAGAGGAGTGCCCTGGTATGTGCATAGTGGGTAACCTACAAGCGGGATTCAACTGAAGAGAAGTCGAACTATCGCAAATACGAGGGGTGGTTCGTTATGAAACTTTTTGTTGAAGAGCGAGAACGTGGTGGAACCGAAACACCCTGAAGTAGTGATGAAGAGATACAAGTCGACATGTATTGTTACACAGACACAGATACACTCACGTATAATACACAACTCATGTGATGAACTCCTACACTACAACTTTATTACAGATTGTTCTACAAGAGTACTTACAGCAACAGCAGCAAACAACTCAAATGGTCGACACTAAATACCCTTGCGGTGAAACAAACTAACTACCTTCCAGAAAGTCCTACGGTACTCTACCTTCCAGAAAGTTCCAACTACTCCTAATACTACGATAACGTTCTTCTACAATGCTAGATAAACTAATGGTGCCAATACTCCCACTCATTGTCGGAGAACGTTCAATTGCATACACGATTGACATCTCCCACTTGCGATGGAACTTTCTTGCCGAGATTGAGTGCATCTCTGAGCTTTGCGAAAATATCCGGAGTTAAAGCCTTGGTCAAGATGTCAGCAAGCTGGAGCCGAGTTGGAACATAAAAAAGAGTAATCTCCCCTCGAGATTGGAATTCACGAATCAGATGATAAAGCACATCAATATGCTTGGTCCTCTTGTGAAATTCGGGATTCTGCACCAAGCGAATCGCAGATTGATTATCGGAAAACAAAGGAGTAGGCTTGGACTGTGCAAACCCTAAATCATGGAGAAGTCGACGGGCCCACACGATTTCCTTGCTGGTGAGAGAAGCAGCAACGTACTCGGACTCCGTTGTGGAAGTAGCTGTGCATGGTTGCTTGCGACTGAGCCATAAAACAGGTCCATCATTAAGAAAAAGAATGGAACCACTGCGACTTTTGCGATCATTGAGATCACCTGCATAATCTGCATCAGTGTAAGCGAGAAGGACGTGATTGCCTGTGGGAACAGAAGAGTAACACAGGGAAAAGTTAGTGGTACCCCGAAGATACTTGAAAATCCGTTTAACTGCAGTGCAGTGGATTTCTCGAAAATTAGTGGCATATTGAGCCACGACAGACACTGCTTGAGCAATGTCAGGGCGTGAATGAGTAGCCAAATAAAGAAGTGAACCGACAATTTCCTGATACGGAAAATGAGGGATTGGTGTGTCACAATCATCGGGAGGAGGAGAGCTGAGGTGAACATGAGGATCACTGGGAGTGGACACAGTGTTAACATTCTAAAAACCATACTTGACAAGTATGGTTTCAGTGAATCGTTGTTGATCCACAAACAAACGATTATGAGTAAGATCCCTGGTAATATGTAAGCCGACATAGACATCAGCATCTCCCACTGTTACTTCGAACTTGGTTTTCAGGTGAGAAATCATCTTGTTAAGTAAAGACTGATCACTGCACACTACCAAGCCATCATCAACCCAAAGTGCGAGAATAAGTCGCGGAGCCTGGGTAGAGTAAAAAATGCACGGATCAGCCGAGCTCTGAATGAGAGCATACTCCTTCAGGAAATCAGAGAAAGTCTTGTTCCACCCACGCGCCGACTGTTTGAGACCATAAAGGCCTTTGAGAATACGGCAAACCTTGCCACGACATCCTGGAAACCTTTTGTGAAAATATTCCTCAAAACCGGTAGGTAGATCCATGTAAATGAGCTCCTGAATTGTTGAATTAAGGTATGCGGTCTTGATGTCAAACTGGATCATAAACAACCCTTCCGCACCAGCAATAGATAAAATGATGCGAATAGTCTCTGCCCGAGCAGTGGGTGCGAAAGTTTCGTTGTAGTCCATGCCGGGGGTTTGAGTGAAACCCTTAGCAACGAGCCGGGCTTTGAAGCGTTCAATGGTGCCATCAGACTTTACTTTGATCCGAAATACCCACTTATTCTTCACTGTGTTGCGGCCAGGGGGAAGTGATTCAAAAGACCACGTCTCATTCTTCAAGAGAGATTCGATTTCCTCCAGCATGGCTTTTTGCCACTCAAGTTTATAGTCAGATTTAAGTGCTTGACTATATGTTTGTGGTTCAGGAGGTAACGGGGAAACCCTAGAACTGGGATCTTTCTTGGTAGCGGCTACAAAAGACGATGAGTGAACTGGTAGTGTAGCACGATAAAGATCGTCAATATCTCGAGTCCGCAAGACAGGATGAAGGTCATCATATGGTGGAGACGGAGAAGATTGGGAAGAAACTGATTGAGAAAGAGACTCAGAGCTCCCAGCAGAAAAGGAATCAGGTAGGCAAGAAGTGTCTGAGGAAGACATTAAGATAGGGTTTCCTGATGGGTTTGGAGAAAGATCTCCCACTGAAGACGAAGACGGTAAGTCCCCTGATGAAGAAACAGAGACAGATGCAGAAAGCGAAGGGGCATTTGCAGAGCTATTATCAGAGCCAGTGTTGACGGAAAAAGAAGATTGAGAAACTGCCGAGGTGATAGGAAAAATGAGAGAGTAATTAGGAAGAAAAGAAGATGAGGATGAAGTGGAATTCCGAGTAGAGAAGTGAGATGAAGTTTCTTCATCGAAAATAACATCTCGCGTGATCAGTTTCTTCATCGAAAATAACATCTCGCGTGATCACAATTTTCTTCTTCTGGGGACACCATAGCCGATAGGCTTTAGATGTCGTACAGTAGCCCACAAAAATGCACTCACGAGCTTTGCTGTCAAGTTTTCTTCGAAGAGGTTTGGGAATATGCGCATAGCACAGACTTCCAAAAATGCGAAAGTAACTCACATCAGGTTTAAGTCCATACCATTTGGTATACGGGGTATCTCCATGCAATGTGCGGCTGGACACACGATTAAGGACGTAGACAGCCGTGTGGATCGCCTCACCCCAGAATTGAAGAGGCATGGAGAAATGGTGCAGCATGCTACGAGCACTTTCCACCACTGTTCTGTTGTCACGCTCAACAACAAAGTTCTGCTCAGGTGTATAGGGAGCGGTGAGTTCATGCCGAATTCCTTTATGCTGAATGAAATCTTGAAATTCTTTGGACAAAAATTCACGCCCGTTGTCAATCCGCAATTTAGTCATAGAATGACATGTCTCTTTCTTCGCCAACTTGTATAGACTCATGAATTTGCCGAGAACTTCGGAGCGGTTAGTCATGAAGAAAACGAACCGGAAGCTGCTGTGATCATCCTTAAACATTATAAAGTAAGAATGGCCACCATGAGAAACGACTTGGAAAGGCCCTGATATATCGCAATGAAAGAATAAACCGGGCTTGGACACACGCGTACGCTCATCATGCACTGGAAAAGCTCCACGGTGGTGTTTACCGCGTGCGCATCCAGCACAAAGAGGTGAGTCAGTCTTGGAAAGCGCTGGTAAACCATCAACGCGTTGTTGAGTGCTCATTTGACAAAGAGTTCGAAAATTTACATGTCCCAATCGAGAATGCCACTTCTGAAGGACCCGCGTTGCAACAGGTTGAGAAGAAGTTTCAACAAGATTTGCCGCACTCTGGGGTTTGGTGGCAACTATATGAAGACGCCAGAGACCATGAAATTTTGAACCAACCATGAGGAGATGACCATTGCCATCATCAGTAATGATCTTACATTGATCACGAACATGAATGATAGCAGCACGCTTTTCAGTGAGGTGTCCTGTAGAGATGAGATTGCGCCGTAACTGAGGGACGTATAAAACGTTTTTTAGTCGAAATGAGGTGACTAAACCGTTTATCGTAGCCTGAACATGAATATCACCAATGCCTCTGACATAGAGAACGTTGTTGTCAGCAACTGTGACCGTCCAGCAATGATCATCAATAGACTGAAAATTAGTAAACCAATGGAGTTTATCGGTCATGTGCTCGGTGGCACCAAAGTCCGCAAACCAGAAGGAATCGACATCGGAGGAATCGACATCGGAAGAGGTAGTGATACAATACGCTTCACTGGAAGCAGAAGAGTACTCAAAAGCCGACTCAGATTTGATGGAGCTTGCAGTCAGATGGGCTTGACTCTTTTTCCCTTTATGGAAGTGCTTGTGTTGATGTCGCCGAGGAGGGCGCGTAGTTTGTGGTCGTTTGGAGGAAACATCATCTGATGAACTAGCAGTATCATTTGGACAATCCTTGCCGAAGTGACCACGCTGGCCGCACTGATAACAACGAGCATGCCGTTTATGTCGGGCCAGCTTCTCAACACGTTCTTTCTTCTGTTTGACAGTTAGAGAGGATTGGGAACGAGAAGGATCAGAAGGACTGCCTTTAGCGAAGAAGGCTCTATCATTCGGTGCCGCGAGTTGCTGTTCATGATCACGTAGCTTGTTCTGAAGTTTGATGAGCCGAGATTGAAGTCCGAGAAGAGACTGGCTAGCGATAGGAACATTGTCCCAGGCCAGCAGCAATGGATCAAAAGAAGATGGCAAACCACAGATAATCTTGCTGATGAGCTGTTGTTCGGTGATAGGTTGTCCAAGATCCGTCAACTGTGTAGCTAACTGCTGGAGAGTGCTAATGAAAACAACAATGGATTCACCCTCGTTGAGTTTATAATTGTAATACTTAGCTTGAAGACCAATAATACATTCTTCAGAATGCTGATCATGATAGGCCTGAAGTTGTGTCCACATATCATGTGATGTGGAGCAATTGATGACTTCTTGTTTATGGAATGAATCAAGAGTGCCAAGAATGGCAACTATGGCCTGTTTGTCCTTCTTCTCCCAAAGAAGCTGCTCAGCAGGATCGGTGATGGACGATTTCTTGATTGTACCATTAACAATGGAGTACATGTCACGTGACTGAAAAATAAAGCGCATGTGCATCTTCCATAACAAGAAATTGGAGCCATCGTACCTATCGACTGTGTGAGACTCTCGGATTTCACCAACATCTGACATTATGAGTGACCGGTTAACCTCTTGGCTAAATTGCAACAAACACAATTTACAACCTCAATAACGCTCACGGAGTTTCTAACGCTCTTGCGTTCTGTAATCTGCAGCGGAACAAAGAA
Source organism: Polytrichum formosum (assembly GCA_964035585.1). Taxonomy (NCBI): domain Eukaryota; kingdom Viridiplantae; phylum Streptophyta; class Polytrichopsida; order Polytrichales; family Polytrichaceae; genus Polytrichum; species Polytrichum formosum. The sequence continues at coordinate 20,906,390 of OZ037939.1, read as the reverse complement.
ACATACAGCGGCCCATAACCTATTGTTACACAGACACAGATACACTCACACATAATACACAACTCATGTGATGAACTCCTACACTACAACTTTATTACAGATTGTTCTACAAGAGTACTTACAGCAACAGCAACAAACAACTCAAATGGTCGACACTAAATACCCTTGCGGTGAAACAAACTAACTACCTTCCAGAAAGTTCCAACTACTCCTAATACTACGATAACGTTCTTCTACAATGCTAGATAAACTAATGGTGCCAATAACATGCAAGGATCAGTATCCAATCCCAACAGACCTGCAGCTGTTGAGTAATGGTGACAAAATGGAGCTGATGATGCTAGCCGGAAGAACGATGGACTCATATTGTGTAGTGGGTGCACGACGGCACCGTGAAGACATGCAGCCGAAGGTGACAGCCAATGAAGGACGTCGTAGAAGATAGTGTGTAGAGGTTGGGAGTTGAGATTTAGGATAGCAATTTTAGTAATAGAAAGTGGTATGTGTGTGATGCCATGCACCGCGTGTGTATCTTCATCACTATATTCGTTAATTTGAGACTTTCTCTTGTCTCAAATTAATATATGGACCACAACAACATGGTCTAATGTTTGGGTCGTCCTATCTAAACCATCTTGATATGAGTTTTTAATTGGGTTCTTGATATGAACACTCGCTTCAAAGTATTTGCATCTTACAACATTCTCCAATATCTATGTGATTTTATCCATGTTCTTATATTTGTAACTGTTTCAAAATGCCGAAAAGTCCCAAATTAACGAATATATAGTGATTTTCATCAAATATTAATGCTAAAGCAATGCCCATTGTTGTATGGTCTTGGGAAATCAAATCATGCACACAAACGTACACCACCATGGGGAGACACATCCATGTAATAAACTCATAATTTTATTTCTTATACTATTCATATTGAATTGGGGAGTGACATGTGGTCTTAGGGCCACTTCACACACAGGCCAAGAGCCGTGACCATGAAATTGTGAGAGCCCAATAGAAAGTGTCCAAAGGCCGTCCCAAGACACCTCCAAAATCATGTAGTGTGGTCATGGACCCTCAAGTGTAGTGTGAAGTCATATGTGACCGGGCCCTCAACCAAATGCTATATCAATGAAATTCTATTCATGCAGGTCCTCACACATGATAAAATAGAATAAATCAATGGTTGTGAGCATTCGGAGTGCCATGGTCTCCCAGTTTTGTGTTAGGCCTACCTCCAAGAAGTGGTTTTTGAAAATAATCCAAGTGACCATGAAACATGATCCATTCCATGCCATGTAGGAATCCATGTAGACTTTACATCCATCTTGGATTCACATACCCCGTTGGTCTCTCAAGCATACTGTGCAGCGAACTTGGACCGGCTCCGCCTTGTCCACCAATGAGAGTGCTTGAAATGTAATGGTCACGGGCTCTCAGTCTTGTGTGTGAAGTGGCCCTTATATTGCCTTGCGCCGCCTTGGAACCACATGCATGCTGACGCTCATATGCCGTAAACCACATCAATTGGGTTGCTAATCAAGAAGATGATGGCCAGATGGTGGAAGGCGATGGACGGAAATATCCAGTGGGGACTCTGAACATAGTTTGGATCTCCGCAGAGCAATTGGCGATCCGGATGCCACCAGTGATGAATATATTGGCCGGCTCAGAATCATCCTCGACATTGTAGTGAAGAGAAAATCAAACTACCTTAGAGCAAGAAAAATGCGTACACTAAATATGTGATTTAGTGTCACCAATTCTAATTGTCTTGCTCAATACTAATTGTAAACTGCAGTATAGTGTCACCAACACTAAATGTTAACCCAACATTATTTGTCATTCCTTGTAAAAAAATTTGGCGATTATAGATTTACAATGTTGCAATTACTGTCACGTAAAATGTGATTTTTCATCCAAATTTCAATCATCCATGACAATATTCCATCACAAGTTGCTGACAAGAGAAGGTAGGGTTTTGGCCAATGGATGAACTCATCCATCATCCGTGATAGTATTTGTTCGCTTATTCATAAGAAGTGTCATCTGAAAAGTTACCATAGTGACATTAAATACCATATGACACTAAATATCATATTTAGTGTAGTAACTGAAATTTGCAAAGGTAAGTTCCTTGAAAGACGAAAAATGAGTTCTACGGCAGTAAAAGAAACGGTGTCAAAGCCCTGATATGTGGCCCAATAAACAAACCCTGTTGCCAACAAAGACAAAATTGCAGTAGCTACAGTTGCAGTGATGCTATAAGTTAATGTCACATAGTAACGCCAAAGAAACCATACATATGTGCAGTTCATCCCCAACGTCACCTCAGGAACCAAAGTGGCAGATAGTCACTAAACTAGTGTGGTTGACACTGGCAGATTCTACTCATAACTATGAAGTCCAAAGGAAGCAATGTGATTAAAAAAAACTCTTTACTTAAGCTCGATTACTAAGGAAGGTTTCTTTCTGGTCGGTCGGTCGGTCTATCAATCTATTCGTTTGCATGTCTCTAACCACTTCACATATGACAGTTCTAAAGACCAAAGAAAGTGATGAGTTTAAGTGACTCCTAAGGAAGGTTACTTTTTGGTCTACGTAATTTGTTAAAATGACCACGGAGACGCATCGCCCGGTCACATGACTTGTCATTGATTCATCATCGCACACATGAAAAAAGAGCAAGGTATCAACTTTGTGTTAGAATTAATAAACTTGACCAACTTGGACAACAAGTCATAGCCTAGTCGACACCTTACATATTGACTGTGATCGTTTTAACCAATGTGTGAATGATCCAACAATCCCCTATCTCTATCTATCCGTACGTGTGTCCCTAACCTCTCCACATATTACGACTTTTGAAGACCAAAGGAGGTGATCAAGAGACTCTTCACTTATGTTTGATTCCTCATGAAGGTTGCCTATCCATCTATCTATCTATCTATTCATTCGTCTGTGTCTAACCTCTCCACATAATAGGACTTTGAAGACCAATGTGATTAAGAGGCTCTTCATTTATGCTTGCTTCTTCATGAAGGCGTACTTGTGTCCAACCTCTCAACCTATCAAAAGATGGTCAACTTGAGATTTTTGGGGAGGGAGGCAATGATCGGGGAGAACCGGCAGTTAGTTACAAATGAACCGGTTGAGATTGAGAAATAACCGGTTGAATTTCAAGACTGCAGGAAAATTACCGATCATTTTAGAGGAATTTATAGAATATACCCTAATTTAATAAAGGAAAACCGGAGGATTTCAACATGTAACCGGTTGGACTTGCAAACACTAGGATCTGAACCGATTATGCCCAAAAATCTCCCCGATCACTGGAGGGAGCGTGCACCCCTCTTCCCAATTTCGGCGCACACGGCAGCACTAGGTTTGTCATTCACATGGGCTCAAAGTGGGAATCCAACAGATTATAGGGCCAGCTGGAGTCTGAATATTCGTGCACAGGGCCCAAGTTCCAATGCTTTTATTGCTTTAGTGTAGAGATTCAAGGGGTCCACCTGTCATGCATCCTTCCCCAATCGCAACCCACTGACCATTCTACCAAAAAGCTTTGAATGAATGCATGAATGAATGAATGAATGAATGTGCATACATCAGTGGCATTGTATGTCTTTCTGAAAACTCATGGCTGAAACTCCTTGCCTGTTGGCACACTTCACGAGCCTGATGTGTTTGTCCAACCAAGACTTTTCCAGATTCTCTGGAAATATCTCCCACACAAGTGTTGTGGCACCGGCCAGTGCAGTTCCGATCTCTGCCTGGTGTCTGCTCCGATGTAAATTCATATGATTTAGTCTGTAAAGAACTAAAGATGACACCATACAGAACTTCAGAGTATATCCCTTTGGAAAAGTGCAAAAACGTTCTCAGAACGTCCTATGTTTGCAAATAATATGGGAGATTTTTGGGCGTTTGTTTGTTGTTTTCAAGGTTTCTCAAAAAAGAAATCTGGATTGGTCTAAAGGATTATGTTATGGCGAACATGTTCTGATCCATAAGAAGAGGCAGATTAGTTTGCGGTCATACCCAATGAAAGTGGAAACAAAATGTTGATATTACCTTGGTATAAGACCTTCAAAGGGCAGTCTGTTTCTAGGGTGAATTTTCCGATGACACCAGAGAGGCATGGCTCTATCATGTGCAAGTGGGAAACTTAACCCAATAATTGAGAGACAAAAAGCCATATCCAATGACAACATGCTCCCTTGCCCAACCTCTCATGTCCCTATCACACCGGGGCTAGCTAGGCCAGCCAGCTGGTGGCCCCAGCTAGGGAGGCAGCGGGCAAGGCTAGCTTGGTGTGGCAAAGCACCAACCATTGCTCCAACGACTACTTGGATAGGGTTGTGGCTGGGAGTTGGTTGCCTACTCGGTTGCACAACTTGGTGCAACCAATTTTATTATAGTTTTCAATTCTATTATAGTTTTTTAAAATTTCCATGATGAATATAAGATAAAAACCAACCCCTTTTTACCAACTAGGATTACTCACCTACTTTGCCTACCAAAAACATCTAAACATACTCTACATCTACAAATCTAAGTTTTTTCCTCCTTTGACTTTACATTATCTAACCAGTACTAAAACAATGCATTTCTATTCAATGTGTGTGTACGTTGTAATGTCGCTTTTGATAAATGTCTTGTTTAGGTAGTTGGTTGTACATCATTGTCATTTGGCATATCATTGGTGTTGTCGGAGGCCAGATTAACAAGTCTTCTATCATTATTGTATCTGCAAAAACTATGTAACACACAACATGCAATTGTAATTGTTCTTGCATGTTTGACATCGCAATTTAATGCCCTTAGTGCAGTCCATCGGTTCTTTAAAATTACAAAAGTATTTTTTATTTTAACCCTCTCACATCGTAAACACTTATCAAATTCATCTTCATCCCCCTTATTTGATCTCTCAGCATTGTATCCATTTAGAAGTTGTTGTAGTAGAGGGTACGCGGAGTCTCCAACAATATATGGCTCTAGGTCTCTGCCTTCAATCAACATATTAGGTTCTTGTAATATAGTGTTCTCTATAAGTTTCTTGTAAAAATAAAATTTTCTCAAATAAGTTGCATCATGAGTGCCTCCAAGTGCAAGTACACACATCTAAAAAAAAATTAGCATGATCACAAATTCCTTGTAATAATATCTTATGTGCATCATGTCGATACCAATAATCAACAAGCGTATATGCTCGTTTAGGTTTGTATACTAACTTGATATGAAAACAATCTATAGCACCAATGATATTAAAAATCTTCATGATTTTCATGATATTAAAAAGAATTCTATTATTTGTTGTAATTTTATACCACTTAGAATACTAATGAATCTATAATAGAATTTATCATTGTCAACCAATGTCTTACAAACCAATCTTGTATATTTAAAAATAATTATTCTTCCCCACTCAAAATTCATGTCCAACATTATGATTGCTTTGGCCAAATGTCAGCTTCCAGAGTATCATTGCTACTACTTTATGTACTGAAAATATTTTTTATAATTTGTATCTCTATGCTCTATGTATGGTTTCAGAATATCACACAATTTTTCATATAACCTATATGTCATGTAAAAATTCGCATACCACTCGATATCGTAAAGTTCAACATCTTGCATATACACTCTTTGGTACATCACATTTCATTTATGAATAGACCTAGGAAACATCCACCACCTTCTTGTAAGCAACCCATTTATCTTCGATTTCTCTCTAATAAATAAACATGCCATCCAGAACATGAAAAATATCATTACAGGTTGCAACATATCTTCATAGTAACCAATAGATTTTTTATATCTTCCATACTATTGATAGCCATACTCTAAACTGTTCATACTCAAAAAAATTGTAGACCAGATTGTTTGTATTAAACCACAAAAATAAGTTATTGAACAATTTCGTTGTATTTTTACATGAAACTTTTACCTTATAAAGTGTGAATACAAGTGCAATACCAAAACTAAACTTGTGTAATTAAAATGCACTAATAGATGCAACAACAGAAGTCTAAATATATCAACAACCATAATTATTTTAATAAAATAAATAAAAATTGAAAATTGAGAAACTACGTGATAAAGTAAAAGACTCTATAATTATTTTAAAAAGTTCAAGTTATAAACACGTGAACTTCTTGTTTAACTTGTAGATCCTACATGATAAAGTAAAAGTCATTGATATTCAAAGGAGCAACTAGATATATTGTTCATTATTTTGGTATGAGAGATTACTCTACACTAAAGTTCTAAGTTTTTGATTCAAATATCATTAAGTTTATTAACATTGCTATTGTATTTCAATTCATAGTTAAATATGAAAACTAAGAGGGGCAGTACTTATGGTAGAGGTATTATATGTAGAGGGCATGGTGGCAAACATGGTAGACAGGAGAGTGGTGTAGCCTCAGATAACCCACATGCCTCCTCCAATGCTCAGTGGCCTAATAATATAATGAGAGATTTGCTTGAAAAATATGAGGAAATGTATGTCTCTGATGATAGTTTCCCAAACTTTACTATGAGGATGTGGAGGTTTCTTCTAGAGCACATCAATGCAAGGCTATATAATTGCAGAATGACATTTTTTTATATTCATGAGCAGATGAAATCCAAAATAGATACACTAAATAAACAGTACAAAAGAATAGGGAAAGAAAAAACAAATCAAGCACAGGTACGTCAATGACCTAGAAATTTTATGATGTATGTGACAAAATATGGGTACATTTTCCGAAGACAACAAGGATTCCTGGAGGCCTGGATGTTGGAGAATCTTCACATGCATCATAAAATTGCCAAGTTGTTGATGTACCCGTCTTTGATTCGTTTTTTTTCTCCCTCTCCTTCCAATACCGTTTCTTCATTGTATAAACAAATGTCATTCCACAATCAAATAGCCTTGCATTGATGTGCTCTAGAAGAGACTTCCACATCCTCATAGTAAAGTTTTAAAAACTATCATCAGAGACAACATACATTTCCTCATATTTTTCAGGCAAATTCCTCACTATATTATCATGCCATTGAGCATTGGATGAGGCAGGTGGGATAGTTGAGGCTATACCACTCTCCCATCCACTACGCCTACCACCATGCCCTCAACTTAGAATACCTCTATCATAAGTACTACCCAACCTAATTTCTATATTTAACTATGAATTGAAATACAACAGCAATGTTAATAAACTTAATGATATTTGAATAAAGACCTAGTCCCCCGGCCATGGCAAAGCAATAGAACAATGGACACAATAAAGCCATTCATAAAAGAATTCGGATCATACTCCCATTGAGTCAGCTAAACGTGAGTTTGAGAGTGTATCGATCAAGTCATCCAAGTATTTTTAGGTATAAAAGAACATGCTTGAAGAGTGGCCCTCTTGGGTTATTAGAGACCAACTTTCTAGTTTGTCATATTTATTGGCTTTGTCCCATTAGGGGTAGAGACGATGTGATCACTTTTGGCCCTAGACAATGGTGTTTAAGGATGAACGTAGTGGGTGGATGAGAAATATATCATTGGATGGAAAAAAAATTCGCTCATAAATTTGTCCCTGCATGAATGAATATATGTGGATGAGTGTGAAAATTGGGTTAACTATAGATAACTAGAATTTCATGTAAGAAGCTAAATAGAGCTACCTAAAACCTAAGTTAAATCCCAATCCTACAATAAGACATGGAAGGGGGGGGGGAGGGAGTTGTAGACCACGGGGTGGCAACAATTGGGATATATTATAGGGGTCCTTCGATAGCAAAACCATTCGAGAGTTGATAATGGCTCTATAAGGGAGCAAGGATGGTCAAGTATACGGGAAAAGTGCTCCAGTATACTAGAAACCATAATTTTTTGGTTAAATGCCTAAAATTAGCAGCATAGTGTTGTTTAAATTGGATTTATTTTCTTGGTGCCCTTTATTGTTGTGTTAGGTACTCAAATATAGAATATCAAAATGAGATCTTCAAAAGTTATTCATTAAAGTATTGCTCAAAAGATAATGGCTAAATTTGGTTTTAGACGTAGATTTCATGACTTAAATATTTTGAAGTTGTATTTTTTCTTCCATGTTTCTTGAATACATTATAAACTTGAGGGCACCATTACAAAAAATTGTAGAAAAAAATAAATTTAATGTAATTTTTTTTATCATGTTTTAAACAAAATCTAGACAATTACATGTTCAATCTATCTATTTGCACACTACTTGCACCATCTTCTAAAATAGGTGCACTTTTCTTGAAAAAAAAATTGTCAACATAAATTGCATGGCTTTGTAGATCAATGTGTTTTCCAAATGTTTATGATTTTTTCCTTCACAAAATTATATAGTTTTGAATCACTTTCACTTAAACTTATGCAAGGTAATGGAGTTGTGTACTTGACCATGCTTGCCCCCATAATAATGTATTATAGTTATTATAGAATAATTTAAAACAAAATTTGGACTTAAAAATACTATAATTCTTGTATATTCTACTATATAATACTTAATTTTTATTATAAGATCTTATCATAGTTATTGATAAGATGAAAAAAATCCCAAGGTCTAGAATAGGACGCCCATAATATAAAAGTACCTTATTATACAACTTTAAACCATTAAATTTTATATTGGAACTTGTCTATTTACATAATATTTTGGTACCATTGGATTCATTTTGACTTTCTCTTTATCAACATATACAAAATGCTAAGTTAATAATCATATTAATACAATTATAAAGTGATATACAAATTAATAATTATGTATTATAATCTTAGTTGTTGCCACCCCGGGTTGTAGACCAGGAGAGGTCAACATACTACAACACAACAATGGTATTGAATAATATTGGGATGAACAATGTTTCCCATGAATAATACCAGGATGAACAATGATTCCTGTGAATAATGCCGGGAGTATAACTCCACTCAAATTTCCAAGTGTCATCATGAATGTATGATTAGTAAACGAATATTCTTAATTTGTTCGGAGGGCCCACATAATATAATTGACATATTCCAGGGTCATGGAACTGGCCCACATGGCTACACGTGGGGCTGGGATTATACTCTGGAGAAGTTTTGGCATTGACAGTGGTGTCTTGCTTGAATGATTGAAGTCTGTTAGGATTTTGCTTCCGATGGAAGAGTTTCTTGAGAGTGGTGTAAAAGACGACACACAAGTTGTTGTGCCAAAGCAGTTTGTTAAGAGTGATACGAACAATGTACTACAGATTAAGAAGTTTAATGGGAGTAATTTTTCTCTTTGGAAGTTTTAGATGCTATTCCTGCTACAGTTCAAGAGACTTTTGGGGGCTGGCGAATGAAAAGGAAAAAACAAAAATAAATAAAAATACTGGTGATAAGGATGATTAGGATGACCGTGATAGTAGCACTGTGAGAATTCCACTGCCGTGTGGAATAATAATCTCATAATGATTCATGAACAAAATGTTGTTGGGAACGTGTGTCTGTTGCAGAGGCAGATGAACATTATTCTTACACTTCAAGAGGGAGATATTATGTTGGATTTATTGCTCGTGCAGAGATGATTGCAAAACAACTTAGTAATCTTGGTGAAAAACCAAATGATGCCCTAGTGATGGCTAAGATTTTTTTCTCATTTACCTCCGAGTCATGAGACTATTCTAGATGCATGGGATAATGTTCCTGTTGGTCAAAGAAATCTCACAAATCTGACAACCTGGTTGTTAAAGAAGGAAGCTATGAAGAAGCCAACACAATATTCAAAATTTTGAGAGAGTGGAACACCATTTTAATTAAAATGAGACTTTTCAAAGTCTCATTTTGCCAATCACCTTAATAGCGTACATTAAGGTGAATAATTGCGGAGGATGTGAACGTGGTGGGGGAACACTTGTAGGGAACTTTTGGTACTTTATCATGTACCCACTATGTACCCCATTGGAACTTGGCTTAAGGGAACAAGGTTCCCCTTGGAGTTCACCTTAAATTTCCTTTAAGGTGCCTCGAAATTTCACCTTAATTTTTTGTCTCAAAAATGCCAAATTGTCTCATTTTAATTAAAATGGTGTTGTGGGATCCTCTCAAAATAATATTGTCCATTTGTCAACCTAAAAGTCATGTTAGGTTGATAAATACTAGATTATATTTCAGATGTGTAGTTTCCATTAAAATGAGAGTATGTTGAGTTGGGGAATTGACTCATTTAGGTTGAGTCAACCTAAATGAGGACAGTATGTTAGTCAATTTAGGTTGAGTTGACCTAAATGAGGACAGAATGTTAGACAATTTAGGTTGAGTCGACCTAAATGAAGAAATATGTTAGTCAATTTAGGTTGAGTCGACCTAAATGAGGAAATATGTTTGTCAATTTAGGTTGAGTCGACCTAAATGAGGACAATATGTTAGTCAATTTAGGTTGAGTTGACCTAAATGAGGACGATATGTTAATCAATTTAGGTTGAGTCGACCTAAATGGTCAATTTTAGGCAACACATCACTCCGCAATTTACGGTGGGAAATCAAATGTTATTTTTTTTCTTGTACTCTACAACTCTCCACTGGTTTTCATCTCATTCTTGGATTAATAGTTTGCTTTATGTACTCTCAATTCATTGGAAAACTCTCAAAATTTTGAAAATTGTGTTAAGCCCAGAGGTCAAGCCATTGACCATATCAATAAGGCATTCTTTTCATGAACATGTATGTACTATGCACCGAACACGACACCTGGAAGCATTTCTCAAATGGCAACAGAATGATGAAAAAAATATGTAGAGAGAATTGGAGAACTAAAGGAACACACACAATGCAGAGAGTGTGGTCGTGTTGGCCATTGAAAACGAGAGTGTCCTGAAATGGATGCTACCAGAAAACCTTCAAGAAGTAGAGATCGTTCAAACGAGGGTGTGAAATCTGGTGCACAAAATGATGAAGTGGTTAAGGTGACACCAATACAGATGAGCGTTGCATATTTGGTAGTTTTTACTGAAGCATAATCATTCAAGACTGAGTTCACTAACCTCAACAGTGCTAACAATGCATGGTATGTTGAGAGTGCTGCTATGCAACACATGACAAACCACAGAGAATGGATTACTAATCATACTCCGTTTGTGCTCAGACATGGGGTGTCCAAGTTGCTAATGACACCATAGTATATAAAGGAGCAGGCGAGGTGATTCAACCCTCAATTCTCCTGTTTGCTAATGTTGTTGTATTGACCTTTGGAGTCTCTATCCAAATGTGGCATCGAAGGTGGCCCACTAATTTTCTAAGTGGCACTAAGTCAACCAATCCTAAAATGGAGCTCAATAATTGGCTCACTAATTGTTGGAGTGACTCCCTAATCATTGAAGTGGCTCATTAATCTCAAGTAGCTCACCAGTTTCCAAAATGGTTAAGTTAACCATTAGTTCCTTAACCCTTGGGTTAGATTAACCTAGGATTAAGTTAATCATTGTTGAGCCTTGTATTAACACTTAATCAAGCCACCTTGACACCCGTGTGGTACCCTTGTCCCTTGTGTACATACCCAATCATGTATCTTTTTATGGCCGACTAATACCCTGTCAATGGCCAGCCGCAACCTGGCTCTTGTCCTAGGCTGCTCTGGGTGGGACCTACATAAAGACCATGGCTCCCTTTGTTTCCGATGGTGATCATGGTGCGCTTGGGAACTTCTCCTCTTTCATGGCTGCCACCATGTCATTCCGCCCGGCCGCTCTTTTGGTGCTCCATTGGCAATCGTTCCAATTGTTGCTCCTCTTCTTTGTTGGGGGTTGGCGTTGCTACTACCCTTATCTATTTGTTGGCGCTCTTGATGCTTGATTTGTTCTTGTGGTGGCGCCCAATTGTTGCTCCTTTCTTGTGATTGAATTATGCTTCTTCCCACGCTCCTTCTACCCCCTACATGTGTGTGTGTGTGTGTGTGTGTGTATGTTAGCTAACGATCACTTACTCTAACTTCTTATAATTGTTGCATCTACACTAGGATATGAAAGTCAAAACAGCAATCGCAAATTGGAAGAGACAATTTTTAAGCCAACCATCGATTAAAAAATTAAAATTAAAATCATTATTTTTATTTTAAAAACTTGTGGAGTTGGAAGTGTCCATAAAGGGCCACTTGCTTTATAAGGCCCGAAGTGAGCCCTACAAAAGGTATTCACATGGGCGGGGGTTGATTTGTGCTCAGAGCCACTTCACACACAAGACTGAAGGCCCATGACCATTGTATTCTAAGATCTCTCGTTGGTCGAAAAGGTTGACTGTCCAAGTACACTTCATAATAGAAGTTTAAGACCTAAGGGCCCAAAGAAATTATTATGAATGAAAAGCCTACATGGATTCCTACATAGTAGACTATAAATTATGTTTCATGATCTACCGGGATTTGCGTCAAGCCCACCTCCAAGAGGTAGGCTTGACACAGATTACAACAAATCATGTCAGTTTCTACACAATATGGCTCTCCCATTTCTCATGGTACGGCCTTTGGGCAAGAGTCAAGGACCTCACAATTGCATGGTCACGGCCCTTGGCTCATGTGTGAAGTGGCCCTCAAGAAGGTGGATGAGAAGAATCTGCCCAACTACATGAAGAATGAGGCGAATCTTCTCCTCTCTTCTTGGGATAGTAAAGAAGAGTGCAAATTTTAATGCTTGAAGTTCTGAGGAGCCCCCATGGGCTCACAATAACAACCCTCGAACCCCTCAATTTATGGATTGTTTGGAGGGCATTTTACACAACATTACTAAGCATTCAGCCCATGTTCCGTGGGCCCTCAAAATATAACAATGAGATGCTCAAAAAGGTTGCACCTGGAGACTCAGATTTGAACTGAACTCCTAGCATCTCACTGTTATATTCTAAGGGCCCACGTCACTAAGCAATGTTATGTACAACTATGACCCTAACTTAAATTAAGTATTGTAGCTCTTGCACTCTTCTCAATGGTGTGATACATATATATTTTTAGTGAGTCAAATCTGAAAAAGGAAATGCATTCATATAGGTTATTGTGAGTTTGTCTTTCTTTTGGCCAAAGTCAAATGCCGCTCCTTCATCCTATCAAAATTGGGGGTTCCAACAAGTGTGTGGACTGGTATTACTATTTTATGATACCAGTGGGATCCTGGTATGCAATGACTTTGTAGCTCACTATTAGGACTTGTCAAGGTACTAGGGGGGTCATGAAATGTAGAGCCTGGTATAATATTAAACATACAAGAATTATGGCTCTGCAATGGTATCAAATACCAGTTCAAGCGCCTTGCTGATAACATCCAATGCTAAACAATATTATGTTATGATTTTAAGTCTTACTTTTCAATGCGTGGTGAAATTCAATAAAATTTTCAAACTCCAATTGTTGTTGAATTAAAAGTTCAAGACAAACATATTGGCCCATGTCACCAAAACAAATGAAACTTCATCAAATTTTGTTTATAGATGTGAACATACAAATACAAGTGGTGAAAAAATGCATCTTGGTTTGTTGGCGATGAAATAAAATGTTTCATTTGTCTAAAAAAAATGCATCTTGGCCATCCAACATCTTGAACTAGACGTTATACTAATTATATTCATCTAATTCGTCATCTGAGCAAGTAGGGTCTTCCTCAAAGCAACCTGCTGATTGTAATTCATCTTCATGAGCATCCACTAATTCAGCCTCATCAACAAAAAATTCACCGAGATCGGATTTTGCAAAAGAGTTGCACTCATCTCTAGCATCTATGGGCCAATTTTTGAGTATCATGACGAGTGCATCTAAATTTTGGATGCCCAACCTACAACGACGCAAAGCACACAAAAGTCCAACAACACTAAAAATTCTTTCTGTCTCGGTCTGAGAACCTAGTATTGCTAAAATATGCCTCGCAAGAAATAATACGTGTGGAAATCGAGGGGCATAATCCCTCCACCAAGCAAGTGGAGCAATGTCTTTATCTGTAGGTACAAAAAGCTTCCGAAACAAAATGAGCTCCGATTTCAGCATGCCCTCACTAGCCTCCTCTGAAGAACTCGTGTGCCCAAAAGAGAATCAATTGTAGCCTCTAATGTGGGTGCCAAGTTATTCTCCAAGCTCGGATTTAGCAACCGTGACACCTTCACAAGCAAAGGCACCAAAACAAGTTGATTATATTCTGCCACAATGTGCATGGCCTTCTTGTGTCCCACGTAGTCAATAATCACCTGCAACCCCTTATACCTAGGGTCTAACATCAACGACAACATATTATGCGCCTTCTCACGAGTGAAATCAACTGCAAATGCAAGACATGGTTTGATAACTTCAATTGATTCAAAAGCCATGCGGCCATAAAGTAGTTATAGCTTCGAGTCCATCTGCCCACATCGAAGTATTGGCGCCGCAAGCATCCTCCAATCATACTCATTTTGTAGCTGGATGCTTATATGGAAGGTTGCATACAATACATCGCTCAAAAACCAATACCCGCGAGATTGGTTTAAAATGCATTGTTGCACGACAAGGCGCAAAGTCTCTGTGACCGCCTTTGCCACAGCCCAAGTCAGCCCACTTGGGACTCGGCCTTGCAAGGCTGCAATTTGCCTACCATAACATATATTAATCGCCGTTGCATACTCTTGTGTTTCCTGCAATATAACAACAAAATTCAGTAAGTTATGTGCATCTTACATGGTCATTCTTCATAATTATATAGTCATGAGGGAAGCACATCAGATTGCATCAGCTTACATATAAATCAAAGCACATCAGATTATATACAAGACCAAACACTTCGCATAACCATTGTACATTCCCTTTTAGGTACCCTTTTAGAAGAAAAAAGACAGAGAAGGAGAAGGCGAAGGCGCATGTTCAGGTTCAGGTTCTCACTTGAAAAAGCACGACTTTACTTGCGAATCTTGTTTTCACAAGTGTCTTTAACTTTCGAGAGGCAAGTCCCACTTCAACGCACGCTCTCGGGGAGGTGACTATTGGAATTTTAGAAACCACGTGAGATAAAAAATAGGATCAATTTAATTCGTTGAGGGTAAAAATTATAATTTGGTTAGATCTACCATAACATTGGAAATATGTCCCCTACATGATTATATGTAAAATAGGGTGGTGAATAATTCCTCCATTTTAGTAATCAGTAGAGAAAAACAAGGTTATAGATATTGGATCCCCCTAAAAGTGTGTAGTAGGATCAATAAGATAATTATGGCTTTTGTATTTAGCTTTCTTGTATTTGAATGTAAATTTTTTTTGGGAGTAGGTAGTTTTGCAAAATTCTATGTCTTGTCACAACTGATTGTAATTCTTATTTTGTTCTATCCGTGTTTACAACTTGTGTATGTTAGCTTGTATATTTTATTATCTCCATGTTTATTGGTAACCCTTTAACTAGTACCCAAATGCTATTGGTTGTGTTTTGAATGGTTTAGGATTGGTATAACTAATTGAAACCAATTGAATGACAAGATGGATGGTATATATGGAATGTTTGTTGTTCACATAGTCGATTTTGCAATGCTATAGTATTCCATCCATTATTTGGTACTTATACAATTTATAAAAAAAGTATGGTGCCAAAAATTAGCCTCTCTAAATAATTAAAAATAAATATAGGGTGCTAAAAAATACGTCAAAGTAGCTTTATATCTTAAAATAGGCTAGGAACAAACATTGAGAGGTGCATAAATATCCCCCCATTAAATACCCCATTATCGCACGTGGTTACAAAACATAAGGGGGTGTGATCGCCCCGAGCGCACGCTTTATCCCACTCTGCTCTTCCTTTTTTGGATTTTTTAGTCCATGTAATTGTTTTCTGTAAGTTAGTTTGAGCCTCTTTAATGGCTCTTTAAGCAACCTCTTCACAATAATTGCTAAAGTTGCTTCTGCAGTATCTGATGCTTCAAAAATACCTATAGTGATATGTCGGGGTTCCCAATCGCTATCTATGAAGTTCACAACCAAACAGAATGTATCCACTCCCGTATGCGACATCCACAGATCGAAAGTCATTGCAACTGTTGCACAACTTGCCAATGCCAGCAACACAAAACGTTCCATAGTTTTTTGCAACATAGACAGGATGATCTCCTTTACCAACTATTTTCGTGTGGGAAACCTGACCTTCGGATCGTATCGCAGCACCAAACACCGCAACCATGGATTCTCCATTGCAGACAATGCAATGTATCCTTTTGCAATATAAAGAACAAGATCCTCCAAAAATCTTTGTTGTGCTACATCATTCTTCCCATAAGGGCTAGTACTACCATAGTATTTAGTTATGGCACTAGGGTTCACCTGTTTACTTCTCTTGCATTTCTGTTTTTTTCCCTCTGCATCAGTGGCTGCCACAACTTCCTTATATCTCTCCATATTAGCAGCGTGCTCATTTATCACATGTTTCATCATAGAGGTAGATCCATATGCAGGGTTGTAGTTAAGGATACCTTTCCTGGAACGAGTAGTAGGTTGCGAGACAGTGGAGCTCTGCCCTTCAGACACAGTTGGAGTGGATGATGTTGGATGGCACAAAACACACCTCATTATTTGTGGTACATTTATATCAACTTTTATTCCTTGCAGATACAACAAAAAAAATGCCCACACTAAAGAGGTTCTATGATAAGGTATCCAAAACTTGTGGTTGTCTTATAGATGAGTGAGTCGCACACGCCAAACTACCAACTCCTCTGCAACATGCAACTCTTCTATTGTAACTCCAACATCCGCAATGGTGTTGTGTGTGTCTTCTGTTGTTCTTGGCTCTGTGTTGGAAGGTTCTCCTCCTAATAAACCATGTCCTCCTCATTCAGATTGAATCGAAGTTGCGCTCATATTTGCTGAAATCTAACTACGAAACCCTAAAAGGAGAACCCTAGTCTTTGAGAGCTAAGCTTTGCAAACAGATCACATCTTATTCATGCGACCTTCCAAGCCATGAACACAAGGATCTTGTTAACATGTGTTGGTCACAACTAGAAAACGAAAATGACACCCATCAACCAAGGAAAAATAATATGAAATCTTGAACTAAACTAGGTGATATAGGTTTAGGGCCAAACCTCAACAACCACCATGAAGGCGGTGATGGCTTGAATCTTCAACAACTAATGCAGCAAATCTCTTTCCATTCTGCATCAAAACCAAGGTGGGCCGCCAATATCTTCCATCCCTATCTACTTAACTACAATCTTCGAATGCAACCCTAAGAAAGTGAGGAACAGTACTGTGGAGAAATGACGTGACCATGTGCACAAGAATGGTCTTAGTATTGCATTCTAAACCCCTCCTTGGTATTGGTATGTTCATAAATATCTCTTGCCCATGATGTATAGGTATGAGCTAGTATATTGTCCCCTTTGATACCAGTTGGGTATGGTCTGCGATACCCTACTTGATACCAGTGCTTATACTAGGCCCTAACATATATACCGGTCTAACACTGATTCCAACACCACTTGAATGCTCCTTAGGCATCATAAAATATCAAAAGTGACACGAAATTCTCTGCCAAAACATGAATTTTTGAGAGAATTTATAAAATCAACTCTATTTAATCACCAATGTAGTTTCATGAATATTGATTAAAGCTCACATGAAAATGTGTGCATCTTTGCAACATAATTTGGATACGTATTTCAAACTTTAAACTCAGAATTATGATATCTGCTTTCTTTCACATCACAAGAGTGAATAGAATTTCCAAACGCCTGAATGTTATCATTTGGTCATTTCCAACAATTTTTCTCTAGGACGAAACAACTTCAAAAATAGTTCAACCTTTCATCAAAGTAACCCATCTATAGACACCTTGGACCCTCAACAGTTAATGCACCCAAACACTCATAAATGACGAGAGGAGAGTGGAATACAAGCATCAATAATAACAAAGACACCCACCTACTCAAGCCATTTATGATGTGATAATAATATATTATTGTTATAGATAATAGATAAATAGTTGTAGATGCACTCCTGATATCTAAAGTGTTGTGGCAATTCCCCCACAAATTGGAGGGGGCCAACAGAAAAGTTTCAAAGCTTTTGCCAAGATTTATGGTACAAACACAAACCATAAACAAAACTTGAGAAAAGGAAAAGAAAAAAAAAATGGGAGTGCTAAACTCCACGCAAAACCCATTTGCCTAAAGTTCATCATGGGTTTCTCCATGGCAGACACTACACTGATTCTCCCAATTGGTACATGTAACTATTCAGAGTTACGCATTGCTATAACTATTTGATGAATAACGTAATATTTTACCAAGCAAAGTATTTTATGTTCTGCAATGTCCGAACAACCTACTGAATTTTTGTTAGTAAAATTGAACTCCTGAGTAAGCCGTTATTGCACTGCGTAACTCCGAACAGTAACACGCACTAATTGGGATAATGAGTGCAACAAAATTTATTACTACTTTGATTTGTTGCTTTTGTGTGACTCGTTCTGAAGAGAATAAGTGTAGCTTTAGTATGATACATTGGGAATGAATCAACCTATAGAGAAGGTATAGGAATAGGTTTCTAATATGGATGGATGAGAGGCACACTTGTATTCAGCAATTCCTCTTCACCTTTTTTGACATGGCAATGCACTTCAAGTCAAATGCACTTTTGGCTAAGTATCTATATCACTTTCAATTTCAACTTTTGAAGGAAACCATTGGACAAACGTTCATGGCAAGTCACACATTATGGAACTACACTAGATATTGTATTTAGTGTCACCAATTATATTTGTCTTGCTCAATACTAATTGTAAACCTAACATCATTTGTCATTCATGTGCAGTATCACCCAACAATGCCCGTGTAGTGTCACCAACACTAAATTGTAAACCTAACATTATTTGTCATTCCTTGTAAAAAAAAACATTTGAGCAATAAAAGATTTATTACTTACTAAGTGATCTTTCAGTCAAATTTCAATCATCATTTCATTACAATGTTGTTAGGATGTCAAATATACCAAATTTTGTTTTAAAATTTGGTATTTGGATGAACTAAATGCAAGTTGGGATGACAATATTTGTAAACTTATTCATAAGAATTGCCACTAGAAAGGTTACCACAATGAAATACCACTATAAAATACCACATAACAGTTGATACAAGATTTAGTGTAGCTTCGTCCGTGCCGTACTTGCATGTGGTACCTGTGCATATGAGCATGATTCAAGTTTGATAGAAAACAGTGTTTTCGATTTTAGCAAGTTTACAATATTACATGAGTCCCAACTCCATGGCACCTCTTACAGTTACCGTGGATGCTGTGTACCAGTATTACGACAAACCCCAGTCATTGAACTTCCAATATTCACCCACATTTCTTCCACCCACTCAGCTCCAGCCTAACTGTTGAAAAAGCCAAGTTGGCTTTTGTGAAGTTTCAAGCAAAGAGACTGGTAGAAAGAGCTCTGGAATCACCATCAATGGAGGAACCTGCAAACAGAACATTGAGTAGGGTTGGTTCATCAGAAACCAGACCTGAAGAGATTGTTGGCAGAAGCTCATCAGCCAGAGTAGTGCAATCTTTCAGGGCTGGGAGCTGGTCAAGTCAGGATGGAGTTGACAAAGCATCAAACTCGAAACCAATGACCCATAATGGAGAGGCAGCAACCTTATCAAAATCTAATTTGCAGTCAGAATGTGTCACTAATGCTCAACCCTATTCCTCCACTGTTCAGCAATTTCACTACATCAAGTTTGGAGGATTTTCAGGACAAACTCATATTGCAGATTCCAACTGCCATCAATACGGCAATAGGCTTTGTTGTGACGAGACTTGAGGTCAATTGCATTTTAGAGTTTACAGCTTACAGCTTTAAAACATGTATACTTTTGACATTCTAGTCCTAGCTTCATGGAACAACCAACTGTCTTAACCAACCCCATAGTGCATGTGTACTGGAGGAAACCACAATCTTAACAAGTGAAGAAGGATAGCAGAAAACAAGAAACAATAATTGACTTCAACCAAGAGTTCCTCCTATTGGTGGAGCCTTGGACATTCCTAAACGTGAGTGTCATTCTATCTTAAAATATTGCATTACATGAACATTACTTGGTATTGTTCTATCTTTCAATATCGTTCTATCTTGAAATATTGCATTACATGAACATTACTTGGTGTCTTTCAATATTGTATACCTCTTTAAGTCCAGCAACCTCATGAAAGAAAATATGCAGGGCGGAACTCCAGGATGCCACTAGCAGATGGCTCTAGACAAAAATGACATGATGCAATTTGTTGTCCAATACTCTCGTCAGATGTTAGTTGCACATGACTATCACTGCCAGAGTGCACTGGTGCAGCTGTACGAGGGTATTCACATTCCATGACCATCTCAAGAGGAACCCTTTCACCTTGCAGGATTTCTAGAGACTCGTGAAATGAGTTAGAAGCTTTTGGAGAAGGGTAGCATTCAATTAAATAACACTACCAAAGATTAAGGTCCACACACAATCACAAAGAGAGGATGACAGCAAGTGTCAACTGAGATCCCAGGCCACTTTGGAACACACCCACACTATGTCACGAAATGTGAAGACCATCTTCTCGTCAATATTACGTTCATAAAGTATGAGGACAAGAGTTGCACGCTTCCAAAGCGTGTCCTACACAAGAAATACCATTCGCCATTCCCAGAAATCCATAATTAAAATGAAATAGCACACAAATAACCCAATTTAGATCAATTTAAACGAAACCCTCCTCGACAATCGAAGGGACAACCCAACTTGCGACCATGTACAAAGAAAGGTAGAGAGTACATCGCCAATGAACTGATCAATTTATATGGACTGAGTATTTAGAATTCAGTACAGATCGAATTGACACGAAGGCCAGAACTACAAACTACCAGCCAATCTCAGAAAAAATAGACCTGGACTGCATACTCATCCAGAATCTAGTCTTCCGTCTCCTCCACTTCGGCGCCAGCACCCACCCTGTTGTGCTTCTTGGCGTACCTCTGGTTCCTCAAGAACTTGGGGTCCATCTGCACAACCAAAACGATGTCAACTTGCAGGAACATCATGGATAGTTTTATAGTCATAGCCTAGAAAAAACCAATCCATAAGGAAAAAATTGCTTTCTCCTATACAGAAAATCGCTTTCGGTATACAAGACATAGAAAGACCCACTAAAGACATCTCCTGAATGTCACTATATAGGAGAAGGGGAACATAACAGAATGCAAAACTAGGTGTTCTGGAGCACCAAACTCACCCCCTTCCTTGAGGTGTATTTGTGTTTCTTGACCTTCTTGATACCATTCTTGTGGTTCTTGTACGACTGGTTGTGAGCCGTATGATTCTTGGACTTCGCCATCTTACCTGCTTCACCACAACAAAAGACAATAATCACTCGGCTAATCACGAAGACTGAAACTCTTCCATATGATTCTTGAAAAGCCTTACTGCCTACTGCCGACAAGTTCCACACCTACAAAGATTCCCGATGACAACAAAAGACACGGCAACAAATCTCAACTAAACATAACCCTAGGCAAGTTTCAGATAAATCACGAGCGCTTTGTTCCGAGATTTTACACAGCGGCCGAAAGTGCTGACCACGGGTGGAAGAACGGCGACTTGAATCGACAAAGAATAACAGAAGTTGTGCGAACCTGATGGGAGTCGAGCTGGTAGGCTCCGAGAGATGCAGTGGCGATGGCGAAAGAGAGAGAATGGTGGCAGCACCAAACCCTAAGTAAACCCTGTCAAACCCTAATGCTCGGGTAGTATGGATGTACACTTATTTCATCCGCCATCACGAACATCATCCACTGTTCATCAGTCCGAGACGAAAAATTACCCTAGTTTATCAATATTGTGCGGGTATCTATGTTTAAACCGGGTATCAACAGGGTACGTGGGCGGGTACAAAGTATTTGACCCAGATAGTATCATGTCCTTCAATACAAGTGTTGATACCCGCTTGCACATATATCATTTCAGAAATCAATGGTACCCATTTTTTATATACCTTGGACGATTTAATTACTTTTTTGAACCATGAGGTATCAATTTTGAAGTTTTTGTTCAATACCCTTACCCACTAGTATACAAAAAAATTGATACCCTCACAACACTACACTAAATATTGTATTTGGTATCACCCATTCTATTTGTCTTGCTCAATGCCGATTGTAAACCGCCCATGTAATGTCATCAACACTAAATGTAACCCTAGGCATTATAGATTCACAATGTTGCAAAAATTGCCACTTATGAAGTGATTTTTCATCCAAATTTCAATCATCCATGACAATGGTTCATTACATAAAGGTTAGGAGGCAGAGCATACAAACTAAAAGTGGATGAACAAAAAGTAAGTTTGGATGACAATACTTGTAAAGTTACTCCTAATAAGTGTCACTAGAAAATTTACCACGATGACATAAAATACCATAGACACTAAATACAATGTTTAGTGTAGTTATTATGCTATATGAAACTAATTAATTAAAATAAACCAACACATGAATGGGAATGGAGAGTCCTCAAACAACAACACTCTACCTATGTACCTCATTTATATAAGGTTCCAACATAGTAGCAAATAGTTTCTTGAATAGTTGTCTTATGAGCCATTTTACACTGTGGGGCAAGGATTGTGACCATGAAAGTATGAGGACCCTTGAAACTCATTTGAAGGCCATACTATGAAAAGTGGGTATTGAGTTTGTGTGGTCATGGGCCTTCAAGTGTAGTATAAAGACATGTGCAACTCGCTCTTAACCTAATTTTCATCATCCCCATCTTATGCATGTGGGCCATCTACATAAAAGTTATCATAAATCAAGTGTCACCGTCTCCCGGTTTGAGGTGGGCTTGATGTCAAGGAGACCATGAAACATTATCACTTGCATTATGTGCAGGACTCCATGTAGATATTTCATCCTTTCACACTCCCTTGGTTCCACAGCCTCCTCCCCAACCCTTTTCCCATTGGTTAAAAACAAAGGTAAGTCATCCAGCCAGTTTGCATCACAAATCCCCCCAATAAAAGGTGACAACAGGTCGCAAGCATGAGCAACTACATTCATGTTTCTTTCCTTATGAAGTCGATGTTTGTATCTACATATTTATCTATTCGGCCTCCAACATCAACCCGATAGCTTGCTTGGCTAGGATTTATGTCCACCTTGCAAATTTTGTGGTCTCATTTTTACCAAGCCGCATTACCCATTATTGTCCATCCAATCGTTGCAAGGGTCACCATGTTGCCTTAGTCTCAACCATTCAAAACGTGTCCACAATAAGGACCATAGCAGCATTTGGAGGAAGAGACCCATCTAGGTCATTTAACAACATAACCATTATTTATTTATTTTTATGTTTATGGCTTGATGGATTGTACTGTTGCTTTGGCATCAAATAACCTACGTTCTAAGGTCAAATTATTGTAAGCTACATCCAATGGATGAGAGTGTATTTCAACAAGGCCACCTCAACCCAATCCTAAAAGCTCAATAGGGGGTGACAATATACATTGGGGTGGAACATGCGGCCTTTCCCCAACTTACCTTTCATCCAAATCTTGAAGTTGGTGCCCTTGCTCTTAACAATTTACAAGTTGAAAAATTGTAAGCCTATATTGAAAATGGTTCAAGAAATATATGCATAACTTCATTAAACATGCATACCTACATGAGGCTATTATTTCAACCCAAATTACCCCCAAAGCCACTAGCTGACTAGATTTGGACTAATGTTCTAGGTAATTAATCAGTAGCATGATGTACAAAAGCTTATTGGCCAGATTATCAAAAACCAGTTTATTATGCATTAAAATTACCTCATTATGTACCAATTTTTAGTCATGATGTTTGTCAAAATAGATTATTTAAGTATATATATAAAGCCTACAATTACAAGTCTTCACCTCACTCATAATTACCATTTGATAGTGTTGTATTAGAAATTGTCTTGTTTTAGTTTTTCTATATCAAACATTAACACTAATAAATATGATAGCTTGCTAATGCTCTAGTTATTTTATTATTCTTTTCTATTCACTATTTCTTCATTTGAAATAAAATATGGTCCATGATAGGGACAAAGCTTCTCATGGTAACACAATCTTGTTTTATTTTATAGACCCACGTTTTTAAGTACATTGATGCTTTTCACTACACAAAATTTTACATAGGAGGAGCATTGAATCTCATAGTGACAAATACACATTATTTCAAGGTTTGTAGGTAAGGGCAAGAAGTACAGTAAACATTATATTTAGTGTCATATGGTATTTTATGTCACTATGGTAATTTTCGGATGACACTTCTTATGAATAAATGAAGAAATACTGTCATGGATGATGGATGAGTTCATCCATGGCGAAAACCCTACCTTCTCTTGTCAGCAACTTATGATGCAATAATGTCATGGATGATTGAAATTTGGATGAAAAATCACTTGGTAAGTGACAGTCATTGTAATACTGCTAATCTAAAATCCCCAAAATCTTTTACAAGGAATGACAAATAATGTTGGGTTAACATTTAGTGTTGGTGACAATACACCACGGTTTACAATTAGTATTGAGCAAGACAATTAGAATTGGTGACACTAAATATCATATTTAGTGTACTTTGCATTTCCCCTTGTACACCACCCCAGATGATTGAGACGTAAGCATGGTGGTCAATCTTAAATAACAGATGTTTCTTCTCTTCCGAAACTCTCTCTTACATCATGATTATCGTTCTGTCAAAGAAAAAATCAGGACATATCTATATATATTTGCATATAAAAACCACAAGCAACTGCCATACAAGTCCTAAAAAATTCAGAGCAACATCACATTTACTTTGATACAAGATGCAGCCAATCCAGCACAGCCCAAGCTCCGCAAGGCTTATGAGTCGAATTACAATCCCACGCCATATCTTTGTAAACAACAGTTTTTGAAATTTCCCTTATTGTACAAGGTGATTCAGCTCATACATGTATATGCACTCTAGATGTGCACAGGCATGAATAGGTTGCTGTACCAAAAGCCTGTTCATGACAGCAGACCTCTCTTGAGCTTTGACCCGTCCTGCAATTATCCATTTATCTCACCCGTGTGATGACATGGGTTGGTTGATTAGGGTTTTAGGGTGAGATTCCAATGTCATGAGTAGCCTCTAAGTTTTCTACTCTTTAAGGGCCGCAATGAGGGGCAGTTGTGAAGATTTATCACAGAAACCAAGAGGACTCCTCCCAGTTTAGCATAGAGCCTTGCTAACAACTAGACCTATCTGTGTCTCTGATCTAAGATCTAAAATTGTATACAAACTCCAGAGAAGGACCAATGAACTGTTTGTAGGAGCGATTGTGCTCCAGAAACTGTTTGTTGGAGCATGAGATGCTCCCATGGAACTCCTGTTATCTATCAGATAACATTGCAGTTGGTCCATCCCCTTGGATCCAACCCCTTGTGAGGAGTAACTCATATACACGATCTGTCTTGATAGGCTCCACTTTAAACATTTGAAGAGCATCAGACCTACGAACTTGCCCTGACCTTAAACTCTCCAGCATGAGGACCTCTTTCATCTTCAGATAGTGAGCAGGTGAGAGCCTGTTTTTTTCACATAAATCTTGTTCCTGTAGCAGTTCAAACCTTACATCGTCAGTGGATACAATGACACATTCATAAAGCCATACTGAGGCCTGTTATTGAGCTCAGAGTAGTAAACACAGTAAACTAAGAATTGAAATTAATCAGAACCTATGTGAGACCTGACAGACTACACCAGAATTGAAAATATGCAAAAGCTAATACAAAAGAAAACTCACGGTTGGTGATAATAAGTCCACGCCAGGATAGCCAGCAAGTGTTAGAGCAACTCCAGATCTCTTGGAGCTTTTACCACCAGAGGTTGCCAATAGACTACTGCCACTTGGTAAATGATGAGGACCAGAAGCTCGAGGTTTTGTTGCATCCCGCACACTGCCAGATGAAGCAGCCTCAACCTCCTTTTCTCTATTTAGATATCGATTAGCTCTATGGGTTGACTTGCCACTATATAAATAAGGTGCACTTTCCTTAGCTTTTCGTAGATTAGCCTCAGTCTCTCTCTTCTTCTTCTCAGAGCCATATAATTCTGCTTCTGCTAGAGTGTGACAGCCAGCCATTCGATATTCCTGAACAAAACAGATTAAACGACCCATCAAACAATGATCTCTATCACACACTGACCTAGACCTCACTTCAAATAACTATACAACCCCATCAACTATTCAAAAGGCTAACAGAATAGAACTACCATGATAAACATGTCTGCTTGGCTGCACATTGACTCTCTTCCTGGCACATGGAAAGAATGCTCTGACTTAAGATAGCAGCCGCCATATCAAAATATGCCCAACAACAAAAGTATGTGCTTCAATACTACCTGTAGTTCTTCAATTCTTTGGCGCAGTTTGCGCTCAGTATTGAGACCCATCAGTAGAGCCTCATGCTCTTCCATTGAATGATAGCGCATGAACACTCGACTTCGTTGATACAACTCCCTCTCTTCTTTTGATCGCTTTTTGTCAAGAGCCTGCTGACGCTTGACATTCAGTAGACCCCTTTCCAAAATAAAGTCCTTCCTTCGTTTCCGTTCATCAAGTCTGACCACACAGGGCAATCCCAGAATGCTTCAGATTATAGTATTGATGGCAAAATCAAATCAAGGGATGTGTAACATTTAATTCATGAATATCTATGCCATATCCAGACATCAAATCAAGCTTCAGACTAGGAATCAGCAAATAACTAACAAAATCTTGTACATCAGATACTTGGAAAAACAACAAGAAAATAAGGACTAGAATAAGGATTTCTATAAAACTACAACATGAATCCCCTGTCTCATTCATGGAGGAATGAAGAAATACAACCAGGATCCTGACCTTGATATATAAATATGCAGCATCCTCAATTTCAATTCTCGGTCAGTTTCAGTGTCATTATCTTTAAACTCCATGTCTGCCAATTGTTGTTCTGCGTCATTGTCATACTCAGGCTCAAACTCCTGTCGTTTTGCATTGTAGCCGGTCTGATCAGAACCATTTGTGCCTCCTTTACTATCTTCAACTAAGGGCTTTGGCTTCTTGCCACCAATGCTGCGATTACTTTGCAGTCCATCTATACATATCCACACAAGCCACTTAGAGATTTGCAACAATGTGAATTATAATTGCTTCCCAATGTATCTCGGGGTGAAAGCTGATAAACAACAAGTTCAAGAGTCCAACAAGACCCCAATATGATCTATATGCACATGAAAGGATGCTTTCCAAAAGAGAAAGCTCATAGGAAAGTGAGAGTCGAAAGCAGCTTTTCTTATTCTAAAGCAGATAAACCTCAACAAACAGCAACAGGACTGCTCCTGGAAGAAGAGCTCACCTTCAGTTGTAGCACCAGCTGCAGCAACATCTGATGCCTCCTTAACATGAACTGCCCCTTGCGCTCCTCCTGCTACCTTTTGACCCTTTGAACCAATTCCCACCATGGAATTTCCTGAGTCAATTGCTGCTTGACTTCCACTAGCCCTTCCATCTCCATCCTCTCCTTCACTTCCTGGGGTTGAAAGCATTGGCTTCATATCTTTGGTCCCTATACACATGAAAATGTAGTGATTTGTGACCAAAGAAAAATCCTGGAAACACTTGTTAGACCCTGGGTACAATCGAGCAATTCATCCTGACTACCCTACATGCATGCAGCATTCTCCTCAATGTACATCTCCTGGAGCAGTACCTGTAATTAAGCTAGCAAGAGAGTCCTTTCAATGACTTGAAAGCTCTGTAGCAAAGGAGATTTTATGAATTAATTATGTGCATACAAAATCTAAGAGTTTTCACAAATTCAGTGTATTGCAGTTCCTAAGCCATTAAGTTACAATAACAAACTGAGAATATAAAGTAATACCTGTAGACATGCTGGATGGAGACCTGCCTTCCATACCTTCCTCCACCCTTCAGAGTAGATCGATTTCCAGATTAGTGCAAATTTGCAAATATTGAACACACACAAATAATCCACATCCACACTCTCAAGCACTTCCTTACTATCTCTGCCTATTACAAATTGTAACTTCCAACTAATATGTTCCACACAAGAGTGATATCAGGGTAAGGTTCAAGGATTGAGAACTTACTTTATTCGTGAGGGTGAGGGAGAAATAGAAGGTTCCTGTTTAACTGTGCGCAAAGCACTGCCATCTCCTGGTATTGAGAATCCTAATGTCAATCACAGTTTCTCATTGTAAGAGAAAGCAACTCATTTTGATTCAAAAAACCCCAATGAATGGACTTGTCAACAACAAACCACTAGCAGTACATTCAACATGGAGATAGCTCAAATTTACACATTTGAAGACGCCTGGCATGCACTAATCACCCCAGTTTAGCAGCATAAATGTAGATGTTGAAGAAGGTTAACCATTTGTGCAAAATACAACTTACCCTTCTTCCCTTCTTGATGAGTGCGAGCCATGGCCAGGAGCTCTGCCTTTGATTTGCCAATAACATGAGACATATCCTGCAGATGTATACCTTCAACAAAATCAAAATCCTCAACAACTCTTCAATAACAGATATTGCTTTGAGATTGAACCTTTACAAGACTGGATTATTGATTGTCGAACAGTTCACAAAGTTCCAAGTCCACTTACTGGAAGTGGAGAACAGACTGAATTCATGTAAGTTGTCATATAGTGGTCATAACATTGTGTCTTTGTCTTTGTACCAACATGCTCTGAAACCTCCACCCAATTTCCAAGTCCGTACATTTCAACTCCCTGCACATATAAATCATGCCCCAAAAAATTGAACTCATTTGGACCAATTGTATGTCAAAATCAAATATAACTACATTGAGTTTACATCCATGCGTAAGAGCAACCACACCAAGACAATATCCACAGATGAGCCCACCAGCTTCACAGGTGTATCACTTTAAATCACACATCCTTTTCATGGTTCATTACCTCCAACAGTAGAATCTCTTCATCAGCATTCCACTCTGGATGGATAAGGGGAAATGACAGGTTATCCTGCATAGCAACAGCAACATGTCAAAGAAGTCAATATATATCTTCTTCTTTTTTAATATATATTTGTGTATTTATTTATTTATATATATTGTGTTTATAATGAAATTGTATACTCATATGTCCTGATTGATTCTTCTTTGGTTTCTGCTAATGAGAAGCCATTGATGCTGCATAAATCAAACACAAGCTCAACGAACAGAATCTGAAAAAACAAGTAGATAAACGGCTCCTTGATTTGAATGCTTACAATAACTCGATATGAATGGTGTGATTTGTGAGGGGTGATCTCAACACCCACAGAGAAGCATTCAACACAGAGATCAAAATCTGGACATTTATTACACTTGATTCGGATGGTCCCTGAGATGTCTTTGTTGCAGTAGTTGCAATGATAAAGAGCCTTCTTTGCTTCTGAGGCACCTACAACTCCCCAATGCATCCCGCTCAGATAGAACTCATGGTCACTACATTTGTAAGTAATTCATTTAATCAAAAACTGGTCAGTGTGATTTTTTGAACTACAAGCCATGGCCTGCACGGCAAAAATCCTTATGATTTTTACAATATGATCGTAAATAAAGGACTGACTGCTCTGTCATTCTCATCCAAGTTGGAAGTCATGATGATGTTGGCCTGTTCAAGCTTGGCTAATGAGCAAGAATAATCCAGAGACCATTCTTTAATGTCTCGGACCCCACCATCCTTCAGTTACTAAATTCCAACTATGAAGCCATGTGATTCCATGCCAAAATGCACATGTAAATTCTGTAGGTAGACGATGCACATGAAAAATCCTAGTGACGGTGGTAAATAATGGACCAGAGTTAACTGCAGAAAATGTAACATCAACTCTTAAAATTCCATAAACTCAGAAAAATCAATACCACAAAAAGCAGTTCCTATGCACATCCTTCAGAATCGAAAAAAATGCAAAGCTATTGATGATAACAACATTTGTTGCAAAAATTATTACTTAAACCTCTGCCATACAGCTATGTAGTAAAATAAACGCAAGTACTCACCTGCCAATGTAGGATCCGCAATGTCGCCTCCGAGAGCCACACGTCGCCTCTTGGACCTGTCGGAGCAATGATGAGCATCCAAACTTCCTCGACCAAAATGCGATACATGGTTAAAAACATAGAAAAAAGAGAGATGAAAACTGCATCAATTTGCACGAGGTTTAAGGGAGCAGATGGTCCAAACCTGTGGCCGAACCAGGCCGTATCATCGTCATGCGTGCCGTGGAGTCCTCTCGAACGGCCCATGGCGATGGAAGCACCAAATCGTGTGTGAATCTCCCGCGCTTCTTCGTCCGACCAAACCCTCGCTCATCGCCTTCTCTTCCCCTTGCTCCGCAACGCCCCGGGTAACCCTAGCCACGTGGCACTCCTGGACTGCACGTGGGCCCCGCCACTGCACTTGCTCTCACGCGCCTTACCTTAGTCGGCTCTCTAATCACCAGATTATGCCACTATTGCTCTTCAGGTAAGCGAGCCTAAATTGGTTACTTATCTTAAATGAACACTTAATGTAGGAGCACCTTAAACCAAGAAGTTAAGGAATTTGACATACATGTGACAGTTGTATGAACCTCCCAAAAAAAAATTTTATGTAACAAAAAAATAGATATGTGTATTGCAAGTTTTTTATATTTTTTCCTAATTTTGAAATAAATCTAATTTTTTGAAGTGAAAATTGTGTTGGCACCCAAAACCGTCAGGCGGGCCTGATGTTCACACAATGAACATTCTTGATATCAACATGTGCTTATTATGCAAGATTTCAAGTGTGTTGGTTTTGGGTGTTGTTTGGTTTAAGGTGCTCCTACCTTATATTTGAGTGGTCCGAGGCTAGGTGTGCATCCAAGAACGGACACCACAATGCCATGTGTTTAAAAGAGATTGGACTGCATGCTCAAAATTTCATTGATGATCTAAAGTCGGAGATGGCTTATGCCCTTTGTGATGAACTTTGCGATGCTCGAACACCAAAGTTCCAACCATTGTTTTTGGGCATGTTCTATACATGTACATTTCAAATTTTAGATTTCGACACTAGGGGTTGAATTGAACATGTTCTTCACATTTGTAATAGTTGTGGCGGAATAGGTGGAGGTATGGGGATAGAAAGAGGACAAATAAAGTGAAGAGGATGAGATAAATTGCTTGTATGCACATGCCCTATGCCCTTTGTGATGAACTCCGAAGTCAACGTGTCTTGAATGGTTAGTTTTTGTGGTTTGTCACAATTCTCAACTTGGAATTCATAGTTAGGATTTTTTCCCAATTTGCAAGTGTGATATGGCATTTTAGCAATAATATGTGGAGTTTTCTAAGCTCCACTATTGTTGCTCTAATTCATAAGTGTCAAAGCATAATCAATCATGTCGCCCCCTCCCCCTACCAATCATGTCAACAATTGAGCCTAGAATGTTAACAAGTTTGAGCACATAGCTCAATCTCTTTAAACATGCGTTTTTTTGGTGCCCGTTGGTAGATCTACACCTAACCACACACCACTTAAATATAGGTGTCCCAACAAGATAAGTAACCGAATTAGTCATGTTCACCTTATGACACTTTTGCTCTTAAGACAAGTGGGCCTTAAATGGACACTTTTAGCACTACACCCACTTCTTGTAGGATGCAAAACATGTAATTACTTTGAGATGATTGCCAATTTCAAATAGTGTATGTGGCCATTTTTCTCATTATTTTTGGAGCCCACATGAATTTCTTTCATTATCAAAGTGAATACTCTCAAGCTCATCAAATGGCCATATAGGTCCCAATTATGATGCCGACTATTGCGCCTTAAACGGTTAACAAATCTTAAGATTGTAGCCCAATCTCTTTCAAACACATGTCTTTCCTTTTGGAGTGCATTCTTACATTTGAACTTGAACACACAAACTCAAGTATAGATTTGGTTAAGAAAAGTCACCAAGTCAGCATGCTTGCATGCCTTAGAGATAGGTTTCCTTCCCTATTTTTAAAAATAGCCCCGTATAGCCTTAAGGGCCACTTCACACATGAGATTGAGAACATGTGACCCTTACACTTCAAGCACTCTCATTGGTGAAAAAGGCGGAGCCAGTCCAAGTTCGCTCCACACTACGCTTGAGGGACCAACGGAGTATGTAAATGCAAGATGGATGTAAAGTCTACATGGATTCCTACATGGCATCAAATGGATCATGTGTTCATGGTCACTTGGACTATTTTCAAAAACCATCTCTTGGAGGTAAGCCTAACACAAAATTGGGAGACCATGGCACTCTGAAAGCTCACAACCATTGATTTATTCTATTGATTTATTATGCGTGAGGACCCGCATGAATAGAGATTCATTGAGATAGCATTTTGGTTGAGGGCCTGGTCACATATGGCTTCACACTACACTTGAGGATCCGTGACCACACTACATGATTTTGGAGGTGTCTTGGGACGGCCTTTGGACACTTTCTTTTGGGCTCTCATTATTTCATGGTCATGGCTCTTGGCTCATGTGTGAAGTGGCCCTAAGTCTTCCTACCAATTGGATTGTCAAGTTGATATTAGTTGTTATTTCAAGAGGCCATTGTGCTCCAAAATTGTAGGCTTCTCCTCGTAGTTTATGATTTAGTGGTCATGCTATACGAATGTAAATTTGTATGATTTATAAATATCCATCCATTATTGTTTTTACCTTCTAAAGCATCATCACATATTCCACAACAACAATATTGCACATAAATATACACATATTGGTTGTATTCCTATTGTATTTACACCTACATGTCAACTAGTGTGCCCCTAACTCGACTTAGGCATCCAATCTTCATATTATCAACTACAACCCTAACATTTAAATAGTAAATAAAAAGAATCAAAGCATCACTTCTTATTGGTTAAAAGCAAGTTTCCTCAAGGACAATATACACACCCTCACACAATATACAATGTGACTGGATTAGGGGTGACATGGGACAATACATGATAAACATGGGGTGGCTTGAACCTAAGGCCCTAACCCAAATCCCACGGGGACTCTGAGGTTAAGCCACCTAAGGTTGGAACAGTCCTTGGATGGGTGACCTTCCTAACACTTGATTTCCAATGCACCCTACCACTTCTGATCCACCCAATCATAGTGAGGTATATGGGTGAGTCAAATATGTTCAACCAACCATGTGGGAACCTAGGGGTTTGCCCTTGGGAAATAGGTGCCAGGCGGCTTGTCCGTGCCTGTCCAAGGTGTCCACCTTCACAAGGAGGCAATAGTCATTGGGGCCCCTTTAATTCTTGTAATGCCCGTTTCGGGATTACATATAGATTTAGACGAACTCGAAAATGGAGCGATACATAATTCATGTTGGTGGCAACATGAGAGCCTTCTTTCTTGATAAACATGTTCAACAAAAGTTAATTCAAATTGTTAGCAGGAAGGCCATGCGTCACGAGTTAGCATTTCAACCCCTACGATTACTGTAGTACCTTTACCACTTTGGCACTAATTAAAATATTTATAGGAAAATAATATATTTGGAATTGTATTTTTAAATCTAAAAATTTAATATGTTGTTAGAAACTTCCTTTAAAAACCCGGGATTGTCAAATCTAAAATAGAAATTACAATAATTATTCACCTATAAACATCCGAAATGGTAAAGGTACTCTGATATTCATATGCATGTGTGCAACAATCAATATGACATAGGCCGAAGCTTGGAAAAAACAAGGTTAATAGAAAATATCATTTTTTTAGGGTATTCAAAAGTTGTCCAAAGTTTGTTGTTGCCCTTGCCTGCCTTGAGGGTTGAGAAGGGCCACTGCAATTGGGTGGCAAGGATGCAATGTGCATTGATTCCACTTCTATGTTATGGGTCTCCATTGCACCAAACCCTAGGCAAATGTTCCACCATAGCACACTCCACGGATGCTTCCCACCCTCTCCTATGTAATCTTCTTTATGAACTTCTCATTTAGGTATGCTCTCTCCGCGAAACTGGAATAGCCAAAACTAAATTCCCCTACGTGGACAAATGGTTATCCAACATGCAGATAAACCAAAAACTATCCGATCACTTTTGGAAAAACGAGAATGTGACAGATGCCCAAATCACCCAAACATTAAAATTCAGATACGCACACATACATGGGCAACCACATGAAAAATATCTTTTGGCCCCTCACACACCAAAACCCCAATTGCACACTATGCCATCGCAACGACAGAGACACATGGCCCCACCTCCTATCAACATGCGAACACCCATACTTAAAAGGCCTAAGAATCGCAAGGCACAATAAAGCGGTACATCTCATCACCCATACTTTACAAGCCAACAAAAACACCCGGTTCTTCACACTGACCAATACATGCCACCTTAATAATACAACTCCTAATCAGACAATCCCATAATGGCTCCTCAAATGCACATGCACACATACCACATGCCAATGCCAAGCTAGATTAAAACAAGATATTCTATGCATAATTGGAGCCCCATATCAAACAAAACCCCCTATATCACCCTCCCCCAATTTCACAGTCCAACTCATTGAATTCACATACTGCCACGATAGATTCCCTGACCAAGCCCTCACACATAAACACAACAAATACGACCCATTAATTAACACCATACAAAACTAGGGCTGGCAAACCAACCCCCTCATCACCATCACAGCTGGAGTGAGAGGGGCTATACACGAACACTCCATTAACAAACTAGACAATTTGAAAATCCCAAAAACCAACATCAAAACTCTCATGAAAAACCTACACCAAAACGCCATCAAATACCTCACATATCTAGTACTAAACAAAAGGAAACTTGACAATAAACAAACACCTGTCTCCCCACCCACATAACATGGGACAACTTTTACACCCCCTCAGAGCCCACCTCCTAAAGGAGGCATAACACCTTATACTGCATCACGGTGGTCGTGATCAGCATTAGGCCAACGGGCTCACATTCATGCCGGTATTAGCTACGGGCGTTATTTTTATTTTATTTTGATTATTCTCTCACCATACTATTTTGTACTACTACCTCTACAACTCCAAAGCATTGAAATTTCACCTTCTATTGGCATAAAATAATTTTCCTCGAACCTACTCTCAACCTATGACAAACCATCTCTCTACTTTCATATTTTAATCTAAAAACACTTTTATATATATCCTTAATTAAGAAAATAAAGACATGGTTAACAAGCAGCTAGTCGCAAGAGTGCGATGCCCTATTATTATTATTATCCTCCGTACATGGCTAGTTTTGGTTGGTGATCCGATGAAGGCCAACAACTTTGACTCATTTTAAAAAACCACTTGAAATCGACAGTCAATTACAATTGGACTCCACTTGAAAAACGAGTTGCTAGCACTAACACTTCCAAATCACATCACATATGTGGTTGGTTATGATTGACTGCCAAACTTTTGGTTCATTTCACATAACTTACCATCACTAATAAATCTCTTTCCAAAGGGTAGAGATAGTAAAAAAACATCACTTTTTTAAGAGTAAGGGGGATAATTCAGAGTTTGTCCCAAGTTTGTTGCTGCCCCTGCCCGCCCGAGCCTGGTTGGGAAGGGCCAAATACTTGAACAGCACTCGAAATCTATTCCGCGGGCTGCCCCCAAGACGGGGCCCACACAATACGGGCCCCACCTCCACAGGGAGACGAGGCTGCAGTGAGCCCTGGTTCCACTTCTTTGTCGTGGGTCTCCGTTACACCAAACCCTAGGCAAACGTTCCACCATAGCCACGCTCCACGGACGCTTCTCGCTCTCCCCCGTGCAATCTTCTTCACGTCCTCCTCGTCTCGTTTAGGTATGCTCTCAGCCTCTCACCCTCGACTCTTTCTTTCTCATCCTATCGCAATTCTCTTGTCTTCTGCCCAATCATTTCCTAAGCATTTGTTTCGCCATTGCCAGTTTTCTCTGTCCTCCTCGTATCTTCGTTACGGATCCCCTTGTTAGGTGAGCACTCACCCTAGACTCATCATGCATTTTCCTATTCTCCTGCAATATATCTTTTTTTATTGGATCAAAGACTAGACATGTATCATATGCCGCCGATTTTCCTTTCCTCCCGCTATCTTTCGTCGAATTCCAAATTTGGTGCTGCATCCATTTCTACTCTTCTTCACAAATTCTTTCCATTTCGACCAAACCCTTTGGCCATGTGTTATGCCATAATCGTACACTACTGATGTTCCTCGTCCTCCTTGCAATCTTCTTTGCGGATTTCTACTAAGTATAACCTCGTCCTAGACGTAATTTAGAATTTCAGGGTTTTCTTCGGGGTAGTGATTTGCTCTTAGCAGCTTTGGTTTTGGTGTTTTGCATGCACAGGGAAGATCTTACCCGTAGAATGATACGGGTTCAACACTGAGTGCCGAGAGCTAATTTCCACGTTGGATTGAACACGGTCCTGCCCAATGTGTATACGACACGTGGTAAAATTGTTTAAAAACGATGATTTTGTGTGGAACCAGACAACACTCTACGGTATTGTGCGACAACAATGCAGGATTGGGTTACCTGGGGTTGGAGCTCTCTCAGGAGTGTAGAAAGTTTGTGTGGTGAAGTGACTACAACCTGTCCTTGTGTTAGGTATAATTCAGCAGAATGAGTTGTGTAGAATAATACAGGTCGGATACTCAGTGAGGGGCATGCACTTTACTTGTGCTGCACTTTGTTCACAAATTTAGAGTTTCGTTTATCGCCGTGCTTGTGCCTTAGGGAGAAAATGGTGAGCATTGAGGATACTTATCGAGTATACCCATTGTTATTTAGAGTCTTTTCCTTTTCTGTAGGATTTGGCCGTCTTTTGGGAACTGCTGTAGGTACTTTGCTTTAGGTACTTAGCGCTGTCAATCACTCCCCCATTTCGTTTGTACTAAATGTATGGTTAGGGGTAACCTGCCATGACATTCAAGCTTTTAGTGCCTGCCTCTAGCTCCATCAACTTGGCCAACTATCTTCTTATTCGAACATGAAAATCTTGGTTGGACTCCTCCAATGTGCAAAGGCAATCTCATTCAATTTAATCCTTAAAACTCTTTTAGAGCCTGATTTGGGCCTCTCATATATGTGGGATGTTGATATTGTACAACGTGAATATAGATTGTGATGTGACTTTTTGGTAGATATTGGTAGCTTGTTGTCTTGCAAAGGTTGTTCTTCTCAACACCCACACAAAGTAACTTGAAAAGAGTACGAAGAAGATTTCATATTATCCAGTTTAAAGAGAGAACACACAATTAGTATGAACATGCTAAAAGCATTTAGGGGCTAAGATTGACGCTTCCTTGTTTCCACATGGAGATGCATCAGGGAGTCATCTCTTATGCCAGTGTAACGTTTTGCAGTTTTATCTGTTCTGCTGATAAAGGGGCATAATTCATAATAGAAAACAAGATGACTTGATTGCACTTATCCAGATTTGGGTCCAAACCCACCAGAGATGTATTGCAATTCGTATTGTGAAGTATTCTTGGAGACCCTAGAAGCTAAGCTATACCGCCCACCTTAATGCAAGTTTATGGAAAGTTTATAGTGAAGGGTGTAGTGGATTTTAGTGTATGGAGACAGTGATAAGCTGACTATGTCGCACATTGTACAAATTTGCACACATGACATTAATAGTGACGAGAGGTTCTTGGCACGTGGTACTTGCTGCGCAATGAATTGCAGCTGTTGTCTTCATAATGACCTTCATTAAACCTTTGGAAAACTTAAGTGATGCTGTGAGTGTAGAGTCACAAAACTTGACAGTATGGAGATGAACTTTCAGGTTCTAGGGAATGAAGACCTAACCTTGAAGTGCAAGTGGACCACTGCTCCAGTATTTGATATCTGTGAAAAACCATGCCCATCTTGATTTTGCCCTTCCAATAACCTGGGACATCCTAAACTTGACAAACACTAGTTTCTGTCTTTTGTGTTGAAAATGTGCATATACATTATACAGGATTGGCAACCATACAAGGAGTAGTAGAAGACTATAGAAGACCTTCAGTTTAGAGATTTAGTTTGCTATTCTAGCCTTTTTGTTCAATGATCATCGATACACCTTGGTGGTAGGTGAGAAGATGTTTCACTGTCTGAAATTTGAGAAAGTAGGCTTCTGCATCACCTGCTGGATTGGGAATGTGGACATTGCCTATTCGAAACAGATGCACAGCTAATCCGGGCCACCTATTGATTGAGAGTAGGATAGTTGGTGCAAGCAGTTTAAGAATTCAATCATAACTTGCCAGCATGTCATGGCTCTCAAAGAAAGAAACTAAAGTAGTTATTCTAGTGTGACTTTCGCTGTCAACTTTTTAAATTTTCTTATGGAGAGGTTAGTTTTTTTTGGAAGACATGAGCCTAAGAAACTGTGACATGACAAGAGTTTTTGCACCAAACGTTCGCAATGACAGGATATGACTATGTGAAAGAGAGTGGGGCTTGAAACAAACCAAATACAACCTTTTGAATATCAACCTCGATTTTACATAAATTATGTCTAGACTATGCAGAGAACTCAGAGGAAATTAGAGAGAGGAATAGATTTTCAGGAAACATCTCATATGGGTTCCATTTGTGGAATCTTATATTGTTCCAGTTAGAAAGCCCGGACCTCTTCTGCTGTCCAGGTGAGAGCAGGCGCAGGTTAGGGTTAGGGTGAGTCTGGAGTCGTGAGGGTTGCGCTGAGTGATCATCCTACTGTTTTTGGAGCCCTGCGTGTGATGCCTTGAAGTTCATGGAATAGTGTGGGTGGCGATTATGGTTGGCTTTACACATATTTTCGGAGTTTGGATCGGCTCTAAGATATTGTGGAAACTGTTTTTCAGAGGAGGGGTAGAAGCAAAATATAGTGTAATTGCATCTAGACAACAGCTGGGTTCTAACCATGCTTTGTACCTTTCACATAATGGAACATATGGGGGACCCTTCAGGTTCTGTCAAAATTAAGTGAATGCATACAAGGTGTCTGCAACGGAACTCTTTTTAATTATATCCTATGGTGTTTTTCAATCAACTTTCTTTCAAGAGGTTTGTGGACAATCCCTTTATTGAAAGAATTTAGATATTAAGCTTATAGCAATGGTTTTTTGGCTTTGTCCAAGTATATAGAATCTCACAGCAGATCTCCAAGGATTGTTGCCAACTTTTTCTAGTGCTTCATAAATGAGAACTTTTATGATGAGGATATTTGGATGTCGTGATAGTTATTCAGCTAATAATCTTGACAGAACTATTCCTGTGATGTTTACTACATTGAAAATGTTTGAAATGCTGGACAACTCTCTTCAATTCAATTTTTTTTTGTCATTCCTTTGTGGGGCACTTTAAGATCAGGGGCTGTTTATCTTAATACTGGTATTTCTCTCTGAATAATTCTATTAAAGACTATTCTCCTAAGAGGGCCGTTGCCTGTGGCTGAAAATTTACTTATTAATGTCTTGTCAATGACATTTGTCCTTCATTTGAGTATAAAGTTTACCAACTCTTGTCATTTCAACTTTTTTCTCTTGACTTTGCAGTGAGTGTGCGGAACTTGGAAGAACAGCCAGAGTGGCTGAAAGGAGGAACATTGTATGACTTGAATTGGAACATCTTTGA
The DNA here is from genome assembly GCA_964035585.1 of Polytrichum formosum. Taxonomy (NCBI): domain Eukaryota; kingdom Viridiplantae; phylum Streptophyta; class Polytrichopsida; order Polytrichales; family Polytrichaceae; genus Polytrichum; species Polytrichum formosum. The sequence goes on along the minus strand of OZ037939.1, from coordinate 20,866,751 downwards.
TGAATTGGTATGTGCACAGCTTGCTTGTTTTCTTCCTTTCTTTCTTTTTCAGGGTCACTTGATGGACATAATTGATGGTCATCAAGTGTTGTTGGATGTTATATACATCGTTGTAGACACAAGTATAATGTGGTGAGTCTTTGGGGTTTTGCTTTAGCTGGAGGAACAAGACGAATGTAATCCTTGCGAAGAAAATGGGTCTCAGCAAGGCTGTTCAATCAGTCTCTATGCTTGGTTTTCTGCAGGTGCGTATATGAGTCTATAGTAGATCATATGACAACATGTATTATTTAGCGGTTGTGCTGGTTCTGCGACCGATATTTTTCCTTGACACCTTTGTCTCAGTGGTGTACATGAAGATTTTAAGAATGTCATTGTAGATTGGACTCTTTAGGAGCATTTGGAATGATGTACCCTCTGAAAATCAGGTGTGATATAAATAGTCTATGGTCTTTGATATTTCTTCCACCTGATCACATGCAGGGGCAGAGCATGGGAAACCTTACATCACATCATGGACAATATAATTCAATTCCATGGGTAGGCTAGACAGGTCTTAAATGGTTACTCATTCCTATTACTCCATTTTTTTTTAAGGATATTTAGCACATGATATAACACCAGATGATTAGTGAATCAAAATGAAGGCTGTAGTCATCTTCATATTATTCGCTAAGGTTTTCTGAAGGCTAGTATAAGGTTCTGTTAGACAAGAGCTACTGTGGCACTCAGAAATTTCATTACTTTGATTGTGTACTTTACGAAACATCAAGGCATGGTATGCCAGACCTCGAACTAGGACAATTGGGATGGGTTGGGATGGGTCAATGAAGTTGGCACAGGTTAGGTTCTATTAAAAAAATAAAAATATTGAATTTGACACCTTCGTTTGGTTGAAATTTACTTATTGATATGCTCACTCTAAACCAAAAGGATTGAATTTTCAAATATTAACTGTGATACAACTATGGTAACTGACTCTTTATGGCTACCAATTCATTTCTCGGGCTTAAAATTGGGGCACCATACCTAGTTTCTTTCTAGAAACTTTTGAGGCACCCTATTAGTCATTTGTAAGGTGTTGTTGTCTCTGGTTGCTGTATTGAATTGATTTGTGGGCTTCTGGAAGCCCTGGGACCCTTCCTCCTTCTATGTGACATTGTCTTCTATTCTGAGTAGTTATATGTCAGTATATGGTGCATATGTCTTGTATTGCTTCTATTTCTTGCACTGGAATGCGTCACTGCCACCCTTATTTTTACACCCGTCATCTATAATTCTCCTCTTCTTACATAAGTCGTGAGACCATGTTCAAGCTTTTACTAGACTTCTGATAGAAATGAAACTGCACTCTTATGCAGCATCCATTTGTAATACCAAAGTGATCGAGTCATCAAAAGTGCTCTCCATGCAGAGTGCGGGCCCAGAAATATGAGGTAAGGTATCCCTGTGGGCAGTACTCAGTGGAACTTGTAGAAGCCTAACCAGTTAGATTGACGGCTTATGGTGCATTTGCTTGCTGAAGCTGTCAATATGCTTGCATGAGATGACAGAAAAATTCTGTGCTTCAAATGCTCTAATTGATTTTCAGATATTCAACCCTAGAAACTCTTAATGAAATTCAGTTGCTCACATCGGCCTTCTCTTTTTCAGTACGATGTTGCCAGCTTCTCCAGTGTTTTGGAGTGGTCCAGAGAGTATTAATGCTGAGTGCCAAAAAGCAGGTATTTGAGTCAAGATTATGAACATCATTAAACATCTTTAGAGGTGGAAATAGCTTTTGTGATGTTATTTCTGTTGTACATTTATTCTGTTCAAAGCATGTGCACTATGATCAGAAAAACTTACTGGTTTAGCCAGAAAACTGTGGGAGCAAGAGTGTTTGTGTTGTTGTATGAGGATTAGGGTTTAGAATGAGCCTGTTTTTCTTGTTGGCAATAATGTTGTGGGAATGGGGGGTGTGTGCACAGATGTGTGGAGAAGGGAGTCTGCGAGGAGGAAGGCAAAAATAAAGCAGATCTTACTTTGGTTATGATTTGCTACCGTGCTGTATGTATCTGCTGCGGCAACAACATTCCAAATTTTTCTAATCTTGCGGCATCTTGTGAACATGGGAGAGGTTTCTAGAGTTTTGTGGTGAAAGGTGTCAGGCTTTGTTGCTGAAGTATTCATCTTATACTTCTCAACAATCCTTTTGTGAGTTCGGGTTTCATAATCAGGGATTCTGGTGGCTCCTTCAAAATAAATGGCTACCATGGAGGAGGAGGTGTTAAGGAAAAACACAGACTGCGTGTACTTTCTGGCGTCTCCCCTGACATGCAAGAAGGTAATTATACAACTATCACCTTTAATTTTGCCTTTCAATTATACCAGTTTGTTCTAGTTTGTACTTTGTTGTTCCTCCTTCAACTTCTCTTGCTCCAAGTGCAGTATTGGCAATGATAGCATATAACACATACACTTTGACAAAGAAGTGACTTTGTGTTTGTCATTCTTTCGGCTTTAGTCTGACTGTGAAAATGTCAAATACATATTATGTATGTATATATATAGTAGGTTGCATATGATCCACATAATGATAATAATTTCACTTGACAGTACTTCTCTCTACAATCACTGACATTCTACTACATGTGCAGGGCATAGAGTGCGAGTTCAGGCACAGTGAAAGTGCCCGAATCAATCCAAGGGACTGCTGGTATTGGCTAGGTGGCAAATGTTTGATGGTTGACTGTCCTTTTCGGCATCCTGTATGTTCCTTTCCCCATGCTCACTCTTCTGTTGTCTTGGATTTTGAAGAGCTGGAAAGTTGTTAATCAGAAACTCTGGCTGACATCTTGCTGCTGTTGATGATTGGTTGCTGCTCAAAGATTATAATGGGTGCCTTCTGGGAGTTGAGTTTTATTTTGGGATTTTGGAAATTTGGTTAGTGGAGGATACAATAACACTGATTATGGTAAATAGTCTGGGCATATGTACAGTGTGACTCACTATGGGTGACCCTATAGTGTGGCCCACAGTATATTCCATCACGTCTAGTTGCACCTAGTTAATAGTGTGCAACCCTAGATACACTTTGTCATGCCCCCAGGATGTACCTGCCTCCTTCCCCTAGGTTAGAAGTCTTTCAAATGCACCTTTTTTCAATCCACTAAAAATACTGTAACCTACAATGTGGACCTGATTTTACATTTTGTGGGTTTGTAAATAGTGTGCACCCACAGTATTATCCCTGTGTTTTTAGTGTGGAAATAAGCTCAATAGTGTGGCCCACAGTATGTATCATAATCAGTGTACTTGTGTACTTGTTAGCTTTCAGTCTTCTTGGTTGTGTAATGTAACTGATAGGCTCTTGTTGATGTTTTAATTTGGCAGCCTCTGGATGGGAGGCCAGTGACGTCAGGGGCCCCCACTGGGACAGTTCCTGCTAGAGCACCAGCAGTGACTAAGGCCACAACTCCTTGTTTCTTTTTCTCCCAAGGTTATTGTGCCAAGGGCGACAAATGTCCGTTTCAACATGGTGGGTCTACTGCCTCCAGTGGACAACAACCTGGGCCTAATATAAGAGCTTCAAAAACTGCTTTTGCTGGGCATATGGCTAAAAAAGCTGGGCACAATGGCCCTGCCGTTGTAAAGATGGAAGAGGAAGGAGCACAAGAAGGTCTGGGTGTCACTGAAATTAGACCTGACCCATCATCTGCACTAGCCAAAAACTCTCTGCCTCAGGTGGAGAAAAAGGAAGGTCAAAATGCAGGATCTTTATTACAAAATGGGTCATCAAAAGGAAGGCCTGAAGCAGCAGCACCTTCGAAGGCCAATAGACCACATGTACGCCAACTTCACTCTGGAGATGAGCGTTTCTCAAATGGATTGAAAGGGGAGGACTGTTGGGAGGAATCGTCACCTGGGTTTGATGTCCTGGTGAACGTGGGGCCGGATCAATTATATGATGAAAGTGGTCAGTATCAAAGTGGGCATGAGGCAGAAAGGTCTGGCCATGCATCTCAAAGAAAAGGGCAACGGATGTATCCAACCGATGAATTTGATGAGTATGGCAGTGACTTTATGGGTGGTGTTGATCAGTCAGGGTTTGCTGTAGGGGGACAATATAACCGTGTGGGCTATGAGGATTATGGGCATGAAGGCCCTGACCCCATGCTTTATACACAAGGAATGCCATTTGGCATGAGGGCAGAAGGTCCAGGAGGAAGAGATAGAATGGTCTTGGATTTTGGGAAGGACCAAAAGCAAATGCTGAAGCGCCAAAGATCAGATGGTCATTCGGCAGGGGGAAAAAATACCCGAAGGCCGCGGATTGAGGCAGGGCAAGATAACTACTTTGTTAAGAGGATGCAAGAGGAAGCACAAAGGTCACATGAGCTGCACTTGAGACATCAACTAGTTATGCAACAACAGCAGGGTGTTGGTAAAGGTAAGCCAAATAATGGAAGAAGGCCAACCGATCGACTTTCAGCTGAGATGGGAAGGAGGTTAGAACAAAACCCAAATATGGAGAATCATCTTCATAGATCAACACAAAATGGGGACATGGGGCTGACCAAACTGGAAAAGCTCAAGGGAGAAGGCGATAAGCGTAGAATGGATAATGATAGGCGACTACAATCTGAGACTGCTATGGTAGTTGATGATCGAAGGGGTCGCCAAATTGAGCAGAAGAAAGAAGTGCCTGCGTCTTTTGCAGGTCCCAAATCTCTGGCGCAAATACTAGCTGAGAAGCGGAAAGCTGCCGCCACCACAGGATGTGTTGTGGAAAGTAACGCTAGCCCTGTGGAGCCACAGAAAAGAGAGCAAACTAGTAGTATAGACCTTACTCCCCATGACAATCCACCAGTTCCCATAGCAACACCTGGGGATGAAAGAAAGATAAAATTGGAGAAGGTTGTAGGTCAGGAGTCTACTAAACCTGTAGCCTTTTCAGGACCAAAGTCTTTGAGTGACATACTTCAAGCCAAACACAAAGGAGAAAGTGATGCAGTTTCGATGAACCCGATTCGAAGCCAAATTACTCGGGGAGGAGTTGATAATTTAGTGACCAACAATGAATATATCACAGCCACCGATAAATCTACAAGTATCAACAATGAAGCAGCTGAGGACAATGGGGATGAAGCACTGGATGACATAGTTGTAGGAGAGGAAGAGTTAGGCAATAGCATGGAGATTGATAACCTCACTTTGGATGCACATAGGCTAGGTGGTAATCATGAGCTAAAGATTGACACAGATGCTTTTGGACTTGAAAACAAGTTAAGCATAGAGCTTGAAGAGGATGAGGAATACACTGTAGATGATGAGGATGACGATTTTGCCAAAAAGCTGGGAGGTTTCTTTTCTTAGCAGTAGACAGGATATCTCCTCAGGTTAGGCCAGTGTCTTGTGGAACTATTTGACATTGAGGAGATTGATTTATAATCCAGGTGGAAGCAAGATGGGGCAGGATCCACCTGCCTGTTTGACACTATTCCATTGGGTATTTTTTTTATACCATCAAGGACGTTTGTTCAGTGGTGATGGGAGTGGAGTAGAGTAACCCATTCCATCCATGTTTAAGTATTCCTGGCCTCTTGGTTGTGATTTCTAGATTTTTGGGTATGTTGATAGTGTAACCCCAGGGGAGCAATTTCTCCTTCTGAGTTCATAATAAAATGTAGGGTTGGTTCTCTTTGTAAACCTGCGAGTTGCAGCAAGTGCGAGTGTTCTTGCATATGTATGGCTGGACTATCATTGAAAACATGAGTTTTCATTATCCTCGGTGTCTCGGGAGATTTTTGGGAATAATCCTATTGTTAATTTACCCCGATACTATGACTATGACGCTCGTAATACGACAATTTTTAGGCTCGATTTGTCATATAACAGAAGTGATTAATGCGTGCAGGTGGTGGGATCTGCACTAAGGATTTGCCTTAGGACCGGGGAGTATATGGTGATTTCATCAATGGGTTAACTTAACTCAAGTTACTTGTTTTAAACCTTGGTTTCAAAACATACATAACATTTTTAATTTTTGGGTTTTGATGGAGATTGAAGGGTTTAGGGATTGTTGGATTTGCAAACTAGATTATGAAGTTGTTGATTTCTCTTCTTGATTCAAAATTTGTCCTCACACTTGAATCTCATATCTCTTTAGATTGGAAATTTCAATCCTCGCCAACTTATGTTCCTAGATTTGCCCATGTCACTCTTCAATTTCTTGACTCCGGAGGTGACAGTAGTCTTTAGTGACGGATGCTTTCATGTTGGTTATATTTTCAACATTTTTGGTGTTGATGACCATGTCTCCACACAAAATAGCTTGCACACAATGTGGTAAGCACTAACCTCCTCCACATTGGTTATGGCACCAGAAGATGTTTACAATATGGATGAGATTGGTTTATTTTATCATGCCCAACCAAACAAGATAGTGCAAGGAAAAATTCGTGAGCGCAAAATTCAGAAGGACCATCTCACTCTTGCTCTTGCTGTAAACACGATAGGCATTGGCAAGTTGAAACATGTGATTATCTACCTGCAAGATGCTTCGGAAGGTGGTTGCCAACAAATTATGTGTGGTGGTTTGCAAACTAGATGGTGGTTTGAATTTAGCAAACTAGATGGTGGTTGCAAACTAGATGGTGGTTGCAAACAAATTATGTGTGGTGGTTTGAATTTAGCTTCAATTGTTCATCTTATTGACAATTGTGAATGATATAGATTGTCATTTGAACTCTTAGTATTATCATATGCAAAAAGCATGAAATTTGGCTCTTGTTGATGACAAAGTTTTTGTTCTAAACAAAGTTTCAAGTTTAATCAAGGTCAGTGGGTGATTAATCAACATTCAAGTACATTTGAAATTATGCAATTGCTTTGTTCGGTTTTGTCATTGATTTTTCACATATAACATTAAATATCATAATAAAATGACAATATTGATGCCAAGTTTTTTCGGATAGTGTCATGTATAATAATAAATATCAGAATAAAATGGCAAAATTGATGTCAAGTTTCTCCGGATAATGTCATGTATAACATTAAATATCAAAATATAATGGTAAGATTGATGTCACGCTTTCTCAAATAATGTCACGTATAGCATATGTAACATAAATGTTAAGAAATTAAAAGAATGGGCATAATATATTATTTCAATCACACAAAATTCATGTATATACTTGTGCTTCATTCTAATGTTGTTCTTTGGAGTGTTTGAATGGCTTCATCAACTCCTAGTGGAGAATTCCAACAACCTTCCACTTGCAATCTGAGACTTATGGTCCGAAAAGCATCCACAACCTAAACATTTGTTAAACATTGTCGTCTGTTTTCGTACATTCAAACTTCACCTCCACAACAACTTCTCAATAGGCAAAACAATTTAACAAACAAAAAACCTCTCAATAGGCACCTTCACAACAAAAAAGACGGTGACTTTGATTTACTAACCATTTCACAAACTAATTAAAAAGTAAGAACAAATGCCAAATCTTCACAAACACCCACATCCTAAAATTTTTTTTCTTCTTCAGAGAAACCAACCTAAATTGGACGCTCGCATGAAGAAATTAATACTCTTCTCAATTTCACGCATATTCGCAAAATGCCCACAGATCTCACAGACTTCGAGAAAGGAAAGAGTCCACATGAACCAAATAAAAATGATGTCCCACCAAAACCCCAACAAAGTAACACTAAACCAAATGCAACAACAAGGATCACAAATAATGTAGGCTCAAGGTTTGTTGTTTCTCGTCTACTACTAACAATGATCGCAACAACACCCATAAAATTCGAAGATTCGGCTAGTTTAGAATGCTCAAACATCCACAATGTACTCCCACATTTGACATAACCTCTAATAAGCCACTTACAACCCACTAACTGTCACAACTTGGTTGCAAGCAACAATAAGGTGAAGTGTAGGTGTTGATTGAAAAACTCAAAACACCAAATCATTGCAAAACCCTCACATCGGAATTTGGAATTCGAATTAGCTCAACATCAATTTTGCCAATTCAGGTTTCAGATGTTGTGAAGAACTCAAAACACGATAGGACTTGAAGTTGAAGCAAATGCAAACATGTTGACTAAAGATTGGGAGCATCCGCATACATGCACAAGGAACTATCCAAAGATTGATTACCCACAATCACAATTGTACCCACAAAGTTGATGCAAGTAGGCTCGCAAGTTTGAAGTTGGTGCGGAAGAAGAACCCTTGTTGATTCATGCATTGCTTGTAGATAATCTAATATGAGCTTTGGATGCCAACTCGTGTAAGTCCTATATTTTCCAAGCCATAAAGATAGGCTTTTTAGGGTGGGCCCGTTCCCATAAAGTAGGATGAAAGTTTGAGAGTCATCCGTGAGGCCTTCATCAACCGGGGGTACGAGTGTAGTAGTTGGTTCACCCTAGCCGTAAGAGACTGGCTACACTCTTAAGCACACGTACCTTAGGTAGTACATTAAAACCATAGACCTATAAACATCGACCCCTAACTTCCATAGCAACCGGATTCGGTTGCAATACTAAGGAGTTCACACTTTAGGGGTCCCAAGTTATAGGTTTCTACTAGAAATTAGTGTGGGCCATGTTAGTTCTTTTTTCGAAAGTTTTTATGTGGGTGATTATTTCATTTTTGTGCTACTTATGTCAATAACTTTCCGGGGGTCTACCCGCTCTTTTTTGGTTCGTGCAAAACAAAAACAAAGATTGAGAGGACGCAATGTGTTGGTTGGAAGTCTTCATGAAGACTTAGGGGAAGACCCGGGGTCTTGGATCCACATTGATTCCACCTTGATTATAAAATTTAGTGTAGCTTGAAGGGGGGCACACGGCGCTTTTTTTTCTGTTTTTTTTTTAGCTTGACCCCAGGGGCAGAGAGGGCAGGGTTATGAACTGAAAAGAGAACTCTGTGCAAATTGATGATACTTGGTATCATTTTCAACTACCGCAACAGCGAGCACTACTTACAGATGGGTGTAAGTGCAATGTGATTTCTTCGCCAGCCAGAGAGCAATAAGTTCACCAACTTAAGTTCTTCCTGCCTGCAGAGAGCAATAAGCTTGCGGAGCCTTAAAGCCTCACACCCGCTGTGCCAGGAGCTAAGGGCCGCTTCCCACTATGGCCGTCCAAGTTGAGAGGCCGTCATAACATTATTTAGATCCATAACAGTGTTATGTGGAATATTCCCCATATTCAGCCTAAATGATGGAATATTCCATAGACTACTGTCTGTCCCATAGAACACGATTATGGATCTGAATAATGTTATGGTGGGATTGAATGGCCAAACTTTGTTGAGAGTCCAAAGAAATGGGCTAAAAATAGCCAATAAAATATAGGAATTGGAGCCTTTGGCCGGGCATAGTGTGAAGCCTCCAAAGGCCAAGCCCAAAGTCCAAAGGAAGAAGGAGCATCCCATTTTATTTCCTGCCCAAAACAACCCCCCCAATCTAATGGCCAAGATCTTGTCCGTTTTTGATTTTTTTATGAAAAAAAATTTGACGGCCTTTCGACCACAATTTGGGCTTCCATTTTGCCCGACCCAAACTTCCTTCGAGAGTCTGTTGCCTTTGTCAAAAAGTACTACCATGTAGGCATTTTGGAGAGCGACGACCTTTGGACTTTGACCTCTAGTGTGAAGGGTCAAGAGGCTGAATTCTTGGTTTCTTGCAATATGATCGGTGGAAATCGACAGCCTCTCGACCTTCGGCCATAGTGTGAAGCGGCCCTAAGTGGTTGTTTACACCATGGACCATGAAGTTGTCCCAAGGCCATGTAAGAGCATGGATTGGTTGTTGAACTTGTCCCGGGACCACTTCCATTTACACCAAGGAAAAAAATGTAAGAGTGACCATGGAGGTTGAAGGTCCCCAAAATACATATTTTAAGGCCTACATAATCCATTGACATGGTCCAACGGGTTTTGCGGTGAGAGAGGCAAAAGAGGTGGTATGGTAGAAAAAGGCAAGGGCCCATGGCAAAGAAATGCTCTTATAATAAATTTTTGATGAATTTTTTTTTTGGACTTTATATACAACTCTTCCCACTAGGTAAGGCTCACAAGGCACACTTTTCAGCATCTATGTGTTGTAATGAATCTTGAGAAGCAAGTTTGCCCTCTATGTGCCTTGATCATACGATAGCCCATGAGACATACCTTTTTTTCCCTACCCTACCCCCTTAAACTGGCTCCCACATGTTTCACCAAACAATGTGGGACATCTAGAACTCAAGAATTCGAGTACACATGGTGTAGCGGGTTGCAAATAATGCTCAATGTACAACACAAGGTACATTTCACATGTAAATTACATTGAACATGTACAAATTAAATCGCTCATTTTTTTTTTTGTAAAAATTGTTGTGAGAAGATTTGCAAGCCACATCTTCGACACATTTAACAAGAAGTGAAGACAAGTGAAGCTGAAGAGAAGACAAGAGAATGGTCAAACTTGATTTTTTTTTCAAAACTGCCCTTTGTGGGCATGTATTAAAAAATAAAAAATCAGCACCTTCATTTTTTGGTGCATGGTCATTCTTCTCGGTCCACATTTGGTTTACACCTAGTGAGGGGCCCAAAGGCTTTGTAAATTGATGTTTTAAGAAATCGGACCATGAAAGTTGGACCATGGAAAAAGGCCATCTTCCGTGGTCCAACTACATGGTCCATGGAAAAAGGCCATCTTCCGTGGTCCAACTACATGGTCCATGGAAAAAGGCCATCTTCCATGGTCCAACTACATGGTCCATGGTGTAAGGTAGAAATATCCAAACCGGTTAACCACCCTCTACCCGTGCACTAGACTGCCATCATAATAGTGAAGTGCCATTTCTGAAACCGATCATGGCGAGGCGGCAACTTCAATGCGTGTACACTTAGTGTAGCCAATGGGAGTCAAGTTTAATGTACTCATGAGTTAACTGGTTTAGGTGATGTTTTGTATGGAAATGCGGATTACCGTGTTCGGTGTAGGGAGAATCTAGTGAACGAGGAGGGGGTTTGACAACTTTCCACTTTGAAAAATTGTAGAATTTTTTTGTACAGGGCAAAAAAATATGAAACAACTTGCATTCTTCATGAATCCTTCTCGTCTATCTTGGGAAATTATCTCATGATTGTAAGACCATATCTTCAATGTGAATCACCTTATTTTCACGGGTTATGGCATTTCTACCTTAAACCGGCCCTAAGTTATATGAAAGGTGAAGAAGACACTCTGCCACCGTATTCAACACAGACACAAACTGAAAGCAAGCAGCAATTAGTACTCACTGTAAGTTCTCTTGCACATGGCCTCCAATCTTCAGTCACTGACATTTGCCATGATGTTGTGACTCCGATCCCTCCTCCTCCTCCAAGTGCAAAGTTGGTGATGCCATAAAGATCTGGCACAAATGTGAATGAATTGTGGACACTTATTGATCAATATGAAGCACTACTACTCAAGTAGTGTATGTGGGTGATACCTAGTTTCGTTATTTTCTCTTAGTCGGACACCGATATTTGATTGGGGGGTGTGGTTAGGTGAGGATCAATGGAACAAACAAACACCATAAAGACACATGATGTTGTTTGATAGAGATTGAATTGCGTCTTCAACTTTCATTAACTACTCCGCACTCAGTAGTGAACACAATTGGGAGGACATAGTATGTATTTGGTGAAGGGAACAACACACATGCACTTCCAGTAATCGTAACTAAGTTGGGGTAGGTCTGATTTTCAACATGGTTTTTGTTGATAATTCATCATAGATTTTGCTAATGCAATACAAGTTTGAAGAAAAGATGTTCTAGGCCGTTGGATTAGAACACAGTTTTTCTTTTCATCCAATTGGCAATTGCAAATCACAGAGATTTTTTCATTTCAAGTTTCATAATCATAGTTGAGATGTATAAGTTAGTGTTTTAGGAGCTCACATTGTGTTTTTTATTTATTTTTTATTTTTTGGAAGATCTCACAAACCCTCCCAATTGTGTTTATCATTGAATTTAGAATGATGTCCATATGTTGAACACACAATTCATATGCATTTCTAGTGTCCATTCTTAACTCCAAACCTTGTTGTATACCATTCAAAACACATGAGTCCAATTAAGAAGAGTGACCACATAAGGCCCACATACCTTAGGCAGTGTGCAACTCAAGTATTAGGCTCTTTTGATAACGGCAGGGGAAGCACAATAGCTGTATTGGCAATTGTGAATAACGTTTTATCATGTTCTAGATTATTTACATTTTTGCATGAATTTAAACATATGTCGAGCATTAAATTATGCATCCTTTGATAACCCGTGCCCCCCCCCCCCGCCCACCTCCCAAACCCAAAGTTCTACACCAACTCAATCTAACGCCTCCATAAACATCTATTGCCATGATTTTTACAAGACTCTCATGATCTTGAGATAGACGTAGACAAACTTGAAGACAAGGACCGTATATCTTGCTACAATTTATTGCCACCATCTAAAATGCCATCCAGGCGAGTGCCAATGACTTGCTAGCTGGAGTTAATATCAATAAAGAAACCATGTAAAGATTATTATGGAGCATGTGGTGTTATTAAGAGAGCACTTTCATACATAAAAAGAGGGTGCCCTCTTCATTTTGATCAATGAACGGGGAGAACCGACCACTAGTTACACATGAACCGGTTGAGTTTGAGAAATAACCTGTTGAAGTTCAAGACTTTAGGGAAATTACCGATCATTCTAGAGGAATCTATGGAATATACCTTGAATAAGTAAAGACAAACAGAAAGACCACAAAATGTAACCAATTGGATTTTAAAACACTGGGATTTTGACCGATTATGTCTAAAAATCTCCCCGGACACTGGTTTTTGATTCCTCTTTATTTACGTTGACTAATGTAGGAGGAGATGTGGTGGGGTGTAGTGATGATCTTTATGCTTCCGTTTCTTCTAAGGGAGGCCATGCTGTAACCAACGCCCTAAATATTGCACTAAAAAAATATCGATTTTGAGAATGTGACCCACATATTTATATTGATCTAGTTGTCATGTTGATTTTGGGTCATCTATCAATTATATTTTAAAACCTTATAACTTTTGCATATAGAATCTGCATAAGGGAAAGTTTGGTGCGTTGGAATCCCTTTCAAGTGCTAATAAGGGACATCTACAACTTCATCAATGTAATAATACCATACACACTCTTAACCACTTACAACGACGATTTAGCACCATCTGCCTTAGCTCTTTCTTTTCACAGAAGTCCCAGGGGGCCTCTCTCAAAAAGAGAAGCCAATGTGGAGCCACTTCATGTCTTCATTTGGTGAGCCCACTATTTTTTTTAAAGATAACTTAACTCACCCTCTAAATGCACTCATCCTCCAAAAATATTTATACATTCCAATTTTTGTTAGGCTATTTTACACAAAAGGAAATAAGTTAGCAGAATTTATAGCATTGTATGTTATATATAATGTACTTATGGACATTAAATAAATCCTAATATAGTTCTAAAAAAATATAAATTTATTACAAATATATTCCACCATGCCTTTTCTCACACATTGTTTCTACATAAAAGGCTAGTGAATTCCCTTAGGAAATTTCATGCCCATGGTCTTGCCCATTGCAAGGATCAATCTTCTTTGGTAGTGTGGGCAACAACCCGCACCAAAAATGTTACAAAATTGGCATTCAAGCTCATTGTGAGAGAAACACATCATCATGTCACTGAACTTTGACCACCTCTAGAATAGGCATATGAACTCCAAAGTTGGAAACTTAAATCCCCACCATAACATTATGTAACAAGCCCGGATTGACCTTCTCAAAAGAGCATCAAACTGGTGCGTGCCGGTTTGATGCTCTTTCAAGAGCAAAGGTGGCGTTAAGTTCGAGTTTTATGTAGGCTATTTTTAATCTATTTGGGTAGTTACTTTCAATGCTTAGAATTAATTATGTTGGTTTCTAGGACAAAACTAATGTCAAGTGGTGGTAAAGGTTCTAATCTAGGCTAAATTACAATCTAAACAAATCTAAATAGCTATAAAGCAACGGAAAAGTTGATGAGGTCAAAAAGGTCGTTGCACTTTTTGGAAAAGTCTCCCGACACCTGCATTGGAAACCTCTTTGATACCTTTTTGAAGCTTCTATATTTGATTAATTATCCATTCATTCACCCTTGCTTTGCAAGCTTTTCCCTTCTTGTTGAGCTCGGGGAGATCACTCCATTGTCAAGTTGAACACCACGTGTGAACAAAGTTTGCTACCCCTATATTACATGCCATAGATAATTTTAAAATTTATGATATTTTTTCTGCATGTACATAACCATTGATAGTATCTTTTGTATATTTTTTTGAAATTTTTAGTCATCTTCATTTTTTGTAGTAATTTTTTTAGCCCAATTCTGCGTCATTCTAGTTAGAAACGACATGTTTTATAAAAAAAACAAATCATCAAATTTAGTTATCTTTTTTTACTATATAATAGATACCGTGCATATCTACTCATGAAAAAAAATTGATAAAATTTTGACCCATTTTGGTGATGCTTTATGTAAAAAGTAGGATTTTTTAGATGTAAAGTGTTCGCACGTGGTTGTTCAACTTTACAAGGGAGTGATCTCCCCGAGTTGTTGAGGTAAATTTGTGGATACTCAAAGGGTACCCTCCTAGCATTGCTACTTAATGTTACGACAATGTGTATCCCAAATATATTTAAATTTCTATTAAAATTGAACTCCCTCATCTCACCCGTCATCAATTTTAGAAAGAATAAGAATTTCACTATCTACCCCAACTTGAGAACTCCAACTTTGTGATTGTTGGATCTTCTCATATTTTGGTGAAACAAGAAGAGTCTTCTTCACATATCCCATGGCAATAAAGGGTTAAGGTAGCCTTGGAGGGAGATGTAGTGGCAGTGGTGGTAATGCAGGGCGGCCTCAAGCCAATGTGACACTATTTACTTTAGGTCCCACATAAGCATATCATTATTCAACCATGTCCACTTGCTTTGACGTAAGATTGTTGTTGCTTACCGCACCTCAAATCATAGACTTGCCATTGAAATTGGATGGTGGTCAACTATCCCTATCTCTAGAGATAATAGATGTCACTTTCGCTCTTATAATGTAGTTGAAAATGAGTGACACTTTGTGTTGCAGTGTACCTTATATAACTCCATTAGCTCAGTGAGTTTCAATCACTATGTAAGATTGTAGTATTAGGGACTCTCAAGTCTTTCTTTCAATTGGACCCTCAAGGTGACCTTAAGTTGATATTAGCCTCTATCTCACAGAGATACGCACTCCATCCACTCAAGGGAATCATCCGGTTTGACATCATCTTGTTGTGCTTTTGATCCCATAAGCACTTTTTGTTTTTGGACTTTAAAATCAATTCCATCTCATTTCACATGACAAAGAATAGTATCCGGGAGGTTGTACTAGGCTTAGAAATGGGAGTGAATAGTGATCTCTTAACCCTTAATTTCCAAGAAGAATTTTGTTGTTTGGGTAATTACCTTTGCCCATTCATACCGGTGTACACATGTATGACATATATAATCCTTTGAATTGGGACACATGGATGGTTGAATTTTGTGTGAACAATCCTAACTTTACAAAGATGCCATCCATTTGGTGTGACCCACCAATCAATGTACATATGTTCTATATTACACTGTTGAATTTGGATGATGTTTTAAAAGAAAATTTAGGGAATATTGGGCTTGGGCTTGTGATTGTAAACCCCTCAAGGCCAAGATGGTCATTTTTGTCAGGACAACCACCTTTGCCCGACCATACCAACGTTATTGACATGCGAACAATTGAACATTCATGTGAACTCTCATGACTCTACGAAGACGCCATATGTATGGTCAGATCTATCATAAGAAACGCCAAATTTCTTCAATTAATTGCTGAATTGGATTGAATTATTTTAGACGATTTTGGGGAGATGTGAGCTCGGGACTTCAAGGTTAAGATTGGTACAAAACTCCCAGTTCGGTGCTGCTCCAATATAAGGTAGAAATACCATAACCCGTGAAAATAGGTGATTCGCATTGAAGATATGGTCTTACAATCATGAGATAATTTTCAAGATAGATGAGAAGGATTCATGAAGAATGCAAATTGTTTCATATTTTTCTGCCCTGTACAAAAAATGCTACAATTTTTCAAAGTGGAAAGTTGTCCAACCCTCTACTCGTTCACTAGATTCTCCCTACACCGAACACGGTAATCCGCGTTTCCATACAAAACATCACCTAAACCAGTTAACTCATGAGTACATTAAACTTGACTCCCATTGGCTACACTAAGTGTACACGCATTGAAGTTGCTGCCTCGCCATGATCAGTTTCAGAGATGGCACTTCACCATTATGACGGCGGTCTAGTGCACGGCTAGAGGGTGGTTAACGGGTTATGATATTTCTACCTTACTTCAAGGCTGGTGATCAGTGATCGGAGAGAATTTTGGGCATAATTAACCGGTTGAGATCCTAGTGTTTGCAAGTCCAACCGGTTACATGTTGACATCCTCCGGTTTTCCTTTATTAAATTGGGGTATATTCTATAAATTCCTCTAAAATGATTGGTAATTTTCCTGCAGTCTTGAACTTCAACCAGTTATTTCTCAAACTCAACCGGTTCATTTGTAACTAACTGCCTGTTCTCCCTATCATTGCTGGTGATCTATCTACCAACAATGATCCTTTGGCATTATTCAAAAACTCCATCACTTCCACATTGAATATGACACGGACTTGAAGATGACTCTGGAGTCTGCTGCCGGGGCTTACACCTAAGTTAGCAGCTGCACGTTCTCTTTGGAAGTACCTTTAGTACTTTCGATCTCTATACTAGCTACCTAAATTAATTGATGTCCGATCTGCACGCAACGGCTGGGACCTTCATTCTCATTATGAGGAGGCACCCATGCATCCCTGCAGTACTGTAATTGCAGGTAAGCTATATACTGCAAAATCCATCACTTTAAACACTGAGTACACACATCTACTTTGACTATATTGATGAACTCTTAGGTGTTTCTTATTAGCGATTGAAAGGGGATTCCAACGCACCAAAATATGTCTTATTTGAAATATGGATGCAAAAGTTGTAGGAATTCAAAGTTTTATGGGTAGGTGATCTAAAACTGACACCAACGCCAGAGCCTGATGTCAAGGTAGTGGACACTCATGATTAATACGGTTGTCCTTTAATTCAACTGGACTTTTGGTCGGGAATTGATTGTTTTGCATACAACATTTTCATTTTGGGTGAGTATGTTTGGAGTCAAATGAGTTTGGCCCTCAATGATTCACCAATATAGGATGTTCTAATTCGTTGAAACGGCCACCGCACTGACTCCAAACGTGCACTGAAACTTACCATACATGGAAAGTTTGTATGCAAAACAACCAACTCCCGACCAAATTTCTGCTTGAATTCAAGGATAACTCTAATATGTACTTATTGTTGTGGTTGATTTTAGGGTGTTGGGTTGAGCACCATCTACTTACCTGCAGTACCGCAAGGTGGCAACTACCTTCAACACGCGGTAGTCATAAGCAATAATAAGGTAACATATCATGCAGATGTAGCATGCTACAATGTTACACGATTTATGGTATTTTGTGTCACTTACTATTTGAAATTTCTCAATGCAATAACTTCTTACTCTAGGGTCCATTTTTTTACTCGCGAAGGTTGCATAGGTTGTTCAGACATTACATAACTTAAATGACATTGCTTGGTAAAATATTATATTGTCAACAAATAGTTATAGCATTGTGTAGTCTGAATAATAAGGTATACTACACTAAATATGATATTTAGTGTCAAATGGTATTTAATGTCACTATGGTAACTTTTTGGATGACACTTATGATAAATTTGCAAATAATGGCATGGATGATGGATGAGTTCATCCATTGTCCAAAACCCTACCTTCTATTGTCAGCAACTTGTGATGAAATATTGTCAATGATGATTGAAATTTGGATGAAAATTCACTTAGTAAGCGACAACAATTGCAACACGATAAATCTATAATCCCCCAACAAATTTACAAGGAATGACAAATAATGGTGGGTTAACATTTAGTGTTGGTGAAACATACCGTGGTTTACAATTGGTATTGAGCAAGACAATGAGAATTGGAGACACTGAATATGATATTTAGTGTAGATACCATGAACGGTGTAGTATCAATCTTCAATCTCTTGCCATGTTAATTAAATGCAAGTAAACCAAATGCAAGGAGTCAACTATGGGGCTCAGTCAGTCGGCCGAGACTGATCAGTTTGCAATTAATTAGTCAACATTTGAGAGGCTCATCTCTAAACATCAGCTTATAAGTTGTGAGTGATAACAACATAATCATCGAGGCACTAGGGTAAAGTAGATGTGCCTTAGATGGATACTTTTCTCAATGCACCCACTTCTCGTAGGATATGAAACACGCATTTGATTAGTGCAAGATGTTTAGCAATCCAAATCGTGCACATAGCCATTTGCCTCATATTTTTTGGAGCTCATATGAATTTCTTATGCATTATTTAACAAAGTGGAGATTCTCGTGCTCATTTAATGGTCATACAAGTTCCCCCCAATCACGTTGATTGCTGCACCTAGAGTGGTATAGCTTATTTTGAGTAGAATGTAGTCCAATCTCATTTAAACACATGTCTTTTTGGTGTCCACTCTTGAACCACCTACCACTCAAACATAGGTGTCCATATTCTTGCTATGTTGGAATGAGGTATGTCTACTTTAATGTGGTTAGAAGGTAGAAAAACAAAAAAAAACAGTGAATGACCACTATTGGTGCACTAGACTAGGGGTAGAATGGTTATTGTGTGGACCCAAAATGGTTAATTGTTAAAGTGGTGACCCGAAAAGGATGCAATGATAGGTGGGATGCAGTGATTGGCCGGATAGGTGTTGTTCCAAACCACTTGTGATCACTTTTGAGTGCCATTGAGTTAACCGTTTTGTGTGCATTCGTATGCAGAGTGAAATATTTTGAAGCTCAAATTAGGGAGACTCTACTATACAAGTAGAGGGTTTGACTTACTTGCCTCTTTTGGGAAAAATTCAGTGATTATATTCATGGAATGAAACAACTTTGCATTCCTCTACTCCACCTCTGAAAAATATTGCACAAATTTCAAGCCACTCTTTCTGGCCGAATCAGTTTATTGTCACCGTGTTCCGTCTATCTACGGTAGACGATGGATTCGCCATCATAAGTTTGGGTGTCTGTCTGGGCAGTTGGTGGGGCTGATTATCCAAGTGATCACCATGGGCAAGTATGAATAATGCTGGACAGGGAGATTTGCACATCTAAGTGCAGTCCATGTGGAACAAATCCATGATTCTTGATTTTTGGGTTATAAGAGTTCAAGTATCACTACACATATACCCCGTGATGGATCAGTCTATACAGTATGTGCTGCAAGTTCTGTATGCAGGGAGAAGCACTTGCTCAGAACAGTGTAATTATGTTTCGTGGTTCTATGAGTGGAAGACTTCATTGCAACATAGTGACGGTGGTATATTCATGAGCGTTTGTTCAGCTGATGATGGGTTTGCAAGGGCACGCATTTGTCCTGATTTGAGGAAAACAATAAACCCTCGAACCATGTTCATATACTGATGGTAATGTGAGCCCGTAGTTAATCAAATAGCGAGGCGGGTCACAATGAGGCTGGTGATTGTGATGATAGGCGGTGGTCGGATTAGGAGAGGAAGTGGCTGCGGCGCAGGGATTCAGGCGGTGATGTTGCACATTTGGATCACAAGTTTATACCTAAATATCGTATGTTTCCATCTATATGAAGGAGCTGCTGCTTCCGACACTGCCGGGTTGCCTAATACTAGTAATTATGTGCGACCTCCGGCGGGTCACAATGTAATGCCGGTGCAAATGCTTGCTGGCCTTGCACAAGCGACTGAACCCGATCAGGTATTACCTATTACATTCTCAGTATGCGATTTTACGTTGATTCATTCTTCTGGGTTTGGGTAAGGCTATGTGAATCACATTCAGAAGTTATACTCATCTGTGTACATGGCCATTACTATTTACATTCTGAGTATGCGATTTCATCACGGTATTTCTTGTAGGTTTAGGTGAGGCTATGTCGATGATCCCGGATATTGGAGCTTGCTGTCAATTCCAAGTAGCTAGCCTATTCTCGGAGGTGAGGAAGATTGTGTGAATCCTATAATAGAAGTAGGGAAATTGCTCTCGGACCACCCCATATTAGAAGCGGTGAATGACATTCAAGAGATATCTTGATGATCTGTGTATGTCATGGTCAGTACTGACATTCTCAGTATGCAATTTCACTTTGATTCTTGTTTGGGAGTAGGGGCTATGGTCTCGGATGGAATTTTCTGCTAACTATTCCAAGTAGTCCATTCTCGGAGGTGAGAAGGATTGATGGATCCTATGTAAGAAGTAGGGAATTTCTCTTGGATGATCACCTGTAAGAAGCTGTGAGTCATAATCAAAAGATATATTGGTCTCTGTACATGCCCATGGAATCGTCGACTATGTTGTAATTTATGACAGTCTTGATGATGTATGATGTCATCGAACATAGTCTACAGACGAAATGAAAACCTTAGAAGGTTTAAACGACATGCTGCATCTGCAGTGCAGTTTTTACCCCAAGAGCTGCGACAGTATGAAACTAAACGAAATTTTGCTTTGGTGCTAAAACACTTTTCGAATTCTGGCGGCATGAGCAAGGTGTCAATATTTTATATGAGCAGGATGAGCAGGATTGTATTATAAGTTGTATTGCGGTGCAGGGATATATCTTCCCAGTGCTCGATCACCGAAGAATTTCACTAATGGGTTTTATACCGAGTGTAATGTCACTGTTTGAGACATTATCAACACAGACATGCCTTCTAGGTGGAAATCACATATCAATGTCTATCCCGTGACAATTCTAGCGACATTACCGGCAAGAATGAATGTCAGTTGTTGACAAATACTAATGTTATTCTGGGGTCTTTCTCGAAACCAGAATCGTGGGAGTTGATATTATAGTGAGAGATCCATCCACGCGCGCATCAAGATGCAACAATCAATTAATAACTCTTGTCTCAGGTGCATGTGTCATTGGCAGGGCCGAAGCATATGAAAGTGTCATGGATGGCCTACGACAGCGATGTCACCTCCACAGTGGAATATGGCACCGAAGCAGGCAACCTTGGGGAGATTAGCACCATGGGTGTCACCAAAACCTACAGATTCTTGTGGTACAGTTCAGGATGGATGCACCATGTGGTGTTGGGACCTCTTCGAGACAGCACGACCTACTTCTATCGATGCGGTGGATTCGGTCCAGTGTTGAACTTCACCACGCCTCCCCCTCCCGGACCCAATGTTTCTGTCAAGTTTGCTGTTGTAGGTAATTGCTCATAGCTCATGATCTCTGACCCCCAAAAATGTGGATGCATTTACTTATCCCCATGCACATTTTTTAATTATATGTCAGGCTTGCAATTGTGAAATGGTGCCATTAAAGAACTGCATGCGGTCCGATTGGAACTCTGCAGACATCAGTGAAGGGCTAGGGTTATGGCTGATAGTCTGCATAGATATTGACACTTTGCTACGAACTGGGATCAAGAGAGTGAATTATTCTTGTGTGGCACAAGCGATTTAGGGTTCGAAGATTATGTCGTTGTAGGTTGGTCATGACTGATCATCTTAGAACCTTCAAAATGTGGATACATTTACTATCCCCATTTACAATTCCTTCTATGTCCTTGCAATTGAGCAATGGCGCCATTATTAGAGGACTGCGGGGTGGTCGAAAGTCTGCAGACATCCATGAAGGGGGTTATGGTTGATACTCTGCATTACCATAGGTATTGAAACTTTGCTACAAACTAGGATCAAGAGAGTGAAACGTTGTTGTTTGCCATAGATGACACTAATTTGCTACGACCTGGGATTAAGAAAGTGATTGTTATGTGGCACAGGTGATTTAGTAAAATGTAAATGCACTTCCTTGCATGTACTTGTAATTGTGATGAAATGGCAGTAGAGGACTGCAGTCCGAAATTCTGCAGACATCGATGAAGGACCGGGGTTAATTTGGTGCAAAGTCATCTGCACCATGGATGACACTAATTATTTTCTACGAATGACTGGGATTAAGAACGTGATTGTGTTGTGTGGCACTGGTGATCTAGTAGAATGTAGATGCGTTCACCCTATGCACTTTACTTCTATCTCCTTGTAATGTGATGAAATACCAATCGAGGACCGCGGTCCGAAACTCTGCAGACATCAATGAAGGGCTGGGGTTAATTGGTTGAAAGTCATCTGCACCATAGATGGCACTCATTGCTACGAATCAATGGGGTTAAGGTTAGGGGTTTAAGTTTAAGGTAAAAGTGCGTGGGGTGAGTGCATTTAGTAAGATGTGGTTGTACTCACCCCATGTACTTTGCTTCTATCTCCTGGTTATGTCATCTGCACCAGAGCAAAACACCAATTTGCTACGAATTACTGGGATTGAGAATGTGACTGTATTTGTGTGGCACATATGATTTAGGTGAAATGTGGATACATACATACACCCTTCTATCTCTTTGTAATATCCTGATCTGCCAATAGAGGACTGTGGTGCGAAACCCTGCAGACATCATCCGGGTGTGGGGTTAATTTGGTTGAAATTAGTCATCTGCACCATAGATAGAGGACACAAATTTGCTACAAAATTTGCTGGAATGGATTAAGAACGTGACTGGATTTGTTGTATGGCACAGGTGATTTAGGGCAAACAAACTGGACTGCTTCCACATTGCAGCATGTTGCAAACTACGACTACGATGTGCTTCTGCTTGCGGGGGACTTGTCGTATGCTGACTACATGCAGCCAATGTGGGATACATTCGGGAAGTTAGTGTCTCCGTATGCGAGTTACAAGCCCTGGATGGTAACCCAGGGGAATCATGATGTGGAGAACATTCCCCTGCTCGTCAACAGCTTCCAATCCTACAACACCCGGTGGAACATGCCCTACCTCGAGAGTGGATCCACTTCCAATCTCTATTACTCATTTGAAGTTGCCAATGTCCATGTGCTTATGCTTGGCTCCTACACCAACTTCGGTCCGAATTCTGCCCAGTACAAGTGGCTTCAGGTACTTGTCTTTTCTTAGTTGACTTGATGCCTATGATCATCTGCTCCTGTAATTTTTTCCAAATTCATGGACTGCTTCCTCATTGCAATGACCCTAAATCCTATCAGATGGCCACTTGTTTTTGTTGTCTTCTTCATCTTCCTGGGATATTATATAGAGATATCCCCTAAGTCAACATGAGTTTTGGTCTGGAGTTGGTTGTTTTGCATACAACACCTTCCATGTTCGGTAAGTACATGTGGCTTCAGGTTGTTTTTTCTTAGCCGACATGCCTATGATCATCTGCGGGGTCAATTTTTTCCAAATTCATGGACTGTTTGGACCTCATTGCAATGACTCTAAATCCTATCTTGTGGTCACTTGTTTCTGTCGTCTAAGGTCTTGTTCGTCTTCCTGGGATATAAGAGTTATCCTCTAACTCTAACATTAGTTTTGGTCGGGAGTTGGTTGTTTTGCATACAGAACCTTCCATGTTCGGTTATTTTTTGCAGTGCATGCTTGGAGGTGGTAGTGTGGAGGGCAAACAAAGAACATTCTTCATTGGTTTTTTGAGGGTTGAACTCTTGGCATACCAGTATGTCCTAAGATGAGTCTGGCCCTCAATGAACTGAAATAGGTTGCTCTTATTCAATTTCAAATGCTACCTCCCGAGCATCTACCACAAGTGGAAAGAAATCATTGATATGATATGTAAAAAAACCAGTGGAAAATCATAGGGGGAACAACCAACTCCCGGCAAAAGTCCCATTTGAGTTAAAAGGATTGGGTTATTTGCTCCAAATTCTTATTATCCCAGGAAGTACATTATGGTATGCAGTCACGCAGGATTGGGGTATTGTTGCAGATTCTTATTATCCCAGAATCAACATATAAGTATAACTTAGTCTCTGATGCTACGTGCAGGACATATTGATAGTTGCTAGGGCTGACGGATCAATCCATGACTTGGGGATGCATGACAGGCGGATTTGGAGAAGGTGGACAGGACAAAGACGCCGTGGCTGGTGGCCGTTCTTCACGCACCTTGGTATAACAGCAACTCTGCACATCAGGGAGAAGGTGACAAAATGATGGGAGCCATGGAGACTCTTCTCTACAATGCTGCTGTGGACATTGTGTTTGCTGGACACATTCATGCCTACGAGCGTTCGGTACTTATTCTGATACTTTCTGCACAAGAAACACAGCTCTAATGTTTTAAGATTTTGATCTGCATTGAAATGTAGATATTCTTGATGTGTCAGCATATTATGGGTAAGGTAGATGGGCCTTACTTGGTTACTTTTTGCTGTTTTTTACCTTATACTACTCAGAGTCGCAAGGTTGCAATTCCTGTGCGTCTGCAAATGTATCTGAAGAAGCCAGCAGCAATCCCAGAAAAATTCTGGAGCTTATCTCGAACTGTTATAAATCATCAAAGGCCACTCCACGGGCAGCCATAAGAATGTCACATAGGTAACCCCCATATTATGTTGATTATTGAGCCTAAAATGACTAACAAATTTTGAGCACGTAGTCCAGTCTCTTTTAACACGTCTTTCTGGTGTCCGTTCTTAGATCTATACCTAGCCACCCACCACTCAAATATAGGTGTCCGATTAAAGATAAGTAACCAAATTAGGCCTGCTTACCTTATAGGCATAAATTTGAGTGCTACCCAAGATTGGTGCAATGCTTTTTCTGCTTGGAAAGTGTGGTAGAATCAATCTGAAGGGAGGTAACAAGCACTTCTGGACCTGACGAATTTGGAAGAAATTTCACCTGATTGAAGTCAGGTGAAAGTTTGCAGCTTGTCGCTTCAGTACTCATCAAGTGGTCGGCTATTTGTGATTGCCACTATTTGTCAATAGGGTTTTAGGTCTTACCAGATTGCAAGTGGTAACCTGCGTGATCTGTAGTATAGATGTCGAGCTAACTAGCAATTGATTTTGAGCTATCAACAGGGTCGAGTGTACTTGAAAAAGTCGAATCCATGCGGCATGTTACACCTCACAGTTGGTGACGGCGGAAATCGCGAAGGTCTTGCCACAACGTAAGTCCTATTCAAAATGTGCACACCTTCATTTAACTAATTTCATGCATTCGTGTAATAGAAATCCTGACACTTCCTACCCAAAATGTGACACTGATTGATGAAGGTTGTGGTGTGGTGTTTGCAGGTGGCTAGATCCGCAACCACCGTGGTCTCTCAAGCGCGAGTCAAGCTTTGGATTCGGGCAGCTCAATTTGGTGAATGCCACACATGCGCATTGGAGCTGGCACAGGAATCAAGATGTGGAGGAATTCATGGCCGACGAGATCTGGATCACCAGCCTGACAATGGGGACACAATGTGCACAGAAAAAGAAAGAAAGGTGACTCCAATGTTGCCACTGGCGTGAATTATGGTGTTGCTTCATCTTCGAGTTGGTCTAACTTGTATGAGTATTCCCAGAACATGTATCAGTTAGAGGGCCACTGAAGAATACTGCTGCCTTTCAAAGATGAACACCTTGAGCTTGTGTGGACAAGCCGGATCTCATAAGGGCAAGCCCCTAGGTTCCCTGACATGGTTGGTTGAAAGGATCCAGCTCATTCAGATACCCCTTAATGATTGGGTGTGACCACAGGTGGTAGGGTGCACTGGAAATCAACTGCTAGGAAAGTCACCCATCCAAGTACTATTTCGGAGTTCCCATGGGGATCCGAATTAAGGCCTTGGGTTTGAGCCACCCTCCAATGTGCATAAAACTTATGAGGCATCTGACATTCAGACTGCCTTGTAACATGGTCATGATTCAACTATTGTAGAGGTAGTCATTGGGCGGCAAAATATACTTACACAAAAGAATAGAATGCACGACTGCTGCCCTGCCTTCTACAAGGAGGCATCTCTTCTGTCATATACAACAATAAACTGTAGTCTGTCATAAATGCACACTAGAGAGTTTAGGTTCTAAGCAATGCAGCTGACTTTGAAAACATTAACCTACGTTAATTTCTTGATTTGATAAGCCTTATGCTACATTCCCTCAATGCAATTTGCCAGCATAAATTCCTTAATGGGATAATTTCAGGATTGGGTAAACCCTGTTGTGTACAATTTGAGTGTGATGAGATGCTGTATCAATGCACATCTGCACATTAAATGCGAAAATGTTGGAGCTCATTAGCTTCTCTTTAACCTGGAAAGGGTTACCTGGCCTGTTATTGATCATATTTGCCCTAACATAGCTTTGATTAGCAGGATAAGGACCAAGGTGTGGCAGGTTGAACAGTGTTTGATTCAACAGCCAGGTCTGAAAGAGACCCCTTTGTGGCCAATAATTTGGTTAAGCTTATTACATGTGTTTGTGCATTGTACAAAAAAGTTTGAGAATCCAGGGAACCGCAATCAATCTCATCTTCTATGCTCACAAGAAATTTGACATTGAGTGATGTAACAAAAGTAACTTTGATCCATGACTTTCTTGTATGCACATGTGAGCTGTTTTTGCAGGCATGAATACTGCAAGATTCATGTACATTGTTGTGTCTCTAAGGTATGTGGTCCTTTCATGGTCACGTTTTTTAAAACAGAAAGCTATATTTGAGGGTTGTGCGGTTTAGGTGTGGAACTAAGAATAGACACCAAAAAGACGTGTTTAAAAGAGATCGGGCTATGTGCTCAATATATGTTAATCATTCTAGGCTCAATGGTCAAGATAATTGGGGGGGACATATATGACCATTTAATGTCTACAAGAATCTTCACTTTGACAATGATAAAGATATTTATATGAGCTCCGAAAACTACGAGGAAATGACTATGGCCACAATTTGGTTTTGCCAATCATCTCGTACTAATACTAGGTTCCATATCCTACAAGATGTAGGTTGCAGAGCTGAAAGCACCTGTTTAACACCCACTTACCTTAAACATCAGCAAACCATTTGTAGTATTTGGCATCAAGAACTACTTGTCGAACTGAGGAAATGCATCCTAGGAACCCTACTAGGCTAAACATTACGACAATGCTCCAGTGGAGCCAGAATCTGGGTGTTCGCGGTGAGGGCCCAAAGGTGACTGCATAAAGTAGGAAGGGAAGAACAAAATCTAGTGGTGTGAAGCCAAAGGAACCGATGACGGCGTTAATGTCGCCAAAAAATGGAAGTGCTGCAGAAATGAAGGTGGCCAGCACAACATATGACGATCGCAAGAGAATCCGTGGAACAAGATTTCGCATGGAAAATTTCCCCTCTTTTACATCGGAGGAGTGACCTTCGAATATCTCAAATGTTGGTTGCGAGTAGACCTGCATGCACCCATCGGCATCAATTTCATGCTCAAACCTTATGTAAGGTAAGTGAGCCTAAAACGGACACACCCACTTCTCCTAGCATATTAAACAGGTGATTACCACAAGATGATTAGCAATTCCAAGCTGAGGTCATGGCCATTTTCCTTATAATTTTTGGAGCTCTTATAAAAATCTAATTTAATATCAAAATGAAGATTCTCTTTCTTAGATGTTCATACAGATCAACCCAAGTATGTTAACTACTGAACCTAAAATAGAGCTCAAATTTTGAGAACGTAGTCCAATCTCTTTTCTAAAAATGTCATTTTGGTGTCCGCTCTTAGATCCACACCAAACCCCACACCACTCAAATACAGGTGTCTGATTAAGATAAGTAACTCAAGTAGGACCGCTTACCTTACTATGACCTTGGACTGCTACGTCAGATTGACACTGGGATTATTTTTGCAATGAAAACCTAGTGGTCAACTATGAGGTTGTAATTACCAGCACAGGAATTGAGATTGTGAGGCTCAATATTGTAGCAGGTGTTGAAACAAGGTGGCTGGGAGTGAGAGTTTCGACCTTCAAAACTGCATCAGGATGTGACTCGACAACTGGAAGTGATACTAAGGTAAATGACCCTAATTTGGTTACTTATCTCAATCGGATACCTATATTTGAGTGGTGGGCTGTTAGGTGTGGATCTAAGAATGGACATCAAAAAGACATCATGTTTTTAAATGAGATTGGAGTACATGCTCAAAAGTTGTTAACCATTCTAGGCTCAACACTCACCATAATTGGGGAGGAAAGGAGGGGGGGGGACTACCTAGTCATTTTATGCCTCTGGCACTTTTGACTTTGAAAAATCATAGCTGCAACAAGGGATATCAGATAATTCCATGGATTGTTGCTATTATCGCATATCACATTTGCGGAGCCAAGAAAAATCCTAACTCTGAGAATGATGACAAACAACAAAGACTAAGCGTTTAATACACATTTACTTTATCATGATAACATGAAATGCTTACCAGTGCTACAGCAAATAGCTGGGCAAGAACAAATATGTTGGCCAGATAGATGAGCCAGTTTGGAACCAGTGAAGGGGTATCTCTCGGTGCAAGGTTGGTGAGTATATAGCCTGCTGCTTGGTTACCAAACGCCCAGTACCCCGAAATTGCGACTGAGAAGAATGTTGTCACTACCACTGCATAGCAGATTAGAAGGCCCTTGAACATTTTCTTTCCAACTGGTGGAGCCAAGGTTGCCTGAAATTGTAAAATATTGGCAGTGTAAGGATTCACTTGTAAAATGTTCTGCATGTAACGATTATATCATCTGTAACAAACTTTCAATCTTGTGGAGTGGGAATGAAGCATAAGTTTGCAGAAAGCCGCACAAACCCAGATCAAAACATCAAGTGACCCACCAAAAGTGGCATATAAGATCCAAAGGAGAAAGATGACTCCGATTGTGCCACTAGAGTGAATTATGGTGTTGCTTTATCTTTGAGTTGGTCTAAGTCTGTATGTAATCCATCCCGAACGAGCATCACAAGAATTAGTGGGCCCCAAAGACTACTGCCTCCTTTCAAAGGTGAACACCTTGAACATGGCCAAACAATGAACCTATCTCCCCCAAGGGCAAGCCATTGGTTCCCACATGGTTGGTATCCAGCTCACCCAGATACCCCCATTATGATTGGGTGGACCATAGGTTGTAGGGTGCACCAAAAATCAAAGTGCTAGGAAGGTCACCCATCTGAGCACTGTTCTAGTCACCTCAGAATTCCCATGGGATCCTGGTTAAGGTCTTGAGTTTAAGCCACCCTTAAGATCCAAATCCACATACTAAGTAATCACCAGACTTCAGCAGTTTGGTTCACAAACCAAGGGGGTTTAGATATTGCACCTGTATCTCTGGAATGATGCCATTACCAAATGTTGTGGTGATGATGGCAAGAGAATCGAAAACACCAAAAACCTTGGAAGCAGGAGTGCCCACAACGGAATAGTCTTTTTCTGGTGCTTGACTCGAATTACCTGCCAATATCTAATGGGGATTATGATTATCTCAATAGGTTACAAGTCCAAAGCAGTCATGGACGCTGAAACACTGCAAAGTTTGAAAGCAAACCATGATTTGGGATGGCTTCTGACAACTTCTTTTGCAAAGCTGATTTCTTATTTCAAAGCTTCCACAATCGGTTATGGAACAAGTTCATAGTCCCAAAGTTGCAAAAAACACTACCTATTTCCCCTTCGTCACAACATAACACAAATCATAACTCTTCAAGGTATCATGGATACTGGGAAAGTGCTTCTGTACCTGCATAAATGCAGCCCCCCACCACACAAATAGTGTAGCCCAGACAGAACAACAAAGATGCCAGGTTGATGTAGCGCAGTGAATGAAATGATGGCAATTGGGAGAGAACTAGCATGACAATCCCAAACAACACAACGAACTCATAGAGTGGTCTTGTGCTATGTGGTTCATAGATGCCATATATCAACTACAAAATCCAAACCAATGTAAGGTAAGAACATACTGAATTGTTTTTGCAAAATTATTGCTAAGAAATGTTTGATTGCAAATTTTTTTCAATTCTTGGTGTAGAGTTCAAGTAAGCAAAAGATTGATGACACATGGGATGGGAAAATCAGAAGAACTGCACTCACAAGTGAAATACTTTGTTCCTAAAGAAGGAAGTGATTCACGAAGTTTACCTAAATAATCAGACACTTCAAATGGCATTGCAATGCCCTTCTCATGTTTAATATCTGCTTTCAGTAATACGAAAGGGGTTTCAGTCGGGTAATCACCTTCATACTTTGACCGCCAATTATCCCACTGCCTATGACAGTGCCCAAGCATACAACAATTTGAATTATTGCTATAGCATAGTAGCCCCAATACCCTGCCAAATTAAACAGTTGGAAATCTCAGTCTTGTTAGTTCACGAGTACACTGCCACAGGATGTGTCTACACTCTATGTTTTGAATTGAAAAAAGGATTCTTCCTATTTGTGAGTGCAAGTTTGAGAATGCGAAATTACGTACCAAATATATATCTGCCCAAATCGCGGAAGCGGAGGAATCGGTGGCCCTGGTGGTCAGCATACTCCAGGACTTGTGAGATAATTGTGTACGCATAAAATGAGACACCTGCACAAACAACAAGTGCCAAAATTCCAGCCACCCATCCCAAATCGCGCAGAGCAAATGGCAAGCTTAGAAGTGCGGGTGCGGCTATTGATGTTGTCAAATGAAAGCCAGCATGTTTCCAGGTCCCTGTTTCACATCCCAAGCAGAAACAGTCAGAAAACATACTGCAACCAATGGCAGGGTGACACGTGTTCATTTTGAACAGCCATGGTAAGGTCATAATTAGAGGTGATAATCTGCCTCCTCGTGTCCAATCAGGAATAATAGACATGTCCATGAAATCAATTGGCCTAAACACTATGTCCTGATTAGAAATTCCAACTTCTTACAACACTATGGAGACACATAATTATGGAGATGCAGGGGTCCCAACACAAGATGGGTGTTTTCTCAGGAGTGGAGAAATAAAACAATCTCCTATTGGTCATTGCTTCATATAAACCTTGTGAACTATGGGGAGAAAGCACCGATTGCAGGTGAACTTGAATCACATGTGGATATTTGCATGTAGTGAGTAGGCATTCGAATAATTTCCAAGTAGGTTAGTCACCACAACACTTAAATGCTTGAGAAATGGAAGGTTGGTGCCAAGTAGGTTAGTCACTAGAACACTCGGATGTGTGAGAATAGCACACTTATAAGAGAGCATCAACCTTGTTCAAGAGGATAATCTTTTCCTTTGCACTTGAGCCATGTGACCAAGGAAAAGGTACTTCGCTTTTGTCAAGATGTGGATCCCTTGTTTTTCTTTGCCCTTTTGCTAAATCTTTTTGGCATGAGAAAGGGATTTTATCATTGCCAATAGAGTTATCCTCTAACTCAACATGAATTCTGGTCAAGAGTTGGTTGTTATGATACAACACCTTCCATATTCGGTAAGTACTTGGTTGCATGCTTGGAGGTTTGAATGAAGGACATTCTATATTGGTCTATTCAGTGTCGAACTCATTTTGGCATGCCAAGAGGTGCTAAAATCAGTTTGGCCCTCAATGGACCTCATAAAATAAGGTTGCTCTTCATTTGGATTCAGAGACTACCTCTAAGCATGGAGCACCAGTGGACAGAAATTCTTGACATTGTATACACAACAACCAATAGGAAATCAGAGGGGACCAACTCATGACAAAAAACCCCATTGAGTTGAAGGATAACTCTACTGAATCAAGCCCATTTTCCTTCATAAAACAACTGGCAAAATGTACAAGACACTTGGACGCAAAATAAATAGGCCAAAGGTGAGGAAGAAATTTGTGAACCTTTGGACTCCAGAACAAACAAAGCTCCTCCATCAGTATTCTCTGGTGCAATCTCAGTTAGTGATGATGCGTTCCCATCACCTTCCAATGAGAAATTTTGCAGTTTTGTGTATCCCAGTCCTTTCATCTTGTGTTGCTTCGGAATGGTATTTTGCATCCTCAATATTGCACCTTTTGCATAGTTACTGACCACAAAATTGGTGAGGTTGGGCCAACATTCTGAAAGGATAGGAACAGCAATCCTGAAAAGATCGTACAAAGTTCCTCAATGTCCAGACCAGTATTGGACTGATAGGTATATAGGTGCATGCAAGGTATCAAATACACAATATCAATAATTGTATTAAAGAACCTAACTGACCAATATCAAACTGTAATACCAGTCAAATATTGATACTTGGTGGATATCACAAGATA
The DNA here is from genome assembly GCA_964035585.1 of Polytrichum formosum. Classification (NCBI taxonomy): domain Eukaryota; kingdom Viridiplantae; phylum Streptophyta; class Polytrichopsida; order Polytrichales; family Polytrichaceae; genus Polytrichum; species Polytrichum formosum. The sequence continues at coordinate 20,834,475 of OZ037939.1, read as the reverse complement.
ATACGAGAGAATCATTGCATACCTGTGTTATTATCTGCTTCAAAACCATCCTAATATCATGTTGATAGCAGGGTCATTTTACCTAAGTATGAAGGTTCTTGCATGGTATATAGATCCGAAGGGTATCAAAATCAAAAACATCCTCAAATACCTGTACCCTATTGGTATCAAAAAATGCAACAAACAATTTATGTATACCCAAGTGGTATGTAAAACAAGAGGTGATACGTACCAGTCCAACACTGGTCCAGACCTTTACCCAACTTGCAAATGCACTTCTGGAATCCCCAAAAAGTTGGCTTCCTGAATTTTCGGGTCTTCCATAAAACTATTTCTTTATTAGAGAAATACTAACTATCCTGGTAAGTGAGTTCAGAGCTAGGTTTCAAATTTGAAAAATTTGAACGAAAAATATCCAATACGCTATAGATTCTTCGAGCAAAAGCTCTCTAGTCAAGGTGATTTTTGATGGTCTGCGGCTATATCGACAACGTGGAACCCACATTCTTTGATCCATGAGTACAAAAATCTCCAACGGGCTCACTTGAATCTATTGTTTGATCTATTGTTTGATCTATTGGTCAATCTCCATACCATGGATGGTGTTTCGTTGTTCGATTCTTCCATTTCATGAGCTCCAAACCTCAATTTCATCTTAAACCCTAGCAACCTAGACTCCTCTTAACTTATGTCATTGAATGTGGATTAAACTCCTCTTAAAACTCTTTTTCGACTCCGAAGGAAAAAAAGTTGTTGTTTCACGGCTAAACCAACCACGAGCACTCACTAGAATTGCTGGAAAACTTTTGTGAGAAAGAGAAATGTTTCCAAGAGGGTGATCTCTGCCATACAATACAAATTCAATCATAAATCTCAGTGGACTCTTACGAGTTTTACTTCAAATGCCTCGACCCATGTTATTACATCCCAGAGCCACACAATCTCCGCCGAGGAGAATCTGAAGCCCCTTTTCTTAGCTGCTCCAACTAATAGATTGATACATGCAACATAGAAGTTTTACTTATCATCATGGGTGCAAGCCAGCAAAAGAGGAGTTTAACTTACAAGCAACTTGGAAAATTTGTTACACCACTAACTTAACTTATTTTGATGGAGAGACTCACACTTACAAGCGTTCGAATGTTTATGATTCTTCACCCTTCTCTCTCCATGATTTCTCCAACTCGGTCTTCTTCTGCACCAGGGTTAACTTGCTTGCAAGAACGATCATATTGTTCTTCCAGAGCGTCCCAACTTCCCCAAAAACTGCAAGAGGCAGCATATTCGGTGAGACTGGTCATCATAGAGTCCTCCAAACTTCTAGGACCAGCAACCTCTGTGATATTCTAATATGGCACATGACATTTCTCAGAAGCCAATGAAATGAAATTGATAACAAGAATAAAAAGAACGTCGGCCTATTACACCGACATGCGATGTCCGTTCACCAACCTCGCCCAAGTCCGCATGGACATCGGGGCAAAGGTGGCTTAATGCTTACTTGTAACAAGCGGACCAGATGTTTAGTCCTAATCTATGGGTTGATTGTTTTAGTCTAACTGTATTGGTGGTTGGTTCTTTTCTAATTTTCTTCTGTTAAGGATGATATGTGTTAGATATTTAATGGCTATCTGTGAGAATTTTTCCATTAGATTGTTGATTTTGTATTGTGGTATTTTGAGGTTGATTAAGTGCTTGATTGTGATGGCGGCAGTGATAATGATGGGAGGGAGGACATTCCATCCTTGTTGTGTTCGTAGTGGTTGGAGTTTGTCATATTTTTCTAGTTTGCAGGATGCCGCTACTTCTAGGAATCTATCATTGCAATATGTGAATTCGAAGATTTGAATTTTGAGGTTGGCATTGGGGGCAATTGGTGGTTTGGCATTAGGTGAATGCATAGATATATAGAATACTTGGGCATAGTCATGCTGGGCATTTGCATCATGGAAGGTAGCATGTGCATGGGAGGATCCATGATGGGATAGTGTTATCGGGCGTTCTTTCGTTGCGGGTTCCTACATTTATTAATGTGAAGCAACATGTGTTTGGGTGCACCACGAGGGTGTTAGTTAGTTCGTGGGTTGCCTTGTTATGTTTATTGGTTTGTAGGTTGTTTATATGTTTATTTGTGTAGCATGAGAGTAGGTGTAGGCATGTGTTATTTTCTCTAAGGTTGCAAAGGTTACACAACGGGGAGATATCATGTCTTAGTACTTCTTTTTTTCCTATAATTGTCCATATATTGACCATATTTGAATTTTAGTATTTGTGATAGTTGTGCATCCATAATCCATTTGGCGTCCTAGAAGGTGTTTGATTTGTTTGGGTGGAGGTTTGTGTTGGAGAGCCATTTGTTAACGTATGGGTAGGTATTAGCTACTAGGGGAGATTAGGGGACTTTTATATTCTTTGTCTATGTATCATTTGAGGTTTTGGACGGAGCCGTCATGTTGGTGGGATGGCAGGCCAAAAGGGTGTTTGGTGGCTTATTTAGATGGAAGGAGGTTTCTTGGAATTTATGTCACCCTTGTTTGGCAAGTTTACCTGCTTTGTTGTTACCCGCTATGTCTGTGTGCACTTTGCCTTTGTGGATTGTAATGTTATTTGATGGCGGCTATGATATGTGCAATAAGTAGTTTGTCTAAACAATATCTATCTTCATGTCTTCCGGCATGTATTATATGTGAATATACTCATTATATTTTTAAAAATCCCTCTATTATTTATGTCATACTAATTTCTTTCTACCTTAAACCCAAAGTGGGGGTTCTTGTAACATGGGCCATTATTGGTACATGTTGACTAGAACTAAGATAACGGTAGTCTAGAATGAGTTTAAAGTAAAAGCATAGAATAGAGTTCATTATAGTTGAACTTGCTTTTACTTTAGATAAACTTAAGACAATCGGGCATGGTGGGGAGGTATATAAAGGGCTCTTGCACAAGAGTAAAGGTTTTTGATCTTACCTCGTGGTTGGGTGGTTCATGCCAAAGAAACTTCCAACAAAGAATTAGAGTTTTGTTACAATTTGGTATCAGAGCGAAGGTTTTAGTTTCAAGAGGAAGATGGCATCTCTTGAGACGAATGTTTCAGTATCTCCAGAGATGGAGAATACGTTAGAGAATAGTATTACTATTCAAAACCTTATACTAGAGATGGAAGAATTGAAAAGGGCCAAGAAGTGCACTGAGGTGAAGTTGGTGATGTTGGAAACCAATATAGCGAAGGAGCCAATGAAGTGTAAGCCTGCAGATCCGGAGAAATTCAAAGAAGGAGGGCGTGTGCGCATCCAAGCTTGGTTGGGTGTGATGGAGAACTACCTACACGCTGGTAACACCTCTCCTAACTTTTGGGTAGATATTGCCCAAACCTATCTTGAGGTTAGAGTTGCGCAAAATTGGCAAAATAAGATGAAAATTTTAGAGAGAGAGGCAAAAACCCTAAAGAGTGGGTGCATTTCAAAGAGGCGCTTACAAAGGCCTATGGGAATGTGAACCCCGAGCAAGTTGCCCGTACCAAACTTAGTAAGTTATCTCAACACTCGTCGGTTGAAAGTTATGCCAATGAGTTTCAAAACTTATGTGCAGAAATTGTTACTTTACCCATGAGTGTTGGTGATAAGATTCACCGTTTTATTGATGGATTAAAGCCAGAAATAAGACTAAAGGTAGCGGTGGACCCATTGAATGATGCCCAACCCTGGGATGATTTCCAGAGGTTAGTTACCTATGCCGTTTCTGTAGATTCTAATCTCCAACAAGTTAAATTTGGGTTAGGGATTGCATCTACTAAGAACGGTGAGAAAAAGACTCCTTCTATAGGAGTAGGTGGTCCAATCAAGAATCAAAAGAAATCTACCATGAAGTTCACTAATGGTAGGGAGATTGACTACAAAAGAATTGCAGCCTTAAAGAAAGAAGGGAAATGCTACTTTTGTGATGAAAAGGGCCATAGGGCTAATACTTGCCCTAAGAAGTCTAATTCCACTATTAACAAAGCGGAAATGGATTTTTAGAACCTCGGCAGAAAGATTGTGGGCAATCTGTTGAGGTAGAACGGAGATCAAGATTAGAATTTTTGGATTATCTTGTTCAAATCTTAGAGGCAAAGATTGGCAAGTCAATTGATTTTGTACTTGATTCTTTGAACTTTGGTATGAATAAAGTTAACCAATTTTCTTATCTCCGAAGCCCACTAGATACACTTTTTAGTGAAGATTCCAAGGTTTTTGGTCATTGTTTACTTATTGATTCATATTCCGAAAACCTAGCCAAGTATGTAAGTGCTTACGTAAAAGGTAAAAGCAAAAAATCCTTTGAGACTAGTGCTTGCATTTTAGTGGAAAAGAAAAAGGGTCAAGGCCACAATAGATTATTGTCAAGATTTCAATTATTACATGAGTGTAAACACACTTATATAGGTGTTTTTGAATTGACAAAGAAAATCATATGGCAAGTCTATTACGATCCACCTCAACCTAGACACTTGAATTATATTTCGACTAAGGGTCTAACTATGCAATTTTCAGGGAAAGTCTCTGGAATAGATGGGCATATTTTAGTAGATACCGCTGCTAGTCATTGTTATTTGAGTTTATCATATGTCAAACGCATTGGTTTGCATGTGAAAGAAAATAATGGTAAAGTGATATTGGGAAATGGATTGGAAGTTGACATGGAAGGGACCGTTAATGTGCATGTGAAAATTCAACAATACCAATCTCAAGTCTCTTGTTTGGTTATCAAATTAAGTGATGGCTTTGACTTGATTTTGGGAGATAATTGGTTGAATAAGCATAGAGCCCACATTGATTATGATTCTAAAGCTTGTATATTGCATAAGGGCAATAAGAAAATCACAATTCAAAGTGTGGTAACAAGCAAGAAGAAGTCCATGCCTCAAGGCAACATGTTATCAGCTTTGCAATTCAAGAGGGCAATAAAGAAAGGTTGTACACCTTTACTCATTCATTTGAAAAAGGTGCACAATAAAGAATCATCTTCAAGGTTGGAAAATAACCTTGTAGGGTCTTTGGTGAAGGAATATGAAGATATATTTCAACCTATACCTGCAGGGCTTCCACCAAAGAGAGAGATGGCCCATACTATACCATTAGAAGAAGGTCATAAACCACCTTTTAGACCTATTTATAGACTCAGTCCTTTGGAGATTGAAGAAGCCAAAATGCAAATTACAGAATATATCCACAAAGGGTGGATAGAACCAAGCTCTTCACCTTATGGATCACCAATCTTATTTGTTAAGAAGAAAGATGGTGGACTAAGAATGGTGATAGATTATAGAGCTTTGAATAAATTAAACATAAAGAATCGATATCCATTGTCAAGAATCGATGATCTATTGGATCAATTGGCCGGATCTCGTATGTTTAGTTCATTAGATTTGGCTCAAGGTTATCATCAAATTCAAATTTTAGAAGAAGATGTACCTAAGATTGCATTTAGAGTGCCTTTTGGCCATTATCAATTCAAAGTTTTGAGTTTTGAATTGACAAATGCACCTGCAACTTTCCAAGGGGTGATGAATAGAATTTTTCAACAACACTTGGGAAAGTTTGTTTTGGTATATCTTGCTAATATTTTGGTGTTTTCAAAGACACAAGAAGAACACCTTGAACATTTACGCAAAATATTCAATATACTACGCGAGAACAAATTATATGCTAAGTTGACTAAGTGTCACTTTGCAAAGAGTGAGTTAGAATACCTTGGCCATGTGGCGGGTAAGGATGGAATTAAGGTCGACCCTCAAAAGATTGATACGGTGACTAGATGGGCAAGGTCCAACGATATAAATCAATTGCGTTCATTCTTGGGTCTTAGTAATTATTTCCGTCGATTTATTCAAGGTGAGTCAACCTTAGTCGCTCCTTTGACTCATTTGACAAGAAAAGATGTGAAGTACATTTGTACTGATCAATGTCAAGAGTCTTTTGAAAGGGTTAAGTATGCGTTAACTCACGCGCATGTTTTGAGTTTACCAATATTTGGTGAAAGATTTGAAGTCATATGTGATGTTTCCTTGTTGGGTATAGGGGCAGTTCTTTTACAGAAAGATAGGCCGATAGCATCTGAAAGTCGCAAGCTTACACCTGCCAAAAGAAATTATACCACAAGTGAACAAGAATTAACAGCCGTTGTGCATGCTTTATGAACATGGTATTGTTATTTAGAAGGTTCAGAATGTGTAGTGATTACAGATCACAATTCATTAACCTATCTAAAGTCACAACAGAATTTGTCAAGGCGTCAGGCTCGGTGGTTAGTATTTGGAGCAAACTTTTCATTATCGATGGGAGCATCATCCTGGGAGAAGCAAGGTCGCCGATCCATTAAGCAGGAACCCATTGGATGAAAAGTGGGTCAGGTTAGCCTTACTGACAAGAAGCGCTTCAAGTCGTAGCTTCCAACCAGTGGCGGCCGACACTAGGAGGAGTGCTCCCATGGAGATGACCAACACTAGAAAAAATCCCCCTGGGTTCGACAATGAATTCTTTAATAAGATCATTGCAGGGTATGCTTTAGACCCGTGGTTTAAGGACCCGGTTAATTTAGCAAACTTGGTTTTCAAAGATGCCATTTGGTGGTACCAAGATGCAATTGGGGTACCTGATGTGCGTTCCCTTCGTAAAGATATACTCTTTGAATGTCATGATATTTTTTATAGTGGATATATGGGTATTACGAAGACCTTGAAACAAGTTGAGACCAATTTTTGGTGGCCAAAGTTGAGGGATGATGTCAAGATTTATGTGAATACATGTGATGAATGTCAACATAGTAAGGCCTCTACTACGAAGATGGCAGGATTATTGCAACCCTTAGAATTTCCTGAAAGGAAGTGGGAATGTGTTAGTCTTGATTTTATCATTGGACTAATTCCCACAAAACAAGGGCATGATGCAATATTAGTGTATATGGATAAATTGAGTAAGATGGCTCATTTTATAGCCACAGTGACCACCAAGATTACTGCAGAAGAAACATCAAGATTATTCATAGACTTTGTGTATAAGCATCATAGTCTTCCTAGAAAGCTAGTTAGTGATCGAAATACTCGATTTACTAGTCGATTTTGGGTTGCACTATGTAATGTTTTGGGCACAAAACAAGCTATGTCTATAGTTTTTCATCCTCAAACAAATGGGCAGACGGAGAGAGTTAATTGGATTCTAGAAGATATGCTCATGCATTATGTTAGTCCAACTCAAGATGACTGGGATCTTTATTTATCCTTGGTTGAATTTGCATACAATAATGCTTGGCAAAAATCAATTCAAACTACTCCTTTAATGTTGAATCATGGTCAGCATCCCTTGATACCTTTGAATATTGGGATCAACAGGTGTCATGTCCCTGCTACAAAGGACATAGTGCAATCGATGTCTAGTATTATGCAAGAGGCTAAGAAGCATTTGCTAGCGGTACAAGATAGACAGAAGTCCTATGCTTATACAAAGAGACGTGAAATATCTTTTGATGTTAGAACTCAAGTGTTGTTGAGTACATCTAACATTAAGTTAAAGATGTCAGGAGCAAGGAAGTTGCTACCTAGATGGATTGGTCCTTTTAAGGCATTAAAAAGGGTGGGCAAAGTGGCTTATAGATTAGAATTGCCAGAGACATTGAAAATATATGATGTATTTCATATCTCACTTCTAAAGTCATATAAGACTTTTGGCAAAGTACAGCCTCCACCACCACCAATCCTAGAAGATGATGAATTGTCATTTGAAGTCGAACGCGTTCTTACACAAGAGGTAAGAGGTAGTCGTATGAGGCCCCAGAAATTTTACCTCATAGAGTGGCTTGGATATGGACTTGAATATAATTTTTAGGAGCCAGAAAAGAATTTGAGTTTAGAAGTACTCAAAGAATATTGGAACACCGTGGCACGTTTACAAGAACGGTTAACACAAAATAAAGGTGTTGAGAGTGTTAGTGTTTCCAATAAGATCAATAGAAAAATCAATCAAGAACGAAAGCAAGTCGATGGCTTAGGAGTTTGAGATAGTGTACCATTTGAGCAGAGACGCTCAAAGTTAAATGGGGAGGAGTGTAACATGGGCCATTATTGGTACATGTTGACTAGAACTAAGATAACGGAAGTCTAGAATGACTTTAAAGTAAAAGCATAGAATAGAGTTCATTATAGTTGAACTTGCTTTTTATTTAAGAAAAAACATAGAGTTCATTATAGTTGAATTTGTTTTTTATTTAAGAAAAAATATAGAGTTCATTATAGTTGAACTTGCTTTTACTTTAAATAAACTTAAGACAACCGGGCATGGTGGGGAGGTATATAAAGGGCTCTTGCACAAGAGTAAAGGCTTTTGATCTTACCTCGTGGTTGGGTGGTTCATGCCAAAGAAACTTCCAACAAAGAATTAAAGGTTTGTTACAGTTCTCCCCTTATGTTAAATTATACATAATCACATGTTTCATAATTTAAGTAGGCTATGGTAGATCCAAAGTTTCTATAATTTGCTTTGCCAATGAATAAAAAATACTCTATAGTTGTTCTCACGTGGTTTCTACTTTTCGGCCGGTCACCCCCCTTGCATTGGGGTGAAAATTGGCAGCGCATTTGGCCAATGGTATTTCTACGGTAATTCGGTAAAAACAACATCTATCATTTCATGTCATTCATTCTCATCTACCATTCTTGTAATGCATTGTTTATGTTTTGTATTTAGCTTAGGAGGATATTTTGTATGGAACATAGTGAATGACATGATTTTGGTTGAAATTTTGTAGGATTTTCGCAATCCAGAAGAGCACAAAACCCTCCATTGGACTTCAAAGTATCCTTAATGAAGAAAAACCTCCATGGAATGAAATAGAGTCCTCCATCTTCATTGATGAAGCAAAATGTGGTCCTTTACACATATTACATTGTATGATATTATTTTTTATAATTGGTTTTTAACATTAATTCATATCTTATATTTATGTAGAATTCTTTAAAATTTTACCTCGAATGAATATTAAATATCTTATATTTTATCATACGTCGTTTCTAAAATACCGCTAGTGGCCCCCCCTCCGAGACGCAAGTGCAATGTTTCAATAGCAACTCTAATGTTTAGAAGTATGACGAGCTTACGAATTTGAATGACTACCACAACTTCAGAATTGTGTCTAGGGACTACGAAACCAAACTAGCCGTTGTAAATGAAGACATGGAGGAATTGCGCAATTTTTTTATTCAAGATAAATTCAATAAATTTGAGATTGCCGAAAAAATACGTAAAGAATATAAAAAATGGACGTGGTCCCCAGTATTTTGCATACTCAAGAAATGACCTCTCCCTAATTTGTGCGGATCCTCATGAACACACATGAAGTATGATGGATAGAAATAGAGACAATGTATTGTCAAATGTCAATATTGAACCCCTCTCGTTTGAGGCTGAGTGCCTCTATATTTTAAGAGTTTTGTTTATCTTTATTAGAACATTGGATGGTTACAAACGTCCTCTTGCATATCATGTTAGAGATCTCACATTGCACTACATTCTCGAAATCACTTGGAATAATAAGAAGTCTGTAACATTAACCAATGTTGTATAAAGTTTACTTGCGAAGGGTTGTGCATTATTTCCGGACATATACATTGCAATTTATACTTTTAGTAATCTACATTTAGACATAATGACGTTGTTTGGTTACAATCCAGTGTCATGTTGTTTATTGTGTGATGTCTGAAAAAATACGGGGCTTTTAAATATGGTAGTATATTTGTCCCTCTTAACTAACCCTCACTCATTATCAATTATCTCTCAATACTGAACCCTTATTCTTTGAATTTGCATACATTTTTTGTTTTTTACTCTCTCTTTACGAGATTTTATATATTAGTTATATATATTTTTCAATTATATACACATCAAATTTCACCTCTAGATCTATACTATACAAGCCATAGTAAAAATTTATTCAACTTAATATTTAATCTTTCAATTATATTTCATAGACCGGTTGCATTTGTACTCATATCTCTAAAATCCTAAGTGTTACGTCTTTAAAATTTTAACACAACCTATACAAGATATCTTAGTACATACATTCCAAATTCTATCAACAAACCTATAATATTCACCGAGAATCAAACCTTCAAAATTAGCTCACCTAGTTGCCTTAAATTATGAACCCCTTCACTTCAAAATTTTATTGTTCTTTCTCTAATAAGAATCATACCCTCCAACTTTGTAGACACGTGGAATACCTCACCAAAAACACACATCTAAAATCTCACATCAAAATTTCATTCCAATCATGCATAACCCATAAAAAATCAAGTCCTAAAATTTTATTTAATTTATAAATGAAGTATAGAAGATATAACTATTGCCTCAAGTCTCTCTTCACACTTTTCCTAGTCACCTCAAGACCCCCAAGTTTTCTAATACTTAGAAGCACTAAAAGAAGTTCTCACACTCTCAAGAACCTTCTAACGATCTAAGCATTAAGATTTTGAATGTATACAATAAGAATAATAACTAAACATCCCAACTCCCCTCTTTTAAGTACCCATCCCTTAAACCCATTTGGCCAATATGAAGCCATTGAAGTTAGGATACCCTTGGCAGCTAAGGTTCGATCGCCACCGCCGCCGCTTAGCTTTATCTCATCCTAAACTAATTTTATCCTACCTAGTTATCAACTATAACCGGTCTTCAACTAACCATAACTAGAATTTGAACTAGAATATGTATCATACTAACATTAATATATTAACATATATAAGTACACAACCAACTCACTTAATTCGCTAAGTTTTAACTTCTAACTAGGACATATCACGACACCGGGCAAACATGTTGGAGTTGTGGAAAAAATCAGGGCCTTCATTGAGAGGATTGCATATAGAGCACTTGCTGACATTGTGATAATATAACGATCTTCCGAAGTTGTTGGCATGTGGTTCTTGATCGATATCCCCGTCCAAGAAAAACACGAATGCGAAGATGTATATGGTTGTCATTCATTTTTAATTATATTTTAAAGTTGTCCTTCAACGTATCTAGTGACAGTAGGCAATCATTTATTGTTTGTTTAGTATTTTTTAATATTTGTTCACTTGCCATCTAGGTTGCATATTCTGCACTCATCATTTATGAAGATATGGACATTGGATCATTTATAATTGGCGACTTCTAAAAGAAAAACCAATGTGTACAAATAATGGTAGGTGAGGTGGTAGATATCATGTTGGCCCTAAGGCGCACACAACTCAATCTTATCTATTGTAAATTGATTTTGGAGGACACACAGACGACATTGCACCGGACGTGTCAATTACAATGTCGTTGTTGGGTGAATTCCTATAAATTTTCCAACTCTTTCTTGTATCTATGCCAAAATGTTATATGAATTATGTGCAAAAGACAATCAATTTAGATGGTATTGAGAATATTCTTATGCCTTCGTAAATGAATATTGATGGTATAGAATATATCAGTACATAAGACTCGTCCTTTACTCAGCTCAAAGATAATATTTAAGCAACCCCTCTGAAGTTTTTTATATCATCGACGTCATTTTTTTTCTAATAGAATACTTTGTACAATGTACTCTACGAATTTTCATACTCCTACGGAACTACATAAGAGGTTGGACGAAGGACCTGGTTCGCAATGACTCTATCTACCATTTGGCCTCTGTGTACACGAGATTGGAAATATGATATTAAACCATTGACAGAAAGGTACAGGAAGATGTCAAATTACATGATGAAGTGGATAAGGACATAGTTAAATCTTGAGTTCGAGGACGTGAAGTGTCATGTATGTAGTTCATACCTAGTTCAAATCTTGAGAGGGTTTATTGAGTTGCATCATGCTGAAAACATAGTGGTCTTCATAGAGTTTGTTCATGAAAAATATCATATGTTGTTGGGGCTTGACATACCAACTCTTATAGTACCATACACATGTGAAAAATATTGCAGTGTTTATATTCTAGGGGATCATGGGTTCTTTCACTTCGATTACATGTCAAGCTTTGGACTACACTCTGATACCACCATTCGCACACATTTAGCAAATATTTGGGCAGCGCGGAGAGGATATGCAGAGTAGTTACTCAAGTGGTAGAATGCATAGTAGCCGAATGGTTGGATCCAACCAACTCTGCCCCAACAAACTTTTGGATGGGTTTATGAATATTATGTTGTAAAGAACATAACGGAATTCATAAAGGCATTGAAACATAAACCTCATTCTTTGCATGAGGTTAGTATCGATCTCACGCATCAAAAAACTCCAACTAAATAATAATTAATGTAGGTCAACAAAATAACATATTATTGTTATTTGTAAATTTAAGCATATTAATGTACTGACTTTGGCATGGTGACCTTCATTTTCCAAGGTTGTGTGTTTGAATACAAGAGGGCTAAGGCTATCCGACAACGTCAAGTCATAAATGACGCACTCATTAATGTCATAAATGCTAGAATGTGGAAGGTTCGGATTGAATAATGAAGGTCGTCACGCATGGAAGAGAAGACCATAATGCGAGTAGAGGACAATGCGTCAGTCAACAGAGTCATAGGTCTATGAATTGAACCATTCCTTGGTATATTTGACCAAGTTGACCAAGGTCGTTTAGTGTTTGTGTTAGTTGTTTAATTAAGATGGTTGCATATCTAGGTAGTACGAGAAAGCTCCTATATCAAATGTTTCTATAGGGAGCTATGTAACGATGTTTGGAGTGATATTTAGGATTTTACAAATTGATTTAGTGAGTTTGATGAGTAGTTTGTTCATTTTTTGGATGTCGAACACTGAGAACGGGGCGACGTAAAATGCATATTCGATGCTTGGGCAAATGATCGTGTTTAGGATTTAGGATTTTGTTGTATTGATGCGGGCGATAGTATTAGTGCCATAATTTGTTTGTGGATTTTATTTTTGTAGTTTCTTTTTGGATGGCCCATTTTAGTGATGGAATTTCTAGATGGTGTATGGTTCGTTTTGGGATAGGGCTGGTAGTTGTGGTTTCTTGTAGTTATGTTTTGAGCATTGAAGTATGTGGCAAACGTGAGGGTTTGGAGCTTGGATTTGTGAGGGCATCTCGTTACTGCACATTTTGAGATACCTAGGTCCATGTGGGCGTAGTTTGAGTATAGTCTTGGTTTGTCTAATTATGGTTGAATGTGGTTAATGTTGTCTATTAGTATGATCAAGTCATTTGCATATGCCAATGTGATTATGGTGTTTGAAGATGTGTTGAAGTTGTAGCCCCTTTAGTTTTTTTTGAGCCATCAAAGCAGTTCAAGGAATATGATGAATAGGCATGGATTGAGGGTGTCGCTTTGGATTGTGCCTCTACTACTTTCTATTGGGAGGGTGGTTATGAAGTGAGATCCACATAAGGAGGTGGTGGATTTCAAGTATATGTTACCTACTAGTTTGATGGTGTCCAATGGATAACCTAGGTCTTCCATAATAGTCTCATGTAGCTAGTAATCTAGGGCGGTCGATTGAATCCAAAGCATTTTTGAAGTCAATACATGTGATGTATTTGTCTTTGCTGGTGAATTTGACATCTTCTAGTGTAGCTATCATTGTTTGTATTTGGCATATTGTGTTCCACATAGGACGGAAGCCTTCTTGGCTATGGTGTAGGATCCAGTGTTGTTCTCCAAATGAAATTGGTTTTCAAGTCCGTGAAGCCAAAAGACTAATGGGAATGAAAGTACATCATGATGGTTTCAAACTAACTAATTCTATAGAGTGGCGGAATGGAATAGTCTCCGTGAGATAGAGGCTAATGTCAACTTGTTGTCCAATTAAAAGAAAGACTTGATGCTCCCTAATACTACATTCTCAAATAGTGATGGAAACTTATCTCTAATGGAGTTATATAGGGGACACTCCAACACAAAGTGTGCCTCATTTTCAACTGCATTATAAGAGAAAACGGTGGCATAATCTAATATCTCTAGTGATAGGGACACTCGACCACCATCCAAAATCAATGGCAAAGTCAATGATTTGAGGTGCGGTAAGCAACAATGATCTTGCATTGTGGTGGTGTCAATGGTTGCTTCAAGTACAATTCACATTCGTATTTGAGAATATCCTTGAGGTGGAGGTAATCTAGTTTCTACCCTAAGAGATGGAAAGAGTTCCACACTTTAGCAAGAAAAATCTCCTCAATATCATCAAATGCAATTTGTGATGTGGTTGGGTTGTCATGTATTTCCTAGATACTTTGAGCAATGGTCACACAAATCAATGTCCACACATAGTGGTTATATAACAAAAACCAAACAATTGCTACACAAATCCAAAAACTTGCTCACTAATCATTGCCTTTGTGAATCCTTCTATAAAACTCCTTCAACTAGTTTGATCATCTTTCATTGCATCATTGTCCTCACTATCACTAGCATGACCATTACACTCCTTTGCTTCTACATCCACAAATGATAAGATACGAATAGCATATGCTTTGCTCAATAACCCGCCTCGGGTTCACATACAAGCTCGCGGCTATGACTAAGGTGAAGTGTCCCTTATTCACACCAACACTAGAGGCTCTCTCTCTATCTCTCTCTCTCTCTCGTGATTTGGAGATGTAATAGTGGTTGCTATAATTTTAACAACCACCTTGATTTATGATGGAAAAATCATTGGGCGAGGGGGGGACATGACTTCCTTTAAAATCCTATGCATCTCATTGGCAAAGGTTAGCCATCATATATGTAGGACTAAATGCTCCATAATAAAACTATATAATAAAAGCAATAAACTTACATACTAAAGCATGATTTCCATGGAACTTTTCGAACATATTTACCCTCACACTCAATTGCTATGTTTTGGGATCATGAGCCACCAACAATAGGCAATGGCATTGAGTCGCACAATGAGGCCAATACAACATTAAAATTTGCAGAGTCTTTCTCAAATGTAACGAGGTGGCGGCCAATTGCATCAACAAGTATGAATAGATGCACTTGTGACATGTACACAAACATGATCATCATGAGAAATTGCCCATTGACGAAATACAAACAACCCATAATCTTTATGTCCAAAACACAAAGCAAAAGTATGAGTTCAAAAACTTATTATTACATGTAGAAACATAAGCATTAAGAACAACATCTACTAGTTTTATCAATGCTTCAATAAGGAATTGCAAAGACCATGGGTCTTTCTCATGTGCTCCTCTCTATGGACCATTTCCCTGCACGAGTTGGCCCTACAATGCATTGCAATTAAAGAAAATATCAAGTTACTCCACCTCTACCGCATAGAGACCCCCTGATTTGTTAAAAACAAAATTGTGGATAGTGTTCCACACGGAAGAACATCATGATTTGGAAATGTCACGTCTACAAGCAATACAATCCCCTTAGTACAAACCATGACATATTCTTCATGTTATTATTCAAAATTTATACATACACAACCAAAAAATATCATACTTGGCAATTTCAGAGAATGGATGTACTGTAAGTTTTGTGTTCGTTGGCAAACACAACAACTCATTCATAGTCCACCAATACATTGCTAATGTAAATTCGTTTGAGGCAACATATGTCCTCACATTATATTTAATTGTTTTGAATCAAGAAAGAAATAAAAGTTGTGGAGCATCAATTGTAAGATAACCATCTACAAACTCAAATAAAGCCTTGATGTCTTTTGAATTGCATGCATTCCATGATGGAATTACACTAGGAGGAGAAGACACATTTGAAATTGGGAAATTTGCAAAGGTTGAATAACAAATGAGAAAGGGGTTGGAAAAATTGCAATCCTGGATGAAAATGAAGTTAGTGCAATATCATCAAGGTGCATATATTTCTTGCACTTATCATGTTGTATTCAAGGTGCAGGCAATGGAGGAGATTTAGGTGGTCCAAATGAAGCAAGTGGTATAGATGTATTATCCATTTTGCTTTTGCTTTTACCTAATATTCCAGTCGGTTGGGGCTCCACTTTTGGCCCATCCTCAATGTGTCGTAACAACTTTACTGACAGTTGGAGAGTCTCCTCCTCAGGGGGATGGAAATTTGTTGGACAATCAATAAACTATGGGGAAAATATTAATAACTTGTGCAGCCTCAACATCAACATCAACATCAAGGATGAGAAAATGTGAATGTCATTTGATTTGTTAGTTCAAGTGTTCAAGACTGAAGGCATGGCATTGAAATTGTTTTTCGGGTATAAAGCTCCCATGTCAAGTACCTAAAAAACAAGAAAAATTAATTTAGTTCATTAATACTATTAACTACACAATGTCATCTCCATTTGCAAAACAAAGTACTTGGGTTCAATGAATACCTATATAAGACACATTTCTTAGCCGCATCACCATACATTTTGCTATCAAAGGCGAGGTCTGGGTTGAAGTCTCCGACTAGTATAAGTGTTTCGTGTTGGCGTTCTGTCTGTATGATATGTTATGACATAATGTCAAGGAGGGCAGGGATGATGGGGGTGTCATTAGGGTGGGAGGCCATATATAAGTGTATTATGTGGATGGTAGAGTGTTGGGGGGGGGGGGGAGGTGAAGGATAGTATTTGTAGGTATGGAATGTAGGCTTGTGGTAGTGTTAGTTTTTGTGGTCGTGGGAGGAGTGTAGTCTTTGTGGATGACTGTGGTTATTGCCCCTTTTAAATGCATGTAATTTACATTTTTCTTTTGCCGATTGTTTATTATGGATATGAGATTGCTGGAAATGAAATGGTTAATGATATAGGTGGTGGACTTTTTCGTATGAATTTTGATTTCTTGGAGGAAGAGGAGGTGTGATTTGTAGTGTTTGTTGTTCAATATTATGTCTAGGCTAGATACACTACTATGTAAAGATCATACATTCCATGTAATGAGATTAGTGTGTGAAAATGGGGGTGGGGTAAGGGGTGTATATGTTTGGGTAGGAGGTATAGTATTGTGTGATTTGGGGTGGGTGTATTGTTGAGGGAATCCCGGTGGTTGGTTGTATAGTTCTGGGGCATGTGAGAGCATATTGGGCGATAGATTTGGGAAGTAGTCTACTAGTTGTGGTAGGGTGGGTGGGGATCCATGTGGAAATGAGAATATATATTCATAAAAGTTTGTGATGTGTTTCTTGGGGGCGGTGTAGTGTTTGATTAAGTGATTGGTGTAGGTTGTGTTGTGGGTGTTGGAGGACATGGTATTGAAGAGGAGTGTTGGTAATATCATCGAGGTCAATAGGAGGTTTATAACCTTCCCTTGGCTATCCATTTTAAGATGGAAATTATACAACGGAAGGGTGGGTGCAATTATGCACACTACGGCAAAGAGGAGGTGTGAGGGTGGAAACTTTGAATATTTGGAGTAGAAGTTGGGTATGTATGTGAATTGAAGGTGTAATGGATTATTGAGTGAAGGACAAGAAAATGTTTATAAGATTTTCATAAGGTAGTTGTGGAAAGATAGGTCATTTTTTGGAAAATATGTAGAATATTGAGCCGGCAAGGGATCTTGTGGTCGCCCCGGAATCAAGTTGGCATGAATCTAGCATGGATGGCACAAATGCTAGGAACGCATAATATCACAAGAGGTGAATTTGGTTGCACCCAAACAAATTAAGTATTTGAGTGGTTTTGAGATATTCATTATTATTATGACTTCAAGCCTGTAGATGTATGATGCTCATTAATGGATTTTTCTAGATGTTGCGAAGCTGCAACATCGCAGTCAACTATTGGCCACGTGCATAGTAGTTGTGACAACCACTGTATATTCATTGTACTTGGATTCATTCAGACATCTGGTGAGCCCTCAACCAACAAGGTTGTTTAGTTACCGGAACTTGTTGAAGAATTCGTTACCCATTTTGAGCAAGAAGAAATCATCAAGACATTTTTTTATTAATTTCCTTATGTTGCAAGTTTAATGTACTATTAAACTTGCCAATTTATAGATAGACCACCAACAATACATCCACCTACTTAACTAGGGTGGCAAAGTCACAAAACTACAAGACTTGGTTTCTTTCTGAGGTATAGGTATGTTAGTGGGTAAACACTATTCTACCTCATAATGGAAGAATTGTGCTTGGTAAGTATGGCATGGGATGAAATGTATGTGACCACTCACCAACCACCTGGATTCTCATGCTACATTGATTCAATTTTTGTGATTATCTCAATTAGTTAGAGATATCAACACACTTTGTGTTGAGTTTCTCCTCGACGACTCCATTACACATGAGTTTCTTTTATTAATTGAGAACGTAGTACTAGGGAGTCTCAAGTCTTTCTTCGAATTGGACCATCAAGTTGATATTAGCCTCTATTTTATAGAGGCTATTGCACTCTGCTATTCTTAGGGAATTAGCCAATTTGACACCATCTTGATGTACTTTTAGTCTCAGCTCTTGCCTTCCCAGACTTCAAAATCAACTTCATTTTCATTGCCTTTCATATCACGATCACTTATATACTTATATGTGCAGTAATTATGCACCTCCAATACCTCAACACAGGAACATCATACAAAAGTTTTCACTTGAAGGTGTTCCTGAGATTTGAAGACTTCATGAAGATAACGTCCAACAAAATAGGCTATACTATCTTGAATTGACACTATGCTACCACGTCTAAGAACCAAGGCATGATACTTCATGAGTGCTTAATCTCTCACTCCATACACATTGAATGTACCTTCATTGGAGTATCACATTTACATCCATGTGATGGTAAGTTAAATGTAGAGTACAAGGCTAAGCTCTAAGCTTACCTAAGGTATGTGGGTGTTATCCGGTTTGTTTGTCATTCTCTTCACCTTCTACCAATTGGATTTACAAAATGAAATTTGTGTTGCATTATAAAATTTATGATGAAGCATCAACAAGAATCGGATCTCTCTGATTTAGTTATGATTACTAAAAGTACGTGTTTGTTGATTTTTTTAATTAACTGAATACAAAGGTTCTCCTAATTATGTCCACTACACCCTATACTCCGTAATATCAATCTCCATAATGTTGCTCACTCTCTAATATCCCGAAACCCTAGGGAACGGATGTGCGTAGTTCAAATCTCACTCCTTAGTGTCACCTTTCTCTCCCTTATATCACAAATTTTGTCATTAATGCAAATTACCAAAGAAGTCAACCCACACCCTTGCATTGCGCCATGTGTCAATATGTGGAGTGTCACCTTCTTATTCTTATTCTTCTTCTTCTTCTTCTTCTTATGCCACTTGTTGAATGTTGGTGCATGCATCCGCCACATCGCCCGGGAAGGCAAAGTGGAGTGGACCACACCACGCCATTTAATATGTTGCACTTTGTGTTATTCCATAGTGTCACATGCTACACTAATTCACTAGTATCACACATCCATGTTAACACTACAGAACTCCGTAATATCCCGTGCACTTTGGTTGCCACATGTGTGATACTATGGAGTTTAGAGTGTATTGAGTGTGGAGTAATGTATAAGAGTTGAATACATAGTCCAATCTCTTTTGAACATGTGTCTATATGGTGTTTGATCTTTGATTCTCACCAAACCACACACCAATTGAATATAAGTGTCCAATTAAGAAAAGTACTCAAACAACACCCGCATACCTTAAGCTTAGAGACCATTTCCCGATATTTGGCAAAGAAACATGAAGCATCATATCAATCCAGGAAAACAAACAATGATGATAAGTCATCAGCATGTTGACAAGTGTCGACAAGCATGTTGCAGTCTAAGTTACTTAGCCTTTCATGCTTGCTCAAAGCTGCAAGACTCCTCTCAAGAAGTAAAATAGATCCAACTGAATTAGTGATGATATTTATCTCGATGATCTAAGTCCACTCACATTTCTTGTCATATCTGATGATTTGCAAAATCTTTGACCCAAAGTCGGCTGAAAACCTCACATCAAAACCCGACCAGAATTTGGATCTCCATAGTTCGTCTGCCAATCTCAAAACCTGACAGTAACCAAAAGTTGAATGAGTTTTTTGGGTCCCATTTGTATGTACATAGTTCGCCACAACATTGTTTTAGGGTTTGGCGCTCACAGTAAGTTTAGTCTCCCTCGAAGCAAGCGACTTCTCATTATCCACCAACTCTGGGAGCTTGAAAAATTCGAAGCTTGGGACTGGGAACTGGAGTTTGGGACCGAGAATTATCTTTTGTAGGTGACCTGGATGTTTTTAGTTTGAACTTGGGAGTTGGAGTTTGCAAGGATTTGAGTGTCGACACAAGCTTCGGGTTGGGAAGCGGAAGCGGTGGAATTACAGGTGGGTTGCACTCTTGCTGCTTGCTTGCTTTCTTCTGTCGTCCTTTTGTCTTTGAAGAATGCTAACCCCATTCAATTGCACTCCGAGTTGACATGTGATGGGTTAAGTTTTAGAAGTTATGTGATGGCGTTGAGTTAATGTGATGGGTTGAGTTTTAGAAGTTGTCAGGGATTTCGTGATAGATTGCTGGGGTAAAGTCTCAGTCTCTGAATGTGAGGAGGGACGAGGTTAGGAAGTCAGATTCCTTGGGTGCTCTTGGGAGTTCTGTAGTGGTGAAATTGTTGAGTTTGTCGAGCTAAAGGGGACTTTGATTATCATAAGTTGAAAAACATCGATGCATTTCTCTGTGTTGAAATGCTGTGTTATGTTGGGTCAGGACAAAATTACTTTGCATTCACTTTGAGTTTCTATTCTTTTCTCCACATGCTCACTGACTCAGTACAGACATCACTGGAGTAGAGAGACAGGGATGCAATTAATTAAAAGTTCCTTCCTAATTCTCAGAGTGCTCAGAGTACATCAGTTCCATAATTATCACCACATAAAGATTAATTCTCCAGTTTTTAAAATTGTTGAAATGCCTATGTTATGTTAGGTTAGGATAAATTCACTTTGAAATCACTTAGAAGTTCTATTCTTTTCTCCACATGCTCACTGACTTGGTGCTTCATCATTGGAGTAGTCAGATAGGGAAGGAATTAAAAAGTTGCTGCGTAATTCTCTTCGAGTGCTCACAATACATCAGTTCTATAATCGTCACAATGAAAAGATTGACTCTCCAGTATTTGAAATTATTGAAATGCTATGCTATGTTGGGTTAGGAATAAATCACTTTGCATTCACTTAGATGTTCTACTCTTTTCTCCACATGGTCACTGACTCAGTGCTTCATCATTGGAGTAGAGACAGGGAAGCAATTAAATCAATTAAAAGTCGATTCCTAACCTATTCTCGTGGAGTGCTCGGAGTACATCAGTTCCATAATCCTCACCACATAAAGATTAACTCTTCATTGTTTCAAATTGTCCCAGATATTTCTCTTTCCGGAGGATGAGGAGGACTCTTTGCCACGATTAACCTCATACCAAGCATGGTCCAAGCGCCAACACATTGAGTGGAATTGAATTGTACATCACAATCGTTGAAGCTCCAGTGACATTGTTGAGGATGGGAGAAACCCTAACTTGTCTCGGCCAAATTAATGCAGGCATGGCCAATTTGCATTCGAGATACATGTTTCAAGATACCTGCACTACATTGAACAACAACAGGACCACTACTGTCTCACATTCCTCAACAATCATCATCAGCCAAACTTGGAGTAGCCAAAGTTTCAATGTTTTAAACCCTAAATTAGCAATTTTAAAGCCTCTGTCCACAAGTCGAAAAACTCGACAGATTCATTCTTCTTCATGTCGCCCGCAGCTGATTCGAGCAGGAGCATTGTGGCAAACTCCATCATCATCATCAGATGGTGAAAAAGAATCAGAGGACTCGAGCACAAGTGGACAAAGTCTTGAGCAGGAAGTGGTGACAGAAGTGCATTTGTCAGGCGACAGCACTGAAGTGCGAGAGATTGGCGACTCTTTGTACTCGTTCAAGACATTGAAGAAGTTGGTTTTTAAGCTTGGGGATGGAGGTAAGCAATTTGTGATGAACAGCGTGGGAGGTGTGGTTGGCATTTTTAAGATGGGGGGAAAAAAAGACAAAAAGGAGGAAGGGCAATCTGAAATGCTGGCATTTACAACTTCTGTTTGTAATACAAAAGATGGGATTTCCGCCCTACACCAGTGGACGGCGACGGAGCTCACAATGCAACATGGGCAACTGGTGCGAATCGCCACCGATTTGAACTACCTCGTGTTTGCATTTGCCTTTTTTGGGTGGGTCAGGGTTTTGGAGGCAGTGTTGAAAGCATTTGCAACAAATCCACCCAAACTCAGGAAGCTGACGCAGTGCTCAAATGCAATGGATCCACTCACGGTCGCGTGGTTGGCGTATAATCTGCGCAAACCGATCTTGGGGATTTTGCAAGTCGATCCCACCGATTTTCAGAAGCTTGCCACGTTGAAGGGGAAATTGTGGGAGGAGCTCCACGCTTTCTTTGAACGACAGTGGAAAGTGGTCAGTTTCTCTCTTACTTATTAATTTTTATGAAAATTTCTGATTTTCCATCTGACGTAGCAAACTGTAGTGACATTTGCTACATTTTCTGGCAATTTCTGGCAATTTGTAGTGACATTTTGCTATGTTTCCCTATGGCAATGAACCCAAGGAGTGCGACAGTTCTCCTTCCCATATACCTCATCCTTACTCTTAGTTAAATGAAATGTCTGTTTTGGCCATCAAATGTCAATGTAGCAAACTCTAGTGACATTTGACCATTTGTTTGCAATTGCTGGCAATTTGTAGTGACATTTGCTACATTTTGATGCCAATTTGCCCCTGGCCTCTTCATTTTGTATCTGTCACTCTGGGGGCTACCCCAAAGAGTACAAATGTCAAACGTCACCACAACTGCCAGCATTTGATTCTTTCTCTTGTCCTTCTGGATTATTGCGAAATGTTTGTCACATGTGACAGACCAAAGGTAGGTTTTGCTGCATTTTGACATAATCGTATGATCAGTTAATGAGAAAGAGAATCTTCACTCTGATAATGAATAAGATACTCGTATGAGCTCAAAAAATCACGAGGGAAATGGCTACGGGCACTATTTGGATTTGCTAATCGTCTTGCACTTATTTTCAAGTTTCACATCCTACAAGAAGTGGGTGCAGAGCTAAAAGTGTCCGTTTAAGACCCACTTACCTTAGTCATTGTCCAAGCACCTGCTTTCTGTTGACTGCTCATGTTTGTTTATTTTCTGAGGAGCTCATAGAGATGGTTAAATGGTTTGCATTCTGATTGAAGTAATTGATTGTCAGATGGCAACAATCGCAATGGTGAGGTTTTTGGGTTTAACAGCAACCCACATCCCGACCTCGCAATGGATCACCAGCAAAGTGAAGCTGGTGTGGGACATACTGATGGCCCTTCCAATATTCTAGATTTTCATCTACTGCTTTGCATGTAACCGTTAATATTGTACAGATTATTACAGTGACACAAGCTACAAAAGTTTCTAAGGTATGTGGCCCTATTGTGGGCACTCTCAACTCCACCGACAATTTTGGCCATCGAATTTGATTGGGAATTGTTGCCTCAATCGGTTAGTGAATCACAAAGATTGTCATTTCAAGTTTCAGAGTTGGAGTAGAGATGCAAAAGTTAGAGGCCAAAGTTGAGGTGATCACATAGGCCCTCCCAATTTTGTTCACCACATTGAACATATGATATAGCAAGGCATTAAAATTGGTGTGGCATGTTGCTTACGCCCCCTTTAAACTAGTGCTCAAGTTGAGAGCTTGAGTTGGGAGCTCGAAGAAATGAACTTTCATATTGCCGGGGTGCATCTTATGCGTGCTTGTTCACTCAAATCCACTTTAGACACGATCTCTCAACTTGAGAGCTTGAAGGTTTTACTGAACTTACAACGCTTAGATGGCGCCTTGATGGATCCTATGTGGAATGACTATGACGTGGTCTCCGTAAATTTTGACAAGCTCTCAGTCAAAATCCTAAGCTTCCTCCATGAGGTAGCTTAGGAAGTGTCAAGAGCTCAAGCTCTCGTTTTGTGGGCCCCAACCCAATGGGATTTCAAGCATTCTTTGGCTTGTCATGAATGCTTTTTTGTTTACTATCATTCCCTCGATTTCTCACCTTGAGCATGTCACTTTACTATTGTTTGAACTATATTGGGCTTGAAGATTGGCGAAGCTCTCTATAGTTTGAGCTTTGGGTGAAACCTAGTCAACTCCAAGTACCGAACTTCCAAAAATTGGAAGTTTGAGCTCTCAACTCGAGCACTAGTGTAAAGGGGGCCTTAGAGTGGTCTTGGTGATTTGCCGTGTAACCAAGTGTCATGCGATACCTCTCTAGTTGCCACCTAGTGGTTGTAAGACAATTGATGTTGGTCGATGATGAGTAGTGTGAGCTACACTAAGGGTGGGTTTACATTAAGGTCTAGGTCCAAGAAATTTGATTTTTAGCGCATTGAACCTCATATGGTATCTATATTTTGAACACATAGTCCAATCTCATTGCAACATGTCTTTTTGGTGTCTGTATTTTACTACAAGCCTTGCCAAATCCCACTCAAATATAGGTGTTTGATAGAGACGAGTGGAAATATAAGGCACACAAACCTTAAAAATTGCAATGATGATCATAATGAGCTCGTGGTTGTTGACATTGGTAGTATATCTATTGTCAGCACAAATTAGTTAAGCTGGTGTAAATTTTCTACCACACTCAAAATGTGTTGAAATCATTGGAAGTGAGTGGCTCTGAAATACATGTCACCTTTAATTAGGGCATGTTTAAACTATAGGCATTAGGCCATGGCTCGTAAATGACCATGGTATCCAGCTTTTTGGATGAGTACATAGAGAAGTCCATGGACTATATAGCCTAAAGTCTTCCGGAGGTTACAAGTCCTTAGTGTAAACTCAAATGGAAACATAAAAAAGAGTTCACAATATTTTTATTAGATATGAGAATGTATCATGGAGGAGAGAAGAAAATTTTTATAGCTTTGTTTTTGTATTGTATGTTAATTCAACAAGTTTGAGCATTCAAGCTCAATTTATAGGGCACAGATTTTAAATATCAGCTTTGTTTAGTGCACAATAAAAAATTGTTGTATACAAGAAAGATTACCATACAAATTTTTATGTATTGAATAGTAGTTACATAGAATGCATCCTTCTATAGTAGCTTTGACAATCACATTTTGTAATATACATGAATAGTATTAGATGTTGTATTTTTAATAAATTGTCATGAGTTGTCCCCCATGGCTTGTTGCATATTCCGCATGGCCTACCTTCAAGAGCCATCCCAAGAATTTCCCTTACAATCTTAGCCAACATTATCCATACTTGCCATGTCGGATTCTATGTAGATTCTTCATCCACTGACAATCTTATGGGTTGTAATCCAAAATTGTCCTCGTGTAAACCTAAATCAGGGGCATGTGACACTCTCCACCAATAAGAGCCATGGCTTAATGGCTTTTTTAAACATACCTAAGATTTGGTGACACTTCAACCCTACTAGAACCATTAGAGTTCTCGGTGAGGAAACCTCGTTCTGAATTTTGTCAAGGTATGTGGTCCTATTGTGGGCAATTACAATTACACAAATAATTTTGGCCACTTGATGGGATCGGGAATTGCCTCATCCAGTTCTCAATTGTCAATCACGTAAATTATCATTTCAAATTCAGAATTGAATCATGATGCAAAAGTTGGAAGAGGTCAAAGTGAAGATTCTTTCTCTTTAAGAGAGCAACAACAGTGTATGATGCACTACCATGCAGAGCTGAAGGGAGAGCTTTTTCTTGTGCAAAATATATGTATGCAAGTTTGAGCCTTGCAGACTGCTATGCATTGAAATGCGAAATGTATCATAGATTCAACTCATGACTCATGGTCACATCTTTTACCGAATGATTGCAATTTGCAACTTGTGAGAAATCGAGCTATCTAATCACTCACAACCCATCAATCAAGAATTGTGCATACTTTGTTCAAGATATGTGGCATCTATGTAAACTTATCCATCATGGATGAAGGGACTCTAGTAAAAACAAGCCTGCTTTGTAGTGTCACTCCCTTTCTTATATCCCGAAGCCCTAGGAAACAAATGTGCCCAATTTAAATCTCACTCCTTGTCCTCACATTTCCCTCATATATCATGGGTTTTGACATTAAAATAATCCACCAAAGAATTCAAACCACACGCTCGCACGTATTGCATTGCCATCATTGTTATTATTGCAATGTTGACTTTGTGTTATTCTATAATGTCACATGCTACACTAATTCTCTATCATCATGCATCCATGTTAACACACTACGGACCTCCCTAATATCACATGCACTTTGGTTGCCACAGGCATGATCTTAGGGCCACTTCACACACAAGCCAAGAGCCGTGACCATGAAATTGTGAGAGCCCAAAAGAAAGTGTCCAAAGGTTGTCCCAACACACCTTCAAAATCATGCAATGTGGTCACAAATCCTCAAGTGTAGTTTGAAGTCATATGTGACTGGACCCTCAACCAAATGCTATTTCAATGAATTTCTATTCATGCAGGGTCCTCACACATGAAAAATAGAATAAATCAACAATTGTGAGCGTTCAAAATGCCTCGGTCCCCCAATTTTGTGTTAGGCCTACCTCCAAGAGGTGGTTTTTGAAAATAGTCCAAGTGACCATGAAACATGATCCATTTGATGCCATGTAGGAATCCATGTAGACTTTACATCCAACTTGCATTCACATACTCCGTTGGTCCCTCAAGCGTAGTATGAAGTGAACTTGGACCGGCTCCGCCTTTTCCACCAATGAGAATGCTTGAAGTGCAATGGTCATGGGCTCTCAGTCTCGTGTGTGAAGTGGCCCTTAGGGAGGTTAGATTGTAATGTTATGTTTGTGATGAATAACATACTCACTTAATTTGCAGGATTTCCTCAAGAACTGTAGAAATTTAATAGGATGCCACCGGGAATCTGGGTTGACCTGTGGAAACCAAACCCTCACTCTCAAGCAACCTGCTGCTGCGCCGTTGTCAACCAGCAAATCGATTGTCCTCCGGCCCAAGTTTTGGTGGCGCCCAATGCCCGACACCCCAGTTATGATCCCAATTTCGTAGGCAAGAAGCATGCCGCCAGGTATAAATAAATAGATCATCCTCCTGTTAATTCCCACCATCATCATCACATGAAGCTACAGCGACTTCCTTATACCTGCCCTCCACAGAATTCCTCTCATCCTACCGCCAAGCTTCACTGATCCACCAGCTCCACACTGGTCGAGATCTTCGATCAAACTCCACATTCTGCAGATCAATACTCAAAGTGTAGTACAGTAGTTTTCCATACTTAGGAGTTCGATTATTGAACATCATCATGCAGGTGTTTGTGAAGACCCTGTCGGGCACGACTTGCACACTCGAGGTTGAGAGCAGTGACACCGTCGCCCTGCTCATGACTAAACTCCATGAGAAAAACGGTAACTAACGTACTTATAATACCCGACTTATACGGGTTAACAGGGATTTCTGATTGATTCATGTGTTTCACTGCTTGATCATTACCTTACTCATAATTGAAAGTGATTTAGATTGTAGACGTCAAGATGACGATATAAAGTCATAGGAATTTTGACCTTGCATTCTAGCTAGCTACCTGTGCATTTGTAGTACATACTCAGCTAGTAGGTGCATAATCATGTCAACGTTGAGATCGATTGACTGGCAATGGACACCTTTAAATTTGTTGTTCTGATTACATCTATTATTATAATTGAATGGTTTCATTCACGCTGTCCTGCAACAATGTGTCACGAACATGGTCATGTTTTCGTACATGTCACATGATGATGCAAGTTTGTTGATTGGTAGCAGTGATTGCATGGTTCAAATCAGGAACAAATTAGCATGGGAAGGAAGTTTGTGGGGTGGGGATTGCATGTTATTAAGTACAGTGAAACTAAATATTTTATGTCTTGTGCAACTGAACATTCAGGGATTGATCCTGACCAACAACGCCTTATATATTCCGGCAAGCAGCTCGAGCGTGACTGTAAGCTCTCGGAGTATAAAATTGAAAGAGGTATAGTTACTGCATTTCTCCACCATCTAGTGATTACGTTTGCACAAGTCTTTCATGTCAAGAAAAGAAAAGAAAAACCAACATCGGGCAATCCGACATGAATTTGAGTCCGTTGCCCTACCCTGTTCAAGCTTTCATGTCAACATGATTCAATGTGTTGAACCCTTGGAAGAGAGCTTGTCTATTACAAATGTCTGTTGTAACTTGGCCATTGGAACTCATGGCGAGAAAATGCATAAATGAATCATTTGGTTATTAAACCGAAGAGTTTACGTTGTTAATTATCCGAAAACTATAACCAAAAACCTTCGGTTGACAACCAAAATAATTTATTCATGCATTTTCTTGCCATGAGTCACAATGGCCAAGTCACAACAAACAGTTGTCATGGACAAGTTTTCTTCTAGTGAACATGAACAACTTTCTTTGTTCATGATAAACATGTACTTATCTACATATTTGACATTTGTAACTTGGTCAAGCCAAGCAATCTTGTTGACGTGTCCATTTCTAAATATTGGATATAAAAGAGACATGTTATCACCCGTAATTGATGAGGCGTTTATGACCTCACTATTATGTTCAATAATGGACACATGTCGTCTTGCCTTCGTAGAACAACTATCATATCTACAGTCACTTGTCAAGCAATATTATTAATATTGTGTGTTCATATTAGAATTAGACTAATTGTTGGTTCATTGTTGGAACTTGCACAGATTCAACAGTGCACTTGGTTTTGCGATTGAGAGGGGGGACTGGCAAAGGGTGCCCACATGGTATCGCCCCAGCCCTTATGGAACTGGCAAAAAAGCACAACCAAGATAAATTGATTTGCAGAAAGTAAGAATCTAATGTAGCATCCTAAACCCCTCTGGCTGACAAAAATTGATTGATCAAATGTCCATTCTATGATTCATGTATTGAGAGACAAACTATCAATAACCAATATTTCCATGTCATGTAATTCACTAAGTTCGATATTTGTTGTGTGCACAATACTACACCCTAGTTAAGTTTGAATTTATATTTTCATGATGATGACATAAGTTCCATTTGCTCAATTTCCAAGTGTAAAGCACTTCCAACACGTCTTTGTGTTGTTCAACCTGTGCAAGCAATATTTCATCCATAATCTTCAATATCTATCCATGAGTAGATTGGTTATACCCCATACACAACTTAAATAGGTGGAAATTTTGATGGAATAACCACACTCCTCTCACAAGTTATGTAGTATGTAACTTGGGCACCAATTCAAGGATCAAAGCGACCTATATACTGATATGTTGAGTGCATGTGTCACTTATTGCTTGCAGATGCTATGCTCGATTGCATCCTCGCGCAACAAACTGCAGGAAAAAGAAATGTGGGCATAGTAATCAAGTACTACTTCCTATCAAAGACACCTAGACATTGCACTTTATACTTGTTGTTTGAAATATATTTGTATAGGGAAGAGCAAAATGATGTTCATTAACGAAGACACTAAATGTAGCAGCTCCAAAGGTCAAAAAGACTCGGATGAAAGTTATCATAACATCGGTCCTCAAGTCTCCATATGTCAAGGCTATGTAAGTCTAATGTCAAGTGGTTCAATAAGGAACTTAGGGCAACTTACCACATATGGACAAAGCCTGGTCAATGGGGAAATTACCCATTCACGAGGTTTTGTCCACTTTTACAACATGTTTCCATAGGTGATAAATTGCGTAATCCTCTCTTGAGTCTTAATTATACATTAATTTGCATTTAAGATCATTTCGATTGTAGATGGATTCATATGACATAATCATACCAATCCCAGCAAAAACCAAACTTCAATATCAACCTTGAGCTCCTTCATCACAACTACACTAAACATCTGATGTAGTGTGGTATTACAATTGGTGTGCCATGTTCATTAGAATAGCCTCCAATATGACTTGTCATGTAGCAGCAACCTTCTATGGTTGCCACCCAAGGATTGCAAGATCATTTACATGGGTTGATGATGAATAGTGTGGACCGCCGTAAATCAGATGTTTGTAGTCCATACTACTGACATTCCAGTTTCTTAGGTCGATTTGACATAATCGGTGTACTGTAATTTCAGCTGCGGCCAAAGCACAAGCCGGAAAGCTATGAGTAGAGGCACCGAAGATCACAGCATCATCAACACCCACATTCTTTCAGCAGTAATTTTGTTTAAAATTGGTTAATTCCATGGGGGATGATTAACTCTTCTACCCTGCTCACTTCAATGGCACCACACGGAGTGCATGATTCAACGAAGCATGTGACACCGCACTAATCAATCTTGTAAGAGATTCACCATCAACAACGTCGTCATCCCCTCGTTTGATTTCCGATGCCTGCTCTGCGAGAAACTCTGACGAGTTCTTGCAAACTGTGTCGCCTTCGGGACTACAGATGAACATCATCAAGTCGGAGTCCAAGAAAGGAGAAGTTAAATTTGCCTGTCAATGAGATCAACAAAGATGCCACATGCATTGAAGTTTTACAGTCCGAATTGAGTATGATTCAAAATGAACACATATAGATGTAATATTACTTGCCAGTATGTAGTAGTTTCTATATATGTAGTGCGCTATGTGCGGTTGTTGATGTTGAGCACATGTTACTACATTTGCTGCACAGAGTACATGAATTTGGGTATATTGTAAGTAGACGTTGATCAATATCTATGTCGTCCAGAATGTGTACTGATTTTGTTCACCTTGTTTGTGCGCCTCCACATAAGGAGTACGTATTAGTAATAAAAATGTAAATATTACGTATAGTAGAAAGTGCTTGCAATGAGGCTGTATCAAGACAAGCTTGACCTCCGTTTGAAGAGTTTAGGGTATTCGAAGTTCACCCCAGTTTGTATTCCATATATAAGAGGGAGATTCAGTTTCTGCATTCGAGAAATTACAACACAGAAAAGGACATATGACAGAAGTTGCAAACTTGAGGACCTAGCTTTTGCATATTGGATTTCGAAGTACAGAGATTGACTTGCTGAATGTTTCTGTATGGGTAATTGGGTATCACCTTCTCCGCTGACACACAACCACGTGCCCCGGGTATCAAGGGTTGGCTGTGCAAGAGTCCACCTCGTGAATTTCTGTGAAGCAGGCTTCCGCAAATCTTAAGTGCTGAGGATGCTTTTCCTCCTTCGGTTGCTGTGCACTCTTTGCACTGCGTTGCCATGTTGGTTTAAGCACGGAGCCCTATAAACTGCACAAAAGTCCGCACACAAAATTGTAAGAATTTAAGAAGGCCGATTGCTCGAGAATGGATTATTCAGGGCATGGAACTGATGATTCCGATGGAAAGTGAAAGTCATCAGCTAACCTGGCGGAAAGCTTTCAAAAGAAAATTGCAATTCAATAACATACAGGATAGAGGAAATGATGTTCAGTAGTAGTAGTGGTAGCGCATGCTAACCTTTTATCTCCTTGTAGAAAATTGTAGATGATCCTTCCATAGATAAATTCGTGTAACCCTGCTAATTAATAATGCCTGCACATCGAACAATCTGCACTGGTCCCACATTGCCATAGGGATTCCACTATGCACCAGCTTCTAACAATGCGAACCAAATACACTGACTCATCTGTACCAGCTATATGAACTATCGACTCCTA
The DNA here is from genome assembly GCA_964035585.1 of Polytrichum formosum. NCBI lineage: Eukaryota > Viridiplantae > Streptophyta > Polytrichopsida > Polytrichales > Polytrichaceae > Polytrichum > Polytrichum formosum. The sequence continues at coordinate 20,802,856 of OZ037939.1, read as the reverse complement.
CATTGTGTCTATCCATTCTTTCCAAAGCTTCATCGGAAGCCCATGAGAACCTTCTCACAACTTCTCCATCGGGATTTGTGTTACCGGATCTTAATACTACGCGGTGAGAGTTCTCCAGGTCTTCCTAGAGGTGCCTTTTTAAGAGGTGGTGGTGATGCAAACACCTTCCAAAAGCGGAGCGTCTCGTCACCGGCTGCAGAGACCACTGTAGTCCCATCCGGGCTCTGCGTGTGCACATGTAAATTGTCACTCTACCTTCAAATGTCTAGAATAAGTTCAACCCGAATATACAGCATTGACCAACAGCAATAACATATATTAGCCTCCGCAAGCTGCCACAGAAGCTAGAAATTTTGAACTTCCAACATTTCAAGCTCATCTGGTCCAGTTTACCAAGAACAACAAACCAAAGTACTTAGGGAGCGTTACCTGAGAAAGGTGAAGGACACGGGCAGTGTGACCAGTGAGCTCAGCAATCTTCACCATTGACGGGTACTTCCACAAGCTCAGCTGATTCTGACTGAAACCATGGCTACTCAGAAGCTCTTTTTGGTGTCGATTCCATAGCAGAGCACAGACCTGGGAAAATTGTCAAACAGTCAAAGACAATTTTGAGTGGTTGTGATTTGATAATGCCATGCATAATAGCACATTGCACCAATCTGCTGCCATTAATTTAATCATAAGAATGGAATGTAAAAGGTATTCATGAACTGAATGCTAACTCCATGGTATTCACATTATGACCTAACAACGCATCCAGCTCGCAGAGTACCTACTCTAGCACATTCGAACACCTGAGCTTCTCACCCAATCTAATTTGTATAAGTACTGTCCAAGTCTTACACCAAGGTGTTCAATGTAAGAAGGAACTATGAACATGTGTTCTTATGAATGTGTTGAGCAACGTTTTAGCTACACGACGTCAAGTGGTATTAGTAACAACCCTACTTATCAGAAAGAAAAGTTAGATCATACCACTCATACTCACACCATCCTAAGTGAAACGTCTATTGCACGTCCGCTACTGTTTAAAAGCTGGCAACGCATATCACACCTGGGAATTCGTATCAATGCTCTTCGTGCAGTATCCAATTTGCGTGTTCCAGAACTTGATACATCGATCTGCGGTTCCACCACCAGAAGCCAGGAGGTTGTTCTGGAAAGGAGACCACGCGAGAGCTTTCACAGCTGCTTGGTGACCTTCTAATCTGAACAAAGGTGTCGTTGCCTCATTGGATGAAGTCGTGGCAGCTACATCCCATATGTTTAATAGATTATCATTGCCTCCACTTGCGAGCTGTTGACCGGAGTGTGACCACCTTAGGCCACAAACTTCTTGGTTGTGCCCCAGTAAGGTTGAGGTTGGCTCTCTTACACGCACTGCCAATACATTTTCCCACAATTTAAACATGAATACCATCGTCATCAGTGTTTAAACGCGACCAAAATTGTGCGACCTTTTCTGTGCGCTCTGTATTAACTCATCGCTTGCTGTTTCCCCTCTTACCAGAATTGCTCTCTACGTCTATGTCGATAGATGACTGCTAGAACTTGGTACTCTAGAAGCATTATACGACGAGAATCACACCTGCAGTATTTATTGACGACTTAATGAACGCAAAATAGACGAACCCTAATCAGCTTCTCTTCCGTTGGTGACGAAAATCAAATGAAAAAGTTACCGTCGTGATTGATGATTTGGCTGTCACGGCCTCCCGAAGACAGCATTGTACCGTTCCACGCTAGACTGCTAACACGAGCAGTATGTCCACCCATTTTACGCAACTGCCAAAACATTGTTCGGACAAGTTCAAATTTAAGTTGTTATCAGAATATTTCTGACGTTTTGACAGGCAACGACCTACTCTGAATGCCTAAATCTGCTTATAAATACGAGATTTTAAGATTTAGATCTGTGGAGATGTTGTATATTGAATTCCTACCTGATTCCAGATGCTTAGAAACTAAAGAATAGGATTAGCATTTGATATTGATAACCCCATTAAGGGTCTCTGATACAGAGTGCCGTAAAGCTGTCCATGCCCATCTGAGTGATTCCTATATTGTAATGCCAGGAATCTCCTACTACGGCGAGAAAAATACCTTGCAGCCTCGCACTGTATCCCACAACTGCACCTCATGATTGTTGAAGCCCACAGCAAGTGTCCTCCCATCTTGTGCCCAGCTGATGCTTGAGACATAATCATCTTCAAATGAGGTGCTCAATAGTTGCTCTATAGATCCTGTCTCCGCATGCCATAAGTACACAGTAGTCCCCAGCGCTACAGCTACCACGTTCCTGCTGCTCCAATCCAACAGATTGAGGTAATAATCGTCTACGATCGCTGGCGCGTCTAAAATTCTATCCGGAGTCTGCACAACTTTGCATGACAAGAACTATTAATTTGGCTGTTTCGATGTCCACAAACAATCCGACCAGCTTGCAGTGGCAAGGTACTGGACATTCAATATTGGCAAAATCGTTACAAAAGCATCAAGGCGTTAAACATTCTGTGAACATTATAACACACTCTCCTGTGCGTCCCACAAAGTCTGTGATCTGAAAGCTTTTTGAGCCTTCTGAAGACTTCAATCTTCTAATCCCCACGTTGTTCTCTTTTGTATAGCCAGAAGACTTACTGCGATATCCATCGTATAAATCCCAGTTTCACCAGATAGATGCCGCATTTGAAATTGAACCGTAAAAAACATGAAGAGAAATAGTTCTGTATAGGCAATCCTTTGAAAATGGTATGAGGAGAACAATCCATACCGCAGGAATGTGTCTAATTCGTGAAGGTGGGCTGGAAAGTGGATCTGTATACAGGAGTGCCCTTGTGGGGAGTTCTAATCCTCCAGGCGATGTAAGCGGTTTCTTTTTGAAGGCTAGAATCTTCGGTGTATTCATAGCTGTCATGTCCTGGAACAGATTCTCCGCCAGCTTCTTCTTGTACTCCTCCTGGTCAATTAGCAAATCCAGAAACAAGACCAATATAGGTCAAGAAGCGTGCACTAACTTCAAAACTTCGAAGGTTCTAAGAGAAGAAATAACACTGGTTAAGGATCGTCCACAATCTTTGCCCTCTTGGAATATGAATAGCTTATGTGCTGAGAATCAGCTCTGACTCTGAGGTTAGAAAGAAACCTTGAGAGGAGATACAACCTCCAGATTTGAATTGGCATTCTCCTTGGACTCCTTCAGTAGGTTGAAGTGAGCAACACCAATATCCATGGCACTTCGATTTGGAATAAACCGATCTCCCTGTTTATTATTCACAACTTCGTATTATCAGACACTTTGTAACTGGTTCAAAGCCAGAAAGTCATTGCAAGGATTTGAAAGTTTTCTAAACCTCGCAATGTATGCAACAGAACAATATTGAAAAGATTACGTGAGGTGGACATGCAGTATGCCAATCCATACAGATTCTCTAAGTGTTTCTCCTGACAGTCGTCTCATCAATAATCCAATTCAAAATCGAAAACAAAACAAAGGTGAAAAAGAAATACTGCAAAGCCACAAAGTCATTGCAAGGATTTGAAAGACCTCTGTTCTTCTAAAACTCGCAATCTACGCAACAAAACTATAATTATTCAAAGATTGCGTTATGTCGACAGGGAGTATGACAATCCTTTCAATTCCCGAGTGTTTCTCTTTGACCAACATCTCATTAACAATCCAATCCCAAATTGAAAAAGAAACAAAAGTAAAAAAGAAATCCGCGTGCAAGGACAAAGTAGAATTGCCTGAGTTTTGCGTGGAGTTTTGCGTTCCAACAAAGAATGTGTTGGAGTTAGAATAAGAGGAGAGAGAGGAAGCTCAGCCAGCTGTTGCCGTTCTCGAGGCTCCTTCTCAGTCCTTTTGGACGGGGGTGATGACAACATTTCTCCAGATCTTCTCATGTCATAACCCGCTTCAGACACAGAATCGTGTTAAAAAAACTCTGGCAACACTATACCTTCGCTCAAAATTAAATATGACCTCGTGGCCTGTCTGCTAAACTTGTAGATTCTATTCTTAAACACTATCGCCGCACATCTCAAGCATTCAATGTCCTAGGTTGGAGTAAGTAGAGACGCTGACATACAATTGTGATCACTATCTTCTTTGTACCAAGACACGCTGCTTAGAATTTCCGGCTCCTGGTTTAACAAATTAGCAATGTAAAAAGTTCAAAATTAGCTCAATGGGACGTAGGTTCTGTTAACGTGTATATTTCTCAGTGTTCCTAAGTAAACACCCGAATTAGATACAAAGCGACTGGCAGTAGCCTGGAATGGACATATAGAGGCTCGATTTGTTACAGGCGATATATCCTTCCACCAGCCTCGCTGCTTCTCATCATACCTGCTGGTCAGAGGCTCTCCCTTAGTCTTAATTTATGCCTTAATGAGCCACGAATTGTGAGTATAAATCATATGCACAGCAGAATATGATAGCAGTATACATCATGTGTTTGATCACTACTGAGTATCAAAACACTGTAAAGGCGATTCAAGAAGGCAAACGAATACTCTTTTCGCCCTACGCCTTTCTTGGAGTGTCACTTCCGCATCAGTACTGCTCCGAAGTACAGCAACAATCCTCTGCATCTGATATGAGGGCAATGATAACAAACTTGGACGGTTGTGGACAATTGCCAAGTATTTTATTAAAGTAAGGGGTGATAATTACAAGAAATCTAGGTTTCTTCACACAAACAAGTAAGAAAGAAAATCCTCTACGCAGAAAATACTTTGTAAGACCTCTATAAGGACTGGATAAAACTCTGAACCTAGAATATGTGATTTCCAAGACTTCTGCATGAACAACAACATTCAATGCTTCAAGCCCTCCATCCCTCCTTATTTTAATTCCTGTACGTGTGCAGCGTCAGGCAGTCAGAATGGAATCAAGTGCTTTCGTCACTGAAATTGCTTCACTATTGACCTTCTTCACATTCTTCTTCTGTGATGATTTAGATCATCAACAAGAGCCAGCAGAAAATCAGGAAGGTGAAGTGAATAGACCACAATGGAGATTGTGAAGCCCACATGCAACAATGAAGCAGGGAGAATGCGCTGAGAATATTAACACCATGCGGGAATTCAAAAAAGTGAAGCAAATTCGACTAAAAGATTGTCAGGTGCACTGATCACAACATCATGAGTACTTCTTAGTCAGTAGAAAAGTGCATTGTGTTCAAAACACTGCAGATAACATGACCAGCTGCAAATTGGGGCAGAGCAGCTGGAATATAGGTGCGCAAGATTAGATCGGCTTGCTCCAAGTAAAATCAATGCACAAAGGGAATACAAATTGGAATCGGTTAACGTTAAAGTGGATATTGAAGCTATCGTTTAATTAAAACAGGATCTCAGAAATTCGTGTTTGAAGATGATTTGAGCAATAAAAATTGTTTTTGTTCAAAACACTGCAGATAACAAGACCAGCTGCAACATAGGTGCGCAAGATTAAATCGACTTGCTCCAAAAAATGCGCAAAGGAAAAACAAAAAGAAAGAATTGATCTACGTTAAAATGGAAATCGAGGCTATGGTTAAAATACAACAGGATTTTCAGAAATCCGTGTTTACAGATGATTTGAGCAGCACCTTCTGAATTAAATCCTGTCCCTGACAGAAAAACATAGCAATTTGTCAAGACTCAAGATATATCAAACTCAAAGTGAGACACCTGACCAAAATGAATTGAAGCAAAGAATAATCCTTTACAAAAGAAACGAAAGCAGATTACAAGCAGGTGCAGAAATAGCTGCAATTGGTTATAATGGAAGAGAATTGCGTATCAGGAAGTCGCACAGAATAATAGACCATCAGAAGCTGAAACATGGACACAATGTTTTTTTAAGTTGTGTAGAGTACAAGTTTGTCAAACTTGGAATAGCGCAAATCAATCCAGTGTATTCATGGAGCTCAGTAACAAGGAATATTTGTGAAGAATTGGAGGACTGAGGTTCCATAATACAGGATGAAATCAAATCCTAGCTGAATTTTTAGCAGTTCCGTAGGTCAAGGTAATGTAAGAGAAAAAAAAATGCACAAGATGCGGCAAAATCAGGGGCCGAACAGATGGAAGCAAATCAAGTCGACAATTCAAAATACATCCAAGAAAGCGGAGAGCAATTCTCCGCTTGGGATTCAAATTGACGTGCACAGCGACAAATGATGAAACCTGCACAAATTGTATGGACACTGAACTTTTGAATAGAAGACTCGAAAAAACTCAGAGAGACAATTGAGCCTTGAAAATGCACACCACAGTGCTAGCAAGACTTGGGACCCGACTCTCACAATGGAAGAGAAGAGCAATGATTCTTCAAGTCTTAATTTAAGGCCCTTGAATTTCTTATTATAATCTGAATTGGTAGAGCGACGTGAAAGAGCACATCAAATTAAACAGCAGATCAGGACTCGAATACACATGCAAACGATGGGAGAAAACGAAACCTGAAAGAAAGGAAGGGAGTGCAACATTCCCAACAAGAAAATTAATGTGACTGACTCAATTTTTTGAATAGTTTTATTTTCTGAATTGGCGAAGCGATGTGGATGAGACGCCGTTACATCCGGAGACCCGAAGCTCCGGCAGCGCCTTAGCGATTGGTAGCGCAGCGTAGCTCCACAGACACGATGGCCTTAACGGTAACGTGGGAGTAACGACCTAGATGCGTCTTTGGCCACGTCCCTGGTGGATGAATGTCGTCCTTCCTCACCAGTCATCAGCCTCTTCCACTTTTCATCGAGGAGGAGGCTTATAGTCCTTTCCCGAAATGCCGCCCTCTGAGGCGGCCACGTCACTTGTTAGGGTTATTAGGGTTAGGGTTAGAAAAGCACCGACGGAGCGAAAAATTGCTCTACACCGGAAGACAATTGACGGTGTTGTCTTCTAGAGTTTCTTCCGCTCTGTTGTAGCTTTTTGATTCCAAGTTGCATCTCAACAAGTAATTTCTGCAGAACAATTTGTTATGCATTATTAAATATCTTAAACTGCCAATGACCACAATCATAGAGTGTAGGAAATTTAGGCATAAGGTCACTGGAAGCCTCCTGCATGTGCCCAAGCTATCTTAACGGCAAGGTCACTCCACTAAGCATCGAACAAGTTTTCGATCTCTTTGTTTGCAAAATTACAACTTCCTCCATCTTGATTTTCCTTGGATGGGCCCCGTGGGGGGCAATCCAAAAATGAATTTATGCCTGTAAATACTCCAGGCGCACGGTATTCTTTAGTAAAAGGCGAAAGAATAGTTTGCTCTGCGCTGAGCACCAGGCTACATGTCCTCCGATCAAAAGCCACTGGCTCATGTGCACTGTTGGATTCACAATTGTTTCTAACAGTATGGTATAAATGTGCTTTGATTTTCTGAAGGTTTTTGTGATAGCTCGATTGATTGTTGCTAACCCTCCCCCGATTTTTGCAGAACATTGTTCTCACTGGCCGAGCATAACACACATTCTTCTGCAGTCTGTCCAACAAATGTCGACAATGAACTCTTCCTTACACTTGGATTCCAGAAAACGTCATGAATTTTCATGAGATACAACATTTCTTAGAAAATATTGCAAGAGGCTTGGAGAGGTGACGGAAATTCGTTATAGTATCATCTCCCCTAGAAGTAATGTTTTTATTGCACGAGCGTGCTATCAATTGAATTGAACAAGTTTCTAGTGGCAGCTTATAGAGAACCTTACTCTCGTATATGGAACCAATGTATGTTCACAATGAACATCGAATATTAGATATTTGAACCAAGGCACAATACAACTTTAGCATTAGTGCATCCTTTTGAACGGAATAGAAATTTCACTGCAATGAGTTTACTGTGGGAAAGGAGCAACCAATATCACTTCTAACCATAACTCTCTGCGTGATAGTGCTTCAGACGGCAGTCACTCGATATTTTTGCTTCTGGATATGACAAACTTATACAGTTGGAAGGACTGGAGCAAATACAAAATTGGAGAAAATGAGTTGGTTCAAGAAAAGGCCAATCTACCAAACTAATTTCGGGAATTACTTCTGTGTCCTGCCTTTGTGCAGCAATTGAAGGAAGTGGTGCACATTGAGGTATTTGGAAATCTTACTTCAATGTTGAGTAAGCATCTTGCTCAATGTGTTCTTAAACCGTGTATCATGCTTTGGCAATTTGCGCAAGGTTGTAAGAAGAGTTTGCGTTGGCACCTCAGATATACTACTAAAGCACTGTCCCCATGTCATTTGCACCACTGCAATTTTTGTTCACAAGACTTAATTCTTACATGGATGAAAGGAGACATAGACTCGCAATGATTCACCTAGGTGGAGATACAAATTATGTTTGCATTGTGAGGTCCGAGCTTATGGCAGACCTTGCAGAAATTCCAAGGCGCCCTTGCAGGCACCACAGGGGGGTTGGAAATAGTTTTCAACTAGCAATTGACGCGTCTCAGTTTCACCTCATTAACTGCGTCATTGCCCCAAGCGCAAAGATGGAGTAGCAATTCATCTCCGAGGTTTATATACATCTGAATTGCTGCACTTCGCGGCAAACCTTATGGGGGTGGAGAGAGCAATCCATTCTAAGAAGATGGACAGGACACTTCGATGGATTCAATGAGCTGATTGGATAATCTTTTGCAAGCCTTGTGCAGACATCACAGGCTCCAACATTCATGATCACATACGAACTTCAAAACACAGTGTTGAAATTAATGTCACATGTATAATATCAAATGTAGTGAAATTGATGTTTTAGCAATGTTATTCTAAACTGTTGTCTCATGGTGTAATATCAGTTGAATTGTATTTTTATTAAATTTTGTCTATAATGGGGGTTCCAGTGTCTGGTGATGAGAAGGTTGCATTTCCAATCAGGTTAAAGAGGGTTGCTCCAACTGGATTCGAAATGGCAGAAAAAAAATCATTTTCCTAAAGTCCTAGTATTGTGTACATTTGTTTAGTGCCGTTCAATTTGTAGGTGTTGTCCAGTATGATTTACTAACAAAATATACATTAGGTGCAGGAGAGGATTGCCACTCGGAGGCCTGTAGAGTTTTTCGGCTCGAACTTTTCAAGTCTTCAATGATCACGATGATGTAGTTGGAACCGAATTGTTCCCCAAAGCGATTGCAACAAATATAACCTTTGTCAAGTATGATCACATTCAATTTCGAGGATAGTGATTGTTCAATATTCAGTTTCACGAGAAACTGCATTTACGAAGACGGGATTTTGATACATAACTAAAGAGTTGGCACTTGAGAATGGTCCTCTGCACACTGACAATAGATGATCGTGATCGTGATCAACAACTGATAAGTCTTTTTCATCAAAGGAGAAGAGCAGTAATAAAGACGGATGGATAGCCCACATACACTTGAAAATTTTGATCGCACAAACATCCTGCTCACACAAATCCCCAACAATGCGTCACAATAGCTCACAAACACGTGAGTTGCAGTTCAAGTAAACTTTTTTCCACAATACAGAGGTTTAGGGCTTAGGGTTTAGACAACCAAGTTCATGTCCCATCAATTTTAAAGAAAAGTGACACCCCTATATCAAACATTGTTTTGGAGGAGACCTGATATGGTTTGATACACGTTGGCAGGATGACAACAAGTGACAAGTAAAAATATTTTCGCGCAAACCCCCAACAATTCTCTTTTTAATTTATTTTTATTTAAATAAACATAGTCAATAATTTTACTGACTGAAAGTAAGTGCTCATTAAGTTTTACCATGGTTCCACTCTATTCATTTCCAACATCTTACTATGAGAAGGCAACAAAATAATCAGACTATCTAAATCCTTCGAATATACTTGCAAATAATATTTCAGAATGGAGGTTTTCTTTGATGAAGTGTTTGCTTTGTGTCGACCTTCGGGATGGAGGTTTTCGCTCCTGAAATCGCTAAAAATTGAACCCTAAACCCTAAAACCCTGCATGCAAAATTGCTTTTTTTTGTATTATGTTACTTGCATTTGCCTTCGACATGTGTACTTTGAATTTGGTGTGCTCTATCCGCCATAGCCACCATCAAGTTCTGCAGAAATTGCTATTGCTTGTCTTTTGTTATGCACAATTGCCTAAACCCTACTACTCACCTTTCTATGATTCAGTTCGTCTTTGATCTTGTCACTCTCCTCGCAGGTGTGTTCAAGTACTGTGTTTTTTTTTCCTGCTTCAATTCCCACAAGAACATTCATCACATGGTTAATTAAACTACAGTAATTCTTCAATGGCTATCTATGATGTCTTAGAAAGCAGGACTGGTACAAAGTGTAATTTTCCATTGTATCATTTATTACAAATAGTATGTCGATTTGCAAACAGACCGGCATAATGTTGTGCAAACAGATCGTAATGGTGTGATATGAGTACAGCTTGGCTACGTCATCCGGGACCTGCTTAGGTAGTGAAGTAACCCGCTCAGATTCGACATTGCAATTTTAATTATGTGACCACATTGGAAAGATTTTAATTCTTAAGGAACGATACAGTATGATTAAGGCTGACGATTATGGAATCCGTGCCTTGTGTATTCACATATTGGATGTGCATAAATCGTATTGTATGATTGTTGCACCTGTTTGAGTAGGTAGGCTACTATTTTATCCCTCCTTTCTTTCCCTCTTGAACACAGAACGCCTAATATTAATCTGAAAGCACTCCATTATGTACATTGATATTCCCTTCAAAAGTTTCATCATCAAAAGTATATTGAATTTGACACAGAAAACCTTGTAAAGCAATGATATTCTATGTGGAGTAATAACTACTGTAGTCGTTTTGAGAGGAAAGCAAATTATAATTCGTTTCATGGAATTTCTTTTGGTGATTATAAAGAGATCCTACCTGGACTTCATGGTGAACTTGGACCCTCAGAAGTTCCTGGACTGGGAATAGGTGGTTCCAAACCAATTAGAATTAATCCTGGCTTTGTCATACCTGCATTAGGTGCACTCGCAATTTAGGCAGCAGCTTGTATGTTTCCACTACTTCACATTTTCCGCGAATCAACCAATAGAGGAGGTATAGGAATAGGTTTCTAATATGGATGGATGAGAGGCACATAACATTATTCAAATCCATAACAATGTTCTATGGGACCGATAGTATTCTATGGAATATTCCATATTCAGGTTGAATGTGAAGAATATTCCATAGAATATTTTCAGTCCCACATAACATTGTTATGGATTTGAATAATGTTATTCACACTTGTATCTGAATTGCAAAATTTACAAATGATTCTCTACAGAAATAGATCTATTTGTTATCCAGCATGCTCTTAACAAATGCAATCATGTTATAACCTATTTCAAGGTTGACAACAAATCACGGGGTGCCGATGTCATCTATTACTTTGTAAAAGTTTTAGAGTTCTTTGTGATGGTTTTCAATTACTGTGAATTTTTCAAGAGCAAGTGAAGAAATACATATCAAATACAAAACACATTAAAGAAAAAAAATTAAATATTATATATATACAATGACTCCAAAAACCAAGTCTATGCATCAAACAAGGACTTTCATGGGCATTTCACAAAAAGATAATGATATATTTAGGAAATGTAAAATGTAATTATAAAAGAACTAGAAGTCAACTTTCAGATGATGTCATGGTGATGTCATCAACTTCACTAGGGTTTTGGTGAGAGGAAGAGAGACATCGACGTCGCATAGACTCAATTTTTGAGGCGCCGCTGGCTACCTTCTGAGAGCTCTCATTTTCTTGTTTTTTCATCGTTTTGAGTCAAAAAAAATTGAGGGTTTCGTGTGTATCGTGTTGAATACTTCTTGTGGCTTTGTGGAGGTTGTATAGAAAGATGAGACCTATTTCATGAGAGAAAGAGCAAAATATTGTAGCCTTGATAGAGAAGGGGAGGAGCAGTAGAGAGATTGCAAAGAGTGTGGGTTGGTTAAATATCTATATCACGTTTAGTTTCAACTTTTGACCATGAAACATGATCCATTCGATGCTATGTAGAAATCGATGTATATTTTACATCCATCTTGCATTCACATATTTTGTTGGCCATTATTCTCATTGCCCATGATGGATTTTGTAATTGAAATCATAATTTGAAATAAGTATAAAAACTCAAAAGATTAAACTATAATACTTAAAGCATAAATTATTAAAATATATTAAAAATAAAAGTACGGAAAGTTTGAATTCTGAAACTATAAAATATCTAACGCTCCATGTTGGGTAGTTGCCAAACAACACACGCTTCGAACATCTGTCAAGCATGCATCCGACCCAATATACCTCAATTTTCTAAACATAATACGACATCGACCATCTACAGAAGCAGAGATCGAAGACACACTTAGCGCGTGCTACATTGACAAGGTTGTGCTCCCATACTACATAGATGCAACCACGACGATCTTATGTTCGCACCGCGAAGATGTCACCGTATACAATGACATCATATTCAAAGCAATTTTTGCCCCAATAGAGATAATTCCTGTGACACTTGATACAAATGCCACCGAAGCTCACAATGTATCAACATGGTTGAACGACACAAAATTCGATCAACTTCATCATGTGGCTGTAGGTGCGCTTGTTATGTTCACATCAAATGTCAATGTTGCAAAAGGTGTTGTCAACGGTGCAGGCGCAACGGTAACATTGGTCCATATAGACAACCATGGTGTGGTCACAACCATTGGTGTTCAACTCATAGGGACATCGACGCAGATCTTCTTAAAACGTCACAATTTCCAACACAAGTACACATATGAACAATACTATTATAAAGCATCGTTCCCAATAGTTCTAGCATACGCAATGACCGGCCACAAATCACAAGGTGCTACAATATCAACCAAGGTTATTGTTGATATTCGGAACGCATTTGCACCTAGATTAACTTATGTCATGCTATCTAGAACCACAAATAGGCAGAACCTAAAGATTATAAGAAAATTGGTACCATCGGACTTCATTCCATGGCCACTTCTTGGCACAACATGATTCCTTCCATTATGATGAACACATCATGGGAATCACCCAACTTGGATTTGAAGCAACTCTTACTACTAATGCAATTAAATCTATCAAAAGTATCTCAAGTATCACAAAATTTATGATGCACTATTACATTATGTGATTGTTGTTACTTTGCCACACAAAAGAATCCTACAGACTTGAGAGCAGTCAATTCAAGCATGCGGATTATGTGCTTCTTCAATCCTGAAAATATATTCGATTCAAAATACAACCCATTCTTAATTGATTGAGAGACAGGTAGACAAACAACGAGCAATTGATCGATCGAGTGTGGAAAGAAGGAAGGAGGAGAATCGGCGGAAGAGGAGGACGACAAGATGATCTATCCAGTTATTTGAGAGTTTCAATTCCAAGTAGACGAGAAGAGATGTCTCGCCATATCCCAATTGTCATATCGCCACATCGCAACATCCAAATCCCATTGGGTATCGTCTTGCTAAGGAGGCCTATGTGCAGTCAACCGGACCCAACTGCATTATTCCAGGGCAATGAAGGCCAATTAGGGTTTTAGGGCTTCGGGTAAGACATCATCCTTCAGCAAAGTATCCTACATCCTTACAAGGATCTGACCTTTGGTTTATTGTGGTAAATTTGCACTTGATATTTTGTCTATTGCACCACTTTATTTTGCAGCCTTTATGCCCTGTGGGGACTTTTCAAATACAAATACTTTGTAACATCTGCACATGGAAACGGTGCATTGAACATGGTGTGCTTGGTTGTGCAGCTACGGCCCTTCCCGTATAAGAATGCCGTCAGTTTTAAAGCTTTACAACCAATTGGTCGTGAGTTGAAAACTGTAGGCAAGGTACATTTACTTCCTCTCCTTCAGTCATCCACCTGCAATGCACTTGGACCGAATATGATAGTTGGTAGATGTGTAGGGAGTGTCTTCTTTTCTCTATAGTGGGTGTTTCCACATATTGAACACATGAATTTCTTAAAATACAACATCGCTAAATCTTTGTAGAATCTAGCAGATCTCTTACTGCTCATCATGTTGTGATGCTCTGAAGTTGGTTCCCTTTATTTCACTCCAACAAGTACAACAAGTTGTCTGATTTGGTCTTCAACCACATGTTAGCTTCAAAATGTTTATATGCACTTGATGGAGGAACTTCTAAACCGATAGTGTACGTGGTGATTATATTTGGGGTGTGGAATCAGCTTCTGGACAAAGCATTTGACCTCATGCAAGCGCCTTCCAGGGGTCCATAATTGATGGCAATTTCAACATGTAAGTGGGATATCCCAAATTAGTTGGATTAAGCTAACTCATACGTTAGCTTAAAATGGAAGCTTGTTGTGAACAATCTAGATTGTACTTTTTGGATGAGGAAACGTGGAGCTCATGAAACCAGCATGTAATCTACCTTCAAGATATCAATCTAAGTCATTTTTTTATTGTCATTGTGTCAGCCCAAAACCTCCACCCCTATGCATCGTAATCTGGGTGGAAGCTCGTGACTTACATAAGCATGAACCACTTGTCTGTCATCTCCATTCCACTTCACACACCATCAAGTGAGAATAATGTGCACACACTGTTAATAATGAAAGGAAAATCCACACATCACATGAAGAGAATGCCTACATTCCAATCCGACATCCTTCACATGCTTCTAACTACTTCATCTATTATCCAAATGAAGGCCTTAACTAATACCCATCTATTCCAATGCAAGTCCACACCATCAATCCTTAAGGGTCAACTGAATAATTGTTACTCCTACTTCCATCATTTCATCCAGCCTCTAATCCTAGCCACAGTGTGGTGTCCATTAGGAGTCTTGAATTCAACCCGGAAGCCCTCGCAGTAGCCTCCAAAGCCCTGACTCCACCTCTGGAAATCTGAATCCAGGTCAGGAGCCTTCATCCACCTCGGAATCCTTGAATCCGGTTCATGAACCCTCGGCTCAAAATCTGTACCCAGTTTGTGCCGAGTCTCAGCCCTCGGCCACACACCTGAACCAGGCTTCGGCCACACTGAACCAGGCTTCGGCCACTGAATCGGCTTCGGCCACCTTGAACCAGGCTTCGGCCAACTGAACCAGGCTTCGGCCAACTGAACCAGGCTTCGGCCACTGAATCGGCTTTGGCCACCTCGAACCAGGCTTCGGCCAACTGAATCAGGCTTCGGCCACACTGAACCAGGCTTCGGCCACCTCGAACCAGGCTTCGGCCACTGAATCGGCTTCGGCCAACTCGAACCAGGCTTCGGCCACTGAATCGGCTTCGGCCACACTGAACCAGGCTTCGGCCAACTCGAACCAGCTTCGGCCACATTGAACCAGGCTTCGGCCACACTGAACCAGGCTTCGGCCACTGAATCGGCTTTGGCCACCTCGAACCAGGCTTCGGCCAACTGAAAGAGAGCACCCAACACGCATTCCAGGAGCCTCTATCCTGGGATCCGGAAATCTGGGACCTTACCCATCTAACAGCCCCCCCCCCCCCTCATGAGGATTCACTCATTACCCAAAACGAACACTCTCACGCTTAAATCAAACACTTAGTTCTCTCTCAACTCACTTTCCCTTAATATCAACTCAAATCAAATCAAAGCACCTAATTCTTTTCTTTTCTTTTGATGTTGGAATTGATCATGGAACATGAGCAACACCATAACAACATCGGAACCATTTAAACACAATCCACTCTTAATACTAATGCAACTACCCACCATTTTAAAAGTTTGAACATCATTTTCCTTCAACTAAGAATGTGGGCACCAATTTGGGCTCACACATTGAGCCAATCGTGATCGAATTTGGTCTTAACCTCAATCCGCATTTTCCTAGTTGCCTTTTGGATGAACTTGGTGTGAGCAAGCTACCGCATGCCTCAGGTTTTGGGTTCAAAGCAGTGTTGGACCGGTATAGCACCATTTGCCTGGTATAGAATATTGGCATGAGTATGGTATTAAGTACCATACTGCCCCCAATATGTGGATGGGGCGATACCTGCTCCGTACTTGTATTGCACGGTATCGGGTCTCAATACCCGCCTTTGATACCCAAGGCAGGAGGTGGAGGTCAATACTCACCCCCGCCTTCGCTCATGTCGAGAAGCCCGAAACCCCAGTATCCCAGTCCGCTTGAATGCTCTTCAGATCGGCGGCATTGCAATTTATTATTCGAAATTTCAGTTCAACAAACTCTAGATTCTTGGCTTCAATGAGGCATGTTTCTTATTGTCGATGAATTGCGTCCTTATGCACTCTTGTTGCAATGTTGTTTGTGTTTTTAGGTCTCTAAAAGGAAAAAGGTAAAAAAGTTAAAATAATACCATATCATTGTGCATATTCCACTGGTATCACTACCATGGTACTCGATATTGATACCTTTAGGCTTTATTTTTACAAGATTTATACTCATACTCATACCATATCTATAAAAATATGATTCTTGTGATACTTGGGATCCAACCCGGCTAAAATTTCACAAAAAATCTGATATTGGTACTAGGTTGGTATCGCAAAATTTTGATATTGGTCCAACACTGGTTCAGAGCCCATGTGCCAAGTGACCCACGGCATTGCCAACACCGCCTCTCCTATGAGGGCCTCCTCCTCCCACCAACGGTGGGGCCTTGGCCCCGAGTGGCTCGTTCATCCATACGTTTTCATTCTCCCATAAGCGTTTTGGCTGCTTTTCGGACTTTAATATCAATTTAAACTCACATCATTCTTAAGGAAACTTCAAAGCCAAGGCAATGAACGCCGAGCGGGGAAATAAAATTAATTTAAAAAAATAAAAATAAAAATAAATCATCGCAGTGAGAACTGACTGCTAGTTACAGATGAATTGGTTGAGGGGCTGATCATCCTAGCCAGTTCAGACACCATCCATTGGCATCTCCGGCTGTAATAGTGTGAAAAGTGGTGGGCCAACATCTAATTCTCAACATATCCCCAACAATTTCACGGTTGGAACTGGATGAAAATTTTGGTGTGATTGGGGCATGAGTTTGAGAAATAACTGGTTGAAGTTCAAGACTTCGGGAAATTAACCGATCATTCTCGAGGAATCTGTGGAATATAACTATATATATATGTCAAATTAGTAAAGATAAACTGAAAGATCACAACATGTAACTGGTTGGACTTGGAAACACTAGGTTTTTGACCAATTATGCACAAAATCTCCCCGGGCATTGAGCTAAGGCGAGAGGGGCACATATGCCTAGACCAAAGATCTAAGATCCAAGACCAAAGAAACATCAAATTTGAGCATTCTTATTGGTTAAGAGTAAAATTTTGGGCCCAAGTAGTTTACACTAGGTTTTGGGTCTATTGTATGAAATAATGAAGTGCAACAATTGTGTCATCAATTTCTCATCAAATCTCGGCAATCCCCACCCAGGAAAATACTCTTCCTAGTTTCAAGCTTGGGTCTACTGTTGAGTCTAAAAGTAAGGTCTACTAAGGGTTATTTTAGACTCCAAGTTTCTCAGATCCATATCTTAATGTAAACCCACCCTTAAAGTAGTCATGTCTAAATCCAATATGGCAATCATTTGGAAACCTATATTTGAGTGGTATGTGGTTTGATATGGATCTAAGAACGGACACCAAAAAGAAAGAAGATGGACCACGTGTTCAAAATATGCCAACCATTCTAGGCTCAATAGTCAACATAATTGGGGGGATCTATATGACCATTTGACAA
Organism: Polytrichum formosum; assembly: GCA_964035585.1. Lineage (NCBI taxonomy): Eukaryota > Viridiplantae > Streptophyta > Polytrichopsida > Polytrichales > Polytrichaceae > Polytrichum > Polytrichum formosum. The sequence goes on along the minus strand of OZ037939.1, from coordinate 20,785,172 downwards.
GAAGGAGAATCTTTCATAATGAATAAAGATATTCAAACGAAGTTCAAACTTTTGATCCAAATGGTCGCAAGTACAAATTGGATTTGCTAGTTATCTCACACTATTGTCTTACATGGGTGGTTTTAAATCTCATAATTGAAATTCATAAATATATTCCAAATAGAGACTTGACAAACCTGGAAACAACATTTTTCAGAATTTTCCTTGTTAGAATTCCCTTTTTACAATAGAATATCTATAATTTGGCATTTTATGAAATAATATAATTTCCATCGAAGTTGCCTACATAGGACGTTAATTGCATGTTTCATAGCCTACAAGAAGTCGGTGCACAAAGAAAAGTATTGTCTACCTTACCATATTTTGGCTAAGGTTAGCAGGCCTTAAATGGACACTTCTAACTCTGCACCCACTTCCCTAGGATATGAAACATGCGATTACATAGTGCTAGATAATTAGCAAATCCAAATTGATACCATGTAGCCATTTTTCTTGTAATTTTTGAAGCTCAGATGAATACTCTTTTCCTTGTCAAAGTGAAGATTCTCTTTCTAATAAAATAAGCATTACCCCCCCCCATTTATATTCATTATTGAGTCAAAATTTACTAAGAAATATTGAGCACATAGTCCATTCTTTTATTAGAGAAATGTATTTATAGTGTCCATTCTTAGATCCACACCTAACCACACACCATTCAAATATAGATGTCTCAGTTGAATTAGGCCCACTTACCTTACAAAGATTGTTGTCTTGCAAGGCTCTTAAATGAATTAAGGTAATACATGGAAGTTTTTTGGGGGCCGATTGTTAGCTTGTGACGTTGGTGGCCATGCCAATGTCATGTTGATATCTTATGCATGGGCTAGATTAACATGGTCGTGGGTTGGTGCATGCTAGTTTGGTTGGGTGAATGAGTAGGTAAACGAGGGAGGGGAGGGGGTGAAATCAAAGCCATCCAAGGCTCTCCAAATTATAGTCAAATTGGTAGACATACCCAAGGTGGAATCTTTGTTAATGCAATCATGGACATGCTCTGGATAATTGCTTTCGTATAGTAGAATGCCCCAAGTGGAGGGTTTTCCAATGTGTAAGGGCATTGAGACCAAGGGCACGTGGGAGTCTAAGGCTTCAATGACCTTACATGCAGGAAAAACTTGACACAAGAGGCATTCCACCGCATAAAACCCTTCATTTTTTGATCCTACATAGCATGTTTTCAATGTCAAATGCATTCCACCAGTGGAATTACACTGTGGGAGGCCGGTGCAGTCATGCAGGTTGAAATTGCACAAATACCCCTTGGGATGAATTATGACACATAAGGGCATGATATTAACATCACAAAAACAACATTCATTTTATGAGGGTGGTGACTTCATATAGTGTATTTCAAGAATTGTTAAGTAAGCTTTGTTGTGTAAGCTTGTTCAAACCATGACTCATTTGCAACACTCTAAGTTTGTGTGTTAAAACATGTTTGCATCGAGGTAGGCATGCCTTGGAAGCTTGTCCCCATTAAAAATAGAAATGGTGTCCCACTCCTTGACACTAACCTTGCACAATTTCCATGAGTTCATGTAATGTAACTCCAAGACAAATTCCACACTAATTGAAGTATCTAGTGCACATACTAGTTTGATTATTCTACACATAAGTTTAGCATCATTATCAAGGAAATTTGCAAACGAATATTATACTATGGACCAAAGTCTTTGGTCTTGACCACACTACGAAGCAAGTAGCAAACTTTGATTGTGTAGATTTCATACAAATGTGGAGTAAGTAGAATTATAATCGCCCGAATTCTTAGGCATTATTTGTTTTGCCAAATTCAACATGGGTTGTGGTTTTTTGTTAGTATATGGAGGTTTTTTTGGGGGGTGCACAAATAATATGTGCAATTAGGTTGTCATTGCCAATAGGTTGTCTCTTTACCTGTGCAAAATACTTTGGGTCAAAACCATACACAACATCTTATAGCTTTGTTTGCTCATTCGTATGGCAACCGCAATCAGCAAATGATTATTACATTTTGTTATTGTGGCAATAAACTTTCTGAATGACTTTTGGAATGTCAATAAATTAGCTTGGGACAACCTAATTGCACATACCAATGTAGCTTTGCCAATACTGGTAAAGTAGTGTGGTTTGAGGATCTCTTCACTCCATTGAGCTTGTGTCTTCTTTCAAAAGGTAAACCCAAATCTCATGAACGTACCTAATAATGTTGACTTTGAGGTTGTTCCCCAAATGCACCTCGAGTGAAACGAAGCAATAAGTAGTGTGTGAGTACATTGATCAACAATACAATAACAAATGCTAGGTCTAACTCATGAAGAAAGACAATAAAAAAATCCGAACTTGACCATTTCAACTACACCTTTGCATGCAATAAATCCTCGAAGCCCTTAACTTGTAAAGAAATTTTTGAGATGCCTCATTATAAAACAAAACAATATCTTTGTTTCAAAACTTTTTCTCATTCCAAAAAAGAGAATAATTAGCAGAAGTTGTGACAAGTGGATGTTGAGCATGGAGTTAACGTTTAAAGTTTAAATCGTTTATGATGAACACAATGCCAAATGACATAGTATTCTTAAGTCTCATACTCCTTCATCTGTATATTCAAAACAAAAGAGATGTCATGTTTCATAGGACTGTGCGCAACACTCGTACTACTTAAAGCCACGGTTTATAAGAATCACAATATGTTTGTTCCCGGCCTTTGGTTGAATTATTCCATTTTGATAAGTGGTTGTGGAGCCAAGCAATGTTAGGATTCACCAAATAAGTCATTCAAATTATGAGGGCATTAATTTTGTCAAACATTTTTTTAGTTTTGTTGGTTACCTATACATAGATTAAGCTCACTAAATATTTTGAGTTGTTAATTGATTGTAATCTACACTTTTAGATTGCGATATATGCATTTTCAAATGTTGTTTTAATGTACTACTACAAAAAAATTATCACTACAATTATATAATTTTAGACTTTGCACATAGGCATGCCAAACTTGGAAATATTTTCTCAACCCTTTCAAATTCAAGAGGCCCATTATGAGCTTCAAGGCATCATACACAGGTGTTTAAGGTGGTGTTTGTGGAGGCCCAAAAGTGACCCCTACACCCATAGTTCATTTACATTTAAAAAAAATAGATTTAAAAATTGCCTTCTTCCAACTATAACATCCATATCTTTCAATGACATAATAATACATTTGTATAAACAACTTGTATTACAATACACATTGTGTATATCTTATCAATGTTGTCACATGTGATCATATCTTCACTTCTTCTTTGTATTAGGTATGGACTATGATATATGTTGACTTTAGCATGAGAAATGAAAGAACTTGATAGGAGCATGTGACGACGAAAGAGAAGAGTTGATGAAATTGTAATCAAGGGTTGGTTCATATGGGGTCCCAAGTCCCACTCATCCTAGCAAGTCCTGACATGGAGGCAATGTCCCAACTTTTGAGCCTCAAGAAACCATTAAAGTATCATTTATATTCATTAAAGTCGGGTCTTCATTATTTTATGCAAAAAAAACTTGTGGGAGTTGTGTTGAGAGTTGGGCCAAGCTTTTTGCTCGACCCAACTCTAAACACAAACTCCCAAAACCTCACCTCTGAAAGTGTTGCCATGTAGGCATCCATGTCATACTTGGGACTTAGGACTTGGGACCCCGTGTGAAGTGGTAAGTCCCAATGCCCATGATCTCAACGGTTGAGATTGCACAGATTGACCTCTTGTGACTTGGGACTTAGGACTAGGGACCTATATGAACCGGCCCTAATACCAAGAGTATGCATTCATGCTCCTCCAAGATTGGACAATACATTGTACAAATTAGAGTTTAGCCAAAATATTAGCCAAAATAGAGTTTTCAATAGGACCTACAACTTCAAGGTAAATTTTCTAACACGCGTTGAGAGTCGACAAATGTACATGTCAACTCTCCTTACATTCAACTTGTTCATTGGATTCGGCCATCTTTATTTCCATCACATATGGAATTTTGATAGTGATCTCCTTGGTGTTGTGTGTTCCTAGTACGTGTGTGCTACCGGGTATGAAAGATCGATAAGTAGCTGACAAATATAAAAAATGTGTCTTTTGGAAATTGACAAATGTTACAAGTAACAATACCTCCAACTTAATCCTTCATAAGCACTTAAAATCATCATTTTAGATCCTTATAAACTTTATATGTGACAAAGTTCAACAATATATACGAGGTCTACATGAAAGAGAAACTTGCCGATACCACTTCAACAAAGGCATCGGTGCACATGTAGAATATTGGACAACATGTGTTTTAACAACCTCAAAATGCGCCTTCAATCCATCCAAAACAATTCAATTGCTGGTCCGAGATGACCCTAAACTACCGGATGATGGTGGAGGGATACCCAAATCTCAAGGAAGAGGTTGGCGGTTCGAATCCCGGCTGTGAAATCTCCTCTCTACCTGACGGAAAACTTGCCAGGTGGTCAACTGCCTCCTGTGCTTTGGCGTTGGCCTGTCAGCCTTCTGTCTCAAAAAAATAATTCAATTGCTCCCGTAACAATCAACCAATTCTAATACACATCACACATATTTCTATAAGTTAGGTGAATTGTGTAGGTTAGGAGCCAGTGTGGATGAAGCCCTTGTCATTGTGATCATATGTGTATTTCATTCCAATGCAATTTCAAAACACGTAATTACAATAACATGACATCAAAGTAAATTTCAGTCTTGGTACATGGAGAGATTATTTGTGGTAAAGTTGTGTAGAAGGAATGTTGCTCCTCGTGATGTCCCTAGAGACCCATGAAGAGGGGAATGAGTTAGGGTTAACTTTTGTTCCTCTTGTCACATGACTATTGTAGAGGGTGGTCAATTATCACTATATTCGTTAATTTGAGACTTTCTCTTGTCTCAAATTAATATATGGACCACAACAACATGGTCTAATGTTTGGGTCGTCCTACCTAAACCATCTTGATATGAGTTCTTAATTGGGTTCTTGATATGAACACCTGCTTCAAAGTATTTGCATCTTACAACATTCTCCAATATTTGTGTGATTTTATCCATGTTCTTATATTTATAACTGTCTCAAAATGCCGAAAAAGTCCAAAATTAACGAATATAGTGATAATTATTCTGATGAGGATTCAACAAGTATGTCAAAGCCCACAAGAATGAAGATCAAAACCAAAGACACCGAGATTTACCAAGGTGAGGACACAATGGAAGAAAACATGAGAGGTTGAACGTTCGAATCGGAGAAGCCAACGTGCGTAATGGAGACTCGACCCTACCATGCATGGGGAGTTGAGACGAAGGTCGTCTTCAAGAGAGAAACTACATTGGAGATGGTTGAGTGAAAGCTAATACCTCATTATTTCCCATTTGTGGTAGGAGGCATAGCAATTTCATAGAGAAAATTGAAAGCTATGAAGGTGAATGCTTATTCATCTATATCAGCGTCGGTTATAGCATTAGTAGAAAACTATGTCAAAAAGAATTGCAGCCGAAATCGGGTGCGGTTCTTTTGACCAACTTGATTTGCAGTCGCTAAACAACTGCACATTTGTTTTTTTGGTTTAGCGACTACATATCGGGCTGGTCAAAAAAACCACACATGATTTCAGCTGCGATTTTTTGGGACATAGTTTTCTACTAGTGTAGACAAACTCTTCAAATCGGTAAGCACCTAGAAGATCCAATCAATCAACATAGCATGTTAGGCAAGAAATCTACCTCATGAGATGCCTCTCTACTTTTCATGGTGTCAAGACAACAAGTCCACACTCTGTGGATGAAGGAAGGAGAATCGATCGAGAGGAATACCTTATCAATGCAAGGGGGAAATGAGCAATAAGAGGCTAGAAATGGGACTAGAAATACCATATTTGACATTGAGTTACCTAGTGCTCCAAGATCTTTGGAGGAGCTTTGATAACACTATTTTGAGCATCACGGATTTATCTAGGTTTGTCCATCCTTTTATCAGGTGAGTGCACTAACCGAAACAAGAAGCCCTTCAATTATGGTATCCTAGCCTATGACCGAGAGCTACACATTGGTGAATTTTCACAATGACCTCTTCTATGGTAATGAACGATTTTAAATTTTTCATGCAAGGTAAAATGAAATATTTGTCTATTTCAAAAATTTGGGAATTTTTAAAATTAATATTGAATGAAATATGATTTTTTAAAGATGTTCCCTAGGGTATCTTATGATAGACCTAAAGAAGTTTGACGTCAATGCTAATACAACTTATGAGCATTCTATAATTATCTTTTATGAACATGTTCGAGAACCGTAGACTAACTTTGACCTTACTATGTCAAGAGACATCCTAAACGAACAACTAATCTCATCCAACACGTTGTGGCAAGGTCTCATGTGCCTTGAACCGAGACCTATGGGCCTCAATGACCACCTTCCTCTCTCCCACCACACCTCTCATTCTCGCGTTGGCTCCCTAGTCCCTCCTCCTTCCCCCTCTTCCTCCTCCTCCACGCCATTAAATGCATTAATGTGAGGTTAGTTGAGCTAGGAACATGTCATCCACCTAGGGAACATTATTTCTAATTTGTTCCCTAGAGCTCGGTTTAAGGTCACATATCGGTAATAGGCTAGGATACCATATGTGAGGAAGAGCATGATGCACTCACAATTTGTGTTAATGTAGAGAGAAAGGGGATAAATAAAATGGGCGGCCCATGTATGGAGAATATGTTTATAGACAAGGGAGTTCAAACATTCACCCCCAACAGACTCTTCATTCACGTTGGCCCTTCGGGCATGAGTTCATGTCTCTCTTCAAACATTTAAGGAAGGAGATAAATGTTTTTGGTACACATGTAGAAAACCAACTCACGTCACCAAAAAAAATTGTCATGAAAGGAAGGAGAAAACATGGATTATGGACAAACTTCTTTCATGGTTATGGGGCCTTTGGGCATATAACTACACCGATTATCCCAATTGATGCGTGTGTAACTAATTCCCGAAACACGCACTATTTTGCCAAGTTTCAAAATTTGTAAAGGCTAAAGCTTTTACAAAGTGATACTAAGTCATGAATACATGCTCATTCAACATACATTTCAAGAAAAGTAGTGTGTGTTCTAAGGTGCTTGTAGAGTGATTCAAAAAATTATATGTCAACACATGCTTGTCAATGAATAGTGCCGGTATTTTCAGTGAATAATGTTGTTGTGAATAGTGTTTTCAATGAATGGTGTTGGGATGATCGATGCTTCCTAGATCTTTCGGTGTCACTAATTTCCTAGCGTAAAGAAATTTAATATCACCTTCACTAATTTCCCATAGTCACTATTAGCCCTCCCTCATTAATTGGGATAACTAGTGTAGCAATAGAGATGCCTTAAACACTATCTAGGGTAATAACTCATAAGTAATGTTAGAAAATTGCATGACTTGAACCTCATGTCTAGGCTAGAGAGAGAAACAACCATTATTTTCACTCAAGAAGGAGAAATAAACCTTTATAACATTTTGTACGTACCAAGCAAATACCAAAAGAAAAAGAAAAAATTCCAAGAGTTCCGACATTTGTTGATGAAGGAAGATGATTGTTTGTACAAATACCAATAGTAGAATATGTTGGCAAAGGGAACAAGAAGAAAGATTGAATGGCATGAAAAAACCGTACGAAGCAAACTTGGTAGAACTCGATGAATGCACGAGACATTGGGAACCCATCACTATGGTCACACCTTTACCATCATTGCCTTGCCCATCTTTCAAGGAGAGACGTAGTCCACAATATGCCGACATTACACTCATTCCATGGAGTATGCAAAATTTGTCAAGCCCGTAAACAAACGAGAGAGTGGTTCCCAAAGACATCATCGACATGATGAGCACGAGAGATGAGCTACTATTATGACTTAGTAGGACCCCTCCCTCTCTCTCAAAGGCTTAATCGAGTGGATCTACATACTTTTCAGTTTGCACATGCGACTTCTCCAAGAAGTTATGGGAACGTTTCGTGAACTCCAAAATCCAAAACCTTTGATGATTTCAAATTGCTAAGGGCTAGGGTTTTTAGAAACCAAGAAAAACAAGTGAGCAATGCCTCGGTTGAGCCTCTCGGAAGCTAGCAATGCCTATTGTGACTTGCACAACAATAACTAAGAGCTCACTCATGCGAAAAACCGTTAAAGCAAAATGGAAGAGAATTATAAAAAAGAGAAACAAAAAGTTAGAGTTAAGGATGAGGAGTTTTCCAAACTTTGTCATTTTTGGAATTCTTTTGGTTTTAGTCCTTGGCACCCCTCGCCAGTAGCAAAAGACAAATAACATGCACTCAAATATACATATATAGCCCCTTCAGAATGTAGTTGACATGAAATCACTCCACCCCCTTAGCATCAGTTGGAGATCGTCTTTTACAATGCTTGTGGAGGCAGTGTTAACCAAATACCCAATACCTTAACAAGTCAAAGGAAAAAAACGAAAAAAAACACACTAAAATTTTGAGTTTTTTTGAAAATAAATTATCATTAATATATTCACAATGATTGTTATATATGGAAAATTATCATTGGCCCCCTACCTCCCACCCATTCTTATAACCCTTACCCTTTACATGGGGCCATGTTGCTACAATCACCTTTTTGCCATTGTTGACTTCCATGTATAATAGACCCCAACAACATTATGACCCTTTGACATTATATAAACTTGGAGAATATGAGAAAATGAATTAAAAACAACCGTCAATAACTCTTCAACCTCATGAGCATTTGTGCATTTCTTGTTGTACAAAAGAAACAATGTCACAAAAAGTCCATAGATTCCGCAACGTGCTTCAATTTTCTTCGAGCACTTTCAATTTGGTATTCATTCTTTGCAACCACACACGAACTCAAATAAGTCTTGGCAACACATTTGATGCCTCCCTTTCTTCCTCGTACCTCACAAATGATTGATGGCACCAACAATGACACACTATGGACACACTCAAATCGTAGACACGTGTAGATTCATAAACTCGTCCATTAAGAAGGCGAAACAAAATGAACCATTTTATAGCCTATAACTATTCTATCAAAGACTATGTGAGTCCAGAATTGACATAAGAAACCTCACATTAATCTAATGGGGTCTAGTTGGATTGAATCGACCCTCAACCTTATAAGAGTTGTGTTCTTACTATAACCCCTTCATCCAAAATGAAGAAGTTTACATAGATTCCATGAATCCCAAGCTGCGATTGAAGGGAGAGGGAATTATCGCATACAAGCGTACCTCTTATTCATCCAACATAAAAGCCCTAAAATAACATGTAGCCCATAGGTTACCTTTTCCTAGTTGATTTGACACCACAATTAGGTTTAAAGGCCCCAAATTTGTGTAGTCCAAGTCGATTGAGAATAATTCTTGTTCTCCATCTTCTATTGATCATATTTACATTTACAATTTTGTGTTGTACTAACATATCTATGATGAAACATCAACAAAAACAAGATTGAAATTTGAACATCCCATGGTACAATTATAGATGTCGGAAGTGCATGTTTGATGGTTCTCTTATCTGAATAACATGACCTTACAATTGTGTTCATTATTGATTGTTAACAATAAATTTCAAAAACATAGTCCAATCTCTTTTAAACATGTGTCTTAACGTGTTTGTTCTTTGATCCTCACCTAACTCGACACCAATTAAATACAAGTGTCCGATGAAGAAAAATAATTGAATCAACCCGCATATCTTTAAGCTCGAGTGTATACTTTGTACTGCTTGCACATGCAAGATGAACTAAACTTAAAGAGATTAACTTTCTCTTCTCCATGTCAATTGAGAAGTCTGACATTCTAGTGAAATAGATTCAAATTTATTTGGAAGTGATTTTGTTAGTCATGATTCATCCTCAATAATAAAACACATATTTAACTAAAACTAGACGTATGAATTAAAATTAGACTAAATTAGAACGTGATTACTATAATCACGGGCTTAAAATAGTAAATTAAAACAATTAATTATGGTAGACAATGTAGGTAGAGAATAAAATTAGCGATAATGATGTAAGGAAAAAAGGAAAACCAAACATAACATGGGGAGATCTCCCGATGCTAATCACCAATCTGTAAATTATGGAGGCAAAGTAAAGAAGCATCGGGAGACCTCCCCGTGTTCTCATGTAACACAATTGGGGAGTACGACCACCAAAGAATAGCATCCCACACTAATAGGAGAAAACACAGAACATAAGAAAACTAAAAAAACAGTATGCAACAAAGTCTCCTGATATGGGACGAGAAGAGAATGGCATGAAGTCCACAACATGTGCGTGGAAAGCAGAAAACATCGGGAGGTCTCCCGAAAAGTGGACGACACAAAAAAATGCAGTGTGAAGCAATTGAGAACAAAAATCACATAAAATGTGAAAGAAATGAGCACGAGTGAGGATATACACGAAAAGAAATACAAAACATGTGAAACGATAGCCATGTGCAAGTGCAAGAAAGAGGAGCACCACGACGAGCGAAATAGAAGATGAACATATATTAATTGGAAGGAAAATTGAAAATGGAAACACCGGGAGGGCTCCCGATGGTTGTTCTAAGAAGGCTGACTTACAGAGTTTGCAAGTTCTAGGTTTTGTTGAGCAAACTTCTTTTCAGATTTGCCTATTTGCACAACAGAAGTGTCGTTTGTGTTTTTCCTAGCTCTATTGGAATAAAGAACAGAACTACATTCTATCCACATGACAGCTGTGGAAGATGGGTCACACTCCCACTTAGAATCCCAAGCCCCTTTGTAGCGATCATGGTCAGAAATGTTTTTCCTGCCTTTGGTTGGCCTCCAATATCGAATTTGAAATTGACCATACTGGGGATGGCTACGATCGAGTTGAACAGCAGTGAGTGCTCGGCCCATCCAGACAGGATAGAGGTCAGGGTCGGAAGGACGAACAAGAACAAAGTCACCAAGGAGAACATCTCTGTAAGGATTGAAGGATTCCTTGGGTTTGTCGCGGGCCACTCCACAGAAGGGGTCAATGGGAACATCCTCGGGGGTTGTATCAGTCTGAACAAGGTCAGACATAGATGAATTTGGAGTGGTGTAAGAAGTAGAAGGCCAAAAACCAAGTTGTAGGGTGGGAGGCGTGGGGGGGGGGGAAAGGAGCATCCAATTCCTCAGCGACATCTTTCCAGTAGGTGACATAATCTTCCATTTTTTGACGGTAGGTATCATTCTCAAGACGGCCGCTCTCCCAAATTTTGATATATTTTCTGATACCAGCACGAATCCCATCCTTCTTCTGATTCGCATCACGTGCATCGTCAGCAGTTACTTCTTTGTCACCGTAACGGCCAGGAAGAACGTGGCCCCAAGGAGGCCTAATCTGTAGAGCAGGAGGGTCGCCAGAGGGGAGGAGGGGACGACCACGACCATTGTCCTTCCACATGCGAACGGAGCTGCTTCGTGGCAACCAATCCGGATCAAGTGCGGATTTTTTATACTGGAATACAGGCCAGTCATCGTTATCGAGGAAGAAGCGAAAAATGTGCATTTCTTTAAGACCGACGAGCTCCTCGGCGTATCCCTTAATGAAGGATTTGAAATCAGCGACTTCTTGAATCAACTCGGGTATGAAGGAAAGGAACTGTGATTCCATGAACGTTTTCATGAGGTCGGAAAGGACAAAGGTGTTGGTTGTTTTGAGTTGTTTGGACAAGTAGTTAAAGTAGCCGTCAATATCTTCGTGGGTGTGACCTACGAGAAGGAAACCGACCTGGATCTCATGAAAGACCTTGCGAGCTGTGAGCAAGGACAAGAAGGCCATGACGTATTGATTTTTATTGTCCCTAGCTGAGTTGTCCAGCTGGAGATATAACTTCTTTGGAAGCGGACGTACAACATCCGGAGCATCCGTTGCATCGGGGAGGGAAGATCGGCATTTGCACACAAAAGGGACCAGAAAATCGAGGTTTAGTTGGAGGCTGCGGGCATCGGGAGGCCTCCTGATATAAAGGAAGGAGGCCAGCCATGGGAGGAGAAAGAAGGAGCATCGGGAGGCCTCCCGATGACAAGGACCCCATGACGTGAATGACAATGTTGGACAAAAAGAATTAAGAACTCACCGAGATTTACCCCATAGAAGTTTATCAAAATAATCGTTCAATGGAGGATCTTGAAACAACATTCTGGAATTTCGAACAGGAGGTTTCTCCAACGCACGGAGGCACCTGGCAAGGGACGAAATGATGAAGTTGGAATCCTTGGGCCACAAGTCGGTTGCGTAGTGGGCATATGCGCCGTCGCCGTGGCCATGAGTGACCATGCCAGTGAGGCTGACCGGAAGTTGAAACAGCCCTGCAGTGGCCTTCGTGATGACACGAAGTCGGGGGATTGTTGTTTTGTTTGTGTCCATGCCGTCGTGGATGATAGCCAGAACCTCGCGGGGATTAATTTTGGACTCATGGCGCCATGCATGATAGAGATTGCGGCATGAACCCTGGTGGTTGTTGTGCTTTCTCAACTCCCTCTTGAGATTCTCCCTCTCTTCACTGCCTTTGATACTCATGTCAATCAAGTCTTTGTAGTGTTCGCATTCAGAGCACTTTGAGAAATTGAAGCCGCCTTTTCGAACGTCAACGTTTCGAAATAGACTATTCCGAAGGCGACTGACAGTGGACTGAGATACACTTTGTATTCCAAAGGACGTGGAGGTCTGCAGAAGCAATAAATAATGAAATAAATCATGAATAATAATAAAAAAATTATACCGCAGAAGTAATAAGCAATGAAGGGATCGGGAGCCCTCCCGATGCTTGACCCAAACTGGACACGGATGGAAAAACAAAAATATTGAACTAAATAATGGAATAATGGCTAATGAACCATGGCAGCATGATTTCAGGAGATGACGTGACATCGGTTACATATACTAGGCACGTGCGAATTCGGCCAAATCATCGGGAGACCTCCCCATGCAACATACACGATGGCGATATCATAATAATTATTTGATTACATGTAATCCGAATTAAAGAGAAGATGCCGCGTATCAGATTCACATAACATGATGACCTCACAGATCATGTGCACATACGTGCAATGCCAAGAAAATCTTACGTCTTAATGATAGGTGGGAAAGGGAATGATGTCCCGTGACAATAGAAACGCTTATAAGGGAGGCTCCCAGACAGCGTAGAAACACCAACATCCATTGCTGTAGGAGTCGATTGCAAATTCTACTCAATTTGCATATCCAACTCATAGACGACCTTAAACAAATCCGGCAGAATGAGAAGAAAGGAGGGAAGGGGCAGCTGTGGCGGGAGGAGTTCGAAGAAATCTAGAGTAGATGAGAGCACATGAAGCGACACAGAGAACAACCGAGTGGTGTGGAATTCGAAGAATTCCACCAGGGAAACCGCGAGTTCCCGAGAGGGAGGGGGAGAGAATTCGCTGCATACCAGCGAGGGAGCATCCAACAATGCTGGGGGCGATCGCGACACTGAAGAATGGAGGATTTACGAGGAGTTCTTCGTTCATCATCTAGAGGAAGAGCAGAAAGGCGGCGACGGGGATGACGAAGACGAAGACGAGGAGGAGGAGGAGGATGAAGACGATGACGAGGAGAAACAAGTGTCGGAAGATGAAGAAGCCTACGCCAGGGACAACGGCGAGTATGGAGTCTTCGACGACCGAACACCTCGCACCGAATCTGGCGAAGAGCGCTACGAGAGCTCGGCAACCCAAGATTCGAGTAGCGGGTCGTAGTTCAGTGTCAAGTCGTAGTTCAATGGATAAAGAGTAGAATAGGATGGAGCCTCAAATGTAAGAAAATTTTGTATATGAATACATACAGACTATGAACAGAGTTTTTGCAAATCCATCGTTGCAAACAAATTTTATATATGAATAAATACAGACTATGAACAGAGTGCTTGCGAAAACATCCATTGTTCAAAATGCATGTCCACTGTCTGAAAAGAATGTTGAATGCCAAAAGAAAATGAAAAACGGAAAGAAATGCAAGGCCATGGCCATCGGGAGGCCTCCCGATGGTCATGGATCACCCTATGTAGACAAAGAAGAGAAGTAAAAAAAATAATGAAATGGCCTTCGAATCCAAAAGTAATAAATATAAATCGAGGAAGGAAACACAAACAGGGAAGAAATAGAACAGCAGAAACGAAATTCCAACAGGAGCTCTACATGAGAAATGCATAGAATCGGGAGACCTCCCGATGCTATGCGTGACAGTGGACCAAAACAAATATACAAAAGATTTCAATATCTGCTTGGACTGCATGACAGAGGTATGCACTAATCACAGAAACATGGCTGGACATCGGGAGGTCTCCCGATGTTGAGGATTCCTTAAAGACAATAAATAATGTGGACGTCTTCTCACCTCATTAACTTCCTCCCGCACCTTCTCCCAGGTGAGATGAGCAGGGAGAACTTTGCGAATATCTTGCCGTCCATTTCCAGTTTCTTTCATCTGATGGGGCATTTGATCAGCATTCATGCGAATGATGGACTCCATAGTCGCTTGAGCTTGGATGGTCCTCGCTCTAGGTTTTCGCATGCCCTTGTTGCCATGAGTTGACGATCTCTTTCCATTTCTATATCGTTGCTTGTAAGTCATGAACGTTACACGAGATACGCCATGAATTTTCCACCAAGCACAGAGACAGACAATTTTGCCTTCTAACACAACTCCATGTTCCGATCTCATGGGTTGCATTCTACTAAAACCTCCGTACCCCATTCCCTCCGTTCATCAAAGGACTTTCTCCAGTAGTTTACTCTGACATGTTGGATGGACGACCATGGAAACAATTGATAACAGTTCATCGAGCAACATTCTTGCGCACTTACAGCGCGAATAGACGCCAAGTCGAGGAAACGACCAATTTTGGGCGTCTTCTCCGGTGTTTTCTTTTTGCGAATGGAACTGCGATAAGCAGATTTCTTAACACCTGCGAAGAATTCTTCTTCGCTCTCACTCGATGGATTGTCACAAAGGTGCTGGTCCACCTCAGAGAGTAGGAGACCGTCCAGGAAACGGGTTTCCTTTAATGGCCACAATCTCATGGACATTATCTGGTCCCCATTTCCTGGAATCGAACTGATGACCATCACGCCAACGTGATCGGGTCCAATCATATCCATGACAAATACCTCTTCTGGCAAGCAAGCATAGATTCGGCCTGTCGCCAACACAGCACCCGTGCTGTCCTCCAAGTTGCAAATTTTGTGTCTCCACTCCGTCCGCGAGAGGTAAGAAGCTTCCATCGGATGCGATGGCGTCGACATTGGGAGAATCAATTCGTTCGGTTCTGGAGAACTTGGCAGCAAAGGCTCGGAATTCTGGGGATCCTCCATTTCTTCGTCATCATCTTCGAATACAGTGAGATCCTCTGACGAATCAATGGAGGACTCCACAACGTCCCCGACACACACCACAAGATTCTCAGGGGCCCATGGAATTGGACCTCCCACCGAGTCGCCAATGCAATCACCAACATTCGGGTAGTCGATTACGATCTGGTCGAGGCCGTAGTGCACACGCAGTGCTTTGATGAATACTTGCCCTGGCAAAGGAGGATCTTGAATGCACCCGCCATCCACCACTACGCCTATACCTACCTGGATGTCATTCAATCTGAAATAGACTTTCTGGCCTGCGCTAAAAGCCATGTCCACAAATCATTCAAGATCGGGAGGCCTCCCGATCCTGTATGAACAACAATGACTAGGATGTGCTAGGGGGGTGGTAAACGTGCATCGGGAGGTCTCCCGATGCTTGGTCGGGTGTTCCAAAAATCTCAGCTAAAGTACCCAACTCTACGAGCATCGGGAGACCTCCCGATCCATTGATTGGGAGTTGAACATACTAAACCCTGATCGACGGAATCGGGAGACCTCCCGATCCTGTTGGTGTTCCAGGATAAGAAAACAATGTCACAACTCAGATCATCGGGAGACCTCCCGGTCTTGCGTCACAGTGTCCACTGCTGACGTCACTGAGGATGAATGAGAGGGATGAATACTGTGGATGAATAAGAGGGATGAATACTGTGGATGAATAAGAGGGATGAATACTGTGGATGAATGAATATCAGAGAATGAAAGCTTGTGAATGAAAGTCTCGGGATGAATGTATGCGAATGAAAGTAAGTGTGGCCTGCGAGAAACTTGCGTATTGATGCAGCAAGAGGATTGTACACTACACAAGGACATACACGGGACGTAGCGGAATGAAGCGTCAAGCACGCACAATGAAGCGTCAAGCACGCACAATGAAGCGTTAGAAATGAGGAGTCGCAACCTCAGAATGAAGAGGTGTAGAGGGATTTCTGTGGAGGTCATTGTGATATCGGCTTAATCCAAAAGATGCCTTCTCTTCTACTGCATTGGATCCATTGGATTACTTCTTGTTGTTTATCTATTTTTGGATTCTTATCGCCTTGGTTCTTCCACCACTTGTTCTCGCAGAAGGCCTCGTCATCATTAATGGTCATCGTTCAACCATAGCGCCGAGCCCTGACATTCTTGTCTCCATCGAAACGACAATTGAGCTTAGAATGGGGTAAGTGATTTCATAATTCCAAATCTTGAATCCGGTCAACATTGTTTTCTAAATTCATTTTTTTTTGCGTGAATCCGGTCTTGAGATGCTGGATTCATGTAGTTCCGCATTCAATTTCTATACCCTCCACGCTGCTCTATTACCCTGAAGCAAGAATCCTGACATTCTGTCAGTTTTTGTCTGCATCGGGAGGCCTCCCGATATTGTCGGATGGATGTCAAAGGATATATTCACTCGCTGTAAACTTTATTCACAAGCATTATTACCGCTTGTAATTTTTGAGAAGGCGCTAGAATATGGCTATATTTAGCTCTCCTATGATAGAGGGTTGTCGGCCACTCGTCGCCATTTCAGTTAGACGACAGGAGTTTTGGAATCATGCCAGAGAAAGTGTTGGAATGCGTGACGAATAAAGTGTTGATTGAAGACGGCGATTTGATGGCGAGCGGCACATGCGACAGTGACAATGCAGACGCCATTGGCGTGCAAAGTGGTGGCGATTGGAGCCGTTGGCGCCCTCATTAAGTGCACGACGTGATCATTAAACAGAGTGTGCTAAGAGATTAGGAACCTAATCTCTGTGGACAGCAACCTGCAGTCACATCGCGATGTAGTCCACACGTTGTATAGCTGACGTAGGGAAGAAATAGGGTTTAGGATGTCGGCTCCGAAGCAGTATATATGAGGAGCCCTCCCGGAGCCATTTGCAACACTTGCTCCACGGCGAAGCCCTGCTGCATTTTGGAGTGAGCACATAGAGGACGTTCAGACTCTCCTCCATGACATGAACGCATAGTTCATCCATGCTTGCACAAAATTTATCATCCATCCGCATCATTTATCATCCATCCACATTACTCTCATCCATGTGGTAATTTTTGAACGTGCAGTCCGAGGTAGAGGGTTGGAGCACACGGAGGTGTCGCGTGGAGCACACGGAGGTGGAGCACACGGAGGTGTCGCACACAGAGCGTGGAGTAGCCGCACATATCTACTGGTGAGTTGTTGCAGTGGAAATTTTAGTTTGTTGGCCATTATATTTCACCACCGGGAGGTCTCCCGATGTCAATTGGATTGCACGAAAAATGTTTCCGCATACATGAATTTTTGCAAGTACTCGAAATTGAATTTTCATTCCCAAACCCCCAGCATCGGGAGGCCTCCCGATGCCTGTACTCGAAATTCAATTGTCATTCCCAAACCCCCAGCATCGGGAGGCCTCCCGATCCCTGTACTCGAAATTCAATTGTCATTCCCATTCACCCAGCATCGGGAGGCCTCCCGATGCAAGTACACCAAATTGAATTCTCATTCGCAATCCCCCAGCATCGGGAGGCCTCCCGATGCTGAATGATTTCTATAAATTTATATTTAAATTTGGTCTCTCGTAACATGTTTAGAAGCTCACAATGTCTTGTTTGAATCAGAGACGATATGGGCACCTTGCGGTTGAAGCATCTGGTGTCTGAAAAGATTGAAGAGAATGTAGGTCTTTTCGAGCCACCTTCTGTGGCCTCCTATGTAGTCAAGAACCAGGTTGAGAAGTGGGGTGCTGAGGTTGTGGAGGACACCTCTCAACAAAGGTTGAAAATTAGGTTTGTCTATGTGGTCGGTGGGAAGGTCACGTCACCGACCTCAGTTGATGTCGTTGATTGTAAGGAGTATTCAGATGCCTGCGTCATCTTGAACCTTTACGAATCCTCCCCCACCGTGGCCACGAATTATGTGGGCCTGGTGGTTCCCGTCGCGAAATTAGACACAGATATTTGTGGGAGATCGACAGATTTTGGCTTCATGTGGCTCCCCGACGACGAGAAGCTGCCAAGCGACGTGCGTGAAAGGTTTGTGTCTATGGTGGAGGATTTGAAGGCCATCGTCATCCCGCCAACACAGAAGAAGACGAGGAGGGGTTCCACACCAGGATCGGGAGACCTCCCGGTCTCCAGAGGCTCCACTCCTGGTTCGACTCTAGGTGGGACTCCTGAGAGACAGAGGAGGGCAGCCTCCAGGCCACCTAAGACCGCAAAAGAAGCTTGCCTCGAAGATCTCTTGCGCATGCAGAAGAGCTCCAGGACCGACCCAAAGAAGCTGGAAATCATCAACCAGGCCATCCACAACCATCTTAAGCCATTGTACGTTTGGAGCTGCGAGCCACTCGACGACGCCGATGGTCGCCAATAATGTGAGCCCAAATTGATGTCCACATGTGTTGTTAACACTTGTAAAACATTACAAGTAGTGTTTTGTTGATTTATGATTATTCACAAAAATATAAAAAGAGTGAAGCTTGAAGAAAGCTAAGTTTGAAGCATTAGGCTTGTGTGGAGTGGATTTAAGTAGTATGAGGACATACCTTGGTAAAGTGTGGTAGGTAGAAAGCCAAGGTTAGTTAAATGTTTGAATTAGGATCTTTGTTGATCATTTAAGGGAGGAAGGCTTAGGAGATTAGATGAGAGCCTACAAAGTAGGAGGAGATTTCGAAGGCTTATCGAGAGCCTTGTGGATGGGATGAGTCCCTACTTAGAAGGAGAAGGTTAAGGGGTTATGATTGGAGGCTCTAATCCTCTCACCCTTTCCTTATCTCATGCCCTCTCTCCCTCTCAACTCACTATATTATCTCTTATTCTTCCCTCACTCATCCTCTCTTTCCTTCGTGCTCCTTAAGCACCCCACGGGTTATAAGTGTGGGTGTGTGGGAAGCAAGATAGGAGCACATGTGTGTGCTTAGTTCTTAGGAGAAGAGCCAAGGCTATTTAGCCTTGAAGAGGGATTGACCTTTTGTTAGAAGTAGATTGGGTTTAAGGAATTTGGAGTTTGATTGTAAACTTCAACTTGTTGCATTGAGATTCATATTGAAGTGAGAGAGTTCAAACTTGTTTAAACTTGTAGCATTTAGAGTGACTAGATTGTACTAGGTGCATTACTTGTAGTGTTTTATTAGTTATGAACTTGAGCAGAACTTTATAGTGAGAGATTTGTCAATTATGGATGATCAGAGTGTTCAATGGGTATGAAAATTTGAGGGATTGTTTATTATAAAGTATGGGAGTTGTGGTAAAAATTTGAGAGCTTCAGTCATTGGGATGAAAGAGTTATTAAAAGTTGAAGGGGAGGGTGTCTAGGAACAAAGCAGCAAGGTTTGAAAATATGTATCTCTTAGAGGGTTATAGATATGGATACCAAAATTTGACACTACCTTCTAAACTTATATATCTATCTTGTGTCAAAATTTTAGATTGATTGGACGTAGGAGTTGGAAGTTATTAGAGTTTTAATGACCGGATGCTTTATCACAACATTCATACTAAGTAGTTAGAGTTAGAATTTCATGCATAACTTTTGCATATGAACTCTGTTTGTGCCAAAATTTGGTGTGGAGATTTTTGATAAGGTACTTAACAAGTGTACCAAATTTCACTTGAAGAACATAAGTTGGGTGGGAGTTATACTATTCTGAAGTTTAGTAGGAAGACATTGATAGAGATTTACATCAAGAAGAACTTAGAGAAGGAAGGGCAAGGATAAGTATATAAGTATTTTTTAATACTTGTATTTAAAGCCTATGTGCTCATGGAATCCACAAGCGAAGTGTCATGTACCAATACGGAATCAACCACGATGACATGTGATAGCACGGAATCAATAAGCGAGAACTCATGTAGTAGTGTGGAGTCGATGGCAAGGACTCGATTCACAAGAGGGATATCTTTGAAGGCATGCGTGGCCAAAGCGGCCGGGTGGACATTAGAAAAGGCTAAGGATATAACCTTGTCCGACATTAAGGAATGTAAAATTACATAGTGTGGTGTTAATCAAGTTGTGTATATTCCAAGGGTAGATTGGAATTATATATTGGGTTACAAAGAGAGAAGTCTCTACATGTCATTATAAACTTTTTCACTCGGGCTAGGACGAAATCGAAGGGTGGAGGATTTTTGGTGACACGGAAGCAGAAAGCCTGGCAGATGGTTGATGCTCTTATGCAGGATTGCAGGCGATTCAAGCTTGGTCGCCTTGATATTCCCTTTGATGATTATGGATTCTTTTATCATGATCATTGCACTGTCTCCAAGCATAGGGATAATCCCGACCAACCCATTTTGATGAAGGATCTCACACTTAGGGTTTTCAAGAAACTTCCTAATGCTACCTTACGTAATGTTCTGCTTATTGATGACTCCCCGGATAAAAATTGTCCTAACCACTGGAGTCAGGCCATCCATCCTCCCACGTTTAGGCCTGAATTCCTACATGAGGATAATTACCTTCTCCGGACTTTGTTTGACTGGTTAAAAAATCTCTTGGCCTCAAACATGGATGTGCGAAAGTTTGTTGAAAAGAACCCCCTCCCGGATGGAAAGGCCCAGCTCCGTAAGTCTGATTCTCGCTACGTTAAGCTTATGGCTGGCTACTCCAGGAGGTATAAGCCAGATGATGTGGACAGAGCGCCAGAGTTTCAACCCAAGTATTGACATCGGGAGACCTCCCGATGCTTTGCTCAGCGTCTCACGGTGTTCCCATTTTTTTCAGGTGTCAGAGGAAAGAAGGCCACTCAAAAGAAAAGAAAAGAGGTGATTCCACGTTGCCCCTTCAGGTGTCCCAGAAAATTGCCAATATTCTGGGTTCTCCAACGTCACATGCTGTCCAGTCGGCTGGACATGTTCCTGGTTACTTTGGGTTCTCTGGAAGTATCCATATTGGCCAGTTGCTCTCGGAGTGCGGTTCTGCGCATCTTCGGCAGATTTCCATGTCCTCTGGCTCCCCTGAATCTGTCACGGAGGTGGGCTTGGGTTGACGCTTGGTTTCTCTTTTGGATTTCCTCATTTCTTTGTTTTGGGTTTCATTTTTTTGGGTGCCCTTCTTCCATCTAACATTTTGGACATGCAACCAGCAACCAAACACCGTTATTCATGTTTTTAAGTACTCTCATGTCTTTGTAATAACTTCCTCGTTTCTTACCAACCTGTTCATTTCTTGCGTCGTGAATGTGTTTGTAACTGTGTTACTCGTTGAATGAATTTTTTTCATCATGCATTGTCAACATTTCCCCCGCCGTTTCTCTCTTCATATTTTCTTCGGGAGACCTCCCGGTGCTTCTCATGTGCAGGGTTTTGAGGTTTCTATTACTCCTGTGCACCCTCGATTCCAACCTAAACCCAAGCCCTTCAAGTTGATTGTTCTCTCCGTCGATGGTCTTCTTTGTAGGCGCGCCCCGGAGAGGGTTCGAGCCAAGTGCTTCGCGCGTTTCGGGGGCAACAGCGGCCTTTTCATGGACAAGCTATGGGATCTCCAAGTCCATCCCGGGTTGAGAGAGTTCATGTCCCTACTCCTACGCGATTTCCATGTCGCTATCTGGTCGTGCATGGAAGATTCAGTTCTCCACACTGTCCTTCGCCGCCTCTTTCGCGAAAACGTCATATCTGCGCTCAAGTTTGTCTGGGGTAAATCCATGTGCACGAATACAAACGGTTTCATTAGTAAGGACGTCCCTTTCCTCCTTAAAGAAAAACAAGTCCCCCTCAGTCACCATGCAAATTATTTCGGTTGTAGGGAGGGCAATATATTGTTTGTCGACGACCAACCCAGCCGTCATATTAGGAACAAACCCTCCGACTGTTGCTATTTCCCTCACACTTGGCCGGGTCACAGAGTCATCGATAACATCACAACCGCATTGTACCCTTACATCGAGGGACTCATACACGCACCAAAGGTTCCTCTCTATTTGCATAATCATATCACAGACGGACAACCCCCACTCCCACGTTACCATAAATGGTTTAGCCCATTCGTGACCGCCAATTGCGCGCCATACTCCGTCCATTCTCGCGACACTTTCCGTATGTGCTTCATACACGCCTCCTCTTCCAATACTTTCAATTCATTCTCACTTCAATTCTTTCTCCCCTATTTGATTTTGCTTTTCATTTCCTAAATTCACACCGGGAGACCTCCCGATCGATGATGTTCGCTCACCCTCTCTCATGTTTCTAACATACTTTAACTTTCGTTTTTCTCGTCTGGAGTGTCCTCGAGCGCGGCACTTTTGGGGACCACATTTTTGAAACCAAAGAAATCTCCCAAGAAGCGAGTCGAATTGAAGCCCACCAAGAGTTCAACCTGTAACTCCTATGCTGCTTACCGCCTATTGCAAATCAAGGCAGCCAATTCATCAATTCCACACTGGAGGAGATTTCCAGTTAAACGCCGCCTTCAACTTTCTCCAGGTACTTCACGTCTTTTTTTTTAATCTCATTTGGTATTGCTTTCTGCATGTGCTAACCTCTTCATGTTTCCTCACATTTTTCGTTTTTTGCATTTGCAGGCTCAACTATGTCATCCCCATCTCGGACATCCTCGGGTTCCCACGCCTCTAGGTTCTGCCCAGAACGAATCGACCACTGATGCTCCGTCGCTCATCCCTTCATTCGCACCGGGAGCCCTCCCGGTCCTATGGTCTACCCAGACGTAGTCCGGGAAGTTGTACTGCTTCAATACTTAGAGATTTAAACGCTTAGCCTTCCCGTTGTTCAATTCTGGTGCTACAAGCATTTTTCAAGTATGGATGTTGGATTCTAATTTTATGTTCTATTTTCCGTGCATGGCTTGTCAATGACAATGCACGGCTTTGGTTCAAGAATTCATTGATTACTATGTACAATAACATGTCCATCGTTTTATGTATTGTTCACTGTCTTGTAATTGAATTTTTCTGGATGGGGAGATCTCCCGATGTTCTTGTATACATCACTGCCTTGTTTTTTCTATCATTTTTGTGCATGCTTCCCACTCATTGCCATCGGGAGACTACCCGATCCCCCTCCGTGGCACGATATATTGCGAGCCGCTTTCATTTAATTTATACATTAATGATCTATTAATCATGTTTATTTAATTATAAATTAAATTTAGACTCCTTAATTGTCTAAATTTACTTAAATATGTGTTATAACATGTAAGGATCCAAAATGTAAAGTTCTCACCTAGTGCTTTAGATCAACTAACTTAATTTATTAGTTGGCATTGGGATTGATGTTGTTATAAGAAAACTTGCAAGCATATTATGCCACATGTGTGTACACTCATCATTAGAAATTGGGTACAAATCTCATTTAATTATTATTCAAATCACATACTCAGTTGGCCTCATTGCAGTCCACAGTCGGTGGAATCAGTGGAACATAGGTTCTTTAGTTGTCCACTCGCTCAACAAAGGTGCCGGTATGCTGCCAATACCATGTGACAATTCTTTGCCAAAAGAGGGAACCTTGGCCCGAGGAAATCATTTCTTATGATGCAATGTCTTTTTGACCAACCTTTGTGCAAGACACTGAAACGGTTCAACCGCATTTGGTTTTTCCTAAGGAGTGGTCTTCCGTGGATTATTTGGCGCCAACGAAATGACTTGGTGGTTAATGCGTTGCAATGGCCCATTGAGAAAACACGACAAGTCATTTGGGACGCCTTGCAGGATTATGGGAGGATTGAGTGGCAACGGACTCTCGCGGACTTACAGAAAGCCCCGGACGTTGCCTACCAAGATGTTCTTAACGAATTCGATTCGACTTGGGGGGTCAAAGGTCTCATTGTAACTTGGAGTAATTTAGTGTTACGTGGAAGGTTAGGCCCCAAATGGGCATTATTTCATGATCTCCCCTCAGTTTGCGCTAGTTCTTCCGAGGCGGTTGTATTTGGTCCTTTTTTGCAATTGAATTTTCAATTTGTGCCAAAAAAAAACATACAAATTGCATACTCAAGATTCATGTGTTGGTATGAGGACACACAAAGTATTCATTCCAAACAATTCTCATCTTAAAGCATGTGCTTGGAATGAGTCTCTTTCTTTCCCTCTCTAGGATAAGAAACCCCTTAATGATGAAGATTAACCTGGCCCAACCCAATTCACTCAACCCAATCCTACTCTTAGAGAGTGGGTCACTATTCGGGAAAGTGGAGAGTGTGTGACATTGCACCCTTGTATGTGCACATGTTTTCATAGCAAGTCAAACATTCTATTTTTCAAAAAATGCTTCGTGTATTTCATTCTATCTAGAAATGACAAAAGGAGTATGTAAACATGGACAAGAAATCGTCAAATAAAGTGGAAGAGTTAGTTTTGAAATGTGTTTACACTCTTATTCATTTAAATTCCCTCTAAATTCTCCTAACACATGGTAAGAGTGTGTGGGTCACGAGACTGCTTAATGAGGGCGACTTTTATACAGAGAGTGGGTAACCACCATAACATTACACAATTCCTTGGTTGTGGTCCATGGACCATGTATTAGATAAGCTTAAATGTCCTTGAGCCCGGAATTCCATGTTTATGGGGAGTGCTCAAGTTGTGTACTACAAACTTTTCGACAAACATCTATAATTTATCAAAAAAAAATTCTAATGGCAACCTCTTTCTTTGAAAATAGACATTCATGTAGGTGCTTAATGATGTTGTGCACTCTTGGTTCAAGGTTGATGAGATTATTTTAGTAACCCTCACTACAAAGAGGGTTGCCTACCTCCAAAGGCAAGCGTGGGTGCCAATGTCGGCCCATGAAGACTCTTCCCACCCACTCTAGAGAGTGTGTTAGGTTGAACATGGGAAGAGGCTTTGAGTACTCACCTCACTCTTTAATTTGTCCCACAAATAAAGCTCTCTTCCTCATTAGCACATGAATGACAAATAAGCATTCATTACTACCCTAGTTGGGAGCAAAATCTCAATGAAATATGTGTCATGTTTGCCTAAGGTATGCAGTGTTGTTCGGTTCATTTTTCATGTTCTCCAACTTTTACCGATTAGATTCACACAAAGAAACTTATGTTACATTAGCAAAGATTTTATGACGAAACATCAAAAATCGAATAAAAAATCATACCTCTCCTAAGATAGTTATGGTTATCTGAATTTTATGTATGTGCATTTATTAACTAACTACAAAGGTCCTTTCAATTGTGTCCATTATTGAGTGTGGAGTAATTAATAAAATTTGAAGATGCGGTCCTTTAAACATGCATCTTCGTGTTTGTTCTTTGATCCTCACTGCACCACACACCAATCAAATATAGGTGTCCGATCAAGAAAAGTACCCGAATAACACCGGCATACTTTAGACTATGAAACTAGCGAGAGGAGGGTTCGTGAAAGAAACAATTTGAGCCTCTTCCCAAATGCATGAAGACAATTTACATGCTTGTGGATAGAAACCGGAGGTAATGGATGAAGTACTCTCTACATGGATGGGAAAGGACGTGGGAGTTGTTAGAAATGTATTTTACTTCTATAAGCAAGCGTATAGGTGTTAACCCGGATCCCATGGGAACTTCGAGGTTTAGCCACCTAAGGCTAGAATTGTATTAAGATAGGTGACCTACCTAGCACTTGATTTTAAGTGCACATTACCATTAATGGTCCAGCCAATCATAGTGGGCATATCCAAGTGAACCAGATTTTCTCAACCACCTGCGTGGGGACCTAGGGGCTTGCCCTTTGGAGCGATAGGTGAAAGTTGGATTGTTCGTGCATGTTCAAGGTGTTCACCTTGGCAAGGGGGCAACAATCTTGGGGGAGGGGGGGGGGGCTGGGGCGAAACAACCCGTACATTGGTTCCTTGGAGGCAAGGGTTTAGGCATCCAACAAGGAACGAGTGTATGGGTTGGTTCATCCAAATCGGGGGGGGGGACTTAAAATCTCGTGATGCATGTTTTGAGATTACATGTAGAGTTAAACCAAGTTGAAGGTGAAGACTTAGACACGGGAGTCATATTTCTTTTCTTTCTTTTCACTCTTTTTGAACAAGCAACACTTGTTGTGTCCGTCAATTTCTCAAATTCATGAAGACAACTTGATATGTTTGTGATGGATGGAATCCGGAGTTTATGGATAAAATGTACTATGTCCATCGATACATGGGTTACGAACATGGTCATGAGACAAGTGGGCTTCTTACCACTTTTCAATGACGTTCCCACTTTCTCAAATGCATCGTCCACCTACTAAAGTGGTTTATGGGTCATAATCGATTTGCTCATGGGCCCGATCGGGGGGAAGTCATGGATGAAATGCTCTCTATGCGGAAGTTGTTGGAAGTGCTTTCTTTCCACTTGAACAAGCAACCAATTCCGGGAGGCGTGGTTGATTAATAACCTCTTCCTGAATGCACGAAGTTGTTTTGAAGAGGCCACATAACTTTCCTAGCGTGTTCCAATGCATGAGTGGCCACACCTGACAGGGCATGGTTACGAGGAGGGAGATGAGACAAGCAGGCTCGCCATCGCTTTTCGAGGGAATTTTGACTTTCTCAAATGCCTCGTCCATCTACTCAAGTCGTCTACGGGTCATAACCAATACACTGCACTCATGGATATAAATCGGAGGCTATGGATGAAAGCTCTCTACGTAGATAGGAAAAACACACGGCAGTTGTTGGAAGTGCTTAATTATTTCCACTTGGATGAGCGATCGATTTTGAGAGGCGCATCCAATCAATAACCTTTCTCTCGAATGCATGACGACAATCGGACAAGGCCAAGTCATTTACGTGTTTCAGTGCAATGAGCCGTCGCAACCGACATAGTAGAGTTACAAGCAGGGAGATGAGACAACCAAGTTTCCCGCCACTTCTCAACAAGATTCTCGTTTCCTCAAATGCCTCATCCACCTACTCAAACAATTTATGGGTCATAACCAATATGCTCGTGGATAGAAACCACTAGAAATTACGGATGAAATGCCTGCTATGTAGATAGAAAACACACTCACACACACAAAATTTGTTGGAAGTGCTTGATTTCCACTTGGATGAGCAACCGATTTTGCAATTAATCGATAACCTCTGCTTAAGCGCATTCTCAAACAATTTATGGGTCATGACCGATATGTTCATGGACAAAAACCACCAAAAGTTATGGATGAAATGCTCTCTATGTAGATAGGGAAAACACACACACACACACACACAACAATTGTTGGAAATGCTTAATGTCCACTTAATGAGAACCGGTTCCGCAAATCGCGGCTGAACAATAACCACTTTCCAAGCACATTCTCAAACAGTTCATGGGTCATAACCAATATGCTTATGGGCAAAAACCATCAAAAGTCATCGATGAAATGTTCTCTACCTAGATAGAAAAAAAAACACACATCAACACATTCTCAAACAATTTACGGGTCATAACTCACATGCTCATGGACATAAACTACCGGAAGTTATGGATGAAATGCTCTCTATGTAGAGATAGAAGAAATAAAAATCACATAGTAGTTACTGGAAGTGCTTTACCCCTAATATCATGTGCGACCATAATATGGTCGTGACCAATTCGCTTTGACCCCTTTGACACTAGTTTGGATGGTTTCTTGACTATTTTAACTACTCCTCTTGTTCATGTTCATGTTCATGTTTGCTATGTCCTACCACATGGCTAATTTTGATTCAACAAAGTTAGCTATTTTGGATTAATTCAAGTATGAGAGTGTGTTCTCAACCGGTTCACAATGGAACCACTCCATGAATTCATGCTTGTCATTTGTCATCTCCACAGTTTAGGGGTAGCATACCCTAAACATTTTTTTTTTGTTGATCCATATGTGCAAATGATTCCCAATTGATTTGAAAATTTGCACAACACTCAAACATAGCATATCCTAAACATCTATTGTTGGATTTATTAGTTGAACATGTGTTGGTGGGTGTAAATCCATGTGGAAGATGCACATTTATGGCACTGTTGCCTCAAATTGCAAAGCTTCCCCAAAAACCACAAAATAATGGTTTCAAGATTTGCGAGCTGATATGCGTAGGTATACTGCCCCTCTTTTGAGCGAGGGTCACATTTTGTCATTTGGAGATGATTCGAGTGGAGGTTCGACCAGAAAACCCAACCCCAATTTAATTTCTAAATGGTTGCTCCTCAAGACCACTATCGACATTCTTGTTACAATCTCCCACATAACATAACTTTAGTGTTTACAAGTTGCATTGTGCGTAGTCACCTCTAACATGCAAACATCTATCCGGTCGGATTCGTCAAAAATGGTTCAGATCTTCAGCTACGGTCGCCTGAAATTGTGATCGCATTTTCTGAACAGATTCGAGAGAAATCAGGCGTGCAACCAACCGACCAGTCAGTTTCCGCAAAGTGCGGCTGATCGCTAACCTCCTCTTTCCGAGTGCACGAAGCATGATGTGAAGAGGCCACATTATAACTTCAACTTACGTGTTCCAATGTGGCGAGTGTGCGGTGGCCCATTGACTGACGGAGCAGAGTGGCGAGCAGCAGCAGAGGGGAGATGAGACAAGCCAGAAGGCTCCCGGCCAGGGCCACTTTCTTCAATGACATTCCCGCTTTTCTCAGATGCACCACAACTGATTGACGCACGTGAACTTAAGGAGACACTCATCAAGTAGACACACGACGCCCCCCTTATAGGTATGCGCAAGCGAGTATACAAGTATGTGAGAGAGGAGTTAACATATACATACAAACAAGCATATACACCACAGACACTCGCTTCTACGAAAGAGGGGGCTTGACTCAGCCGGCGGAGGAGTACTTTATTACCCCCACCACCAGAGGTGCCGTGGGCTCCCGAGGAGGAGCCGGAATGATTGATGAGGTGCATGGGGTGGCAGGCGGCGGGCGAACATGTACCCACTGTGGACATTTTCTGGAGCTTCTGGACCAGCCTCTTCCCAACAGTCTGCACAGAAAATTCAAAAGAGTAAGTTAGGCGTGGGACGCACAGAATATCCCTGCGAATGATTGATGAAGAAATGGCCCAACCGAGTGCTCAAAGCGGGGCTGAATGTGAATTGCACAAGTAGCTCTCAAGCCGTTTGTTGACTTCGGCGCTTGGAAGCACTGAATGAGTACCACTCATGTCGCATCCAACGGAGTTATAAACGGCCCCCACCATCACCGAGGTAAAAATCCATTACCGAGGTAAAAAGGGGAGTGGTAAAAAGGGGAGTGGTAAAAACTCGACCTCGAATGGGTTTGTGGTTAATTCATCTGGCACCCAACGGAGTTATAAACGGCCCCCGGGCTAGGTAGCGCCAGGGCTAGACACCCACCTCTTTGATCTACTAGGGCCCCCCACCACCACCATTATGTGAGCCCAAAAGGGTGCCCACATTTAGTCTTAGACCCTTGAAACGTTAGTTGATGCACTTTGAAGTAGCATGTTACTTCACAAAAATATAAAAAGAGTGAAATGTTAGTCTTAGAAGTACCATGTTGTAAGAGGCTAGGATGTGAGTTGTTATTGTGTTTTTACCTTCGGAAGGATTTGAGTGAATGAGGATAGGTAAGGAGAACTTGGATTGAGTAGTTAGTGAGTAGGCTAGTACAAATGGATGGAGACAACCAAAGTGACTCAAGAGGCAAGTGCATTCGAATTGGGATGAATGGAGGATCACATGGAGCGCACAAGTGGACCACCTCATCATGGCCACTTAATGGGGAAGGTCCAAGGAAGAATGCAAGGTGGAGGATAAGCAAATTCTCAAAGCACCAATCAAATCACGAGTTAAGCATCGTGGTTTGAATTAAGTGGTGAGCGACGATTTGGGAAAGTAAGGGGAGAAAGTTATGGCGGCGGAAAGCGAAGGAGGCTAAGTTTGGGTTGAAGCATCCCAAGTTTAGTAAAGTGTGGTAGGTAGAAAGCCAAGGCTAGTTAAATGTTCGAATTAGGATCCTTGTTGATCATTTGAGGGAGGAAGGCTTAGAAGATAGGATTGGCGCCTACTAAGTAGGAGGAAATCTCAAGGGCTTATCGTGAGCCTTGAGGGTGCTCACCCCCTCAAGCTTACTATATAATCCCTCATTCTTCCCTCACTCATCCTCTCTTTCCTTTGTGCTCCAAGGCACCCCACGAGTTATAAGTGTGGGTGTGGGAAGCCATATTGGAGCACATGTGTGTGCTTAGTTTTTAGTTTGAGAGCCAAGGCTTGTTAGCCTTGAAGAGGGCTTGACCTCTTGGTAGAATTAGTGTTGACGTGAAGGATTTTAAAGTTAATTCATGATTCCAATTTGTGGTACTTAAAGTTCATGTTTTGAATACACGTGGTTGCAAGTTCCATGTTTAAGAGTTGAGCACTCGAGGTTGTGATGAGTGCAAAAATATACTTGTGTGGATTAGTTAGTCTTAGTGAAGTTAGGAAATTCTCTCTCCCCCTCTCCTCTCTAGGATTTTAGGATTTTAGGATTAGAGAAGAATTGTGTGATTAGAAAGGGGTTGTTAGTAGAATTAGGAAAATTAGGTAGGAAGATTAGTTAAGGGCTTGAATAATTAGTGAGGTAGTTGGGGATTACAACTACAAAGTTGTGGGTTCATGAAGGAGCTGGGTTTATTTAGTTAGAAGCTAAGGAGTTGGGTTCATGAAGGAGTTGGGTTTATGAAGGAGCTAGGTTTATGTAATTAGAAAGTAAAGAGATGGGTTCATGAAGGAGCTTAGTAGATAGCCTACTTAATTAGCTCATAGACAAGTAGTTAGTTACATTATGCTAGTTAGTGTTATGTGTGGCTTTCACAAGTAAATGTATTTGAGATTGACTATAGAGAATAGTGTTTTTTAACACTTGCATCCTCTCTTTAAAAATAAACCACGTGCACAAATTAATGGAGAATGTGGAGCACTCTCGCGATGGCAAGACAAAGGAAGCAAAGACCAAAGGTGCGAGGGAGAGATTGACATAAGTCACATAAGTATTTCTTAATACTTAAAGGCTTATGTACGGTATGGAGACACCAAGTGAGACCTCTTATAGTAGCGATACGGAATACACAAGTGATAGTTCAAGTGGTAGTATAGAGTCAACGGCACGGACTCCATTTAGGAGAGGGATATCCTTAAGGGCTTGTGTAGCTAAAGCGGCCGGATGGACGTTAGAAGCAAACAAAGACAAAATAGCACCCGAGCATAAGGAGGTTAAAATAACATAGTTAACTTGTGCATTCTCCACATACGTATTGAAATCGTACATTGAGTTGTTAAAAGTGAAATTCCAGTTAAATCCAAGACCACTTGAAGGGTGAACCTTGCACTATGGACTCATCCAAGTCCAAATCCAATACCGCGGAGGAATGTGAGCCCAAACCCACTACTCGGACTACGGACGCTTAAGGGTGGGGGGTTTGGCCTCACATAATTGGTGCGTCCGCCGGGAGCGAAGCGGAAGGTAGTTACAAGACTTGGAGGCGACTAGGAGACTTGGAGGCAACTAGGAAAAATTGGAGACACAAACTTGAGAGAAGGGAAGGAGCACCCGAAACTTGGTAAGTATTCTCTCTTTGGGTTACATTTGAATTCATTGTATTTCAACTATTCCTTGGAATGAATTGCATTGTCAATTACGCAAATTCATTTTTGAGGAAGGAGCGCGGCGAAGGTACGTCCTCAACCTTTTTGGGGATTTGCTAAGAACTTAAAAGGAACCTATAACCGAGTAGCTCATTAAAACATTAGAGGGTAAATTCACCTTAGGACATTGAACTTTGACACTCACCTCGGGGTGAGTCTCAAAGTTTTGGGAGTTGTCATTTCATGCTCTAGATTAAATTAATATTTCACAAAGTTTATGGTGTTGTTACATTGAGTCACGATTGAGGGGAGTGCTAACTCACAGGGGGATGCGATTGCTCAAGGTATGTTTATTTCTTCAAAGTGAACTCATTAACTAATTAAGGAATGCCTTTTGTACTCGTGATTGTTGTTATCCGTTGTAGAGGGTAATTCCCGAATTGTGGATGGTGTGAGAAGTTGAAGGGTGAAGCCTCGACTTTTAACATAATCTACTCGGAAGGTCACCCCCTCACAATCGGTATTGTGGTGAGTGTTAATTTGCGGGAAGGTGCGGAGGTGATGCTCCGACTTAACCAAAAAATTAACATGAACATGCCTATCCCCTATTGGGATTCTTTCACCTAAGTGGGCTTGCAGGTTCTTTTCCTCACCTCCTAAAAAAAATTTATAACCACACCAAGACAAGTGAAAATATTAAGAGGGGAATTGCTAGGATTATGTGTGGTCAAGTGAGGGTCGATCGATTCTTATGGAATGCAAGGTAGGACTCGCTCACAAAAACCAAGTTTGATAGTAGGACTAGAGAAATCTACTCGAAAGAGGCGGTCCTCTAAAATCAGTGATAGATTAGAACAAGATAATGTTAGAATAGAGAGTTGTTTGAACGTCGAACCTAGGACTAGGTCAATTCTAGACACCTTAGAACTTGGAGCTCAACTTGAAGAGGAGATCACTCCCTCCAAATTGAGTGGTGAAACTTCTTCGGAAAATTACACACTTAGAGAAGAATTCCCGGTAGAAGTTGATAGGGGATTGTTGAATAGTTCACCGGTCACCATGGCCGAGGAACGGGGGATGGATCCACCACCCATACCCCCAATTCCGCCCATACCTCCTATACCTCCAATAGACCCATTGGTTAGGCCAAGAGGCCTACCAATTGTGGTTCCACAAAATTTAGCGGCGATGGATATGCCATCTCATCTCCCTAAATTTTATGGGACCAAGGATGAGGACCCCTCTCGGCACATGGAACGGTATATCGAACGGTTGGCTAGCTTCCTCATAACCGACCCGGGTTATTGGTTAGTGTGGTTTCCTACCACTCTAGAGGGGGAAGCCTATGAATGGTATCGGGATCATGCCGAGGGACATTTTAGGGGATGGGAACAATTACAAAGGGAGTTTCTTAACGAATTTAGGCCGGAAGTGGGTCAAAGTACCGCATTAAGGGCATTGTCGTCATTGAA
Organism: Polytrichum formosum; assembly: GCA_964035585.1. Classification (NCBI taxonomy): domain Eukaryota; kingdom Viridiplantae; phylum Streptophyta; class Polytrichopsida; order Polytrichales; family Polytrichaceae; genus Polytrichum; species Polytrichum formosum. The sequence goes on along the minus strand of OZ037939.1, from coordinate 20,751,792 downwards.
GCAAGGAAGGGAGGAAGAAATTTCGGCTTACATTAGGAGGTTTGATTTAGTGTGCACTAGATTTGTGGGTACCATGCTCAACGACGACACGCTAAAGCAATTTTTCATTCAAGGGTTTTTTAAGTCCGGAACTATTAGGGGTGTTCTAGAAAGGAATCCCTTGACCTTGGCGGATGCCAAGCGTGCGGCTAGAGATATTGAAAGCTTGGATAAAGATCACGAAAGGCTATGGAGAAGGGAGGATGAATTGATCCCACAATTCATCCCCATACGCCCTAGGGTGGTAGCGGTAGAACCCGCTAAGTATGAGAACCAAATTCCATATGCCATTGTGGACACCGGTCCCCGACCTTTAGCGGTTAGGGAACCGGCACCTCTTTTGGCACTACCGGCCCCTAGAACGGATCCACACTTGGAGGAGGTTGAGAGAAGACTAGGTGCTAGCCAACTAGGATTCCAAGAGGCTATGATAAAACAAATGCAAAGCCTCACGGATCAAATGTCATTAATGATCCGGAGTCAACAACCGGGGCCTCCACCCCCGGTTGAGTCGGGTAGGCATTCTTCCGGATTATGGTGTGTCCAATGTGGCCAACCGGGCCACACGCGTCAATTTTGTAGAAGTGGACAAAACCGTGACCAAAGAGGAAACGGTAACCCACCTCAACAAAATCAACGAGGTCAAGCGCCACCTCACTATGGAAATGGAAGCAATAGAGGACCACAACCTAGAGGGCAAGGTGGCCAAAATTTAGAGAAGAAGGAATTTCATCCCTTTTGTGGAAGGTGGCACGCTCAAGGACAATGTTGGTCCGAAGGTCAAGAGTTTAATTGTAGCAATTGTGGAGGAAGTCATCCCTCGGATACGTGTCGCCAACCGGACAAAATAATTAATATCCCTTACCCGGTGGCTAATCCACAACAACAAGCAAGGGATAATATGCGAGGTGCTAGGCCACAAGGAGTACCGGCCAATGAACTTAGGCCACCTAACTTATACTATGACCATAGTAATGCCAGGCAAACTTTTCATCCACCGGCGGGCTTGCAAACTACAACCGGTTACATTCCAATACAAAATAGACAAGGAGTTCCACCTAATGGTAGTAACGGGAGACAAGCGCCTCCAACGGATCCGGGACCATCTAACTCCCAAGATGTTAGGTTCATGGATGGAGTGTTGGAGGCCACATGTGATGACATGCTTCCTCTCCCAACGAGAATTGGAGAGGAGCAAAGTCAATGGCCTCCTCACACCAATGCTATTACATATGAGTTAGTGAAGGGTAAGGGTGTGGTTGAAGAAGCACCTGCACTAGCGGTAACTACTAGGGCTAGGAGAGGGGATGCCCCGTTGGAGGTAGGAATAGGAGAGCAAGGAAATTACTCTTCGGATGAAGAGATTAATCTCTCCGAGTTGGATAGGGTAGCTAGAAGAGCTACTAAGGATGTGGAGAGGGAAAATATAATTTTACAAGATAGGGAGAGGACTAATGCGGTACATGACTTGGATAATAGCGATGTGGGTGAATGGGAAGGACCGGGGGTTCCCGTAGACGAATTCGACGTAGTGGGTAATTCTAAGGTGGAAAGATCTACCGGGTACGACTTGTGGGCGGACCTTAGTACACTCAAGGCGGATATTACTTTCGGCCAACTATTGGAAATTTCACCCACGGCAAGGAAAACATTAAAGGAGGGAATGCCGGTACACAAGAGGATGAGGAAGGTGAAAGCTAAAATAGCCGCTAGGATCCAATCACAAGGTGGAAGAGACGTGAAAGCTATAGAAATAGAAGTTGTTATAGTAGATAAGGTGGTTCCTAATGTGCTAGTCGACGGAGGGAGTAGTCTAAATATACTACCGGAGGATACTATGAAAAAATTGGGACTTGGACTCACGGGGCCTTCACCTTTGGTCATAAATATGGCAAATCAAAGTTCGACTACGCCTTTGGGGATGATCAAGGATTGTAGAATGACTACGGGAGGCGAGGAGTACTTGGTCACCTTCCATGTCATTAAAATGCACTCCAACAAGGACACCTTCCCCATTTTGCTAGGTAGGCCTTGGTTGCGGATGGCGAATGCTATGGTCAATTGGGGTGGACCTAAACCATCCATCACTTATGGTCCGGAGGGTAATAGGGTCATAGTGTCCATTGGTTCATTAGAAGGATGGATGAAGAAGGAGATGTATTTGCCATTGGAGAAGGAAATTGATGACTTAAACGAGAATGAGATTGGCAAGGCATTGGTGGGAGTCGTCCATCCCGAAGGTCAAAGGGTTGTTATAGATTCGGGCTCGGGAAGTCTAGGTCCTAATTTTTACAATTATGGGGATAATGGGGATTATGCCCAATGGCTAAGGGAGTACCCCGAGTCCGAGGTTGATGTAATGGTTACATTTCACCAAGTAGGCTTAGGGAGTGAATTTCCTAGTGTTAGTTTAGGAGAGGGCTCATTGTTGGAGCCATGTGAGGTGCTCACCGAGGAAGAGTGGGTTAGCGGTGGGTTAACACCTTGGGTAGATGACGTGGAAGAGGGTGAGGTTAGTTTAATTCATGTAGATGGGACTCAAGAGGAGGATGTGATTATTGAGTCATCGAAATTGGAGGAGCCTTTACATTTCAAGACCACGTCTACGGGGATAGTTGTAGGTCAAGATGTGAAAGATTACCCCAATGTGCCTTCCGATTGGTATCGGAACAAAGAGGAACAAGCACATGTGTCGGAAGCGGATTGGCGGTACGTGGATGTGAAATTAAAGAATGGAAAAACCCGACAAATGAAGATGGGTTCCAAATTGGGGGAGAAAGAGGTTAGGGAGTATAGCAATTTGGTGGATGAGTTTAGTGATACTTTTGCATGGTCCTACGATGAGCTTAAGGGAATTCCTAGGGAAATGGTAGAGCACCGGATTCCTTTAATTCCGGGGGCGAGGCCAATTAGACAAAAGGAGAGGAGGATGAATCCTCAATTGCAATTGTTGGTGAAAGCGGAATTGGAAAGGTTATTGAAGGCCGGGTTTATCAAGCCGGTGGAAATCACGGATTGGGTTTCTCCTATGGTCTTAGTAAAGAAAAAAAATGGGAAATTAAGGGTTTGTGTCGACTATAGGAAATTGAATTCGTGCACACAAAAGGATCACTTCCCCTTACCTTTTATCACCTTGTTGCTTGAGGAGGTTGGAGGTCATTCGCGATATACCTTTATGGATGGGTATGCGGGTTATAATCAAATTTCCATAGCCCTCCAAGATATCCATAAAACGGCTTTTACTACACCTTGGGGTACTTTTGTATGGGTAGTGATGCCATTTGGGTTATGTAATGCCCCGGCTACTTTCCAACGATTAGTAATGTATATCTTCACCGACTTGTTGTTCAAATTCATGACCGTCTTTGTGGACGATTTTAGCACACAAAGTAATGTGGACGATCACCTACATTGTGTTAGGGAGGCATTGGTTAGGTGTAGGAAGATGAGGTTAGCATTGAACCCGGATAAGACATTTTTGGGAGTGAATAAGGGAGTGTTGTTGGGTTATGTTGTTAGTGAGAAAGGTAGAGAACCCGATCCGGATAAGATTGCGGCCATAAGCGACTTGGCAACTCCAACCAATTCCAAGGGGATCTCTAAGTTGTTAGGACATGTGGGATGGTACCGGGAACTTATTCCTAATTTTTCAAAGATAGCGGTGCCCATTACCCATTTGCTCAAAAAAGATGTCAAATTCGAGTGGACGGATGCTTGTCAAAAAGCCTTTGAGGAATTGCGGGATAGGTTGAGCACCTATCCGGTGTTGATACCACCCAATTGGGGTAAACCTTTTCACGTCTATTGTGATGCTAGTAATGTGGCAATAGGGAGTGCGCTTTGTCAAGCAACGGGAGAAAAAGAGAAGGATCAACCTATAGCTTATGCGAGTAAGCAATTGACCCCCGCCGAAAGAAACTACTCTACAACGGAGAGGGAGTGCCTAGCCATGGTGTTTTCCGTTAAAAAGTTTAGGCATTACCTCATGTGCAACCCGGTTGTATTTTTTGTTGACCACATGGCTATCAAGTATCTAGTTAACAAGGCGGAGTTAAGTGGTAGGTTAGCTAGGTGGGTTTTGTTATTAGAAGAATTCGACTACACGGTGGAATATAAACCGGGTCGTATGCATTTACAAGCGGACCACTTGTCTAGGTTGTCGGAGGAGATAGGAAAAAATCCGGTAAATGATATGTTAGTAGATGATAGCCTCTTTGTGGTCACTTCTACACCGGAGTGGTATGCGGGCATAGTGGAATTTCTAACAACCCACAAGTTGCCCAAAGAGTGGACAAAAGAAGAGAGAAGGAAGGTGAGGGTAAATAGTAGGCAATTTGTTGTAGTGGGCCATAGGTTGTTTAGAAGGGGGTCCGATGGTATTTTACGACGATGCGTGTCAAAAACGGAGGTTGAAGCGATTTTAATCGCTTGCCACGATAGCGCTTGCGGCGGTCACTTCTCGGGTCAACTCACCGGGCAAAAAATACTTAGAGCGGGCTACTTTTGGCCTACACTATTTAAGGACGCCCATGACTATGTAAGGAAATGCGACGCTTGCCAACGGTATGCCCGAAACGACCTTAGAATGGAGATGCCTTTACATGTATCATTACCCTTAATTCCTTTCGAAAAATGGGGCATCGACTATGTGGGTGAGGTCCATCCCCAATCTTCAAAAGGAATGAAATATATTGTGGTGGCAACCGAGTACCTCACCAAGTGGGCGGAAGCCAAAGCGGTGAAGACCGACACGGCGGAACACGCGGCAACATTTATGTACGAAAACATAATTTCGCGGTTCGGGGTGCCGAAGATCCTAGTAAGCGATAGGGGTATTCACTTTTTGAATGACTTGATTCGAGAGATGACAAAGAAATTTAAAATTGATCACCGGAAGACTACTCCCTACCACCCACAAACCAATGGACAAACGGAAAGGGTTAACGGAATTTTGGTGAGTATACTACGCAAGACGGTTATAGACTCGAAGCGGGATTGGGATACGAAACTAACGGCGGCACTTTGGGCATACCGTACAACCTATAAGGTAACTACGCGTGCTACACCATTTTCCTTAGTCTATGGTCTTGAAGCGACACTACCAATCGAATATGAAGTCGAGTCACTTAGGGTGGCCGTGAGTACGAGACTTACCGAAAGTCAATCCTTACGAAATCGACTAACCGATTTGGAAGCACTTGACGAAGGGAGGAGAATGGCGGCTCAACATATTGAGGCAATCCAAAGAAGGAGAAAGATTACTTTCGACAAACGACATAAGAGAAGGGCCCTAACACCGGGAATGATGGTCATGATTCAAGACGCACGAAAGCTTGAATTTCCGGCGAAATTCGATGCAATATGGTTAGGACCTTACCTTGTCTATGAGGTCTTTCCTAATAATTCAATTCAATTGGAAACGTTGAATGGTGAGCTCTTTCCTACCCGTACATCGGGAAGTAGATGTAAGGAGTACCGAGCTTGACTAGGCAACTTACCCTTGGAGCAAGAGATGTTTGGATTCATCCCCCGATGGTCGCCAATTATGTGAGCCCAAAAGGGTGCCCACATTTAGTCTTAGACCCTTGAAACGTTAGTTGATGCACTTTGAAGTAGCATGTTACTTCACAAAAATATAAAAAGAGTGAAATGTTAGTCTTAGAAGTACCATATTGTAAGAGGCTAGGATGTGAGTTGTTATTGTGTTTTTACCTTCGGAAGGATTTGAGTGAATGAGGATAGGTAAGGAGAACTTGGATTGAGTAGTTAGTGAGTAGGCTAGTACAAATGGATGGAGACAACCAAAGTGACTCAAGAGGCAAGTGCATTCGAATTGGGATGAATGGAGGATCACATGGAGCGCACAAGTGGACCACCTCATCATGGCCACTTAATGGGGAAGGTCCAAGGAAGAATGCAAGGTGGAGGATAAGCAAATTCTCAAAGCACCAATCAAATCACGAGTTAAGCATCGTGGTTTGAATTAAGTGGTGAGCGACGATTTGGGAAAGTAAGGGGAGAAAGTTATGGCGGCGGAAAGCGAAGGAGGCTAAGTTTGGGTTGAAGCATCCCAAGTTTAGTAAAGTGTGGTAGGTAGAAAGCCAAGGCTAGTTAAATGTTCGAATTAGGATCCTTGTTGATCATTTGAGGGAGGAAGGCTTAGAAGATAGGATTGGCGCCTACTAAGTAGGAGGAAATCTCAAGGGCTTATCGTGAGCCTTGAGGGTGCTCACCCCCTCAAGCTTACTATATAATCCCTCATTCTTCCCTCACTCATCCTCTCTTTCCTTTGTGCTCCAAGGCACCCCACGAGTTATAAGTGTGGGTGTGGGAAGCCATATTGGAGCACATGTGTGTGCTTAGTTTTTAGTTTGAGAGCCAAGGCTTGTTAGCCTTGAAGAGGGCTTGACCTCTTGGTAGAATTAGTGTTGACGTGAAGGATTTTAAAGTTAATTCATGATTCCAATTTGTGGTACTTAAAGTTCATGTTTTGAATACACGTGGTTGCAAGTTCCATGTTTAAGAGTTGAGCACTCGAGGTTGTGATGAGTGCAAAAATATACTTGTGTGGATTAGTTAGTCTTAGTGAAGTTAGGAAATTCTCTCTCCCCCTCTCCTCTCTAGGATTTTAGGATTTTAGGATTAGAGAAGAATTGTGTGATTAGAAAGGGGTTGTTAGTAGAATTAGGAAAATTAGGTAGGAAGATTAGTTAAGGGCTTGAATAATTAGTGAGGTAGTTGGGGATTACAACTACAAAGTTGTGGGTTCATGAAGGAGCTGGGTTTATTTAGTTAGAAGCTAAGGAGTTGGGTTCATGAAGGAGTTGGGTTTATGAAGGAGCTAGGTTTATGTAATTAGAAAGTAAAGAGATGGGTTCATGAAGGAGCTTAGTAGATAGCCTACTTAATTAGCTCATAGACAAGTAGTTAGTTACATTATGCTAGTTAGTGTTATGTGTGGCTTTCACAAGTAAATGTATTTGAGATTGACTATAGAGAATAGTGTTTTTTAACACTTGCATCCTCTCTTTAAAAATAAACCACGTGCACAAATTAATGGAGAATGTGGAGCACTCTCGCGATGGCAAGACAAAGGAAGCAAAGACCAAAGGTGCGAGGGAGAGATTGACATAAGTCACATAAGTATTTCTTAATACTTAAAGGCTTATGTACGGTATGGAGACACCAAGTGAGACCTCTTATAGTAGCGATACGGAATACACAAGTGATAGTTCAAGTGGTAGTATAGAGTCAACGGCACGGACTCCATTTAGGAGAGGGATATCCTTAAGGGCTTGTGTAGCTAAAGCGGCCGGATGGACGTTAGAAGCAAACAAAGACAAAATAGCACCCGAGCATAAGGAGGTTAAAATAACATAGTTAACTTGTGCATTCTCCACATACGTATTGAAATCGTACATTGAGTTGTTAAAAGTGAAATTCCAGTTAAATCCAAGACCACTTGAAGGGTGAACCTTGCACTATGGACTCATCCAAGTCCAAATCCAATACCGCGGAGGAATGTGAGCCCAAACCCACTACTCGGACTATGGACGCTTAAGGGTGGGGGGTTTGGCCTCACACATTACCGAGGTAAAAAAGGGGGTGGTAAAATCTTGACCCCGCTGGGTTTGTGGTTGATTCATCTCACGTTAGTTCTTTCAAACTACAGTGGTTATCCTGATGAGTACAGGGGACATGAAATGCAAAGAGTTTACTTGACAAGGTTGTTGCGATGTGGTAGTTTCTTGGAGGTAGTGACTAACATCGCATGCTAATCTTAGTTCAAGAACTATTAAATGTCTCTAATTGATTTGTGTAGGGAGGACATGCATTAATAAAATGTGATTCACATTTGAGCATGTTCAGTAAGGGCCACTTCACACATGAGCCAAGAGCCGTGACCTTGTAATGGTGAGGACCCTTGACTCTCATCCAAAGGCCGTACCATAGGTGTTGGGAAAGCCGTTTTATGTAGTCACGGGCCCTCAAGCATAGTGTGAAGTGAGAATGGACCATGTTGTGGGACCATTGCATATTTTGTTGGCGGAAAAAGAGGGGAGGATTTGGTTTAATATAATATGTCTCTAAAAAATTTCAATTTAAGAGAATTATTTGGTGGTGTTGGCTGTCTTGGAATATGTCCTGGAATCTATTTTGGAATCTTCCCTGAAATCTGCCCTGAAATCTGTCCTGTCGGAAAAAATATTAAAAAAGTCATGGTCTCCCGGAATTGTCGTCAGACCCACGTCTTGGAGGTGGGCCTGACGCGAATTCCGGTAGACCATGCTCCCTTATCCACAACCTGCCATGTAGGACTCCATGTAGACTTTTCATCCACGAACTTTTCTTTGGGCCTTTAGGCCTTCACCTCCTAGTGTGAAGTGAACTTGGACGGTCTCCGCCTTTTCGACCAATAAGAGCTCTTACATCGCCATGGTCAGGGGCCTTCGGCCTTGTGTGTGAAGTGGCCCTAAGTGTACTACCCCTCTACAAACTCTTGACTACTAAGTGTAATGGAGGATTGATACAGTCTTCATTTTATATATACGTGTTATTTGATGATATGTTACAATTGTAGTCGGTGGATGTGTTTTGACAGAAGACACGTCTTAAAAGAATTTGCATTTCTATATGCAGCCTATGGGGATGTGCAATGTGCATCAAATACATATGTTATTATGCTTGGCAAGTAGACTTCAGGGGACTTTCTTGGGTACAACACCCAAGTTGTAGAAAGCTGCAGGTAGTAGGTAGGTACAATAACTTGATACATCAATGACTGTTCTATTTTGGTGTGTGTGGCTAAGGAATTGGAAAATTCCTTGTATCATTTGATGGGTCTCTCCAATGCTTGCAGTGTCAACAAATTTTGACCAGACTCTCATCATAAGAGCATATTCGGCAAAGATGCTCGTATCTAATTCCACCATCTAGCTGCATAGCGTACAAACCTCCCTTAAAAAAATAGAAAAAAAACCTCTGCACATATGTGTGAAATCATATGTGAAAGTTGGTGCAATATAAGACCCGACACCACTTCGTGTGGGTGTGGCCCATAGTCAAAGACATTCAATGATTGTTCACGTAAAATAAGACCGGCCGACTACTCCAAAGCAGGTGTTGAGCAACCTACATGTGTCTTGCTCATTGTATTGACAAGCACTTGCATCCCCAAAGACAAAACACCTTCCCAACACTCGGCTCTACGGATGAGCTTCAAAGTCACTTGGTCTCTTTACCCCACCTATCAATGGAGGAGTTCGAGTTTGAGCCTTTGTGCCACTTGGTAGTTGGTGAATTGGGACTTTGCATTTTGTGTCTCGCAAATGTATTGTAATGGGTTATTGACTCTTGCCATGAGGAGAATCTAAGACATGAGTGATGAACAATGAGCGGTAACACATGAGCAGTGAGCAACAACATGTGAGCGATGAAGCCAAAGCTAGTAAACGGGCACGGTCATGGGATCTATACTCTAAATTTGGCATTCATTTGCTTCCAATTTTTCAAGTGTAAAGTACCAACATTTCAAAAGAACACGAGTGAAAAGGGGCCTATTACCATATGTACTTTGAAAAATAGTCCATTGATGATTTTTATTATCAAAATCCCACCAATACATGTCATTTAATGACATTATTAAACATTTGGGATTGAACACAACACTTGGAACATTACTCACATTCTACAACATCGGTAAGTTCAAGTAGTCACATGACCTCATTGTAGGTGAGTGTTGGAGTGTAGATGAACTTGTTATTGTCATAGTCCACCTTGCACAAAAGTTTAAACACATAATATAGATGTTTGTAGTACACCCATTTTCCTCTCTTTCTCAAAGCATGAGAGGGCATTTTCGTGAAGTCCAAGCATGTGCAATGAAGGATGTCGCCAACTGTGACATGATAGGAGTTGTCCTCCTTGGAGATGATACTTATTATCATTCCAAATCCGGGATATGGCATCGTTGCGACACCAACCACATAGTCATTGTCCATGAATCTAGCACTCTCCCATTTGTTTTCGTGATCTGTAGTGGATGTTGATGGATTGCGATGCACTACCTTCGAGTACTTGGAAGTTGGGTGGACATCCCGGTTTGGGACCACACTAAAATGCAAACGGGGGATCACGAGTGTTGCAATTGAAGAAAACCTCCAATGCAACAAAAGGGCCTCCCTTTGCTGCAATTGGAACCCAACGTCTTTAACCGCACACACATCCTCTTTTGAGAGATTGATGCATATCTTCACTGGCCATGTGTTGGGTACTATGGGCCAGTCCAACATATATTTCTTCTTGTTGTCACTTACACAATGCTTGATGTCATCAAGACAAAACCAAAACTCGTGCCCCACATTGTGGGTGGAATGGAACTCCTTCTTCAAGCCTTTGTAAGTTGGAGCAGGACTAGCATGTTTGCTAGTACAAACTTTTGCATTGCACAAAGTACATGTATTGGCTTGCAATGCCCAACAATATTTGGCTACGTTGGGGGACAATCTAGCAATGTGCCATTGAGAGGACGAGAATCAATGTCTCATAGATGTCTCATATGAGCCACACCACACTCTGCAAAATTCAATGACTCTTCTATGCATGGAATTTAGCCCAAGTGTTGCGACAATGAATTGAGTAATTCACTTTGTCAGGTTGATGTGAATCGCAATCAACACCGGGTGGCAAGTCCAACTTCCGTTTGGTGGACCCAAACAACTCCTCAATCCCTAGTGTTAAGATTGTTTGCCCCATGATAAGACTTCGTGGCATCTGCAAGTAGCTTGGGATCTCCACATTGTGCAACAAGCTTCAACTTCAAAGATGTTGAATTGGGGCCTTTACTACTAGATCCCCTTTCAGCCACGACCTATAATGAACGCACATATCAAATCGCCCACTATTGCTTCATACAAGCAAGTTAGCTTGATGTCAAACTGATGCAACCACTTGTTGTGCACAATTTCTGCAAGGTTACACGTTGGCATCTTTGCACATACATCTATTGTCATATCTAGCAAACACAAAATCGTATAAGATTGTACATATTTCTTATATGGAATAAATAAACTACATTAGAAATTACAATTTAGTAATTCACTTACAATCAATGTACGGGGAGTACCGAGGTTTAGTTACGAGCTAGCCGAATTTTTTTGGAGATTTCTGAATGAGTTCGCAATGATTCGGATGAGGTACCGATGTAAAATTGTTGAGGTCGGAAACCGATTGGTTCAAGGGAGAATAGACCAGCAATATGGCCGGTTGAGGCATCATAGTTTGGGATATTTACCAAGCCAATTTTTTAATTTTAGGCAAGTAGTCGAAGGGACTAGAGATAGGGCGGAAATGTTACTAAGGTAATACTAGAGTCATGACTCATAAGGTCAAAAACCATGGAGGCTAATTTATGGTTGCTTCCATTGTCACTAGGCCGACTAGGGTTTTGAGGCTCTAAGCAGCTAGGGACCCTCTCTCACAAGTATAAGAAGAGTTTGAGCCCCTTGGGCAAAGTACCTCACTCCTCCATTAGGGTTTTCCTCTCTACCCCATTCCTCCTCTAAGCTTCCGATTCTGCTCTTGTATTTTCAATTGGTGTTTTCAAGCTCTGTGTTTGGTTTCAAGCTTAGTGGGTGGCTTCCAATCTTGCACCATTTGTCAATCTCATTCAAGGGTACATTGAATTTAAGTGGTAAAATGCTAGTTTTTTTCTTCATCTTTTCTTTTGGTTTTGCAATTGTGGGTAACAACAGTTATGGTGATCGTGGCCTTGTCTTGACAATCGATCGATTGCAGGTCAAGTGACAATGTTCGCGGATGCATGGAGGTTTGAGGAACATTTATGCTGGATTTTCATGTTGGTGGGTTGATTGTAAGTTGTGGGTGCTTCTGGTGGTTTGGGAGATCAAATTTGGGTGTCGGTTGTGAATGATTCAAGGCCCGGTGGGTTGGAAGCAAAAATTGGGAAGCTATGCTTAGAATTACTTTAGAGGGGCCAGATGAGAACTTTGATAATGTCATTGAAGAGGCAATTCCTTTGTGGAAAAATGGAACTAAGTATTGGTTCCTATATGCTAACCCTTCACGTTATATGTCTTCTGCAAGTGATGCTTCTTGTCTAGTAACTTTAGTTATGTTTCCCAATTCTAAGGATGTCGATTAGTTTCAAGGTTGCATGTATTGTTGTACTAACCAACATCTAAAAAATGTATGCATCCTCGTTGGATCCATACACCCAAGATGGTGGGGGCTTGGCAAGGTTCAACTCCTTCCAGGGATACTTAGGATTTCTTTCAACACAAATTCACTCCCTTAAAAGCATAACACCAATTTCATTTTATAAATAAAATAATAACAAAAAATCCAACTTACTATACTTAACTTCGGAAATATACCGAAATAAAGTTTAGAAACTAGGAAAATTACCAAATGGCAAAGGTAAAAAAAAGATTTCAATAGCTTCCGAGTGAAAAGAAAAAAATCCGAATTGTTTTATAAAAGGTAGGAAATGTATCGATTTTTGTATAGAACTCCCCGGACTATGAACTTACAATAAGCATGTGATCGTACTAGTAAGCCATGTCCCGTGACTCATGACATGTTCCATTAGAGATAAGATGGTCATGCATACCTAAACAATAGTAGAGGCTTGCATCTGGGATTTTGAAAGACCTATAGCCCTAAATGAACATGGACCCAAAATTCACATGGAACCAACATCACTCCTATTTTTTGCATCAAAATTGTTTCAAATACATGTCCTCCTCACCATATATCTCTTGTTCGACATACATGGTTCTTATTTGCATGTCGAATCGCAATGAAAGCAAATCCTTCAAAACATCCACATGACCATCAACTTCAAGAGGCAAAGTTAAGGGGACGAAGGATCCATGAGCCCAGATGGTAGCCATGATGAAAGAAAGAAATAGATGCACATTACGATGTGGAGTGCACATATTTGTATGAAGGGCCGTTTAGTGTGATTATTGTTAAAGATTATAAGAAGATATGGGTGCCTAATGGCCATAGTATCCAAACTTAGTGCGAACAAACAAAACCAATAATACCCAAAAAAAATACAATGTACCAAAATAAATGGACAAGAAATGTGGACCATGCAAAAATCCTAACCATGAACCCTACATGACAATGTTGTCAATGGAGCAAATGAATAAAACCGTGCACAACAACGAAGAGATGGATTACCATTACCGATTAGTTGGATATCACACTTACAAAGGACAACACACAAATGCAAGAGGAAAGGTACACAACAATTGTCCTCACATCTCCTTTGTGTTATTCCACAGTGTCACATGCTACACTAATTCTATAGTATCACACATCCATGTTAACACTATGAAACTCCGTAATATCACGTGCACTTTGGTTGCCACAGGTGTGATACTACGGAGTTTAGAGTGTAGTAACCAAGAAATCATATTACAATGTTAATCAATTGATAGTTAATTAAGGATTCACTATTCTCAATCAATTGCTTTGATTTGTCTTGAAGTAAGTCCTTATATTTTGTTTAGTTGTAACCTCAGCCTGCGGTTCTTTTCTAGCAACTCCTCCGAACCTTTTGGGATAGACAATGGACTCGGGAAATGTGACGAAGAGGGTTGGTCACTTCCTATTGCAGGTTTAGGCAATTCTTGGTAAAAGGTCAAAATGTAAAAAAAACATAATATAGCTCCACCTTCTTGGGTTGCCCAATTCTAGTTTGTAAGATTTTTGCATAGATCTTCTACTGCACAATGTGAGCCTAAATTAATCCTCTTGTCCTCCCACGTTTGGATAGTTGCCACAACGTACTCTTGGGCCATAGTCTCAGTTTGAGGCCGAAAAATCAAGTAATAGTTAACAAACTGAAACCATAGCCTTCAGTGTTGTTTGGCCTTCTCTATCTTCCACATCTTTGTCTCCTTAAAGTAGTCACCCTAAAAAATATATCATGTTGCTTCTAGGTGAGGCAATTGTCCTTCCATAATGCCTTCTATTAGAAATTTAAGATATCTACCATTAGTCAAAATGGAGAAATTCACCACCCTGCCTTCAACCTCAGCTTTCTATGTTGTCATAGAGTAGGTGTGGATGAATTGATTGACTCTATCTATAAAGGCTACTTTTGTGACACTTGAATCCAACAAATATAATCAAAGAGTTTTGTCTTTCCCAACCTTCCTTGGTTTCCTCTTAAGACTTTTTTTAGGCTCATTGTCAGATAAGGTAGAACCATTGGCTTTACTGACCACTGTAGAACCACCTCTTCTTCCCTATCAGAGGCCATAGCCCCTAAAAGAAAATGATTTCTCAGGCAATTGACATATGAGTAGAAAGAGGGTAATTAGATGTAGACACTAAGAAGAAGATCGCGGTGACCAAACTATCTTGCCTAGGTTGCAGAGGCCTTCTATGGGAAGAATCGATATTTCTTTTAAAAACTAATTATAGAATTTAGCCATGCACATGGTAGGCAATCAATTCTCCTATTCCAAATACATTGTGTCAATCCTCCTTTTTCTGCCTTTGCTTTGGAATAGAAACAAACAATAGCATACTACATGGTACTTCTTGGGAGTTCCTCCCTTCCATAGTCAAATTTCAGCTACTTTGCTAGGGAATTACATTTGCCTTCTTTAATACGTAGTATATGGCCTGAAATTTTGATCAACCATACCATGACCATCTTTCTTTTTTAGGTTTATCTCTTAATTTCATTCAAGCTTTTGCTTCATCACTTTTGAAACTCTGAATGTGTTGTCCATGTCCTTGCTTTCACTCTTCAAAGATGAAAAAGTGTAGAGTTTGGAGATGAAAGCCTAATTGGCAACAGATGGCCCTAATTATGGAAGAATTCGTTTTTTTAGGTACCTTTTTTTATTAAATTGTTCACTCGAGATAATGGTCTAAACCACATTCTAATTAACCTATATACTTTAGTGATTTCCATGGGTTCTTTTTACCTAGACTATTGCTTGCAACTTCAAGGACTTGGCTCACTTTCAAAAGAATTTTCACTATTTACTCCCTTCATGCCATTTTTCCTTCTAGGTTTCACTATGTGTGATTGAAAAGACATTTCAATTGTTTTTCACTCGGAATTCTATTTATTTACCTCCTCTCATATCATACACTTCCAACTCTCCATTATGGTTCTTCACAACCTATATGAGTTATTTTAAGGAATTAATTTCCTACTTTCTCCAAGAGTTTAACATATATGTCTTAAGGGTCGATTAGGAGTCCACGATTTACTTAAACATTCATGCTGCTCCACTCTAATTCCTTAGATATTATTGTCTTCTTTTTGCCCAATATTGTCAATACAATCTTTTTGTCTACACTTGATGTACTTTTCATATGATATACTCATTTTTTTAGCCAAATTTCTTCTATTCTTTCATTTTTCAAGATTTCAGAAGGGTACTCTTCTTGTTGATCCCTATTCATAACCTAGTTGATGCCTTACTTCATATTTTCTCTCAGCCGTTCAAGTTTTACTTATCACTTAAATCATTTTTCTTGAAACTCTCTCTCTAATTTCCTAGAGAACCCTAGTTCTTTTTCACTCAACATTCTTTTTCAGCAGGAAATTTTTCTCTTCTCCTCATTCTTTCTAAGTTTTTCATTCAACCTATCTCAATATATCCTTCTTATAACTATAGTCTTGAGTGGTCCCAACCTCGCCATTTGTTTATTTTATACCATCGCTTGAGTATACTTGGTTCACCCATATTAAGATTCTACACAAGGCATCACTTATTGCCAAAGAAAGTATAGTCTAAAGGAAAACATCAAAAACTCATTTGGTAATCCCTAGCAAAATGTATTCCTTGTTTGCCACAACCCTCTCTCCAACTCGCTAGTATGTTGCACTCCCTCCCTGTCGTCTTGCCAAATTGCTTTCTTTTCTCTAAGTGCTTCTGCCCTTTGGGATCCAGTGCCAACCGAGGTTGGATGAACGGAAACCTAGACTATGGTTTGCCGAACATTCGTTGGCCTTCTGTTCTCTCAACTAGTGTGTGTTGATTTTATTTAAGTCTATTGCCTAGAACACTAATTTGGGGTTTTAATCTCATCCAAGCATTTCAAACTTACCATTTACATGACTTTTGGCTTCACCATCCTTCATAATTTTAATTTTAATTGATTCATATCCCTTTTGATAACCTGATAATTCATTTGTGTGATATAATTGAAAATTGTAAACAATTGAAATTACATTTATCTTAATAATTACCTATAATAATTATTCACACTCACTTTTAGATTAGCCTTGGAAAAACAAAAAAATTTGTACCACATGGCTTACAATGTTATCCTAAACCTTCATGTTTCAATAGTTCTACCATCCATTGCAATGTTTGATTAATGTGTTGATTTTGTGTTTCTAAATAACATAATTTTATGCTACAATTTGAATAATATGTTTTTTGTATCTAGTACTTAAGATGAAAGTAATAGGCTATAATCATATGCATGTCGTTTAGGAGTTGTTGTAGTAGACAATAGGCACAAAGTAGATGTTATAGCCGTCTACTAGACATGATGATAAGAGACTATTGCCCAAGGAAGCAAGAAATGTCATTTTCAACAAGAATAATATGGCTCTAGGCAAGATAGAGAGATAGGCATGAGATTTAATTACACAATGTTAGTTTTTGTTTCTAGCCGAGAGCCGATGATGAGTGATAGTATTTGCAGTTTAGATTTTGGATAAGACAAAAGCCTATGAAAACAATTAGGGAATATTTAAAAGGTGATTCTTGTATCTTCTATGTGGCTCGAATAAGTTCAATTAAAACAATTATAGGTTTATTTCAGATGGTTTATGTGGTTACTGGATACTCAAAAAGACTATTGTTGAGCCGTGACTCCCTACATTGCGAAAAAACCCAAATGTCTAAACACATGGTTACTACTGGACAATGGTTGTGAGGGAGAGACTGAGCAAATGCATGTACAAACTTGAGAGCCCCCGAACCACAAATATTGTAATTTGACCCTAAAATAACTCTAAAAAATTAGGTTTACCTTGGGTTTGTGTGCACAAATCACATACATAAACTATTCTGAACTATCAATTCACTTAAGAATGACATCTAGAGAATAACCTGACACTCATTTAGTCTTCCCTGGGGTGTTTCATATAAAATTGAACCCAAGTAAAAATCCTATCTACATTTTGGCACCGCTGCCGGGGAAGGCTACGGTCGTCAAAATCTAGAAAATTAGGTATTGATAGGAATAACAGAGTTGACCTACAAATTAAACTAAGATATACCCTGCAAATAGAGAAGTCAAGTTCAAAAAGTTGTGAAATAAGTCCTTGACTATTTCTACAATTCACCCATAACTAGACTTAACTATGGCAAAGATATAATCTTGGTAGATATTCAAAGGTCAAAACTAATGTGGCCATGGGAACCTTGTGTTGAGGATTCATGGCAGTGTTCATTGGCCTTTTTTTTCCCTAATTGTGGAATTAAGTGATAAGGCACAACCAGTCATCAAGTTGTCAAATTCAAGATTATACCCATCTTATATACGTCAAAATCCCCAGGAAACTAATCTTTACAAGTGGTGTCGGTTTCCTAGGGAAAGGTTTTTAACACATATAGTGTTTGCTCAATCCCCATTAGAGGCTCGTATTAAAACACTGCCCCTGGAAATCCAACAAATTATTGTCACCAAAGTGTGGCAAAATCGAACTATAGATACCACTACTGGGGAGATTCGAGATTTTAGTAATTTTCTTGAGAATGATTATATGTTTAGTCAGTATCTCGAACACACATTGTTAGTGCCTCGAGGAAGACAACTCATTGAGGATGCTAACAAAGCATTAAAGAGAATTGAGGATGTGGCCCTGGGAATCTATACTGCCAAAATCGAGTAGTTCTGACAATTGGTTATACCAAGGCTCACATTTGTTTACCGCACTTTATCGTTTTTATAAAGCATCTTTTTGGGGAGTAGGAATCTATAGTGGACCAAATCACCCCATATATCCGAAAGGATTTCGAACCAATTTCCTTAAATTACCCATTCACCTCCAAGAAACGATTTTTGAGAAAATATGGAATAATGGTGAGGGTTTTAATGAAATTATCATTGACAACGGTTGCCCGCTGTGAGGCCAAACCCCCCACCCTTAAGCGTCCGTAGTCCGAGTAGTGGGTTTGGGCTCACATTCCTCCGCGGTATTGGATTTGGACTTGGATGAGTCCATAGTGCAAGGTTCACCCTTCAAGTGGTCTTGGATTTAACTAGCTCCTTCATAAACCCAACTCCTTCATGAACCCAACTCCTTAGCTTCTAACTAAATAAACCCAGCTCCTTCGTAAACCCAGCTTCTTAGCTTCTAACTAAACAAACCCAGCTCCTTTATAAACCCAGCTCCTTCATAACCCAGCTCCTTCATGAACCCAGCTCCTTAGCTTCTAACTAAACAAACCCAGGTCCTTCATAAACCCAGCTCTTTACTTTCTAACTAAACAAACCCAGGTCCTTCATAAACCCAGCTCCTTCATGAACCCACAACTTTGTAGTTGTAATCCCCAACTACCTCACTAATTATTCAAGCCCTTAACTAATCTTCCTACCTAATTTTCCTAATTCTACTAACAACCCCTTTCTAATCACACAATTCTTCTCTAATCCTAAAATCCTAAAATCCTAGAGAGGAGAGGGGGAAAGAGAATTTCCTAACTTCACTAAGACTAACTAATCCACACAAGTATATTTTTGCACTCATCACAACCTCAAGTGCTCAACTCTTAAACATGGAACTTGCAACCACGTGTATTCAAAACATGAACTTTAAGTACCACAAATTGGAATCATGAATTAACTTTAAAATCCTCCACGTCAACACTAATTCTACCAAGAGGTCAAGCCCTCTTCAAGGCTAACAAGCCTTGGCTCTCAAACTAAAAACTAAGCACACACATGTGCTCCAATATGGCTTCCCACACCCACACTTATAACTCGTGGGGTGCCTTGGAGCACAAAGGAAAGAGAGGATGAGTGAGGGAAGAATGAGGGATTATATAGTAAGCTTGAGGGGGTGAGCACCCTCAAGGCTCACGATAAGCCCTTGAGATTTCCTCCTACTTAGTAGGCGCCAATCCTATCTTCTAAGCCTTCCTCCCTCAAATGATCAACAAGGATCCTAATTCGAACATTTAACTAGCCTTGGCTTTCTACCTACCACACTTTACCAAACTTGGGATGCTTCAACCCAAACTTAGCCTCCTTCGCTTTCCGCCGCCATAACTTTCTCCCCTTACTTTCCCAAATCGTTGCTCACCACTTAATTCAAACCACGATGCTTAACTCGTGATTTGATTGGTGCTTTGAGAATTTGCTTATCCTCCACCTTGCATTCTTCCTTGGACCTTCCCCATTAAGTGGCCATGATGAGGTGGTCCACTTGTGCGCTCCATGTGATCCTCCATTCATCCCAATTCGAATGCACTTGCCTCTTGAATCACTTTGGTTGTCTCCATCCATTTGTACTAGCCTACTCACTAACTACTCAATCCAAGTTCTCCTTACCTATCCTCATTCACTCAAATCCTTCCGAAGGTAAAAACACAATAACAACTCACATCCTAGCCTCTTACAACATGGTACTTCTAAGACTAACATTTCACTCTTTTTATATTTTTGTGAAGTAACATGCTACTTCAAAGTGCATCAACTAACGTTTCAAGGGTCTAAGACTAAATGTGGGCACCCTTTTGGGCTCACACCCGCGGTTGAGGGTAGATCTTCGGTTTATGTTTTTGGTTTATAGCCAACATAAAGCCGAAAATTTTCCCGCTAATCAATTCGGATATGGTTGTGGGAATGGTGGAACCTTTATTAAAAACGAGGCTCGTTTTTATTATGGACCTTTTAATCCTTGTACTAGCGTGAACATTCCGGATTTCTCCGATTCTTCCTTTAAAGGTAAAGATTTTGTCAACTTTAAAAAATTGTGTTTGAATGGGAGAAAACGGTTTGTGAGGTCTAATAGATAAAGTAAAGGATGTGCTTTTGTGAACATAGGCAATTTCCATACTGGAACCTGCACATGCAAGATCACATGCACAGACATCCTTAGTAAGAAAGGCAGCCAATGACAAGGCTAGAGAGGATCGTGCCATCGCGAGAGACTATCAGAAAAAGAAAGCTGAGAGGAGAAGAAGTTGGTTAAGGTCTATCATTAACTTACATCGGGAAAATCTTGATATTGAACCAAACTTAGGGAATCAATTACCTGAGGAAAACAAAAATCAAGAGGAAAATTTATCACCTCTTAAACCGCAACAATTGAATTTTGGTTCGACTTCGGGAAGTTTACAAGCACAACCAATACAAACTCCTTTAACATCTCCCTCTCTAATATTACCGCCTTTACCTTTACTACCTCAAACTCCACAACCACCACCAATGGCGCAGCCACCACCGCCTAACCCAAATCCTCGTATTACTAATGTGGTTCACATCCCTTATTTTCTCGGACGGCCGGGTGCTGATCCTGACACGCATGTTGCCAAATTTGAACTCACTTGTGGTGCGAATAATATTCCTCTTGCTAAATTCCCAGAGGTCTTTGCCGCCTCTTTGCAGAAGAGGCCTTCGCATGGTACTTAAGGCAACCTGCGTTTGCAGACTGGAATGCACTAAAGATTGCCTTCCTTGATCATTTTAGGCATTTGGGATTTGCCAATAGTCTAAAAGAAAAATTGCTAACCATAAGGATGGGTATAAATGAACGGGTGGACATCTATTACGGGCGGATGCAAGATATCCTGCAACGTATGGGAGTCCATCAAATACCTGACAATTTCCTTATGAGTATTTTTATTGGAGGATTATACCCAGTTGAGTTAAAAACATATGTAAAGGAAGGTGGCACGGCGACATATGCGCAAGCATACGCCCGTGCCAAAATTTGGGAGGAGTGTCGTTTGGAGGATGATTTGGTCCTCTATACTGACAACACTTACTCAAATAATCCTATACCTACTCATATGGGGACTTTCCCTATAACGAATCAAAATCAACATTATATAACAGATGTCCACCCTTCTAGTACGTTCACCACACCGGTTTTTTCTAATCCCGCAGTGATGACGTCCTCAACTCATGATCCTACCATAGCCAAACATGAGGATGCTATCATGAACTTAACAAAACAATTGACAGAATTGTCAGTTAAGGTCATGAAAGGAGCGCCAAAACGTGCTCAAGCTACTAATGAGCGAACTAATGTGTGGTGTACGAATTGTAAAGGACATGGACATACAGCTACCGAGTGTCCTACCCCCCAAGGCATTCGAATCAGATGCACATATTGTGGGGGTAATCACTCGGCAATTGAATGTTGGAATTTGAGACCCCAACGACCTGTTAACCAAATTGAGGATAACAGGAATCGTCCCTGGCAAGAGGAAAGATCGGGCCCAGGACCAAATTTTAATTACAACCCAAGGAGGAATTTTAATAAACGACCGGTACCCATAGATTTCCCAAACCGACCTAGTTGGGGTAAGACCAATGGACCCCCCAACTGGAACGGACCACCTCATAACCCCAATACGAGGAATTATAATCCAAATTCTAATGATAAGAGGAAGATACCCGTCTGTTATAGATGCCAAGAATTAGGACACTATGCAAATGAATGTCCTAATCCGAGGAAATCTCAAGATTATGTACCTTTGTGTGGAAATTGTAAAACGGCTGGTCATCCCACAGACGAGTGTCCTAATCCTAAAAAGGATTACCAATTCAATGATAAAGATTGGAAGAAAGGGAAACACGTCCGGATTCAAGAAGAGAATGAGGATGGTGGATCGAGGAATGTAAATCATATTCAACATACGATCCACCCGTTTACCTCGTGTTCTGAATCCAAAGTAAATGCGGTTACTACTCGTTCTAAAAAAAGAGTTGAACCCTTACCTGTCCCAGATGACAATAGTGATGATAAGAGTCTTTCTTATGAGTCTCAAACCAATCTAGATCCGAATGATACGACTGTTTTGGATCCTCTTATACAAACGAATTCCTCACAGCATAGTGTCCCAGTACCGGTTGCACCAACCGTGACGGTGGTACAACCCATACCGGTAATGACACCAACACCTCCACCATTACTAGTTAAGACTCCACACCTTGTAAGACGGACGGAGTTACCAACAGTTTCACTAATCCCTGATCAAGGGAAAACCAAGTTCCCTATTCATAAGGTATTAACCCCCGGAAATGTGAATAAGAAATTTGTGTCTCGACGAACCCGAGTGATGGAATTAGCTAATGGGCTACAACACTATGATATTATAAGTGACCTAGATAATATAAAACCCCAAATCACGATGAGACAATTGTTGGTCATAGCTCCTCATTGCAGGAGTAGGTTGAGTTCGTCTATGATCCGGAAGAAACCTAAAACTGTGGAAATACATGATGTTACCCTGAGTAAAGGCCCAGGAGCCCCAGCGGTAGATGTTATTATTGATGGTGTGTTAATACCTGGTTTCCAAGTGGATACAGGGTCGAGTGTTAACCTAATGAGTGTGGAAACATTAAATGAATTAGGTATAACCAAAATGAACCCAACCCCTATTATTCTTAAAATGGCAGACCACACCCGTACCAAACCATTGGGGGAACTACCCCAAGTGTCAGTAATAATTGATGAGAAAGAATATAAAATTGATTTTATCATTTTTCGCACCTCGGATGCAGTTCAACCCATACCTGGCATCCTAGGCCGTCCATGGTTAATCCTTGCTCAAGCCAAAGAAGATTGGGGCAAAGGAACTTTAACCTTGGGGTGAGGTTTAGAGAAAATGGTTTTACCCTTATTCCCTACCCATTATCAGGGGGAAACCCAAGATGATGGTACGGAATTCTCTTCAGATGGTTCGGAATCTAATACTGACAATGATCCTGGGGAGATTATACATAATGTTAAAAGTTATCAAGATCAACCAGTCTCCCTAGGAATGGGAGAATATTATTTTCCTTTGGAACAAGGGGATTCGGATGATGCAATTCTCCAGTGGCAAAAATCAGTTTGTAACATTGTTACCACAATTGCCCTTGAGATGGATCATCAACCTCAACCCCTTGAGCAGGGAAAACCCCCCACTGATAACAATATTGAATTAGCACCGGCTCTTGAAGAAGACTGGGAGGATGCTATGTTTTCATCCCAAACTCCAATCAAGAGCTATGTAGCTAAGGACGTGTGTAAAGAAATTAATTTAGGCACAGAGGAAGCCCCTAAAATCATCAAGATTTATGAGAAAATTTCTAACACTAAATGGAAATATTGGTATAATTTCTTTAAAAGAAATATACAAGTATTTGCGTGGACTTATAAGGATTTGAGAGGTGTACCACCCGAGGTCTGTGAACACAAGATTGTGTTAGAAGACGGGGCTACACCGGTAAGACAAAGACAATATAGAATGAATCCCAAATACTCTTTATTAGTTAAAGAGGAAATTGATAAATTATTAGAAACTGGATTCATATACAAAGTTCCATTCAGTGAGTGGGTGTCACCAATTGTTGTTGTACCCAAGAAAAATGGCAAACTGCGAATTTGCCAAAATTTTCGTAAACTAAATAGCGTCACGAGAAATGATTACTTCCCACTTCCTTTTACTGACACTATGTTGGATGCGGTAGCAGGTCATAAAATATATTCTTTTATGGATGGATTTTTAGAATATAATCAAATCCAAATTTATAAACCCCACCGTTGGTACACAACCTTCACTACTGATTGGGGAACATTTGCCTATATTGTCATGCCTTTTGGGTTATGTAATGCACCTGCAACTTTTCAAAGAGTCATGACCGAAGCTTTTCAAGAATATTTATGCAAATTCATGGAAATATTCTTGGATGATTTCGCAGTGTTTGGAACAATGAAACAACATGTTGATTACTTGCAAAAATGTTTTGATAAATGTATGGAATTCGGTATTTCCATAAACGCCGCTAAATCGGTATTTCTAGTTCCCTTTGGAAAACTTGTCAGTCATATTGTGTCAAAAAGAGGAATAGCAACAGACCCAAATAAGGTATATGTGATTGCAGCCTTACCCATCCCTACTATTGTCACTGAGGTGAAGGGTTTTTAGGTCATACTGGCTACTACCGACGATTCATTTTCCGGTATGCCACTATAGCCATGCCCTTAACTGAATTATTAAAGAAAACAGACTCACCCCCCGTATGGACCTCAGCCTGCACTAATGCCTTCAATACTTTAAAACGTAAATTGGTAACAGCTCCAGTCCTAATCTCCCCAAATTGGGAAAATGATTTCCATATATATGTAGATGCTTCTAATGTGGCAATAAGATCAGTCCTTAGTCAAAAAAATGACAAAGGCCATGATCATCCAATATATTTTGCCAGTCGTCAATTGGTTCAAGCCGAGAAGAATTATTCTGTAATGGAAAGAGATGGATTAGGCATGATATTTTCTGTCCAAAAATTCAGGTATTATTTATTGGAAAATAAAGTGGTTTTCCATGTCGATCATGATGTATTAAAATATATGATTAATAAACCTCAATTAAGTGGACGTATGACCCGTTGGGTATTACTCTTACAAGAGTTTGACTTCACCGTTGAAGTTCGACCTGGTAAGAGACATGCCAACGCAGACCATTTATCTCATCTAAATGAGGAGTTAGGTGATGAACCTATTGATGATTCTTTTCCCGATGCACAATTATTTTTCTTTGATGTTATACCTCCGAAATATGCTGAGATAATTAATTATTTGCAAAGTAACACATTTCCAGAGGACTTTAATGACAAGCAAAAACAACGTTTGGCATACAAGGCCGGACCTTATACTATCATAGCCAATACCTTATATAAACAAGGAAAAGATGGTGTCCTTAGAAGATGTGTGACAAGTTCTGAAATTTCACAAATTTTAAAGGAATGTCATGATAATCCTGCCGGTGGTCATTTCGCTGGTGATGTCACTGCACGCAAAATATTACAATCCGGTTATTGGTAGCCTACAATATTTACGGATTGTACTACTTACACCAGGCAATGCGATATGTGCCAATGAATCGGCAAACCCACCGCTTCCTCCGCAATGCCTCTGACCCCAATTTTAGCTTTAGCACCTTTTGAAAAATGGGGTATAGACTTTGTGGGTCCTATCAATCCTCCAAGCCGACATGGACGATATCGTTACATTTTGGTAGCTACTGACTATGCCACTAAATGGGCAGAAGCAGAAGCCACCAAAACCAATGATAAAGTATTTGTCGCTAAATTTTTACGGGAAAACATTATGGCACGGTTTGGATGTCCTAAGGAATTAGTAAGTGATAGATGTACACATTTTGTCAATGATGTTATGGAGGAGTTAACTACTAAATTTAAAATTAAACATCGATTGACTACCCCTTATCACCCAAGAGCTAATGGTCAAACTGAAAAGACCAATGGAATTCTTTGTAAAATCATAACTAAAACAGTACAAGGTTCTATGACTGATTGGGATTCTAAATTGATTGATGCATTATGGGCATATCGTACTGCATATAAAGTGACCACCAAATTTACACCTTTCCAATTAGTGTATGGACAAGAAGCAATCCTGCCCATTGAATTGGAACTACCATCATTAAGGATTGCTATCAATGAGCGTCTTGGAGACGTCGAATCATTGGAAGCCCGAATCAATATGCTTGAAAAATTAGATGAAACCCGGAGTTAGGCATATTTGAATATTGTTGCCATTCAAAAATGGCGCAAGTCATATTATGACAGCAAACTAAAGGATAAAAAGATTAGCCCCACGGATCTTGTTCTCCTTTATGATAGCCACTTTCAGAAATTTCCAAGGAAATTTCGATTACATTGGCTCGGTCCCTATAAAGTTAAAATCATTCATAATGGTTCTTTTGACTTGGAAGATTTTGAGGGCAATGTTCTTCCTACTCGCCTTAATGGTAATCGCCTTAAGGTGTATCGTAGGTAACTGCGGTCAGTTACCAATCTTAAAGGAAGGAGAGGCTTTCATCCAAAAAACTAATAATAATCATAATCATAATCACAAATCAAATAATAACTTAATTCATTAAGTGATGCGTGAACAATACATATATGAATAATAAATAAACAAATAGACATAAACTAAAATTTAAATGAACAAATACTTTTACTTTTTTGGTGGTTATCCTAAGATAGGAACCACAACGCACAATCACTCTAATCTTGTGTATGCGCGAAAAATTAACCGTCACGGGGCATAACATGATAATGGAATGTTTGTGACTCAAAATACAGCAAAGGTAGAAGAAATGAAAGGTCTGTCAACGGGAGGAGTCGTCGTCGCGACAAGCAATTCTTGAAATTTCTTCGCGGAAACCTTTCCGCCGGTAAGGAAATTGTCTGGACTCAGTCACATCACATTGTTTACTTCAATATATAAAAACGATGTTTTGTCGATTACTACATAAGTGTATAATTTTTTTATGAAAACCTAACCACTTGTGTGTATAGCCCAAAATCGAGACGACTGAAGGCAACGCCCTGGTGGAATTCTAGACTGAGTTATTACTTGAGGGAATTTGATCAAAAAAAATTTCTTTTGCTATCAGAGAGTGACCTCATCAAGTTTGATAGAGATCCGGAGAGAAAGTGAGTCAGCAAGGCATCTCCCAAAGGAAAGAGTGACAATCAATTAGACATTCATGAGGGAGTTAAGACCGGTGATTAGGTTTTCCTTCTCAATATTGTTTCAGTCACATTTCAAACTCAATGTCTCTTCCATATTCTAGGAACATATCAATTTGTGTGTTAAGGTCGAAATAGTTCAACAAGAGTGAAGCAATTGATATTAGGGTTATGATTAGCCTAAGTGAGGCATAGTCTTATCTCTTTTGAAAAACCTGGTATTTTTTCAAGTCAAATTGCTATCCGAGTGACAATGAAAGAAACAACAATGTCAAGTGAGTGAATCCAGGATTTGACCTGCAACAAGTTGAACTGAGTGAAATGGAAGCTTCAAAATTAGCAAGAGAATTGGTAGAAATTTTGGAGAGATATCAAATCTTTGAAACTGTCAAATACTGAGAGAAGAGAGAATTTGGAAGCTTTTGAGATAGTTGCTTTATCAACATTCATGAAGAAAATTTAGGAGAATCCAGAATGAATGCTAAAAGTGCAAATTGATTGAGTGAAAACCTCTTGAAGAAGAGAGAGGATATCCGAGTGATTATCTCGAGATTGCCACGGTGATTCACAAGAACAGTAGTTTGAAGTACAACAGTCTTACATTCGACACTTCAGAGAAATAGTCTTAAAACATTGGATTGTATGACAGGGAGTGATTCTTCTGATAGATGGCCATCTACAGCCATAGTAATTCCTCCACATTTCCAAATTCCCTTCCTTCACCTATTGAGAGTTGTAAACAACTTTTCGAGAGACAACAAGATTTCTAAAGCGTCAGGAAATTCGAGAGAATTTGCTTTGATATCACGTTGACCTTATACCTATGAGGAAGAAATTTGACGCCATTCCATAAAACTATAAACTCTGCAGAGAGATTGGTGGTCTTTGCTATATTTTAGGATGAGAGATTCTAGTAGTCCTTATTCCTTATTTTGTCAAAAGCGAATTTCTAAAGGAAAAAGGCCATCAACAGCCATATTTGTCTCTCCTACAAGTCTTCCTTTCATTAGTAAGAAATCTATAGCAAGACTATAAAGCAATCCCTGAAATTGTTGATCAACATGAGTGAGGGTAGAATTCGGCAGGATCAGTTGACACTCCTATCTTTAGGCTCCCGAGAGAACAAGTGACAATTTTTCAGATAATAAATTAGGATTGATCTTTGTCTATTCAATTAAATGAGCTTACCAAAGTAAGTTGACTAACCACAATTGTGATGTCTTTATTGTAGGACTGGTACAGAGTTAGTCACAACTGAGGATTGTCTTAAACTATTGTTGCTAGCCACCATCTGTTTCAGAGTTGTTCCTTCATTTTTCTTCCGTGTTGTTTCACTCCATTAATTTCGTCATGGCATCAGTCTTACCTGTACAAGCGTTACCTCTTCCTGAGATGTCCTATAGATTCCAACAGATGATGGTAAAGAACCGAACTAATTTAGAAAAAGCTGGAATGTGGGAGTTTCTGTTATGAATACGAGAGGTCAACAAAGTAGTTCGAGAGGATAAAGTCACAGGTTTTATCCACACCTATCAGATGAAGACTACAAAAGCCAAAGTGGGGGAGACAACAGTGGATTTCTCCACTTCTACCATTGCCGACGTGCTTAAATTACCCTCAAGTGGGTTAACCCTAGCTACCTTACCTAATTTCACCAACAGTGAAGCGGAGGAGATTTTTGAGTGCAGAGCCAACTGGGTCTCGGACAACACGTGGAACCTTGCTGAAGCCAAACACCATTGGAAGAGCTGGTTTGAGATAATTAATGCTTATCTCATGTTTCGACCAGATGAGCACCGAATGGAGCAGAAAGCTATTGTTGCAGCGATTCGCACTTGGAAAGGATTCAGAGTTAATTGGGCGCTCATTGTTCAACAGAAATTGCACCAAGAGATTCAAACCCGCTAGGCTCATAATCCCTCCATTTTACATTTGTATTCAGCTTTCTTCATTTCATGCCTATGTCAAAATGTCACCCCAACGGCAATTCGGATGAGTACAACCCCATCGACCTCAAGAGTAACAACTCCACTTGCTACGCCATCTTCTCTAGTGCTGGAGTTTGAAAGGCCATCCACCAAATTGAAACTGGATGAACTAGAAAGACAATTGGTTGAGAAGCGGGCCAAACTTGAGCAGGTACAAGAGCAAAATGCCAAATATTTGCAGCAGATTAACCGAATGTTACACGAAAAATTCGGTGAGCATCGTCGGTACGATCAATTATACAGAGTCAAAATACAGCTCTAACATTGCAAGTGGAGGAATTACAAGAGACATGTCAACGTTTGCAGTTGAGTGCTAATGAAAAGAAGGAGGAGAAACCGGCGCTAGTGGAAAAATCCACCCAAACTACCATTGTTGAAGAACCAGCTCTGAAACCTACCAGGGAAGCTCAAATGACTTCACCACCTCATTCTCTATCTTCTGACGTTTACGCAAAGCTTTGGAACTTGGAAAGCAAGATTATTCCTAACTGTCAGCTTCTTCAATACTATGAGATACAACGGGATTTCTTCTTGATTATGGCCGGTCTCGAGATTGAAGAGTGGTTGTCCCATGTGCAATTTCAGAGTTTGTGGACTTTCACTGTGCGGCATCACGAAGAGAACATGTTTGTTGAGATTTTGGCTCGCAAACATTTGCGATTGTTGGATCCTTTCTCTGCATTTGTCATGATTAGGGACGTTGGTGCACGCATTTACCTGTACTATGCCGATTGTGAAGAGCAACTACATCTCCGAAGAACAGCCGCTAGCCATATCGACGTCAGGCACGTGGATTGGACCGATTATGGTACTCAACTGGCTCAACAGTTTTATGGGTAGAGCAATGAGACCATCCTCAGGTGGCGAACAAGTTTGGAAAATCTCCTACCCATTGTCAAGCATGAAGTGTTTCTGACTCGGATTTTGAGATACAATTCGCAACGAATTTACAACATGTCTTTGAATGGTGATTTCACTGCATCTCACTATGTCTACAATCGAGATAGAGCCTTGGACAGGGTGGAAAGATATTTGGTGACCATCGATGCGAAAAGGGCGCCTATGCTTGTGTTACAAGGCCAGGTCCAATTCTTGAATTCTCCCTCAGGCTATGTTCCTCAGTATCTCGGCTCACTTGACATGCCAGTAGGCGGCTCAGTGGCCAATTAACGATACCTTGGCCAATATCAAGAACTTTTTGATGATCAAGGTGACCAACCTGTGTCCACTTAGTCTGCATTGACTTGGTTACTCGAGGGCTATGGACAGTCGCGCACTGAAACCATTGCAGTAGATTTGATCTACAAGCAGGTGAGCGGACCCTGGTCCTTTGAAGCACCTCCGACAGTACAAGTTCATCCTCAGTATTGCCCTTGTCCAAAACGACATAAATGGTCTCCGGACGCAACCATTGATTCAATAGAGTACAATTGGCCTCAAATTCAAGGAGCCCCAGGTTTTAACACGCCTGAGCAATGTCGAGACGCCTACCAAAAGTTTTTCTTTGATCATAAATCGCACAAAGACCCGGTATGTTTCCGTGTTGCGGTATTTTGTGCAATTTTAGCAAATTGGTGTTTCTGATGGAATTGTGCCATCAACGTGAATTGCTACCATGAATCGCGACAGGAATTCTGGATGTTGTTAAAGTTGCAATATCGACCTACAAGATGGATTTGAGTGGTGGAGGCCATGGCGATCACGCACTTCATCGAAGGTCGGGGAGATCACTCCATTGTAGAGTTGAACAACCACGTGCGATCATTTTAGATGTAAAAAATGTAAAAAATGTAAAAATCATCACCAAAATGGGTCACAATTTTATCAATTTTTTTTCATGAGTAGATATAAATGGTACATGTTACATAGTAAAAAATGGTGACTAAATTTGATGATTTGTTTTTTTAATAAAACATACCGTTTCTAACTAGAATGACGCAGAATTGAACTAAAAAATTTGCTACAATTAATGAATATGACTAAAAATTTCAAAAAAATATACAAAAGATACCATCAATGGTTGTGTATATGTAGAAAAAATATCGTAAAATTTAAAATTATTTATGACATGTAATATAGGGGTAGCAAACTTTGTTCGCACGTGGTGTTCAACTCTACAATGGAGTGATCTCCCCGAGCATCGAAGGTGTCCATACATCCTTGATCAATGAATTTCCCTTTACTCGGGCTGGACCACTTGATAGGTTCTTACGGTGGCAGAAGACGAACAATCCACAGGCGGTGGAACAAGATGAAGACCTGAGCCGGGCAGTTGCTAGACTGGATGCACACGAGACACGACATCGATTCATCCCACGTAGCCCTACTTGTTTTCCAAAAGATCAAGAGGAAGCGCCAGCAGGTGCTGCCAAGAGGAAGAAAGTTGGCGGGGGCGCCAACAACAAAATGTAGATAGGATTTTTACTTGGGTTCAATTTTATATGAAACACCCCAGGGAAAACTAAATGAGTGTCAGGTTATTCATCTAGATGTCATTCTTAAGTGAATTGATAGTTCAGAATAGTTTATGTATGTGATTTGTGCACACAAACCCAAGGTAAACCTAACTTTTTAGAGTTATTTTAGGGTCAAATTACAATATTTGTGGTTCAGGGGCTCTCAAGTCTGTACATGCATTTGCTCAGTCTCTCCCTCACAACCATTGTCCAATAGTAACCATGTGTTTAGACATTTGGATTTTTCGCAATGCAGGGAGTCACGGCTCAACAATAGTCTTTTTGAGTATCCAGTAACCACATGTCATCAGAGCCAAGGGCGCTCTAACTAGATCCATAATCTCTCATTGATTAATTTGTGAATTTAATGGATCATGAAATACAGTAGTAACAACCCTACGAGTTGTTTTCACTCATTTATTTACTGTGAGATTTAGTGTGGCAGTATATTGAATGGTCCTTACCCCAAACTAAGTTGGTGGTTTCAAATTCATTATTCTTCAATAATATGTTTAGGCCATAATAAATTAGTTTTTTTTAATATATTTTATAGCATTCGGTTCTTTCATATTATTTAATCAAATTTATAATTCAATTAATTCATTTATCTTTTGATTTCTTATTATTCCATTAATTTAGATTTGGAATTCTCTTCGGAATAAGCCTTAATTTTGATGTTTTTTGTTTTTGTAAGTTATCTTATTACCTTCACAACTAAAAATTAATTTATACAACTTTCATAGTTTCCTTTAATTACAGCACTGAATTTATGTGATAATTGTGCAATGTTGGATGCCCATGGTAGTGTTTAATTGATGCAAAGTATTATGATGTGCAAAAAATTAACACCTTTATTTTGCAGCTTACAGGTTTTGTGATTCAATTCCAAGAAGATGAGCTCTCGGGTTGGACTTATGTAGACAAGTATACTTGACTAACCTCTTCGTCCAAAGGTTTTTATTACTACGCTGCTTGGTCTTCCCAAAAGTTATGGGATAACCTTTCGGCTTCCGAGCTTCTTCTTCGTTTCGTCGCCAAAAACTCTTCAACACCAAGCTTTCAATCAAAGATCTGCTCTGGTGATGACAGCCATGGTTTTGCAGTAAAGCAACAATGCCATGGGAAGCTGGTCCCGGTCGCTTTGAGAATATTCATTCAATCTTTGGTATTTAAGAAGATTCCAGTTTGAGATCGGTGTTGCACCAATTCTTCTTGGCAAGGAAGCAAGGACGGACTTACACAGGGATTAGCGCCCGAAGCAGTTGAACTCAGTCCTGCCAAGCCAATTACACGACTTGGGCAGATTCAACGTCGATCTCAAATACGCTCAGTCCGTGCAGCATCTCGGCCACTTTGACAGAGATTTCGACTGCAAGCGTATTTGCATTGAAGATGTTGGCTGGACTGCGACTGCCCCAGTCTCTATTGAACTTGCCGGTGCTTCACTTTCTATATTCATTGATGGTTGTTGTTCAAACAATTGAATTTCGTCCTCTCCATCTCCCATCAATTCCAAATAAAATGAGGCTATCCAGCTATGATGATGAGGCACCTCAAATTAATATAGAAAAACCGAAGGATGTCAACATGTAACCGGTTGGACTTGCAAACACTAGGATCTCAACCGATTATGCCCAAAAATCTCCCCGATCACTGGGCAAAACCATGTGCACTCTCTCGTGCATTGAATTGATGTTGTGTATCTTTCTTAACAGTTGATTTTGGATTTACATCGCCGCATCGAAGGCTTGCAAACTTAACATTATTCAGCTTCAACGTTGCGTTCTGTGGGACCATAGATTATTCCCGTTTCTATTATGGGATATTCTCACTGTAGACATGAAAAACTCATCTGCAGCATGTGCACTGCTATTAATAGTAAAAGATCAGCTGATAGTTGTTGAGTAATGTAATGAACCCTTACAGAAAAATGTTAGACACTTGTGCGCAAATCAAAGAAGGGCTTCACACCCAATTCACAAGAGCTTTGAAGAATGTAATAATAATAATTTTTATTTCAACAAAAGTATAACATTCACTCTCTTCACGAGAGGAATTTATTGTATTTTTCTCGCTCGAAAACTCAAAACTCGATAATGCTCTCCTCTTCGCTCAAAAGACTCAAACTTGATAATGCCCCCCTCTCCTCTTCGTCTCTCTCCTTTTTCCTCTCGAGTAGGTTCGGTAGTTACCCGTCAAATCCCTACCCAATGGATGTGTCTTCCCGTAACTAGGTTTTCAAGGGTTTTAGTCATTTGACACATGTCCAAATTTTACTCACTAACTTTAGGTCATTAGCCTAATTTTTGCTTTTTAATTTGGCTAACCTACTTTTTGAGTTTTAGTGATTAGGTCTAGCATTTATTTACTAATGCTCTCACCAAAGTAGGTTTTGGCACTAATTTGAACCAAAATTAAGTAACTAGGCTGCTTCAGCCAAAAAAATCAACTACAATTTAGGATTTAACATTTGTGATTGTCACACTCCTCACTTTATTTACCCAATTAATAATCTAGCACTGGGTTCGTTTTAGTGGGACCT
This sequence comes from Polytrichum formosum, assembly GCA_964035585.1. Classification (NCBI taxonomy): domain Eukaryota; kingdom Viridiplantae; phylum Streptophyta; class Polytrichopsida; order Polytrichales; family Polytrichaceae; genus Polytrichum; species Polytrichum formosum. The sequence continues at coordinate 20,718,034 of OZ037939.1, read as the reverse complement.
TGTGCGGCGCTCAATCATAAGCACAACCATTGACAATAATCTTGCATAAAGTATCCCATTTTAGTCTCTTTACAAAACCAAGGGCACTTTGGTATAACAATTGGCATTTTAGTGTAACTTGAAATGGCAATATAGTCCTCACCCATAGGTGATAGTGTTTTTTTAGTTAATTCATTTATTGTGAGGCAATTGTAAGGCTATAGTCTTTTGTTGGTGTCTAGCCACTTTGTCCAAACCTATTCCAAGCATCACCATAATCCCACACACCATCAAGGTCAAAATACAGGCTTCATTTTTGGACTAGTCTTCTTGGTTCTTAGGTGTAAATTATGATCTCTCTGTCCAAATTCAATATTTCAACTTCAAGGAATGTAATATTTATTTCCCATGATTTACTTTATCTATGTTTTAGACGTAACTACCTATTCAAATTAATAAGTCGCACTGATATAGAAAATTTATTTTAAAACATATAATCGTATATTGAAGTTCAAATATTAGCTCTTAGGCAATTAGTCCACTCAAAGTACCAATTATGATCTTTCCCTCCAAGTTTTTATTTTTGTCTAGTTACCAATTTTTCTTGGCAACCAATGGTCTTTTTAGTCTTAACCTTTCATCTTCTAGTCATTATAAGAATAGTGGTATATCAACCATACTTATCCTTCCGGTTGAGACTATGGCATGTTCAACTTCAACATTATGCTTCCAAGGCTTCATGTGTAGACTGAATTGGAATCTCTGAATACTACAATGACAATCTTCTCTTCCTTCGATCAATTCCTCTTTGCTCTTCCTATTCACTTGGAGACCATTGTCTTTACAAATGATCAACACATTCCCCTAATGATCTATATAGATAATTGATAGTTCATACTCATGTGTTGTGGATGGTAATGGAGTTCAAATTTTCACTTCATTATTCCATGATCTTACATTATTCCCCCCACTTGATTCAAGCCTTCAATGGAATGACATTTAATTTCAAAGTTACCTTAAACACAACCCATGGTTACACCTTAACTTCCCTCACCGTATTAATGAGGGACTTATCATGCTTGTACAACTCGGGGAGATCACTCCATTGTAGAGTTGAACAACCACGTGTGATCATTTTAGATGTAAAAAATGTAAAAAATGTAAAAATCATCACCAAAATGGGTCACAATTTTATCAATTTTTTTTCATGAGTAGATATAAATGGTACATGTTACATAGTAAAAAATGGTGACTAAATTTGATGATTTGTTTTTTTTAATAAAACATACCGTTTCTAACTAGAATGACGCAGAATTGAACTAAAAAAATTGCTACAATTAATGAATATGACTAAAAAATTCAAAAAAATATACAAAAGATACCATCAATGGTTGTGTATATGTAGAAAAAATATCGTAAAATTTAAAATTATTTATGACATGTAATATAGGGGTAGCAAACTTTGTTCGCACGTGGTGTTCAACTCTACAATGGAGTGATCTCCCCGAGTTGTACAATCACTCTAGTAGTTAAGGATTCCATCCTCCTGTTGATCAATAATGCTTTAGATAACTATCTTCATGATTCTTCTCTCGTGACTCTCACAAGATCTCTCACAAATCATAGACTAGACTAATATAGTTGAACATTATAGTCTCAGTAACATTTAGTTCATAGATCAAGAATAGTTCCATCCCCATTTGACTCACAATTTAGACTTTCAACCAGTACATAGCCCCTAGTACTACACAATGTAGGTCTACAACCTCTACCTTAGATCTTGTTGAATTTAGAAGTGAATGCAAGTACAGAGAAGTTCCAAGGCTATTGGCTTCCAATGACGATCTTAACTCTTATACATAAGCAGGTTTAATCCAAATTCATCTTTCACAAGCAAATACAAAGGGATACTTTAGGCAATAGTTTGTAACATCACTCCTCAACCATATCATTGACAAATAAAATAAAAATTTGGAATAAATCAGCAATATTACCAACAATAATAGGTTGGAATAAATTCAATTCAATAGAGATCAATCATTAATCTTAATTCAGAGTCTATTGTTAGTATAGAATCAGCAAGGGATCAAGGAGAAGATAACAAAAACTAACTCACATAGACTATCGACATAACGCTTCATTCCCAGATGTATCAAAATAAATTCAAAGTTTAAAGTCACAACTAAGGTCTAATAATTGGATAGATAATAGACCGAGGAATCTCTTCCCTTCCAATACTTATAAATGGATACAAACATTTACAATATGGGGTAAGCCTACTTGCAAAGGATCAATCCTTGATCCCATATTAACGTAATCAACTCTCCAAGATTGCCAAAAAAAACCCCAAAAACTTAGAAACCACCAACCCCCCCCCCTTTCCTTTTCGAAGAATATAGCCTTTGTATTCACAATAGTGCACGTGCTAATCTCTAGGACTGTGTTTTCTCCAATCATACCGTAGTCCCTTCAAATCCTTCATGTTTCAATATCCTTGCCTATGGTCTTCCTTCTCACATGTTAATTAAATATCTAGCTCTAATTGAGCTCCTTTTACACTATTTTTTCCTATCTTCCTTAAATTTACCACAAAACTCGATCCATAGTACTACCACATGGATAGGAGAAATGTGAGGCAATGCAATATTTGTTGACTCAGACTCTTGCCCATACATTGGAAGTAATTTCTTTAAAATAAGGGAAGAGAGCAATATGATTGTGTTGAAAACCAAATATGTATGAATGTGCATGTGTATGTGTAATGTACATTTTTTGGAAGATTTTAGTTTATTAGGGAAGAACGGTGTAAATAGGTCTACATTGAACTAGAAAAATTTAAAGACATGTGAATTGTGTGGCTATGATCTGGAGATTTAGAAAAGAGGAATCACAAAAGACCCTAGCCTAATAGGAAAGGCCATAACTCTCTGGACAAGGCACATGGGTAAGTAGTTTTAGCTTAAGAAGGGGACTCTACGAATTGTCTTGGGGGGTAATATTGAATCTTTTCCAAAATTGAGAACGACATTATTCCTTTTGAGTTGCAAAGGAATTGTAGGTTGGGTGAATGATACACCTTTGAGTAGATTGGGACAATGGTCTCAATAATTGGTATATCAACCAGGGGTTTGTACTAGTTTGTCTAATTTCTCATACATTTTTGCTCAATGCAAGTTCAAAGTGTGGTTGAATACATTGTAATCATTTTGCACTACCAAATCAATAATTTGTGTGAATTGTCATGTATTGATCGTCCGCATCAAGAGTAAATTTACACATACCACGGGCTTTGTAGATCTTGGATTGAAGTAAGGTCCTTATCGTCAAAAGATTTTGTGAGTTAAACAATGATCATGGAAAGTGTAGGAGCAAGGGGAGCGAATTGGATGCAAATATTTTCACAATTAAATTAGGAAGCCATATTTCAAGGTTTCATTGTGGACAAGTAGACTTACGATTGAAGAGATTGGAAGTCAATGGTCTGGATTATATGTAGCAGCTAAATTGATTGAAGGTCGTCCCAAGGAAGTGAGTATCTCTTAATGATAGTCCCCAAGAAAGGTTGAGACAATCATTGTTTATTTGAGCCATTGTTGGAGGGACTGATGTGTGTTGTAGAGTGTGCACATTTCCAGAAGGGGAATGTAAAGAAAGGTTGAGTTGGGATGACAAATACTTGAGTGCAAAAACTTGTCATTGTCCTTGGAGTTAATTTTCACACCTAACCACACATAACTCAAATACAAGTGTGCAGATTATTGTTGTGTTCAATTTAGGCACGTCTACCTTACCTTTACACAATGGGGGTTGCCTTCCATTGACCATATATGTATTTCTTCCCATTACAAAAGGCCAAGAAGGATGATCTTGATTTCTTAAAGTGAAAACTCATACCATTATCTAAGGATGTCGTAGAGGTTGGGATTCATCCTCATGAGCCACGATGGAGAAATAACTACAGTTGAAAGGTCAATTGAGAAGTCAATAGCTTGACCTTTGGTCTCCCCATGCCATATTTTGTTATTAAATTACTAACTATTCATCTCTGTAATATTCAAAGGATAAAGCTATAGGCTAGGGATATATATATATATATATATATATATATGTGTGTGTGTGTGTGTGTCCGAATTGCAAAGACATGTACCAAATTACTTAGCATTACATATGGAACTCAAGGAGAACATATAAGTGTCTTACCCGTGAAGATTATGTTGTAGCATTGAATCATTCCTAATTGCAACTCATTTATAATCAGATTAAATCAAGAAATAAGACTAGAGATCACGGGGGGGTCACTCCATTGTCAAGTAGAACACCACGTGCGAGACAAAAAAATCTACTTTTTCCTAAAAACATCACCAAAATGGGTCAAAATTTTATCAATCTTTTTTTCATGTGTAGATATACACAGTACCTATTACATAGTGAAAATGGTAACCAAATGTGATGATCTGTTTTTTTAATAAAACATACCGTTTCTAACTAGAATGACGCAAAATTTAACTAAAAAAATTACTACAAAAATGAAGATGACTAAAAATTTCAAAAAAATATATGTAAAAAATATTATCAATGGTTATGTATATGTAGAAAAAAAATCATAATTTTTAAAATTATCTATGGCATATAATATAGGGTAGCAAATTTGTCTCGCACATGGTGTTCAACTTGACAATGGAGTGACCCCCCTGTGCTAAAGATTCTCCACATAATCATGTAATATAATTTCTTGTTCTAAACTCAATACATGTTTCATTTGGAAATGGAGTGGCGGTAAAAAAAACTATTGTTTGACAACATAATATCAAACTCATTAAAAGAAAGTCGAAACCATGCAAGGGTGATTGCATTGCAATTCAAGTTACATTAAAAGGGCTTAATTAATATGAGACTATTGACAACACCAAAGTGCCCTTGGCTTTGGTAAAGAGAGTAAAATAGGATACTACATGCAAGACAATTGACTATGGTTGTGCCCATGCTTGAGCACTGCACTTGGTCCAATTAAAATGAACCCACTACCAATATTTACCCAAACTACCAGACTATTGTCTAGGTAAATATTGTGAGATTGACTATCACAATTGCATGTATTGATATTGAGAGATTTTGAAGTCCTTAACCCCAAATCATCAAATAATTGTTAGTTCAAACTTGAAATAACATGAAATAACCTTGTGTTTCCTTAAACAAACTTATTTGAGACGCCTAGATGATACACAAATCACCTTTTAAGTATCCCTTGAGTGTTTCCTTGGGTTTGTTTGTAACCAAAACCTAAACTACATTCTATGTATGAGAGGATTGATGAGATAATGAAGGGATCGGCAAAGAGATAGTATGAACAACAAATATACAATGCACCAATGATGAAAGATGATGCAGAAGCAATGAAGATTAAAGAAGGTAGAATATGAGGTTGAGAAGTTAAACATAAAGGATACAAATATCCACTGCTATTAAGCGATAACTTGAATGCAAATTAGAGAATCAAGGAGGGAAGAAGACAAAACAATGATGTGCCAAGAAGCAATAGTTGATATGAATGTAGTAAAGATAAAGCAAGTTAAGAGTGAAGCAGACCGAACCTATGAGATTATGATAACCATGCTTCACATGTGAGATATTGCGCAAGCAAGAAGTGGCCACAGCCAATCGAAGCGAATAGCATGTGAGAGGGAGGGGGGACAAAAGAAAAGGTTGTTAACCTAAGTGTAGTTGGAATGATAAGAGAGTTGTGAGGCAAGGGAGAAAAGTCGAACTCATGAGGAATGACCTAACATGTCAAAGTACAAAAGTGGGATAATAGAAGTTTACAACGGCTAGGGTTGTAGATAGTTTAAATCAAGAGGCAATAGCCCTAAGAGCCAAAAGGTTGATAATAAGATTATGATTGGATGTTCTGTTTGAATCAAATTTGGAATGAGGATTGGGCTAGTTGAGCTTTATGCTAATTAAGAATATAGCCTATATGTCACCTTGCATGTTTGCAGGGATTGCCGACCAAGATGATATATGGATACGATGATTCATGATTGAGATAAGCTCATGGGAAGACGATAGAATGGATTGAAAAGAATAATGAATCTTTTAGCAATGCAATTTGATTTACAATTGATAACATTATATGAGCTTCCTAATTATGGAAGAAGATACTAACCCCAATCGGATAAACATCTATTGGAAGAATTTAGTTAATACAAAGGACAATTGCCAAGACAAAGACTATTGCCAAAGTTGAAAGAACTTCACAATTAAAACAATGGATGGAATTAGAGTGATAGGAGTCCACACACGTAGGACCGAATCACACACGACTAAGAAATTACCAAATGAAGCATGAGAGGGTGAATGGCGCCCAATGAAGAAAGAATGAAGGAGTAAAAGAGGTAGATGTTATAAGAAACCTCAATCCAATGTGACATAATCCTTATAAACACTAGCTCAATCTTCCTTGAGACCTTGTACCATGGGTTGTTTTCCTTGGGTTAGTTGGAGTGATAGCAAAACCTTGACTACGTTTTCCTTTAGGAACCTCTATCCATGCATGTCATGAGAGTGGACGTCATCTTGTTGCTTATGAAGCAGATTGCCTCATCTTCAATGAGATACTTCAACCGCTTTGCGAGTCCTTATCTCAAATCCCATAGCTAGTCAATCTTCAAACCACCTTCGTTGGAGATGATAAAGAAGCTCCTTGCAAAGTGGCGAGGAAATTATATTTGAGTACATGAGTTTTGTTAGACCTCTTCAATTTTTTGTGTTGTACATTGTAAGCATCACCAACCCTCAATATGTTTATGGTTTTGTAGTGTTGGAAAAATAATGGAGCAATTCTCATCCCCTCCCAGGTCATTAGTGTTTCCCATGTATGCAAAGAACATTGCCCTTGCACAAGCAACTACATCAACACCTACACCTCGCCCAAATTCTTGCAAGTTTAATCCAAATGTGGAGGGGTTGTTCCTCTTAGAGGCATTGGAGGGCAAAGTCAGATATTTAGATAGTTGATAAAACCATCCATCGTATGTTTAATTGGATTGGATATGATTGGATTGGAACATGACCGGCATTGTATTTGGCATAATAATAAAACAAATAGTTCTAGCCTAGTTACTTGGAATTTTGTAACAATGTTTGTATTTTTCCCTTGCTTTTTAATCACAACTAGTGGACATTGAGTTTGTGTGGGAAATCTCCTCTTGTTCCTAAGCCCTTGAAACATTTGTTTTTGCTTTGAAAAGCCAACATCAAATTCATTTCTCAACCTTCATGTATTATAGAAATGTATTATGGAGCATGTTCAATATTTGGAATGTGATTGCATTTGAATTTCATATGTTGAATCTAGCAACAATATTAAAATGCCCAATGCCGTTCTTGCGGTTATTGATTTCGAGAATGGAGTAAGGCATTTATTACGTAAATTGTGTTTGTTTTGCACTCCCCTATCATAATACTATTACAAATACTTTAAAATTTATGCCAAAATACCACGGGTGCAAGATAATAGTGGGTGTAAATCCAAAGATTTTTCATCACTCGCCAATCATGTGTTACCGCTTACATGATAGCACTCCGCCTCTTGCCATTGAGGCAAGTTGCCTTTGGTTTTTCAAATTGGTTCTAGTCCCTATGTTGATACGTACATATCTCGAGTCTTTGCTTGGGTCTTTTCTTCATACTTATGTCCCTAACTAAGCTTAGAGTCAACGAGTTTTGTGAGGTAAATTATGCTTTTACATTGAAAAATCATGCAACCCTAAACCATGTATGGATGTCAAAGAGGGTACCCCTCAATACTTTTGATAAGAAGACCAAGTAGGCCAAGAACATGAGAAGACCAAAGACATTATTCGGATATAGGGATAAGCTTGAGGTAAAGTGAAAGACTTGGGGTAGATATTTTTGGTGGCTTGAAGGTTGTCCTTGGCTAGTGGGGAGATAGGGAATTATCACACGTGATCGTAACATGTCTCATTCATCCAAATATTTTTATAAAACCTATGAAATAGCATGCAACCCAAAAGGTTTTTTATTTTAGTTACTTAAACCTAAAATTAGTTGTAAAGACCCCAAATTGGTCTAGTTCAAGTCCTTTGAGATGAATAAGCCATAAACCTACAGGAGGTCAAGTTCTTGTCTTAGACAAATGAGAGGTGCGCTCGTATACAATGACTCCTATCTTCAACTTCTAGGTTCTTCAATTATTTTGACCTTGTTCTCAATAACAAAAATTACTTCCATTTAATGAGAATCTAAACACAATCCTTTATTTTCACTCAAGAGTCATTTAGAGTAGACATACCCATTTTTGATACTCCCCCCCATCTTACTACATAGAGTCCCCTAAAGTTGTGAAGTTGTACACATATAGCCATCATTTTCTAACGTAATGGAAAAAATCATGAAGAATCGAACTTGTAGCTTTCACATTCGGCATGATGGAAAAAGTAAGTTAAAAGGGGATGGATTTGGGTTCCTTGAAAAGGGCATTAATTGTACACAAGTTTTATGTCTCCCAATTATTGGAAATAGGTCGACCTATGCTGTGAATATGGGTTGGGAGAGAATCTTGCCTTGGAACTTTAGAGTACTTTCAAAAGTTGAAAATATATTGTTATCTTCTTGTTGTACGTTGTGATATCAATTTCTAGTTGTACGTTGTGAAAAATCATCCCAACATCACACAAGTACTACTCATATGCAAAATTGCTTTAAGTTATCGGAAATAGTTATGTTACTATACACTAGGCGTGATTGTGGTCATGGTTGTGGTCAATGGTAGTGGTATTGGTACTGGTTTACTTTCTTTGGTTTTTGTTTCCATGGAAAAGGCATAATAAATGCAAACCACTCATGTGCCCACCCCTTGCCCCAATCAACCCCTTACCTTACCACGTGTGGCTAATCACCCTTGCGTTTGTTGTTCATGCTCATGTGACATTAGTAGACAGTTTCAAGGGCAAGATCTTGGGAGAAAGTTGAGGAGACAACCACTTTAAACATTGCAATCCAAAAACAATCAATTTAATTTCCTTTTGAGCCCAAGACCTATAACAATTATAGACTGCAATTTTAGAAGACATACCCCACCATTAAGCACAATCACAAGGATTGGAACAAGACAAGTGTCCAAAAAAAAGTCTTAAGTAGTTGTGGTTGGATCGTGGTGGTTAGCCACAACCACGACCACCTTTGTAGTGTAAATTACTATTCACACATTCACAAAAGCCCCTATCTCTCACCCACCCACACACACATAGATTTGGGTGAACCAACCTATACACTCGTTCCTTGCTGGATGCCTAAAGCCTTGCCTCCAAGGAACCAATGTACGGGTTGTTTCGCCCCAGCCTGCACACATACATGTATGACAATAAAGCTAGTGAGATAGATTTGTCTTGAACGGTTACATTTTTTACTAGCTCACTTCTCCTAGGATTTGAAACATGGCTAACAATACAAGACGGTTAACAAATCCAACTCATTCATAATTCATTATGAAAGTGAAGATTCTTGTGCTCATTAAATGGTCAAATAAATCCCCCACACACCACTCAAATAGAGGTGTCCGATTGAGACTACTAACCGAATTAGGCACGTCTACCTTTAACACGCGAAGACAGCTTGCCAACACCCTAACATTACCCAACCCAATGGTCTTAACTCCATCTCGGAGTTCGAGGCATGGCAGAGGTGCGTCAGTAGTACTTTGTTTGCGACCTGGACCCAGCCCGGGCCGGAGCTCTAGCAGGCAGCCCCGTGCGCCACCCTGGCCGTCGCCTACGCTGGCATCGGCTGCCCCTGCCTCCACGTTGGCACGTCCGCCACGCGGTCGCCAACGCCTACGTGTCGGCCGCCCGCTCCACGTCCGCATGCCCATCCCTCGAGGGATGCATCATGCCATGGTGCTCGGTATCGCCATGGCCTTCACCCACCCATCCATGCTGGTAATCTAACCGCCCTCGGGGAGCGCGTCTTTTCAAACATGCACTCAGCCACCCCTAATGAATGATTGTGTGTAACCTGCTCATTCAGTAGAGACTGCAAATTTTTGATGCAATGGCGACTGTTACACGAAGTGATGCGATTTGAGCAATGATGCGGACAAGCGTGACGGACAAGATCACATCATTGAACGTTTCTTTTCAAGATTCCTTTGGTTTCATGCTTCTGATTAATCGTAACATGTGCATTAACTAAAGAATCTGCATTTTTGTAGCACTGGAGTGTCTTGCATGTAGTGATGCGACCTCTCCAATGAGGTACTCAAGGCATATGTCCAAAACCATTAAGCCGAGCGCCCACATCGCACACGCCGGTCACAATCACACTCACTCATTGTGCTTTCCATATTTCTTATCAGATCTGCAGTGAACCATTGCTTCTGTCTTGCATGTACTGATGCGAAGCCAACATATGTTGTACTGAAGGTAGGTGTGTGAAACCATTACGCCGAGCGCCCTGATCGCACACGGTGGTCACAATCGCCCTCACTCATTGTGTTTTCCATATTTCTTATTAGATCTGCAGTCCACCATCGCGCCTGATTGACTGTAACCAGTTCATTTACTGCTCACTCCTCTTTCATTATGCTCCTCATTGCTTCCAGGGTTTAGGACGTCATTGCATGCACGAGCAGGTGGAGGTCCTCCGAGTGCTGCACAACAGAGCGTCAATGGGATCCTCTGATGAATTGCCAACTGAAGTGCATGTTCTCCGAGATGGAGACCATGGCACTGAACGAACACTTCGCATGCCGTTGGTCGTGGATCCCTCGTATGAGTGTACATACCGGGAGGCACACAAATGGGAGTTTCAGCGGCTCCGCAGTTTGGTTCAGAGACCTAAAGCGGGAACCTTCATGCACACTGATCTATCGTGGGCAAGGCAGATCCGGGTGAAAGGGAGGAGAACTGACCTGAGGACTCCTGCGCCAGTTTCGGTTGCGTACATACCGTGGGCAAGAGTCGAGGATTTTGTGAAAGTGAGGAGGCCCGCATTGACGGTCCCTGCAAATTTGTTTGCCAAGGCGCTCCATCGAACGAACAAGGGAAACTAGCGTTCCCCCGTTGGAACAGCTACTCTGTTGTTACCAGGTGTGTTTGTAACATGCAATTCGAATTCCATTCTGCATGTTGCAATGTTACAACACTAGAACTTGTATGTGGCATCTTATACCTGACTCTCCCTTCCACCACTTGTTGTCTGCCTCAGGTATCACTGCCAGTATGGGCCAAATGACAATGCCTCGCACATACCAGTTGTTACAAAGGATATGTACCAGAAGAAACGAAAAATCGACTCCAAGGGCAAATACGTTCCAAATGGAAAGGGTCACTCAGGTCCTCGCACATCCGCCAGGATGCGAGGATTTGGGCAACGAAGGGGTTGCCAATGCGGTTTTGTTGTCAAGCGACTGTACCTTGAGCCCTCGGTCGCAGAAATAACGTACCACCAGATGCAGCATGTCAACTTCAAAGGGTTCTTCTGCCATGGTGCCACAAAGACCGGCCATAAGAGCAGATTCTCTAGCCATCTGTCACCGCATGTTCGGGAATTCATCATGACTCATCTACGTTTGGGTTTGTCCATCCCGCAAATAATGGCAAAACATAGGAAACACTTCCTGGAGGTGTGTGAAAGAGGGGAGGAGCTCACACGGGACCTCTTCATTTGTGACCAAGACATCCGTAACGTCGCTGGCCGCCTGGCAATAGAGACCTTCAAACGCGACAACAATGATGCGAAATCTGTTCGCATGTGGGTGCAAGAACATCCCCATCTCGTGTTCTACTACAAAGAATCCGGCGTACAAGTTCGCGGTGCTATTACACGTGACAACATTCCATTCACGATAGGCATCCAAACAGCTTGGCAACAAGATATGATGCTCAAGCATGGACATAAAAAAGCTGTCTCCATTGATGCCACGTTTGCAACAAATGAGAACAAGGTTTGTTGCTATCATGCTCCATGAACTGTCATGTTACAGACCGTCAGAGCTACTTGCTTAGCCAGATCCCATGTTACAACAGTGTTATCTGTAACGTCTATGATCCCCCAGCCTGTAATGTTATTATTTTTCCTTGTTGTTGCAGTTTCCGCTCTACACCTTGATGGTGTTTGATGATTGGCTAAACGGAGTGCCCGTGGCATACATTATTACTTCTAGTTCCAAGCAACCCGATCTTGAACCATGGATGAGGGCGCTCGCCACGAAATTGGCGTCAGTGCAAGAAGATTGGATGCCGAATGCTTTCATTACAGATTGTGCACAGGCCGAGATCGGAGGATTGCAGTCTGTATGGCCCGGAGTGAAAGTCTTTCTTTGCCTTTGGCATGTCCGTCGTGCATGGTTGAAACAAGCGGTGGCAAAAATTAAAGACCATGCTATCCGGGCTGGTGTGCTGAAGGGATTGGGTCGTATTATGTACGATACAAAGTGCCCCCAGGGAGATGAAATGGGGCCTTGGGCTCTTCGCCAACTCAGCGCTCTTATGGATAGTTTCCCCATTGTCAGCAATTTTTGGGCATATTTCAACAAACAATGGGCAGACAAGACCCATATGTGGGTTGTGGGGCATCGTAACCTGCCTTATTGTGAGCCCAAAAGGGTGCCCACATTTAGTCTTAGACCCTTGAAACGTTAGTTGATGCACTTTGAAGTAGCATGTTACTTCACAAAAATATAAAAAGTGAAATGTTAGTCTTAGAAGTACCATGTTGTAAGAGGCTAGGATATGAGTTGTTATTGTGTTTTTACCTTCGGAAGGATTTGAGTGAATGAGGATAGGTAAGGAGAACTTGGATTGAGTAGTTAGTGAGTAGGCTAGTACAAATGGATGGAGACAACCAAAGTGACTCAAGAGGCAAGTGCATTCGAATTGGGATGAATGGAGGATCACATGGAGCGCACAAGTGGACCACCTCATCATGGCCACTTAATGGGGAAGGTCCAAGGAAGAATGCAAGGTGGAGGATAAGCAAATTCTCAAAGCACCAATCAAATCACGAGTTAAGCATCGTGGTTTGAATTAAGTGGTGAGCGACGATTTGGGAAAGTAAGGGGAGAAAGTTATGGCGGCGGAAAGCGAAGGAGGCTAAGTTTGGGTTGAAGCATCCCAAGTTTGGTAAAGTGTGGTAGGTAGAAAGCCAAGGCTAGTTAAATGTTCGAATTAGGATCCTTGTTGATCATTTGAGGGAGGAAGGCTTAGAAGATAGGATTGGCGCCTACTAAGTAGGAGGAAATCTCAAGGGCTTATCGTGAGCCTTGAGGGTGCTCACCCCCTCAAGCTTACTATATAATCCCTCATTCTTCCCTCACTCATCCTCTCTTTTCTTCTTGCTCCCTTGGCACCTCATGTGGTGTGAGTGTGGGTGTGTGTGGAGCAAGAAAGGTGCACGTGGGGGTGCAAGGTTTCAAGGTGGAGAGCTAAGGCCAACTAGTCTTGAAGTTAGCTTTATCTTGTGTAGATGGAGTATTTGATTTGAGGCATTTAGAAATAAGTGCTTAGCTCATGTTATTTAGATTTATAGTGTTTAGATTTATGTTAGATTAAGGCACTTAGTTTTGTGTTTAGTAATTGGCCGAAGGCAGGAGCAGTTGGTTTAAGTTGTTAAGCTGGGGTTAAGTGTTGTCAGACTGAAAGGTTGCTAGAACCGGTCTGCAAGGTATGCTGAGGCAGCTGGAATCGGTTCTGCCAAGGGGGCAGCTGGGCTTATATGGGTTGGGTTAGTTTAAAGCTGCTAGTACTAGTTCACGGTGTTGGGTCAGTCTCTACAATGCTGGGTTAATACAGCTGCTGGAAGCCTGGGAGGTATTCAGTGTGGTTACTAGTTAGCCTACAGCTGAGAATAGTTAATTGGCAGCTCAATGGGATTATTCGCAGCTGCTGGGTGTTAAGGCTAAATGCAGTTAGCCTAGGTTTAGTCGCAGCTGTTGGGGGATTGAGGCTAAATGCATACAGACCACAGCCCCTAATTAGCAGCAGCTGGGTGGGCTAAGCATGGTGAACGCAGAGCTGGACTAAGGGCTACTTCACACACGAGACTGAAAGCCGTGACCATTTCACTTCAAGCACTCTCATTGGTAGAAAAGGTGGAGCCGGCCCAAGTTCGCTTCACACTATGCTTGAGGAACCAACAGATGGCCCAAGTTAAATCCAAGACCACTTGAAGGGTGAACCTTGCACTATGGACTCATCCAAGTCCAAATCCAATACCGCGGAGGAATGTGAGCCCAAACCCACTACTCGGACTACGGACGCTTAAGGGTGGGGGGTTTGGCCTCACATAATTGGTGCGTCCGCCGGGAGCGAAGCGGAAGGTAGTTACAAGACTTGGAGGCGACTAGGAGACTTGGAGGCAACTAGGAAAAATTGGAGACACAAACTTGAGAGAAGGGAAGGAGCACCCGAAACTCGGTAAGTATTCTCTCTTTGGGTTACATTTGAATTCATTGTATTTCAACTATTCCTTGGAATGAATTGCATTGTCAATTACGCAAATTCATTTTTGAGGAAGGAGCGCGGCGAAGGTACGTCCTCAACCTTTTTGGGGATTTGCTAAGAACTTAAAAGGAACCTATAACCGAGTAGCTCATTAAAACATTAGAGGGTAAATTCACCTTAGGACATTGAACTTTGACACTCACCTCGGGGTGAGTCTCAAAGTTTTGGGAGTTGTCATTTCATGCTCTAGATTAAATTAATATTTCACAAAGTTTATGGTGTTGTTACATTGAGTCACGATTGAGGGGAGTGCTAACTCACAGGGGGATGCGATTGCTCAAGGTATGTTTATTTCTTCAAAGTGAACTCATTAACTAATTAAGGAATGCCTTTTGTACTCGTGATTGTTGTTATCCGTTGTAGAGGGTAATTCCCGAATTGTGGATGGTGTGAGAAGTTGAAGGGTGAAGCCTCGACTTTTAACATAATCTACTCGGAAGGTCACCCCCTCACAATCGGTATTGTGGTGAGTGTTGATTTGCGGGAAGGTGCGGAGGTGATGCTCCGACTTAACCAAAAAATTAACATGAACATGCCTATCCCCTATTGGGATTCTTTCACCTAAGTGGGCTTGCAGGTTCTTTTCCTCACCTCCTAAAAAAATTATAACCACACCAAGACAAGTGAAAATATTAAGAGGGGAATTGCTAGGATGATGTGTGGTCAAGTGAGGGTCGATCGATTCTTATGGAATGCAAGGTAGGACTCGCTCACAAAAACCAAGTTTGATAGTAGGACTAGAGAAATCTACTCGAAAGAGGCGGTCCTCTAAAATCAGTGATAGATTAGAACAAGATAATGTTAGAATAGAGAGTTGTTTGAACGTCGAACCTAGGACTAGGTCAATACTAGACACCTTAGAACTTGGAGCTCAACTTGAAGAGGAGATCACTCCCTCCAAATTGAGTGGTGAAACTTCTTCGGAAAATTACACACTTAGAGAAGAATTCCCGGTAGAAGTTGATAGGGGATTATTGAATAGTTCACCGGTCACCATGGCCGAGGAACGGGGGATGGATCCACCACCCATACCCCCAATTCCGCCCATACCTCCTATACCTCCAATAGACCCATTGGTTAGGCCAAGAGGCCTACCAATTGTGGTTCCACAAAATTTAGCGGCGATGGATATGCCATCTCATCTCCCTAAATTTTATGGGACCAAGGATGAGGACCCCTCTCGGCACATGGAACGGTATATCGAACGGTTGGCTAGCTCCCTCATAACCGACCCGGGTTATTGGTTAGTGTGGTTTCCTACCACTCTAGAGGGGGAAGCCTATGAATGGTATCGGGATTATGCCGAGGGACATTTTAGGGGATGGGAACAAATACAAAGGGAGTTTCTTAACGAATTTAGGCCGGAAGTGGGTCAAAGTACCGCATTAAGGGCATTGTCGTCATTGAAGCAAGGAAGGGAGGAAGAAATTTCGGTTTACATTAGGAGGTTTGATTTAGTGTGCACTAGATTTGTGGGTACCATGCTCAACGACGACACGCTAAAGCAATTTTTCATTCAAGGGTTTTTTAAGTCCGGAACTATTAGGGGTGTTCTAGAAAGGAATCCCTTGACCTTGGCGGATGCCAAGCGTGCGGCTAGAGATATTGAAAACTTGGATAAAGATCACGAAAGGCTATGGAGAAGGGAGGATGAATTGATCCCACAATTCATCCCCATACGCCCTAGGGTGGTAACGGTAGAACCCGCTAAGTATGAGAACCAAATTCCATATGCCATTGTGGACACCGGTCCCCGACCTTTAGCGGTTAGGGAACCGGCACCTCTTTTGGCACTACCGGCCCCTAGAACGGATCCACACTTGGAGGAGGTTGAGAGAAGACTAGGTGCTAGCCAACTAGGATTCCAAGAGGCTATGATAAAACAAATGCAAAGCCTCACGGATCAAATGTCATTAATGATCCGGAGTCAACAACCGGGGCCTCCACCCCCGGTTGAGTCGGGTAGGCATTCTTCCGGATTATGGTGTGTCCAATGTGGCCAACCGGGCCACACGCGTCAATTTTGTAGAAGTGGACAAAACCGTGACCAAAGAGGAAACGGTAACCCACCTCAACAAAATCAACGAGGTCAAGCGCCACCTCACTATGGAAATGGAAGCAATAGAGGACCACAACCTAGAGGGCAAGGTGGCCAAAATTTAGAGAAGAAGGAATTTCATCCCTTTTGTGGAAGGTGGCACGCTCAAGGACAATGTTGGTCCGAAGGTCAAGAGTTTAATTGTAGCAATTGTGGAGGAAGTCATCCCTCGGATACGTGTCGCCAACCGGACAAAATAATTAATGTCCCTTACCCGGTGGCTAATCCACAACAACAAGCAAGGGATAATATGCGAGGTGCTAGGCCACAAGGAGTACCGGCCAATGAACTTAGGCCACCTAACTTATACTATGACCATAGTAATGCTAGGCAAACTTTTCATCCACCGGCGGGCTTGCAAACTACAACCGGTTACATTCCAATACAAAATAGACAAGGAGTTCCACCTAATGGTAGTAACGGGAGACAAGCGCCTCCAACGGATCCGGGACCATCTAACTCCCAAGATGTTAGGTTCATGGATGGAGTGTTGGAGGCCACATGTGATGACATGCTTCCTCTCCCAACGAGAATTGGAGAGGAGCAAAGTCAATGGCCTCCTCACACCAATGCTATTACATATGAGTTAGTGAAGGGTAAGGGTGTGGTTGAAGAAGCACCTGCACTAGCGGTAACTACTAGGGCTAGGAGAGGGGATGCCCCGTTGGAGGTAGGAATAGGAGAGCAAGGAAATTACTCTTCGGATGAAGAGATTAATCTCTCCGAGTTGGATAGGGTAGCTAGAAGAGCTACTAAGGATGTGGAGAGGGAAAATATAATTTTACAAAATAGGGAGAGGACTAATGCGGTACATGACTTGGATAATAGCGATGTGGGTGAATGGGAAGGACCGGGGGTTCCCGTAGACGAATTCGACGTAGTGGGTAATTCTAAGGTGGAAAGATCTACCGGGTACGACTTGTGGGCGGACCTTAGTACACTCAAGGCGGATATTACTTTCGGCCAACTATTGGAAATTTCACCCACGGCAAGGAAAACATTAAAGGAGGGAATGCCGGTACACAAGAGGATGAGGAAGGTGAAAGCTAAAATAGCCGCTAGGATCCAATCACAAGGTGGAAGAGACGTGAAAGCTATAGAAATAGAAGTTGTTATAGTAGATAAGGTGGTTCCTAATGTGCTAGTCGACGGAGGGAGTAGTCTAAATATACTACCGGAGGATACTATGAAAAAATTGGGACTTGGACTCACGGGGCCTTCACCTTTGGTCATAAATATGGCAAATCAAAGTTCGACTACGTCTTTGGGGATGATCAAGGATTGTAGAATGACTACGGGAGGTGAGGAGTACTTGGTCACCTTCCATGTCATTAAAATGCACTCCAACAAGGACACCTTCCCCATTTTGCTAGGTAGGCCTTGGTTGCGGATGGCGAATGCTATGGTCAATTGGGGTGGACCTAAACCATCCATCACTTATGGTCCGGAGGGTAATAGGGTCATAGTGTCCATTGGTTCATTAGAAGGATGGATGAAGAAGGAGATGTATTTGCCATTGGAGAAGGAAATTGATGACTTAAACGAGAATGAGATTGGCAAGGCATTGGTGGGAGTCGTCCATCCCGAAGGTCAAAGGGTTGTTATAGATTCGGGCTCGGGAAGTCTAGGTCCTAATTTTTACAATTATGGGGATAATGGGGATTATGCCCAATGGCTAAGGGAGTACCCCGAGTCCGAGGTTGATGTAATGGTTATATTTCACCAAGTAGGCTTAGGGAGTGAATTTCCTAGTGTTAGTTTAGGAGAGGGCTCATTGTTGGAGCCATGTGAGGTGCTCACCGAGGAAGAGTGGGTTAACGGTGGGTTAACACCTTGGGTAGATGACGTGGAAGAGGGTGAGGTTAGTTTAATTCATGTAGATGGGACTCAAGAGGAGGATGTGATTATTGAGTCATCGAAATTGGAGGAGCCTTTACATTTCAAGACCACGTCTACAGGGATAATTGTAGGGCAAGATGTGAAAGATTACCCCAATGTGCCTTCCGATTGGTATCGGAACAAAGAGGAATAAGCACATGTGTCGGAAGCGGATTGGCGGTACGTGGATGTGAAATTAAAGAATGGAAAAACCCGACAAATGAAGATGGGTTCCAAATTGGGGGAGAAAGAGGTTAGGGAGTATAGCAATTTGGTGGATGAGTTTAGTGATACTTTTGCATGGTCCTACGATGAGCTTAAGGGAATTCCTAGGGAAATGGTAGAGCACCGGATTCCTTTAATTCCGGGGGCGAGGCCAATTAGACAAAAGGAGAGGAGGATGAATCCTCAATTGCAATTGTTGGTGAAAGCGGAATTGGAAAGGTTATTGAAGGCCGGGTTTATCAAGCCGGTGGAAATCACGGATTGGGTTTCTCCTATGGTCTTAGTAAAGAAAAAAAATGGGAAATTAAGGGTTTGTGTCGACTATAGGAAATTGAATTCGTGCACACAAAAGGATCACTTCCCCTTACCTTTTATCACCTTGTTGCTTGAGGAGGTTGGAGGTCATTCGCGATATACCTTTATGGATGGGTATGCGGGTTATAATCAAATTTCCATAGCCCTCCAAGATATCCATAAAACGGCTTTTACTACACCTTGGGGTACTTTTGTGTGGGTAGTGATGCCATTTGGGTTATGTAATGCCCCGGCTACTTTCCAACGATTAGTAATGTATATCTTCACCGACTTGTTGTTCAAATCCATGACCGTCTTTGTGGACGATTTTAGCACACAAAGTAATGTGGACGATCACCTACATTGTGTTAGGGAGGCATTGGTTAGGTGTAGGAAGATGAGGTTAGCATTGAACCCGGATAAGACATTTTTGGGAGTGAATAAGGGAGTGTTGTTGGGTTATGTTGTTAGTGAGAAAGGTAGAGAACCCGATCCGGATAAGATTGCGGCCATAAGCGACTTGGCAACTCCAACCAATTCCAAGGGGATCTCTAAGTTGTTAGGACATGTGGGATGGTACCGGGAACTTATTCCTAATTTTTCAAAGATAGCGGTGCCCATTACCCATTTGCTCAAAAAAGATGTCAAATTCGAGTGGACGGATGCTTGTCAAAAAGCCTTTGAGGAATTGCGGGATAGGTTGAGCACCTATCCGGTGTTGATACCACCCAATTGGGGTAAACCTTTTCACGTCTATTGTGATGCTAGTAATGTGGCAATAGGGAGTGCGCTTTGTCAAGCAACGGGAGAAAAAGAGAAGGATCAACCTATAGCTTATGCGAGTAAGCAATTGACCCCCGCCGAAAGAAACTACTCTACAACGGAGAGGGAGTGCCTAGCCATGGTGTTTTCCGTTAAAAAGTTTAGGCATTACCTCATGTGCAACCCGGTTGTATTTTTTGTTGACCACATGGCTATCAAGTATCTAGTTAACAAGGCGGAGTTAAGTGGTAGGTTAGCTAGGTGGGTTTTGTTATTAGAAGAATTCGACTACACGGTGGAATATAAACCGGGTCGTATGCATTTACAAGCGGACCACTTGTCTAGGTTGTCGGAGGAGATAGGAAAAAATCCGGTAAATGATATGTTAGTAGATAATAGCCTCTTTGTGGTCACTTCTACACCGGAGTGGTATGCGGGCATAGTGGAATTTCTAACAACCCACAAGTTGCCCAAAGAGTGGACAAAAGAAGAGAGAAGGAAGGTGAGGGTAAATAGTAGGCAATTCGTTGTAGTGGGCCATAGGTTGTTTAGAAGGGGGTTCGATGGTATTTTACGACGATGCGTGTCAAAAAAGGAGGTTGAAGCGATTTTAATCGCTTGCCACGATAGCGCTTGCGGCGGTCACTTCTCGGGTCAACTCACCGGGCAAAAAATACTTAGAGCGGGCTACTTTTGGCCTACACTATTTAAGGACGCCCATGACTATGTAAGGAAATGCGACGCTTGCCAACGGTATGCCCGAAACGACCTTAGAATGGAGATGCCTTTACATGTATCATTACCCTTAATTCCTTTCGAAAAATGGGGCATCGACTATGTGGGTGAGGTCCATCCCCAATCTTCAAAAGGAATGAAATATATTGTGGTGGCAACCGAGTACCTCACCAAGTGGGCGGAAGCCAAAGCGGTGAAGACCGACACGGCGGAACACGCGGCAACATTTATGTACGAAAACATAATTTCGCGGTTCGGGGTGCCGAAGATCCTAGTAAGCGATAGGGGTATTCACTTTTTGAATGACTTGATTCGAGAGATGACAAAGAAATTTAAAATTGATCACCGGAAGACTACTCCCTACCACCCACAAACCAATGGACAAACGGAAAGGGTTAACGGAATTTTGGTGAGTATACTACGCAAGACGGTTATAGACTCGAAGCGGGATTGGGATACGAAACTAACGGCGGCACTTTGGGCATACCGTACAACCTATAAGGTAACTACGCGTGCTACACCATTTTCCTTAGTCTATGGTCTTGAAGCGACACTACCAATCGAATATGAAGTCGAGTCACTTAGGGTGGCCGTGAGTACGAGACTTACCGAAAGTCAATCCTTACGAAATCGACTAACCGATTTGGAAGCACTTGACGAAGGGAGGAGAATGGCGGCTCAACATATTGAGGCAATCCAAAGAAGGAGAAAGATTACTTTCGACAAACGACATAAGAGAAGGGCCCTAACACCGGGAATGATGGTCATGATTCAAGACGCACGAAAGCTTGAATTTCCGGCGAAATTCGATGCAATATGGTTAGGACCTTACCTTGTCTATGAGGTCTTTCCTAATAATTCAATTCAATTGGAAACGTTGAATGGTGAGCTCTTTCCTACCCGTACATCGGGAAGTAGATGTAAGGAGTACCGAGCTTGACTAGGCAACTTACCCTTGGAGCAAGAGATGTTTGGATTCATCCCCCGATGGTCGCCAATTATGTGAGCCCAAAAGGGTGCCCACATTTAGTCTTAGACCCTTGAAACGTTAGTTGATGCACTTTGAAGTAGCATGTTACTTCACAAAAATATAAAAAGTGAAATGTTAGTCTTAGAAGTACCATGTTGTAAGAGGCTAGGATATGAGTTGTTATTGTGTTTTTACCTTCGGAAGGATTTGAGTGAATGAGGATAGGTAAGGAGAACTTGGATTGAGTAGTTAGTGAGTAGGCTAGTACAAATGGATGGAGACAACCAAAGTGACTCAAGAGGCAAGTGCATTCGAATTGGGATGAATGGAGGATCACATGGAGCGCACAAGTGGACCACCTCATCATGGCCACTTAATGGGGAAGGTCCAAGGAAGAATGCAAGGTGGAGGATAAGCAAATTCTCAAAGCACCAATCAAATCACGAGTTAAGCATCGTGGTTTGAATTAAGTGGTGAGCGACGATTTGGGAAAGTAAGGGGAGAAAGTTATGGCGGCGGAAAGCGAAGGAGGCTAAGTTTGGGTTGAAGCATCCCAAGTTTGGTAAAGTGTGGTAGGTAGAAAGCCAAGGCTAGTTAAATGTTCGAATTAGGATCCTTGTTGATCATTTGAGGGAGGAAGGCTTAGAAGATAGGATTGGCGCCTACTAAGTAGGAGGAAATCTCAAGGGCTTATCGTGAGCCTTGAGGGTGCTCACCCCCTCAAGCTTACTATATAATCCCTCATTCTTCCCTCACTCATCCTCTCTTTTCTTCTTGCTCCCTTGGCACCTCATGTGGTGTGAGTGTGGGTGTGTGTGGAGCAAGAAAGGTGCACGTGGGGGTGCAAGGTTTCAAGGTGGAGAGCTAAGGCCAACTAGTCTTGAAGTTAGCTTTATCTTGTGTAGATGGAGTATTTGATTTGAGGCATTTAGAAATAAGTGCTTAGCTCATGTTATTTAGATTTATAGTGTTTAGATTTATGTTAGATTAAGGCACTTAGTTTTGTGTTTAGTAATTGGCCGAAGGCAGGAGCAGTTGGTTTAAGTTGTTAAGCTGGGGTTAAGTGTTGTCAGACTGAAAGGTTGCTAGAACCGGTCTGCAAGGTATGCTGAGGCAGCTGGAATCGGTTCTGCCAAGGGGGCAGCTGGGCTTATATGGGTTGGGTTAGTTTAAAGCTGCTAGTACTAGTTCACGGTGTTGGGTCAGTCTCTACAATGCTGGGTTAATACAGCTGCTGGAAGCCTGGGAGGTATTCAGTGTGGTTACTAGTTAGCCTACAGCTGAGAATAGTTAATTGGCAGCTCAATGGGATTATTCGCAGCTGCTGGGTGTTAAGGCTAAATGCAGTTAGCCTAGGTTTAGTCGCAGCTGTTGGGGGATTGAGGCTAAATGCATACAGACCACAGCCCCTAATTAGCAGCAGCTGGGTGGGCTAAGCATGGTGAACGCAGAGCTGGACTAAGGGCTACTTCACACACGAGACTGAAAGCCGTGACCATTTCACTTCAAGCACTCTCATTGGTAGAAAAGGTGGAGCCGGCCCAAGTTCGCTTCACACTATGCTTGAGGAACCAACAGATGGCCCAAGTTAAATCCAAGACCACTTGAAGGGTGAACCTTGCACTATGGACTCATCCAAGTCCAAATCCAATACCGCGGAGGAATGTGAGCCCAAACCCACTACTCGGACTACGGACGCTTAAGGGTGGGGGGTTTGGCCTCACATAATTGGTGCGTCCGCCGGGAGCGAAGCGGAAGGTAGTTACAAGACTTGGAGGCGACTAGGAGACTTGGAGGCAACTAGGAAAAATTGGAGACACAAACTTGAGAGAAGGGAAGGAGCACCCGAAACTCGGTAAGTATTCTCTCTTTGGGTTACATTTGAATTCATTGTATTTCAACTATTCCTTGGAATGAATTGCATTGTCAATTACGCAAATTCATTTTTGAGGAAGGAGCGCGGCGAAGGTACGTCCTCAACCTTTTTGGGGATTTGCTAAGAACTTAAAAGGAACCTATAACCGAGTAGCTCATTAAAACATTAGAGGGTAAATTCACCTTAGGACATTGAACTTTGACACTCACCTCGGGGTGAGTCTCAAAGTTTTGGGAGTTGTCATTTCATGCTCTAGATTAAATTAATATTTCACAAAGTTTATGGTGTTGTTACATTGAGTCACGATTGAGGGGAGTGCTAACTCACAGGGGGATGCGATTGCTCAAGGTATGTTTATTTCTTCAAAGTGAACTCATTAACTAATTAAGGAATGCCTTTTGTACTCGTGATTGTTGTTATCCGTTGTAGAGGGTAATTCCCGAATTGTGGATGGTGTGAGAAGTTGAAGGGTGAAGCCTCGACTTTTAACATAATCTACTCGGAAGGTCACCCCCTCACAATCGGTATTGTGGTGAGTGTTGATTTGCGGGAAGGTGCGGAGGTGATGCTCCGACTTAACCAAAAAATTAACATGAACATGCCTATCCCCTATTGGGATTCTTTCACCTAAGTGGGCTTGCAGGTTCTTTTCCTCACCTCCTAAAAAAATTATAACCACACCAAGACAAGTGAAAATATTAAGAGGGGAATTGCTAGGATGATGTGTGGTCAAGTGAGGGTCGATCGATTCTTATGGAATGCAAGGTAGGACTCGCTCACAAAAACCAAGTTTGATAGTAGGACTAGAGAAATCTACTCGAAAGAGGCGGTCCTCTAAAATCAGTGATAGATTAGAACAAGATAATGTTAGAATAGAGAGTTGTTTGAACGTCGAACCTAGGACTAGGTCAATACTAGACACCTTAGAACTTGGAGCTCAACTTGAAGAGGAGATCACTCCCTCCAAATTGAGTGGTGAAACTTCTTCGGAAAATTACACACTTAGAGAAGAATTCCCGGTAGAAGTTGATAGGGGATTATTGAATAGTTCACCGGTCACCATGGCCGAGGAACGGGGGATGGATCCACCACCCATACCCCCAATTCCGCCCATACCTCCTATACCTCCAATAGACCCATTGGTTAGGCCAAGAGGCCTACCAATTGTGGTTCCACAAAATTTAGCGGCGATGGATATGCCATCTCATCTCCCTAAATTTTATGGGACCAAGGATGAGGACCCCTCTCGGCACATGGAACGGTATATCGAACGGTTGGCTAGCTCCCTCATAACCGACCCGGGTTATTGGTTAGTGTGGTTTCCTACCACTCTAGAGGGGGAAGCCTATGAATGGTATCGGGATTATGCCGAGGGACATTTTAGGGGATGGGAACAAATACAAAGGGAGTTTCTTAACGAATTTAGGCCGGAAGTGGGTCAAAGTACCGCATTAAGGGCATTGTCGTCATTGAAGCAAGGAAGGGAGGAAGAAATTTCGGTTTACATTAGGAGGTTTGATTTAGTGTGCACTAGATTTGTGGGTACCATGCTCAACGACGACACGCTAAAGCAATTTTTCATTCAAGGGTTTTTTAAGTCCGGAACTATTAGGGGTGTTCTAGAAAGGAATCCCTTGACCTTGGCGGATGCCAAGCGTGCGGCTAGAGATATTGAAAACTTGGATAAAGATCACGAAAGGCTATGGAGAAGGGAGGATGAATTGATCCCACAATTCATCCCCATACGCCCTAGGGTGGTAACGGTAGAACCCGCTAAGTATGAGAACCAAATTCCATATGCCATTGTGGACACCGGTCCCCGACCTTTAGCGGTTAGGGAACCGGCACCTCTTTTGGCACTACCGGCCCCTAGAACGGATCCACACTTGGAGGAGGTTGAGAGAAGACTAGGTGCTAGCCAACTAGGATTCCAAGAGGCTATGATAAAACAAATGCAAAGCCTCACGGATCAAATGTCATTAATGATCCGGAGTCAACAACCGGGGCCTCCACCCCCGGTTGAGTCGGGTAGGCATTCTTCCGGATTATGGTGTGTCCAATGTGGCCAACCGGGCCACACGCGTCAATTTTGTAGAAGTGGACAAAACCGTGACCAAAGAGGAAACGGTAACCCACCTCAACAAAATCAACGAGGTCAAGCGCCACCTCACTATGGAAATGGAAGCAATAGAGGACCACAACCTAGAGGGCAAGGTGGCCAAAATTTAGAGAAGAAGGAATTTCATCCCTTTTGTGGAAGGTGGCACGCTCAAGGACAATGTTGGTCCGAAGGTCAAGAGTTTAATTGTAGCAATTGTGGAGGAAGTCATCCCTCGGATACGTGTCGCCAACCGGACAAAATAATTAATGTCCCTTACCCGGTGGCTAATCCACAACAACAAGCAAGGGATAATATGCGAGGTGCTAGGCCACAAGGAGTACCGGCCAATGAACTTAGGCCACCTAACTTATACTATGACCATAGTAATGCTAGGCAAACTTTTCATCCACCGGCGGGCTTGCAAACTACAACCGGTTACATTCCAATACAAAATAGACAAGGAGTTCCACCTAATGGTAGTAACGGGAGACAAGCGCCTCCAACGGATCCGGGACCATCTAACTCCCAAGATGTTAGGTTCATGGATGGAGTGTTGGAGGCCACATGTGATGACATGCTTCCTCTCCCAACGAGAATTGGAGAGGAGCAAAGTCAATGGCCTCCTCACACCAATGCTATTACATATGAGTTAGTGAAGGGTAAGGGTGTGGTTGAAGAAGCACCTGCACTAGCGGTAACTACTAGGGCTAGGAGAGGGGATGCCCCGTTGGAGGTAGGAATAGGAGAGCAAGGAAATTACTCTTCGGATGAAGAGATTAATCTCTCCGAGTTGGATAGGGTAGCTAGAAGAGCTACTAAGGATGTGGAGAGGGAAAATATAATTTTACAAAATAGGGAGAGGACTAATGCGGTACATGACTTGGATAATAGCGATGTGGGTGAATGGGAAGGACCGGGGGTTCCCGTAGACGAATTCGACGTAGTGGGTAATTCTAAGGTGGAAAGATCTACCGGGTACGACTTGTGGGCGGACCTTAGTACACTCAAGGCGGATATTACTTTCGGCCAACTATTGGAAATTTCACCCACGGCAAGGAAAACATTAAAGGAGGGAATGCCGGTACACAAGAGGATGAGGAAGGTGAAAGCTAAAATAGCCGCTAGGATCCAATCACAAGGTGGAAGAGACGTGAAAGCTATAGAAATAGAAGTTGTTATAGTAGATAAGGTGGTTCCTAATGTGCTAGTCGACGGAGGGAGTAGTCTAAATATACTACCGGAGGATACTATGAAAAAATTGGGACTTGGACTCACGGGGCCTTCACCTTTGGTCATAAATATGGCAAATCAAAGTTCGACTACGTCTTTGGGGATGATCAAGGATTGTAGAATGACTACGGGAGGTGAGGAGTACTTGGTCACCTTCCATGTCATTAAAATGCACTCCAACAAGGACACCTTCCCCATTTTGCTAGGTAGGCCTTGGTTGCGGATGGCGAATGCTATGGTCAATTGGGGTGGACCTAAACCATCCATCACTTATGGTCCGGAGGGTAATAGGGTCATAGTGTCCATTGGTTCATTAGAAGGATGGATGAAGAAGGAGATGTATTTGCCATTGGAGAAGGAAATTGATGACTTAAACGAGAATGAGATTGGCAAGGCATTGGTGGGAGTCGTCCATCCCGAAGGTCAAAGGGTTGTTATAGATTCGGGCTCGGGAAGTCTAGGTCCTAATTTTTACAATTATGGGGATAATGGGGATTATGCCCAATGGCTAAGGGAGTACCCCGAGTCCGAGGTTGATGTAATGGTTATATTTCACCAAGTAGGCTTAGGGAGTGAATTTCCTAGTGTTAGTTTAGGAGAGGGCTCATTGTTGGAGCCATGTGAGGTGCTCACCGAGGAAGAGTGGGTTAACGGTGGGTTAACACCTTGGGTAGATGACGTGGAAGAGGGTGAGGTTAGTTTAATTCATGTAGATGGGACTCAAGAGGAGGATGTGATTATTGAGTCATCGAAATTGGAGGAGCCTTTACATTTCAAGACCACGTCTACAGGGATAATTGTAGGGCAAGATGTGAAAGATTACCCCAATGTGCCTTCCGATTGGTATCGGAACAAAGAGGAATAAGCACATGTGTCGGAAGCGGATTGGCGGTACGTGGATGTGAAATTAAAGAATGGAAAAACCCGACAAATGAAGATGGGTTCCAAATTGGGGGAGAAAGAGGTTAGGGAGTATAGCAATTTGGTGGATGAGTTTAGTGATACTTTTGCATGGTCCTACGATGAGCTTAAGGGAATTCCTAGGGAAATGGTAGAGCACCGGATTCCTTTAATTCCGGGGGCGAGGCCAATTAGACAAAAGGAGAGGAGGATGAATCCTCAATTGCAATTGTTGGTGAAAGCGGAATTGGAAAGGTTATTGAAGGCCGGGTTTATCAAGCCGGTGGAAATCACGGATTGGGTTTCTCCTATGGTCTTAGTAAAGAAAAAAAATGGGAAATTAAGGGTTTGTGTCGACTATAGGAAATTGAATTCGTGCACACAAAAGGATCACTTCCCCTTACCTTTTATCACCTTGTTGCTTGAGGAGGTTGGAGGTCATTCGCGATATACCTTTATGGATGGGTATGCGGGTTATAATCAAATTTCCATAGCCCTCCAAGATATCCATAAAACGGCTTTTACTACACCTTGGGGTACTTTTGTGTGGGTAGTGATGCCATTTGGGTTATGTAATGCCCCGGCTACTTTCCAACGATTAGTAATGTATATCTTCACCGACTTGTTGTTCAAATCCATGACCGTCTTTGTGGACGATTTTAGCACACAAAGTAATGTGGACGATCACCTACATTGTGTTAGGGAGGCATTGGTTAGGTGTAGGAAGATGAGGTTAGCATTGAACCCGGATAAGACATTTTTGGGAGTGAATAAGGGAGTGTTGTTGGGTTATGTTGTTAGTGAGAAAGGTAGAGAACCCGATCCGGATAAGATTGCGGCCATAAGCGACTTGGCAACTCCAACCAATTCCAAGGGGATCTC
The DNA here is from genome assembly GCA_964035585.1 of Polytrichum formosum. Lineage (NCBI taxonomy): Eukaryota > Viridiplantae > Streptophyta > Polytrichopsida > Polytrichales > Polytrichaceae > Polytrichum > Polytrichum formosum. Next base: position 20,689,585 of record OZ037939.1, on the reverse strand, counting down.
TAAGTTGTTAGGACATGTGGGATGGTACCGGGAACTTATTCCTAATTTTTCAAAGATAGCGGTGCCCATTACCCATTTGCTCAAAAAAGATGTCAAATTCGAGTGGACGGATGCTTGTCAAAAAGCCTTTGAGGAATTGCGGGATAGGTTGAGCACCTATCCGGTGTTGATACCACCCAATTGGGGTAAACCTTTTCACGTCTATTGTGATGCTAGTAATGTGGCAATAGGGAGTGCGCTTTGTCAAGCAACGGGAGAAAAAGAGAAGGATCAACCTATAGCTTATGCGAGTAAGCAATTGACCCCCGCCGAAAGAAACTACTCTACAACGGAGAGGGAGTGCCTAGCCATGGTGTTTTCCGTTAAAAAGTTTAGGCATTACCTCATGTGCAACCCGGTTGTATTTTTTGTTGACCACATGGCTATCAAGTATCTAGTTAACAAGGCGGAGTTAAGTGGTAGGTTAGCTAGGTGGGTTTTGTTATTAGAAGAATTCGACTACACGGTGGAATATAAACCGGGTCGTATGCATTTACAAGCGGACCACTTGTCTAGGTTGTCGGAGGAGATAGGAAAAAATCCGGTAAATGATATGTTAGTAGATAATAGCCTCTTTGTGGTCACTTCTACACCGGAGTGGTATGCGGGCATAGTGGAATTTCTAACAACCCACAAGTTGCCCAAAGAGTGGACAAAAGAAGAGAGAAGGAAGGTGAGGGTAAATAGTAGGCAATTCGTTGTAGTGGGCCATAGGTTGTTTAGAAGGGGGTTCGATGGTATTTTACGACGATGCGTGTCAAAAAAGGAGGTTGAAGCGATTTTAATCGCTTGCCACGATAGCGCTTGCGGCGGTCACTTCTCGGGTCAACTCACCGGGCAAAAAATACTTAGAGCGGGCTACTTTTGGCCTACACTATTTAAGGACGCCCATGACTATGTAAGGAAATGCGACGCTTGCCAACGGTATGCCCGAAACGACCTTAGAATGGAGATGCCTTTACATGTATCATTACCCTTAATTCCTTTCGAAAAATGGGGCATCGACTATGTGGGTGAGGTCCATCCCCAATCTTCAAAAGGAATGAAATATATTGTGGTGGCAACCGAGTACCTCACCAAGTGGGCGGAAGCCAAAGCGGTGAAGACCGACACGGCGGAACACGCGGCAACATTTATGTACGAAAACATAATTTCGCGGTTCGGGGTGCCGAAGATCCTAGTAAGCGATAGGGGTATTCACTTTTTGAATGACTTGATTCGAGAGATGACAAAGAAATTTAAAATTGATCACCGGAAGACTACTCCCTACCACCCACAAACCAATGGACAAACGGAAAGGGTTAACGGAATTTTGGTGAGTATACTACGCAAGACGGTTATAGACTCGAAGCGGGATTGGGATACGAAACTAACGGCGGCACTTTGGGCATACCGTACAACCTATAAGGTAACTACGCGTGCTACACCATTTTCCTTAGTCTATGGTCTTGAAGCGACACTACCAATCGAATATGAAGTCGAGTCACTTAGGGTGGCCGTGAGTACGAGACTTACCGAAAGTCAATCCTTACGAAATCGACTAACCGATTTGGAAGCACTTGACGAAGGGAGGAGAATGGCGGCTCAACATATTGAGGCAATCCAAAGAAGGAGAAAGATTACTTTCGACAAACGACATAAGAGAAGGGCCCTAACACCGGGAATGATGGTCATGATTCAAGACGCACGAAAGCTTGAATTTCCGGCGAAATTCGATGCAATATGGTTAGGACCTTACCTTGTCTATGAGGTCTTTCCTAATAATTCAATTCAATTGGAAACGTTGAATGGTGAGCTCTTTCCTACCCGTACATCGGGAAGTAGATGTAAGGAGTACCGAGCTTGACTAGGCAACTTACCCTTGGAGCAAGAGATGTTTGGATTCATCCCCCGATGGTCGCCAATTATGTGAGCCCAAAAGGGTGCCCACATTTAGTCTTAGACCCTTGAAACGTTAGTTGATGCACTTTGAAGTAGCATGTTACTTCACAAAAATATAAAAAGTGAAATGTTAGTCTTAGAAGTACCATGTTGTAAGAGGCTAGGATATGAGTTGTTATTGTGTTTTTACCTTCGGAAGGATTTGAGTGAATGAGGATAGGTAAGGAGAACTTGGATTGAGTAGTTAGTGAGTAGGCTAGTACAAATGGATGGAGACAACCAAAGTGACTCAAGAGGCAAGTGCATTCGAATTGGGATGAATGGAGGATCACATGGAGCGCACAAGTGGACCACCTCATCATGGCCACTTAATGGGGAAGGTCCAAGGAAGAATGCAAGGTGGAGGATAAGCAAATTCTCAAAGCACCAATCAAATCACGAGTTAAGCATCGTGGTTTGAATTAAGTGGTGAGCGACGATTTGGGAAAGTAAGGGGAGAAAGTTATGGCGGCGGAAAGCGAAGGAGGCTAAGTTTGGGTTGAAGCATCCCAAGTTTGGTAAAGTGTGGTAGGTAGAAAGCCAAGGCTAGTTAAATGTTCGAATTAGGATCCTTGTTGATCATTTGAGGGAGGAAGGCTTAGAAGATAGGATTGGCGCCTACTAAGTAGGAGGAAATCTCAAGGGCTTATCGTGAGCCTTGAGGGTGCTCACCCCCTCAAGCTTACTATATAATCCCTCATTCTTCCCTCACTCATCCTCTCTTTTCTTCTTGCTCCCTTGGCACCTCATGTGGTGTGAGTGTGGGTGTGTGTGGAGCAAGAAAGGTGCACGTGGGGGTGCAAGGTTTCAAGGTGGAGAGCTAAGGCCAACTAGTCTTGAAGTTAGCTTTATCTTGTGTAGATGGAGTATTTGATTTGAGGCATTTAGAAATAAGTGCTTAGCTCATGTTATTTAGATTTATAGTGTTTAGATTTATGTTAGATTAAGGCACTTAGTTTTGTGTTTAGTAATTGGCCGAAGGCAGGAGCAGTTGGTTTAAGTTGTTAAGCTGGGGTTAAGTGTTGTCAGACTGAAAGGTTGCTAGAACCGGTCTGCAAGGTATGCTGAGGCAGCTGGAATCGGTTCTGCCAAGGGGGCAGCTGGGCTTATATGGGCTGGGTTAGTTTAAAGCTGCTAGTACTAGTTCACGGTGTTGGGTCAGTCTCTACAGTGCTGGGTTAATACAGCTGCTGGAAGCCTGGGAGGTATTCAGTGTGGTTACTAGTTAGCCTACAGCTGAGAATAGTTAATTGGCAGCTCAATGGGATTATTCGCAGCTGCTGGGTGTTAAGGCTAAATGCAGTTAGCCTAGGTTTAGTCGCAGCTGTTGGGGGATTGAGGCTAAATGCATACAGACCACAGCCCCTAATTAGCAGCAGCTGGGTGGGCTAAGCATGGTGAACGCAGAGCTGGACTAAGGGCTACTTCACACACGAGACTGAAAGCCGTGACCATTTCATTTCAAGCACTCTCATTGGTAGAAAAGGTGGAGCCGGCCCAAGTTCGCTTCACACTATGCTTGAGGAACCAACAGATGGCCCAAGTTAAATCCAAGACCACTTGAAGGGTGAACCTTGCACTATGGACTCATCCAAGTCCAAATCCAATACCGCGGAGGAATGTGAGCCCAAACCCACTACTCGGACTACGGACGCTTAAGGGTGGGGGGTTTGGCCTCACACTTATGCTGGGCAGGACACAAATGCAGCAATTGAAAGCTACCACTCTAACCTTAAAGCCACCTTGCGTGCCTCAAAAGGAAGAGCGCATGGACGTCGTTTGGACTGGGTCATACACGAGTTGACAGAGGAAATTCTCTCCCACTATTGGTACCAGGCGATGAGGAAACAACATGGGTTCGTCCCCAACTTGAAACAGGAGCAATTCATTATCAATGCAGTTCTCAAAGCGAGAGAAATTCCAGACAGTTGTGTCACTCTTCCCATTGCGGATGACGGCCCAGCAATCGTAACCTCCAAGACCAACGCCACTAAATGGTACTCTGCGTACAACCCAGACTGTGAGTGGGGTTGCTGTGACTGCGTGTGGGCACTAAAGGGAAACATTTGCAAACATCAGATTAAAGTCCTCATGATGCTCCATCCTAGCCTTGCAGAGGGAACCATTACACGTTACTGTGGATCCCTTGCAGGCACAACCGAGGGCGGCCGTGGTAACATGTTGGATCCTGTTGTGCATTTCCCAGATGATTGTTACGATACCGGACCCCCAGTGCCCACCCCCGCACCAAATCATGCTAATAGCAGCCAACGGGTCACACCATCTGACGAGGACATCGAAAAACATGTTCGCAACCTTGCAACGGAGTTCATGGACGCGGCCACGGGTGACACTTTCCTGCTGAAGCACCTCCTGGCAGACCTGCACGTTGTAAGGGGGAAGCAACAGACATTGCTTGCTCAGATGGAACATGGGTTGGTGGAGCCATCCCAACCGGACTTGCATTTCTTGCCCAACGACGATGGCAGCAACATGTCCCTCAAGCGTAGGAAGGACTTTTTGGAGCAACGTCGGTAGATAAAGAATGACAGTCAACCACGTGTTGTAACTTATGTATGTTACAACATGGTCTGCATGTTACGACACATCCCACATGTGGGATGACGTTGCGACATTTAGGGTATATAAGGTCAGGACCTGTTCTCAACCAGACGGGTTCCATTCTTGCGCACTACGTCCATATGGTTAGGCAACAAGGTGCATTAGCAGTCTCCAACATCTCCCTCTTCCCTTAGCCCGTCATATACCCCATTTTCCCTCACCATGGCATGTTTTGACGTCGTGCGGGTTGGCGCGTCTGTTTGGAAGTGGCTTTGCAGATGTCCTGATGCCATCGGACCCGTTGAAGACAGTTCAAGCAACAACGAGTTCTTCACGCCTCCAACGTCGCCTGTGCGACACGCCGAAGACGAGCGTGTGGCCACCTCTGATCGATCCCCTTCGGCCCTCACATCCACAGCATGCGGCGTTCAAAGGTTGTTGTCGCTGGCGCAGACTGCTCGACTGCAGCGCCGACATGCAGAGGTTGTGCGGCAGCTGACCACCCCGCCTCCAGTCGTCACGCCCACCCCATGGGGTCCGTTGAAGGCTTACCAGTGACCGATTAGGGTTTACAGGCCAAGCTGGTCCCCGTAGTGTCCCATTCCATGTTACCTCTGCATGATGTAAAGGCTGTCTCAAATGCATGCTAAATAAAGAAATTTTGTTTCGTGCACGCCTTGTAACATGTTCTGACGTATACATGTCTTTGTATATGCGAATTGGAAGTCCATACATGTATGAAGTGCACATGGCTTCACATATCACAACACAAAATTCGCACATGCTTCATTGCGACTGGTTGCATAGAAAGGGGCAATGCTAAAACATGTTACAACTTTTACACAACAGTCGTGGGTGTGCGAGACAATGGACCCGTGGCTTCACGGGATTGCAGCACAAATTATCCATAGTTTCAGTTTTACACTTTTACAGTTTTGGATGTGATGCCCTAAGTCATTTGCAGCATCTGGACCAGTAACCTGAGCCTAAAGCTGCGATGCATCACCAATGTCGTCCGCAGTTGTGCGCCCAGAATGTGGCACTTGGGAGGGTGGCTGCTGTGTGGCATCCACGACGGCCTCCTGCGCAATCTGAGAAACCTCCTGAAATGTGTCGACATCCACGCCATGGGCCACCGCGGTGGGTCGAGGAGTGCCAGCGACGTCCATCTCTCCACCCAGATTGCGTGCTGTAACATGGGCAGGAGTGGAGGTGGGGGACACCGAGTCTTGCCACTCAAAATCAAGTTGACTAGGCAACTCTTCTAGGCTCTTCTCCTGGGTCATGGGGATGTGAAATGTTGGCCCAACATGCTCCACCGGGCGCTGAACATCCTCCGAGGCACCTGCCTTGCCGAAAGTGCCTATGCTAGCGGGGCTTTGAGGACATGGCTGAGCCACGTTGCAAGATGTAACATCAGCTGCTGGTGTAGCATGTGCTGGTGGATGCACCTCGGAGTGCTCCAACCGCTCTCACACAATATTATCGGCAATGTTGCGAAGCTCCTCCATGTATTCAGTACGCTCCAGAGAGGGGACCATGACATCTGCCAAGGGGTGCACAGACGGGCGTGGTTAATTTTGCGTTCGCGGGAATGGAGGTTGAAAGCGGAGCACTATGATACACCATAGAAGTGTGTTTAATTACCTGGTTTCGCAAGGACATAGCCAATGTCCAAGTCCTCCCGATGTTGTAACCAACGCTCGTAACATGCAAGTGGGGGTGAATGAGTCTTGGGACGATCACGAATCACCCAAGCGTTCAACCACTCCGACTTGTTGTGAAAGGCCATGTCTTGAAGTGCCCTGAACTGGATGGAGTTGCACCACATACGGAACTCTGCCCACCACTCTGGAGTGGGATCTTCCAAATCCATCCAAGCAGCTTCCACGGCTGCAACCCAGTCTTGTTGCGAATCCACCAAGCGGGCACCTGCAAACACGAGAAAACCCTCATCTTTCAAGTAAGTTTTCGCCAAATGCCACGCACGTGAACCTTCTCCATCGATTTCTTTGGCGAGCTTCAACCATCCCCTCACGTTCTCGACAGAGCCACCACTATGTACATGCGAGATGAGATTGGGCACCATGCTATGGAATTTCAGGAAACATCGAAGGAGAAGCACAGACCATGGCACAGGGTAAGCCCTTACAACATGGGATTGTTGCAAGAGCAATGCATGCACATGTAAACCCTCAACCACTGAATGATACAAAGGGTAGGAGGGTCTGAAGTTTAGGCTCAAAGGGTTAGAAACAAATGCGGCATAGAAAGGGTGCCATCCCCATGTCGCCTCCAGCAAACGAGGGTAGTGCTCATCGTCCCAGTGCTGCATGGCCCTCGAAATAGTGCCGGTAATCTTTGCCTGGCGGTCATCATCCCACTGCTTTCGTTGCTTCATCACGTCACGTGACACAAATGTGTGCTGGATGTAGTGGCAGAGGGCACCAATCTCAGACTGTAGTGCGGCATCGTCATCAACCTGGCTGATGGCTGCCACGACAGTCTTCGTGATTAGTGGCCCCACGTGTGGTTTAGCCTGCGTCAGCACGGAGCACTCATGTTACGATGACATTATGCCACATCCAACGCATGTTACGACTGCTAAATGACTGCGGTGAAGGGTGACCAGAGTGGCCCATGTCACAGCAATAGTTGCACATCTGAAATTTCAATGCACCTTGCCGCATTTCTGCATGGTACAAGGCCCTAAACTTGCTAATTTCCTGGTTCAATGCACCCTGGCCACACTGCAGCAATAGAACAAAACAGTTTGCAGGTTCAAAATTTCAATGTACAACACACTAAACCATGTTACAACGCGACTTGCATATATTTTGAAGCCAATGCAGCGCATGGATTGGGAGAAGACACAACGTTTACCTGATGCTTGGGCGACTGAAATCTGCCATAGGCAGCAAACAACCTGTCTTGGAACGCCGGGTCAGTCTTCCAATTCTCAACCTCCTCCTCGAACGCATGGAAATCGCCGCACTCCAAGTCAAATTTCAACAAACCACATGGCAGCAAGTGAAACAAACCTGGGGGTTGAATTGGGGGCCTCAACGCTGGTTTGGGGATGTCCATCCTCACAGACGCGCGGGCTGCCGCTGCGGCTCTCATATAGAACGCTTGACGCTCATTTCTCAGGGCCAAAGCAATATCAGGATCACCTGTCGAGGTATCCATGGGGGGGACAGGGGTCACAGGTGCCGTAGGGGCAGCATCTGGAACGGGCGAAGGAGGAGCCAAAAGGGCCATCGTCTTTGGGGATGGGCTACGCGACGCGATTGGCTTGACACGAATGGGGTGGGGAGGCGGTCCAGGTGCAGCACGTGGCGTTCGTGGAGAAGGCGTCGGGTTGTGTCTCTTGGGCGACGGCTTGAACTGCCGGGTGGAGTGGAAAACCCGATGGCCCTCCTCCATGCGTGCGTGACTTCGTTTCTTCGGCCGAGAAGGGGGAGGCTCAGCCTCATCAGTGCCGTCATCCCCTAGGTCCACGAAATCTGCTGATGGGGGTGGTGGAGTATGTCGCATGGGAGACCGTTGATGTCTAGGGGTTGATTGCGACCCACCCTCCGTGCAGGAATGTGAAGCCCTCAATCGCTCGATTGTGGGCACCATGAACCGCCGCACATGCACTCTCGCTCCAGTGGGGGGGTAAGTAACATCCTTCAGCTCGGGGTTAAGCTGCAGCCACATCGTATTGTCTTGCAAGTTGTCCCACACCGAGCGCTCACCTCGTTGCAATGCCGCTTTGAGGTTTTTACCTTGTTTGGCTGTCTTGAGGTTGGGGTAGACAGGGAGCTCCAACTTTGCGCCACTTGGGTCCAGGGGTCCACATCGGCAACCCCCCACCCTATGATCCGTCAAGCGCAACTTGCTTGGGAAAGATGCTCTGCAGTAGACGCACAACCAGTCATCCCTAGATTTCTGCCCATCTCGACATCGATTGCGAGTACATTCCAGCTTGAGCTCGATGTACACGCGCCTCCTGACAGTCTGCTGCACCCAACCTTGTGAATCTCTATTCACAAAATACGTGACCTCGTCCTGTTCGGGCAGGGGCGCTTCTCCCTCGGCATCCATATTCTGCACAACACAATGCAAGTCAATGGCCCGAAATAATGCATACTGACGCGCCAAGATGAAGGAGGGGCGGTGGCAATTAGCGGCGAGGGGAAGAGGGATGAACTTGCTGGGTTCCTGATAGGAGTGTCCCTCCCTGGGAGGAATTGCGCCAACGGCCATGGCCAACAACCCTACAATCTGTGTGAGAGGAATTTTGGTGTACCCTCAGGATGGTCTACCTAAACATCACTATAGCTGAAACCGCCTGCAGTAAATCACCTTGTAACCAGCAACAGTTCACTCAGATCCATATTGCCGAGCCTCCTTTCGAGGCAATGCCCATAACATTGTCAATGGCAACTTAAAGGACCCTAAATCCTAAAGCGCGTGCACTAAATCACCCCAAAACCCTAAACACTCCTTGCAGACCCATATTCCAGAGCCTCCATGCGAAATCACCCTAAACCCTAAAACAATGGTTGCAGATCGTATTGCAGAGTCTCAATGAAATAAACGTGCCTTCCCCACAGTCTGTCTGCCTTCGCAAAACACTAGAAAGCCCGAAACCGCCTGGTAAATCACCCTCACCCACTAACACTCTTCCCAGATCCTATTGCGGAGCGTCCATGTTCGGCAAGTGGCATCCCCACACTCTGTATGCCTAGCCAATACACTAGAACGCCCTCACCCGCCAACCCTATATCACCCTCACACAGTAACAGTCCTTGCAGATTATGTTGTTTCGCCTTCTTGGCGAGGCAAGCACCATCCCCACACTCTGTATGCCTAGGAAAAACAGCAGAACGCCCTAAACCGCCTGACCCAAATCACTCCCACCCACTACTACTACTTGCAGATCCTGCTGCGGCCATAATGCAGTGCCTCGACCCCAAACCAAGTGTCGGTTTCATTGAGAATACCACCCTAAACACCCTAAACCAGCAACAACCCATGGCGCAAACATTCCTAAACCCTATGCAACCACAAGCAAACTGCCGCAAGCACTGCCTAACAATACCCAAACAAACCACAAGGAAACCCTAACACTACATAAATCGAAAACAAACACTGCCACATGCAAACAGTAAAGAAGAGAAAGGTGCAGCAAAAAGATAGGAAGGGCAGTCATGTTACAACATGGTAAGTGATGTTTGGATGGTATGCCCCTTGTAACCACTGGCGGAGGACGTTGCGCTCCTGCAGCTACGATCCTTGTGCGGCGAAATGGCAGTCGTCTTTGCTTTTGCCTGCTCACAAAGGGAAACATGCAAACATAAGAAGATTGAAGGGAATATCATTGCGGCAATCATATTTTACATAATGACTTCATGCCATGTGTAACATGACTGCCATGATTGAAAAACCCCAAAAGCAAGTACAGTCAGTGGGTGGCAATCGTCAAAACATCAGATCTTGCAAGGCACATCGCAAGACATCATGATCTTGGCTTGCCGACACTCCTAAAACCCTAAACCAGGACCATGCAGGAAATGATTCAACTTGGCAACTCACTCAGAAGTTGCAATCAGTGGGAAGCGATGGTTGATTGGAGGTTTGGAAGCCTACATATTGGAAGTGATGTCACTCACCTTGATTGTAACCACATGTTCGAAGAGCAGCAGTGTGGCTGTGATCATCCGCCGCAAGTCCTTCACTCCATGATTGTTGTTGAGGCAGCGCTTCCCTAAACACACATCCAAGGATTTGCGGCAACAATTTCGAGTCTGTAGTGAATGAGCAGGTTACACACAATCATCAGGGGTGCCTGAATGAATGGGTGGGTGAAGGCCATGGGATGGCGATACCGAGCACCATGGCATGATGCATCCCTCGAGGGATGGGCATGCGGACGTGGAGCGGGCGGCCGACACGTAGGCGTTGGCGACCGCGTGGCGGACGTGCCAGCGTGGACGGCTGACAGCGTGGAGGCAGGGGCAGCCGATGCCAGCGTGGGCGACGGCCAGGGTGGCGCACGGGGCTGCCTGCTAGAGCTCCGGCCCGAGCTGGGTCCAGGTCGCAAACAAAGTACTACTGACACACCTCTGCCATGCCTCGAACTCCGAGATGGAGTTAAGACCATTGGGTTGGGTAATGTTAGGGTTGCCAACACTGTGGTTTGAACCTCTGCTGATGAAGAGGTGCGTGGTGCTGGCTCTGGTGTATCTCCAATGTGGCACGTGGCATAATCTCAGCCGCAGATCTCACCCCCTCCCCATCTAGATGCCATCCATCATGTAGAGTAAGCCGAGAATCAATATACGATACAAATGGTAAAGAAAGTCCCCAACATTCGTTATAGGAGCCCAAAAAGGGAAAAAGTCATGTGCATGAAGCATGTCTTTCCCTACTTTCTTGGAGTTTGTGGTGTATTTGAGGCAAGCCTCCGCACGAACCCTAATTAGACTTCCTTAGTTCATCTACTTTATTAATTTGGGTCAATTAGGAATCGGTAAAGACTTTCACACACCCGGCAGCAGCAGCATGACCACCATCGATCATTACTGAATCAATCGTAGCTCTCTAGCAGCTTGGGTACCTTTCTGCCTAATAATCAATTGAAGTGCGAAAGTAAGTTCGGCAGTTTAGAAAACAATATTCTAAAATTGGGCAGATTCAAGAAGTAATTTAGAATAAGTTAGACATTCATCCAAGTCATTTTCTATAATTCATGGATGGTTTTCCTAGTTTCATCTATGGTGGCTACGATTAGCCTAAACACTTCCCTAAACCAACATTCCTTACCCTACAATTTGTACTTGTAAGTCAGGGTTTGGCTTGGCAACATAATTTTCTTTGTGGAACAAATTCATGCTTAGATTGTTTTTAGACCATGAGTGAGATTGATGCCACGTGAAAACACTGTTGAAGTTATTTGATGCTACTTTGTTGGATTCTAGTGAATGTCACTTGCAATACTGTGATTTTAGGCTCTATTTGAATGTTATTATTTTTTTGGGGGACACTCAACAAAATTAATTTCCCATAATTTTAGGCACCTTCAAAATCAATTATTTTCTACCCAAGCTGCTAGAGAGCTATGGTACTATATGCAGAAAGTGGCATATGTTTACAAGCTTATCGCTTATATACTACTGGCATTTTTCCATCATTAACCTTGAGAATGTATTGAGTAACACTAATTAGTGCATGTAATTGTGATTCTATTCCAACTAAGAATAGACTCATGCGTGTGGGGTAACTACATGTTGAGGGCTCCCTATTTCACCTTTATATGTGTTGGATTGTAGTTTCCACGTGGGATACAAGTGGGTCATGGCCAATGTGAGCATGACACATGAGACCTATGGCAGTAATCAAGGTTACCATTGTAACCCGGGTGTGCGCGGATTACAATAGCTACCTCAAAATTGGTCCAAATCAAAAGAAAAGGGGCTCAAATTGTCGGGCTTGTCAAGCTCTATTCGCCCTCATAACGACAACAATTTTTGAGACTTCGGTTTTTGAGACTCTGCCGTATTGGAAGAGGGCGAACTTTGACCACTGCGACATTGCCAACGAACACAAGAGCAAACACACACACAAACCCCAAAAGACACAATGATGAACCCCCTCCCACGTCCATGTTGTTGAGATTGCACTATTCGCAAAGTGCAAACCAAATGTTGGTCCTTTTTTTGGGCCCCCTTCAAGAAATTTATTACTATTGTTTTAATAGTGTTCACGCACTTTATAAATTCAGTAACTCGGGTTATTGCCATAGGTCTCACATAGCAAAATTTGAGGGGAAAATCATTATTTTGTGTCAAAATAGGGAGCCCTCTACAATATTTATGGTCCATGTCATGGGGGACAATGAAAATGTAGTGAAACATCCTTATGTCATAACATTATTCATATCCATAACAATGTTTTGTGGGACTGACAATATTCTATAGAATATTCCTCATGTTCGGATTGAATATATGAATATCCATGAATATTTTGTTGAATATTGTCAGTCCCACATAACATTGTTATTGATATGAATAATGTTATGGTAGTAACTTGCAATCCATAATTTTTTTTAACATAGTTGATTTAGGCTTTCGTTTCCCAACACCTACCATTTGGGGCGTACCAAAACTCGTCTTTATAGAATTGTTGACGGTATATATGAAAATTAACTTCATTAGACCAATTCGGACTTTCTTTGACCCGGGTTTATAAGTTCATTTGGTTTTATATAGCATCCCATAAGTTCTACATATGGATTGAGGCTTTTACCCTCCCAAATCGTAGGTGAAATGAACATATACCTTTTGATTTATCCTAGGATAGGGGTCATATATTATTATTATTATTTATTGTAGTGAGATGACTACTACACTACACTAAATATTGTATTTAGTCACTTATTGTATGGAGTTACACAATGCTCTATATATATGTATATATATATATATATATATATATATACTAACAATATAAATTTTTACCAAGTAAAGATATTAATTATATTGGAACTCAATAGGACTAGAGATGAGATTGCACAAGCAAGTTACACATACACAAAGGCATATGAACAATGCTTGGAGTGAGATGGTCTTCTCCACCCTTTGCCTTGCCCTTTATTGCTCATGGTCACCTTGGTTGGTACAAACAAAATGGGATAACTCCTCTCCCACTAAGGACCATCCTTGTAGGCTTATTACAACCTTATTACTTCTAGTATTACATATCTATGACTACGAGCAACCTAATGCTCCACCTTCAACAAATTAAGAACATATCAAGGGACGCTTTTATCACATTTCCATCGTGAGTCCCCTTTTGTTTCAATTAGAAAAATAGCATTTTAAAGTTGTTATGTACTTATGCCAAGAAATTTATTCATCTCCTTACAGTTGTTTTGTTTTTAAAGAGACATGGCATAAGACTCCCACTACGCAACTCCCAACTTGCAGCTACGAAATTCACACGGTGCAATGGAGAATTTGTTGAAAATTAATATGCTCCACAAGTCTCAAACCATGCATGGACACATGGAAGTCAAGGACAAATACGAGTGATATTGATTTATATACACACACACACACACATATATGCGCTTCATGAAACATATCAAAACTTTAATGATAAAAAATTACATGTAAATACTTAGGGCCAATTCATACGAGTCTCGAGTCCTAAGTCCCAAGTCACTTGAGGTCCATCCATGCAATCTCAACCGTTCAGAGCATGGGAGTTAGGACTTCACACATGGTCCCAAGTCTTAAGTCCCAAGTATGGCATGGATGTTTACATGACAACACTTTTTTGGAGGTGAGGTTTGGGACTTGTGTTGATAGTTGGGTTGAGCAAGAACCTAGACCCAACTCTCAACGCAAGTCCCAGTTTTGCAAAACATCATCAAAATCCCAACTTTAACGAATGTAAAACCGGACCTTAATGGTTTCTCAAGGTTAAAAAAGTTGGGACTCGCCAAAGAGGTAAAATACCTTAAGTTGCATCATAGACAACCGTGATCAACATTAGGTTAACAAGCTCACATTCACGCTGGTACCTAGTTACGGGCGTTTCTTTTCTTTTCTTTTCTTTTCTTTTCTTGGGACTTGCTAAAATGAGTGAGACTCGGGGCCCCATGTGAACCAACCCTTAAAACACACCATAGTTCCAAATGATAATCCACACCACAACATCTAGTGTTGTCTAGTTCAACACTTTGAGTGTTGAAAGTTGATTTCCACTTTGCATCGAGCATGATCTTGACCAATGGGGATACAACATGTGGCCCTAGAAGATTATGGTTCGATACAACATAATTGACATGGAATGTGTGAGATACCATGAACCAAAATCATCAAATAATAAAGGTGACATAATAATGTGACTCGAGTGATCATGTCATAGGATATGCTACATAACAAAATACAATGTACACATGAGATTTTCCACATAGTATATTCTATCCCTTTTTCGAGGCTAAACTTTTGATGCTCACTTTCCGATAGTATGAAATCGTCCACTGCAGCTCCTCCTCTGCTTTTTTTATTAAATATTTTTGGAATCCAATAATTCATATGGGTGGTCCAATATGCCATCCGTGTAAAAGCATTTTATGTTGACATGGCGTAATTAGAAAATCCAGATCCACACTTAACTTAATCATTGATCTCTCATGCAGTCCAATGAAGTTCACAGTTTCAGTGCTTACCGTATGATTTTTTAGGATGTGTTGAAAATTTGCAAAGAATATTGTTGACAAAACAAATTGTTAAGAAATAGAGGACATTTAATAGAATGCTATACTTGTCAAAATAAGATTCCGATAAATATTAAATCTATTCGACTAAACTTTCATATGATTTGATCCGAGATGACCCTAAACTACTGGATGATGGTGGAGAGATACCCAAATCTCAAGGAAGAGGTTGGCAGTTCGATTCCCAGTTATGAAATCTCCTCTCTACTTGACATAAACTTGCCAGGTGGTCAACTGTCTCATGTGCTTTGGCGCTGGCATGTAAGCCTTCTGTCTCAATAAATAAATAAACTTTCATATGATTGTCCCGGGCTAAATCACATCTATGTTTGGCTAGGCCCCGCTCCTCCCACACCTCCTTCACTGCGCGGTCTTTCTGCCTGGAACTACGTGGGAACTCTTCCCTGTTGGGAACCAGTGTGACAATACCCGGTCACTTAAGCCATTAAGTTCCTTTGGCATGTGAAGGAACTAAATTGATTAATTTGGGAATAATGAAAGTGATGTGAATTTGAATAATTTGTAATTTTGACTAGGTATTGTCACATTGGTTCCCAACGAAGAAGAGTTCCCATGCAGGTGCGGGCATGAAGACCGGGCAGTGAAGGAAACGTGGGAGGGGCGGCGCTGAGCCGAACATAGATGTGATTTAGCCCGGGGCCATATGATTGTAGAGAATTTTGTTGTGAACACCTATCACATGTATTTTGTTTCTCAGCCCGCATTTTGAACCAAGTTGACTCCTTAGTTGTACACATGTGTCAATATGGGCTAGAGCTTTGTGGTGTCTATATAAACTTATCCATTGTGAAAGCAAAATGTAACGAGGGATTCTATAAATTATACTATTCTCTTTTGATTAATTAAAATTTTAAAAATGGCATCAAAGACCCCGAATCAATCTAGCAAGACCCGTTTGAAGTAAATAAACCCTCGACATGCATAATGATAGGAAATTGTCACATACAAGCGTATCCTTCATATCCAACATGAATTTTGAATGCCTTGTAGGTTTGTGACTGGCATTCATCTCAAATGATTTTGGATTAGATGGATCCAAGGCCCGTGAAGCTAGTTCCCATGTCACAATCTCCTTTAGAAGCAACCTTTGGATTGCCTACTATCCAAGGGTTTTTATGTTGATGAATGATATTTACACTTAGTTGCTATAATTTCCTCTCGCCAACATGTGGGGGGATTTGCTCTTACTAGAGTCCCTTCATTCGTCGTGGATGACTCTAAGACACCATGAACCCAAGCCATCTTTGAAACCATATACCATAGACCACATAAACTACAAACTTTCTATTATCCTCCTATAATAATTTGAGCTTGTTTGTGGAGGGGTTATTATGGACCACGATAATTATGTAGTCACGGTGGAAATAATGTGGGCCCGAGACCCTAGGAGTCCCACCGCGTTTTCATGCAAACATCCACCCAATACCTTTAGTATTAGTTCAAGGACAATATTAACATTAAAATAGTCACACACACCAATTTTCTAGAAAATTAATAAAAGTGACCCACACTAATTTTCATCTAGAGTTTTGACATGGGTTGAAATCAACATGACCCGAATCAATTCTCATTAATTGTGATGATGAAAATGGGTTCTGGAGAATTATTGTGACCCACACTAATAGGACAATTTGGTGTGTTGAACTTACATTAGTCCCAGGTCTTGTCCCTCGGATGGATGGATGGATGGATGGGGGCAAATTGTTGAATCTTTCCTGCCCCATCATGGTTCATGTAATGAGGTTGTTAGCAATTTGAGTGTTCTTGTTGTTTAAAGAGTAACATCACAAAATCAAACATGTTCCTCAAATTTTACACGAGGCAAACTTGGTATGTGGCCCTATTGTGAGCACTTCCAACTCTACAAACATTTTTGGGATTTATACCCAAAAATCGGGCAATTCAATCAACAACCGTTAATCGTGAAGATTGTCCTTTCAAGTTCTAGAAATGCAAACATTACAAGAGTTAAAAGGTGAGTTTGATTTCCTTCTAAAAGTAGGGGCATGAAGCCTAAGTTGCTCAACGTCCATTATGTCTTCTAAAGTATCGTCCTACCTCCGAGGTGGCTTTGATGGAAATTATATTCTTTCGTGAATCACCATATTTCATTAGTTTTGTTTATTGTGAAAACAATCAATTTAGCACGGAACATCTTATAAAAAACATCAATTTCAAGTGTGTCAATATTTATTTACGGAAATCGATTAAACGCTCGATTATTAGATTCAAAACCACCCAAGTAGGATGATGCTAGTGTGGGCTTGTGTTGTATGGCATGGGTTTGTAGTGTCTATGTCAACATGTCTATCGTGGATGAAGGGATTGTAGTGAAAATAAGTCCCTACAAAGTTCATTCATTCCAACTAGACCCCACCAAACTATTTCAGGGTTTCTGATGCCATCTTCGAGGTCAAATCACCTATAAGTAATATGTTTCATGGTATAAATAGTTTGAGGCGTTTTCACCTTCATAATGGATGAGAGTACGTAGACGTCACAAATCCCTATATATGTTGTACCGGCCCATTACAAATGTGCACATGAACTAATGTCCTGGCACTATCTATTGAACACACCGCAGTCAATGGCTGACCATTTAATAGGTTGAATGGCAATTATCAATGTGATTGCCATTAATTGTCTCTAAACTATATAGGTAGTAGACATGGAATCTACAACGATGTCTATATTTTGAGCAATCTAATTATAACACATGTTGTTATGATCTTTGTTCTTAAGAACATGCCTTTGTCGTACACCACTCACACATATGTCACACAACGCCCACACGCCTTAACTCTTGTAGGTCAAGAATGATTTTGTTTGTCCTGATAGTCACCTCTGCCCAACCATATCAACCTACACGTTTATGCTATACTATTAAATTTTTGGGCCATGTGGCCGACTAAAATTTTGTGTAAACAATGCTTACTTTACAAAAATGCCGTTTGTACGGTTACATCAACCATTAGAATTACATATTTTCTCGATCAAGTTGTTGGATTGGGATGAACTTGTAAATTATCAACGGCATTCCTCACAATGTTAGAATTGGCTCAAATATAGAATTATCTCTAAAAAGCATGAATATGCTTCGGATATGGTTAGGGAAGCCATCTTATGGCAAGTTTGTTATGCTAGTTGTAGCTTTATTCCGATAGTAAAGCTATGGTTGTGAACACATTTGTCACAATGCATGGAGTGACACTATCTATGCGGGTATGGCACACAAAATCCATACTATAAGGTTTGTTTTGTTTTTTTTGTTGCCACAAATTGAAAAATCCAATTGCAAGAAAGGAACCAAAACACAACCACCTCAGGAGAACTAACGTAACCCGAGGGGAATTCAAGAAATAATGCCCATCTGAGGTCTAACCTTCCAAGTGGCCACTAAGTTGCTCCGGGTCACAATAAGACCTTTGACCCCCCCAAAAGTTGAATCGAATTCGTTAAGAACATCTTGGTAAGCAATGTTTGGGGCCTTTTCCAAATATGAGAGAGTTCGTTGCCACTCAATCCTATCAGAATCCTGCAAGGCGTCCCAAATGACTTGACGTGTTTTCTCAATGGGCCATTGCACAACATTAAACACCAAATTATTCCGTTGGCACCACATATTTTAAGGTTTGACGAGTTTCGAAGTGTGAAAACTAGGTTGCTAGTGAGGTTTGTTAGTACTTAGTGTGCCGGCGAGGTGCTTTGTACCTGGACCTTCTCTCACTTACAATGGAAGTTATCCCCACCTTTTATAAGTTATGAAAGTTATTTGTTACCCAAGAACTCGATTGACTTGCATCCTTTTTTGGTTTAATACATTGCTTCAATTCTTTTACTCTCGGGGAGGTCACTTCCCCTAATATTTTGTAACCACGTGCGTTATCCGAGTATTTGTTTGGGGGCTATTTACCTAGTAATTATGATTTTAAGAGACCCTTTTAAGTAGAAAAAAACTACTTGGTCTTAATTTCTAGCACCCTATAGGTAATTCTAAATACAAATGTAGGCTAATTTTTGGCACGCTATAGTACTTATAAACTTAGGCATTTGCTCATATGGACATTAAAGGTTTTAGGGCAAGTGTTTGGTGTGGACATGCAATGTACATGAGCATATTTGAACCAAACTAGAAAGCAACATAAAAGACCGGCCTCAATGATGCAAATTCTCTGGTATTCCTTTGCTCTGTGTAGACTCCGCTCCGCTCTGTCCAATGAAGGCCAAAAGGTGCGAGACGAAGATGCGCACAACTGATCCCAACTCTGCATCACCAAGCGAATCCTTACAAAAAGGGCACACCCTAAACACAAGTGCGAGCAGCAAGCGTAGACACAAACCTTGTAGAGTACTATGAAACTTGCATAGTAAGAAAGTGAAAAATGGGAGCAAGCGGCACCACCACTCCTAGGCTTGAAACCGAAACCCTAAACCAATTTGAAAATGGATCAATAATTCTAGCCTACGGGCAAAATTTTCCCTCCTCTGCCCGTGATATGCTTTTAGTGATGATTTCATCACTATATTATACTAAAAATGTATTATTTTTCATATGTCTACTAGAAGGACTAGGGATTATACTTATCCTAATATTAAAAAAATCTCCCATGATTTTATTCACACTAATTTATATCTACTACTGGAAAAAATGATTGTTTTTCCAATACCCTATTTTACATATAATAACATTTCAAGCATTAATTGAAGGCTATGGTAGATCCAAGTCTTATATAAATTTTTCCTCCAATGAATAAAATAAACCCTATAGTTTAACTCACGTGGTTTACTACTTTTCACAAGGTGACCTCCCCGAGCTTTTACTCCACCATAAAAGAAAAGAAAAGGAAAGGAAATAAATACCTTGTTGTTTGGACTTGTGTTTTTGTGCTACACTGAATGTTGTATTTAATTTCACCAATTCTACTTGTCTCACTCAATACTAATTGTAAATCGTCTGTGTGGTGTCACCCATAGTAAATGTAAACGTAATATTATTTGCCATTCCTTGTAAACCATATTGGGCATTATAGAGTTACAATGTTGCAATTATTGTACATTACTAAGTGATTTTTTCATCCAGATATTAATAATTCATGGCAATAATTCATTACACAAGTGTTAGGATGCAGAATATACCAAACTTTGTAATGAAAGATGTAAGTTGGGATGACAATACATATAGACTTATTCATAAGAGGTCTCATTAGAAAAAACTATCACAACAACATAATATTCCATACAACACTAAATACAACATTTAGTGTAGTGTTGCTTGTTGGTGTCTCTACCTTCTCTATGGATGTGCCACACGTTCCATTTTGTGGAAACCAATTAGAACTAAAGTTGAAGGGTTTTTTTATTACATGGTAAGGGAGGTTTTGGGCCAAGGCTAGGCACCACCTCTTTGATTTGGCCCCCCACAACGCAACTATGATCAAGGTGAAGCGTCTCTCTCTCTCTCTCTCTAAAGAGGGTCTAGTGAAAACACAACTCCATATATTTGTAGTTATTTCATTTCAAGATGATTCCTCTAGGCTAATTCAAGACCTATAATGTTAATTACATGTATGAATTGACTAAAAGAAGAGAAACACAATCTATAATATAGTTGACTGGTTTTTCATCGTAATGTTGGTGGGAGCCCGAATCAAAGAGGTGAGTGTCTAGCCTGGAGAGAGAGGGAATTATCGTATACGAGCATACCTCTCATTCGTCCAACATTAAAAGCCCTAAAATAGTATGCACCTCAAACGTTGTTTCGACATCAATATTAGTAGATTTAACAACCTTGATTTAGGGCTGCTTCACACTACGGCCGAAGGTCGAGAGGCTGTCGATTTCCACCAATCAGATTGCACGAAACCAAGAATTCGGCCTCTCGACCCTTCACACGAGAGGCCAAAGTCCAAAGGCCGTCGCTCTCCAAAATGCCTACATGACAATACTTTTTGACCAAGGCAAAGGATTCTCGAAGGAAGTTTGGGTCGGACAGGAATGGAAACCCAAACTATGGCCGAGAGGCTGTCGATTTTTTCTCATAAAAAATTCGAAAACTGACAAGATCTAGGCTGTTAGATTGGAGGGGTTGTTTTGGGCAAGGATTAGAGTGGGATGCTCCAGACAAATGATATGGGTTTGGACTTTGGGCTTGGCCTTTGGAAGCTTCACACCAATGCCCGGCCGAATGCTCCGATTCCTATATTTCATTAGATATTGTATTTTCAGCCCATTCCTTTGGCCTCTCAACGAAGTTTGGTCATTCAATCCCACAACCTCTCGACGTGGACGGCCATAAGGTAGAAATACCCAAACCGGTTAACCACCCTCTACTCGTGCACTAGGCCGCCGTCATAACAACGAAGTGCCATTTCTAAAACCGATCATGGCGAGGCGGCAACTTCAATGCGTGCACACTTAGTGTAGCCAATGGGAGTCAAGTTTAATGTACTCATGAGTTAACCGGTTTAGGTGATGTTATGTATGGAAATGCGGATTACTGTGTTCGGTGTAGGGAGAATCTAGTGAACGAGCAGGGGGTTTGACAACTTTCCACTTTGAAAAATTGTAGATTTTTTTTAAAAAAATGGCAGAAAAACATGAAACAACTTGCATTCTTCATGAATCCTTCTCGTCTATCTTGGAAGTTATCTCATGATTGTAAGACCATATCTTCAATGCGAATCACCTCTACCCTAGTGTGAAGCGGCCCTTACTCTACTTGAGATTATGTAAGATGACTCGACAACAAACTTATAGGGGGTCAAGTTTTACATGTTGGATGGATGAGAAGTAGCCTCATATGTAACGATCTCTCTCTCTCTCTCTCTCTCTCGCGGGGTCTGGCCCTGGCCGAGGTGTTGCTTTTCATTGAGCATTGCAACAGGCGATAACTTAACATTGAAGCTTCTAACTGTAGGGTTAGGACAGGTAATGACAGTGTGTAGAAATTAGAAAAGGAGTGCGAATGATTAACTTAGCCAGCTGAGCAAAGGCTTTTTGTCGAACCCCAAAGCCTGACACAAGCCTCTCCATTCACACCAGCCTCGTTCTTTAATGGATCGTCACCCCCATGTAACTTTTTGTTCCTTTGTGATTTCCTCGTGGAATTCAATTTCGGGGTGCCGCGTTATGAATTGGATCCGCTGCATTCATGACTTGTCATAAGTTGCAGCACCGAATGTCCCGTGTGTGTCCTCCTCCTAAGTTACATTGCGTGATTGCCACCGAACGATTGCAAGATAATTAATGCGTGTCAATGATGTACACCTAATATGGGGCCACACTAAATCAAAGGAGCACGGTAGGGGCTAGACACTATCTCTTTTAGTTGGGCCCCCCAACAACACTGCCCAAGGTGAAAACACAATCAATCATCAGTCAATTATAATACCGTAGTTCTCTAACAGCTTGGGCACCATTCTGTCTAATACTTAATTAAAGTGTGAAAGTAAGTTAGGCAGCCCATAAAATAATATTTTAAAATCGGGCATATTCAAAAAGTAATTTGAAACGAGTTAGACATCCATCCAAGTCGTTTCTATGTTTCATGGATAGTTTTCCTAATTTCACCTATGGCAGCTACGATTAACCTAAACACTTCCCTTAATTACTTGTATGTCAAGGATTTGCTTGTCATGACTTGTGGAGCAAATTCATGCTTATGTTGTTCTTAGACCATGAGTGAGATTGATGCCGCGTGAAGACACTATTGAAGTTATTTGATGCTACTTTGTTGGATTCCGGTGATGCCACTTGCATTATTGTGATTTTGGGCACTCTTTGAATGTTATTTCTTTTTTGGGGGGGACACTCAACGAAATTATTTTCCCATGAATTTAGGCACCTTTAAAATTAATTGTTTTCTGCCCAAGTTGCTAGAGAGCTACGGTATAGTATGCATTTTTAATTTTTAAAGATCGATTGACTTGATAAATAGCATCAACACTCCCAAAAATTAGTCTAGAGAAACCCTCTCAAGGTAAATTATCCACAAATCCATGAGAGGCATGTTTTTACTAAACCATATTTACCTTCATATTGTTGGTGGGGACCCAATTTAAAGTGGTGGGTGTCTAGCCTTGGCCAAAAGAATAGGTTATGGAAGTGTCATTTTGGTTCTTTTTTTAGTCAAACACTTGTATTCGATTGATGTGTGATTAGGTGAGGATCAAAGAACAAACATCATAAAGACTTTGAACTACATCTTGCATTTTTTATTAGTTACTCCATGCTCAATAGTGAATAGAATTTGGAAGACCCCTGTTTTCTTCTAAGCCCCTTAATAGGTTTCATTTATAAACCATGGTTATATTATTGTGTTGGCCAAGGGTGGCTAACTTCATACCTTCATCTCACATAGACGACGTGGTTGGATCGATGTAGATTTTTTTGGACATGTACTTATGCTAGTTATTCATCAGTTAGTATGATTGAAGTTCTCAAATTCACTTTAGAATGGGGTTAGTCTAGGTTCTATATACCTTCTTACATACCTATGTTTCTATGTTAACCTAGTTCCAATTACATGGAGCCTCGCGTGTTACATCCTACATACATGGTCTCCACTAGGGGGTCAAATTAAATACCACAACAATCAACATGCCTCGGGAGCACACCCATGTTAATATACAACTATGCCAATTTTCAATGTCTTGTTATGTTGTGATCTTTGCAAGTATACATGCATATGATCCACACACCTTTTAGGTAGTGAATCGGACAAAAGTTTGTCATTTGTGACGTTATTTGTTAAAATGTTAGAATTGGTCTAAAGAAAGGCATATGAAATAAACCACCAATGACATGTTAGAGAGGGAGTTTGTATGTTTCTTGAATTTGTCACGGTGAGGTCTTTTTCCCTCCAAGCCTTGTGGAAACCGTATACATATTATTGGAAAACCCTTTATGAGCAGGGATACACCCTATATAGTACTAGGAATAAAAAAGACACAGTGAGAATGGATACATAGTTTTTTTTTGGGTGATGGTAGCCCGAGGTCCTCCTCACCCGTCCCTTTCAAAACGTCGACATCAATAAAGTGTCATAACATGTGCTCAATGACATCTAACCCACATTGCAACACAAATTTTACATTTACATTTGCATTTATACATGTTTTGGCACAAATGAAGAAAAATGCATTGGAGAATAGGAAACCAAGAACAACCCACTGATGCACATAAGATTTCATCCTCAAAACCCACATCGACAACAACACACCACTATGAAACAACCGTGTTCACCTAAGCACCTTCGCAGTCTCAACGACGTGGTGGTGACTAATTAACTACTAATTTCAACATTCCAAAAGCAACATCGGGTAAATGAAGTAATTAATTTCAAGATTCCATTCCTATCATCATCCGCACTAACCCACATAACATTATTCAAAACAATGTTTTGTGGGATTGACATTATTCTACAAAATATTCTCCACATTCAATCTGACTATGGGAAATACTGTTAGTCCCACATAACATTGTTATGGATATGAATAATGTTATGCAAAAGTCTCACGTTTTATGCACTCAAAAGAGTTTCCAAATAATGAAACAATTTCACAATAATTTTAACACGCCAAAGAAAGAAAGCAAGCCTAAAGGACACGGTCGATAGTTTGTGATTCTAGCAAGGAAACCAAAGTACACACACCCACCACCCAAAACTTACCGACTATCACCACCACGAGCAAGCGAGCAAGACGCAGGGTAATAATTGGAGTTTACCACATGGCTCCCCGAACCGGGTCGGGTGACCCGGCGAGTGGCCACAAAGGGCCGACCTCGCCCGGCCAATCGGAGACCCCTGGCCGGGCCGAGCCGGGCGGGGGCCACCCGTTCCAGCAAACGCCCCTGGCTATGGGAGCTCCCCTGTGTTTGTGTGAGGAGGAAGGCTGCAGAGAGAGCTGGGAAAGCAAGAATAATCGCTCTGGAATGGGAATGGGTCCAGATCCATGCTTCGCGGCCATTCTCGCAGGCTGTTGACCGAGAGGATTCGGACGAGTGTTGCCTGCGTCTCGTGATCTGGTCGCGTTTTGAGGTATTTTTGGCCCGGACCACTTCTATTCCGCTCCGTTCTATTGTGTTCTCTTCTGGGCCAGGGTAGAGAGGCCTCGTCCTGCGTGGAGAGCCACCAGAGTGCCGAGGGTTCCAGCTTCCGAGATCTGAATGCAGGGAGGCTGCTGCACGGGCTGTTTGTGTAGCCGGTGATTGGCCTTGAAATTAGGACGTGAGGTTTAGAAAGAGTGCACGCATTGGGGGGAGCGAGGTTTGGAGATCGAGGGGGAAGGGGCTGGCAATGTGTGTGTGATGACAGGAGCTCTTGCATTTCGAGGAGGAGCAGCTGTAGTGGTGGTGGTGGTGGTTGTGGAGGAGGGGATATTGCATCGACCGGGTTACATCATCACCATGGGGAAGAAAGCTGAGTAGGACAAATAGAAAGTAAAAGGATAGGAAAGAGAAGGGCAGGGAAGGGAAAAAAAGATCACCATGCTCGGTTTTGTGGCGAGGCCATCGTCACAACATGAGCTCGCGACGTAGGGCGGAGGTGGAGGTGGTGGAGGAGGAGGAGGAGGAGGAGAGGCGGGATATTGCGTTCTCTTTAAGTGTGTGTACTCTTCAATCTGGATCCAGGGGGATGTGATGGTTCTGTCATTGATGGTATCATCATCATCTGATTTGATATCGTTGCTATGTGGTGGTGAATGAGGGGAGCAATCAGCCAGGGTTTAGATTGAAAGGGGGTATTGGGGCAGAGATCTGGGAGACCGGGTAGTGAGGTCACGGCAATTAGGTGCAGATCCGGAATAAGGTAAGGTAAGGTAAGTGAGAATCAGGTATCATCATGATGTCGACGAGCAATGGGGTGGCGAACGGAGTTGTGCATCCGCATCCGGAACGGTGCATTTTGGTAACGGGAGGGGCAGGGTATATTGGCAGCCACACCACTCTGCAGCTGTTGCTGGATGGCTACAAGGTTGTGATAGTGGACAACTATGTTAATTCTTGCGTGGAAGCTGTCAATAGAGTGGCAGATCTTGCGGAGGACCAAGGCAAGAACCTCGTAGTTCATGAGGTAACCTCTAAAATCATAACAGGCCTCCCTTGTCTACCCTCCATTGACCGAATCTCATCAACACTGCATTCTGGCTCTCACCATATCATCAAAAGTCTATGGGACCAACGGTAATGTAGGAACAAAGCCTCTGTCAAAATCACAGCCACATTTCTTAACAAGGTTAACAGCCGTGGTTCCTTATCGAGCTGGAGGCGCTCAAAGCTCGAGAATGTTGTACTTGGGTTTGTTCTGAGCGCCGGATTGTGAGTTCGTGGAAACTGCGCATCGATGTGCATTTTCCATTTGACCGGTTTTTGGATTGTGTGCATGGGCAACATGCACATCACATGCTCGCTTGCTCTGTGAACTCACATCTTTCCAGTTTTCATCGCATTGTGTGATGATATTGAGCATGTCAGTACCGAAGCAAGAACTTAGTCACAAGTTGGTCAATTTGACGATCCATTCAGGTTTCAGGATTTCACATATCATTTGGAGATATTTTCGTTGGCTAGCGCCAACTACACAAAACAAAAATGTCGAAGAGCAATGGATAGATGTATAGGACTTATCTGTTGCATTGTTCAAAGGAGAGTTAATATTTTATCATACCTGTGAGAGCGACTTATTGGAAGTGGCAAACCTGAATTTTGTGATTTTTCTCGGAAGACATCCCCGACTGAAAAGGCATTACCCACACTTTTAACATTTTCTGTTCTGTGTTAGTCTGGCCATAAACAGTCTCCAAGGTTTTTTACCTTTTGCAAGTGTTAGAATATTAGACTAGAGGAGATTAAGGTATTCTAAGCGAGGCCATGAGTATACTTCTATCAAACTTGTGTGTCTCGTCCATCTCAGTAGGTAGAAGTGTGGTTTTTGTCCTAATAAACATATATGGGCTACTTCTGCATTACACCCAGCTTTGCATGAGAAACCATTATTAAGCCTCCCCTTTATCTCTCTGCATACTGTGGTCAAGACAAACTTTCATACGCAGTGGTTTGTGTCATTACGGTCTACCTTTGACTTTTAGAGCATTACAGTCTTACTGTTGTGCATCTTAAGGTTAAATGTTTTAGCAAGCTTACATCTGCACAAGGTTATGACTAAATTTGAAACCATGTTTGTGGTTTGTCACATCTTGGTCTATATATCCTAGTTGCAGCCATTTTGACATGATGTGATTTGGTGCCATTCTATGCTACAGGCAGATCTTTGTGACAAGGGTGCTCTTGAAGCAATTTTTGCATCACATAGGTATGTTGCCAAACTGTTTTCAGCACTATTTGAAATTCTGTGAGGGACATTCTTGGATTTCTCCTGTTCCTAGTCATCCTTTGCACTCCAGACAAATGCCAGAATGAAACCTGAGCTTTGGCTGGACTCATTTATTGAATCGTCATCCAAAATGTTTCTACACCACCCTTCACTTAGTTTCCACATCATGTCAAGCCTAGTGTGTGTTGACTAAAATACTGGAAAAATGCTTCTACAATGTATGCCGTTTGTAAAAGCATATATTATCTCACTATAGAGGTAGAAGTGGAAGGTGTACCAAATGAAAGTCCAGGATAAAATTTGGTTTGAATGTTTGTGTAGAGATGTCTTATGAAAGTTGCAATCCTACCTTGCAGATTTGATGCGGTAATCCACTTTGCTGGGTTGAAGGCAGTTGGGGAGAGTTGTGCCAAGCCTTTGCTCTACTATATCAACAATATTCTTGGCACTTTGAATCTTTTGGACATCATGAACGCAAACAATTGCAAGAAGGTCTAGGCACACAATTGTTCTCCTCCATTCGTCCATTTAGCACTGACTGTTCATACATGGTCTTCCACTTGCTTCTTTTGGTTTCTTCGCAGTTGTGCAATGATCTGTTGGAGTGACCAAAAGTGATGTTTGTTGCAGCTTGTATTCTCTTCATCGGCAACTGTCTATGGGCAACCAAAGACTGTTCCATGCACAGAAGATTTCCAACTGACAACTATGAATCCTTATGGGCGGACAAAAGTGAGTTCATATGCCATCTTTTGATTCTTGCCCTGTTCTGATCTTCTGCCTATACAAGAGGATTAATCTTTAGTTCCCCATAGGAGCAGACTAGCAAAATAGCTGACACCATCAGCATTTATTCTAAATTTAAAATTGTACATCAGTTGAACTTTGTGTTTTGGATGTCTTGCAGCTTCATGTGGAAGAGGTCATGCGTGACCTTCACAATGCAGACCCAGACTGGAGGTGCATCCTTTTGCGGTATTTCAACCCTGTAGGGGCACACCCCAGTGGCCGGATTGGAGAAGACCCACGGGGTGTCCCCAACAACTTGATGCCCTTTGTACAACAAGTAGCAGTTGGCAGAAGGAAGGAGCTCACAGTATTTGGTAGTGATTACAATACAAAGGATGGCACAGGGGTAAGTGATGAGATTCCTGTGAAATCTGAGTTACATTTTCCCTTCGAACCTGGACTTTGTGACTTGTACATCAGCCATCCATTTATAAAAGACTTCCTGTAATAATGTCAAAACAGAAGACTGCGTTCATTTGTTTTTCAGGGACTGATTACTTTGGTGGTCATGTTTCAGATCCGTGACTACATACATGTGCAGGACCTTGCCACTGGCCACAGTGCAGCCCTTCACAAGCTATTTACTACGCCTGATATAGGTGCAAATCTGGGAGTCCCTAGTTACTGGAATAATGTGTATGGTTCTCCGGGTTATTGTCTAAATAGTGTGGACTTTCTTTTATGTCAATATATACCGGAAGCAGCTCCAGCTTCTTTTGCTGTTGTAGTTGATGGTTGTCTTTTCTGACTGACCTAAAGAGTGTGAGTATTGGTCTGTGCAACTGTTCAGGGTGCAGTGCTTATAATCTGGGAACTGGGAAGGGGACCTCTGTGTTAGAAATTGTTGCTGCATTTGAGAAGGCAGCAGGATTGGTACATTCCTCCTCAATTGAACATTTTATGATTCTACTGTAAATGTTACTTTACAAAAATCTGCTCTCAACATGTGTGGACTACTCTAATTTCTGAATTTTTTGGTGTACCAGAAAATTCCTCTTCGAATGACAGATCGCCGTCCTGGAGACTGCAGTGAGGTGTATGCATCCACGGAGAAGGCACTGAGGGAGCTTGGTTGGAAGTAAGTATTCTCATTAGGAACTTAAACAGCTTGTGGATTGTTTACCAGATGGTCTGATTCTGGTACACTTTACTATTATTGTCCATTTACATTGAGTTGGAGATAGTGTTGTAGCTTTCTAATGAAGTTTTCACTGGTTCTTTTATATAGTGTGGGCTGCACTACTTTGAATACCCCTCACTATGTGGAAGTACTTCTAATGGTGTGGTTCTCACTAATTACAATTTAGGAAAATGCTCTTGAGCACAACAATTGTTCTGATTGCAGCAGGGATTCTCACAGTGATTAAAGTCCATGTTTTGGTAAAGCAATTCTGGTAATGGCATAAAGCTTCTTTGACATGACATGCACATGAATTAAATGAATTTACAAATAGGACAAGCCAGAGATTTTTATATCCACATTATTTCGAAATCCATACTAAAGAATATGGTGTACATAGCAATGGTGTCAATGGGTGAATTTGAATCTGTAAACTTGTGAAATTGGTGGCTGGTTCTTTTTGTATTCACCGAATGTGGAGACTGCACATTTTGTGGATGTTCCTGTTTGAATATGCTGACAAACAAAACTATGTCTTCATTTTGAGTTTCATTTCAATGTCTGGTTGTTTACATTAATTGTTGTAAGCACATGAATTCTTACTCACTAGATTTAAAGCACTGGTCATACCTGCCAAATTGGTCTATTCTTTTTTTCTTCATAAAAATTACAGAGTACAGGCTGATTTTTCAGAATTTTCTTTCCTTTGGGATAAGGAAATCCTAGTAACAAGCTGCAATGGGTTATTGTACAGAATAGATTCATGGCACTACCTTCAATTCATAAATGTATTTACAATGATCCGCATTCAGATGACAATTGATGTGGTTATTTTATTATTCCCTACTCGTTTAGCTAACCAAATTAATTTGCAATTATTGGTGCAGAGCTCAAAACGGAATTGATGAAATGTGCCGAGATCAATGGAAATGGGCCAGCAATAACCCATGTGGGTACCGATCTAGCAAGACAGAATCCCCTGAACCTGTGGCCAACGGAACTCATGAACCTGTAATCAACAAAGGGATAGACACATGATCTTGGCATATGTACTCTTCACGGTGTAGTCTATTTAATCTTCATTTTACCATGGTCGTACGAACCTCATTCAATATACGTAGGCTTTGGTGACAACAAGAGTGTAGCTAGAAAAGGTATATGGTTAACCAATTCTTCTCTTGAGCAAGCCTCAATCCATATTACTTACCATTCTTCTGAGCATTCCCAGATCTAAGGGGCCAGATTTATGTGACTTGGTACATTTAGTTACCTTTCACTTTGGATGCTTTAGGTTAGATCCTTTAAGACAATTAGGTATCAAGCTAGAATGATTCAGCCTACTCCTATTGAGTCCTGTACTTCATTGGAGCTTGGGGAACCAGAGGAATACATTTTTCGCGAAGTCATTCATTATTTGATGTACAGGATAATTCTTTGGACTTGGTGGGCACTTGTTAGTTTGCTTGCCAGGAACACCCTTTAGCAATAAATCTGAAGAAAATCTGCAACTCTGGAGATTTACTTGGGGGCCATTCAATACAACAGAAGCAGTAAGCTGGTTCATACTACCAGCAGGATGTCGTTGACAATGGTCTCTTTCCACCATTTTGCAAGATGACTATTTTAGTTTGTATATTCCTGGCATTGATGCTCCATGAACTCCACATCATATATGTTGTCTACAGGTCCTCCCCACTGCCTTTGTCCATATTGTAGGTGATTTTGTATTGTCTGAAATTCACTACACATGAAAAAGAATTCTACCTATTCATATAACTTGCTCCTATCCATGTCGCCAACGACACAGATTACCAAAATATAGAATAATGAACTCTACCTATTTGGCTTGTAGCACTCTGAGTAAACATGCCTATTTTTATGGATAATTGTTTCTATCACAGTAGAAACTCTACAAGGATGGCCACGCCTCCTCTTTGGTCACGAATGTTCCAACCAGCATTGAAATGGGGACACTAGAAGTGAAGAAATAAACGATCTCATATTGGTTGTGCTTGCATGTGATCCATGGTGAGGAAGTGCCACTTGCAGGTTAACTTTAAGTGACATGTTGGTTTAGATAACTAGCAAGAAAGTGGATGACAAGCCATGGGACCTGCAGCGTACTCAAGTACTCGAGCTGGTTATTAGTCATAGCCGATTAGCTCATAGATGAAATGTGAGAATTATGGGTATTGCGCCTCCATGGATGCAAATATGTGACGAATTTTGATACCCCTTCTGCTCTTGGATGAGCAATTGATTAGCAAGTAGGAAAATTGACTCTCAAGGAAGGTTTTTCATCACAGCACCTGAGTCTTAGATGCTTGAGAATTGAAGGCGGCTGCCAAATAGGTCGGTCAATGGCAACACTCAGATACTTGGGAAATTGAGTGTGGTTGGTTGTGTGCACAAATATAAGAGTGCAACCTTCTTTAACAAGAGGATTTCTTCCTTCGCACTGACTGGAGCCATGTGGCCAAGGAATACCTACACTTTTGTCATGACGTGGATCTTTTGCTAAATCTTTTTGGCACAGAAGACAGGCACTTTGTGCTGATGAATCAAGTTTTGATAGGGGATCTCAAAAAACATGAATCCATTGCTTCTGTGCAGCAGAGGGTTCCCCATTTGCAAATCACACGAAATTGTGTTCTTGGGTAAGTAGTAGATCTTCTCAAGAGCTGGTTACAAATCATGATCCACAATTCTTGAGTCATTGCATGCTGATAAGGGAACGCGAATAACATGAATGTATGATTCTGTGAAAGAGGTTATCCATGTGCAATTCACACAAAATTGTATTCTTGGGTAGGCTAGATCTTTTCAAGGGCTGCTTGCAAATAATGACCCGCACTCCTTGAGTAATCTTTCATGGTGAAATGTAATGAACAGAACCAAACTGCAATTTCTTCAGTACTTACATAAAAAGCCATCGGTATATCTTGCAAGAGCGGGTAGTACATACAGACTCTTGGGCAGGCAACCAGAAGTGGGAAAGCAACCAATGAAATTGCAAAAAGATATGATACCTTTGTTTGTGTCAAAATTTGTGTTTGCATCAAGCTCATATTAAAAAGTACATGGATGCGGGAGACGCCATTGTCTCCCTGCATCATCTTCACAGATTCCGCTTTTGTACACTACTACATAGCATCAATCGATGTTTCCTTGTAGAACTCTCACTTGTTTAATTTGAAGAAGATGATGGCATCATTCTATCCCGCAAATTCATCATCACCTGCCATTCTAGAGAGGTCCTCCTCCGATCCCATTCGTTCGTCACCCTCGCTGCAAGAAGATTCTCAATATATGGCCATGGCGAAGGCACTCACTCGAGCACCTATTTCCTATACAATCAAGTGTATCTACACTATCTATGTATAATTTTCTTCTCTTCGAAACGCACCGGCATACATTAAATGCCTCAGTTCGCTGCAGGGATGCACAATTAGGGTTTCCTCGTTGGTCGCTTCCCTTCCTCAGATCAATCTGAAAGTGTTGTAGCAATTGAAGCACACATGCAGTCAGACAGAGCATCATCATTCCAACGTGCAATTCCGCCTGCTTAGGGTATCATCAGGAATCTAGATTGGACAGATTGTCGGATGATTGTCTCTTGGCATGACCAAATCTCCATTGCAAAACCCTAGGACTGTCTCCTTGAAGGCTCTCCTTGAAGCCGAAGTGAGTAGTCTCTTTCTTCCCTCCCGAACTCCAGACTGCTCATTTGGTGGAGGACTCACTCCGCTCGAGGAATGATACAAATGATGATGTTTGTTTCAAAGGCATCATTCTTCTCATCAACTAGCCAGCGACTGCATGAATCTTAGGCAACGGTGCGGAATGAAGCCTTGGAGTCTCTCGCCCACTATCAACACTCCGACCAGTTTCCAAACCATCGTCCTTTCGTCCTCTCGGCGACCGGTGGTGCACTCCACCATACCGAACACTCAAAAGGATGGAAACCAAGGTTTGGTCATCCGCAGACACTCCACAGCTTGTGCAAAACGCATGCGAATGGAAAGTGCTCACAGCCCATTGCATTCCCTTCCCACACTTGCACGCACACCCTTGTCTCCCTTGGAAGAGTTTAAGCGAACATGTGGAGTCACATCCAACATTCCACTTCGTCTGCAACGCCTTGTGTTCCCCGGAATAATACATAGCCGCCGCCATGTACATCTCCGCAATAAACCTGGATGGGGTAGAGGGAGATGGCGGGCTACCACAAGATGTGCAAAATGCATGGCGGTAGTGGAAGCTCAAAGCCCAGCATGTATGTTGATCTTTGGGAGTGCATGCACATCGATGTTTGTCGTCTTCCACCTTCCCTAACCTTGATACCAAAACCAACATGTTGCTCACCCGCAGCTCCTCTGGTAAGTCCACAAGATCGACTTGCTCTAAGAATTGCCTTGTAGGTGAGGATCCATTGCTGCTGGTGATGGTTTGCGCATGGTGATGATGGCTGGGGGATTGGTGTGGATGCGGGGGAGATGATGAGGGCTTGGAGACTTCGATGCCGTAGAGTGTTAGCTCCCTTTTAAGACGAAACATCTCAGGGTCAGACATCTTCGGTAGAGCTTCGAAGCTGTTGTATCTTAGGAGGGTAAGCATCTGTTGAAACACAGATTCATCGCAGTCCACAGCAATGGGGCTCCAAGGATTGGTTCCTTCGAGTGCCCGCTTCTCGATGAGGTTCGAGAAGTATGTTGATCCTCGCAAGCTCTCCACTGTGAGTGTATATGGAACCCTGCTCCTGCCTACGAGAATCGTCACGTCACCTGCATGATTCTTCATGCCTCCTCCATTGCTCTCCCTTCTGAAACTCTTGTGATGTTGTTGTTGTTGTTGTTGCTGCTGTTGCTGTTGCTGTTGATGTTGATGATGTTGACGATGTTGTTGTTGATGTGGTGGGGATGGGGAAGGCTCAGGGATCACCATATACTTGTCTTGGTTGCTCCATGTGCGTCTCTCGTATCGTTGGTCTTCCCGTGTTGGTGATGCGTGCTTGTATAGAATGGATTGAATGTCCATCCCCATCACTGCTGCCCCTGCGGTATCTACTTGCCTATCCCACGGTGTCATCCTCAACCATTCCCCGATCACTCTGTTGGAGGTCTCTCTACTCTCTTTCTCTCTCTTCCTCGCTTCAGAATCCCAACGAAAATGATGCACTCACAGATTCCTTCCTTCCTTCTTCCTTCTGCAATTTCCCCCTGTTACCACGCTGAGATGATTCCTGAATTGGAAGCTCCGGTTGCTCTGCTCTGCTCTTCTCTTCTCCACCCAAGGGTTTCAATGCCAGCAAGAATCTACACCTGGGATTATCTGTCTATGTGCGTGCGTGCGTGTGTGTATGGCCCTGTGCGTCTGTGGAGGGTAATGAAGAGCATGAAATGTATCTAACAACAGCGCTCCACAATGCAGAAAGTCTCTCTTTTATCCCCCACAAAAAAGAAGTGCATAGGAGTGATGATGTATGCGGTGATTAAAACAAATATGAAGTTGATGCCTGACTCCACAAGTCTGGCTGTCTTGTCCCTTGGTCTCCACCTACAGCTGAACCTCCTCCACAACCTTTTCACAAGAGGTAGGTACACCAACCAACCAAATCTCTATAAATATCTGTCTATCCGCACTTAAGAAGATGAAATGCACGATCGATCGTTGGAGCGAAGTCTACGATGTCAAGTGGCCCAAAAACAACCCCCTCCAACCTCCAAACTCCAAACTCTCCAAGGCCGAGGTGGATGCAGATGTAGTAGAAAAATGCTGCGCAATTCAGAACCTTGTGAATGAACTCGGATTGTTTGCTTGTTGGTCCGAGGAAGAGGAGTTTGAGTGAGTAGTGATATTGGGTAGCTTAGAATTGCCTCAAAACAGTGCAAATTGTGGAAGAGGAAAGAACAACAACAACAACAACAACAACAACAAAGGGTTGATGAATGTGTGTGAGGAATGGATATGAATGCTCCAGGATGCTTGAAGCTGCCTACTAAAGACTTTGTGGGTGTAGTAGCAGAGATGAGGAAGGTGGAGATTTAGCATTGAATAGCAAGGGAGGGGCGGGGGAGAGGATTATAAGGAAAGGCAACGTGAATGTGGGAGAGGGTGGATGATGGGAGGGGAGGGGCTTGCAATAAACGAGTACTGTGTGCGTAGTGTGCTCTTGCGAGCGAAGCCGCCCCGGCCCGGGCCGTCCTCGCTGGCCCGGGCCCGTTTCTGCCCCCCCCCCGGGGCCCACCTGCCCCTTTTTGCCCCCCCCTCCCCTCCCCTTGGCCACGTGGTCTTTTCGCCCCCACCCCAACCCCGAACCCGTGAATGCTCCTGTGGAAGTTTCCAGGTTTTGGGCCGGGTACCGCCAGATCTCCCTGCCCGCCTCGCCTCCCATTCTCATGGAGGGTAAAAAGCGGAAAGTAATAAGTGAAAAATGCCAGGCTGTGAGAGAGAAGCCTCGAGTCTGTTCCGATGATCATCCACGCAGCCGCGGTAAAAATGATCTGGTAAAAAAAGGTGTGAGGGGCCACACTTATTGTGTGAGTGGCAAGCATAGCACCACACGGTTTTTTACAGTTGGGTTTTTTATGTTTTTTTAAAAAATAAATCCAATTATTTGAGGTTCAGCAAAATCCGATTTTATTCGGTTTTATTGCAAATAAGTTGAGATTATAGGGCAAAGGACGAATACATGTGGCAGCAGTTGGAATAAAACCATGGTTTAGGGCACAGTCCGGGGAGTTCTATAAAAAAATCGGTACATTTCCGACCTTTTACAAAGACGTTCGGATTTTTATTTTTTTACTCGGAAACTACCTAAATCCAATTTTTATTCTCGGTTAAATTCCGAGATTTATCTTTACCATTCGGTAATTTTCCGACTTTAGAAATTTCACTTCGGTATGTTTCCGAAGTTTTGTATTATAAGTCGGATTTTTTTTTTTTGAAAATTATAGAAGAAAATTGGTGTTACAATATGCTTTTAAGGGGGTGAATTTGTGTTTATAGAAATTCCAAGTATCCTTGGAAGGATTTGAACCTTGCCAAGCCCCCACCGACTTGGGGCCAAGGATTTACAGTGCAGAGTTAGTGCATATTTACAATGCAGATTTACAGTGTAGAGTTAGTGCATACATACAGTGCAGATTTATAGTGCAAAGTTAGTGCAGATTTACAGTGCAAAGTTAGTGCGAGCTCCGAGCCTCCGACGCCAAGACTTCACTGGACCTCCTTCAATCGTCTCTCAATCGCGCTTCGATACATCCCAGAACATACACAAATTGTGTTTATTTACGAAACAAGAACTACAAACTCTGCAAGGCTGGCACCACACCACTCCTGCCTCAATCGCTTGCGATTAGCATTTCAATAGGCTCAAAACCTCAAGAAACAGTGCAAACAATAGGAAATCAAAATGCATGCACGAAGATAGAGGGATTGTGCAGAGAGCAGATGCGGGAGAGGTTTGGGACCTGTTCTCTCTCATGGAGAAACAGAAACAAATTGTGCTCATCAGTGAAACAAGAACCACAAACTCTGTAAGGCTGGCACCACACAACTCCTGCCTCAATGAACTCCTATGAATCGCCTCTCCAAAGTCTCAGGAACTTCAAGAAACACTACAAATTATTCTCATCGCCAAAGTGAAAATGCACGATATCGAAATGCACGCACGAAGACACAAAGATTGCACAGAGATCAGATGTTGGAGAGAGAGGCTTGCGACCGATTCTCTCTCAAGGTGAGAGGCGAGAGGGGAGAGAAGCGTGGCCACCGAGTGCTACCAACACTCCGAGGAAGGATGCCAAAAACAAAAATGAAACTAAAACTAACGGGCGCCGGTGGAAGCGGAAGAGCAGTAGCGAAAGAGGGAAAACCCCAATAGAGGATTGAGACACTTTGCACAAGGGACTCAAACTCCTTATATTCGTGAGAGAGGGTCCCTAGGTGTTTAGAGCCTCAAAACCCTAATTGGCCCAGTGAACGGAACTAGCCCTAAATTAATTAGCCTCCATGGTTTTTGACCTTATGAGTCATGACTCTAGTATTACCCTAGTAAAAATTTCCGCCCTATCCCTAGTCCCTTCGGCTACTTGCCTAAAATTTAGAAATTGGCTCGGTAAATATCCCAAACTTTGATGCCTCAACCGGCCATATTGCCGATCTTTTTTCATTTGAACCGGTTGATTTCCGACCTTGACAAATTTACATCGGTACCTCGGCCGAATCATTGCGAACTCATTCGGAAATCTCCAAAAAATTTCGGCTAGCTCGTAACTAAACCTCGGTACTCCCCGTACATTGGTTTAGGGTTTAGGCTCGCAGAATTCGAGTTTTTTTGCATTAGAACCAAAACCCCAATGCATCGGCCGGAAATAGTTGGGTTTTTTTTCCACCCTTGATGATAACTGCCAGCTGGAATACATATGGTGGTAACTAAAATGAAACCATGGTTTTATTTGTAGAAATCGGATTTTTTTGTATTAAAACCAAAAAACCAATGCATCGACCGGAAAAAAGTTGGGTTTGGTCCACCCTTGGTGAGTGGGGACCTCCTCAATGTCACATGCCAGGTTGGTTGGCACCCCGAAGTGGGGTTAAATAAGTTAACTATTACGAAAACCGCTCTTCGTTCTCATTACAACATTAACTTACTAGAAAAGAGTGTGCACATGGGCATCAATTGATTACGATGCGCCATGGGGTGGGGAGTTTGTTAAGCGTTATGCCCCCCTTTTTGTTATTCGGGGTGTCCTTACAAAATTAATTGTACTCAGTCTGGATGTTGTTCACAACATGCCTTTCAAAATCGACAGCTAGCTTGACCTTGGTTTGTCTTACCGGAATTGCAATAAGTCTATTAAGTTTAATATGTTGTCCATATGTCGTCTCCTTGTCAAGGGTCCCATGTGGAATTTGGCAGTTGGTGGTTGTCATCATTGCGAATACCCCACATAATTTATGGAGGTTGTCAACCCCTCATTTTCCACTTCCCTTTTAGAAAGGGAGCAAAAGTGAGAGTTTGAGTAATGTTATGGGGCTGGACCAGCAAATTCTCTTGCTACTGTCATTTTTTTAAAGATTTAACATGGGTACGATGGCATGTTCGTCTCTCCATTTGATCAAAATTGCTCATTGTTCATTGATTATATCATGAAGGTGCCTCATTGGAGGCCTTGAACAAGTAAATGTTCTCATATTTGCCCAACCACAAATTGGGTCAAATGTGGGCTTGGTGTGTATTCAATTCCATACTCATGACACCATGGTTGTTGGTTGAGTCTCAATCTGCAAACCCATACTAATTCTCCAACTCAACCGCAGGGGGGGGGGTAAATTCCCATGTAATTTAAGGGGTCACATGCAATAATGGGGCATTTTAAGGGGGGGTGAAGTAAAACGCATATATCATGGGATATTCCATGTATTTGATGAATATTCTTGGATTATATCTACTATATTCTTAAACAGTTGTGTCAATATGAAGGCAACTTGAGTGGTTATGGTTTAATTTTATGCCCAATTTCAACCAAAACTACAAAATACTAATTCATTTCCACATAAGGTGTAGTTGTAGTTGAAGAGTGGATTTCACCTTAGTTGTTGTTTGTCCTATTAGTGCAATCCATGCCACTTGAAAACAACCAATTTATGGATCCTAGTGGAGAGTTTGTCTAAGAGGAATTGTATCCCATGATTTATCTCCCATGCTTTGGACTTCATGAGCTATCTTGATTCCACACAATAAATATAAACTAAGTAATTTCATTTTATTCATTAAAAGAAACTACAACTACTCCCAATTACATTAGTATGTTGATTGTCATTGAGTTTTGACTCCACATAAGGTAGAAATACCATAAACCGTGAACTGCCCTCTACCAATGCAGTAGACTTCCGTCATAATAGTGAAGTGCCATTTCTAAAATCGACAATTACGAGGTTGGCAGCTTGATATGTGTGTACAGTCAGTTTAGCCAAATTTAGTCATGTTTGACTACCATCAATCACAATTCAATGTACTCATGAGTTAACTGGTTTAGGTGATGTTTTGTGTGGAAATGCGCAGTACCGTGTTCGGTTTAGGGAGAATCTAGTGAACGAGTAGGGGGTTTGACAAACTTTCCACTTTGAAAAATTGTAGAATTTTTCTTACATGGAATCAAAATATGAAACAACTTGCATTCTTCATGAATCCTTCTCTTCTATCTTGGAATTTTTTCTCATGATTTTAAGACCATATCTTCAATGCGAATCACCTTATTTTCACGGTTTATGGTATTTCTACCTTATTCTTTTGCAAACTTGTACTCCTCGGGGAGATACGTGATGCCCATAATATTATGTGTGGCCCACTACCACTTTGGAGTTCACCGCCTTCTACTTCACCTTTAAATGGGAGATACCTATGGATATTTTCTCAACACATCCCTTGACTTATTGGCCCTCCATGAGAATGGGAGGCACGTTGTTTGATGAATATAATTAGCTTAACGTACAATGCCTTCAAATTCAACCCCTTAAAAGTCTCACAATGATAAGTGGTTTTGATATCATGGCAATGGGAGTACAATTATGTCACACCATTTGTGAAAATAGATGGGATATGTAACATTTTTCTAGTAATTACATAATTAGTATTAAAAATAGTAAGGGATATTGCCATGTTAAAAAAGCTTTGAGCCATTTGAGGTTAACCAAGGCATGTACAACTAGGGAATCTAAATGGATCATGCCATCGATTCAAACTTCTCATTAACTTCAATATAGAAATGCTCAATTCCATGCTAGGCCTACACTCTCAAAACGGGACCTTTAACATCGGCATATTAGAATCTTGTCTAGATGTTTAATGGGTCATCTTTTGTGTCTTATGAAGAGCTCCTTGTGCGGGTTTAGCTCTCGAGAGTTTCAGAAAGACCTTCATGTACTTAAACGCTTAGCTTTTGAGAGACTTTGCATGGAATTCCCTATGCACAAAAACATATATTTTGGATTGCATGCATTTATTTTCAGTTGATTGTGTAAACAATGACCATGTTTAACTGAACTCATTGTCAAGTGCACTTTTTAAACATGTTGAATATCTAGATTTGATTGGAGATTTAAGTTCAAATACACCTAATGAATATGTTCATACATACAAACGCATATTTAGTATATTGATTACCAATATTACATATGAGATTTTTTTTTCTCATTTCATCCATGACAGAAGGCATTGTATCAAATAGAGTTTTAACTCATAAACATGTATACATACTTGATTTTGAGTATTAGCGAGGGCTCGTACAACATCATAATCATGTATACATGTCGTCGATTTGGCATGTTTCCATGTAGTCCACTCATCCACCATTCGTTGGGGATCATTGTCCACCAAAAGTTAGTGTCAAAGTTGGCATGAAGTCGTAGCCAAGAGAACAACTCGACGAGCTATATATGTAGGTGAAGAGACGTCCTTTGTGTGAACTTGGAAAAGGCGACTTAGATTTCAAGCCTTTGGTACAATTTATTCTCTTAAGTGATCCCCACTTTCTCGGATCGCTTGTGGGAGCTTGAGCAAACCCTTGTTTACTTCCCCATTGGGAATCTCGGTGTGATATAGGTAGCTACTCTCCTCTAAAATAAACGAATCCCATTTAACACTCCCTTTATGTTAGTGGTCAATTTATCACACGCGGTCATGCCCTAAATGATCCTATTTCCTTTGTTCTTGACGATGCTACACCAAAATTGGGTCCTCACTCCAAGATTATGGGTCACTTGGTAACACTTGGAACATGAATGAAAATTTGTTACATATGTATCACTTGCACATCATTTTGGTAGTCTCACCATCCACTAAATGTCAGATTTAAAGAATGATAGTGAATCCTTATAACCAACTTGGAATACATTGAGGTTAGGGGTGAACTATATGTCACCATATATGGATACATGTATGAAGATGTGTATTTTTGATATACAATACACTCAAAATGCACTCAAATACATGTTTGAACTACATCAAACAAAAATAGAATTGCATTTATTTAAAAACTGAATATACATTTCATTTAATATATTTTAAAATGAGCAATCTTATGTTGGAGGATTTTGAAGTAATTTTTTTGGTCATATAACTAGGATTTAAGTAATATTGGATTTATACATGAATTTTGGACAATTCCAATCACTAGTATCACGTACGTTAGATCGCAAAACTACACAAGTGCAGTGGTTGGCGAACATGGAATACAAACATTCAAAGTTGTGGTTGTTGCTTTTGTTGTTGTTGTGTGATGTTTTTGTCCCTTATTACTTTTGGACAAGTGGTTTGTCCAATTTTACTTACATGTCAGTTATATAATACAACATACACAAAATACACATGGAATATATGTTTGTGATACATGTGTCCACCAGCCATGAGCGACCAAAAATTTGTGAAGGTCCTATATAAATTCATCTATTAGGAAGGTAAAAATACATCAAAGATGGATTTTTTTGGATTTTAAAATTCTAGAATTGACATCAAAAACCTTGAATTATCCTACTGCAGTCCCATTGAAATGATTTGACCCCCAACCTCATAGGGGTTTTGTTATACATGTGACCCCTTCATCTACGACGTGTGACTTTACATATACACGACAAAGCCCAAGCCACAACTTGCATGAAGTCATGAACCCCACCACCATGCGCTAAAATTTGGCGTTCACATCGCCTTTTGGACTCCATTTGCCTCACCTTTGTGGCACAATTGCAACATTGGGGTGACGTAGATGAGCCTTAAATGGTTACTATTTCTGACTAGCCCATTTCT
Source organism: Polytrichum formosum (assembly GCA_964035585.1). Classification (NCBI taxonomy): domain Eukaryota; kingdom Viridiplantae; phylum Streptophyta; class Polytrichopsida; order Polytrichales; family Polytrichaceae; genus Polytrichum; species Polytrichum formosum. The sequence goes on along the minus strand of OZ037939.1, from coordinate 20,647,719 downwards.
CCTTGGGTATGAAACACGCGATTAGAACAAGATGGTTAGCTGATCCAAATCAAGGTTGTAGCCGCTTTCCTCATAATTCATGGAGCTCATATGAATATCTTCTTCATCAACAAAGTGAAAATCCTTCTCTTCATTGAATGGTCATATACATCCCCCCCTGCCCCCCTCCCCAATTATATTAACTATTGACCCTAGAATGGTCATCATATTTTGAGCATGCATTCCAAATTAATTCAAACAAATCTCTTTTTGATCATATCCGCTTTTAGAGCCACACGAAAACCATATAAGACTCAAATACATGTGTGTCCTAATAGGAAAAGTAACCGAATAAGGGTCATGTACCTTGTATCTTAGCTTGGGTAGAAAGTCACAACATGAACCCCAAAAGGTTCATGTGCTATTTCATGTGCCTAAGTGGCGGCCACGTCATGCATGCCATCTCAGATTTTCTTACGATTCGGCTGCATGTCCTGCCTTTGGGAAACAACCTTTCTGGTACATTTTTGGACTTACGGATATCCCCCCATCTTTCCCTTGCATGCTTTTAGACCATTTTCCATGAGTGGGTGATATAGGTAAAGTGGAAGCTTACACGATCGCAACGGCAAATACTCGATAATAATAATAATAATAATATTATTATTATTATTATTATTATTATTTTGTATGGTGCATGACTCGCCCTGATGCAATGAAACATTCGCGTTTTCCCTGTATATCATGGCAAGGAATGCATGTGTCAAACTTTGTAGTGACTCATCATGCCTCCTATCCTACGTACCGTTATTCAGTTGCTATCAACTGTTCCATTCTAATAGTATTGGTACATTGTTTTACCCGAGTTTTTCAACCTGAATATGCTAGTGTAGTGCTCTGTTGACAAAATAAGCAAAGTGTGATTCCGAATGGTATCTTGGTTATTCCAGCCCCATCCACTGTACAAAGTCAATTGCATGATGTTATATGTATGAAAAGAGGGGAGGAAAAAAGTATAGTAAAGGTGAGAAATATCAACATGAAATTCTTGTACGAAGAGGACTAAGTGGCCACATTGGGCCCACACAATTTAGTGCCTATTGAATCAAGTTTTAATAGGGAACCTAACAAATTAGGTGGCAATAGGAATCACTCCAGTTGGAAATTTCCAAACAAACACAAATATGACTATAACTTCAAAGGAACTGGCACTAGCAACGTATGAGTCCTAGGGCAATCGCCCTATGTCGGTGAAGGAAAGATGCACATCTACTACTATGGTGGATTTGCATTTTTTGGATGACGTAGAACAAGTTTCTAATGATGCATGTTGATTGCCCATGACTCATATTGTTTGTAGTGTGGGAGTTTGGGACTTGACGGTATAACTCATATACATGCATATACACACACACACCAATGTCTAGGGAAGATTTTGGGCATAACTGGTTGAGATCCTAGTGTTCCCAAGTCTAGCTAGTTACATGGTGACATCTTTTGGCTTTTTCTCGTTGATTTGAGGTATATTCTCTAAATTCCTCTAAAATGATGGGTTATTCTCCTGAAGTCTTGATTTGCAATTGGTTATTTCTCAAATTTAACCGGTTCATCTCAGGTACTAAGGCCTTAAAGTAACACCTTCCCTTTGGTGACACCTATTTTTAATCCTTAAGCCATCAACATGTGAGTGCAACGGTTCCATCAATTAAGTTATTGTTAAAAGTGAGTGTTCATATGTGGCATAAAGTATAGAATAGCACTAATTTGGCCATTCATAATAGCCGTGTAAGAAGGATGCAAGAATGCTTCTAGAAGAGCACCAACTTTGCCCAATCACAATAGCTAATAGGGAATCTATCTGTTCAACAAGACGGTGTAAGAAGTGATCCACAAAAGGGGGACAATACCTTTATTTAATAGAGGATCCTCACTTGCAATAAGGTTGATTTTGTGGTGATTCCCACTAAACAATCCAACATCAATAGACACCCCTAGTTGAGAATAAAGGGCTCTTTCCTTAAGACGACTTTGAGAATTTTGTAGGTTGCATATGAATTTATTATTTCTTGAAATGTTTTTGTAAACTTTGTATAGATTTGCTAATCTATGGATCTTTTTGGAAAAGTTTCCAAGCTACTTAACCTTCTTGAAATAGCAAAAGTTTCTTAAATTGTCGCTTTAAGGCCTCAATACCATATAATTAGTGGTTTGTTCTCCCCGTTCATTGATATAAGGTAGAGGGTGCTAAAACCAACACCTATAAATGCCTCCCAATTGCCAACACTATTCTACCTTGAACCGTTTCGCATGGTGTAGGAGTGTCTGGGCCCACATAGTGACGGTTTCAGGTGCCATTATTGGTGCCACCTCCTAGCGGCCTCCGCTACCTCCATGTAGGGCAAGTAACGGGCTCCACTTTATCTTGGGTTGGTTCAAGGTAAGTTTAGGGTGGCTTGTTCAGCTGGGCCCCGTCCTTCCCACGCTTCCAGCCATTCTATACATGGTTCTAGCCATTCTATTCACAAAGCCAAGGAGGGTAGGCCCACAAAGCACAAGGGGGTCAGTTCTGCCCCGAGCTAAATCACATCAATGGGAACCAATGTGACAATACCCAGTCACTTAAGCATTGAGTGCCTAGTCACTTAAGCCATTAAGCTCCTTTGGCATGTGAAGGAACTCCATCAATTAACTTGGGAATAATGAAAGTGATGTCAACTTGAATATTTGTAATTTTGACTAGGTATTGTCACATTGGTTCCCAACGAGGAAGAGTTCCCACATAGGTGCGGGCATGAAGACATGGCACTGAAGGAGGCGTGGGAGGCGCGGGGCCCAGCTGAACACATATGTGATTTAGCATGGGGTGTCAGTTCTAGGCATAAAGGGTGTCAGTTCCCGGGATGCAAGGGGGTCGATGCCTAGGATGCAAGGTGACGGTTTTGCAAGCAAACCGGGCGGGATCATGGAGGTGGACATGTGGATGTGTGCATTATTACTAGTTGGGCTTTGATCTAGCTTGGGTCTAGTACCCAACTATGTTATGTTGGTTCTAGATAATCTTGTGTTGGTTATAGGCAATGTAGGTCCTTATCATATGCGAGGTCATCGTACACGGAACCTATGGATTGGTTTAAGAAATCTAGTGGTTTTGGCCTAGAATATTCATTGAACATCCAATCGAGGCTAAAAACATTTTCATTTCTTTATACCCATGTTCAACCCAATGGCTAATACGAATAACTTTTCTTTAATATCAACCACATAGCCATATGCATGTGCGATAGCTTAAAGTGTCGGTTTTAAGCACCCTCTCTACCTTTAGACACCATCAATCAAGGTGCCATGAAATAATCGGCTACACACACACACACACACACACACATATCCAAGACATGTGGCGCATGGCCACAATTTCTGCACATGATCTAGCTAGCTTGGGTCTAGTACCCAACTATGTTGTGTTGGTTCTAGACAATCTTGTGTTAGTTCTAGAAAATGAAGATCCTCATCGTATGCAAAGTCATCATTCACGGGATCTATGGATTGGTTTGAGAAAGCTAATGATTTTGGCTTAGAATATTCATAGAACATCCAATCGAGGCTAAAAACATTTTTTCATTTCTTTATACCTATGTTCAACCCAATGGCCAATACGAATAACTTTTCTTTAATATCCACCCCATAGCTATATGCATGTGCGATAGCTTAAAGTGTCGGTTTTAAGCACCCTCTCTACCTTACACACCATCGATCAAGGTGCCATGAAAGAATCAGCTGCGCCCGCTTACACACACACACACACACACACACCCATATATATATATATCCAAGACATGCGGGCACGGCCACAATTTCTGCACATGCATGAAGCTTCCGAGGAGGGGGGAGTTAGGGTTTCTTTTTCTTTTTCTTTTCCTTTTTCTTTTCGGGCCTTGTTTTCGTCCCGGGAACATGTGGGGGTGTCGGTAAATGAGGAGCCCTGCACGAGAGACAAAGCTAGCTGAGTGGCCCAGGGAACGGCTGAGGCCCATTCCCCTGCCAAGGAGGCAACATGCCACGTCACACACGAGGGGGGGGGGGGGCGTCATGGGCCACTTCACCACGATCCCCTAGGTTAGGAGCCTAGTTGGCGCTACAGTGGCGGTGTAGTGGCATCACTTTGGTGTGTGTACTCTCCCCTCGTCTCATCACTTGGATATGAAGCTACCTCACCTCTGTCGTTGCTGATGAAGCAGCATGAGGGGTGGGGTGACGTACCCCTTCAACGGCCGGGGAGGGGAAAAGAAGAAGAACCCGGAACTTACTTGTCTGTATCTTGGGAATCTCATCACATGTTGGATGTCCCGTGCCCAATTGGTTACTTGTTCCATACGAGCAAAGCATCACAATACTCCAAAGCCCCACACATGATCACGTTATGTGGTAGGTGGAGGGCCCATGGCGAATTTGCCCCCCCCCCCTATCATATCTTATTACCATGATGGAAGGGGAGAAAGAGAGAGAGAGAGAGAGCGAATTGTTGCATACGAACGTATCTTGTTCTCTAGATAGTGTAAATGATACATAACATTATTCAGATCCATAATAGTGTTATGTGGGACTGACAATATTCTGACGAATATTCCTCACATTCGGCCTGAATGATGGAATATTCCTCTAAATAATGTTAGTCCCACAGAACACTGTTATGGATCTGAATGATGTTATGTAGTTGTGAAGAGTTGTTTGAACCATGTATTGAGCATCTTACATGGAAACTCGACCCAAGTTTGTTGTCGATTTATGTGAACAAACTTGGACTACACTAACTAGGGGCAAGGGGGGGGGTTCTTAATTTTTAATTCTGGTGTCAAATTGGATGAGAATAATAACCTTCAGGTAGCGTGTTGTTTATATAGTTATACGATCCATGATTCTGTGTTGGCGTTCCATGTCCAATTGGCTGTGAGCGCTTGTTCAGAAGAAGAAGAGCACTACACAATTTATGGTAAATGTTGTGGGCCCTATAAATGATGAAACCAACACTAAAAACATCAGGGATATTATTGCAGATGTACATTATATTCCAACCCATAATATATACATCGGAGGTTTGTGTTGTAGGATACTATGTTTCTATTGGATGGAAATAGTGTGCATTTGAGAGACCACCAAAGTGAGATTTAACTTATTCACATCCTACCTTAGCGGTTTTGAATCTACAATTCAAATATTTCATAGATTCTCAAAAGTAGACTCTAACAATATTGAAAATCACCACTTCCCCAAGGTTTGGTGTTGAACGGTTGTCTTATCTACAAGTAAATTTCTTGTGAATTCTAACATTTTATGAAAAGATGATTCCATTGAAGCCACGTAGTAGGTAGGACAAGTATGTGGAGGGATTGATGCAAAAACAATTCCCTCGATTAGAAGGTTCCACACTATTTTCAATGAGTGATGGGCATATAAGTGTGGGCCACACTACGAGGTAGATGTGAATTGGATACTTTTCTCTATACACCCACTTCTTGTAGGATATAAAACACACAATCAGCGCGAGATGATTAGCAAAGTCATTCGTCTCATGTTTTTGGAGCTCATATGCATATCTTGTTCATTATCAAAGTGAAGATTCTTGTACTCATTAAGTGGTAATATGGGTCCCCCACAATCATGTTGACTATTGAGCCTAGAATGGTCAACATATTTTGAGCATTTAGTCCAATTTCTTCTAAACACATGTCTTTGTGGTATCATTTCGTACCTCCACGTCTAACCCATACCACTCTAATATTGATATCCAAACATTTGATGTGTTCGCTTCAGGCACGTCTACCTTAGTGCAACATGGTGAGTCACACTAAAATTATGCCCATGGTAGTTACCATAAAACACGATAGGCAAAAGATAATAGTCTAAAGCCAAATGAGTTGGGATTTAGATTTTTAAATCACCACTCAATACCATGTTGTGGGTGGACAATTAATGTGGCAAATACCAAAAATCGGGCATGGAAAGGAAACATTGTTTATGATAGAGATGTACTTAGACTCCTACATAACATCACTAAGCAGTGTGCATTTGTTCATGTGGGGTCCGAGAATATAACCATGGATGCCACAACTAGTGCAACTTCAGTCTGAATGTGCACTAGTTGTGGCATCCCATGGTTATATTCTCAAACCCCACATGAATGAACACACTTTGCTTAGTAATGTTATGTAAGCATCCAAGAGGCAATCACGGGGGGTCACTCCATTGTCGAGTGAATACCACGTGCGAGACAATTTTGCTACCCTATATTATATGCCTTAGACAATTTTTAAAATTATGATTTTTTTTCTACATATACATAACCATTGATAATATCTTTTGTATATTTTTTTGAAATTTTTAGTCATCTTCATGTTTTGTAGTAATTGTTTTAGCTCAATTCTGCGTCATTCTAGTTAGAAACGGTATGTTTTATTAAAAAAAACAGATATTCAAATTTGGTTACCATTTTTTACTATGTAATAGATACCGTGTATATCTACACATGAAAAAAAATTGATAAAATTTTGACTCATTTTGGTGGTGTTTTTAGGAAAAAGTAGATTTTTTTGTCTCGCACGTGGTATTCTACTTGACAATGGAGTGACCCCCCCCCCCCCCCGTGGAGGCAATGTATGGACTTCAAGTGCAAAGAGCTCTCAACAAGTGCACTTCTCACACCGGTTGAATATCGTAATGTGGTTGAAGGTTTTCTTTCAAACACAAAACTTGGGTGTCCTTTGCTCCAAACACATACTTAGTATATCGATCAAAATTGTCACATATGACTATACATATATTATTGAATTAAGATAATATACTAAAAAACTCTCGAACTCATCAATAAAAAGAATTATGATTTAAAGACTAGATGAAGGCTGGTAGAAAATGTGCGCATAGATCATTCAATGAGCTTTTTAAAACTTTAAAGTTTGATGCTTAGTTGATGAGCACAAGGGGGTCCCAATGTGAGGTGGTTTTTGTTTTCTATTAAAGAAAATAGGGCCACTAGAATCGGGGAAGACAAAAAAATCCTCTTATTTGTTGCCGGTTCATTCATCATGTGAACCATGGGGGAAAGCACCACTTGCATGTGAGCTCGAGCCAACATGTGGATATGTGTATGTAGCATAGTGGGGAAATGGGGACCCAAGAAGGTTGTATCATTGTTTAAAAAAATGGAAGGCAGTTGTGTGTGCACATATACGAGAGCAACCTTTCTTCAAGATGACTTCTCCTTTGCGTTATTGCAATAACGTGTGTGCACTTGAGCCATGTGGGCGGCGAATATTTCACTTTTGTTGTGACATGGAGCCATTGTTGTTGTTGTCCCATTTGAATGAATATTTCGTCACGGAAGATGGGAAGAGAGAAGAAACGTTGATCTTAGTGGGATCTTAGTGGGAAGATGGAAACTACATTATGTGGGCCTTATGTGGTCACTCTTCTTGATCACATACCTACACAAGCAGTGTTTGGGAAGGCTCGCAGTTGAAAGTGTCCACAGTAAAATTAGATGTATTATGACGAGATTGGACTATGTGATCACATCAAAGACATCATTCCATGCTCAATAGTTAACACTGCTGGGAAGACCTATGTGATCAATTTAAAAGAGAAAGAGTCTTCACTTCGACCTCCTATGACATTTGCTTCAATTTTGGAACTTGTAATCAACAACCCACATGATTCTCAATTGTTAAACAAATGAGATTACTCTTTAACTAATCTAGAAATCAATAACTTGGCGTGGAGTTGGAACTACCCAAACATGACCACATGTACTAAGGAAAGTGGGCCTAGTTCAATAAGTCATCCTAATCAAATACCCTCATTTGAGTGACACGTGCATCTAAAAAGTGGACACCAAAACCCCACTTGTTTAAAAAAGTTAAAACTATGTGTTTGAAACTTGTTACCTAATTCTACACATATGTATTCGACTCGATTGGGGGAACCTATATTGCCATTTAAAAAAGGAACATAACGTCCACGTCGATAGGATTCGTATCATTGAACTCATGAAACTATGAGAAGTTGGCCGCAACCCTCGGTTTGGATTCGCCAATCATTTCGTACCACTCGCATGTTTGGTGTCGTAGGAGAAGTGGCTACCTCATAGGAAGAAAAGTGTTTGGAATAGGTGCACCTACCGCTAGCGCCAATCGAATCAAGTTCCAATACATAGTGGTCCCAACACATGAACATGGGTGTCGGCCGCCCATAGCAAACTTGCAATAAGTTAAACCTAACCGTGGGGGCGGGCGGGGGTGATGAGAACCTACAACGTAAGCTTCGCGGAGCTTTGGTGCGGTGTTCACCGGAACTTTCACACCGGTCGTATATTCCCAAGCAAAGTCGTTCGTGTTTTATAATGTCCGAACAATCTATTGAGTTTTCGTTAGTAAAAATTGAGCTCCGGAGCAAGACGTTATTGGGTTGTGTAATTCCGAATAGGGACACACTTGATCTGGGATAGATCAATGTAGTTACAGATGAACCGGTTGAGGTCGAGAAATAACCGGTTGGAGTTCTTCAATACTTTCAGGAGAACTACCCATCGTTTTAGAGGAATCTAGAGAACATACCTCAAATCACTATAAGAAAACTGCGTTTTTGATGATGAAAACTACGTTGTTGATGACGTTTTTGGACAACGCAGACGATTTTAGGCGACATCCAATAGAACATCCAAATGTCAATAATGACGTCCACTGTAACATCTGGATGTTCTATTGGATGTTGCCTAAAATTTCAAAAACATCATCAAAAAACGCAGTTTTCTTATAGTGAATTAATGAAGAAAAACCGAAAGATGACAACGTGTAACCAATTGGACTTGGAAAACACTACACTAAAAAGGATATTTAATGTTTGATTATATTTGATGTTGTTGCCACCCTACCCTACTCAACATTAATGTTCAATTCCTTGACAATTACTGTTAGACATAAATGTGCCGCTACCTTCCCTACTGCCACCTCCCTTCCTGTGAAGCATAGATTTCATATCCTTACTAACACTAAATTCAAACATGTAACTTCCACATATTACCATGGTTGATATTTAGTGTTTGAGTTTACATTTAATGTTACTTACTTTCATAGGGCTAGTGACATTTAGTGTATGTGTTTGCATTTAGTGTATCAAACACTAAATATCCTTTTTTAGTGTAGCATCTCAACCAATTATGCCCAAAAATCTCCCCGGAGACTTGGAGTGAGGGAGAGGTGACTTCGAAGTTCGAGGCGTGCATGCATGCATGGGTGGTAATTATTAATACCTATGCCAGAGTACGGCTCTAACACACTTTCACTTTGCAGTTGCCATCTCACCCGCCCTTGTGTCAGGGCCCTCCTCAGAAACTATCAAAGCATTCGAAACAAGAGAACAAAGAAAGAAAAAGGGACGTTGTTTTCTTACAACGGGTAACTAAGTGAAGTTAACAACCCGTTTGTGCCTACGGTACACTATTTTGTCTAATTAGTGTGGGTTACCATTTGGAGTTACGTGTTGCTAAAACTTTTTACCGATGTTATTGTTTTTTACCAACCTTATATCATATTTTTCAGTGTTTATACTACCTACTTATGTTATTTGGGTAGAATATGATACTCTCGGTAAAAAGTTATAGCAACACATACCTCCGAATGGTAACCCACACTTGTGTAGACATCATGACATTATTCAGATCCATAACAATGTTCTGTAGGACTGATAGTATTCTATGGAATATTCCCCACATTCAACCCGAATGATGGAATATTCCATAGAATACTATCAGTCCTACAAAACACTGTTATGGATCTAAATAATGTTATGATTGCTAAGAGGGATGTTTTTCTTTTTCTTTTCTTTTTCTTTTCTTTTCTTTTCTTTTCTTTTCCTCCCCCCCCCCTTTCTATGCACCCACTTAGTCTCATAGGATATATGAAACATGGAATTAGTGCAAGATGATTAGCAAATCCAAATCGTGCTCGTAGCCATTTGCCTCGAGTTCTTTTGGAGCTCATACGACTACTGTATTCATTATCAAGGTGAAGACCGTCATGTTTCATTAAGTGGTCATCTAGATCCCCCCATCATGTTGATTATTGTGCTTAGAGCAATTAGCGCATTCTGAGCATGTTGTTTGTTCTCTTTCAAACACATGTTTTTCTTGGGTGCCAATTCTAAGATCCACACCTAACCACATACTACTCAAATATGGGTGTCTGTGTTAATGTTGTGTTCGATTTAGGCATGTCCGCCTCATACGTCATCATGTTTGAGGCATTTGCAATTGTGTTGAGTCATGTTAATTGACTTCACCATACATAAAGCATTGTTGATTTATTTTTTCCATGTGTTATTATCATGCCCTTAGATGGCACCATCCACCCCCATGTGCATGGTGCGGTTCCATCAAACATAATGAATTAGTCCGGATTAGAGTGCAATTTCACCAATGGAATGCATCATACAATGGGCATGGAAGAAAAAACCAAATAGGGTTCTAAGTAGTATAATGACTCTTGTATCATGCTTACATGCATGTAAGGTCATTGAGCCCTCAACCTCACTTCCCTTACGTCCATGAATGCCCTCCACTCAAGGCGTTCCACTATACGTAAGGTATACGGTGCTAAAACCAACACCCTAAGATATTGCACAATAAGTAGATATCGATTATGACATTTTAACATCATGTTTATGTGTTGGTTTTGAGTTCTCTATCGATAAAAACCGTACCCTGTTAACATGTGCATATGAAATTAAACTAAGAAAGATACTTTAATATGTTAGAATTCCACATTAATTGTTCACTATTGTCGCTCAAAATATTCTAGAATGATAATAACAACAATATTAGTGTAATATGCTCAATGTTCAAAGCAACAATACCTTCATTGGGCCTATAGTGACCAATGACCTATATTGGGTTATAATACAGAGTTACATATCCAAGTACGAAATGTACATATCTGAAAGAAAATTAATATAACATGTAGGTCATCTACGACTTTCACTTTGAAAACTTAAAACCCAGTTGATTAGTATCCACGGCTATCCCCACGCCTCTAAGGCATGATCCGAGTTCCCGACCTGGATCCTCACCGTGTGATGCAACCTAGTTGCCTCGCGCCCTTCACACCCGAATGTGGGCACGGGCCAGCCTACCGCTCGTGTTAGTCCACCCGCCTAACATAAATCTCCCAACCAAGTTTTGCCCTTCACACTCAAGAGTATGCCCACACTAGGCGCGCCCAGCTCCCTTGGTGTTCCTCCGTACTTGAGGAGTATTTGCATCAATTGCTTTGATTAGTAAAATAGCAAAAGTCCACTCTCATGTTCCACCTTTGGATTTCTTAGGGCCGGTTTACACCATGGACCATGAAGTTGGACCATGGAAGATGGCCCTTTTTCATGGTCCGACTTCATGGTCCAACTTCCATGGTCTGATTTCTTAAAAAATCAATTTACAGAGCCTTTGGGCCCCTCACTAGGTGTAAACCGAATGTGGACCAAGAGGAATGACCATGCACCAAAAAAATGAATGTGCTGATTTTTTTTAACATATGCCCAAAAAGGGTAGTTTTGGAAGAAAAAAAATTGAAGTTTGACCATTCTCTTGTCTTCATCTTCTCTTCCCCAAAAAACATTTCTTTGAAAATTTCATTATAACAAAATTTCTCTGCCATGGGCCCTTGCCTTTTTCTACCATAGCACCTCTTTTGCCTCTTCCAGCACAAAACCCGTTGGACCATGTCAGTGGATAATGCATGCCTTTAAATATATCTTTTGGGACCTTGAACTTCACGATCACTCTCACATTGTTTCCTTGGTGTAAACCGAAGTGGTCCCAGGACAAGTTCAACAGCCAATCCCATATTTTACAAGGCCTTGGGACAGCTTCATGGTCCATGGTGTAAACAACCCCTTGATGTGCTCATGTATTTTTGAAATTTAAAATATCTCTATATGCTATTACTTTGAAATTGTCCATAATAAGTGCTAGTTACAATTGCGATGTTCTAGATTATTCCGATCGGTGTACAACAACTTTCCGGTTTCTTTTAGAACTGTTGTGTGTTTCTTGTCCTGTGTACTTGGTGGGTGATGGATCTAGTACTGTAGGGGGATCATGCAGTCACAATATATTTTATTTGGAATAGTGTCAGTTGCACAAAATTCTTCTGAAACCATTCTCTTCCGATACAGGCTAAGTTAATGTAAGTCATGGCGTTATTACCTAAGCCCTTGACGGGTGCAATATCCGAGGAGAATTTTGGACAAAATTGGTTGAGATCCTAGTGTTTCCAAGTCCAACTAGTTACATGTTCACATCATTTGGTTGTTTTGTGTTAATGTGAGGAATATGCTCTAGATTCTTCTTAAATGATGGGCAATTTTCCTGAGGTCTCGAACTTCAACCAGTTATTTCCTCAAACTCAACCGGTTCATCTGTAACTAGCAGCCGGTTCTCCCCGTTCACTGGATGGGTGATGTTTAGTAGGGGTAAATGTTCATAATATCTATTGAGGGGTAGGGGAGGGTGAAAACGTTGATTATCATTGTAGAGCCCAGATGTTGTTTTAGCTACATTAAACCTTAAATCAGGGTTAAAGATCCCAAAGTAGTCTAGTGAGCTTAAATTGGGGTGAATCAACAACCAACTTACAGGGGGGTTAGTGTTCTTTTTTATTACCCCCTCGGTAGGTGTTAGGAAACCAAATTGGTTTTATAGTACCTACCAAGGGGGAGGGCGAACCGGGGAGGAGAGGGTGAAAATAACGATTACTATTGTAGAGCTTGTGTGATGCTCTTATTAGCTACATTCAACCCTAAATCAGAGTCAAAGATCTTGATTTAGTCCAGTGAGCTAAAATTGGGATGAACCAACGAGGAACCTATAGGGGGTCAGCTTGTGTTACTACCCCCTCGATAGGTGTTAGGGAATCAAACTAGGTTCGTAGCACCTACCAAGGGGGAGGGTGAACAGGGGAAAGGGGGGTGATGAAAACTAAGGTGAAAATATAGAGCCCGTGAATTCTTGTTTAAAGATAAAATAATCTTTAAATTAGGGTTATAGACCCCAATTTCATGTAGTAACCTTCAATTTGGATAAATAAGCAACCAACCTAAAGGGGACATGTTCTTACTCTTATCATCCATATGAGGGTGTTATGAAACGTAATCCCTATCAAGTGGAAGGGTGAAATTGTTGATTAGTGCGTAGAGCCTAGGGGTTAATTATTTTAGTAAAACTAGCCCTTGAATCAGGGTCAAAGGCCCTAAAGCAAGCATGTAAGGGCCACTTCACACATGAGCCAAGAGCCGTGACCTTGTAATGGTGAGGACCCTTGACTCTCATCCAAAGGCCGTACCATAGGTGTTGGGAAAGCCGTTTTATGTAGTCACGGGCCCTCAAGCATAGTGTGAAGTGAGAATGGACCATGTTGTGGGACCATTGTATATTTTATTGGCGGAAAAAGAGGGGAGGATTTGGTTTAATATAATATGTCTCCAAAAAATTTCAATTTAAGAGAATTACTTGGTGGTGTTGGCTGTCCTGGAATCTATTTTGGAATCTTCCCTGAAATCTGCCCTGAAATCTGTCCTGAAATCTGTCATGTTGGAAAAAATATTAAAAAATTCATGGTCTCCCGGAATTTTCGTCAGACCCACCTCTTGGAGGTGGGCCTAACGCAAATTCCGGTAGACCATGCTCCCTTATCCACAACCTGCCATGTAGGACTCCATGTAGATTTTTCATCCACGAACTTTTCTTTGGGCCTTTAGGCCTTCACCTCCTAGTGTGAAGTGAACTTGGACGGTCTCCGCCTTTTCGACCAATGAGAGCTCTTACATCGCCATGGTCAGGGGCCTTCGGCCTTGTGTGTGAAGTGGCCCTAAGTCTAAGGAAAGTGTTCAATGTACGACTAGTGCACACAATCTTTGTGAATATTCACAAACCCTTAAAGTCACACTTTTTGTATTATAAAATCTATAACCTTACTTAGTCATTTATCTTTTGTCATGGGGAAAATATAAATATATTCATGTATGACATTGATGATCAATATACTAAGTATGTATATGCACACAAAAACACCCAGATTGATTATTTGACTTGAGTCTTCAATTACATGATTTACATCAACCCTTAACTTCCTAAGTAATCAAAAATTGACCGCTTGAAAACAAAACATAAAAGCTACGAATCAAATGACATGGTAAATCGAAATCTATTGGGCCATTGGCAAACAACTAAAATGTTGATCTTTTGAAAAGGTCCACTTTAAACTTTTAGTATGGAAGAAACTTGAAAAACATCCAAGTGTGTTATCTCTAGATTTTCTTAGAGTGGCATTAAAATAGTCCAAAACGTCCAAATGGGAAGATCGTCGGTGCAACTTTAGCATCCATTTTGAGTGATACGATATGAATCAAAACACTCCAAATCTTAGCCATGGTTTTTTTCGGAGGTTTGCAACCTCCAATTTACATCCAATGAACAACGTATGTTGTTGTGGAAACAAAAAAGAGAGGAGCTTAAATTATTAGGAGACAAGTGATCACATACGTCCTCTCAACTTGTATTGGACCTAGAACGGTTGGTATATTTGGAGCGCATAGTTCAATCTCATTGTAACACGTGTCTTTTTAATGTTAGTTCTTACCTACAAGCCTTGCCGATCAATATTGAAATGTAGTTGTCCAATTAAGCATGGTGTCCATATAGCAAGGCCCACATGACTTTACTTAATAGTTGCAAAGTCAATGGTCCGAGATGACCCTAAACTACCAGATGACAGTGGAGAGGTACTCAAATCCGAACGGAGGGGTTGGCGGTTTGATTCCTAGTCATGAAATCTTCTCTCTACACTGTTTTTTGCATTTAGTGTTGTAAACAGTAATTACGAACCACAACACTAAATGCCATGTTCATATTTTTACATGTCCACAATTAGTGTTATAATACTTTTTATGTTTTTTGTTTTGTTGCCACATGGTTGCACCATCTCCACTACTAGAAGGTGGCAGCATAAGAAACACTATTTGTCGAGTGGTTGGTCAAGAATGTTGCAGGTAAATGACTAGTAACAACATTAAATGCCACACAACACTAAATGCAAAAAACAGTGTACTTGACGGAAAAACCAAGAGCCCACTCACCGCAAGGTAGGCAGTAAACCCCACCTTGCACCAAGAGAATACTTGAGTAGGGTAGGGCCAACGGGCTGAAATTCACGTCGGATTGCCCGACATTGTTTATTATTATTATTATTATTATTGCAAAGCCAATACATTGAAACGGATGTATTTGAGTCGCATTTGCCCTAGGGCCATCCCATAGATGGGGTAACTAACACAAACCTAGTGAGGAATTAACTTTTTAGGGGTAGCATGATTGAAGAGACAAAGACTAAACATGTTTAGCATCTCAATGTATTTCCTAAAAGACCTTTCACGCATCTCTAGGTAATCAACAACCCCCCTCATACTCTTGATTGATTGTCAAATGATATCTTGAAATTTTCAAGTAGAGGAATGGATGAGAAGGGAACAAAGAAGGCAAGGCAAGACCAAATAGGCAAACATGAATACGATGGATTCTAACTAAAGAAAAGAGAATGTTAAGGCAAGATTCATTAACAAGCATATTAACACCTACCGAGAGGTAATAGTATACACCTGACCCCTATAAGTTGGTTGTGGATTCATCCCAATCTAAGCTCACTAAACTGATTCCAAATGTTTGACCTAGTTTAGGGATAACTTAGCTTAAAATAACAATTTTCATGCTCTACAATAGTAATCAATGTTTTCACCCCCATCCCCGGTTCACCCTCCCCTTTGGTAGGTGTTGTGAACATTCATCCTTAGTGCAATTTGAAGGTTAACCAAGTTTGGAGGACTTTGGAGACACTTTTTGTCCCCGCACTTGTTGAGTACCTTGTGCCATGTAGATAGTTTTTGGTGGGTATGACACAAAGTTGGATGCGTCAACTAAAGACTTTGTGGATATTGAATTTTGGGGGATTTTCTAGGCTATTTCCTACTATAAGTTGTTTCACAAAGCCCTCCAAACCAATTTGTCAACCATTCAAATCCAATGCCTATGTTGAAAAGCTTAACACTGCTATATTTGGATCACATATTGTCAAGTTTAGTACATGTTTGGTTTAGGTAGTCACAAATAGAGCACTAGAATGGATGTTTCGAAAACAAAATTCTCACAATGAAAATATGCACCAATTTTCGTAGATGTAGTAAGCGAAAGTGTTTAGGGTAAAGATTTTGCATCATTCCCATTTACTAATTTATTTAGTTATTCTTGAGTATCCAATATGGTGAAGTGGTGGTCAACATGGCTAATATACTATAATTATCCTAGACAAATTATGCAGACCTTGGACAACTGCCAAAATAACTATAGTTAACTAGATTTTTTTTCAATGCATTTTATGGAACAACTATAGTTAACTAGAAAAATTTCAAACGGATTTCAATAACAACTATAGTTAACTAGAAAAAAGTAAGACCGAATTCAAGAACAACTATAGTTAACTAGAAAATTTTCAAGTATTATTATATATCTGAAGAAGTTTGCCTCTTGAATTGCTTCAGTTGCAAGTCTTCAATATGTTCGGGCCACTGAGGATCGTCAAGAAACGTCTTTATACGATCACTCATAGTGTGGGTCTCCATAACAACCTCCATGTACACCACCAACACAAATAACACAGTAGTGACACTACAACACTACAAAATAAATCCGTGAACGGGCTACGCTCAACTTTAGTTAACTAAATATAACTATGGTTAACTGTACTTTTTGGCATACCAAATTTAAAACAACTATAGTTAATTACATTTTTTGACAGGTCAAATCGCGAACAACCATAGTTACGAAAGACAACTAGTTAACTAGTGGTTGAATTAGTTGGTAGGTTGTCCAAGGTCTGAAATTATGTTCAAATCCGTAATGAACTTGCAAGAGAGATCCACAAGGCGCAAAACATTCTTAAGACCCTTATCATACAACGCCTATAAGATGAGGAATCAAAATGCATTGCAACATGAATAATGGACCGGACCCCAACAAAAGAAGGTTGAACCTTGTTGTTTTTTATTCCTTGAATCTACAAGTTGTTAGGACCCATGTCTTAGGTTGCAAGTTTTGGCAAACAACTCGGCACACTCGCGTCTTAACAATGTTATCATCACTTTTTGGAAATCTTGATCCCAGGCTCTCCCAGTAGTACACTAAATAGTCTTATTAGTGTGGGTTACATGTTGCTATTTGGAGTTACATGTTGCAATAACATTTTATTTCAATTATCATTTTTTAACTCATATAAGATAAACAACTAGTATGCACGTCAAGGACACATGAAATGATTTACTTGATTAAAAAACGATATTCTCGATTCTAAGTTATAGCAACTTGTAACTCCAAAAGGAAACTCGCACTAATAGGAGTATTTAGTGTAGTTTTCTCTTCATTTTATCATCGACGAGGGTCCCCACATGATAGACCTTCATCATCCAAATTGTTTGAATGTGGGAATATTCTCGAATATTCCATGGAATATTGTCAGTTTCACTGAACATTGTTATGGATTTGAATAATGTTATGTTGATAGTAGTAGTAGTAGTAGTAGTAGTAGTAGTAGTAGTTTTTTTTTTTTTTTTTTTGACATGCCTCCTATGACCTTGTCGTTTAGGAGATGTCAATTGGCCCCCGGTTCCATGTAGTGTTGTGTGTACATATACCGCAAGTTTGAGAGCCCCACTTTGGGTTGCATTACCTCTTGCATTCTTCATCACATAGGCCTATTGTGGGCCACTTGCCATGGGCACTTCCAGCTCCTAATATAAGTTGAGATGATGAATAGGGTTCGGGTTTGTATCTTCCAATTAGAAATTGCATCAAATCGCACATGTTATCTTTCAAGTTTTAGAATCGGAGTCATTGAGATGCAAAAGTTGTAAGAGGTTGAAATGAAAATTTTAGGTTATTTTGTAATGATTATCTAAGTGGGACATGGGCCTTGCCGTTGGTGTGCATCATCGAACTTAGAATGGTTATTGTAGCATGAACACATATCCAATCTCATTGTGACACGTGTCTTGAAAAAAAATTGTTTGTTTGTAAGTACAAGACTTGCCACCTATCACCCAAATATAGGTGTTACATTAAGAAGAGTGACCATATAAGGCCAACATACCTAAGGCTTTCATGTGTCCACAACTCAGGAGGAGGAGGAGGGAGACTTTTTGACACCATTTTGACAATATATTGAATTATGACATATGCCATGAGTTCTAAATGAAGTGTCAAAACATTGTCTGTCTTTGCATCCCTTTGTTGTCAAAATTGTGTTTAAATGGGACATGCATTAGTATGAGGCTATTTGGCTCTCAAGCAATTCAAAATGCAATCTCGGAGGTAGGCCTATAACTTAGGGCCACTTCACACATTATACTAGAGACCCATGACCATTGCATTCTAAGATCTCTCATTGGTCGAAAAGGCTGAAACCGTCCAAGTTCACTTCACACTGGAAGGTGAATGTCTAAGGATCCAAAGAAACTATCATGGATAAAAAGTTTACATGGGTTCCTATATGACATATTAAAAAAATGTTCATGGTCTGCTGAAAGTTGCGTCATGCCCACCTCCAAGAGATAGGCATGACACAAATTCTGACAGATCATGATAGTGGTATGACCTTTGGATGAGAATCAAGGGCCCTCACAAGTACATGGACACGGCCCTTGGCTCGTGCGTGAAGTGGCCCTTATTAAATGGATGTGGTTTCTTTGGACACCCAAAGGTATATGCCCACTTTTAGACCTTTCATGAAAGTGAGTGGACTTGTTACCATTTAAGTTGGCCGGTTAGACTTTGATGCGTGCCTTCCCCCTCCCCATTGACCAAGGTCCACCCTTAGTTACAATAAGACCCCAAGATCCACGACGGGTTTAGATCCTTGCCATTGACTTAGTCGGGGGCTCTTTTTCTTTGTCCTATGGCGGCTTTACGTCGCCATTCCGAAATTAAAAAGAGGACCGGGAGGGGTTGCCTACCTTGTGGACATGTGTAAAGAAGACCGTAGCTCTCTAGCAGCTCGGGCATAAAATAATTAATTTTAAAGGTGCCTAAATTTTTTGGGAAATTAATTTCGTTGAGTGTCAAAAAAAACAAAAAAATAATATTCAAAGAGTGCTTAAACTCACAATAATGCAAGTGACATTCACTGGAATAATTCAACAAAGTAGCATCAAATAACTTCAATAGTGTCTTCACGCGGCATCAATCTCACTCATGGTCTAAAAACAATACAAAGCATGAATTTGCTCCACAAGTCATGCTGACACACTACCATAAAAATGGGAATGAGACAAGCAAACGGGAATGAATGTCTAACTTATAGTTTAACTTTTTGAATTGCCCAATTTTAGAATATTATTTTATGGGTTGCCTAACTTACTTTCACACTTTAATTAATTATTAGGCAGAAAGGTGCCCAAACTGCTAGAGGGCTACGGTACCCAATCTTTGCAATTGCATACGTGGTGGAGCATTTGATCATAGTAGCAACAAAAACAACTCTAAGTTAGTGGCATCACCCATGTCGTTCTTTTTGCGTATGAGTAGATCCAAACGATGAAGAGTCATGTAAAGGCAATTAGCGGACCCTTTGTCGATACTAGAAAGAAATAAAGAAACACAAAACGCGTAGCTCTCTCCATCACCTATTGAAATTTAAAGCCACGCATTGGTTTGGTGTAAAATTGGTACAAAAGACGCAATCCAACAATAGAGTTTATAAGGAGTGCAATTTGTGGACCTTTTTCTTAAAAGAAAGAAGCTTTCTTAAAAGAAGAAAGTGCGGCTAGCCACAAAGTGTGCAATGTGTCCCCTCTCTTGAAACGAAAGCTACGTTTTGCTATTGCTTTTGGTGAGAAATTTTGTCATTTGGACCTTGCACATTACATAGAGGTGTCGTATTGCCAATATGTACACGAATCACACGGGGAAGTCACTCCCTCTTTAATTAATGCATACATGTGCGCTCAGGACCTATTTATCGGGGGGCTATTTACCTTGCAGAAAAGATTATAAGGTATGGTATTTTTCAAAATAAAGGTAAATTCTTGTATTTTAATACACCTTATCAGTAATTATAATTTTTTGGGGGAATCATTTAAAAATACCCTATTTTACTTATATTGCATTTTTTTTCCTTCCCGGCACGTGGGTAGAGACCATTAACTCCACATTGGAACCGTTGGTTCAGTAACGTTCAACCAAGCCAACCTGCGAAGTCATCCATCCAAGCATTTTCAACAGAAAATTACCTCTTTTCATCCACTAGCACAGACCCTACCCTAGACTTGCTACCCCTAGTAATTGTTTCCACGCTATTTTACATGTATTGACTAGATAAAAGAGGCCATTATATGTGATGGTGTTTTACATGTAAACATGTTTCACTATTTAAAAACCCCCTATATTATATGTACGTTTTTTTTTGCAAAATTTACCTACAATGAATATATTAGACCCTATTTTTTTTATTGCGCATTGTTTCTACGATTTTTGTCAGTGACCTCCCAGTGACGAATCACCAACCTCCCTACATGTAGTGAGCCTTGAATCATCTTATACTTTTAAAGACTTTACAATGTTAGGTTCCTATGTTTGGTTAGAATCAAGTTGGACATGGGTATCAAGTCCTAGCAATCCATTTCTTGAAGCCCTAGTACATAAGTCTACCCCAACTTCTCCACTAGCTAAAATGGTAATCGGGTATGTATACCCTCTAGCATTACTAGACCTTCACTCTAGGATATGCACGGGACCATCTATCTATGTTGTTGTTTATAGTGACTCGAGCTCCCACCAACCATGTAAATTCCCTCACCATGAATGAAAGGGACTATAGTAATTTTTTGTGCCGTGTAGGTTTGTGATTGATTCAAACTAGGTGGATTCCAATAAATCAACATGGAGCCTATATTCAATGTTAAATTTTTTCAAGAAGGTTAAATTATAGGTTGTAGAATAGTTCACTACGTTTTCATCTTTCATAACATTATTCAGATCCATATCAGCGTTATGTGGGACTGGCAGTATTCTACAGAATATTCCCTGATATTTCCCACATTCAGACTGAATGTGGGAAATATCAGGGAATATTCCGCATAATACTGCCAGTCCCACAAAATGCTGATATGGATCTGAATAATGTTATGTTGGGATGTCTACGCGATTACATTATAAGATATATGAACTTATCATGGACATCGACTGGGTCAATTGCAAACTGGTAAAAATCTTCTACAATATAGCATGCCTCTCTCAGTTTAGAATGAAAAATTATAGTTTGTCATAGATTGGTGTTTGTTTTCAAAAAAATTGTTCTAAATGGTACACCTCAATACATTGTGCGCCCAAGATAAGTTCATTAAGCCATATAAATGGGCCTACTCTACAATAATTAAGGCAAATGGTGCAATCAAATGTATAGTGTGACTTACCTTGGGCAACCTTATAGCATGGCCAACAACATACACTACAACACGCAAGAAAATAATGTGCAACCATAGTTGCATCCATCATGCCCATGTGATATACCCACCTCCATCCCCTAAGTCAGAAGTCTTTCAAATGCACATCATTTTCAATCCACTAAAAAAATTGTAATCTACATTGAACCTCTGGTATCAAACATTGTGGGTTGATGAATAGTGTGCAATCAAAATTTTATCCCCAAACCTTTCAATGTGGAATCAAGCTCAATTGTGTGGCCCACAATATATGCCATAACTAAACCTCTCATGATATTTAGCATCACATACGTTATTTGTGAAGGGCCCAAACTAGATGCCTAGAGCTCTGCTAATTGCCAATATGATACTATTTGTCAACATAAGTAAGTTTCTACAGTGAAATTTGATTGACACTATCACACTTGATGTAGCACATTGGAATACTTGAGATGATAGTTTTGCGTTTTAGTGTGCAAGGGGGAGATATTTTGAGCAAACTAATGGCAGTTGCCATGTGTTTACATTTTAGTATGCATGAGGAAGATATTCTTGAGCATACTCATGCCAAAGTGTCATTTGTGTACACTTTGCTCAACTTGTAGACCATTGTGTAACATATGCATACACCTCATAACACTGTTTAATATACTCATGCCAAGATATTAGTAAGCGCACTTGAGCGCCACCTCAAAATAAGTCAAGTAACACTATTATGCATGTCAACATAAATACCATAAGTGTAGTGAAATTAAGTTGGGATGGATCACCCACCACCTTACATATAGAGAGGGAATTACTGCATACAAGATTACCTCTCATCCATCCACCATAAAAGATTACACCCCCCCCCCGCCCCATAGGTTTGTGGCCAATTCATCTCCAAATTATCACTTGGAGTTGACCAATTCAACGTCTTTAAAGCCAATTGTGGTGTCAAATCTACTAAAATTAATAACATTTGAATTGCATGCTCTTTCAAATATTTTATGTCGAATGAAGGAGAGGTATGCTCATATGGGATAATTCCTTCTCCCACCCTAAAAGCCTAGGATAGATACCATTGGACTCCCTAACATGGTAGCCATGAATTTCAAGGCATTGTATGTAGGTTGTGTAGGTACCTACATACAACACTTCTTTCATGGAATAAAAGGAGACATCATCCAAATGGATGACCCTGGATATGTAACCTACACGTGGACCTCTGACATTAAATATTGTGGGTTGGTAAATAGTGTGTGTGCACCTACAATGTTACCCCCAAAGATTTTAATGTGGATATAAACTCAATTGTGTATCCCACAATATTTATCATAACAAAATGTAGTGAAATCAAAGTGGGATGAATCAACCACAACCCTATAACTCATGACAAATTTTACCAAACCCTTGACATGATTGCCATGAATCTAAAGCCCCGCAAGAAAAGAAAACCAAAGTATTGAAAAGAATAACTAACATCAACATTATTGTTGACGTGAATTGGAGCAATTTGACCCTATGTTGCCCAAGAGTCCCCAGGTGAATGTTCGTAACACCTATCGAGGGGAAGGACAAAACTAAGAGAGGGGAAGGGTGAACACACCAAATACTATTGTAGAACATGGAGAGTGTGCCTTTAGTGAAATCAATCCCTAAATCGAGGTTAGAGACCCCACATTAGCCTAGTGAACTTAAAGTAATAGGAATCAACAACCAACCTATAGGAGGCACGTGTTTATTGTTATCCCCTTCGGTAGGTGTCATGAAACCAAACACAAAGTTCCCTTGATACAAAGTAGGGTTTACAACCTACCTTGTATTGGGTGGGCCCTACAATTGGTGTAGAAGCCCCACATGTAGATACCCACATTATACAGTCACTCTCCTTTGGGTGAATTAGCAACCAACCTATAGGATGCAAGTGTTTAATGTTACCCCCTTTTAGTAGGTGTCATGCAACCAAATTCAAAGTTCCCTTTGATACCAAATAGAGTTTACAACCTACCTTGTGGTGGGTGGGCCCTATATGTGTAGAAGCCCCGAATGTAAGGTAGATATATTGAACACGATGAAAATAAATTGATTAAGCTAGAAAGTGTGGTTTGAAATTTGTGCAATATATGTGCAGAGATGGAATAGAGGAAATGGTGAGGAATGCAAGTTGTTTCATAAATCGATCCATGTAAATGATCAGCTAAAATTTCCTGAAGAGGCAAGTAAGTCAAACCCCCCTACTTGTACAATAGAGTCTCCCTAATTTGAGCATCAAAATATACCACTTTTCATACGAATGCACACAAAACGGTTAACTCAATGCCACCCAAAAGTGATCACAAGTGGTGTGAAACAACACCTATATGACCAATCATTGCATCCCACCTATCATTGCACCCTTTGCGGGCCACCACTTTTACAATTAACCAGTTTGGGTCCACACAAGAATCACTCTACCCCTTAGTCTAATGCACCAGTAGTGGTCATTCACTGTTTTCAAATTTTTCTACCTAAGGTACCCACACTATACCGCCACTCTCCTTTGGGTGAATGGAAAAAAGGACAAACAATTGCCCGAACATGTGATGATGCCACATATGACATCACCATTGTCATGTGCGTTTGTTGTCTCATGAAATTGCGTCATTCCATCCAAAAAATCCACGGCCACCTAATGCAAGGCAATATCGGAGCCACCAAGCATAAAGGACAACGTGAGTGCATCGCCTCATCACATGTGATGTCAAGGCCCGCATCACTCTTTATATTCGTGAGTCGTGTTATTAACTTACTTGAAGCCCGGAATCAAATGAAATATCATGTAATAAGTCAAGCCATGAGTTATAAGTGTGTATCGAGGGCATGCATGGGTACCACACCATCCGTGATGTCATGGTGAGGTTGTTAGGGATATTCTTATCACCCAAAATGGGCACTAGAATTTAACAAAGGCATTGTGGACATGAGCTATCTTCTCACTACACCATTTGTGGTATCTAGTGTCGCATGCGTAATATCTAGTGTCACATGCGTAATGCCTAGTGTTACATGTGTAATATGCAGTGTCACTTATCCTATTATGAGGTCTATGTTGAATTCCACCGATGGCCAACAAGCTGACCGATAGTATAACCTCATGGCACTTGGCGTTAGTGTGCCTACCATTATCTTGCCATTAGTATGTTCCATAATACTCTGAGTTCTATACTTGGGTTACACAATGGTCAACATATTGACCATAATTGTAAACACATGACACTTGGTATTAGTATGCTCAATAATGCTTTCTCTTGTACAGTAAAACATGCAGTTATCATCTCAAACACTCCAACGTGCTATGGTAATACCATACCATTAATAATTATGCGTTTGAAAAAGTTACTTGTGGTGGACATGAACTGCACTCTCACTACACTTTGGTGTTTAGTGTCACATGTATAATACTTAGTGTCAAATGCGTAATACATAGTGTCACTTACCTTATTGTGAGGTCTATGCTAGTCTACAATAATGGCCAACAAGTTGACCAATAGTATAACCTCATGATATGTGACGTTAGTGTGCTTACTAAGAATATTTTGGCATTAGTATGCTCCACAATATTATGAGTTATGTACTTGGGTTACACAATGGTCAACAAATTGACCATACTTATGAACACATGACACTTGGTATTAGTATGCTCAACAATGTTTTCTCTTGCATAGTAAACATTAAACCATCATCTCAAGCACTCCAACTTACTACAGTGTATGTCATACTATAAACAATTATGCACTTCAAAAAGTTACTTGTGTTGACAAATGATGTCATGTTCGTTGATAGTGTAGATTGATGACTAGTTTAGAGCATGGGGGTTCTCATTTTAAGACAAATTAGCTCTTAAATTGGGGTTAGAGTCTAAACCGAAGCTCAAGATGAAACTTAGTTAAGGTTGTGTTGAGGAGGAATTTTTTTGGGGGGGCCATGCTTCATGTCCAAAAAGAAGGGCTACAATTGAGGAATATTGGAACCAAAATGTACATGCAGATTTGAATGAATCCAATAGAAAAGGTGAACCATCCCCTCCTTGAATCCTTATTATCCCTAAGGATATATGTATTTTCAAGATTTGATTATAAAGTGAGAATTGCAATCTTGCTTTTGGAAACATCCATGAAGCAAAAAAAATTCACACACAATTGAAGAACACATTTGTGTAGTTGGACCTTTTTTTATAACATCTTGAGCTTGTGTCATTTTCAAAGAAAAAAGTTAAGAAAAACTTCATAAAATGGAGATGACACAGTTGACATGGATATTTTGTAGGTATATTCATCTTAAGGAGATTTGTGATGCATTTTAAAATGTATAAACGAATATGATCATATGTATAGAGTGTGAATAACATTTGTTGATAGAATTAAAAACTTGTTAATCAATTTATCACATATTATGTTCTAAATCTGACTATTTATCTTACATATGTAAATCATCTTGGTGATATAAAAACCAAATGATACAATTTGCATTTCTCATGAATTATTTAATTTTATTGCACTGGATTTTTTAATTCACTTATTTTCTATATTTCATCTTTTTGCGTGAATAGAGAAAATATTCTCAACAACTCTCCTTTGAAAATAAACACCATCCAAGGATTGAAAGTCAATAGTTTTCATGAACATAGTGATTCCGTTGGGAATGTTGTCCACATGTTGAAAGGTTAGCCTTGAGGTCAATGGACAATCATGAATAGTATGGTAAACCTCAAATGCAATTTTCAAACATCTTTACAAAGGAAACCTTGCACGCTCCCTCCAACAAAAAGTTGGGCTCGGATATATCATGCTAGGCACAACAAGGGGAGAGCCTAGGGTTTCGTTTCCTAACACCTACCAATTGGAGGTGCGATAAAAATATGCCCCTTTTAGAATTATCGCTAATTCAAACAAAATTAGCCTCAAAAGATTAATTTGGGGTTTCTGACTCTGATTTAGGCATCAATTTAGTTTTAGATAGTAAACTTTAGCTCAATATATGAATCGACGTTTTTACCCTCCCCAATAGTAGGTGATGACTTTACCTAAAATATATCATGTTGAGAGTTGAACCTCCAATGCCCACATGGACATTGTTGTCCAAATATGCAAATTTGAACGAGTACAAACATGGATGCAAATAAAAGCATTTTTTAAAAAGGTTTAATTCCATATTATTTTATTTCATGCCAACAGATGGCATATGCATGCACTTGTGGCAAAATTCAAATATTCATAAGGAGCTCTGCTTTCTTATTTCTACGAATGAGCTAAAAAGTTGTGTGGAACCAATGAATGCTTTTCACTAGATGAATGCAACAAAATCACAAAATCCTTGATAAGAGAGGTTCCCATGTCCAATTTTCATTTCTCAAAAAACAAGAAATTGTGTATATATCCTTAAAGAAGACAATATTGCATTTTACACACGACTTGGACCCTATGATGTCTCATAATTGATTTGAACTAATTTTATTATTCATAATTCATAAGAAATGCACATTGAATCATAAAGTTGAATGAGAATTGATATCTAGACATTGATCATCATGAAGTATTTGATAAACAATACTCATTCATAATGTCTTTCAATTAGAACCATTTGTCATTCAATCTAATGCTTATTTCTGTATTTGTCACTTTCATCATAAATCTACAATTGCTTCTAGCACCTAAAGGATTTCAATCCAAAGTCATGTAACCTTAATTTATGAAGAATTTAATTAATTTGAAACTAAAAACTGAGTACATAGAATTCACCAAGTTATTGTAGACATCTACCATATGGTTGATAAGCTCTAAACCATTACAAATAAGATTGCTTCACAAAGATTTTGCTTTCTAACCCTGCAACTACCAATTTATAGCACATGAACAATGTGTGTTACTATGTGAAAAAGACTTGGGGTATGTGGATTAGGATAAACGCATCATCTTTCCATTGATGTTTGACAATAATTATACATCTTCACGCATCATAATGTCATAATAACACATCACACATCTACCCGACTCAATATATGTTTATGCAATCAAAGTTGTTAATGACTCGTAAGGGTAGTATTTAAGGTTATATACCTAATTCAAACATACCAGTAGTCTAGACACCTATATTTGAGTTGTACATGGTTAAGTGTGGATCTAAGAACGGACACCAAAAAGGCACCATGTGTTAAAAAAAGATATTGGACTACATGCTCAAAATATCCTCACCATGATAGGCTTAGTGTCAACATGGTTGGGGAACCTATATGACCACTTAGTGAGCATGAGAATCTTCAATTTGAAAATGAATAAGAAATTCATATGAGCTCCAAAAATATGAGACAATTGCAGGCACAATTTGGATTTGCTAATCACCTTGCACTACACCAAATTAGTCCTATTATTGTGAGCTTGAATAATGTACTAAAGGCCACGCTAATTCTCATAATGAGAATTAATGTGGGCCACGTTCATTTTCAACCCGTTTTTAGCAAACAATCAGCATGGACCACATTAATTGTTTTCCCACAAAATAATGTAGGTGATTATCTTTGTTTTATACAATTTTTTTGTCTTGTAACTAACATTCAATGTGTTGGTCGGAAGTCTTCATGAAGACTTAGGAGAAAACCCAAGATCTTGGACCAACATCAATTCCACCTTGACTGGAAAAGTAGTGTGGCCCACTCTAATTATCTCCACGCTAACTTTCCACACACACACACACATGAAACTAATGGGACTATATAGTGTAGTTGTGTGTTTCCATATCCTACAAAAAGTGGGTGCATAGAGAAAAACAATTATCCAAATAACACATGTCCACCTTAACCACATTCGGATCTTTATTTACAACAACACGGCGCAAGTTGACATCATGGCCTATGGGGGGTACGATATAAGGTGATCTTGAAGTTGGCAACGACAAGTGCGCTTGTAAATGCCTTTCCAATAGTATCCCGGTCATATCCAAGATGCCCGTCTTCGTGACATGCAAGTCAAGACGAGCTCCGTCCCCCACTATCATGCGTGACATTCAATTATTTGGGAGTACCGTATAAGTGTTGAGGTAGATGACGCATTTTTTTCCTTTATTGGTTTTAGTAGTGGATGGGCTTCAATTGTGTGTGTGTGTGGGGGGGGGTGTTCGAGACTTTGTGGGCAAGTACCATCCGCATGCCCATTGACATGCCATCTACATGTGGCCCCCACACCATAGAGATGAGACCATTCTCTCAATAAGTAACAAGAAGCAATACTCGGGCCACATCACACACAAGCCAAGGGCCATGACCATGTACTTTGTGAGGGCCCTTGACTCTCATCCAAAGGTCGTACAAGTTATTTAATTGACATAGTCTGCTGGAATTTGCATAAAATCTTACACAAATTTTGATAGATTGTGAAACATTATTTATGATTTTTCATGTAAGAATCCGTGTAGACTTTTCAACCAATGAGAGAGCTGAGAATATAATGGTCATGGGCCTTTAGTCTCATGTGTGAAGTGGCCCTAAGAGTCGTCTCCATGAAAATCTAAAGGGCCCTTGAAATCCATCCAATGACAATTATGTTGACTATTGAGCCTAGAATGATTAACAAAGCTTAAACATATGTTCAATCTCTTGTGAACATATGTATTTTTGGTGCCCGTTCTTAGATCTACACACAACCGTGCACCATGCAAATGTTAGGCATATGATAAAGATGAGTAACCGAATCAAGCCCACCTACCTTATAAGAAGCTTACACATAAGCCTTATATTGGCTTCTTGAGAGAAAAAGAATCCCTCGTGCAAAACTTTCGAAAGGAAAGGTCAACAAAAGCCTTATGCCCTCATACTATTTTTCTACAACATGTCAACAAAGCAGTTGAAACATGTTGGATATTTGGACACAAAAATGATGCCATGGCGGAGATATTTTAGTCTAGATATCACAACCTCTAGAATAAGATATAGTATACATCACTTGTTTACTTTGGGGCCATGCACACCAAATTCAAATCTATTGTTTGCCATTTGAGTAACTTTAAGGTATGTGTGCCTTATGTGGCCACTTTTTGTACTAACTGGACACCTCTATTTGAGCGGTACTAGGTATATGGGAGTGCTTGTAGTTAAGAAACAACACTAAAAAGACATGTGTCACATTGGGATTGCACTATGTGCTCAAAATCAACAAACAAATGCTTGGAAGACCTATGTGATCAAATCAAAAGAAAAGAAAAACAAAAATCTTCACTTTGATCTCTTATAACTTTTGCATCTCATCCTTATTTATGAAACTTGAAATGACAATCGTTGTGATGAGACAATTCCTTCAGTCCCATCCAACTATCGCAAATGTCTGTGGAGTTGGAAGCGCTCACCATAGGGCCACATTCCTTAGTGGCATGCCATCATCAAATTCAGATTGTGTGTGTGTGTGCATATTTCTTTGAGTTCTGATGCTGCGGCTTTTCTTAACACATGCGTTACAACTGGTACACTGGTTTTCAACTCGTGCCATACATCTTCATAATCCCGATTGGGCAACAATTTCCATTTCAAGCACAAGTAAACATGGTCTAAGAAGTACACTATATTGTCCTGATAGTGTGGGTGGATATCAATGTGGAAACAATATCTGTGGGTACTCTAATTGTCTACGCTAAATTTTCTAAAAAGGAATAAATGTGGCCCACACTACTTTCGAATTAAGAATTTGGTATGGGTTGAAAACTAAGGTAGCCCACATTAATTCCTGTGAATGTGGGTTCTAGAAAATTACTGTGGCCCACACCAATAGGACAATTTAGTATACTTGCCAACCCCTATTGTAATCAAATGACCACATAAGGCTCATACACCTAAGAGCTATTTAGCTCCGTAATCCAATACATAATTCAGTGTGCATTTTCTGAGTTTCGATGATGAAGACGGATACTTTCAGTATATACATGGATCATAATTTTTAGCATACACCTTAGTCCACCTTATCAGACTTCATCTTCTGAAGAATGCATATGCATGTTCTCCTGTACCAGGCCTATAATTGCTAGCATCCCATTATATTTGTAATCAAATGACAGGATACTGTAATGCATACACTCTGTCCATCCCACTACAATTGGAGGAAAGGACAAAGAACAAAGAAGAATTACACTGTAGGTAAATGGTTGTTTTCAACCAAGGCACATAGCATATGACTGCATGTTTTGAATTATGACGATATGGTTACAAACTTGGGAAATTTTTCAATTCTAAATTACATACAGCTTGAAATTGATGTTTAAATGAAGAGCAATGATCATGGATGGATGGAGACCTGTACTGCTGAAGCAGGTGGAGCACTTTGTTAGGGAATATATTCAAGACTTGAAGGCCATCCAACCTTTTTTGTAGACAATATAAAAAGGCAACCACCTTTCCCTCAACAAGATTGATTTATTGAGCACAGCTTCCTTGCGCTCCATTGTGGGTTGAGAAACGAGGAACTCTCAGCAAGTAGCATTGCAAGTTGGTGACACAAGTGCCAGATTGTAGGCATATATGTCAGTTGTTTTGCTTATCCAGTAAACTCCTCTACCAAGCCCTGAATCATCAAGGTGCACATATCATCATGTCAGTGCAAATGCAATATTTTTGGTGTAATGTCTTCTCTGTTGAATGGTTCATTCTCAATGTCAGCACAACATCACTACCATGGTTGTTAGATTTGGAAATACACGACATTGATATGCTCTCGTTGATATACAAGTACCAATAAGGCTTGTCAAGTGGAACTGTCTGATGAGTAGGACCTCTTTAGAACAGGCTCATTTTCAAAGAGGTTACTTAAGAAATTAAATGCATGCTTAATGTATTTATACTGGTGCAACGCAAGTAATCAGCAGCATAGATATTTTGAAATATGATTGTACGAATTATGCAGGAAGGGAGAATAAGTAGGCACTCTAATCCAAGGCCAAGCTCTGGAATCCAAATCAATTCAACTACTGTAACAGGTCTCCAGAATCAGCCTGGAATCATGAACATGATTGAATAATTTAAATACCTACAGAACCAAGTGTATTCAATTTTACTATCTGCATACCAATTCACTCAGTACAATTCTGTTACTCAATTACATTAGATAATCTGAAACACAGACAATGGTACCTGCGAGATAAGTGACTCCGCTTCAGTTCGTTTCACAAAATGAATGGAATTGCGTAATAAGGAAGTTGATTGATCACCCAAGAGCACCTCCCCAATATCATCCAGCACTCTCACTTGAATATATGGATCTTTTGGTGGTGAGGCATCCTGAATATAAATATTTTTCAGAACAAATGAAGAATATATCCTATAATTAGGGACTCATTGTGAACTTACCGCCCACTTAAGGCCACCTTACACTATGGTCAAAGGCTGTGAGGGCCCCTGAAACTCATCCAAAGGCTGTATGATGGAAATTTGAAACTGAATTTTGTGTGGTGATGGGCCTTCAACTGTAGTGTAAAGACATATGCAACTGGGCTCTCAACCAAATGCTATTTCATTACCATCCTATTCATGTGGGTCCTTCTACAGAGTAAGTTGCAAATTATCAAGGGCTGTGATGAGATTTGAAGTGTCATGGTCTCTCGGTTTTGTAATAGACCCACCTCTTTGAGATGGGCTTGACTACACCATGAGACATTATTCATTCAGTGCCATGTGGGACTCCATGTGGGTTTGTTCATTCAGTCAAACTTCCTTGGTCCCTTAGGCCCTCAAGTTCTAGTGTGAAGTGAAGTGGGACGATCTTGGCATTTTCCGCAAATGTGAGATTTTAGATTTCAATGGGTCACAGGCCCTCAAGCTCTAGTGTAAAGCAGCCCAAATATGATGAACCAGGCTCGCAAAGTGACAGAGAATTACCACAGTAAGATCAAGGTCCAGTTTTGTCATGTAAGAGCTCATGACATCCGAGTACCCTTTGACAAATTCCTTTTCAGAAGGGTGCAACCGCCCTTTGATATCTTCAGGAAGGATAGCACCAAGCTGCCATCTGAGGCGTTGCAACCTATGTGCACGATTGTACCTGGTCCACAAAAACCACTTTGGCAATATCAAATTTTGCTGGATTGAATCATAGTAAGCACAAACTTAGACACAAATCACCATGTTCACCAAATCAAAACATTCCTCAATCATACAAATTTGAAGCAACATCACTTGACCACTTTGGCATCACAGTTGACAGCTCTGTTTTGCTAGTAAAAAAAGAAGTGCAGTTTCCTGGTGCTCCAAAATTCCAAGCAAGCTTGTATCAGGAGATGAGGATACATACGTGTAGGCCAAGAGGCATCGCTTGTTGCGGAGTATGCTTTGATGATGGATGAGTGCTCCATTGTAATTTTCATCAGCTGGCATCATTTGGCCATCTGGATTCTCTTCCTGCATTTTCCTGCACCAAAGCTCCATAAAACAATTTAGAAAGCAATGATCAAGAGGCAATAATTGGAGGATCACCTGCACACCATATTGGTGAGTGTATGTATTATATAAGGGACACTTTACACTAGAGTTTAAGGGCCCATGACCTGAAATCTAAAATCTCTCATTCATGGAAAACGACCAGACCTCCCCACTTCACTTTACACTAGAGCTTGAGGGCCTAAAGGACCAAAGAAGTTTGAATGGATGAAGAAACCTACATAGGAGTCCTACATGAGATGAATCATGTTTCATGGTCTAACAAAAATTAGGAGAACATGACACTTCAAAATCTCACAGCACTTGGTTTATTATGACTTATTGAGTAGAGTAGAAGGGCCCACATGAAAAGAATAATAATGAGATAGTATTCCATTGAGAGTCCGCCCACATATGTCTTAAGACTACACTTGAAGGCCTCACAAAATTCAATTTCACTTTTCTATGGTATGGCCTGCAGATGAGTTTCAAAGGCCCTTCCAATTTCATGGACACAGCCCTTGGCCATAGTGGAAATCAACAGACAAGCAGCTCACACATGCTAAGAAACAAGCAACCATACCATGCATGATACTGAGTTTATAGATATGGTTCGAGGGAAACACAATCACAAAATTGCGGCAGAAACAAATGGTAGTAATCTCTCCCTGCGCATTGCATCTACTGTGGCCTCGTCACCCTCTGCATTTAAAACAAAGTACATACTCTGGCTTCCAACCTGGTGCCTACATTGCTTCTAAATGAATTCTAGGGTAAAGAAGCAGAACACTTACTCCATAATCGTGGTCACTTGGTGGAAGTGCTCCTGGATCTCCCCAACTACCTTGTCAAATAGGTCATGCTGAAGTGCGTTCACCCCACCCACAAGGTAACCTCCTCATCAAATCTCAGTTACATGCAAGAGCTAGAATTAATTTCCAGTGACAGAAATGTCAAATTTACAATTTGAAACTTAATTCTGGACTTCAATCTCATTATATTTCATTACACACACCAACATGGTGTTGTTTAAATCTTTAAGGTTTTAAGGTTTAGGGTTTGGGGTTTAGGACTTACGGTTTGAGGGTCGAAAGTGAGCTACGATTTAGACCCCAGCAAACAGAAAAAAAAGAGTATGTCTACATCTTACATTTGCAGATAGGGGATCCTAAAGGGAGATGTTTCATAAATTGGGGCAGTAGGCGCAGAGAGAAAAAGAATTTCCTACTAGTCATTGGTTCATGTCGCCATGTGATCCACATGGAGGAAGCATCACTTGCAGGTGAAACTTGAGCCAACATGTGGATAATTGCCCATAGCAAGCATAGAAAATGACTCCCAAGTAGGTTAGTCACCACCACAATTAGATGCTTGAGAATGGAAGGAAGGCAAACATCAATCAAGTAGAAAAGGTTAATCACCACGCAACACTTAGATGCATTAGAAATTGAAGGCGATTATGTGCATACAAATAGGAGCCTAATAACCTCTTCAAGAGGAGAATCTTCTCTTTTGCACAAGTGCAAATCATCACCTCAAGTTTGCACTTGAACTTGAGCCATATGGCTGGGAAATACTTCACTTCCGTCATTGACATGGGTCCCTTGTTTTGTTTGTTCCTTTTGCTAAAATCTTTTTGGCATGGGAAAGAGGGGTACTAGTGCTAATGGATTGATAGGTGGAGCCAACAATACATTAAAATTGAGCCAAGATGGGATGAATACATACATTGAAGCGACGGATATGGTTGTCATCATTGGTGAGTTCTCGGACCAATTGTGCTGCAGTCCTCCCGAACATGATGGTCTACACGCACGCACACACACATACACACACATAAAAATTGAGATGTAGACCTATTTTGGTCGATGCCATAGCCAGTCTCCGAGGATTTGGATTTGACCTCAACCCACATGGCCTTGGCGATGGCGAGAGATTAATGTGAACGTACCGATGTGGGCAATGGATTGATCACAGGAAGAGGAGGAGGAAGCCTCACATGCACCACAACAACCTCGCTCCTCGATTGTATTACGTGGAACAAAAGCAAAGCGAGTTGAATTTGGCAACATAGACAGATTCTTGTGTGTTTCAAACAAAAAAAATCGAAATCTGGGATGTAGGTAGGTGGCAGGAAGCAGAGAGCAACTCATCAGCCATTGATGCTAACTTCATAGCTACTTCAGTTACAAGTTTGAGCCATGAAAACAAGCATGGAAGATGGCGGTGTGGTGGTTTATTTTGTTTTGTCTTGCGTGTGCATTTCCCGCCTCCGCTGTGCAGTGTGATTGGCTCAACAATGCTTAGGGCCACTTCACACACGAGACTGAAGGCCCGTGACCATTGCATTCTAAGATCTCTAATTGGTCGAAAAAGCTGACACCGTCCAAGTTCACTTCATACTAGAAGGTGAAGGTCTAAGGCCCAAACAAATTATCATGGATGAAAACTCTACATGGATTTCTACATGGCACATTATAGATAATGTTTCATGGCCTATTAAATTTTGCGTCAGGTCCACCTCCAAGAGGCAGGCCTGGCGCAAATTCTGTCAGACCATGTCGGTCGTATGGCCTTTGGATGAGAATCAAGGGCCCTCACATTTATATGGTCACGGCCCTTGCCTCGTGTGTGAAGTGGCCCTTAGGGTGGTTTACATTAGGGTCCAAGGCCAAGAAACTTAGGGTACCAAAACACTCTTTAAGGCTCGTTTTACACACGTGACTATGACCCAGTCATATTTTGAAAGCCTTGGTCACACGTTATAGTGTAAAGCGACCTTAGACCATGATTTAGTGTTTTTTTGGGGGGGAGAGGGTTGAAAAGATTATCATAAAGGCTACTAAAATAAATGTTGTTGAAATAGAGTAATCTTTAGATTGAATTTTCTTTGACATGGCCACCCTTATTTTCTGCTAAGACAACTCGTTTGGGTTCTCTTGTCGCAAAATCTGAGTGACCAGTCTTGTACATGTAGGATTCCATGTCACTTTCTCATCTATTTTCTATGGAGGGGTGTTATGGACCCTGAGTTTTTTGGACCCAAACCCATTAGGGTCCAATGCTATACTTTACGATAGGTGAAGGCCTCTTGTGTCATGCCACAAGTTGCGACATCAGACCCTGTTTTTTTGTTTTTTAATTAAAAAATATAAACCATGTAACACATAACTTTCCCAAGCCTGCGAACCTGATTCTCTTTGTAAACCTAGTTTAACCTACACCTTCTTTCCATCTGCTTTGAATATGGGCTCAAATTGAATCAAGATTCTATGTTATGTAGTTTTATTATAGATCTCAAAATGCAACTATATGCAACCAATCCCAAAGAAAAAAAACATGTTTTACACACTTAGGGCCACTTCACACTATGGCCGAAGGTTGAGAGGCCATCGATTTCCACCAATTAGATTGTAAGAAACCAATAATTTGGCCTCTTGACCCTTCACACTAGAGGCCAAAATCCAAAGGACGTTGTAATTTAAAATGCCTACTTTTTGACGGGCTCTCGAAGGAAGTTTGAGTCAGACGGGAATGGAAACCCAAACTATGGTCGAGAGGCTGTCATATTTTTTTCATAAAAAAATCAAACATTGACAAGATCTTGGCCGTTAGATTGGAGGGGTTGTTTTGGGCAAGGAATAAAGTGGGATGCTCTTCTTCCTTTGGACTTTGGGCTTGGCCTTTGGAGGCTTCACACTGTGCCTAGCTGAAGGCTCCAATTCCTATAGTTGATTGGCTATTTTTAGCCCATTCTTGGGACTCTCAACAAAGTTTGGCCATTCAATCCCACGGCCTCTTGATTTGGACAGCCACAGTGTGAAGCAAGCCTTAAGAGTGTTTATGCATAGGGTGTCTACCTATATGTCCACAACAACCCAAATATGAAGGGTCTAGAATCCATTTAACGGTAGGCTACGGTAGGCGTGGATGTAGTTGTCATTCCAAAGTTCCAAATTTGTTGGTCGTTTACGACTGCATGTAGAGTGGATGGTGCGGGGATGCCTTGGGACATCAATTCATGTGCATGGGTGTTGGCATGCCGGGATGACACAAGACCAAACCAATAAGTTACAAACTAAAATAAGTGCACATACCTCACCTATGAAAACATGATAAGTTAGTCAAGGCTAATGCACCTATTATGGACACATTTTGGATTCCAACATATATAAAGATTTGGTAACACAATAAACATTACACAAACACACTATTAGCAAATCCAAATGAGCAACTCGAGAGTCCATCTTGCTAATTTTGGATCCGGGAAGAATGACATAGGGTGCTTTATGGTTCAACATAAAATAACCATATTTTGGGAAGAAAAAAAGATTGCCACTTGTCACATCCACATTGGTCAAGATCATGTTCAATCCAATGTGAAAATTAGCTTTTGACACTCAAAAGTATTAGCCCATACAGCACCCTACGATATCTAAGTCTAAATCCTTGAAGTGATAGTCATGTAATGGTTTTCTTTTGGATATGTACATTTTAGACTTGGATATGTTCCTATACGCTACAATCCAGTATAGGTCACGGTTCATGACATGTGCCACTCACTTTAGATACTTTTTTTTATACATAAGCTTAGTAGAGCGCAGGCTGGATTGAATCCTAGGTCAAAAAGCGTTGGGTGAAATGTCCACGCTGGAACGGCAGATTTAGAAAGGAGTTTCAAAATCTGTCATCTCCGAACTTAGCGATGGCTCTTGAAGTGAATTCATCAGAGCCGGATGTGTAGGACTTAAGTTAGAGGATGATGACCAACTTATCAGTTGAATAAGGAAGCTATGTAGGTTGGCAGGTGTTTGATCGAACTTGTGGGTAGTTAAGGAAAGGGAGCAATCAATCGCCTTACCTTCAGTTCGCTGTCCGGTGGAATCATGTCATAGTGTTGGGGCATCATTTGATGGGACAACACCGACTTCAATCTGTCTTTGTAAGTATTGGTGTTTTGATTAGAGTGTTGATTGATTCTTGGGTTTTAAGGTTTTAGGTTTTCCGAGGATTTGGAGGTTGATATGTGGGTTTGTGCACGATCGGGTGGCGCTCTCTAAGAAAATTTTCTGGAGGTTTCTAATTAGGGTTTCTGTTGTATTCCTTTTCTCTGCTTCAGATTTCCCAGGCGGAGTCTATAATTGCTGCAATTGCTCGGGGGATTTTTCAGGAAGGTTGGGCACATTCTTTTCCTGCAAGTAAGCATGTAAGTAAAGCTCGAAATTCCTCCTCATCAGCAATTAAGGTAGATAGTGCAAAAACCGTCACTGCTGTAAGCGCTGAGTGTATCAACTACTATTAGAATGATCAAATTCTAATGTTTGCATTAGCATTTGAAAAGGAATCCCAATGCACCAAAGTATGCCTAATTTGAACTCCGTATGCAAAGGTGTTGAGGTGGTGGACATTCCCAGAATCAATATGTACTCACATTGTGCAAGATTTCAGGGTGTTGGTTTTGGTTCTAGCTCCATCTACCTTAGGTGAATGCTGAATGGTGGAGTCCCTGTTGTTTGTGCACAGTTTGAGACTCCAATCTTCTTATAAGCATTCATAGCAGGAGAGCTATTGCATTCAATCAATCAAGCAACGCAGACGCATTCCGATGTAGCTCATTATTCATATTCATGGATGATGAGTTGAATGGCTAGATGATGATGATGGACATCATCAGCACTTCAGAATAAAATAAATACAGGGAGGTTAGGGTGGGTGGAATTGCCACGCAAGCAGGGAGCGAGGCGAAGAGTATAGCACAAAATGGCAGAGAAGGGCAGCGGGAAGCTCTTGGCGGTGGCAGACTGGGAGCAGCTGTTGCAGGATTTCAAGACGTCGCATGAGCTTCAACAGAAATGGTTAGCGTCGTGGCCTGGGCTAACAATTGTGGACCAGGCACTACAGTCGATACAGAAGCGTGAGTTTCCACTGAAAGCACAGCTGTTCAGCTTCCTGGAGGAGAATGGGGGTGCATTGCTGGGTGCGGCGGAGGAGGACGCGGGTGCGGGTGTTGGCATGCTGGTGGATTCGTTAAAGACCATTTTACAGGCACCAATCGACACGTTGTTGATCACGTACACGTTAAAGGAGCAGATGATGGTAATGGTGACCACCGTAGCCATAGATGTGGATGCCATCCACACTGCGACTTCGCACTTGGAAACCCTAAGTGAGATTCTTTTGGGGTTTATCAGCCGCACCAACTACGCAGTCGACCGCCACGTCCGGGCTACTGCTTGTGAGTGTCTGAAAGAGCTGGAGATGGCGCATCCATGTTTACTTAATGTTGCTGTGAGTCATGTGTACACCTTCTGCCAGAGTGAGCGCACACATGCGAGCCAAGCCTACAAGCTGCTCCTCACTGCCATTTTGCATAACATGGCCTGCCACATGTACACAGGAAAATCAAGATCATCGTCGTCGTCATCGACGGGTGCTGCTTCTTCTTTTCTGTCAATCACTGTTCCATTGGTTCCTTTCTCAGTTCCATCGTATTTGGCTGCATCCAAACCCAGGCAAGAAGCTTCCTCAGTACCATCCAAGGAACTGTCTGCTGGTAATTCCCTGTTCGTTTCCTTTATCTCTCTATATTTCATTGCTCAAAACCATTTGTGTGCCAAAAATATCAATTGGTACACGATATCCCCCTGCCTTGCCTTCCTATCCTGATCCGACTCCATAACATTCTTGAGTAGCCTATGTAGTCTCCTGATGCAAATGGAATAATTCTTAAATTATCTGGATACCATAAGAATGATCCCATTTGGGGCGTACCCCTTCAATTGTATCTTGGTAGAAGATAGACAACAAATGAGGTGTCGACTAATGAGAGCTTGGTACTTGACTATGCTTGGCATTCATGCATGCAGTCAAGGACATTTTAATCTTGGAATTTGATATATGAAGCTTGAATAGAAAGGAAACGTCCTTACTAGACCTAAGAACGTCATGTTACCTTCTGGTTGCAATACTGCAAATGAGGATGCTGTTGCAGGGCATCTGCCTTTAATTTTGTCGATATTGAACCCGTGCCAAGTACACACATGTTCCTCAGGTGCAGTTGTAATTTGGGCTACATTGGATTGCTTTGTTTTGAATTAACATTTTTCAGATCCATGATTGATGCTCCGGTTGATGTCAGCAATCAATCCCCGTGATTCAGGACTTGATAGTGATGCTTAAATGGGCGTTTGTTAAAAGTAGCAAATAACGCAAGATGAATTTCTGGATCCACATGGAGAAGTTAGTAAATGTGTTCTTAACAGTCTCTTACTGGATCTTGTGTTTTGCAGGTAGCATAAAGGAGTTCAAACGTGCAGTGGCATACCTCCTACAACACCAACTTAATCTACTTACAGAATTTGGAATGCTGGAATTTGTGACAAGGTTTATAAACATCGTCAAGGCACTTGATCTCCATGGCTCGCTTCTAAAACCAACTGTGTTAAGTCTCCTATATGCTTACAACCCTGTATTGATCCACGTAGTGCTCTTAATTTTCACCCAGTTTCTGAAAGCATATGAAGGGGAACAGGAAATCATAGTGAAGCGATTGGCAACTCTCTGCCGAGAAAGCCAACAAACTTTGCCAGTTCGCTTGCTTGGTCTCCACTGGCTACTTGGTGTAGAAAATTGCATTCACCAGGGATCCTCAATCATTGCACCAGTAGCACCAGGTCTCTATCCACGTATTTATGATCCTCTTGCTTTACAAGCATTGAAACTTGTGACTCTGGCACAATGTGCAGCTCAGCTTGCATCATTGCCGTCAAATGTTAGTAACACCAATCCATCCCCAAGCAAATCATTTTTAACACAAAAGTCCACACGATTGGGAAGTAGTAACTCTGCAACTGGCATTTACAAGGTCCTTGGTATGTTGGCAACACCAATGGACCCTGCAAGCAAACTCCTGAATGAAGGCTTACTTTGTATGTCAGCCTTCATGTGGCTACCGCCTTCCAGCTCAGAAACTCAAATCACATTCTT
Source organism: Polytrichum formosum (assembly GCA_964035585.1). Taxonomy (NCBI): domain Eukaryota; kingdom Viridiplantae; phylum Streptophyta; class Polytrichopsida; order Polytrichales; family Polytrichaceae; genus Polytrichum; species Polytrichum formosum. The sequence continues at coordinate 20,606,786 of OZ037939.1, read as the reverse complement.
TGTTCTACACAACTTTCTTACTGCTGGTATTTCACATCAAGGGTCGTCACCTGCCTTAGATGAAGTGAAATTCACAAAGTCACCTCTCTTCTGTACAATACAATGTATACTTGTACGAATGGCACTAAAGATTCTCACGCTTATTCCAAGTATTCTCAAGCTGCTGGATCGACTGCTGGCCTGTGAGGCACACCGAGGATTAGGCGAGCACCTTCTGCGTACATTTGATGAAGACTTACTACCCCAGTTGGTCCCTAATCGGAACCTGCCAGCTTATTTTCCATTACTTGAAAGGATAGCTGAGAATGAAAATATTCCTCCTGCCAGGCTACTTGATCTTCTTACCATGTACATAAGGAAGCAAGTTGAAGAAGACAAAGGTGATGGGGGTGCACGGCTCTGGCAACGGGGAAACCAGGTTATTCTTGTGCTTCCCATGTTAAGTGTATTATTAGAGTTATCCTCTAACTCAACATGACCTTTGGTTAGGAGTTGGTTGTTTTGCATACAAGACCTTCCATGTTTGGCAAGTTTCGGTGCCAGCTTGGAGGTAGTGTGGAGGTTTGAACAAATAACGTTCTATATTGGTTCATTGAGGGTCAAACTCATTATGGCATGCCAAGAGGTGGTTAAATGAGTTTGGCTCTTAATGAACTGAAATAGGTTGCTCGTCATTTAAATTCATTACTACCTATGAGCATACACCACGAGTGTATTGATCTTGTATGCAAAACAATCAATGGAAAGTCATAGGGGAACCCTAAATCCCTTGATGAAAAGTCTCACTGAGTCAAAGGATAACTCTATTTTATGAATCTGTGTACGAATCCGTGTACAAATCTGATTATGGTGCAAGGACATATGCACTAAATTCCTGCTTGCTGCATACTGACCAGTGGCTTGGGCAATTGGGTAGGTTTGAAACACTGGGACGGTGGTTCTTACCAAACTGGAATGCCATATCCAACAGAGTGATTTGCAATTCTGTAATTTGATGGGCAATATGGATTGGGTCACAGGTGCTGGGGATCTGCTGCACAGTTTTGATGCACCACAAAAGCTCACGGGGATTCCAGGGACTTGTGCAGCTGCTTTCCTTCATGTGCAGGTTTTTTCCAGATCTCGATGGGCGCGACACAGCGAGGTACATGCTGCTCTTACTGGACATGGTCAATCCTAAATTAGCTTCATATAGTCATAAAGTATCATTTACTTTCTACCTTGGATAAGAGATGCAATTAATTTGTATTCTCTTTGTAACTTAATGATTATCCTGGTAGACAATGATAGAGGTCATGTTATAGATTCTAGGACAAAGTTGCTGGAGATGTTGAGAAATTGCTTTGATCCTATGCAACTTGGTTAGTACTACTGGCTACATCAAAGGTTGAGGGCTGAGAGTACTTGATGTGGATACTAATATCACTTGCACTACAGACTTTACTTAAGGATGCTTATAAGCATTCCAGGAGATCCGCTTCGTCAGATTTTGAGCTATGGAGACAAGCGCATTGAAGAAGCTAATGCTTCACAATATAACTCTATCTCTTCTCAGCCTGGCAAGCAGTCTCCTCCAGTAAGTGTCTTTGTTCCACATTGCATGCATCTGTTGCAAGAGGGAGTGGCTGTCTTTGAAAGATTGATTTTTCTTTGAAGAAGTAAATCTTCAATTTTTAGGAAGTCTTGGAGAGTAATTTGCATAATACGCTGTGTCATAATGTTTTAGGAAAGATACAAGATGTTTTAAATGACATTCTTGGAAAGACACCAATCTGTTAGGATGAATCCTTTCTCTGAATACAAATACGGAAAAAATGGCTTTCCATTTCCTAACAGTTTCAATTTTAGTATATGTTTAGGTGCTTACTTTAGGCATCAGAGAGTTTGACACAATGATAACTCTAGGAATTCTTTATAACGTTGTAGCCTATCAACGTGATTCTAACAATAAGCTTCATCATTAAGTCAATAAAATGCAGAAAATAGAGGTTAGCAGGAAGGTGGATTATAAGTTTTTGAGAAAGAAAATGTGTTGTTTCTGTCTTTCTCTCTGTCTTCCTGAATTTTTTAGTTTAAGATTATGGTACAACAGTGCACAACAATGCATGCGTTTTTGTAGCAATTTTATTGTAGGGTCCTACTTATATTCTGATTGGGATCCATTCTCATACCTTTCAGGGTTTGTCACAATCTCTACTCTAGGTCCTTGAGTAGACATTTGCTACTAGTTGTTGTTGTGCCGTTGTCAGATTAGGCAGGCTTTTCTATTTATTGCACCTAACCTCGTGTCATGCAAAATGATAAGTTCAGTTTAAAGGTCCAATTTGTTTTTGAATCAGCTGGTTCCAGGCTTTGAAGTTTTTGATACTGTAGCACCTGTAGTAGCAAATTCCATTCAGTTTTGATGTCTTTCCATTGAGGTATCCTCATACACATGCTTTGTTGCAGTAACAAGGCATGTTTTGGGAAGATGGCTCAACAGAGAAGGCCTTGTAGTGGTCGTTTGTATAGCCAAATCTTTATGCAAGTGGACCCACAAATTTTAACATCAGTAAGTCATGTCAATTTTAAGAAGGTACCACATGCAACTTGTGTAGGTCCATCTTGGAGAGCCAATATTTGTGGGGTCAAATTGATCTTGTAACAAATCTGCTACATAAGATATGTAACAATTTTTCTAGTGATCTGTATCATTCATACTATTCTTGATTATTTAGGTTCTGTTGCAAATGGAATAATCCTTAGGCAATCAAGATAACCTAAGAATGGTTCCATTTGGGTTAAGGACCTTGACTATTCAAAACAAATTCTTGAAGCTAAAATAGAAAGAGAACGTCCTTACACATGCTTAAGAATGCTATGTCAGTTGTACAAGCTATGAACTCCATTTATTTTCAGTATTTTTTTTTTAATTTTAAAATTATAATCATATTGATTGTTGGATTCTCTCTTCACAGGTGGAAGCTGGAGAATACGTGAAACTGACACGAGAAAATTCATTACTGGTCCGGCACTCATGGTCCTTGGTACTCTACAACACATTTCAGACTGGAGTAGATGGGGGTTATACAGACTTAAGTCTGGGGGCCCAGGTCCCGGAGGTGGTTGTGGAAGAGGTTAGCGACCAACCCAAGGACGTCAATGACGTCCCTGAGGTTAAAGGGGCTCTAGTTGTTGAAGAAGATGCACAAAGTAGTAGAGCGTCCGTGGAGAGGAAGGAACGAATTCCTCAGGCGGTTCCACGGGTGATGGATGCAAGAACGTCAACAATTTTAGGTGTTTTACGACAACACTTTGAGGAGATCCCGGACTTCCGAAACGGTTTTGGGGTCCGAATCAATGTGTGTTGCACCCTCCGGTTTCAGGGCGAAGTTCTGCTGCGCTTGCAGGCTGAAGCTGCAGGCAAACCAACAAAAGCCGACGACGATGATGAAACAACAAGCTCCTGGCCAGCACTGTACGCAGTGGTAATCTCTTTTATCACCACAGGGCTGTATGGGCCGATTCCATCTGTTCATGTTCCCTTCCTCTTGAGCGAACCACCTCAAAATATTAAAGCCTGGCAATTCCCCGGGACGGAAAGCCCCACGTCCGTATTTGGAGAGGAGACTCCTCAAAAGAAATCTGAGGGGAGAAACGCCACCTCCAAGGGAAAGACAAAGACATCCTCAAGGGACTTTTCTGATGAGTTCTCTGACCGTCGTGTCTTGATGATTGAGCCTTCAAAAAAAGATGACGACCAACATGACCTCTACAATGAAACGGTAATTTTAGAACTTGAGCCAAGACAACCGGTGCCGACCCTTGTGGATGCCCGGATTGTTTTTTCGGATGAGGACGGACGAAGTGTGCAAGGGCAACTCGACTCGATTCCCGTCGGGATCGAAGACTTGTTCCAAAAACCCCTCCTGCCCGAAACCCTCCCGATGCACAACGTGCCCGAGTACCTCTTTGCCCTTTTCAAAGCCCTCTTCGAGGCATGTAGCGGGCCTGGCCGTTTGGGCACCGAAACGTTTCCTCTCAAGAATAGTAGTTCTCACACAGGAGTCTCAATTGAGGGCTCGGAGAGTGTCAAGCTCCTCGAGGGCCAAGCCGACCGCATTGTGGGCGCCGTTGAACAATGGCTTGGCCCCTTTGTCGTTGCGGTTAGTGGGCACGCATTGGTGAGTATGGTCAAAGATGGGGGTGTGTTGCATCACGCGGTATTTTTAGAGGATGACTTTGCATTCAATGGAGGAGCATCCACAAGTCGTGATCAAGGCTCACATGGTTGGCCTGGAAGCCGTGACAAGAGTGCGGCAACAATGCTTAGGTTGGAAGACTCAAAAGACCGAGCGGAGAGCACTTCTTCGGGATATGCAAATGTGCGCGCTATGGGCCCGGAATTAGGCAATAACAAAGGTGGCCTCGGGTGTTTCTATGTGCTCATTTTCTTGCCCCCGCGATACCACCTTCTGTTGAAGATGGAAGTGTCCGATTGGTCAACCCTCGTGCGCATCCGAACTGACCATTGGCCATGCCTTGCCCACGTGGATGAATTTCTTGAAGCTCTGGTCATGTCGAGGTAGGAAGGTCAGTTCATTCTTCATGTAGGTGAATCAAAATTGACATGATGGATGGGTGCGTAATATCTGCCTATTGCGTTGTTTCTGTGCTTGTGCATTGTTCCCTTTCTTTATTCTTAAGTAGGTTAGGTAGATTTGTGTAAAGAATCTGTGTGGACAGGTTTGGCAAATAGTCCACATTTGAAAGGTAGGTAACAATATTGAAACTGAGATGCTTCTTGCAAATGGGAGCTGTGTAATTAAAGGGTAGTGTGCACCGCTAGCATGGTAGGATGTGACATTTAAAGTAAAGCTCCCTACAATTGTAGTTCTGCACCAGGGCAACTAGGGGAGGAACTAGGTATGATGGGGGCCTTCTCATTCTTTAGGGAGTTGGGCATGTGATTTGTCACGTACTCGCTCTTCAATAAAAGGGGTGAATACAATTGAAGCATGGTGGTGGATGATGATGTGCTTTTTTCTTTTTTCTTGGGCTCTGGAGACTGCACTCTGAGCATGCTTACTAATATGGATCGCTCTTCCAAGTGTTAAACTTGCACATGAATTTTGTCAGCAAATTCACAGTGCACAGGTTGAACTCACACGCAACGAACCTCATTGGGTATCAAAAAAGAAAGGAGGTAGTTGTGCTTGTGGTGTGGACCAGTGGTGGTCTGGTATATAGGTGATTGCATGGTATCAATAATCGACATCAACAAAGTTATCAAAGAATCTACCCATGGGTGTCAAAATTGTAATACCAATCAAATGTTGATTATTGGTGGGTATCTCATGGTGAGAGTATCTTTGTATACCTGAGTTATTATTTGGGTCAATATCATTCTAGACCATATTGATACTAGGGAAATGTTGCCTAGGCATGAAGGTTCTTGCATGGTATATAGATCCGAACGGTATCAAAAATAGAACTATTGTTAAATGCCCATACCCTATTGGTATCAAAGAATACAAAATCCTCATTATAGATACCTAAATGGTATCAAAAAATGTGAGATCCTCATTATAGATACTTGAATGGTATAAAAAAAAGATGATATCAAATCAACTCCACTTTCAATCACTCATACACACAAGGTGTAGTGTTTTCTTCTGTTTACACAAAAGGTGTAGTTTGTACTTGGAGTAGATTCGGCCTCAATTATTGTTCCTCCTCTTGGTGCAATCTGCAGAGTGAAGACAAAACAATATATGGATTCTAGTGGAAAGTTTGTCTAAGAGTAAATGCCTCTTACAAATACTCTTCCATGCTTTGGTCTTCAAGTTCTCTTGGTGTTATATAGTAACTACAAACAAATTAAAACCAAAAAAAAGTAGACTACAACCATCGCAACTACTCCTAAATACACCCGGGCATTTTGAAATTGGACAAGTTAGAGTAGTTGTGGTTGTGGTTGTTTATCAATGCATCTTATCATTCCTTACCTCTCAAAAATAAAACTAGGGAAAGTAAAGTACAACATAAACCACCAAAAATGATGTGATATTATTTATGAATTTTGATGTGACTGGGAAACTACGGCAACTTACAATGCAAATGGAGCACAATGTACAAAATGCATCAAAACTATGCAAATTGCATGAATGATTGTAGGTATAGTAAAAAGATCTCCTAAAAAGCTCTCATGTTGACATGTACACATAGTGTCACAAAGTCAAAATTGCACACTTATTGTTGTGCCAAAGGACAAAACCTTGGTAGGCCATTCTATCTCAATTGTCACTTTATCTCAATTGTTTGCACTCCATGTGGGTCACACATTTTGTTACGTGCAATTATTGTTGATGACCGGAAAATAAGTGTGACAACAATAAATTTCAAAATCAATGTACCTATAATCCTCTTCAGATAAGGTTTACAATAAGAAATACCTTCCCTCAATGAGTTTTCTAGATTTAAGGTCTTGTATAAGAGTGAAAGCTTGAGAACATACCTAACTTGAAAACTACACTAACTATCCCAATTAGTGCGTATGGTACTAGTTCTTGAAATACGCATCATTTTGTCAAGTCTCAAAATTAGTGAGGGCTGAAATTTTCACATAGTGATACTAAATTCATGAATACATGCTCATTTACCATACATTTTAAGAAAATTAGTGTGTGCTCTAAGGTGTCTGTAGAGTGCAAATACATGTTTGTCAATGAATAATGTCCAGATGAATAGTGTCGGTACTTTCAATGAACAATGCTTTGAATAATATTTTCAATACATAGTGCCGAGATAAACAATGCTTCCTAGATCTTTTGATGACACTAAGAAAGAAAAGAAAAAAAGAACATCAATGTTTTTACATTGACATGCAAATGTAGGGGACGTTCATCATCCCCTACCCATAGCTGCATGGATATGAGATTTTGGTGGCACCAATTTCATAGCATAAAGAAATTTAGTATCAATCCCACATGCATTATTAGCCCTCCTTCACTAATTGGGATAATCAGTGCCATCAAATGGGTGCATCCACCAATTATCTACCTTTGTTCATGAATGAACAAGCTTCAAAAGGTGGACTCAATCTTAAGAACATTCTCCAAGATCCTTGTCTTGTAGCTCCTTCAATTCAATGATAAGGGAACCTAGAAACCCGGGACAACCTATAAGGTATGTGGGTGTTCTTCAACTGTTTTTCTTAATCATACACCTATATTTGATTGGTGTGGATCAAAAAATAAACATCATAAAGACACATGTTTAAAAGAGATTGGACTATGTCTTCAACTTTAATTAACTACACCACACTCAATAATGAACATGATTAGGAAGATCTATGTATTTAGTGGATGATCCATCAAAGGCATCGCCGAATGCAGAGTGCTGAGAGAAAAGGGAAGAGAGCGTCGGGGAAGCTCTCAAGGCGAGAGCGCGAGGTCCGAGGTCGTGACTCGGTGACGAGCGGCGAAGGGAGCAGACAGCTGGAGGACCGGGAGCGGGGGGGAGAAGCCCGGGTAGGAGAGGCCGGGTTGATACCCCACGGCCGGGTATTTGAAGGAACAGGGCCAGCAAGGGGAGCCGGCCACGTGGACGGGATAAGGAGCCGTTGGGGAACGGGCTTGAGTCCCGGGAACGGACTGGAAGCCGGCGGGAACAAGCCTAAACCAATGGGAGCGAGTGCGAACCGACGGGAACAGAGCCGTAGTGGACGGTTGTAGGTATTAGTAAGTTAGGTTAGAGATTAGTGATGATGTAGGCACTTCTTGGATGAGAGGCAAGCACTTAGTGATTATAGGAAGTGACCACTTAGTAGTTAACCAACAATGAGTAGACACGTACTTACTAATGCGGAAGGATGAAAGACAATGCCAAGGGATTTCCATCCCTTGGATGACATTAACCGCTTTAACCATCTAAGCAATGAAAGGATGAGATCTTGGATGAATGACTCATGAATGGTAACCGTACACACCTAGGCACATCTAGGTATTAGAAGGAATTACAACTAATCCACTTCTCACGAACATCTATATTTAGCACGTGTGGTTTCTGTAAATAGATCCGGCAGACCTAAATTTAGACTGCAGCCTTAATTCAGACTAAAATTAGCCTATTGAGACATGTGGCATTAGGGGCCAAATGCTTAACCGCCAATTCAACCAATCACAAGATTGCGAAGCCTATATAAAGGGGCACTAAGAGGCCCTATACCACCTCATTATTCATTTCAACAATCCAACGTGAGCGTCAAGAGGAGCATTATCGGGAGCGTTTTAACGAAGACCTATTTGGAGCATTATCGGGAGCGTTTTAACGAAGACCTATTTGGAGCATTATTGGGAGCGATTTGACGACAATCGAAGCTACGCGATTTTACTCGAGGAATCGAAGATCTTTTCGACAACCTTGAAGACTCTAAAATTTTAGAGATATTCGAAGACTGAAGGCCCGAGGCTGAGGGACCACGAGGCCGCAAGGCGTGAAGACGAAGACCGAAGACTTAGCGATATTTGAAGATACTCGAAGACGAACGGCTTCGAGTTGGAAGACCGAATTTGGAGCTGAGGGCCCGCGATACTGAAGGCCCGCGGACTGGAGACCGCGACTGGAGGACCGCGGAACCGGACGGCGAGTTTACGAGACTTGAAGATTTAATTGAAGACTAAGGAGCCTTGAGCCCTTGAAGGATTAATTGAAAACTAAGGAGCCTTTGAGCCCTTGAAGATTCAAGAGCCTTTGAGCCTTGAAGAATTAATTGAGGATTAAGGAGCCTTTGAGCCCTTGAAGATTTACTTCAATACCGGTAGTACTTGAAGATCTTACGCGAAGTACTTGAAGATGTTTTTGAAGAAACTCGAAGACCTTTTGGCGAGGCGTGAAGACTCGAAGACCCTTTTCGGAAGGCTTCGAGGTTGAAGGCCTTAGGAGAACTTGAAGACTGAAGGCCCGCGAGACCGGAGCACCGCGAAACCGAAGGCGAGAAGACTTGAAGACCTTTTGGTGAGCCTTGAAGATTGAAGACCCGCGAGTTGAAGATTGGAAGATCGTTATTTCATACAAAGCCGGTCTTCCAGATTGAAGGCCCGCGAGACTAAGATTGAAGGACTAATATTTCATACGAAGCCGGTCTTCCAAACTGAAGGCCCACGTGACTGAGGGACCGCGCGACCAAAGGAAAGAAGACTTGAGGACTTCTTCAAAGTGATTGAAGACTTTTCGAGGAAACTTGAAGACTAAAGGACCACGAGACTGAGAGCCCGTGAGACTGGAGGACCGTGATACCAAGGACTAAGAAGAACTTGAAGACCGAAGACTAAGAAGGCATTTTGAAGGCTAAGGGAATACTTTTCGAAACTAAGAAGACTACTTTCAAGGCTAAGGCATTTTTAGGAGATTGAAGATTCTCTTCAAGATTGGATACTAAGGAGGAAGATCCTCTTGAAGAATGAAGACCTAAAGAGGTTCTCTCAAGATCGGAGAATTAAGATTCATAATTAGAGAATACAAAGGGAATCCAGACAAAAGGAATCTCTAAGAGATTGAAGACATTAAACAGGCTTCAAGCCACCATTCGAGAATAAGAGAATTTGAAGACCATCAAGTAGTCAAATCTTACATTGAAGTTATTACATTGATGAATTGATGATATGATTGTAAATTTTGGTTGAGGATTTTGGAATTAAAATGGAATTGAAGAATGTTGGTTTTCTGTTACATGGATTGCAAAAGCACTCTTTATGTTTATAACACTTAACCTTGACATTAGGATTCAGGGGAACATAAGCTTGAAAGCTTAGGCTCCTTTCTCCTTAGAAATTCATAAAGAGGAAACATCATATCACTTATTAGGAAAATAATGTATCAGACCACCTTCGGAATTTAAAGGTTTGCGAACCACCTAATTTGGAGAGGTGCACTGTCCATGTAAACCGGTCAGCAGCGGGTTACACCGTCTAAGGCTGGAAGGTTGTAGGTGGTGACCTCCACATTTAGCTAAGGAACAATCAATAAATGTGCACTTCCAATAACCATGTTAAAAAAAAAAGGGAAGTTTGATTTTCAATCGAATTGTTGTTGATTCTTCATTGTAGATTTGCTAATGCAACATAAGAGCCGGTTTACACCATGGACCATGAAGTTGGACCATGGAAGATGGCCTTTTTCCATGGTCTGACTATATGGTTGTACTTCCATGGTCCAATTCTAAAAAAATAAAATTTGAAAAAAAAATCAATTTACAAGGCCTTTGGGCCCCTCACTAGGTGTAAACCGAATGTAGACCAAGAGGAATGACCATGCACCAAAAAGTAAATGTGTTGATTTTTTTTAATATATGTCAAAAAATGTAGGTTTGATCATATTCAAGTTTGACCATTCTCTTGTCTTCTCTTGGCTTCACTTCTCTTCACTTCTCTTATGTTATTATTTTCACTTGTTTTCACCTTGAATTTTAGCAAGTATTGTTGCAATGGAGGAGAGGAGGAGATTTATTTTTCTCTCAGGATTATACATGTTTTTGTACATGCTTGTGAAGGATGTTGTGGACATTCAAACATTGATTTTGCAAGGAGTATAAGAGAAGTTTGCAATTTTGAGCATGGTTTATGAGTGTATGGGGCATACAGAGAGAAACATATGGAGTCAAGAATGGATTTACGGATTTGTAGACCGCTTGTTGTTGGGTTTGTGGACGGAGAAAAAGTTTAGGAAACAAAGTCGAGTGAAATACATTACATTTAAAATTTTGTGTGAGAGGTTAGGCCCCTATTTGAAGAAAGAGGATACCCATTTTAGGATTATTGTGCCGGTGCAAGAGTGGGCAGCAATGTCATTGCATAGGTTGGATAATGGTGATATGTTGTAAAATATAGAAGACTTGTATAGAGTCCACAAGAGTACATTGTCAAAAATAATAAGAGAAATTTGTAGAAATGTAAGGAAATATCTTCAACCAATTTTTTATGCAAACTCTAAGTGAATTGTAGTTTAGGGTTTTAGCTTTAACGTTTGAGTAGTTGCATGGTATACCTTACATCATAGGAGCAATAGATGGATTACATATTTATGTTTTAGCTCTTGTAGTTGGCGGATTTTTGATTGGTAGCAAATTTTGACCTCATGTAGTTTCCTAACGTGTAGAGAGTAACCTCCTCAAGGGTGCATGAGATACTATCTGTCATCATTTTGGTGATCATATACTTGGACCCCACAACTCCTAGTCAACAAAAGAGTGCAACTATGAGATTCATGGTGATTTAATTGCTATTTGCTACGGTTGCTTGCATTTTGTGCCTTGTAACAGTGTTGTAGAGGAACTTTTGGTCAAAGCCATTGTGGTTAGTGGCCTTTGGTTGGTTTTCCTTGTTCATAGTTATTTGATATTTTCACTTGTATTAGGTTGTCTCTACATTGTAGTCAGTATGTGAGTTTTGTCCATGGCTCTCTCTTAAGTGCAATTTGGTGTCAATGAGAAGTTTTGTAAGGCATACCATCACTCTTATTATTTGAGTATCTTCATAGAAATTTCTCTCTCTCTCATATCTCCTCACCAATACGAAGTGCTCAAATCTTATGGCAAATATCATAATGTTTAACGTACTAGTCACCTTATCAGTAGCCTCTACTTGTTTGGCCTATAGTACTTATTGAATGTAGGACATGTGCTTGTCCCAATGCTTTTTTGACCAACCCCATGTCAAATTCAGATCGAGTTAGGAAGAATATGAGGATATGGATTGATTGATTGATGCTAAAGTATTAGGGGATAGGTGCTAACCCTAGAGAACCCAATCTCCCCAGTTGAAAAATGTTAGGTACATAATATTATTCAGATCCATAACAATGTTTTGTAGGACCAATAGTATTCAACAGAATATTCCCGTATATACCCCACATTCAAACTTATGTACCTTACATTCTTTTGATAAAACATTTTGGAAAGGAATCCATTTCAAAGTTCGTTCAACTCAACTTAAAACATGGGAACTTTTGGAGAACATTGGAAGGGAACACATCGAAATGACAAGATTCTCTTAAACCCTAAAATCCTACACCCTAAGACCGGATCTTCATCCCCTGTGCCATTTTATTTGCAATTTTCATGTTGTGGATATCGATCGACAAGGTCTCTCCAACTGCTAACCAATTTGTATGGAAGGTGGTTCGCCATCTGTGTTTTGCAAATCAACAGAAATTGGGACATGCGGAGGAGGTTTTGGGATGAGTGACCGGAGTGTAGGAGAGCCGGTTGTGTATAGGATGTCAATCAATCCCGGTGTGAGGTAGTCTATCGATTGATCGAATCCATCCTTGGCAAGCACATTCTTGGGGTAAGAGGAAAAGAAAATGCTCTCAAGGAGATTCAGTTTCCAAAAGGTGATAGGACATCATGAAAGATGGACAAATGCAACCAATTGTCATCACTTTGGCCAATTCAGCTCGTCCGTTGGCGAACCAGATCGTGAAATTTCAGTTCCGAAGAGTGATTCGGAGGATTCAACCTCCAATTCATCATCGTACGCTATTTGAACTCTCACCAATTCTTCGTGTATGTATGTAATTGGCGCCAATGTTGAATGCCACAACCCATAAACCCTTAAATTCTAAAACTATAAACCCTACCCACCTGAAGATTCCTCAGAGGATTAAGTCCGGAAATTCACGGTGACCTTCTTGGCGTGCTTGTGAATTTCTTTTAGTGGATGTGAAAATGGGAATGCACAATTCAAAGGGTGTTGGTATCATTGGGAATCTTAGTCCTAATTTTGATCGGCGGACTCTAATTTGTCGATTGAAGGCCTTGATGTAATAGAGTGAGGCGATAGTTATGAAACTTGACCTCAGTATGCCAGTTTGGAAGTACAAAATCTCTGCAACAATACTGGAAATTATTTTGCCAAGGAGAAATGGGAGTGATTTAAATCGAGGTAATTCGTCGTGTATGTAATAGCGCCAATGTTGAATTCCACAACCCTAAAACCCTAAACCCTGCCCACCTGAAAATTTCTTAGAGGATTATCTCCAGATAATTCATAGTGATCTTCTTGGCGTGCTACCAGTGCCAGCCAAAGTGTGTATTGCTCCAAGCGGATATGAAAACGAGATTGCAAAATCCGAAGGGTATTGGTATGAGTGAGAATCTTAGTCCTAATTTTGAATTGGCGGACTTCTAATTTGTCCGATGAAGGCCTTGATGTAATGGAGTGAGGCGGTAGTTATGAAACTTGACCTCAGCATGCCAGTTTGGAAGTATTAAATCTCTGCAATAATACAGAAAATTATTTTGGCAGGGATAAATGGGGGTGGTTCAGACCGCGGCAAATCTTCAGCCGTTTTACAGATTATTTCAGGTCTTCTTCTCCAAGTGCAAACAGCAGGTGCGAATACTACCGAGAATCGATTTAGCTTCCAATTCTCTTTTAGACTATGGGAAAAAGTGCTCAATCCACAGAGCCACATGTATCGAAGTGAGGGAATTTATATATCATGTTGAATAGCCCACCAAACTCTCAAGTTATAGAACACAGGTGACCACTGAGGGTTTACAACTCCTTTGGTAATTGAATCATTGGCTCAAAATATGAAGAGGCCATGAATAGAGCTTCTGACATCACAAATCTCTAAATTCATATATCATCAACACTGATTTCACATTGATTCTATCACATTAAACCACAACATTCAATCAATACCTACCAAACATAGGGTTGTAGTTTTCACTCTTTTTGTTTCTAAATTTTATTCTGAAAAACTTAAAGGTTGAATCACGAGTTGAATCAATGTTGAATGAATTATAAGCAAAATGTTATGTGAACACTTAGAAGGATATCGAACACAAAGGGTTTGTATCAACACTCGCTCAACATTAAACGCTGGTCACTTGCATTTTGGACTGGAAGTCCATTATAGGTGCAGTTTGGGTCACATAGTTTATGTTATTGGACCTTTTCTTGCTACAGTTGTGATGGATTCTCATGGATTGAAACTCACTTTATTTAAAATTTGAGTGCACTAATGTAGAGACTAATAGACACAGACAGTGCATTTTGTTCAGGGAGGCGAATACTCCCGATTCTTATGTGGTTTTTATGAAGGGTGAGGAGAGTCAACATTTAGGTGCTAAAGAGCTGGAGTCATTGCTTCGTTCTATGGGTCAAAATGTGACCCAAGCTGAGTTGCAAGAAATCATGAAGGTTGCAAACAGTACCGAAGACGGAAGTGGTAAACCCATGGACTTTTCTTTGTTCTTGAAGAACATGGTCGATAAGATGGAAGGCAGTGAGTTGGAGAAGGAGCTAATTACAGTCTTCAAGGTAATTACAGAATAATATTCTAGTTCCCCTAAAGTGCCACGTCATTGCCTTATCTCTAATTGTGATGGGGATGGTAAGTTATGTGGGCCTTATGTGGTCTCTTCTTAATTGAACATCTATAATTGAGTGGTATATGGCAAGGTTTGTAGTTACAAATGGACACCAAAAATAGACGTGGTACAATGAGATTGGAATATGTGCTCAAAAGATTCCAACCATTCCAGGTTCAATACTTCACACATGTGGGAGGGCCTATGTTATCTTGGTTAAAGAGATAGCGAATCTTCACTTTGACCTCTTATAACGTTTATATATTAAATCTGATTCTGAAACTTGTGACAATCTTCATGATTTGCAATTGCCAACCAGATGAGACTATTCCCAATCTGATCCAACAACCAAAATTGTTTGTGGAGTTGGACATGCTCACAATAGGGCCACATACCTTTACATAGTAGTAGCTCAAGGACCTTGAGAAGTTGTAATGTGCACAACATCCTAAAATCTGAATTCAGGAATATTCTAGTATAGAAAGTGGGTTGCAAAATAGTATAGTAAGTTTAGTGCCAGCAACCCATTAGTCTGGCAGCCTTAATGATTCATTGATAGATGGGATGTGTTTTCAATGGCTTACACTAAGTAGAATTCTCTCTACTTTAAACACACTAATTTCAAGTGTCAAGAATCTCTTCTCAAAGATATGTATGATGTCTTGTGCAGAATTTTCAAACCTGGCTGTGACTTCTTTACATATACAATTGTTGCTTGGCCTGTCATGGCTACTATTGGCATTTCTTTTATCTGGTTTACCTTCAATTTGGAGGGTTGTATTTGTGTCCTGATTCTTGTGCTTTCTTGACAGAAGCTTTTGCTACATGTGTCAGGGTTGTCAAAATTCAGATTTATATTGTGAATTCTTATTGATTTGTGGGTCATCTTCTTTGGGACAGGACATTGACAAGGATGGAGACGGTCTCATTTCCACAGTTGAGTTACGGCAGGCCTTGGCAGAAATGGGTGTGAAATTAAGTGATGCTGAGTTTGATGAGGTGGTGCAAGATGCTAGTGATGGCCATCTTGATTTTACAAACTTTGTGAAGGCAATGATGGCTCAGTCCGAGTTTTGGCAATAAACTAATTTGTGCAGAAGTAGACCTTTTCAGGAAATTCAACTTTCAGTGCTGAGGTGACCTGATGCCTATTCCCAACACTTTAATGAGTTTGGGTACTTAAGAGCGATCCGATTATCTTGTTGGATTAGCCTTTTGCAGGGGATTTTGTTGAGTCAAAATAGTCCAAAATCCACTATGGTCATATAGGGGCATTTGTTTGTGTTACCCATCTGGGTCATGTCCTCACCTTTTGCAGGGGATGATGTGCTTCTTGAATAACCTACAACTTGTCTAAAACCTCATGATTGTGAGAATGTGGGACCACAAGTGACATGCCTCACTTGCTCATCATGCCCATTTAATATTTCATCAAAGTGTAAAATTTGCAAATCCATGGCCCTACTTTTGTAGGAGCTTTCACTCACTTGTCCATGTAAGGGTGTGCTAATGTGGTGGACATGTCTTGTGGGCACATAGGTCATGTTGACACTTCACTTGATTTTTATTCTTTGGAATAGCATGTAATATATGTTACGTGTCCGTTTTACCCTTAATTCTAGGTGTTCAAAGTAGGTCGCAAACTGAAAGGTGAACCCACCTTGATTTGTTGCCACTTGGCAAAACCATCATTTGAAAAGTTCCATTATTTGAAAAGTTCGCCTTTCTTACTGCACTCTCATATGTTTGCAATAAAGTTTATGAAGAGGCAAAAATACCTTCATTTTTTTGGACTTTTGAACCGCCATGGCCATTATTACTTACATGTACATTGATAGGGTTGCCAAATCTATTGAATGTTTTCAATTTGTTTATAAGCAAGCTTCTATCCATGGGAAGTTTTTGTTACCTACTTTTTAAATATGAAGTGTATGGTTCCAAAACTATCTAGAAGCATATTAAACAAGCATGAAAGCTCAAAAAATCATGTGAGAATAACCTGAGCATTCTAATGGTCCCTCCCATCCATTTGGGGGGAAGTTGTCCACATCATGGTGCAAAGGACACATGATGTGGCTTCAAAGCATGGCAAGAACTTCCAATCATTATTCATGTTAGATATTTCCAATCATCAATTAGGCAGTTGTTTCCTCTTGAACAAAGCCCACATACTTTAAGGTAGGTTGTAAATTGTAACATGTATCAAGGGGACTTTGAACATGCTAGGACCAATGGTTTCAAATTCACATTGGAAAATATTATGATATTTTTTGTCCTTTTTTTCCTTTTTCTTTTCAGGTGGTTATTTATATGTCCAATTTGATGGTATCACATGTTGGTAAGTTCAAAGTAGTTCTTGGTACGAATTCCATTCCCATACTTCTTAATCAACCTATTCTAAGACAACCATCCAATTACTAAAGTCTATATATGCCAAATACATGGAAAACCATTTATTGAAAAACCCCTACTAGAACCCTATGGTTGGGGAAGGAAACTCTAGATTTTTCTAGAGTTTTTGAACAGTAGCCAAAGTTAGTGAACCCTAGAATTTGTGAAGACACCACAATCAATGGTGATTGGGTGTTAGTAGACCCGACTTAGTCATGTTATGTTGGAACGATAATTATGTTAGCTTGGAACTGTAGTAATGTTATCTTGGAACTATACTTACCAACGAGGCATGGTACCCCAAAAGTATCAAACCTTTTGTATATACCTGAGTAGAAGGTTAATAAAGATGAAGTGACCTCTCGGTCTCGTGCGCTCTTGCTCATAGAGTTTTACCATCATTACACTCTCATCTTCTCTCATTTTTGTAACACGTTATCACCATGAAGTTCTAATGAATTTTGTTTAGCTATAGTGAGGTGAAATAGAAAAAAATGAAGTGATTGCAAGATATAATGTAGCAATGTGGAGCGCGTGCGGTGTTTTTCGTGTATAATTGTGCCACGAAGTTTGTCGCATTGCGTTGTTATTGGTGTCGGTGTTCCTTAAAGGCCATTAATGATTTGAGTGGATGAGAAATTACTTAAGAGGATGGTATATAGTATAGGCTTGTGATTCTAGAAAGCAAAAATGTCACACTTGAACAAATAAAGTTCTTCTCCCCTTATAACTGATGGAAAAAATTATTGAATTTGGGCCCTTGATACCAAATTGCATCTACCAACATGTAGCCTAGTTCATAAATTTGAGGAATCATCTTTAAAAAATTCCTATGGATCATCTCGACGCGCCAAATACTAGTCTTCATGCGACATGACCTCCATCCAACATTGCAGTTGCAATATTTCACCATGACATTAGCTCCTGCTTTGTGGGCAATACTTCAAAAGCGGTTTAACAACCAACAAACAATATTTTTACCTAAGACGTGCTATGATTGGATACATTTTTTAGTTCAAGATTATCCAACCATAACCGAGTATAATATTGATATGTATAAGATAGTATCTAAGCTATTTTTGTGTGGTGAACCAATTGACGATGCGTAGATGATAAAGAAAATTCTATCTACGTTTCATGCTACCAATATTGTATTGCCTCAGCACTATCAAAACATACATTATATTAAATATTTTAATTTTATATCAATATTTTTATTGGTCGAAAAGTAGAATGAAATCCTGTTGCAAAACCATGGAGAATGACCTACTTGAATGCTTCTCATGCAAAGTCATGTGCCGCAGTTATTAACAACACAATTCACATCTCGAGGATATAAAAAAAGACTAAAGTTGAAGAACAAAAATCAAACACCAACGTGAAGGAAACATCAACGAGCATGTAAGCGTTACATTTCCATAATCTTCATATAATGATTATTTTCGCAAGATATGATTATAGAACTTCATACTTATTTCAAGTGTGGAACCAAAGGTCATATTGCGAAGAGTTGCAAGACAATCCCTTACCTTGTAAAATTTTATAATGTATATGGTGAGCGATATAACACCCATATCACACATGTGGAGCACACAAAGATATAATACAACGAAACGACTACAAACCCATTTGAAGATATGGAATCTCATACCACCTTTGTTGGCGTTGAGTTTGATATTAAGGTGTGCAGGTGTGCAGGTGTCATTTGGTTCATCTTCTTAATGGGACCCCTACTTTTGATTAGTATGTTGTTCAATGAGGAGCAAAGAGCAAACACCGTAAAGACAAATGTTTGAAAGAGATTGGACCACGCCTTTGAGTATTATTAACTACTCTACATTCAATAATGAACACAAATGAGAGGACCTATGTATTCCATTAAGGAGTCAACAACTGTGCACTTTCAATAACTATAATTAAATCAGGGAAGGTATAATTTTCAATCCAAGTTCTGCTAATGCTTCGTCGTAGATTTGCTAATGCAACACAAGCTTTGTTGTGTAAATCTAATCGGTAGAAGTCGGAGAACACAAAAAATGAACCAAATAACACCCACATGCCTCAAAAGAGGGTTCACTCAACTTTCAACTGCTTCACAAAACCCAAATTTTTACAATGTGGAAGCGGTGGAAAGTCTAGGTTGCCCCCAATTATTTGTGGTCCATGGAGAGAAAAATGTGGCCACACATGCTTCATGACATCACCTTTTCGGGGAGACGCACCGTTACCTAGAACCTCTCAATCAATATAAGAGTGGACTCGGTTGGAAGTTGACTACGGTTGACAAAACCTAGTTGGACCTTGAAATGCTTGGAAACCTTCGGATAAATAACTAAATCGGATGTACGAGCCGACTCGGAGATAATGTTAGTGCAAAATAGTGGGGGATGAGGTTCATCCAACGGATGGAAAGTGGACAGATTGGTGGGAGATGTCGGTAGTGGCAGTTTCGCAGTGCCACCCATTCCCGCGTGCTTCCGACCCCCTTTCCCAGCAGCAGCAGCAGCCACGGCTATAGGTCACCGACACCCGCCGGTTGCGTACAGGACTTTTCTCTCATCCCCCCCCCATTACACGGCTGTTCGACCCCCAAAGGTGGCACCTTGGTGGCATTTAGCTTAACTTACACAGATTCGAGACCTCTGATCTTTGTTGTGTTGTGGGTCGCTCCCCCACGGCATTGCAAACCCCCCAAATTTAGTCAGGTAGAGGGGGTCACTGCAGTTCAGGGTGTGAAGGGTTTCATCAAGTGATCGAAGGGGGAGGGTTGTGCTTGTGTTTTGTGTGAGGAAGGAAGCAATCAGATTGTCGTCATCTTCCTTCATAGGTGAGGTTTCGTGCCATGTGTGTATTGTCAATGTGAGTGTTAGGGTTATGTGGTTGCAGGGGTACCTACTTCCGAGGTGTCTTGACATAAAGGCTGTGTCGGGTGCTTCATAGGATGATTGTCAACACAGGTGATGTGTTCTTGAAACGAAAAGAAATGAGCCAGCAGTATGGTGTACGGATGAGACGATGTTGGGGGTTATATTCTCATATTGAATGAAGGATGGTGCGGTGTTTTGCTAATGTCGTGTTTCAAGTATAAGGAGAAGTTTGTGTGTTGGCTTTTGAGCAATCTGTGTACATGAGGACATGAGGATATGTGCAGGCATGGAGATATGAGACCGGAGGGTTTGTGAGTGGTGATGAGTGATGGCTTAGCCCTAAAATGATGAATGCAGCTTGCTTTGGTAGCTGTGGTGGTAAAATCTGGGGGTTCATGAAACATACACTCCTGCTTAGAAATACTTCGATCCACAAGCTTCCTTCCACCATTGTGTGGGAGTGATGATGATGAACAAGGTGGTGAAGGTTACATAGCAGGGTGGTGGTGGTGGTGATGATGAGGTTAACTTGAAGGGGTTGAGAAATGGCAATCAATCTTGGGGCGCTCGCTCTCTTTAATTTGAAGGGGTTGGTTTGAAGACTACTTGTAGTTTTGGATATGTTTGGAGCTTTATAAAGACGGAGGAGCTTGTGCAGATTGATATACTCTCTTGAAGCCTCTCTTTTGTGAACTCAATCCACGACCAACGGCGCGCAAGAAGTGATGATAATGATGATGATTTAGAGACACCTATATAGCAGCCTGCCTGTTGGGATAATCCTGCTTGAATCTCCCCTATTCCCCGGTTTTTTCATGCCAAGGATGTTTCATGGATCTCTAGCAATTTGCTCTTCGTACCATGCATGATCAAGAGGGGAGTAAGTAGAGGCAGGAAATCAAGTGCAAGGCTTCTCTGCAGTGGGTTTAGGGTTTACAAAGGCGTCTGAAACTTGAGAGAAGGGAAGGGTTGGCATGAATCCTCAATAATGATTGAATAGGGGCAACAAAAACAAAATCAAAAACAAAAAACCATACTAAGTTCATACATATATGTGACCTTTCAGAGGGAGTCCAAGATGGGGAATGGGACAAGTAAAGAAGAGCAGCTTTATCAAGCCGTGCAGAATGGAAATCATAATACTGTCAAGGCATTACGGCGCGATGGAGCCTCGTTGGAGGTCAGTTCGGAGTCCCAAATCCATTGTTTGTTTTGAATGTGAGTATCTTAGGGTTTGCAATTCTGTGTGCAAAATTTGTTTCTGTGCTTCATGGGTTGCAGTAAGTAACATAAGAACACGTTGAACTTGACATCTACATATGCATATGATAATGTGTGATCCGTTATGTGCAGTTTGTTGACAAAGAGGGGCGAACGCCACTCGTTCTCGCATGTACGCGAGGGGATTTGTTTGAGATGGTATTAACGCTCTTGAACCTTGGAGCTAACATAAAAACGTATCGGCCTGGTATGTTTGTACTTTAAGTTGTGCCGGTTTCCTGAATTTGGATAGTTTTTGTGGAGTAAAGGTGATGGATTGAAAGTGTTGTAAGTAATGAGCATCATACGTTCATTTCTAACATTTAGGTTGTGATTTAACGTGGCTACTTCCATTGGATGCAGGAACCCATGGAGGTTATCCACTCCATCATGCTGCAAAGCGTGGTCTTGATAAAACTGTGCTCTTACTACTGTCCCGTGGGGGTACGTTTTTCGTCATCCCATCGTGGTATGTTTTTGTATATCCATGTAATGAATTTAGTGAAATTCAGGCACTTTTCTCTCACAAATGTTGTTGCACTGCAGCTGACCCACTGGCTGTTAATGATGATTCGCTGACGCCATTGGATATGGCTCGCGCTAGAGGTCACGTGGCCGTTGTTCGCATGATTGAGGTTTTTTTCTTCCTGAGTTTTCCTTTCATGTTCAATTGTTGTCTCAAGTTTGTATGTTGCTTTGTTTCAGAGGTCTATTTGGTTAGCACTATGTACCGTAGCTGTTTCACTGGCTCTGTAGATATTTTGAGGACACTGAGGAAACAGATGATGATGGATGGAAGTTGATAGGAGGTTTGCGTGATCAAATTGGCAGGAACGTATATGTCTATTCAGTGGAGTATTGCGGGAGTTATCAGGACCTGGCTTTTTGGAGGCACTTGCACCCCAATGGGTGACCAAAAAGATGTGAGTACAGAGCTGCTTCTCAGTTGCTATTTTTAATGGATGCATTTACATTGGTTGGATTGAAAACCATGGGTCCAATTCAGTAGTGATTTTTAGGACATTAGAGTTTTAATTGTACATGGTATACATCAAGGAAAGGGAACCAGGTATGCAAGTTGGTTATGGTGATGGTGGTCACTTAAGGAATAGGATTGGCCTAATTTGAGTTGTGTGGGATAGTTGGGCAGTTGTCCTCCCAACAGAAACCGATCCAAGGCGAACTCCCAAGTTTGAACTAGTCATCTACCAGTCTCCAAAGGTAAGAAACATACTTTAGGCAACTCACTGAGAATTTGTCTTGAAGACATTGATGTTGTCAATAACCAATGCCAATTCCACTTTTTGCACTCTTCCTATAGAAAAACTATACTTTGGTGAAGAATGTTTTTAGCAATAAATGTGGGGAGTTAGGGAGCTTGATTAACTGATAGCTGTAGAATTCCTGTTTGTTGATCTTATTATGTTCCTAACAAGCATCATGTAGTGTCATACAAGTGTCATATAGGTTTAACCTGAAGAATATTAAGTTTGGTGTCGGAAAATGTGCTACTCGGGGATGATATCCACTCGTGTGCTTGGGCTGCCTAATGTGGTAACTTCAATGTGTGGCAAGTGGGATTATATTCACTTAATAATGTCCTGTGCTACCAGACACCTAGTCACTGAGATGGGTTGCCCTGGAAAAGGAAGCATGGATTTTGTGCATGGTAATTCTCTCTTATTGGAAAGATGTCCCCTCTTAACATTCAAAAATGTCATGGCGACCATCAAGCCACCTTGATGTGATCCCGTTGTCATTCCATCCAAAAGGGCTAACTTTGGCCTCACGGGCATTTAGGATTAGGTTTTTGACCTTAAACAATCGTTTCATGACAGGTGAGCCTTTGGAATGGAGGGGTTTCATCACCTTCGTCTCATGCTGCTGGATTCTGCAATGTTCGTAAGCTGTTTAGGATGGGATAAAATATATGTTCACCCTGTTATCAACATTACCTGTACTAACAAGGGCGTGGCCTATCAGGATAGGTTAAAATGCAAGGTGTACCATGGAAGGTCGGCAGGAATATCAGAGCTAATAAAGAAACGTTGGATTGTTGAATGTGTCCAGGTCCCATTACCACGTACAATAATTGCTCTTGCAAAAGCTGAAGTGGAGGAGCCCAAATTTGGCTCTCCAGACCCAGTTCTCGTCATCACAGATAGGAACACAAGTACGAATCCCGTTATCCTGACATGTTTCTGGATATTATAGTGTGCAATATAATGTGTCCAATATTATAGTATTAAATGTAATTCTGTTATTTACTGGGTCCTGCTTATGAATAGTGTGGTCATCAGGTTGTCCTCGTGCTGTTTTATTCCCAATTTCCAACGTTGCTCAAGATTGTAGCCTGACTGTGTTTGTAAAGAGAAGATAAAAGAAAGTATTTTAGTAGAGATTGGTTGAGGGAATTAAAGTTTGCATTTGCTCCTTGTTCAGGGACAATCTCTAAGTTTGGGTAGTTAGGTAGGTAGATCTTGTGTAGATAGCAAGTTTGAAATGGAACTAAGTGTGTTTGAGAAAAACTTTGTGGGATGGAGCAGAAACCAAGTATAAGTTCCTAGCAGACTCTGAAGGTGATAGGGTTCAACTGGAGCAGTTGTACAAGGCTTGCAGAGGCATTGCACAGGTAAACATCGTTTGTATCTTAAATGTAGTGAGATCACAGGGGCAATAGAGTTTTCCTTAATTCAATGGGACTTTTTGTTGGGAGTTCGCATCCTATGATTTTCCATTGATTGTTTTGCATACAATACCAGTAATGTTTTTCCACTTGGTGCATGCTTGGAGGGAGTGTTTGAATTTGAATGAAGAGCAACCTATTTCAACTCATTGAGGGCCAAACTCATATTAGCACCTCTCGGTATGCCAAAATGAGTTTAACCCTTAAGAAACCCATTTAGAATATTCTTTGTTCAAACCTCCACATTACCACCTCCAAGCATGCATGCACTGGAAACTTATGGAACATGGAAGGTGTTGTATGCAAATCAACCAACTCCCAACCAAAAGTTGATGTCAACTTAGGTGATAACTCTAATACATTCTTGCAATTCTCAAGTTAGTTATCGAATTTTGCAGAATGCCCCTAGAGCAAGTGGGCCCGGTGTTCCACCTCAAGCTGTTTTGCAAGGGTTGTCAGCTCTCGTCCGGCCAACAATAGTCCAGCAACAACAATTACCTGCCTCTAACCTGGAGCTACCCAGCACTTCCAGCACAACTCCTCATGGCCCATCTCGCAAGCCCAAGAATGCTGCTGCTGCTGAGTCACCTGATGATGTGGCGCTGAAGATGGCGATTAACGCATCCTTGCGGACTGCCTCTCAAGAAGGAATACCAGTTGAAGATCAAAATGAACAGCATGATGGTAGCCGTCTAGGGGGTTGGGGAGATCAAGAAACTCCCTCCAAATTTAATGGATGGAGCGAGGCAGGACCAAGCAGGGTTTCTGAAACTTTGGGGCGTTCCAATAAGGTACCCGAGTCTGTACCCGAAGTTGTCAGCACCACAGCCACAGTTCCTGCTGGCACATCATCATCTCCATCACCGCCTCCATCTGCCCCTCCTCTCCCAGCAGACCTAATTGCCCCACTTGTGGGTGCTTATGGAGACCCAATCCATTACCCTTCCGTGGACACGTCACCTGTAAAAGTTGACTACCCTGCCACATCATCTCCGGGAGGGATATCAACTTCAAAAACAAAGGCACCTGAGGAGAAGGAGAGTCAGTGTGTTGTTTGCTGGGATGCCCCTGCACAGGGGGTATGTATTCCGTGTGGCCACTTGGCAGGTTGTATGGACTGTTTGTCAGAAATCAAGGCGAAAGATTGGGGCTGCCCTGTATGTCGGGCGGCAATTCAACAGGTTATTAGGGTGTATGCCGTTTGACAGGCATAATGAGAATACAGGTAAGTTAGGTAGGGCATTACTGTACATAGAGAGGATTCATGTTGATGAGGATTGCTTTAGGGAACTGATTCTGTGGTGGGCTTTAGGTCTGCAGAAAGAAAGACGAGAAATGTGAGGTGTAGAGGTAGGTTTGTTTTATAATTTACTTACAGGACCATGTCATACAGGAAGATATTGTAGCTGCCCTAAAATTAAGTGCAGTTGCCACAATGTTGTTTAAAAGAGTAGTAGATGAGAGCTGAAATTTTGGTGCCGGTGGTGATGAGAACATTCCAAATGTCAAAAACATCTCTTAGTAGTAGAATGTGGCATGATGCAATCCATCAACTGGGATGTTTTGCTGGTTTGGAATATCTGCTTTGTCATGTGATAGACTCCAGCTTTTGTCAGACAGACAGGTGTAACCCAAAGCTTTGCACCAGGGATTATTAGCTCCGTAGGTTAGCTTCGCTATTTCAAATATCTGCAGAGAAAGCTGTGATTGTAGCTGCAAATTGGCAGCATTCCTTTTTGATGTATCTAAGAATTCAATTCATTCTGTAAAAGACCCACTTAAGAAAAAAGTTGTTGGTGTTTTTGTTTGTTTGTTTTGGGTGCAAGATGAGGTGTGATCACAGGGAAGATCAGATATGTAGTTACAAACGATGCATACGAAACCCAGCAACTAACCTCATTAACACTGGGAAGTGGATTGAAGTGGTCAGCCTTGCTGAGGTATGTGGGCCTTTTGTGTCACTCTTCTTAATTGGACACCTATATTTGAGTGGTAAATGGCAAGGCTTGTGTAGTCAATGAATGGACACCAAAAGACCGTGTATTCTGATGGTATTGGACTATGTGCTCATTTAATAGACACCATTCTAGGTTTATCTCAACTCCGATTTGAAGCTTGAAGTGAAAATTTTGGTGAGTCGCAAATATTGACTGGAAACAATTTCCGATCCAACTAAAGGTCAAAATTATTTGCGGAGTCGGAGGTGCTCAAAATAGGGCCACATACCTTACATTACTTGGCCATTGTCATCTACACAAGTGAATATTGAGTCCAACAAATGCACAAATAAAGGAATGTTCAAAAACTAAGGTAGACATGTCTTGAATGGTTATTTTTTCATGTTTGCAATGGAATCTCCAAATTGCAAATCCTAATTTTTGGTTGATCTGTGAATGTGAATGGAGTAGCCAGGTTCAATCGCAAAGAAATCTAGAGCCCACCTTAATTTGATATGAATTTTCAAAGGTGACGGCTAAGGAGCCATAACTTGTTCACGTAGTGTCCGAACAATTGCAATTATTGAATTAGGCCTATCTACCTTAAGCACACAACAATTTTTTGAACTAAATCACCTCATGAATTGTAGAACCACAATAATATCCTTTGATTATAGCAAGTGGGTAACCTTGTGTCTCTACTGCATACAAATTGGTCACCTTCACTCCCTAGTGTACCAAGCTTTTGTTTATTTCTATTTTTTGGGCAAACATAGTCAAGGTTACTTGCGGCTACATAATAACAATTCTCAATATTCTAGTCCACCTTCCTTGTTTTACGTCAAGGGGAGCAATCTTATGACAAGGACTGGCAAGTTGCATAAGCACAAATTTTATAAGGCTTACACATTTTTAGAGGTCACGAGTCCAAGATTACCTCTATCCAAAATTGCAGACATTAAACAATGCCAAATGGTACTTTTAATGACCATTTCATTTTCAGTTTATCACTCCAACTTCATACTTCTATACTAATCATGAGTTTGTGTCAAATTTGGAGAAGTGCATAAGATCAACTCATCCACCCATGTAAATAGCACTAGGAGGTATCTTTTTTTCTTTGAAAGTAGAGGTAATCTCATAGGTTAAAATGCCACTTTGATGACAAGAAATTGCGCTTCAATATAGGCACACTATTGGTTGGGGAACAATGTTCCCTCAAAGGGGCTCCACAATATCTTCTCTCATGTTACAATAATAATTTAAAAGATTATATGTTCCATGACAAACCCTTCGATGCAGCTTTTTGCATGAACTCAAAGCCCAAAATGTTCTACAACCTTATGGAACTCGATGTACAATTGCAACTCCCAAGAAATCCTTCTCACACATAAGAGCTCTTCTTCCAATGGTACAACTTTTGGTTCTACCCTCCCAACCCAAATCAACCAAGGTACTATTCAACGGGATATATCCTATATTCCTCATCTCTTCATCCTTTTTATTGAGCTCCATTTAAGATGATTGGAACTTGCAATGGAGATCCAATGGTTGATATTCTAGGCACCTCAAACACACAATATCAACACCGCAACATATGTTGATGATCTACCAATACTTGCAGACAACATCCAGAAGACATTAGCCAACACACAAAACATCAATGTTTAACATTGTGTAAATTAGAGACCTCTATGGATCTAAGTCTACCCATGTGCGCCTTCAAAGGGTGTCCAAATAAATCTAACCTCCAACCAAGAATTTTTAGGCCCTAAATGCCATTGGCGAACTGGGTAGCATTTGCCTATGTCTTGTAAAATTCACAAACTTCACCCGTGGGGGATCCCTCTCTCTTTTCTAGTTTATGTACCAAGTTTGTGCTCAACCCTCAAAATACTAGACCATTCTTGTTGTTGGAAAATAGTTTTGAGATTCATATTTTCTCCTCGGACAACTCATTTCCTCTTTACCAAACTCCATTGTGGATTTCAAAGGCTCCTTGAAGGACAAATAAATCACCCCCAATGCTACTTACACAAGCTTTGTATGTTGCACCTCAACACGTGCTAACTAATGAACAAATTGATATCCTTTCACAATCAATAGAGTTCTAAGCAAGATACAAATCAACATCCCAATTTATCAAAATAGCTAAACAACAACCTAAGTTGGTGTTCTTTGGACACACTCGCATCACGCCTAGCAACATCACCATTGTGAATGTTTCCCCCAACTAGCCATGCTACTCAGCCATTTATCTAACCATTTGACATCACTCGCTCCCACAACTTCATAGATTTCTTGATGCAACCCAAGTTTCATAGTGTAGATCTAATCGGTAGAAGTTGGAGAACATGTAACATGAACCAAATGACACCCACATACCTTTCTAGGCACACATGTTTGTGTATGACGACCTTAATAAATGGAGGTTTTAGGCCCATAAAAAGAGGGACCAACCTTGAAATCAAGCTCCTCAAGATTAGGCACATGTCCAGGCCAAAATTCTTTTACCCTGGCCTACTGAACTCTGTTTTAATACCGGCATTTTCAAACATATGTTGCCTCTCCTACAGGCTGTGTCCAAGCCACTTTATAGGACTTTTACTGGTCTTCAAGACAGAATGCATTGTTTCTGACGCTTTAAATGAAGACTTCACAACTGGATTAACACCAATGTGGGCAGGTGGGCGAATTTTGTAGGTGGGCTACCGAAGGATGACTTTGACTACGTTGTGGATTTACTGTTTGATCCTAAGAAGGGCCTTGGTATGAATATTGTGCGCTATAACATAGGTGGAGGTGCTGACCTCACTTTTGACACAAACCTCCGTCCATTTGGTGACATACCAGGGTTCAAGTCAGGCCCAGACGCCCCTTATGACTGGTCAGCAGACAAGCGACAGAGGGATGTCTTGTTTGCAGCTCGAGAGAGAGGTGCAAATATATTTGAAGCCTTCAACAACTCTCCTCCATGTTGGATGACACTTAGTGGCTCTGTGACAGGTATGTATTCAATGGGTTCATTTAGTCAGTTCCTAGTTTTGACGCCTAGTATTTTATTTGGTATGAAGTGATCATGTGGCACTAACTTAGAACATGGTGTGAGGAATCATAGTGAACCATATCTGGGGATATTTTAGACTAAAGGACCTGAAAGAGCTTCATTATGTGCCACAGGAAACTGGGGGAAAAGTCAGGACAACCTCAACCCTAAGTACTATGAGGCGTTTGCGGATTATTTAACAGAGGTTGTGCTCCAGTACAAAAAATGGGGCTTGCAGTTTGATACATTGGCTCCTTTCAATGAGCCATGTGAAGGTTGGTGGTATATTGATCGCAATAAAGCCGCTCAGGAAGGATGCAACTTCTCAGCAAGGTCAATGGATAAGGTGGGAGCTTAGCGGAAAGGTTTTCTGCCCATATCCTCTAATTTCTAAGTGATCGAATAAGATAAGCATAAGTAGGACATCGTACACTCCTCAATGCCTAAGTGATTTTATAAGATAAACATAAGTAGGGCATGGTACTTTCCTTAATGACTAAATGATCTTATACTATAAGCATTTGATATGATCGATGTTAGCCGGAAACATGTGGCTTTAAATAAAAAGATGGGCACCCATTTTGTTTTTCGTAGATGATGCTATCCAGCTTTTGAGTAGAGTTCAGTGCTTCACTTGTTGCCTTTCCTTTCTTGTTTCTTGTTTTTATTCTGATTGTAAAGTCCACAATTTTTCACACCTGACTAAAACGGTCTTGTTGTACTGCAGGTGATTCCACTAGTTAAGAAGTCTCTGGTGAAGAAAAATCTAGCAACACGAATCAGTGCATTTGATGCATGGACAAACAACACAATCCGTGCTTTACGAGGAATGGGTGAGGAATCCTTAAAAGCCATTGACCAAGTGAATGCACATACTTATGTTTTCTTTGTAAATCGAGAAGACGATGCAAAGCGAAAAGAGGTATAGTGCTTTCTTTGAAATCAGCGAAATGAATCTTTGATGAAGTTGTCCATATCCAGAGAAATGTAGTTTATTTCCATAGCAATGTAGCTTTGTGTAGAGTCGTAGTTGTGTGGTAAGTTATTCTTGTCCGTCTCCCCATTACGATTGGTCTATGTTTCATCAGAAAATTGAGTGTCGATGGACATTATTGAATTGCTTCACACGTTAGTAGTATTACATCGTGAGAGTTTCAATTCTAAGGGTAAAGGACTGCTGCCAAGTGCTTTTCTTTTGCTGATTAGAGGTCTGCTTCTGACTTGCTGTATGAGGATGTAATCCTCAACATACCAAAAGATGTTTCCTGGTTCATCTTTTTTGATGCCCAACTACAATTTCCACGTAGGATTTGAGTGGGTGTCAAGCAATAGAAGACTGCCATGTGGCAATGTCAAGAATTATCAATAGTTGATGCATGAAGCAGTCTACAGATATAGCCGTTCTGCTATGGACTGATTATTCTCTTTGTTTGCTGTCGGCAGGTCAGTAGAAACATTTTGGCACAAGGGAAGAAAGTATGGATGTCGGAATACGGGCCACTTAACTGGGACGGAGACGAACATGACGTGGCATTGGGGGTGGCGAGGCACATAACCCTCGATATTAATGACCTTCACCCATCAGCCTGGTGTTATTGGCAAGCACTTGAAGGACCTGGGTCTCTCTGGGGCCTTCTGCAAACACCCCTTGTGTATGGAACCAGCCCCTTTGCCGTCGACATTAAGAAGCAATACTATGTGATGATGCATTTCATGCGATGGATACGACCCGGGTTCAAAGTCTACCGGAACGAGGGACTACGAGATTTTTTGGTCACGGCCGTGAACCCTTTGGGGAGCACGGTTGTGATAGTTTTGACCAACACTGGGAATTCTAACAAGGATATCGAATACGATCTCTCGGAAGTGGCACCCCGGTTGCGGGGTTTGAACATACAAGTGGCACCATTTCGGACATCACAGACTGAGAATCATGTGGCCCTCCCAGTGCTCAACTTTCCAAAACATGTCTTGGAGATACGTGCGGTGGGGAAATCTATCACGACGCTTGTGGTGTCCTCCTTAAATAATGAACATGTTGAAGTCTTTGAGAAAGTTCATTGATAGACATGACTCAAAGCTTTCGGGTTCGAATTGATTTGTAAGAACTCCACTATTCTGGGTTCTGGACTTTGTGTATTTGTATCAAATTGATCAAAATTCCCTCGCTAAAGCTGAAGGGACTACAATTGCTTTTGCTGTAAATGATCAGATACAATTAACAATATGCATACATGAAAGAGTTACATTTATATATAGTCATCAAAATAAACATATAACTAAAAGTAGACTCATGATTGAAAACTAGACTAAAATAGAAATAAATTATTGCAATATAGGGTTCTAAATGATAAATAAGGACCCTTAATTCACTATTAAATTTAATTAGTGAAGAGAATTAGAAATAAATGTATATAATATAATATGGAGGCATGTATGCTGAGGCAGTTTGTAGATTTGCACCATGAAATGCTCTACATGAGTATGGATTGAAAAGGGCAAAGAAAAAGATAAATGTGGATGAATCAAAGATGGAAAATGGATGAAAAGATGGATGGGAATAGCATAGAGGTTGGTAAACTAATCCTATTGCAACCCGTGAGGGATTGATGTTCGCTTTGCAACACAACATGGATTTGTTGTGGAAGCATAAATGAAAATGGTTATGGGAGAGCTCCCCATATACACTAATTTTAACATGATCACACTACCCTAATGAATCACAACTCTATGTAGATAACATGTAGACTATACTGCCTTATGAGTGGTTGCCGTTGAAGTTGTTTGTCCGTCATTGCCATTTTAAGAGAATATATTGCTAATATGGCGTGGGCATTTCATTATGATCATGTCGTGGATGTTATAACAACATTAACAACCCACCTTCACAATTCATTCCAAAAACACCTCTCAAAATGTATGCACTATCAGTATCACACAAGCGGCACGAAATCAAATCGTCACTCCCTTCACGACTTTCTCTAACATGTATCAATATGTCATGTCATGTACCTCATAATGGCATTCTCAATTTGTCAGGTCCAAAAACATGGCATAAAGGTGATACTCATAGGTGACCTAAATATAGTCATATTCTAAAACCTTCACATAAATTACATGTTGTAATTATGTGTGTGAATCAATATTGCAATGAAGGGGTCACCCTTATATTGATGTTTCTGACAATATCAGGAGGCCTCTTGATGCTTCCACATTTCAAGTTTTTTGGTATGTTGCAAGAGAGCCCAAAAGAAGTATTAATTTGTTCAAAATCCAATTCAAAACTCTAGAAATTTTAGGTGCACCCATCCCACATAATGAGGTTGCATGTAACAAATATTAAATTTTGATTTTGAATCATTTAAAGAATTGGATCTCCGTAATAATTTGATTTTGATTTGCCACTTTTTTTGTCACTTTCGGAGAACCAAGAACCACTTTCATAGAGGCTCAACAACCTTTAGAATGAAAGACATTCATGATGACAATTCTTCTGCTTAACATGGGTTGATGACAAAATAGGTACCAGTGCACTGTCAAGGATTCACAACAGACATAAGAATCCTAGGATAACAATTTTATCTAAGAGATTGGAGGAAATCCTATGAAACCAATGAAGAAGCACTGAAGGCTTGAATAAGATGAAGTTGATATGAGAATGGCCTCCATGGAAGTCCATAGCATTTCCTTTTGAATTTGTGACCTCTGGAATCTCATGCTTCTTGGTGCTTGTGTGTCACTTCACAACACTACGTAGTTGGATCAGTAGATCAGCAAGAAACTGCAGCTATAAACAACCAAACGATTTCTGAAGTGAAGAAGTCAAGTATTGTATGTGCTTCTCTTGTCGTTGTGGGTATATGTTTTTTTAGTCTTCATCCTTACATACTGATACATTCGTAGTTATTTCATATTCGATCATCCATATGTTCATCCATCCTTTCAACCATTATTTTCATCCATTTTTCATCCAATGCGATGTTATTGCTTATATAGTTGATGCACGATTGGGTGATCTCCCGCGCGCTGGGTTGTAGTGTCAGAAGTCCTGATGTCAATTATTGCTTAGGATCGGGAGGGCTCCCAATCCCGTGTTCTATTTAGTGCATGGTATAATTTAGATCCTCCGCCTCCTATTTCTAGACATTGGACCGGGAGGTCACTTGATGCACATGTCATACATTGAAGTCCTAGAAGATTGTAAGAGCGAAGCTTACATCGGAAGGTCTCCTGATCATTGCACCTGAGTTGGCAAAATTGGTCTAGTAGGCATGGCTTTTGCTGCAAGTCAAAAGATCATACCAAAAATGAATGACATCCAGGTTGGGATTGGGGAGGTCATTTTGGGGAGTACAAACTAGTACCTCCATGTCCTAGTCAAGTATTTGTCAGAGTTTTGAGGTTTACTTATGGTCTTGACTAGCTTGTCATCAACTATCCACACATTAGAGATTGTATTGGTGATAGTGTAAGGTTGCCAATTCCATGGGCCATAGAGAATTGATTATATGTAGCAATGCAGGTTTTGAGACATCTATTCACTCTTTAGGTGAAAGGTCATAATTTGAATGCAATGATAAAGAAATGACCAAGCCAATAAATTCGAAAGTTGAAATGACAGAATCATTGGATGTCACCACAGGATTCCCATGTCGATTCCTACCCTTCCAAACTAGAATGGTGTCATAGAATTTGCAACTTAGAGGATAATCTAGGTAATGTGTTGGCTATGGGTTGCATCTACGCTTGCTTACCATGTTAGGTTTTTGTCATGGAAAGATAGGTCCCAATCACGTTGGCGTGACCGGTTGTCAACGCAATGGTTGGACATGATGACCGGATAATGTCCATGAGATTGTGGCGTCTTGCATAAACACGTTTTGATAATTGATCTTCTACTCTATGAGGTTGAGGACTTTGTTGTAAGTCGATGAACGCTTGACATTTTCGTGCCTTGCTTATAGGAAATGAAAGTGGCTTGAGAGGTTCCATGAATATTCCACCAAGCACAAAGGCAAATGATTTTAACTTCCAATACTATTCCATGTCTACATTCCAAACTTTGAATACTACTAAAAATCTAAATACCCCATTTCCTCCGTTCATCAAAGGACTTGTGCCAATAATTTACTCTAATGGGTTCAATGGATGCCCATGAAAACAAATGACAATAGTTCTCCGAACAACATTCATGAGCACTAACATTACCAATGGATCCTACATCAAGAGACAAATTTTGGATTTTATACAGAGACCTCTATCAAGATTCAACCTATTGTTCCAGTGCAATTTTTGAATCAGTTGAATATGTTAATGTTACAGAAAGTTTCAATTCAAATACACATCATGGATGGCCTTGGATGCAAATGCAGACATTGTATTTTGATCATCGATCGTATAAGTATACTTTCATTTTCTTCTTGACATATGACAATGTATAAAATAAGGCTATACCCTAATTCCTACACCCGTAGAACATGTTTTTCTGTAATGGTTAACACCTTGTTCAAATTCATAAATCGCATGTTTGCACTGATGACTGACACCTTGCATCTTTGTTAAATGCCCTAAACTGTTCTGGTGGGCACAGGAACCAAGCTGCGCGCAGTTGTCCACCGAAGTGTCAAGAAACACTAAAGTAACGGGCAGGGAGGGCAAGACCACATTCTCTTTCCCTCACGACGCCCATATATTTTACAGATTCTAGTGCCCACCAATCTGGAAGAGCCGCAATCTTTGCAGCGAGGCGATAAACCCGCAGCAAGGCATGAGCACTTAATTCTGTTACGACCAGCGTTCAAGTCAAGTAACTAAATGCTTCGATGCAATTAAAATCGAAATCCACAAGTTCTCCCCACATACTAATCGTAGTACGTCGTGGCGAGGAATTGTTCTGTAGTCGTGAGCTTGTTTCAAGAGCTGTATTACGATCTGCACTTTATTTTGAACATTTCCGAGTCGCGATCTGAGGTAGACGAGGGTGAATTCTCCGGGCACAATGATACTTTTCAATGCTCTGAGAAAGGGGTATTTCCTAGAACCACCCTCCCATTCCTATTTGAGCATCCCGAAACGCATCCCAGTATTTAAGCATAAATCGGATTGGAGAATGATAGGAACCCCTAAAAAGTAAGTGCACAATGTCAATTATGGAGGCAACCCAGCTACCACTGATTAGTGACGACCCAAATTCCCAATGGCCACAGAACCAAGCGCTTGAACACTTTTGTAGATCACATTAAGACAATCTAGGAACAGGCATAATTGTACTCGGTTACTCAGGTTTAGGGTTACATATTCTATGATTCACCAGGAGACAATGCCGACATATCCTCATCATACCCTAAAACAAGAGAATCGCTTTATGAAAACAAAGGTCAGCTTCTGGGAACGAGTTCCTTCTGTCGCACATGACTACGTTCTGAACACGAACTCCCATCAAATATCAATGCCATCACAACAACCACTCAAGAAAAAACAAAATCATAGGAGAGGTGCTTTCCATAAGAAAGGTGGTGTTAATAAACACCAGATTTTTGTGTCACGCCTAGAAAGAACCTAAGCGCTTGTGAACTTCGTCACAGCCTTAGTACCTTCCGATACAGCATGCTTCGCCAACTCTCCGGGCAGAATCAAACGTACAGCAGTCTGAATCTCGCGAGAAGTGATCGTCGGCTTCTTGTTATAGCGAGCAAGCCGAGCAGCCTCCTGCGCAAGCTTCTCGAAGATATCGTTGATGAAAGAGTTCATGATGCCCATGGCCTTCGACGAGATTCCAGTGTCAGGGTGCACCTGCGGAGAAACAAACGAAAGCGTCAGATGCATTGCACCCACGAAAGTAGTACCTCGGCAGAACGAACACCAAAAGATGAAAGAAATTTCGGAACAGATCGTTACCTGTTTCAACACCTTGTAGATGTAGATCTTGTAAGTCTCCGTGCTCTTCTTGTTCTTCTTCTTCTTGCCTCCCTCCTTGGACACGGGCTTCTTCTCCGCCTTCGCCTTGGCTACTGGCTTCTTCTCGGCCTTGGTCTTGGCGGCCTTCTGCTCGGCCTCTGCTGCCTTGGGAGCCATCGCTGCAAACTGAAACTGTAACTGTAGGAGCGTGCTCCGAAACGAGAGAGTTCGGAAACCTAGAAAACAGAGAGAGCAGCGAGCGACGGTAAGCGAGAGCTAGATGGGAATGTGAAGGGGGCGAGGTTGCTCTTATGGTGTGGGCGAGCGTGGGAAAGAGTCTCTTTTGAATCTGGTTGTGGAGGGAAATTTGTAAATTGGAAGTGGCAGTGTATAGGTCGCATCCAATGGGGAGGTCTCGCGCTATAGGCACGGATCGACGATCGGACGGCTTGAGAGACGGCGTGGAAACTGAGATCCACGGTCCAAGTTCATGGTGATTTGAACGGCTCTCATCCTGCTTCTATGAAGCCTTTCTCATCCGTGTCCAAGTTTCATTCGTGCTCCCAGTGTTCCAGATCCAGAACTATCATTGATACCATATGGTTTGGTAAGATTTGAAGACTAATGCCCCCTTCCCACCTGACTTTAGCTAAGACCCAAAGTATTTCCTAAAAACCGGGTAAAGCTCCCTCGGTTATAGGGGAGGCATCCGGCTATCCCAATGCACCTACAAGAACTTGCTCCAGAGATTTTCAAGTAGGTTTTAGTTAAGTAGCTTTCACACATGTTCATTGTTTTATCTACCAAGCAATAAATGTTGGGTAGTTTTTGTCCCATTCCCAAATGCCTTACTACTCATCTATCTTACCATCGGTTTTTGTTAATGAAGCTCCTCGTGCCCTCATAGCTAAGACTAAAAAGCAACCAATCACAAGGGCGGGAGGCGACACTTTTATAGGTCCTATATTCTTGCCTCATGTTTAGGTACCGATGGGAGGGTCGGTGCTTGAGGCTTAAAACCTCCATTTTTAAGCCATGCCACATCATTTGCCAACTAGGCTCGGCACTAGATAATGTCAATGGTGTGAAGGCCGGGTTGTTAGAACCAACTTTTAGTCTTAGCTAAAGTCATGTGAGAAAGGGGCATAAGAGCATTGCCACCCGTAACCCTAAACCTAAACCCTTACACAAGATCGACATCCAACATGTCTTTACCTTGATTGAATGTTGTTTCCGAGGTCTTCGTAAATAGTTAAGTCTAACTTTGCTTCTTCAATTAATATTCAAGAAGTCATTGTTGGAAGGATGCAATACTAGATTAAATCAAGTCTTTTGTGGACCTTTCGTT
Source organism: Polytrichum formosum (assembly GCA_964035585.1). Classification (NCBI taxonomy): domain Eukaryota; kingdom Viridiplantae; phylum Streptophyta; class Polytrichopsida; order Polytrichales; family Polytrichaceae; genus Polytrichum; species Polytrichum formosum. The sequence goes on along the minus strand of OZ037939.1, from coordinate 20,569,995 downwards.
TATACAATAATGGTCATGGTTTCATTGCCATACTCCTCGATTGTCCACACATGAGCCCTCTACTTTGATGTTTGCAAAATTTTAGCAACCTACCTCTATGAATTGGTCAAAATTACAATAGAATTCATGGTTGCACAATTCAAGAAGCATCATTGAATGAATTATACTATTGATATCTAGGCATTCAATACATTTTAGTCCCACTCTCCTTCTATGTTTTTTTCTAGACAATAACTTGTTCTAAATAGATTTGAATCAACCACGATTGCTTATTGAGGCATGTGTTTGATTATTGTGCTCTTAAAGATGGTGATGTTGGTAACCTACTAAACGAAGATGATGACCCTCGAACAATACTCTTTCTCTTGCTTACAATCACCTTAAAAGTTTGCACTTACATTAGGTTAAGTGCCCTACTAACTTTGTGGCACATGGCATTCATCTATTATTAGCTCTAGGTATTTGAAATGGATGGGCATGAGAGAATTTGTATAATGTCTAAGCAATTTAAGTGGTTCACAAAATCAATCACATAATTAATATTATATAAATTATAGTATGGAGCATATTACAAACATGTGTCAAACATAAATTTCTAACAACATTTGCATATGAATGTGGTCATTTTTCATCTATGTGAACCTTTCTATTGTTTCTCACACCATTAGAAGAGGAAAGGGGGACCCTCAATTGGCAAGTGAAAGTGAATTGTTTCTTACTAATTTGATTTATGCCCATGGGCCCAAGCAATTGAGAATCTCACAAGTAGATCTCATTTGAGTAGATCTCATTAGAGGAGGAAATGTAAAGGGTGGGGAAATCTAAATATTTGAAACTCAATTGGTTCACATGTAACTACCGTACTTGGACGTCAGGGTCAACATCTCATGCCGAATAATTAATTAAAGTGGAGAAAGTGGGTCAGGCATGGTAAAAATAAATTAATAATTTCAACAATTTCAAAAAATATTTGTAAAAGATTCAACGCTTTAATACAAGGCTAGTTCACAACAATGAAAGATTTCTTTTTTTTTCACCCTTTTGTGGCGGCCTTGGTGTGTTTAACCTAATTGAATGCCCTAATCTCAATTAGTGGTCCTTTGTATGTGTTACTTTTGGATCCTAAAACACCACTGCAACCTCTGGGTTTGCCATGATTTTGGCCACAAGCCCTTTAGGGGTTAATTCAATTTGCTCTGCAAACAAATTCGGGCTCATAATGTCCGGTTTAAAAAAAATTGCACGAACTAGTTATGATGCTACGGTATGCAATATTTTGGGATTTTACTACATGAAGTTGGCTCAACTTTGTAATATTCGGCATGCTCTTCAATGAATAACTTTTCTTTTCAACTCTCTTCTCCAATAATTTCCGATTTTTTCAACTTCTATTTTTTTATTTAATTTTTGCCGACCCTGACGGCCAGGTACGGTAGTGGTTGGTTCTCCCTGTTCGTTGATTTGCCCGGGCATGCCACATATGTGGCACCAAATATGTGAACAATGGTTTTCTTGTCTCAATTTTATGCATGTCTCATAACATGCCACGAAGGACAAGAAATCAAGTATAGTCATGTTTCTTCTTTTTTCTTCTATTTTTATTTGTTATTTTTAAAGGGGAGGGGGCATTCACTAACCCCCCCCCCCCAACTCAAGGCACGCTACTATAACAATTCCTCCTCTAATGCCAACATTAACCTTGTGTGTTGGATAAATTGTATATAAGCATATGATATGATGATCAAGTTGTCATTGTTCTTATATAAGATGTGTCTTCTATTTGCATATGTGAAAACCATCTTATATGAATGATGTCAACAAGTTCTTGAGCATTGTCTTCCAATCTTCCTTGGATGTTTGATGTTGATGTGTCCATATATTCATAGAGCATGGGTGTCAAATGTTGTAGGCTTGTAGTGTAAGGGAGAGCAAGAATTGTTCATGAATTTCGAATTGTTGATTTAACTTCTTACATATGAATGCATCTAGTCATGAGAAGCCAATAAAACGGATATGGTTGCATGGTCACCACATGTTAATGGCACCTCGCACACCTTTTCATCTACTCGGTGGATCTTTGCTGCCATATTTACCTTGTTGTTTGTTGTATTGTTTATGAATGATTTGCATCGTCATGCCAACCCGCTTTTGCTACGATCCTTAGAGCTTTTTATGTGAATATTAAGCGTGGCAATTGCAAACCCTACCAAACCTATAGTGTTTGGACCATGTAGGTCTTGATTGGTGAGCCTCTCACGCCAATAGTGGAAACATGCGTTCTCTAGATGTTACAAACTCTAATGCTATTCCATAAAACCCCTATAGTTTATATCTATACTTACTTTCACAAAGGTGGCTAAGCTCTCTCAATGCAAGTGTGGATGACAAAGATCCCTTTGTCCAATATGCGCTTGCACAAACACACTCCAAAAGGGAGTGGATTTCTCAATTGTAACCAACACTAATAGGTGCAAGAAGAGCACCAATAGTAACACACCCACAACTAGTCTAGTTTTAAAATCCATCTCAATAGCGCCTTTATTCAAAGTGTTACTTATGCTCTATACACAAAATTGGTTGGTAATCCAATTGATGTCTATGAACCTCAATTGGCCCTAGAAACCAATAAAAAGAGTGAGAGAAAGTCTCTAAGTCCTCCAACTACCCTAAAGTTGAGCTTAAAAAGGGCTCATGAGAAAAACATGAGAGACAAGATAGACTCAAAAAAACATGAGAGTGATTTTGGTTGTCTCCATTTCCCTATATACTATTAAGAGCCAATCCTGGTCCATACAATGCCAAATGGTCAAAACTATGTTGGCTAGTCCAAACAATGCCAATTGGGACTCAACTTAATTTACCAACTATCCTTTAAGTTTTACTTGTACTGTTTATTATCTTAACACTCTCATGTTTTGCTCACTAGATATATCTTAAAGGAAATAATTTTACAATCACGGGGTTTTCAACAATCTAATGCTTTGAATTGATTTGTATGTTTAGTTGGAGGTGAAATTAAAGAAGCGGAGTTCAAAGCCTCATAGATTGCCAATACTTTCAATCCAAGATTACTATAAGAGGTGCCCAAATCCTCATCCATTTATGGGAATCTTATCCTCATTACTAGGATAAATATCATATTGATTCCTCAAACAAGAATGAGCGAGAAAGCAAGTATTTCAACACCAAGTTCAACTTCATGTAACATATCTAGAGCATGGGTAATCATTGCCAAAGTGATAATCGCTTAGTATTCATAACCAATACACAATGTCTTTTAGCATGGGTAAGAACCAAAGTGGAAATGTTGAAGTATTTGAGAGGAACAACATAAATGGGCATGTATAACATTGCAATCACAAAATTAAATGCAAAGCCCTGACTTGAGAGTCCAGGCTTCTACAAAATATACAGACATGCATCTTTATCTCATGCAATTATAGAAACTAGGATCTAAGTATATTTGGATTTATGCATGAATTATGGAAAATTCCAACCGCTAGTATGACGTGAACTAGATCACAAAACTACATATATAAGGTGGTTGGCGAACATGGAATACAAATATTCAAAGTTGTGGTTATTCTATTGTTGCTTTTGACGTTGTTTGATGTTTTTGTCCACACAAGTGCACATTCCTTATTAATTTTGGACAAGTGATTTGTCCAAATATACTTAAATGCTAGTTTGGAGCATAATCCTTGATTTTATGAAAGCATGTCTTTAATGTCATAATGGCCAAGCTTTAAGTACTTCTCCTAACTCCAACTAGATGCATACATGAAAATGTATTGAATTCACCAACTTCCACATTCAATACCTTATGCTTTTGGATCTCTTATCATCATCCACCTAACAATGTTCTCATAGTCATTTGAAGTAGCCCCCCTCCCCCCCTCTTCCCCGGGTCCCAATAATGTGTTTTATACTCAACTAGATTTGGAATATTGATTTTGGAAGAGGTTGAAGCTCAATATGTAGCAACTTCTTCTTCCTTTGGTTTTGGACATAGATTGGTTGTGAACAAGATTGAAGGCGTGTAAGGGTTTGGGAGAGAGTAAATGCAAGTAGGGACGACAAATCCCAAGGCTTTGCAAGGTAATAAATGTTACCCATCTTCAATTCATACTTGAGGGGTTGTTAGCAATGATTCTCGCCCCTAGCCTCATGGTTAGAATCAACATGTTGTCTTGGCATATTCCAACCTAATCTATTAGGATCTGCAACTCCGTCTTCCAATTTGAACTACACCTAACTGAAAACTTTTTTTCTTCGTCCCTAGTTTTCCTAGTAGACATGGAGGTGCACTTGTTCCTTAAGCTATGCCTGGCCTGATCTACCCATCCTAAACGTCGTTGGTCTTGGATCTGCTATATTTTGGCCTAGATCTATATTCTTAGCTCGAACACCCTGCAACCATAGTTAGAAGTCTTCTACGCTATCATGTCACCCTAACCTACACACCATCATAATGATACGAGAAGGGAGTTTGCTAATCCTAAGCATTGACCTTACTTGCAAAAGACCACTATGAGAATGCCTTAGATCTAGTTTTCTCAAACCTTTCCTTTCATATGCAACTAAAAATCTCTTACATGGATATCGTAACCTCTCTCACAAGTATCCTCTAACATCTTCATTACCAAGAAGTAAGAGCCTAACTCCCTAACTCAAATCTAAGAACTAACTCCAACTACTACACTAAATATGATATTCAATGTCACTGATTCTAATTGTCTTGCTCAATATTTATTGTAATCCACAATGTAGTGTCACCAACACTAAATGTTAGCCCAACATTATTTCTCATTCCTTACAAAAAAATTGGGGGATTATAAATTTACAGTGTTGCAATTGCTATCGCTTACCAAGTGATTTTTCATCCAAATTTCAATCATCCATGACAATATTTCATCACGAGTTGTTGACAAGAGAAGGTAGGATTTTGGCCAATGGATGAACTCATCCATCATCTATGACAATATTTGTTCACTTTTTCATAAGAAGTGTCATCTGAAAAGTTACCATAGTGACATAAAATATCATATGACACTAATTATCATAGTGTAGCTTATACAACTACTGCTAACAACTGACTACTCCAAAGTCCTTTGCCTTCACTAATGTACTGAAATCCTAAACCTAAACCCTAATTGGAAGTTACCCTACTTACTATAATCTTACTCCAGTAAATAAAAGTTACCATATTAAACCATAAATTACCACATCAAACCCAAAAGTTACTGCCGTAGTAACTAGTAAGTGAGTGGTCGGTAAAACCAATCATTTACTACTGGTCATAAAATAGCAACTGAGCTACAAAATATTTATTGGTCCACAACTTACTAATGAAGCATACATTCTTACTAAGTCAAAACCAAAAGATTCTATAATTGTTCCACCCTTAACATGGGCTAGATAATTAGTGTACTCTTATTGGTAATCAAATGTCTCTAAATTATTTCATGAAAATAATGATGATGTTGCTAGTTCCAACTGGATGTAGTTTAAAATTTATTTTGTACAACTTTCTCTTGTATGATACTCCACATTGAGCATTTAAATTATATTACATATGATAATGCATCTATGATTTGACTTGGAACTCCAACACTTCTAAATGGTTGTTTTACCCCTAAATTCTTTCACATGAGTTCATATGCAGTAGGGTAATATCATGAAACATGATATTTTATCATTATTATTATTATTAGGAAAATGATTCTTCAAAGTGAAAAGTAGGGGATAATTTCACTACCCCTCCGCCATCTACATGCCAATATTAAAATAAAAAACTTATAAACAATATGAGGGAGTATGAATACCCAAATTTTCATAAATGAATATTTGACAATAAATAAATATACTAATTTTTTTGGTTTTTGGTTTTTGGTTTTTGGTTTCCCGCTACCTAAATCATATTTTGTCATCAATGGTTGGGTGGAGCATTCACTAGAAGAAATCTTGTCCATTTCAACCCCCCTTTCGACTAGGCCATCAAGACTAAACCAAGAAAATGCATAAACAAATCAATTCGGTTGGGAATCGGGGGGCACCTTCCATGGGTACACCACGGGTACCTTCCGGTTGCCTACCAATTGAATTGTTTATGCATTTTCTTGGTGCAAGTCGCGATGGCCAAGGGTTGAAATGGACACGATTTCTTCTAGTGATTGCAGAGCCTTTGGTTGTTATATACAATATTCTCCTATCTTATTCTCCATAGAATCTCATTGCATTCTCTTTAGTTCTGCATGATGCTTCATAAAGTAGACTTTCACATGGATTAAAAGATGAAACTTGGAAATGAGAATGTTCCAACTCTAAAGTCAATTTAGCAAGAGAATGTCATCTACTCATGTTGGACACATTCATCCCAACACATAGCTAGTCACTCATCCAAGTGAAGGACACTTCCAACAACTCTCACGTTTTCTATCCACACGTAAGACATTCCATTCATAAAATATAGTTTACATCCATGAGCATATTAATAATGACTGATAACCAACTTGAGGAGGTGGATGCCTCGAGGAGGTGTATGACTCGTTGCTTTTGTGGTTTGTCAATCACTCTTGTCTCGATGATTATCTACTCCAAAGCTATGGCGTGTGAATGAAACCTAGTGCTCTCCTCTAAGGCAAATCTAACAAAGGGGGCACGAGGGTGAAAAGACAAAGTTCCCCTAAGGGTTAGTTTCCATCTAAGGTAAGTGTGCCAATGACCGCACGGTCAATCTTCAAATCCTTGTAAATAATAATTTACAAGCTTAAATCGTTTCAAAATTTGAAGGATTGTTGATTGTGAAGTGGGGATTCTCCTACAAAAAATAAAAATAAAAGATATTATGATTTGTGAAAGCTATCACAAATTGAATCCAGACATATACAGGTGGATCTCAAAAGCTTACTAAGCCCTTCACCGCACACCGTGCGGTACGTGTAATAAAACACCTAATAGTGATGTCACCGAAGTTCCCTCGGGAGTTCTCATGAATGAAATTTGTGCGGTGGGTGTGCGGTCCTTGGGTTGCATTCGGTCATTGGCGCACTTACCTTAGGCCGATTGCCCACGAGATTATAGTGGAAATGTAGATTTCACCTGGGTGGAATCTATATTTCCACTATAATCTGGTGGGCAATTGGCCTACATGGAAACTAGCCCTAAGGCAGATGGGAACCCATGGAGAACTTACTTAAAGATGCTCTCCATGTTTCCACACAGAGGGAACGTCATCGAACGAAAGGAGCGCGTGCGCCACGTGGAACGTCAGGAAGGTCTCCTATCTCTTCGATCTAGTTGGGAACGTGGGGAAGCGTAGCCACGTGGCGGACGTAGGAGACTGACAACAACGAGCTTCACTCACAGCCTTCTTATTTCATCGCAAATTTTCTCCAAACTCCACCAATTGTTTTGCTCCGAATATCGGAGCTTGAATTCAAGATTTTCGACACCAGAGAGCATCCGTAGAAAAAACAATTCACGGGAGTTCTTTTGGGTAAGCTTCGAACCTCGTAACCGATTTTTCTTGTGTTTTGTGAGCTTCTGTGTAGACTCCTTTTTGCTTCCTCGAGAGCTTCTGTGGCTAAGTTGCAGAATTACAGGATGATGTAGGTGTTGAAGATGATATTAACAGAGAAGAAAAATCTGGGAGTTTGAGCTGAATTTTGATTTCTGGCAAACTGTTTCCCTTCCTGTTTCATGTGTCTTGGATCAAATTGGGATCGTCCTTTACATCAAAACCTTCGTTTAAGTTCTCGTTGGAAGTTAATTCAAAGTAGCACACCAAAATCTGGAAGAGAATTCCATCACCATGTGTGAGACACCTCTGGATATCTCAGCTCAAATATTCGAATATTCTGTTGCATATAATTTTGACACTGAGGGTTCAATGTGCACATTGTTGATATTGGATTATTTTTTCAGTTTGTGTATTGTGCAAGTAACTCTCAGAAATTGCAGCACTTGCAATGAAGCTCAGAACTATGAGATTGCGATTGTGCGTTGAAGGTGCATTTTGAATGTGGGCAGCAAATGCAGCCAGGTTCTTTCGTGAAAAAGCATTTCATTATCGAGGAGAGGGCTAGGTTTCCATACTTGCAATTCTATTGAGGATCTTTACACCATAACTGCCTTGTCGATAGAAAGAAAGTTTCTTGCTAAACAATCAGCCATTAAGAACTGTACAAGAAAGCACAAAATACATGCACTGCCCGGAAGTTGTTGGAGTTTCCTTCAGAATCATGGCATGATTTATATACTATGAGATAGGACTTGGATGGCACACATACCTCTGATTTCGACCAAATTTTGCTATAGAACCAATAGTTACAAGCAAAGAAAGTCGAAGAACGGACCGTCTTGCTTAACCCTTACACGACTTTAGCTATTTCATACTTATTGTGTATTCACTCTTTATACTGGGTAATGTGAAACCTTCATCAGATTCTTTCCAAGTTCTTTTGTGTGGGTGTCAAGAAATGCAACCTTCCGAGACAACAGGCTGTCATTATTTATCAAAACTTCACCTTAAAATGCACATTCACATTGTATAATTTCAAATTACGGTATGTATGAGAGCCCGGTTAAGATACCGGTGAAGATACCGGTTAAGATACCGGTTAGTGAAATCTCGAAACACAGGATGAAATGCGGAGTCAACGAGTTTTTGTATGTTTTGATATGTTTTCTGATACATGTTTCTTGCATTTTTCCAATGCAGGATTCAATCTTCCAATTTTGAGGGTTGCATCCAATATAGATGGCAACCTGCCCTCTTCAAGCCGCTGCAACTTGGCAAGGTGACAATACTGGGGTGGTGGGTTGCCATGGCATCGCTTCCAGGATTCCATACCCTGTAAAGAACGCATTTGGAGAGCCCAATTGCTGGGACCGGAAGAATTTGAAGAAAAAAGAAAGATGCAATCCTCGAAGTGTTCCACATTTGAGTCTGAGCGAGGATACCCACCAATTGAAGAGCACAAGTAAACTAGAGGTAGCTAAACCCTACTTGCATAGAGGGAGGACGTCGACTAAGATCTTCTCATCTTTGAAGCCTCCACAAGAAGAAGAACAAGAAGAAGAAGCAACTGAAGAAATGGATCCTGTTTCACCCAGTACTCCAGATTATACTTCAAAGGAGGCAGAGGAGGGAAAAATCATCAAAGTGGAGAAGAAAGGATTTGTTGGGCAGGTGCAGAGTTTTTTCGCATGGATTGGTGCGTGGCCCAGTATTCCTTCAAAGGTCAGTATAATTTGTTACGTTTTTTACTCAAGTGTCTTGTCATGGTGGTTTTGAATTTCCAAAAAGAAAGAACGATGACTCCGATGTCGTCAGTGGCGTGAATTATGGCGATGCTTCGTCTTTGAGTTGGTTTAGGTCTAGGTGTATGATGTGAACTCAAAACGGGCATCACAAGAATTAGACGGCCCCCGAAGACTACTGCTTCCTTTCAAAGGTAAATGAAACACCTTGAATGGGCGCGGACAAGCCCCTCGATTCCCTCACGGTTGGTTGAAAATTTCGGGTTCACCCGGAAACCCCCACTATGATTGTATGGACCATAGGTGGTAGGGTGCACCAGACATCAAGTGCTAGGAAGATCAACCATTTCAGTACCTACTATTGCTTGCGGCCTTAAGGCGGCTTACCTCATTGTTCCCACAGGATGCGGGTTAAGCCCTTGGGTTTAAGGCACCCGTTTGGATTCCCATACGGGGTACTGCAATTTTCAAGACGCATTTGCATACCTGATCTGTGATAGGGTTTTGGTTGGGTGGAGATCAGGAGGAGTTCATTCAGGTTCCGAAAGAACCCGAAGGTGTTTTTGTGATATGGGAGGGTTGGGGCACCTCCTTGTGCTGGTAAGTGTCAATGCTTGCCTTTGCTGGAAAACCAAGTGGGAAAACGTAAATGTTTGTCCTTCTTTCCTCTGCATATGGAATTGTGTGTGCAGCTAGAGGAAGCATGCTGTGGACTGTTGGATCACTTTTATGTAACCATTTCATAACATTCTGAAGTCTTAGCTTATTTAGGTTTCAATGCACATGGAATCATTTTTAGGTAATTATTTTTAAGAACGAGTCCATTGGGCTTGCACATCTTCAATTCAATTGTGGTAGATGGAAGAAGGCTTAGTATCCGAACGACCGAAGATAGGCAACAGTGAAGGAGTGTAGGCTAATGAGAGCTTGACACTTGACTATTTCATAACTTTCTTAAATCTGAGCCTACTTGGATTTCAATGTAAATGGAATAGTTTTCCGGTAATCAGGACAACCTAAGAATGATTCCATTGGGACACATATCTTCAAATGAATCTTGGTAAGTAAGCTTTGTGTCCGAAAATAGGCAAGGAATGATAGCTTGCCACTTGACTATGCACAGCATTCATGCCTGTAGCTCAAGGACCTTGATTCTAGAAAGTTTACTCTTGAAGCTAGAACAGAAAAAAGGGCATCCTTACACATGCCTAAGAATGCTATGATCAGTTTCCAAACCCAAATCTTTGTGGTCATCCAGCTATATTGATAAAACTGGATAAGCATGAAGCTGCACCAAGACCTATTGTTTCCTAATAGCCAGAGCACATGTGGAGGCCACACACATTCAAAAACCCCGGTTTCAAAATGGAGTTCGGTGGGTCAAAGCAAAGAATTTTGGCCTTAGACATGTGCCTAATCTTGAGGAGCTTGGTTTCAAGGTTGGTCCCTTTTTAATTGGGTAGAAGGGTCCGTTTTCAACTCTGATCGGAAATGGAGGTTTTAGGCCCATAAAAAGAGGGACCAACCTTGAAATCAAGCTCCTCAAGATTAGGCACATGTCAAGGCCAAAATTCTTTTACCCTGGCCTACTGAACTCTGTTTTAATACCGGCATTTTCGAACATATGTGGCCTCTCCTCCAGGCTGTGTCCAAGCCACTTTATAGGACTTTTACTGGTCTTCAAGACAGAATGCATTGTTTCTGACGCTTTAAATGAAGACTTCACAACTGGATTAACACCAATGTGGGCAGGTGGGCGAATTTTGTAGGTGGGCTACCGAAGGATGACTTTGACTACGTTGTGGATTTACTGTTTGATCCTAAGAAGGGCCTTGGTATGAATATTGTGCGCTATAACATAGGTGGAGGTGCTGACCTCACTTTTGACACAAACCTCCGTCCATTTGGTGACATACCAGGGTTCAAGTCAGGCCCAGACGCCCCTTATGACTGGTCAGCAGACAAGCGACAGAGGGATGTCTTGTTTGCAGCTCGAGAGAGAGGTGCAAATATATTTGAAGCCTTCAACAACTCTCCTCCATGTTGGATGACACTTAGTGGCTCTGTGACAGGTATGTATTCAATGGGTTCATTTAGTCAGTTCCTAGTTTTGACGCCTAGTATTTTATTTGGTATGAAGTGATCATGTGGCACTAACTTAGAACATGGTGTGAGGAATCATAGTGAACCATATCTGGGGATATTTTAGACTAAAGGACCTGAAAGAGCTTCATTATGTGCCACAGGAAACTGGGGGAAAAGTCAGGACAACCTCAACCCTAAGTACTATGAGGCGTTTGCGGATTATTTAACAGAGGTTGTGCTCCAGTACAAAAAATGGGGCTTGCAGTTTGATACATTGGCTCCTTTCAATGAGCCATGTGAAGGTTGGTGGTATATTGATCGCAATAAAGCCGCTCAGGAAGGATGCAACTTCTCAGCAAGGTCAATGGATAAGGTGGGAGCTTAGCGGAAAGGTTTTCTGCCCATATCCTCTAATTTCTAAGTGATCGAATAAGATAAGCATAAGTAGGACATCGTACACTCCTCAATGCCTAAGTGATTTTATAAGATAAACATAAGTAGGGCATGGTACTTTCCTTAATGACTAAATGATCTTATACTATAAGCATTTGATATGATCGATGTTAGCCGGAAACATGTGGCTTTAAATAAAAAGATGGGCACCCATTTTGTTTTTCGTAGATGATGCTATCCAGCTTTTGAGTAGAGTTCAGTGCTTCACTTGTTGCCTTTCCTTTCTTGTTTCTTGTTTTTATTCTGATTGTAAAGTCCACAATTTTTCACACCTGACTAAAACGGTCTTGTTGTACTGCAGGTGATTCCACTAGTTAAGAAGTCTCTGGTGAAGAAAAATCTAGCAACACGAATCAGTGCATTTGATGCATGGACAAACAACACAATCCGTGCTTTACGAGGAATGGGAGAGGAATCCTTAAAAGCCATTGACCAAGTGAATGCACATACTTATGTTTTCTTTGTAAATCGAGAAGACGATGCAAAGCGAAAAGAGGTATAGTGCTTTCTTTGAAATCAGGGAAATGAATCTTTGATGAAGTTGTCCATATCCAGAGAAATGTAGTTTATTTCCATAGCAATGTAGCTTTGTGTAGAGTCGTAGTTGTGTGGTAAGTTATTCTTGTTCGTCTCCCCATTACGAGTGGTCTATGTTTCATCAGAAAATTGAGTGTCGATGGACATTATTGAATTGCTTCACACGTTAGTAGTATAACATCGTGAGAGTTTCAATTCTAAGGGTAAAGGACTGCTGCCATGTGCTTTTCTTTTGCTGATTAGAGGTCTGCTTCTGACTTGCTGTATGAGGATGTAATCCTCAACATACCAAAAGATGTTTCCTGGTTCATCTTTTTTGATGCCCAACTACAATTTCCACGTAGGATTTGAGTGGGTGTCAAGCAATAGAAGACTGCCATGTGGCAATTTCAAGAATTATCAATAGTTGATGCATGAAGCAGTCTACAGATATAGCCGTTCTGCTATGGACTGATTATTCTCTTCTTTGTTTGCTGTCGGCAGGTCAGTAGAAACATTTTGGCACAAGGGAAGAAAGTATGGATGTCGGAATACGGGCCACTTAACTGGGACGGAGACGAACATGACGTGGCATTGGGGGTGGCGAGGCACATAACCCTCGATATTAATGACCTTCACCCATCAGCCTGGTGTTATTGGCAAGCACTTGAAGGACCTGGGTCTCTCTGGGGCCTTCTACAAACACCCCTTGTATATGGAACCAGCCCCTTTGCCGTCGACATTAAGAAGCAATACTATGTGATGATGCATTTCATGCGATGGATACGACCCGGGTTCAAAGTCTACCGGAACGAGGGACTACGAGATTTTTTGGTCACGGCCGTGAACCCTTTGGGGAGCACGGTTGTGATAGTTTTGACCAACACTGGGAATTCTAACAAGGATATCGAATACGATCTCTCGGAAGTGGCACCCCGGTTGCGGGGTTTGAACATACAAGTGGCACCATTTCGGACATCACAGACTGAGAATCATGTGGCCCTCCCAGTGCTCAACTTTCCAAAACATGTCTTGGAGATACGTGCGGTGGGGAAATCTATCACGACGCTTGTGGTGTCCTCCTTAAATAATGAACATGTTGAAGTCTTTGAGAAAGTTCATTGATAGACATGACTCCAAGCTTTCGGGTTCAAATTGATTTGTAAGAACTCCACTATTCTGGGTTCTGGACTTTGTGTATTTGTATCAAATTGATCAAAATTCCCTCGCTAAAGCTGAAGGGACTACAATTTCTTTTGCTTGTCAATGGCTTTGGCGCATTTTCTTCCTACTTATTCTACCGGGCTACAATTGTTCTACAGAGCCGGGTGTCTCCTTATGACCAAATGAAAACACTGGAGTCATATGAAGCACTTGTGGATTGCCCTGCCTATTCCTAAATAATTACAAACACAGGAGCATGAAACAGACCCTACTCAGTTGCCATGGGATTGTTCAAGTCGAAGGCTCAAGGTAAGTGAAATCCGATTTACTCAACACTAACCAAATATGAACCTTACCTATGTAAGTCGACCCCTATAATATCCTACTCTTCGGCAAATACTAGCTACGTGTAGATGTATACCATTTAACAATATTTTAATTCTGCAAGATTTTGAGAATTCATGCTTTGTCACATCAGCTAATCCACCCCCAAGATGTATTGGAATCCTCTTTTGGTTCCTCACAAGACCAAAACTTACAACGATCATAGATAGGATACATGCTTACCGAGAGAGGGAAGTATTGTATACAAGTGTACCTCTCATCCATCCAACATGAAAACTTGACCCCTATAGATTCGTTGTCGACTCATCTCAATGATCTCGAGTAGACTAATTTGGGGTCTTCAAAGCTAATAATGGTGTCAAATCAACTTAAAAAGTATCTTCTGGGATGCATATCATTTCAAGGCTTTTATGTGGGATGAATGAGTGGTACGCTCGTATACAATAATTCCTTCTCTCCCATGCTTGTCAGTTACTATGGACATTTTGCAACAGGCTTGAATATAACTAGGTGCATTCAACTTAAATCAAGTGAGCATTTTGTTGTGTAAAGTGGCAAAGAAGCAACGCAAACCAAACATGTATGACCATTATGTTCAAAAAGTTGTTTCTCAAGACAAAAACGAATATGCAAATGGAATGCGCACTAACACATGAACAAAAAGTTGTTGCTCGTCTCTCTGCATGGCATTCCCGGTTTATATCCAAATCCTAAGTAAAAGAGGTTGAGTAAAAACTTGCCCCCTAAAGGTTTAATTCATCCCAACAGACTTAAAATGTACTATTTTGGACTCTTGATGATAACTTGTAGTTGAATTAGCTAATAAAGAAAGCAACTTCTATGCTATAATATAGTCAACTACATTTTCATTGTGGGTAAGATTGGTGATATTCTCTTAGCTCAAAGAACAAGACATCTAGCCTTGGCCATGGCCCGCAACACATTGCTTGTATACATATTCATTTCAAAATCAAGCTCTCAATAGTTTGAGCAAGTGTAAAGGCGGGCACGCTCAAAGGGAGATAACAAGGGAGGAATGATGCTAATAAACAAAGGAGAATTCATAGCAAGTTAAGGAATGTTAGAAAACTTATGAACTTTGTACCCACAAAATCAGAGTTAAAACCCTCAACAATATTCCTAAACAATCTCCAAGAGGTAGCTTAGGATTCTAACCAAGAGCTTGTTGTAGTTGTTCCACATGGGGATCCATAAAGACACTATGGAAGCCCACCAAATCGTTCAACCTCTTGAAGTGTAAAGTGGACTTGAGTGAACCAACATGCCTAACTACACTATATATGATACTTATTTTCATAGGGTATTTGATGTCACTATGGCAACTTTTTGGACGACACTTCTTATGAATAGTTTACAAATACTGTCATGCATGATGGATGAGTTCATCCATTTGACAAAACCCTACATTCGCTTGTCATCAACTTGTGATAAAATATTGTCATGATAGCTTGAAATTTGGATGAAAAATCACTTGGTAAATGACAATAATTGCAACACTGTAAATCTATAATCCCCCAAAAAATTACAAGGAACGACAAAATAATGTTGGGTTAACAATTAGAATTGGTGACACTAAATATCATATTTAGTGTAGCTGACTCCGCCATAATGAAAGGACTTTTTCCCGTGAGATCGAGCTCTCAACCTCTCTGGTACTAAATTTTACGATACATTGCTCTCTTTCAATAGTATTTCATTCTGTTCAACGGATATTGGGTAGCAGCTTAATAAATTCTTGGAATGGTTGTAGTTTTTTTTTTGATTTGGCAATGCCTACTTACCATTCCAAACAATCATGTGCTGCTTCTATTCTTGCTGCTTTGACATTCTGGTTACCTGTTCAGGTAGATTTGATTGATGGAGATTTGAGCAAGTTTCGTTTCGCATTCCTTGCAGCAAGAGCAAAGTTGTTGTTATTATAAAGACACGGTAACTGGCAGCTTGCCAGCCCTAATAAGGGCCACTTCACACTATGGCCGTCCAAGTTGAGAGGCCGTGGGATTGAATGACCAAACTTTGTTGAGAGTTCAAAGAAATGGGCTGAAATTAGCCAATAAAATATAGGAATTGGCACCTTCGGCTGGGCATAGTGTGAAGCCTCCAAAGGTCAAGCCCAAAGTCCAAACCTTTGGCCATGAACTCTCACGGCCTCTCGACTTGGATGGTCATAGTGTGAAGCCTCCAAAAGCTAAGCCCAAAGTCCAAAGAAAGAAGGAGCATCCTACTTTATTCCCTGTCCAAAACATCCCTCCAATCTAATAGCCAAGATCTTGTCAGTTTTTTATTTTTCATGAAAAAAACTCGAAGGCCTCTCAAAGGAAGTTTGGGTCTCGACCATAGTTTGGGTTTCCATTCCTGTCCGACCCAAACTTCCTTCGAGAGTCCGTCACCTTGGTCGAAAAGTACTGCCATGTAGGCATTTTGAAGAGTGACGGCCTTTGGACTTTGGCCTCTAGTGTGAAGGGTCGAGAGGCCGAATTCTTGGTTTCTTGCAATCTGATTGGTGGGAATCGATGGCCTCTCGACCTTCGGCCATAGTGTGAAGCAGCCCTAAGATGCATGAATCATGAGCTGAGCTCCGAGAGATGAGATTGATATGCAGGATACTAAAGTCACTGGTGGTATATACGTTGCAAAATGGGTTCTACATTTGTATTGGGTAATAGTGAATGGTACAAATGAAATGCAACAAACCCAGTCACATTTGGAAAGAGACAGAGACAGAACTAGGACATGGCGAGTTTCGCTGAACATGCATAGTCATGCCGGTCGTCATTTGCATTGGGTTTCAGAGATTAATTACATCATGTGGTGTTGGATCATATTTTAGCCACTGCATACTTACTCAGGGGGATCAATCAAGCAATGCGCCTGCACCCACCCCGCTTCATCGTTGGAGTATACCGGCATATGATAATTTTGACCTACCTACCTACGCCTGCCAAAATTTAACTGGGATTGATCTGACGCCATCAAAAACACTGGCAAGATCGAGATGCTAGGTGCAGCCTGCTCACAGATCAAGCTGGGTTACAATCGACCCTGCAGCATGCATTCACTAATAATCACGCACTTCGTCGGAGTATCATCCACTGATGAGTTTATACTTCTTTTGCAATCTGCAGGGTGCATGAGCGCAAAAGAAGTGTAAGCTCAGCTAGATTGTGGTTAAAATTCCCGTTCTGACCGTATGAATCCGACGTTGCAGATATCGAACCTCAAAGTGAAGGTGACGATCCTGTTCCGGTGACCTTGGGAGAACTGCAAGCAGTGTCGATGCTACCCTGGCGACGTGTCTCTACTACGTGTCTTCGACTCGTTGGTTGGAACCGTAGACATTCCGACGTGGTGAAAGTAGGACTCATCGGCTGAGGTGGCAAGTCTTGCTGGTGACGGTGGCCGGAGAGGAAGAAGAGGTAGCCACAACCACGTCGCAGTCAACATGCACCCAAACTGCAAAAGAAGTGTAAGCTCCAATCTTCACACGCAGCTTCGCATTCGCATGAGTGTGCAAAGCAACGCTGCCTTTCTGATAGTCGGTCGGCAACGAGCTTAGATTATTACTCCCACTCTGACCACCGGATCCAAGTGCAAAATTGTGAACGTCGAACTCCGAAGTGAAGGTGGTGGTGTTTCGGTGACCTTGGTAGAACGATGGGACGGAGCTGTGCCCGAACACCACCCCGTTGTACGAGGTGTCGATGGCAATCTCGTCGTACTTGATCCCAATCTTCCTGTTCGGGTTAGTCGCCGTGATGGTGTAGACGAAGTTGGCATCCAATGTTGATGATGACGACGACGACGACGACATTGTGTTGACTGAAAAAATTTTGAGCTGCAAGGAGTCGAGAGAATACGTCGGTGCTTCAATGGGCCGCAGTAGCAACCACAGAACCAAAGCTGCGATGCCTAGAATGACAAGGGCGATGAATAAGATGGTGCACAATGTGGTGAACATGGCACAGCAGCATCCGGTGACGAATCCACAGCACAAGTTGTGCCGACGTGGCTTGGGTTTCGAGTATGTGGCGGGCGGAGGTAGGAGTGATGCATGAGCGTTGCCTTGTTGGAACATCTTGGTGAAATGCAACGGTACCGGCTCATCAGGGTACACTTGTCCTTGTCCTGCCATTTTTTTTTTTTTCCCTTTTGTTATCTCCAATGTTTACAAGATAACACTCAAGCTTCAATGCAGCACCAATGATCGAAACTCCTCAGGGTGACCACCGGCCCCAAGTATGAAATCAATATCTCCAAGACTACGTAACCCTCCAATGCCTAAATTGAAGGAATTATGACTGCAGAAGCAGAAACTCGATTTCCAGATTCTAATCACCAATGAGAATACCGTGGATCAGACACCCAACATTGATTAAGCACCACCAAAAACTTGCTCGCGGCTGCAGATGTAAAATAAGCGCAGTGGTGAAGAAGTTGTTGGCAGAAATCGGAGAAGTAACGCTGAGCTCCCGAATTCTTGAATTTGACGCAACCACCGAAGCAGATCAAAACTTGATTGTAGCTTGTAACCCTAAGCCTGGTTAAGATTGAAGAAGCGATTGCCGAAACAGATCAAACTCATATCCCAGATTGAGATTCTAATCACCAATGCGGACCCCTACAAGTTTTAGATGATGAGAGGACTAATAATGACGTGTGGGAAAGTAGCAGAAGCTGAGCCGGGTGTCGACTGTTATAAAGAAGCAGAGAGTAGGTAACGCGGATAGCTCCAAAAGCGTGTGAGGCTGCTGGTTCTTCAATTCCATCATTTGCAGTAAACTGGGTCTTCGTTCACCATAGCTGTTGCTTTCTCTCCTCAATGCGGCACCAACCTTCCTCCCACCTTCCTTCGTTCCTTGGCGGGCCAGCTGTGTCCTTCATTGACTACAGTGAGCCCAACGCTGAGTTGGCAACTTGGCATTGCTGAGTTGGCCATTCATGCATGTTATTTTAGGGCGTTTTTTCCATTAAGAAGCGGGAACACCGGAATACCATAATACGGATGATACCACGTTCGTACCATCTTCTCCAAGTAGATAGTATAAGTTTTTTAAGGGGTTCACAACTGTACATTGTTTAGCTTTCGGTTGTCGTAAAACATGTTATTTATTACTAGGTGGCGGATGGGGTGGGGCCGAGACGTCTATCTAGAATTGTTATTTATGGATAAGCAGTTGTGAAACAACAGTTTATATCGGCACAAAGCCAAAACACCAAGGAAGCTGTACCTTGGAGAAAGTCCCATGAAGGACAACGATGACATCTCACCACTAACGGCCGGTTCACATGGGGTCCCAAGTCCCAACACGGAGAAAAGTTAGATTTTGATTCTTTTATGTAAAAATAATCGCGAGACTTGTGTTGAGAGTTGGGTCTAGCTTTTTTGCTCGACCCAATTCTCAATATAAGTCCCCAACCTCGGGTGGATGCTAAACCGCCTCCTACGAACTTTCAGGGAGGTGGATAGGGGCCGGGGGCTGCGATCCAGCACCTCTGGGCAGCCCCCACAAGAAAAATCCAAAATTTTCAGATCCCAACCACATACTCCTCAAATAAAGGCGTGCAAATTATTGCTTTCTTGGATTTAGGCACGTCTACCTTAGGGTAACTTTATACATGACATGGGGCCATGTCGAGCATCAACCCGAATCTCAAGCATTAAGCCTCAATCTGACCCATCTTTACCAACTTTTTTCAGGCCCAACCTTGTCACATGTAAAATGATGAGACCCAATTTTAGGTCATGATGTTCTTGAGGGAAAAGTTTAGTGAAGAGTTTTAAGTTTTCATGGATCGAAGATAGATATTTTCATTATCCAATGGATGAGCCCAATTCAACCCATGTTGAGAGTTTAAACCAAGGAAAACCTCATCCCGGTTTTTTGCAAGCTGGCTCGAAGGTTTGTTGTCAAACTTTTGTCACCTAGGACGCCACATAAGACAAGTAAATGTTCAGCCCCAAGCCTAGTATAAAACCCTTAAGCTGGATTTGATGAAATCAAGCGATCCTATTTGTTGAAATTCTTAGAATTGGGACCGGCCCTCAATCCGGCCCCGAGTATAAAGTGAGCATTAGTCACCACACAAGTAGGAATATGTGGACCATTTCTTCATGTTTTCCTGCACGAAGATGTTGAGTGTTGTGACTTTAAGACAAACTGCACGAAATAGTGAGTAAAGGGTAAATTTACGGTAGGGTCCACAATCTATGAATATTGGGTCCTCAAAACCCCGTAATGATCGTTGGCAGTCTTTTTACTTTCAACTTCAAGAGCGGGCCCGAGTTTGGAGTTTGGCTTGATCTCAAATTGTTTAGTCACGGCCAATGAAATTACTTGGGACATGAGGCCACTACTAAACATCACTTTGAATTCTTGAATCTTTTATTAGACTCACAACCCAAACTCCTACAATAAAAATCATATTTAACTGCAATTAGGGTGAGTTTCCATGTAAGTTGCTCACCCACTAGATCCTAGATAATGGTGGCTTGGAGGTGTTCACATCTATGATTGGGGAGAACCGGCAGTTAGTTACAGATGAACCGGTTGAGTTTGAGATATAACCGGTTGAAGTTCAAGACTTCAGGAGAATTACCGATCGTTTTAGAGGAATTTATAGAATATACCCCAATTTAATAAAGGAAAACCGGAGGATGTCAACATGTAACCAGTTGGACTTGCAAACACTAGGATCTCAACCGGTTAATTATGCCCAAAAATCTCCCCGATCATTGGTTCACATGTAGGTAAATAGAAGCAACCAACCAACCACATTTCAGTGGCCTACTCGAATGTGGAGGCCGTGACCTTGGGCATCTTAGACTTCCGTGCGTCCACTAAGCATCTGGGGGGGGACTATAATATCCCGTATGGAATCACGTGAGTGAACAAAAGGGGTATTAATTATGGGATAGGCTTTAAAAATATATATGAGCTTAGGGTATTACTTTGGTCAATTTTGTAAATATACATAGCCCATTTTTAATGTGATAAGAATTGTAAATTTACACATAGGGCCATTCCCTTATAACATGTAGGTAAAAGGTAATTTTTAGGCCTCTTCATTGAAAAATTAAGATAAGAATATATTTAATTTTATATATTTAAAATTTTAAAAACTATAATTACCAACCCGTAAATACAACCTGAAGACAACACACAACTTCCCACTATGCACTTGCCCATTCCTAGCCCACCCGCCTTGCTCGTTGCCACACTACCACATGCCTCCCACCCGCCCATGTGAGATGTGCGTGGTTGTTGGAGAGTTGTTCCTCCACCGTAGGTTGTTGTTGTGGCTTTTGATTTGCAGTGTTAGCTTGCTCCTTCCCTCCGACGCATTGTTGTAAGTTTGCTCTCTATGTAGCCTCTGGATGAAAATTTGTTTAATGTTTTTATCAATGATAAATAAGTACTTTTAAAGTGAAAAAATCAAGCCTATTTTTTAAGACCATGTTTTTCATTGTATACGTATGTTAGGCTTCTTTTTTGTTATATATATGTATGTATATAATTATTTTAATGAAAGAAAAACCATAGACATGGGTATTAATTTGGAGGTGACGCACGAACGTTAAACCTGACTTTTAACACTAAGTGCACTCCCGGGCTAAACGCTTGAAATTGCAATAGTTGGTTGGCACATAAAAAAATCACCCCACCAAATTCCATCTACATTTGTCCTTGTTCCCGCTAGAATCTAGTGGATGAGCAATCTACATGGAAACTCACCCTTAGACATTTTTTCTTGTTCATAATCTAAATATTTTGGTCACTCAAATTTATGGTGGATTTGTCTATACACTTTTTCATTTTACATGATGCGAGGTAGATCTCAATATTTTATAATGGTGTACATGATAATCACAATTTTATAGGTGGATCCACCCTTAGAATTCATGTGAGTTTGCATTTTAGATTGGGATTCAGTCTAAGTTTACTTGAATCTTAGTTTTGTGGCCCAATTTTTTAACCAATAAGACCGTTCAATTAAATTTTTCATTGATCTTAAATCTTAATGTAAAGACCTTTCTAAATATTTCTCATTGTTGTAGGCCACACTAATTTTAAATCTAGGGATTGATTGAGGCGTCAAAGGGGAGCTTTGGAGCTCTTTCAATTTCTCATAACTACATTAACGGTCATAAGTAGTATACCAAGGTCACTTCAAGAAATCTATAATGAGTGAACATCATACAATCTAGATAAATGACTTTCTAAGGAGAATCAACGTGCTTTGAAATGAGAATTACCTAAGAGATGTAAATAATGGTATTAGTATACCAAGCTTAATGAATGAATAAACTCACAAAGGTCAATGTCTAGGTGGATGCATACTCATCCCATTTTAAATAACTTTGGCGATTGTAAACTATGCTAAACATGCATTCTTTGACACAATTTGACGTGTTACTCCTTAAATGTTGGCAAATCAAGTAAGCAAACACTTTTGTAGAGTCTGTGCATACTTGGCCAAACGAGAAGTTTTGCATGTGACAATCAAGAACGAACTCAAAAGAGGCCCAATATTGCAATCATTGCACAATTCAAAAACATGTAATGCCCTACAACATGATGTGTTGGATCTAAGTATTCGATAGATGGGATGTTTTGAAATGAAGGAATCTCTAGGTGTTTGCCTTGGTGCATCTGACTCCTTCCCACAGCCCTCATCCCAACGACTTTGTGCATGCAATTCGCCCAATTTGGATTGGCTATACAAGGATATACATGCTCCAATTTGGGTTGCAATGCACAATCAAACGCAAGGGTGGGGGGCAAAAGATAAACACAAGCAAACCACGAAGTTGCCCACATGCAAAATGTTCATGCTTTGAACTTGACAAACAACAAAGACAAAGGAGCCTCAATGCAATGCAAACGCCAAGATCATCGCCAATAATTGTGGCGCGTAATGTCATAGCCAACCATATAAGGTTTTGATCAAACCCCATGCCTTTAAGTTTAAATGCCACATTGTCCCTTTCTGATGTTGGGAAGCATTAGGGTCCTAAGGGGGTCTTGGAGGATATCTAAACCCTTAAGACCCTAATGCCATGCTTTTCGTTGTGATTTTGTCGGTCATCATCCTCATAATGGTTCGCTTAATCGTGTTCGTCCACCTTTAAGAACCCTTCCAAGACCTATAGTTAGGTTTTTGTTATGGATTAGAATAACCAAATCTAGGGTACTAAATCTCAAGGAAGATTGGTCTAGTGTTTGAATTGATTAGTTTCGTACTTGTTCAATGAACTTTGTAACATCCTAAGTTTCTTCTCCCTTGAACCAATTTTTAAAAGTATCAATTATATATCACTTTTCCATTCAAGTTCATTCGTGCTCTTCAGTCGTATGTGCTCATGTCCTATATGGAAATTCCTATCACCACAATGATATGCTTAAAAAATAGACGTAGAACTCTTTCAACTTGGACAATAGTATTTTGATTGGCAATAGCCTTGTCATCTGGCCATAGTCTTCCATAGGGCGTTCATCCTACTGGGAATAGTGTCTTCTCCTTAATTAAGATGATTTTCAATCTCTTCAATCGTAAATCAAATTGCCTTTCTAAAAGGTGAATTTCTTTGTAATTCCATTTATGTCCTTGGAAAACTTA
Source organism: Polytrichum formosum (assembly GCA_964035585.1). Lineage (NCBI taxonomy): Eukaryota > Viridiplantae > Streptophyta > Polytrichopsida > Polytrichales > Polytrichaceae > Polytrichum > Polytrichum formosum. Next base: position 20,546,529 of record OZ037939.1, on the reverse strand, counting down.
TCTCATTCAACAATCAATGTGCAAACATAGCATGCAAAGTTGCAATCCATGCACACAACCAAGGTAAAGTATATATAGACTATAGTCCACATAAACATAAAGCACAACTATCCTAATGTAGGTGACATCAATGGAAATGAGTATAATATAATATTTCTTTATAAAACCACTTCTCGGCTCTAGGGTTGTAATCCAAAATATCTAAGTATGTGACTAACCCTAGTCTTCTTCTTCTAAAACTTTTCATACTTGTCCTTCAAGAAGATTTGTGATTTATCATGAGTGTGTCACTGTGGAGCAAAAAGTTTTGGTAAAGTTAAAGAAGATAGGAAAATTAATGTAAAAGGAGATCAATTAGAGCTAGATATTTAATTGACGTGTGATATAAAAGACCATAGTTGAGGAGATTAGGAACAAGAAGGATTGGAACGGACTACAGTTTGATTGGAAAAGGTGCAGCCCTAGAGATTAGCAAATGCACTATTGTGAATATAGAGGCTATCTTCTTTAGGAGAGGAAAGAGATTATTATTTTGATCTTCATCTCAAACTTCTGATTTTTTTGACAATAGTCTTGGAGAATCGATTGCATAATAAAGGATAAGAAATTGATCCTTTGCAAATAGGCTTATCCCATATTGTGAATGATTGGGACCTTGTGTAAGTATTAGAAGGGGAAAATTCCTCTATCCATTGTTCGTTCAATCATCAATTTTTGATTGTGACCTTGGATTTTGAATCGATTTTGATACATTTGAGAATTAAGTTGTATGACCATAATTTTGGAATGTATTGTAAACTCATTTACTCTTAGTGTTGAGAGTATAAGGAAAGTTTGTATCCTCAAACCGTAGTTTGTTTATCGGTCTCATTTTGAGAGCTACTTTTGAGATGAAGTCGGCTTAATAGTTGTGGAAACCCCTTATACATTCGAATCATAGAGAGAGAGAAGAGGAGAAACGCTGACCTTAGTGGGCATTTGAATCATACAACTATAATGTGCGAGAAGTGGGTTGAGAACATTTTGATTATGAGTGGTTATGTTCGCAAGGTAATCTTCTCATCAACATTCAGAGGGATTGAGAGCTAATCACGAATCATGAACAAGGATGATCATGAAGTTGGAAGATACTTATGAGTGGAATGGAATGTTGATATGCTAAAGATTTGAATAAAGTAAAATGGATATAGTAAGACTATGGAATGATTGAGTGAGGATAGAAATTTGATTCCCCCTTGTGAACTAATGAGCAAGGGTTGCTCCTCAGTTCATGTAGATCCTTGGTAAAACTTTGTGAATACTATGGTCTCCAAAGAAACAAGCAAAAACCGACCCCAAAGAGAATTGGTTTGGGAAGAGAAGTTGTCGTTGTAGTATGTCGGGCTTCTAATTGAGTCTAGATATGGCATTTTGGGAGCTGGAAGTTGAAGTTGAACAAACCTTAGTCTCAGCCATAAGGACAAGCCTTGTTGGGATCCTACAAACCTTTGGAAGGACCGGGTGATGTAAGGTTAGGACATGAATGGTTGTTGATTGCCGAGGTGAAACAATTTCTAAGTAGTTATTTCCTCATAAGACGATAAGTTGAATGAGTGGAAATGAATGATATACTCGTCAAGTTAAACTATTACAATAAGAAAGAGATATAATAGTTGGTATCCAAGAAGAAGAAGGGTAGGTCCGAGACGACCCTAAACTACTTGATGATGGTGGAGAGATACCCAAATCTTAAGGAAGAGGTTGGCGGTTCGATTCCCGGCTGTGAAATCTCCTCTCTCTTGACAAAAACTTGCCAGGTGGTTAACTGCCTCTTGTGCTTTGGCGTTGGCATGTCGGCCTTTTGTCTAAAAAAAGAAGAAAAGAAGAAGAAGGGTAAGATCCTAGAAGAAGTCTATGGTCTTTTAACTATAATGGTGTGTGAGATTATAGTGATGTTTGGAACAAGTTTGGACAAAGTGGTTTGACATCAACAAAAGACTATAGCCATACAATCCCCTTACATTAAAAGGATTAAATTAAAGAATATGGTCACCACTGGGTGAGAACTGTATTGGATTTCAAGTTACATTGAAAATGATTAATTAATATGAAACGATTGACTAATGTATACCAAAGTGCTAGTGGCTTCGGTAAAGAGACTAAAAATGAGATACTTTCTGCAAGACTACTGCCAATAGTTGTGCCTATGATTGAGCACCGTACTAAGTCCAATTAAAATGAATTCACTGGTTGAGTTTAAGAAATAAGCGGTCGAAGTTCAAGGGTTCGAGAAAATTACCTTTCATTCTCGAGGAATCTAGAGAATATACCCCAATTTCATAAAGAAAAACCGAAAGATGTCAACATGAAACCGGTTGGACTTGGAAACACTCGGATTTCGACCAATTATGCCCAAAACTCTCCCCGGACACTGAGCCCGCGCTCATTAAGTTAGTGACGATTGAGGCGGTAAATTAAACTATACACATACATCTGTTGGTTAAGAGCCAACACATTAATGTGCGGGATAGTTAAGTTTCAAATTTGACTGAATGTCCCAATTATTGCCCGGCATTATTTTTCTGACCCGGTAAAAAAACACACCCACCCATGTGCGTCTGTTGCCCGCCATTTATGTAAGAGTCACTAATTATGGTGATTGATTGAAACCAAGAATGATGGGCCAAGGCTACACTCTACTAAGTTGCAGGCAATGATGCTTGCTTGCAAGAGGATAAGTTAGGGGGCCAATTTGAGGTTTCGGTTTACCCGGTTTTTGGGTCGAAATAATCATCTCTCTCGCTTACAAATCATGAAGGGCGAAGTCGAGGTGGTGCATAGTCCAAATCACAATCACTACGGGAATCGTGGTTTCTTGCCATTCGGTTTCATCCACTAGATGGTTTTACGATCTACTATTGTAGTAGATTTTCATTGTCCACGTTCATGAATAGGTTTCAAGCCTATCTAGCGAAAGACAACCGAAGGCAAGGAACCGCAACTCCCGCGGTGAAATCACATGCTTACACAATGATGTTGGTTTGGAAGAATATAAGTATTATGGGGTTGATTGGAGGTTTCAGTTTACCCAGTTCGGGTCGAAGTAATCGTGTCTCTCACTTACAATTATGAAGGGTGAAGTTGAGGTGGTGCATAGTCCAAATCACACAATCACTACGGGAATCGTGGTTTCCTACCATTCCGTTTCATCCACTATATGGTTTTACGTTCTACTCTAAAAATGAGTAGATTTCCAATCCATGTTCATAGATTTCAAGCCCATCTAGTGAAGTACAACCAATGGCAAGGGATCGGAACTTCCGCAATGAAATCACATGCTTACATGATGTTTTGTAGCATGATTCACCCACTTGGAGAAATGATATACTTGGAAAGTAAGGTAGAAGCGTTTAATTCGGTTCATGAACCTTCGCCCATATTATGGCATCATTTTATTCATTTTATTTTATTCTTACTTTGGTCACAAAGTAGGTAATTCAAAGTGAATGTATGTATGAGAGGCCCAAACATGGGCAAACAATTTGTGCCACTTAAGTAAGTTGAAGATGAAAACATTGCGAACTTCAAATTTTTACCACCTTTTGGTTCAAAGATGAAAACCAACCTTGAGCCCTTACTCGTCTTAACTAAGTTCTTGGTGAACTTTAGGCGCATGGCTACTACAAGATTCCCTTTTTCCCCTTCTCCAAAACATAATATGAGACATAATGGCAGTTTGTGTACCTTGAGTTCATGCATTTCTTTTATTAGCATAATTGACCCCATAATTAGTAGCACAGACCCCAAATTAGTCTAGCAAGATTCAGTGGGGATGAATCAACCGTAAATTTGTAGGGGGTAGGTTTAAACTGAACCCAAACTTAAGTAGCATGAATGCTAAGCCTCGAGTATGGGCCTCTCTAGACACAAAAGGCTTGTTTGAGAAAAGAGAAGGAAACAAAATGGAAAAGTTGATGACTTTTGATATTGTCATTGGCGGGAATACTAATATTGCTTCATCTCAAGTTGGTCCAAATCTATACGTATAGTCCCTAGAAGAGCATCGTGAGAAGTGAATTTGATCTATGTACTAATATTTCAATATGATTGTGTCAAAGTGACCCTATGTAAATTGACTCACTCTATGTAAAGTGTGCTTTTTGAATTGGTTGAACACACCTTTGTTATCGAAATTTTGGTTCAAACACATGTTTTGGCTACATGTGGATGCAAATATACACTAGATCGTCAATGTCACATATTAGCCAACACTTGACATTATATGCTTGGGGTGGGTGCACATGAACCTTGACACCCACTAATCATATCTAAATCACATGATGTTAGAATCTATTTGAACTCAATCGTGTTTACATGCTTATGGATTCTATTTTTTTGATGACTTGAAAGAAATTATTTGCTTGTATGATCTATGAAGATCATAAAAGTTGCAAAATAGACTAATCGTGAAAGTGACCGTGAAATCATTGCCAATGGGAAAACTATTGGGGTTCTCTATAGGGAGAGGTGTGGTAAATTAACAAAACCACATCCATTGGACATGAGGTGAGTATGAAGGACTATTTTAATCCACTTATCCAATGCCAAAGTACATTGTCAATAATGGCAAACTCTAAAACATTCTTGGCATATTTTAATTGGGTCTACTCTTTGTATGTTGTATGTATCATACTCATATTTAGCCCAACGAACATTCACCCCCTTCCTTGACAAGGTAGACTCCATTGATATATGGGATGGGCATATACATTGTCATGTAATTTCTTGAGCTCCTCGTACCATTTCTTGTGTTATACCATATATGTTGTTTCTTCATGTTCATGAGCATCAATGCTAGAAACGGAGTGAAAAAAAAATCCCCATCACTTCGACTTGTATAAATTTGCAAATTGTCAACTGCACAATTGCCGAGTGCACACCGCATGATCTTTGGAGCAAAGTGGGGCAACTTGTGGAGGGACGTTGGAAACTTTGTGGGATGCGCATAATTGAAGAACTCTTTCAATAGTTTGTTGGATCATATGACCATTTACAAGTGAGACGGATGTATTCAAAATATATCATGGTTCATCCTGAGAAACTTTGGGTAGACAAACAACATATTTTCTTCCATAATGATATTATTGGCGAAGTTCAATTTCCTTCTTTGGATGCCGCCATGGCTGGCACATGGAGGGTTACCCTCAAACTACAATCGAATAACACCATAGAGATATTGTTAAATCATATGACATTTATTGAACGAGATGGATGTATTTACTTATGTCATAGTTCACCCCAAGGAGCTTCGAGTGGACGGATAACATAATCTCCTCAAAACCTATGGATATTCCATCCCTCAACATCATCGGCAAAGGCTAATTTCCCTTTGTCCGCACCCACGGTTGACACATGAAAAGGTTGCTCCCAAATCATAATTGAATAACTTCATAAATAAATTTTTAGATCGTACGAGATGTTATGAACGAGATGGATGCATTTGAACATGGCACACTTCACCCTAAGAACTTTGGGTGAACGGATGACATGCTCTCTCCTCTTGATGGAGATTAATGTCCGCAAACATCATCAACAAAGTCTAATTTCCTCTGCTGCCACACCCGCCACATAAAAACCTGCCCCCAAACAATATTATTATTTTTTGTCGAGTCGTATGACAATCACTAAAAAAATAGAATCTTTCAACAATTTGTTGAATCATATGACAAGTTTTGAACGATTTTAGATATGTCATGATTCACCCTAAGAAACTTCAGGTGGACGACCTAATCTCTTCCCGATGGACATTCTGTCTGCTGACATCATCAACAAAACCTATTTTCCTCCGTCACCCGTCCCCAAACAATAACTACCCAAAAAAAACCTTCAAACATTTTGTTGAATCGTATGACGATTTCCAAACGATTTCCTAAGAAACTTCATACGAATGGATGACATAAGTTAATCTCTTCGCAATGGACATTCGGTCCGCCGACATCCTCGGCAAAGTCTAATCTCCTCCGCCGCCACAGGCCGGACATGGAAAGGTTGCGCCAAGCTACTTACACACCAACACAACAAAGCTGACAAGGTTAGCAGAGCTAGCTTGACTCAGTCTCTCTCTCGCACACACACTCTCTCACTCTCTCTCTCTTCACTCCAAGCTCCAACTTAGCTTAGCTTAGTTGTCACTAGATTAGGCGGAGCCGGCTTGCATTGGGAGTGCGCGCCCGGCGTCAGTAGGCATGAGTGTGTTTGGTGTTTAGTATTATAAGAGAGAGAGGGAGAGAGACGGAGTCAGTGTTGATGAATTCCCGGAATGTCGCAACGATTGGCGCTCACGGCGTCTAAAATTAGGGTTACCCTCTCGCCATCGCCATCCGAGCTAGAGCCCTCACCTTACCCCAATGTCTCGTCAGCAACAGGACCTTCCCCTTCCCCCCTCGACTCGTTCCGGCCCAGCTTCCCAACTGCCTGCTCGAGAATGGCAACCTAACTTCGTCGCATTCCACATGCTTTCACGCAGATCTGTTAGTGAGTTATTAGTAGCCCGCCACACAGATCTAAGTAACTTAGCCTCGCACCAGAGGGTTTCATCACGCCTCTGATTCAGGATTCGGTTGGTTCGGTTTAGTTCGGTTAAGTTTGGTTTAGTGGAGTGGAGTGGAGTGTAGGCTAGTGGAGTTCTAATCTCGGGGGAGAGAGTGGTTGGAGCACGAGGGGATCGTACCGGGGGATCTTACTACTCATGATGATTTTGGTGCGATGTTCGATGACGAGGAGTGTTCGTTTGATTAGGCAATCTGGCAACGGATCTCTTCAGGTGTCCTTGTTATGCGGCATTTTCAGGTCACATGTCCAGCAGCGTCGGATATAGAAATTGATGATGCCCCGAGGGTATGATGCCTATCCCGAAATTCCACATCACATTTCACATTTCAGCACCATGAATGTTGCGTTGAGTACGAAGGAAATGGCGAAGACGGAGAGCTTCTAGGTTTCTGCGGTGATGTGTATGGATGTAGTGTGGTGAACACCATCACATTGCACTCATGTAGCTTCTTTCTCCCTGGCCTACATTGGGTTTGCCATATGAGCAAGACAAACATGAAGAGTATTCAGGATGGGCGGGATCACTACTACTGAAGACCAATGTACTTATTTATCAAGCCCATCACAACTCTCGTACCTGCTACCTAAGTGAGTTCTAAACCCCCGATGCAGGTACTGTAAGAGTGCAGTACTCTTGATGTTTGAAGTATCCTTGTATCTTAAGATACCAGTAGTAGTAGTAGTGGTAGGGCATCTCTGTACAGGTCCAGGAAGCCAGGATCCTTCTGCCAGGAATGTTCTGTATTTTTTTGTTTTCATAACTTTAGTCTTGTCAGGTTCGTCTATGAAATATGTAAGGATTTTGTTTGAGGTAGAGGTTTGTGACTGCCCCACACTCTACTTTTCTTCTTCCACTTGGAGCCCGTCATGTGGTTTTAAATAATTTCCTATCACCGACTCTAGAGTACATGTGTTGAATTTGAAGGATCCATCTTCAGAATTGGCAGCTGCTGTTTTAATCATCCTAGTCTCTTCTGGTTCACCTGGTGCTCTGTTCTGCTCTCCTCAGCTTTCTCTTGGATTGAACATGAGGATTTTGATGGTTGTGCTTGGAATAGGTCAACCTGAATTATTCTTACCGTCCTGTGGCATGTTTCTTTTCATACATTTTTTTTGATAGTGGGTCTACTTTGCCTGTCCTAAATCTGCCATCCTTGGGATTGATAATTCCTGAACGTGCCAGAGATAAAGCATGGGTGCAATTACCAGTTAGAATGAGTTTGATTGTTCTGAGGCAGAATTGGGTGCCTTGTTTTGACTTCTTCTGGTCCTGCTCTTTGTGTTCCCGCTATTTGGTACTTTGGCTGATTAGAATATATGAGTGCAGGTACAAGAGGTATATTTGGCCCAGGGACAGAGGTCGGCAAACGAGCTGCAGTGACAGGGGGAAGTAGGAAAGTTAAAAACTCGGGTTGAGTCGGAATCTACAAAGGAATATGGGGAGCCAGGTTAGCACCATCAAAGCGGCTGCAGGGAAATTTGCCCCAGATCCAAAGAAAAAGGGCAATAAGGTTGAGAAGGTGAAAATAGGTATTCTTGCATTTGAGGTGGCAAATGTGATGTCAAAGAGTATGCAACTTTGGCAGTCACTTAGTGACCTTGAAATCCTACGGCTCCGCACAGAGGTGATCAAAGCAGAAGGGGTGTTGAACCTGGTATCAGACAATGAAGCAGTCCTTCTGAGTTTGGCATGCATGGAGAAGCTGCAGGATCTAACTGCAGTTGCAAGTGCTGTTGCCCGCCTTGGGAAGAGATGCCAAGTACCTGCTTTGCAAGCTTTTGAACATATCTATAATGACTTGTTGAGACAGACCATTGACTTGAGCGCTTATGAATTACCTCATAAAGAAATGGAAGCCAAGATGAAGAAGATGGAGAGGTACATTGCCTCCACTGCCAATTTGTACCATGAATTAGAGGCTCTTGCAGACATAGAGCAAGCTATCCGTAGATTTCAAGAAGATGTTGACGTAGTGCAGAATGGGGAGTCCTTAACTGGGCTGGAACAGAAAGCAATCTGGCAGCGCCAAGAGATCAAGTACATGAGGGACTTGTCATTGTGGAATCGTCCATATGATAAGATTGTGAGATTATTAGCGCAGACTGTATGCACCTTACATGGAAGAATTATTAGTGTCTTTGGTTCACCGATGCTTGGATTATCACATGCATTTGCCAACCAACAGCATGGAGGATCCTTCTTACCTCAATTTCCGATCCATCGATCAATAAGCTCACAGGCAGCCACCTCAAGCCCTAGGTTATCATTCCCACATAGTATGGCATCTCTAGGCTACCACTCTTCCTCCCTGAACCATCTCTCTTCTCGTAGCTTAGATGCCTTTTCAAGGTCATTAAGTCCTGAGGGTTCAAGTACCCCTACTGAAGATGGCACACCAGCAATCTCAAATGCAGCCTATCAGTCGACAGCAGCTGCTCGTGCACTGCGTCCCTTACCCTCCCCAATCCTTGCCTCAGGTCCACTGATGACACAACAAAGAACTTCTGTCTGTGAGCCTCCAAACTTCCAAGTTTTTTCTCATCAACAAGGGTCAGGAACCTCTACAGTGGAGCCCACCAAGCAATTGGTTGAAAGGCCTCTCAACACAAATATGCAAGCAGAAACTACTGAGGAGTTCACCACTGCCCTTCTCCATGCAACTCGACTTAGTATTAAGCCAGGGCACCCTCAAGAAGCAGTTTCTAGAGACCAGGTTAACATTAGAGAGTTTTGTGAACCTAAAAGTAGGCACCGAATGGCACCATGGTCAACGTTGGGGGGAGCTGCATTGGCCCTGCACTATGCCAATGTGATCATCATCATTGAGAAGATGATAGAGTATCCTCACCTGATTGCTGAAGATGCCCGGGATGACCTGTACCGTATGCTACCAAAAAGTGTGCGAGTGTCTCTACGTTCAAGACTACGAGCCAACATGAGGTCTTGTGAGTTTGGAGCATATGACTCTGTTATTGCTGCAGATTGGAAAGAAGCACTAGAGAGGATCCTAAGCTGGTTGGCTCCGCTTGCCCACAACATGATCAGATGGCAGTCGGAGCATAACTTTGAGCAGCAACAAGTTGTTTCGCGAACGAATGTTCTACTCCTTCAAACACTGTACTTTGCTGATTTGGAGAAGACAGAAGCAGCCATCACAGAGCTTCTTGTGGGCTTGAATTATATTTGTGGGCTTGAGCAAGAACTGAAACAGAACACCATGATGATGGAGGAGTACCAACTTCACAAAGATTCAGATGAGTATCTTGGTTGGCAATTCTAGTTCACCCTGTGGTTACCAGGCATTTGTAGGGGTTTGGAATGGAGGGGCAGGTGCATTGAAAATTCAACATGTATTCTAGTCAATTCTTTTGGAAACAATTCGTTCAATTGTATTCATACACTTCAATTTGGGATATCATCCGAAAGTGATACCAATGGAGGATCTACAAAAGCTGTTGCATGTGATCTGTGACCGTGAAAGTTTTTGGGGTCCAGATATTTTCTTTTCATTATGTTCGCCTGAAAGTCTTATCAGTGTAACATGTTCTTGCATCACTGTGAAAGGCCTCACTTTACTGAATTGCATTGTTTAAGTCAGGTGAACATGAATTTGTCTTTTAATAGTGAAATTGATGAACTTGCAGTTTGTCTTTCATGTAGCGCCTTATTCTGATTCTTGAAGTCATCAAGAGGAAGACAAGATGGCTAATGAGTGTCTTCCTCAGATTGTATCCAACATATGTGGGCAGTCTGTTTTAGAGTAATGCCTCATTGAAACCTGGATTTCATACACAAGCATTTCCATGTTGACTGTTATGTCCACTAGATTCAGATTCAATCTATTGGAATTGGGCAGTATCCTTCTGGACATGTGCCTCAGGCTGCTATCCAATTGACATTATGAAGATATAGGTCAAATACCGCAGCTGACCATGTTAGGAAATAGTGCACCTTCGCAGAACGTTTTGTATTGTGCTTGTTTGTTTTACTAGTATTTGGTGAACCTCCCAAACTGGACCATTGTTTGGTCTTCAGTTGGATGACAGGAATTTGTATGTTCTTTCACATTTGTCATCAGGATGATGCAAGAGTTGAAGCCTAAATCTGAAGGAGCATAGTGCAGAGGAAGCTGGCTTTCTGGATCTTTCTGCAATCATTGTAGTTAGGAGTAAATCTACAAATGGCGGTATCTAATTCACAAACACCTCGCCTGAAGAGCATCACCACATCCTATTTCTCTGAAAAGAATTCATCACGGGTGACCACCTTGTATCATCACAGCAAAGTAGTGCCCAGCAAACAGGTACATTCCTGCTTTGTACTTTGGTTTCTGGAAAAGCTAGAAGATAGTCTGGAGTAGACGCTCAGTTTTTCAGTGAGCAGGCCTGTACACCGAAAGCAACTTGGAATTTTCATGCGCTTCAAGTCCCTTCAGAGAAGGTGGTCCTGTTATTGCAGACATCCTGAAGTGGTTGCAGTTAGATCTGGTTTCATTGGTGTCAGCTTGTACTTTGTTGTGTTCACATGGAACTTGTGATTGCTTTTGATTCTCAATAATTCTCTTATATCTCCAAATGAGCTTATCTGCAATATGTATCTGTGGGTGTCAAGTTGGTAACTATGTAATGAGAAGTAGTATAATACCAATTGCCATTTTGTTAATGCAGGTGTACTGTACATAGGTACAACGTTTGTGTTTGTTCCCTGCAGGTACTTGATAGGGATGCGCTCCTGTATTTGTGCTCAACAGTCTGAGTTGAGGTACATGATATTCAATAACTGATTTATAGATTTACAATAGGAACGAGTAATCTCCTGTAGTCGCAGTAGGCTCAAGCAGAATGATGTGCTTCATGGTTCTGCTTGTGAACAGGGAGATTGATGGCACACTAAATTGGCTTCAGTATATAATCAGCCCTAATACATCAGCAATATTCTGGAGTGTTCTACGGTTTTGTTGTCATCTAATCTTGTCTTCATATAGCCGCCGAAGAATGCCCTTCGTTGTTATCTGAGACCATTAGTATATGCTTTTTTTCTGACATTATGTAATTCATCTCAGCCTGAACCTGATCTTCTGAATCTTCTGATGTAGGGTAATTTGATATCTGACAGGAGAGTTGCAACGAGCACCAAGGGAGCAGGTTTAGTGTCCGGCTGCATATTTAGGGTTCGGCTGGCTCCAGATGCAGATCTGTGGGTGTCAAAGCATGTTGGACTTTTTTCCCATTTGGGGAAAAGCATGAGTTCTGAGCTGTAGATTGAGCACTGTCAGTTTCTGAGATACAACCTGACAGTCTGGTAAGGTAGATGGGCCTCAAATGGATATTTTCTCTGATTAGCCCACTTCTCCTAGGATTTGAAACACGCGATTAGTACAAGATGTTTAGCACAAGATGATTAAGCGAATCCAAATCCAGGCCGTAGCCACTTTCCTCATAATTTTCGGAGCTCGTATGATCTTCATTATCAAAGTGAATAATCTTGTGCTCATCAAATGGACATATAGGTCTTCTCAAATATGTTTGGCTTTTGAGCCTAGGGTTGGTTAACATATTTTGAGCATGTGGTCCAATATCTTTCAAACACGTCTTTTTGGTGTTCATTCTTCAATCCATAAGTAGCCTCATGTCACCCAAATAGAGGTGTATAATTAAGTAATTGAAGTAGGCATAGAGGCTCAGAGCTCTCCTTATAAGGTAAGTGGGCCTTAAATGGACACTTTTCTTGATTAGCTCACTTCTAGGATATGAAACATACATTATGATTAGCAAATATAAATTGAGGGCAAAGACATTTTTCCTTGTTAATTTTTGGAGCTCAAATGAATATCTAATTCATCAAGTGAAGATTCTCTTATTCATATGATCACATATGTCCCCCAATTATGTTGACTATTGAATCTAGATTGGTTAACAAACTTTGAGCATGTAGTTTGATTTCTTTTAAGCACATGTGTTTTTGGTGTCCATTCTTAGATCAACACCTAACCAGACACCACTCAGATACAGATGTCCGTTGAAGGTGAGTAATTGAATTATGCTCTCTTGCCTTATAAGAACATGAGTTGATGTGCAAGGGTACACTAACTTTGTTTGCAACATGTATAAATGGGGACTATTCTTCATGTAGGAAATTACTGAAGTGAACGGTTCAAGCTTCAGGGATCTTGATGTGAGATTTTGATCCCAGAGAAATATAATAAACACAAGGTTAGAATTATGTAAGAACTCCTTCAGGAATAGCTTGATGAAGAGTCCCGACGCTTGCCTCCACTTCCGTAACTTTCAATAGAAAGAAGTGATGAAAGAATAATCTCAATGTTACACTTATGTTGCTACTAAAGTTAGAATACCCTTGTGCGTGTATTCATGGTACCCTGCAACCTCCTTTAAAGAGTAGTTATGCAAGACAACAATGTATACAATCCTATAATGTAAATGCACCTAAATTTCTAAAATAAAAATTTAAGTTCCTAAAAGGGTTGAGAATTATTAACATTTCTTATTATAAGAGGTAAGGTAGAAGTGCCTGTTGTGGACACTTTGAGCATTTCGGTTCCTTACTTAACCCAACAATAATTTATTTAAATTAGCAATAACGTTATGAACACAACGATACTAAGATCGCATGAATCAACACATAATATCTAATTTCTATAGATAGGCCTCATCTAACCCTTCCTAGTCACATAAGCCCCTTTCAAAGTGGACAATGTTGATCGTTGACTTTCTTATCTCCTTCAACCAAAGAGGTGTGTTTTAAAGTCTTTAAAATATTAAAATTAATGTTCATGTTGAAATATGTAGTTGTCCACTTTGGTAGAGAAGTAAGTGTCTGAATAGGGGGTCACCTTAAGTCATTTAGAATATGGAATCGGGTGCATCCACCTTAAGTCGTTTAGAATACAAGTTCATGACAACGGTACATATTGTTGGTTTTAAATCTAGTGTTGGTTTGGGTATGTCTACCTTTGTCATAATCTTGGAGCTTTTATACTGCACTAAATATTGCATTTAGTGTCATATGGTATTTTATGTCATTGTGGTAACTTTTCTAATGACACTTCTTATGAATAAAGTTTACAAATATTGGCATGGATGATTGAAATTTGGATGAAATCCATGCCAATGATTGAATCAAAATTTGGTTATATTCAGCATCCTAACATTTACGTAATGAAATATTGTCATGGATGATTGTAATTTAGATGACTACAACATTAGTAAATCTACAATGCCCAAATGTTGTTTACAAGGAATGACAAATAATGTTAGGTTTATATTGAGTGTTGGTGACATTGCACATGTGGTTTACAATCAGTATTGAGCAAGAAAAATAGAACTGGTGACACTAAATACTTTATTTAGTATATAGCTTATTTGAACACAATGTAAAGACAAGTGAAGACTAAAGAATGCATAAGATATGAAGGAGGGGAGGAGGAGAAATTACAAGAAAGGAGGAGGAGGGACTCATGGAGGAGTGGAATTTTGACTCGTTTTTGCTTGACAATTCGTAGTCATCTTACCAATGATGTGGTAACTGTATATAAATTTCTTCTATTAGACATTGTTTAAAGGTGTCCATTCTTGGAACCAAAGGTGAATACAGCCCCGGGCTAAATCACATCTGCGTTCGGTTGGGCCCCACCCCTCCCACACCTCCTTCACTGCCCGGTCTTCCTGCCCACACCTGCGTGGGAACTCTTCCCCGTTGGGAACCAATGTGACAATCCCGGTCACTTTAAGCCATTAAGCTCCTTCGGCATGTGAAGGAACTCCATCAATGAACTTGGGAATAATGAAAGTGATGTCAACTTGAATATTTGTAATTTTGACCGGGTATTGTCACATTGGTTCCCAACTGGGAAGAGTTCCCATGCAGGTGCGGGCAAGAAGACCGGACAATGAAGGAGGCGTGGGAGGGGCGGGGCCCAGCCGAACACACATGTGATTTAGCCTGGGGCGCGAACACATACAATACATGCTGGAGTTTGTATATATCTATGATCGGGGAGAACCGGTAGTTAGTTACAAATGAACCGGTTGAGTTTGAGAAATAACCAGTTGAAGTTCAAGACTGCATGAAAATTACTGATCATTTTAGAGGAATTTGTAGAATATACCCCAATTTAATAAAAGAAAACCGAAGGATGTCAACATGTAACCGGTTGGACTTGCAAACACTAGGATCTCAACCGATTATGCCCAAAAATCTCCCCAATCTATACTATATATTGAAACATGTGGTACATATTACATGCCGTTTAATATAGCAAGGTACTTTGGATATCGTACTTTGAGAGAAGGTTGGAATCAATTTGAATAGTTGACTTTGACATATGGTTTCTACCTATTATGGGCGGATCATCTTATTGGGTGGGTGGTTCTTATAAATACTATATAATAAATTGACTTCCACCTACTAGTGGTTAGCGAGTAATAGTAAGGATATTCCAACTTTAGGGTCGGGACGAGTGCTGGGCTGGTACGCTCTAAGCTCCCTAATATCACGCATGTGGCAACCAAAGTGCACGTGGTATTAAGGAGGTCTGCAATGTTAACGTGGATGCATGCGTGATACAAGAGAATTAGTGTAGCATGTGACATTATGGAATAACACAAAAGTCAACGTTATAATAATGACAATGATGATAACATGATGTGTGCGAGCGTGTGGTTTGGATTCTGTAGTGAATTATTTTAATGTCAAAACCTATGTATATGGGAGGGAAGTGTGATAAAGAGGAGGGAGATTTGAACTGAGCATATATATATGTTCCCTAGGGTTTTGGGATATAAGGGAGGGAGTGACACTACAGAGGGTGACATTACGGAGGTTAGGGTGTAATGACAATGTGATGCATGCGAGTGTGTGGTTTGGATTTTGTGGTGGATTATTTTAATGTCAAAACCTATTATATATGAGAGGAGAATGTGACAATAAGGAGGGAGAGATAAATCGAGCACATCCATTCCCTAGGGTTTTGCAATATAAGAGAGGGAGTGACACTACAGAGGGTGACATTACAGAGGCTAGGGCTGTAAAAGATGTATATGGGTTCATCTAACATCAGTAATAATGTTTGGGGAGATTTTTGGGCACAATCGGCGAAGATCCTAGCGTTTCCAAGTCCAACCAGTTAGTTGTTGACATCTTTCAGGTTTTCTTTATTAATTTGAGGCATATTCTGTAAATTCCTCTAAAATGATCGGTGAGTTTGCTAAAGTCTTGAACTTGAACCAACCATTTCTCAAACTAATTAGGTTCCTATGTAATTACTGGTTGGTTCTCCTTGTTCATTGATCAAGTACGGTATCAAAAACCTACCTTTGGGTATCAAAATTGGCAAACTAGTCAAATATTGATATTTAATGGGCTTGTCAAGGTGAGAAAATCTTTGTATATGTGGGTTATCATTTCCTAGCAATCCCATTCTAAACCATGTTGATATCATGACAATTTTACCTAGGTAAGACGGTTCTTGCATGGCATATACACACGAATGGCATAAAAGAAGAAGTAAAATCCTTATTATAGATCCCCAAATTGTATCAATGAAAGACCATACCAGACCAACACTGGCCAAGGACTTGTGGGAGGACTAGAAGTGAATGCCAAGGTGGAGATCTTTGGTTGTTGTAGAATGGGGATAAAGGAGCCTAGAGGTGTTGAGGCAATGGTTTTTGTGATCAACATAGATAATTGTTGCTTGTAAAAGGCTCTCCATATCTATGTTAGAAGGGAAACCCATGGCTTGTAATCCATTGTCCGAGGTGGTGGAAGATAATCTGTATACATATGTTTGAGAGAGAGAGAGAGAGACACCATGATGATTGGGCATTATAATACAAAATGTTTCACATTTCATCAAACAAAGGTGAAGCATACCTCAATTACAGCAGCCTTGAGTTGAAAACGGACCCTTCTACCCAATTAAAAAGGGACCAACCTTGAAACCAAGCTCCTCAAGATTAGGCACATGTCTAAGGCCAAAATTCTTTGCTTTGACCCACCAAACTCCATTTTGAAACCGGCGTTTTTGAATGTGTGTGGCCTCCACATGTGCTCTGGCTATTAGGAAACAATAGGTCTTGGTGCAGCTTCATGCTTATCCAGTTTTATCAATATAGCTGGATGACCACAAAGATTTGGGTTTGGAAACTGATCATAGCATTCTTAGGCATGTGTAAGGATGCCCTTTTTTCTGTTCTAGCTTCAAGAGTAAACTTTCTAGAATCAAGGTCCTTGAGCTACAGGCATGAATGCTGTGCATAGTCAAGTGGCAAGCTATCATTCCTTGCCTATTTTCGGACACAAAGCTTACTTCCATCTACCAAGATTCATTTGAAGATATGTGTCCCAATGGAATCATTCTTAGGTTGTCCTGATTACAGGAAAACTATTCCATTTAGTGTACAAGTCAAGTGTCAAGCTCTCATTAGTCTACACCTCCTTCACTGTTGGCTATCTTCGGTCGTTCGGATACTAAGCCTTCTTCCATCTACCACAATTGAATTGAAGATGTGCAAGCCCAATGGACTCGTTCTTAAAAATAATCACCTAAGGACAAACATTTACTTTTTCCCACTTGGTTTTCCAGCAAAGGCAAGCATTGACACTTACCAGCACAAGGAGGTGCCCCAACCCTCCCATATCACAAAAACACCTTCGGATTCTTTCGGAACCTGAATGAACTCCTCCTGATCTCCACCCAACCAAAACCCTATCACAGATCAGGTATGCAAATGCGTCTTGAAAATTGCAGTACCCCGTATGGGAATCCAAACGGGTGCCTTAAACCCAAGGGCTTAACCCGCATCCTGTGGGAACAATGAGGTAAGCCGCCTTAAGGCCGCAAGCAATAGTAGGTACTGAAATGGTTGATCTTCCTAGCACTTGATGTCTGGTGCACCCTACCACCTATGGTCCAGACAATCATAGTGGGGGTTTCCGGGTGAACCCGAAATTTTCAACCAACCGTGAGGGAATCGAGGGGCTTGTCCGCGCCCATTCAAGGTGTTTCATTTACCTTTGAAAGGAAGCAGTAGTCTTCGGGGGCCGTCTAATTCTTGTGATGCCCGTTTTGAGTTCACATCATACACCTAGACCTAAACCAACTCAAAGACGAAGCATCGCCATAATTCACGCCACTGACGACATCCGAGTCATCGTTCTTTCTTTTTGGAAATTCAAAACCACCATGACAAGACACTTGAGTAAAAAACGTAACAAATTATACTGACCTTTGAAGGAATACTGGGCCACGCACCAATCCATGCGAAAAAACTCTGCACCTGCCCAACAAATCCTTTCTTCTCCACTTTGATGATTTTTCCCTCCTCTGCCTCCTTTGAAGTATAATCTGGAGTACTGGGTGAAACAGGATCCATTTCTTCAGTTGCTTCTTCTTCTTGTTCTTCTTCTTGTGGAGGCTTCAAAGATGAGAAGATCTTAGTCGACGTCCTCCCTCTATGCAAGTAGGGTTTAGCTACCTCTAGTTTACTTGTGCTCTTCAATTGGTGGGTATCCTCGCTCAGACTCAAATGTGGAACACTTCGAGGATTGCATCTTTCTTTTTTCTTCAAATTCTTCCGGTCCCAGCAATTGGGCTCTCCAAATGCGTTCTTTACAGGGTATGGAATCCTGGAAGCGATGCCATGGCAACCCACCACCCCAGTATTGTCACCTTGCCAAGTTGCAGCGGCTTGAAGAGGGCAGGTTGCCATCTATATTGGATGCAACCCTCAAAATTGGAAGATTGAATCCTGCATTGGAAAAATGCAAGAAACATGTATCAGAAAACATATCAAAACATACAAAAACTCGTTGACTCCGCATTTCATCCTGTGTTTCGAGATTTCACTAACCGGTATCTTAACCGGTATCTTCACCGGTATCTTAACCGGGCTCTCATACATACCGTAATTTGAAATTATACAATGTGAATGTGCATTTTAAGGTGAAGTTTTGATAAATAATGACAGCCTGTTGTCTCGGAAAGTTGCATTTCTTGACACCCACACAAAAGAACTTGGAAAGAATCTGATGAAGGTTTCATATTACCCAGTTTAAAGAGTGAATACACAATAAGTATGAAATAGCTAAAGTCGTGTAAGGGTTAAGCAAGATGGTGCGTTCTTCGACTTTCTTTGCTTGTAACTATTGGTTCTATAGCAAAATTTGGTCGAAATCAGAGATATGTGTGCCATCAAAGTCCTATCTCATAGTATATAAATCATGCAATGATTCTGAAGGAAACTCCAACAACTTCCGGGCAGTGCATGCATTTTGTGCTTTCTTGTACAGTTCTTAATGGCTGATTGTTTAGCAAGAAACTTTCTTTCTATCGACAAGGCAGTTATGGTGTAAAGATCCTCAATAGAATTGCAACTATGGAAACCTAGCCCTCTCCTCGATAATGAAATGCTTTTTCACAAAAGAACCTGGCTGCATTTGCTGCCCACATTCAAAATGCACCTTCAACGCACAATCGCAATCTCATAGTTCTGAGCTTCATTGCAAGTGCTGCAAATTCTCAGAGTTACTTGCACAATACACAAACTGAAAAAATAATCCAATATCAACAATGTGCACATTGAACCCTCAGTGTCAAAATTATATGCAACAGAATATTCGAATATTTGAGCTGAGATATCCAGAGGTGTCTCACACATGGTGATGGAATTCTCTTCCAGATTTTGGTGTGCTACTTTGAATTAACTTCCAACGAGAATCTTAAACGAAGGTTTTGATGTAAAGGGCGATCCCAATTTAACCCAAGACACATTAAACAAGAAGGGAAATAGTTTGCCAAAAATCAAAATTCAGCCCAAACTCACAGATTTTGCTTCTCTGTAAATATCATCTTCAACACCTAGATCATCCTGTAATTTAGCCACAGAAGCTCTCGAGGATGCAAAAGGGAGTGTACACAGAAGCTCACAAAACACAAGAAATAGATGTACAATGTTAATTATGGAGGTGACCGAGCTACCACTGATTGGTGACGACCCAAATTCCCAATGGCCACAGAACCAAGCGCTTGAACACTTTTGTAGAGCACATTGAGACAATCTAGGAACAGGCATAATTGTACTCGGTTACTCAGGTTTAGGGTTACATATTCTATGATTCACCAGGAGACAATGCCGACATATCCTCATCATACCCTAAAACAAGAGAATCGCTTTATGAGAACAAAGGTCAGCTTCAGGGAACGAGTTCCTTCTGTCGCCATTGACTACGTTCTGAACACGAACTCCCGTCAAATATCAATGCCATCACAACAACCACTCAAGAAACCACAAAATCATAGGAGAGGTGCTTTCCATAAGAAAGGTGGTGTTAATAAACACCAGATTTTTGTGTCACGCCTAGAAAGAACCTAAGCGCTTGTGAACTTCGTCACAGCCTTAGTACCTTCCGATACAGCATGCTTCGCCAACTCTCCGGGCAGAATCAAACGTACAGCAGTCTGAATCTCACGAGAAGTGATCGTTGGCTTCTTGTTATAGCGAGCAAGCCGAGCAGCCTCCTGCGCAAGCTTCTCGAAGATATCGTTGATGAAAGAGTTCATGATGCCCATGGCCTTCGACGAGATTCCAGTGTCAGGGTGCACCTGCGGAGTAACAAACGAAAGCGTTAGATGCATTGCACCCACGGAAGTAGTACCTCAGCAGAACGAACACCAAAAGATGAAAGAAATTTCGGAACAGATCGTTACCTGTTTCAACACCTTGTAGATGTAGATCTTGTAAGTCTCCGTGCTCTTCTTGTTCTTCTTCTTCTTGCCTCCCTCCTTGGACACGGGCTTCTTCTCCGCCTTCGCCTTGGCTACTGGCTTCTTCTCGGCCTTGGTCTTGGCGGCCTTCTGCTCGGCCTCTGCTGCCTTGGGAGCCATCGCTGCAAACTGAAACTGAAACTGTAACTGTAGAAGCGTGCTACGAAACGAGAGAGTTCGGAAACCTAGAAAACAGAGAGAGCAGCGAGCGACGGTAAGCGAGAGCTAGATGGGAATGTGAAGGGGGCGAGGTTGCTCTTATGGTGTGGGCGAGCGTGGGAAAGAGTCTCTTTTGAATCTGGTTGTGGAGGGAAATTTGTAATTGGAAGTGGCAGTGTGTAGGTCGCATCCAATGGGGAGGTCTCGCGCTATAGGCACGGATCGACGATCGGACGGCTTGAGAGACGGCGTGGAAACTGAGATCCACGGCCCAAGTTCATGGTGATTTGAACGGCTCTCATCCTGCTCCTCATCCATGTCCAAGTTTCATTCGTGGTCCTGGTGTTTCATAACTTAATATTGTACATAATATCATTGACTTCCGACATAGCATTATTCAGCACTAGGATGTTGATCCCCAAATGCTAGGAATAAAGCAAGAAATAATATCTTCTTGTTATGGTCCACTCTTGCAAAATGAATAACACTCAAGCTACTCAATTTGAGTATTGTTACCTTTGCAAGGGTGGATGCAAAGCAACAAACATGTGTAACATACTATCAAACATACACTCTAAACTCCATAATGGCAACCAAAGTGCACGTGATATTACGGAGTTCTGCAGTGTTAACATGGATGCGTGATACTAGAGAATTAGTGTAGCATGTGACACTATGGAATAACAAAGTGCAACATATTAAATGGTGTGGTGTGGCCACTCCGCTTCACCTTCCCGGGCGATGTGGCGGATGCATGCACCAACATTCAACAAGTGGCATAAGAAGAAGAAGAAGAAGAATAAGAAGGTGACACTCCACATATTGACACATGGCGCAGTGCAAGAGTGTGAGTTAACTTCTTTGGTGGTTTGCATTAATGACAAAATTTGTGATATAAGGGAGAGAAAGGTGACAATAAGGAGTGAGATTTGAACTACGAACATCCGTTCCCTAGGGTTTCGGGATATTAGAGAGTGAGTGACATTATGGAGGTTGATATTACGAAGTTTAGGGTGTACCATGTTTTGTTTATTTTGAGGTGTCAGTTAGTGTGTCGACCGGCCCGCTTGCATGGCAGCCTACCCCATCAAAGGCCTAGGCTGAGTAATGTTATGAACTTCCATAACTTACATTGTACCAAGGGCCTCCACCATCAAAGGGATTCAAAAAGATATGGGTCATGTATTTCACACGAGGACTACGGGGCACCTTTACTTTTGAAATAAAATAACACTCACATTTATTGATTGTTGTGTCCGTTGTCTTCATAAATAGGTAAGATCAACTCTATTTCATAAACTTATGTTTTAGAAAACCTTATGAGAAGGACGTGATGTTAGAAATTTTTGTTTTTAATATGGACCATTCCCCTATACAATAGTGGGAGGTGTTGTGGTGGTCTCATTGCCATGCTCGTTGCTTGTTCGTAAATGACCCCTCCACTTTGATGTTTGTAGCAATATGCATGTGGAGATGTTGTAAGGTATGTGGCCTTGTTGTGGGCACCTCCAACTCCACATACAATTTTGACCATTGGAGTAAGTTAAGGACCGTCTCTTCCACTTAACATTTGCAAATATCATAATATGTCATTTCAAATTCCAAAGTTGAGGGAAAGATGCAATATGTACAAGAGGTAAAAGCGGAAACTAACATTCTCTACAAGTGATCTTGTAAACCCTGTTGTGACAGAGGAGAAAACGAGAGAGAGAGAAAAAAATATTGTAACAACTGTATCACCTCCATGAGGGTGGTATGTATATTTATATACTAGGTGAGCCTACCGAGGCTCTTTTACATTCAATAACTAGCAGTTCTACAACTCTAGTTATCTTTTTGTTCCTGAGTTCCTAGGTCGTATCAATCTCACAACACTCCTCCTCGACCGCAGGAACGTTGAAGGTGCGCCTTGTTAAAAACTCCCTCAAGCAAAACCCATTTGGGATAAAATCTTGAGGTGAGAAAATAGTGCGCCCTCAGCTCAGTTCTTGGAGTGTTCTCATGCCTGCAGCTCGAACCAGTTCACGATGCTTATGTCTAGGAAACGCCTTTGTCAACATGTCCGCCACATTGTGTGCTGAATCAATTTTCTTTACCTGGACCTGCTCTGACTCCACGAGATCTTGCATGAAGCCAAAGAGCGTAGGACTAATATGCTTCACTCTGTCCGCTTTGATAAAACATGTAGCAACTTGAGCGACAGCAGCAGCGTTGTCCTCGTGGATGACAGTGGCGTTGGTGCTTCGAGTAGTATTACATTGTTCCGCAATCGCCTGCTCCATAGTTCGCAGCCACACAGCTTCCCTTGCAGCCTCGTGTAGTGCCAGCAACTCCGCGTGATTTGTAGACGTCGCGGTTATAGTCTATTTGACAGATTTCCAAGAAATAGGAGCACCATTCTTAACAAAAATATAACCAGTCTGGGACTTACCGTTGGTTTCATCTGATTTGAATCCAGAGTCTGCATAACCCACGATATCTAATTCTGCACCTTTCGTGTAATGAAGCCCGAGATCCTCCGTGCCTCTAAGGTATCTCAGCAAGTGCTTGAATCCTGCCCAATGTCTATGCGTTGGCTTGGCGCTGTGACGAGCGAGTACACTGACTGCAAAAGCAATGTCTGGTCTTGTATGTGTGGCCAAATATAATAATGCACCGACCGCTACGAGATACCTTGTCTTATCCACTTCTTCCTCCTCCTCCTCGCAAGGACGGTACGGGTCATCACCAAACTTGCTACGACCAATCATGGGAGCGCCGATGGGATTTGCATTAGCCATGTTGAAGTTCTTCAGCAACTTCTTTGTGTAGGCCTCTTGATGAAGTAAGATACTACCATCTGGAAGATGATGGACTTGTAGTCCCAAGCAAAATGTTGTCTTCCCCTTAATACAAGTTGTGCAATCCTTAACCTTCTCTGCATCACTTGTACACAAGTTGTGACCTGTCAAGACTGGTATCATCCTCCGGAATATCGTGGTGCCAAGATGTCCCAGACGTCTGTGCCAAAGCTGTGCTTTGGGGACCATGGTCATGTTACACTGAGGCGCGTCCGCCATTATCCTAACCGGATAAAGCCCATTTGGGCCTGCGCGTATTGTAGCAATTTCATGCTTATCTTTTGTCAATATCAGCGCAACTTCATCACTTGCTCTGCTAGTAGCAAGGTGGATCCCGTTGGCACGCAAGTCCCGGTAGTTGATCAGGCTACGGGGAGCGGCAGGAGCAAACATAGCTCTTTGAATCCTAAGGGGGAATCCCCCGGGCAAGATTATTGTTGCCCGGCCCTCCCGAAACTTGAAGTTCCGGCTTCCGGCAATTGTAATTATATCACAACTCTGCCAGGGTCCCTTTAAGCATTCATTATTGAAGAATGACGGATATCTTAAAATTGTGTGAGTGGACGCACTATCCAACAATGCAGTTTCATCAGACATAGACTCATCCCTGGACTTGACAACCATGTAGTTCTCAACATCAAGGTCATTGAAAGAAGGTGCATCAAGAGTATGCACTTCTCTCTTGCCTTCTTTTAATTCCTTCAATTCTTTGTACATGTCACGAATATATTGTGAAGAACGACACTCCCTAGCATAGTGACCATATCGTCCACATTCGAAGCATTCATCCCTTGATCGACCAGATTCACGTGACTGACTTGATTGACCATGAGAGGGTGGCGATTTATCGTATCTGCTGTTAGAAGTGCGCCTATCATCACGGTTAGAATTTCTGGAATCACGTCGGTCATCACGGTTGGAATTACGGTCATGACGCCTGTTGTAACGAGAATCATCTTTATTGTTGTCGCGTCCACGGGAGTAGCGGTGATCTCGTCCCTTATCACGACCCCTTCCACCTTGTGGTTGTCTTTTGGCTGCTTCTGTTGAATGCACCTCCGTAGTAGCAGCAGCAGCTGGCTTCGTGGTAGCTTTAGCGACTGGTACATCAACTTCTGTTGCATGGACTTCCTTTGGAGGTCGGACTTCTGCGCTCTTGAGTTGAAGGGCCTGCTGTTTTTCAACTGAAATGAGATAGGACATCAGTTCCGTATGTGTCGCGAAGTGCATGTTCCTATACTGCTGCGCAAGAATAATAGTAGCAGGAGGAAAGGTGGGAAGTGTTTTATCAATTAACTCTGCGTCGGAAACATTCTCTCCACATAGACGGAGTAATGCACACAACCGATGTAGTTCGGTGTTGAAGGCTTGTAAATTGGGGAAGTCCATGACACGCAAGTTCACCCATTCGTGGCGTGCTTGTGGCAGGTACAAGGTCTGATCGTACGCAAAGCGTGCTTGCAATTGTTGCCATAGTTTTGCAGGGTCTTCACCTCTATATATTGTTGACGTAGAGATGGGGCCAAGTGACGTCGGATAAGCATTAAGGCTGATGAAGGATATGACGGTTTCATTTCTGGTAAGGCTACTGTGGCCTCATCCAAAGTACCGTCAAGTTCCTCCGCAACAAGATATGTCATCATATCAGTGTTCCATTCTAAGAAGTTACTACCATCTACCTCCAAAGCATCAAACATGAGTGCTTGGGTGCGGGGTTGATTATTGGGTTGAGTGTTAGCGGAGGTCGCCATTGTAGAAGGGCGAAAAAATAGACCAAAAGTTTGGCTAAAATAAGCTAGATACTTGCAAAGACTCTCGAAAAGTTCTAAATGAAGAAAAAGTTAGTTAAAAGTTTTTTTTTAAATGAAGAAAAAGGTAGTTAAAAATTTGCTAAGAAAATTTTGGCAGCATAACAATAAGATTTATAGGAGAATTTCTAGGAGGAAATTTCTAGGAGAATGTCGACAGCATTTCGGTAAGAGAGAGTGCAATCTGAAAGAAGATTTGAAAAGTATAAAGGCTAGACTAGAAATGTAGACAGCATAACCTTTCTATGGATAGAATTTCTAAAGAAAATTGGGCAACATAACTCCTTTATAGACAAAAATCCTAGAAAAATTGGGATAACATAACAGTATAATAGTAGAAGCCAAAAATAGAGATAAGAAGAGTTTGATGTAGATAATGAATATGAGTGAAGAAGAGCAAGAGCGAGAGCTACAAAAAGCTATGGTGGAAGAGCTAACGATGCTGATAACGTGTTGTGACAGAGGAGAAAACGAGAGGAATAAACAATACTTTCGTTTCTAAAGCATGTAAGTACTTATTGTGGTGACTAACCTATCGAAAACCATTCTACCCGCTACCATCAACTATCCACATGTAAGTTCAAGATCACATGCCTCTTCATGGCTCATATGGACGAAGATAAGTGGGCCTAATTTGGTTACTTATCTTAGATGAACACCTATTATGAGTGGTGTGTGGTTTGGTGTGAATCTAAGAATGGCTCAAAACGACATATGATTAAAAAAGTTTGGACTACATGTTCAAGATATATTTACCATTCTGGACTCCATATTCAACATAATGGGGTGTGTGAGGGTGGGGGGCTAGCTCCTTGACCGTCACCTTGGAAAATCCATATTGAAACATGGCGGCTTCAAATTTCTATGCAATTGAATATGGCTTCTCCATTCATATTTGAGGATCAACCAAATTTTTATTTTACAAATCAAAGTTGTAGATTTTAGGGAATAGGAGCAACTAAGCACTTCAAAGTTGTTTACCACACCCCGGGCTAAATCACACTTGTGTTCGGCTGGGCCCCGCCCCTCCCACGCCTCCTTCACTACCTGGTTTTTCTACCCGCACATGCATGGGAACTCTTCCTTGTTGGGAACCAATATGACAATACCCGGTCAAAATTACAAATATTCAAGTTGACATCACTTTCATTATTCCCAAGTTAATTGATGGAGTTCCTTCACATGCCAACGGAGTTTGATGGCTTAAGTGACCGAGTATTGTCACATTGGTTCCCAACGAGGAAGGGTTCCCACGAAGGTGCGGCAGGAAGACCGGGTAGTGAAGGAGGCATGGGAGGGGCGGGGTCCAGCCAAATACAAATGTGATTTAGCCCAGGGCGTTTACTACTATTGACCAATAGGAGATTATTTTATTTGCTTTAAGTTTTCAAAAATAAAAACATCTCGCCTTTGGGACACCTATGAAGCTAAGGGCCACTTCACACACGAGCCAAGGGCCATGACCATGGAATGGGTGAGGGCCTTTGACTATCATCCAAAGGCCGTACCATGGGTGTTGGGCTATCCATTATGTGTAGGGATGGGTCCTCAAACATAGTGTGAAGTGAGAATGGACCATAACATTATTAAGTGCGTCAGTGTGTTCTCATGGCCCCCGGGAATATAAGCCGGGATGCCGTCAGTTAGCTCACATTTAGACGGGATGCCGTGAGTTAGCTCACATTCAGTCTAAATGTGAGCTAACTGACGGCATCCCGGCTTATATTCCCGGGGGCCGTGAGAACACACTAATGCACTTAATAATGTTATGACCATGTTGAGGGACTGTTGTATATTTTATTAGTGGGAAAAAATGGGCATCCCTACCTCACTAGCTACATATCTTCATTCTCTTTTCTTCCATTTTCTTTTTGAGTTTTACATCAGTGAGGAAGGAAAAGAGAGCATGATGGATCATATTGAGAGAAGAAGGAGGATTTGCTTTATTTTGGTCTTTGTAGATGATTGTGCAACATGTGCTTCATATGCAAGCGTTGGCACTCAACGGAGAATGGGAAAATACCCTGATTTTGAGCATTTGCTTTGAGGGTATGAAGATGAGCGATCGTAATGTGTGGGCATTTGAGAGAAATCTAACTTCACCGATAGGTTATTATTGGGTTCTTTCACAAAAAAATGTTCAAACAAAGAACTCGTGTATGTCATAACACATTCAAGTTTCTTTGTAAGAGGTCAGGTCCGTATTTGCAGAAAAAAATACATGTATGAAAGAGATAATTTTGGTTGAGAATAGAGTTGCAATGTCGTTACAAAGGCTTGGGACTTGAAACACTTTGTATATTGTAAAATAGGTATTTGGGATGGCTAAAAATACAATTTAAAAAATAATTTGAAATTTTTATAAATTGGTAAGAGTTTATTTGTAAGGGATTTTTGTATAATTTCCAAGTCCAATTCGGTTTATGGTTCTAGCCCAAGAATTTGAGGTCTTTCATGAAATTTCTCATATTATAGGAGCAATTGATGGATCTCACATTCCGATCTTTGCACTTGTAATTGGAGGAGAGGATTATTATTGCAGAAAGTCATTTCATTCGGCTTTATTGCAAAATATAGTAGATATAAAATGTGTATTTTGGAATTACGAATTTGGATGGGAAGGAAATATGCACAATTGGAAGAGATTGCATTAAAGATGAATTCTTACCTTACAAGCTGATTGGAGATTGCGCATATCCAGTATGGCCGTTAATTTACAGCCCATTCAAAGAGTATGCAGAAGATTTGAAGGGTAACAAAACAAAATAGAATTTCAATCAAAGTTCTACTTGTATATGTGTAGATCGTGCTTTCAAAATCTTGAAAGACAGATGGAAAATTATTTTGAAAAAAATTGATATACCATTACAGCATATGACTGATATAGTTGGTATATGTATTGTGCTACACAATATGTGTACAATTGGAAAGGAAAAATTTGATATGGATTGAATAGAAAAAACAAAGACAAAATTGAATAGACATTTTCAAGAAGTATGTTCTATATGTTCTAAATACAAGGCTTATTTGTAATGATAATTTAATGTGTTTATATGTTATTCTTTATCAATGTTTTCATTAATTTTACTTGCTAAATTTTTATTTCTTCAATATCCTACACTAATTGAACATGGTTTATCTTGACAACATGTAACTTCTAATTTTCAAATCAAAATCTCACAAAATTTTATATGATGTTTCTATATCTTGTCATTTTTTTATACCTAAATTTTTATTATAAAATAAATAATATAAAAACTGTAGCCAAATTTCTCCCAAAATCTAAATTTTATCATCAAATCTCCTTCAAGGTCCGGTTACAACAAAGTTTATATTTTTTTATGCATAGCTCCAATAAGCACGAAATTTTGATATAATACAAATAAGATATTTAAAAAACTACAATATTTTAATATTATAGCTTATATTATCGCTAGGAACCAAGCCTGCAAAGTCAAGTGACTTCACTGCTAAAACTTTTCAACCTCCTTCACTTTGATGCTTCACACATTTTTTTTAAATCGAATTTTGCTCTCAAATTTTATACATACGTACCATATCTCATAAAAAATAACTCTAAATTCAACTCCAATCAAGTACAATCAATTATAAACTAAAGTTCAAAACTTTATCATTTTATAATTTATTATCAAAGGTATAACTCATGTATCATGTGCATCATTTCATTATTTCAAATCAAATTAACATTCTTTATCACTCCAAGTATTTACAAACATTTATAACACCCTTAAAATTCTCAAGACATGAACCCATAAATCCTGCAAACCAACACCAATTAAAAATCTGACACACTACGCTCTACCTTCCAACTTCATTTTTTTATGTATTCACCCTTTAGTCTCTAAGGTTCAGCTGCCGCCGCCACCAATCCTAAATTCCAATCCTATTACCATATGTATTATCAATTATATCACTAATTTTTTATATATCCAATTTTAATCTTCATATCTATTTTTTAAAAAATTCATATATTTTTCATTTCTACTCATTCTTCATATCTGTCGTTTTTTTATATTCATCATTTCATCCTACCGACCTTTTGTTCATATCCACAACTAATATCTTATTTAATCTTATCCCTCTACCTACTTATAATTATTCATGTATCAACTAATATATTTTTTCATACCATTATCAATTATTCCGGTCCTCAACCAAGAACCTAAACAATAATTATATTATCAATTTACCATGCACCAACATTTTGATGAGAAACACCCTATACTAATGCCCATCAAATATATACTTATAAATCTAATAAATACGTATAAATTTAATAGTTTCACTACTAAACGTCCCACATAACGACAATGTATAGATAATAAATTATTGAAAAAATACCAAGAAATAAGGGTTGAATTAATAGTAATAGATAAAGTTAGATATCGCACACATTTTTATGAGGAGTGCACGAAACAACATGGGCACAAGGGGATCCCAAATTGACATTTGGAAAGTTATAAAAATACATATAGTAATAATCAATTTTTGTGACAAATTAAACTTCAAAAATATTCAAATTTAAAATTTTAAGATATAAATATTAATTATGATATAAACGAATAATTATAATTTCTATACTAAAGCTGTCATATGAACATCCATATTTTTTTAGTAAATTTGTTGTTACTTGGAAAAATGAAATCAAAATGAAATAATTACTAACTATCTGTTCTAAAAATCATTTTATTTTATTTTATTTTTTTTCGTTCGTCATAACGCTTGCAAGTGAATTTTGTTATGTGATTTATATATTGTGATGTTCATCATCTTCTTGAGCATTTTATGATATATAATTAAACACACTTGCATGTTGGTCATTCCACATATTCATCTGCTCATAATATCAACACTTTCGTCTATCATATGTCAAAATGCTCTGCACAACCACTCCTCGCGGCCTACATCTTGGTAAGAGATGTGTGTATAGTCACATTGGAATGGAGACTGGATCTTGGTATGGAGTGAAAATGAAAGAACCCCTAATCCTCTAGCGTATATACACTCCAGTGTTTCGCACATGTGTAGGGTACTATAAATTCCTAAAGTTTCATTTGAACGTTTGTCCTTTTTATACTCCAACAGTAAGACCTTGTATTTTTCCTTACAAGCCAGCCAAGTTCTTATAAAATTACACAAATTAGATATTATACGAAAATATAATTTAATTTAAACATTCATTATTGTTTACATACAACCAGTACATTTCAGAATACAATACAATGGAATCAAATACTATATACCAAAAATTCTATCAAGTTAAGGGGAAGAATGTTGTGGTCTAAAGTAGCTTTAAAGCATCCATCTATAAGCAAGGGGTCCCGAGTTCGATCGCCGACCCCAATAAAATGTCTAAATCCTCAAAAGGGGGAAAAAGGGGGCGGGGGGCAAAAGACAAGAAGCAAAGGCCAAAGCCCAATTGGCCCAATTTGTATATATTTTTGCATTTTCATTTAAATAATCATTTTGAAATGAACATCAATGAATCTAATGCACTAATTCATACATTGTTTTCTTGCAGATTTTGTAAATTCTTATTTTATCTCATTGCGAATGGCTATGAGACTTTCGATCTCATAATTTCGCCATTTAATAGGAACCTTTTCTTCACCTTTCGAATATCCCAACTCCATTTCATCTACTTTTGCTTTATTTTTTGGTGTTTTTATTTATTTCGAAGTTGCTGCCCTACCTCTCTTTTTCTTGCCGATATTATTTTCTTTCCTAGTAGTATCTTCTATCTCTCTCTCTCATGTTCATATCTCTACTACCCTCCACATTTTGCGACATTTGAGTTCCAATCACTTCTACATCTTCATCATTGAACAACTGAAAATAATTAAAATTCCTACTTCTTAATGAGGGTCCGTGCAATCCGAATTGTGGTTGACTCCACAACATCCAAGGAAAATTTTGGCTCCATTGTTGGATTTTGGAACCACTCCCATCTTGCGAAAATCCTGCCATTGAAGGAAAAATAAATTGTCAAAAAAAATTCAATCCAAAAATTTATCTACTTCAATCACACATACAACAAACTCCAAGAACTTCGACTTCTGGGCATTTGTGAAAAACGACCATCTGCCTCTTATTAACTAGTATGCTTTGAAAAAAAAATTGTTGGAAAAAATATTAACATAACCGTGGCAACCATTGACAATTGTTTCACTGCCATGGTCTGCCGGAATTTGCGTCAAGCCTACCTCTTGGAGGTGGGCCTGATGCAAATTCTGGCAGACCATGCATCCTTATCCAAAACATGCCATCTAGGACTCCATGTAGACTTTTCATCCACGAATTTTTCTTTAGGCCTT
This sequence comes from Polytrichum formosum, assembly GCA_964035585.1. Lineage (NCBI taxonomy): Eukaryota > Viridiplantae > Streptophyta > Polytrichopsida > Polytrichales > Polytrichaceae > Polytrichum > Polytrichum formosum. The sequence goes on along the minus strand of OZ037939.1, from coordinate 20,515,009 downwards.
CACCTCCTAGTGTGAAGTGAACTTGGACGGTCTCTGCTTTTTGGACCAATGAGAGCTCTTACATTGCCGTGGTCATGGGCCTTCAGCCTTGTGTGTGAAGTGGCTCTAACTACAGTAGTTTGTGAACTTGGGTCAAGAGACCACATTTGGGGGTCGAGGCAATCACACTTGTATTTACTGTGATCAGGGTTAGGGTTTGGCTCCCCTGCTCGCAAGAGCTCTTCATCAACAAACTTCCCCGAAATTGCATTGGAGCGCTGGTTTCACCAACACACGAGGTGACGACGAGGCCGAGGGTGACGTCGGAGGGATGACCGTGGAGCTGGAATGCTGAAAAGCTGCACAATTTAGATTAGCGAGCTCCTTTTGAGCTGAATTCCAATCTAAATGTATATATGGCATTGCAGACGAGAAGGTGATGATGATGGTTTGCCCAGTATTCCTTCAATGGTCAGTATAATTTGTGATGCTTCATCTTTGAATTGGTCTAGGTCTGTGATGTGATTCCGAAACAAACATCACGAGAACTAGAGGGCCCCAAAGACTAGTGCCACTGCCTCCTTTCAAAGGTGAAGCACCTTGAATGAGCGAGGAAAGCCCCTAGGTTCCCACATGGTTGTTTGAAAATTTCGGGTTCACCCGGAACCGCCACTACGGTTAGGTGGACCATATGTGGTAGGGTGCACCGAAAATCAAGTGCTAGGAAGCTCACCCATTTCAATGCCTACTATTGCTTCCGACCTTAAGGCGGCTTAACCTTATAATTCCCACGGGATCCGGGTTAAGCTCCTGGGTTCAAGGCAGCCGTTTGGATTTCCATATGGTTTACTGCATTTTTCAACACGCATTTGCATACCTGCTATGTTGATAGAACATTGGAAGCACCTCCTGAAACCGGTCCAACAAAGGCATTTGCCGAATACAAGGTATACAGAATTCAACAACAAAACTTGAAACACGGATCGCATTCCAGTTAGTCATGCAAGGAGCTATAACACAACCGTGGCCGAGATGAAGACAAGCACGCAAATGACAAGCACTCAGCCTATGCTTTTTGTCATCGTTGGATTGCTTCCAATCCATGCGAAAAAACTCTGCGCCTGTCCAACAACTCCCTTCTTCTCCACTTTGATGGTTTTTTCCTCCTGTGACTCCTTTGAAGTACAATCCGGAGTACTGGGTGAACAGGATCTATTTCTTCAGTTGCTTCTTCTTCTTGTGGAGGCTCCAAAGATGAGAAGATCTGGGTTGACGTCCTCCCTCTATACAAGTAGGGTGTACCTACCTCTAGTTTCATTGTGCTCTTGGTGGATTTCCTCGCTCAGACTTAAATGCGGAACACTTCGGGTATTGCTTTTTTCTTTTTCTTCTTGAGTTTCTTCCGGTCCCAGCAATTGGGCTCTCCAAATTGCGTACGTTGACATGGTGTGGAATCCTGGAAGCCATGCCATGGCAACTCACCACCCCAGTATAGTCACCTTGCCAAGTCGCAGTAGCTTGAAGATGGCAGGTTGCCATCTAAATTGGATGCAACCTTCACAATTGGAAGATTGAATCCTGCATTGAAAAAATGCAACATTTATCAGAAAAAATGCACCAAAGGATACAGAAACTCTTTGACTCCTCCGCATCTCATCCTGTGTTTCGAGGCTCACAGATTTCACTAACCCGACCAGTATCTTAACCGGGCTTTCATACATACGGTGCTTTTAAAACTATACGATGTGAATGTACATTGTGAAGTAAGTTTTTGGTAAATAATGATAGCCTGTAGTGTTGGATAATTGCACTTCTTGACACCCACACAAAAATTTGAAAAGCATCTGATGAAGGTTTCAAAATTTTCAGTATCAAGAGAATGCACAATAAGTATGAATACACCAATAGCTAAAATTGTGTAAGAGATAGGCAAGAAAGTCCATTCTTTGACATTCTTTGCTGGTAACTATTGGTTCCATAGCAAAATTTGGTGGAAATCACAGGTATGTATGCCATCGAAGTTCTATCTCATAGTACATAAAGCATGGCGTGATTCTGGAGGAAACTTCAACAACTTCGGGCAGTGCATGCATTTTGTACAATTCTTGATGGCTATTTGTTTAGCAAGAAACTCTACCGACAACGAAATTAGTCTGTAAAGATGTTCAATGGAATTGCAAGTATGGAAACCTAGCCTTGTCCTCCACAGTGAAATGCATTTCCACAAGAGAACCTGGACGCAAATGCTGCCCGCATTCAAAATACACCTTCAAGACTTGCCATTTCCAAGTTCTGAGCTTTAGTTCAAGTTCTGGGAATTACTTTTACAGTACACAAACTGGAAAAAATCAAATGTCAACAGTCTGCACATTGAAAATTCAATTTAAAAAATATATACAACATAATACTTAATATACCCAAGAGGTACCCAGAGGTCTGTCACAAGGAGATCTCTTCATGATTTGGGTGTGCTTCTTTCAATCAATTTCCAACGAGAACTTTAGCGGAGGTTTTGATGTGAAGTTTAATCCCAATCTGACGCAAGACACGTGAGCTAGTATCTCACAAAGGGAGAGAAGATATTCACCAAAACCACAATCCAGCTCAAATTAAGGATTCTCTCCAGATATCCTCATCAACACCTACATAGTCCTGTAACCTACACCACAGGAGCTCTCAAAGAAACATAAAGAGAATCTACGCAGTAGATCACGCGCACACAAAAAATCGGTTACATGGTTCAAAGCTCACCCGAAAAAAATTGTGTGAATTGCTTTTCTCGACATGATCTACAATAACATTTTAGTGACTCATTAATATGTAAAACATTTAGCAAATAATTGTGCATCTTTTCTCATGGACTCGCACCTATGTACATTTCTCATGCAAGTGGTTGCCAACTTTTCCATGATGGATCAACGTACATGCTTGTGTGAATGTTTACTTTTTTGGTGTAATCTATCGTACTAAAACTCTTGGAAGCCTTTGCGGTGATGCTGACGTTCAAGAGAAGATAGAAGGAATTGTTGGGAGCTGGTTGTTGCATGTCTTTAGTGAAATTGAAGGATATGCACTTTTAGTAAGTTTTCCTCCACATCTTATATGGTGCAATTATTGCAAAAGTCCACGTCACATTCTGATGCAGACTAACCACTCCATGTATTCGGAGCTCGTGTGTTTCGTCTTGGAGGTACAAGAGAGAGATGGAAGCCTTGTCCTTAGTGGCTCATGCTCCTGAGAACCTTCCTCATGGTTTGTCAGAAAAGAGTGATTTCCAAAAGGATATACATCTCGAGGATGATGATCTGGGTCAACATAGAGCTACAGTTTGAAGGTTGACAACTTCAAAATCCTTGTGTAGGTCAGCACATAGGTATCGCAAATCTCATTCAAGTTAGGTGTTCCGTTCGATGTTGGTATTGAACCTTTACACAATAAGATCAAAAAAACTATGTTCCTCTTCTTTCTTGTGGTGCTGTCTTCTCTGTCGCTTGATTTATGTTGACCTCGGGATCGTTTCTGCAGCCTTCTCTTGTACCCTAGATCTTTCTTCTGCACCGCTTGTATTTCGATTGTATCTTGTGTGAAATTTCCGAGCGCTGTATTTTCTCTGCATTTATTTGTGCTAATCTGATAGCAACTCATGGCAGCAATGCAGGGTCTCATTGTCATTCAAGAAGGCGCTTCTCTTATTCGCAAACTGCGCGCTCCTAAGACAGCTGCTGAGGTTTTAAATGCTCTACAGCTTAACGGACATATATTTGATGAAGACGGAGTTCAGCTGGTTGGCAGCGATTCCTTGGAGGCAGGAAACTATACCTTTAAGCAGATTTTTGTGCCTTCAACACCAGCCGCAGGTACGATTTATTCTCTTCGCGGAAGACTGATGCTAACTTTTAGGGGTGGTTCATGAGGATTTGGTTGTATTTTCTTTCGTTCACTGATAGTGTGTTTTGGACAATCGATAAAGCATCTTTTCTGAAATAGTGCCCAATACGGAGTCTCCTCACCGGAGTGATTTTGAAATGACATGAGACAACGTTGGTATGTGATTTGTGTAAAAAAATTGTACTGTGTATTCTTGTTTCCTTATCAAGGGTTTACTGTGTCGACACTGATGTTCGTGGCTGTATTTTGGGGGCTGGTGATTGTTAGTATGGATTGTTGCACTTGGGTTTTTGATGTTTGGGCTATCTATCTTCTTAGCCTGCTTTCTGCTCTGGTCATTGCTCTGCTCTCTGACGAGATCAAATTACAGATACCAAGTGATAGTGATGTAGTGATACTTGCTTCAAGAAGGAGGGTATCATAGGGTTTTATGCAGTGCAGCCACCTTCGTTGCGGAAGACACCTGCACTCTTTGGGTTTTCGTCAGTTCTGTTTTGTGAGCGTTGCGTTTAGGATTTAGGGTTTAGGGTTTATCTTCTTAGCCTAAACGCGCAATCCACCCATGCATCATGTCTTATCTGCTGTTTGAGAAATGCATTGCCACGGCCCACCAGGTCCACCAGGTTTGTTTCCCTTTGAGTTGTGTACTTAAACCTGGTTCCTACAGTCAGATCCTTCTTTCTCTTTCTTGGCATATTATTTTTGCAGTATGAGAAGCGCCATGACCCAAACCCTAAACCTGTTTTCATGGTTGTTTGATTGAGTTTTGTGACCATCGTGTGTGATCCCCTTCTGTGCTCTACTGTGCAGAGCTGTCTTCTGGTGTTCTTGAAAAGCTCTTGCAGGATTTGACAGAATACCTGGCTGAGCAAAAGGCAAAACAAAAATCGAAGAAATCAGTTTGTTTATCGTCTGTGAGCCAGTCTATTTGGGATACTGTCCAACGGCAGGAAGGCTTGAAAATGACCTTTAAAGCTATTGGCTCTGAACCCAAGTGCTTGAGTGATCTGCCTGCATTCGGTTGGGACGATAGGCTGGAGAAGTCACAGGCTGATAGGTACATTGTTCACTTAAACCAGATAAAATGTGGGCGGGAGTGGAAGCTGATTGATGCTGCAAATAAGCATCCAACCCTTCTATCTGGCTCATACGGTGGTTGGAATTTTAAAGGCACCACAGATGTGGCTTTTGTACATCGGACAGTAAGCAGAATTATGGAACGCAGTGGGTTGAAGTGTATCTTTGCATTGAAGAAAGAACTTCGAGGTGGTGGTCATCAGAAGGCTTTTATTCAGACTGTGATTTGTCTTGTGATGGCTAACCTTTTTGCGCCGCAGTTCAAACCTTGTGCTGTTCTTACCGACCTGGATGATACTTGGTCCTTATTTTGGATGGATGGATCAACCATATTTTGGTCTATTTTTGAGTCGAGGGCTAGTGCTGTTGGGTACATTGAGGAACTTCTGCAGGATTCCGATGGCAACGAAATGGGCACTTCAGAGGCACTAGCAAGTTATGCACATCCGCATGGTGAAAATGAGGATCTGCAATTTATAAAGAAGCGAAGGATGTATGAGCCTCCAGAGATGGATAACTTGAAGGATTTGGTTGGTTTAATACCTGATGAAGAAATTCTGAGTGCTCGAGCTCAAATTGGCGTTCAGCAGCTTCAAAAGCTGCTGCACACACCCATGTTCTCTGGTGTACCAGATGTGGATATGCCTTGGCCGATTCAGAGCTATGCCTTCAGAAAGGGAGGGAAATAGGAAGATGTTTTTGGCTTGAAAGCTAAGTTCCTTGCAGATGGAGAAATGCTGATGCTCTTACAGTAGTCTTCTCTTAATTCTGTGTTCTATGTTCGAGTTTTTGAGCCAGTTGAGGACTAGAGCAAATAAATCTTCCTGGAATGTGGAAATCAATCATTCATCAGGAAAGAGTTTTGAGGAAGTTTTATTCCAATATTCAAGTTGCTGAGCACATTTATGAATCTGTCATAATCCTCAACCTCAAAAGAGAGTTTTGAGGAAGATTAACTAAAATTTAAGGGTTTGCAAGGGTTGATCGTGATCATGCATGTTGGAAGTGATGCCGGTCCTCAATGTGGGTTTGCCACAGGAGGATATAATTTGAAGTAAGTACAATATGGAAATTTAACCTTTTGCAGGTGCCGAATCATCTCTGGTCAGGACTGCTAGTAGACAAGTCATCAGTTTCTTATCCATGAGCTCAACTTGTGTGATGTTCTTCAGTATAAAAGATTGCTTCATTTGTTTGTAAACAATATTCCTTGCCTATACAAATATATGTGTTACGTCAATCTGGATATTCTGGCAACTGCTGACCACAAATCTTACTCCACCCTAATTTCCTCAAGATTGGACAATGGTCAGGTTTTGTAACAGCAGGGAATTTTGTTGTTGGATTGTTGAGCATATACATAGTGCACCACATACTATCAAATTATCAATTGCTTCTTTCAAGGATGATGTGACAAAGAGGTGTGCAGGGTGATAACTGAACTCTGCTTTTTGCAAACCTCTGTACCTTGAAAACAGATAAGGTATGCTGATCTTGCTCTTCTGGAAGTCAGCTTATTTGCTACAAAGGACTTGCATTTTGAAAATTTTCCACTTCATCATCACTACTAAGGAATGTAGCCCTATTGTGGGCATTGGGATTGGCCCAGGAATCGTCTAGATCTCATCTGGTTAGCATTTGCAAACCACGTAAACTGTTATTTCAAGTTTCCGGAAATTTGGAGTAGAGATGCAAAAGCTTTAAGAGTCCAAAGCGAGAATTTGCTTACTCTTTAAATGATCACATAGCCCTTCAATTTGTGTGCACTGTTGAACCTAGTGTGGCTAATACATTTCAAGCATGGACACATGACAATACTACTAGAAGTCACAGTTTACAAAGATGGTTGTAAACTACAGTTTGAAAATGTGCATGTGTTTGGTCATGAAGGTTAGCCATTTATTTCTTGTGAATCTATTGCAATAATATATGATCTTTGAATTTGCAAATTGATTAAGGTAGATGTGCCTAATCCAACTACTTAATCGGACACCTATATTTGAGTGATTTGTGGTTTGGATGGCTCCAAAAAATGGCTTCCCAAAAGACATGTGCTGAATGAGATTGGACAACGTGCTCAAATATGATATTAACCATTCTAGGCTCAATAGTCAATGTAATTGAAAAGGGGGGGAAGGGGGGGGGAGGGGAAGGGGAGGGGGAAGGGGAGGACTATATGACCACTTAACGAGCATGGAAATCCTTGCTTTTATAATGAATAAGATATTCATATGAGGAAAGTAACTATGGGGTCGATTGGGATTTGTTAACCATGTTGTGTTCATTGCGTGTTTCACATTCTAGGAGAAGCGGGCTACTCAGAAAGAGTAACCATATAAGACCCATCTACCTTAGTCCACAAACCATGACCTACCTCAGATTCTCATGTTTCATATTGTGACCCCAAATCTACATGTAAGTGCCAGCTCTTTACTTTCAAACTCATTACAATGCATAAAGAAATACTCCTGCCACCACAATCCCAATCTAGATTTGCATAAATTTGAAGACATGAATTTAGGCAACACCACCTTCTTTAATTGCATCACTACCATAATATTTGGCGATCTCTTAGCAAAGAATGGGATCAAGCAATCCTTACATCCATATGATATCAAAGACTAGGATCCTCTGTCCGGAACTCATGAAGTAAGGTGGGGATGTCTCGGAAGGTGGCTTCGTCCATGGAGATTGATTGTTGTGGATGGCCCTTGGTCAAATGGCTTGCCACCATTTTGGCTCTTGCAGCATATTTGTTTGTCTTCTATTTCATTCTTGTTCTGAATCACTCCTTTTGCTTGCATTGAGACTGTAACACTATAATTTCTCGTTTAACTAGTATCTCTTGTGGCACTTATTTTACTGAGAACCTCGTTAGTTAAAGGAATGGGAGGCCAAAGCAAAGGAAGTGTTGGCCAAATCGAATGATTAGTTGGCCAAATTGATGGAATGTAAGGCCAGAATGAAGGAAGAGGCCAAATTGCAGGATGCCATATGCAAGATGGAATCTGCTAAATTGGAGCCCAACTTGATGGTAGATGAACAGACCATGCCCACCAGAGCTGTGCTGTCTGGTAGCTTCTATTGCTGCCTTCCGCAATTTGAGTTTATTAGGTAAGGCAGTATGCTTGCCTTGGCACCATATATCTATAAGCAAAATTCCTCATTACCCATCAATTAGGGTAAAGAGGGCCTTCTCTTTGGAGGTCCTTGCCGAACTAATTTGAGAACATTTGCATGGCCAAGACCTCCAGAAAGATGCCCTCTAGAACTTCACCAGTAGACAATAAGCAATTTTGGTTTCAAACAGAAGGACAAGGATATTATCATACCCTTAAAGGTCTCAAAAGCCGATCATAACAAAAAAACAAATTGGAGGGAATGGTGATAACGAAAGAAACCAACCTGCTCCCTCTCCAACCACAGAGGCTAAACTGTGCACTGACAGTCAAAGAGTGAGTGACCATATTACTACTCAACCCAGGCTCCATCACTCATCTGCTAAGGCCAACAAGGTGACAATATTTCCATGAGTGCCACTCTGCAAGGATATGCCAAGTTTAGTGTGGCATCAAAATTGACAAGTTATGAATAAGCATTTGATTTAGTGTGGCATCAAAATTGACAAGTTATGAATAAGCATTTGATTTAGTGTGGCATTCAATTGGTGTGCCATGTTTCATTAGAGTATTCTTCATAACTTGTTATGTAGCCCCAAATATGTGCAACACCCTCTCTAGTGGCCACCCAGTAGTTGCAAGACAATTAATGTGGGTGAATGGTGAATAATGTGGGGCAGACTAAATCAAATGTTTAGCGTAGCAGGTCATATTTTGAGGACTGCATATTGGTTCTGATATGGTGTTACGTTGTCTTGTTAACAGGGAAAGTTAATTACCATCAAAGAGTACCTGTCAGGGGAGCAACTCCGGCAAAAAGATAAGGGGTTAAGGTATAAAAATGCTCACATTTCTCATCTTAGATAAGCTCTGTAATAAGTCATCTAGCTGTCTGGGCTTTCCTTCAAAGGCTTCAAACCTGTTCTGGTGATTCGGAAAGCCACCAGACTGTTACAAGCCTGCACATGACCCAACCAATTTTTGCACAGATAAGGGAATGTGAAAACACCTTAAAAGTTTGATATGTGCAACTCCTGAAGCCTGCCTATGTGTGACCTACTGGCACTCATGCTGATAAAAATTCTCTCCTTTCAAAGCTTTTGAATGTAGAACCATAGACCATTTGACTGCCACCATCATCCCATCATTGACATGCTCAAGTTAGAACACTCCACTCAGCAAGTATAAACTGCATGAGAGGTAACTTCAAAAGTGGTATGACGTAGGATGTACTAGAGCCTTACTATTGATGTATGTTTCATTACGGAAGCCTGACACACATCACTGATGGGGTCTCGTTCTAAAAGCAACCGAACATGGGGCATAGACTTCCAACTCTCCCCAAGAGCAGGCTTTGGTTGGCCACCTTCACCACCCACAGTGTGATTTGTAATCTGCAAGATATTCAGCAGAGTAGATTCAATTGCACCATGACATATTGTGAATGATGTCAACATCAAATCTAAAGTTCACAAGTTGCCAAAGTGGGACCCACACTTTTCTGTCAAAGAATTTAACAAGGAAAAGAGCAAACACACCTGTCAAAGCAAGTTATTAATTACAAAAATGTAAAGAAAGCTTGGAAATGAGAAAGATGAAAACCTTTCCTTACCAGTACAGCAAGATGATTCTCGAGTGCAAGCTTTTTCAGTGCAATACCCATGCTCACCATCAAAGCATGACCTGTTGAAAACAACAGGAGGGTTAGTGAACTCAATATAGTGCTGTCATCTCCTCATCAACATGATATGTGAACTCACCAGGAGGTATATTAGAAATCTTAAGTCATGACAATATTGATGTACCTTGATTGTGATTCCCACCAAGAATAGGTGAGATGACGGATGATGCACTATCTACAATAATAAGACGCATGTGCTTATACTTCTCTTCACCCTGCAGACAACAATTCACATGTGGATTCCTTGTTGCAACTCACAGGGCAGATATGTGACCATCTGTGCTTTAGCTAGAGATTTTCATCTTTATTTGTATCATAATTGTTCAAGAACACTATCATACAAATACAACACTCAACACTAGGTCAAATAATGAGCAGATGAGGATTTTGGAAGTCAAACACTCTATGGACTCCAAGTCACATAAACAATGCTATCCCTGTGCATAATCTGGTCATTAAGGATTTACTCAGGATTTTCTATTGAGAAAATATACCAGGGAACCATAATTTAGATGTCCAAAGACTCGCAAGTGGTACAACTGGACAGTTCTTGAGGTATTTACATACCTGAAATTGGTCACCAATGCTCACATGAAGCTGATGAAGAAGAGAGAGCATGGAAAAAATGTTGAAGACATTATAGTGCACAATGCCTTTCATGGCCTTAGTGATTTCCTCAGCAGCTCCTGCCCGCTGCTACCCCACTACCCAAATTTATCACCCAAAACCCTTATCTGTAACTTGAATTCTTGCTCCCACCAAGCAAAAAAGAGCACCTCCTATTCACATTGCAAATTTGCAAGGATAAGTAGAAAAACTGGAAGACAAGAGATGTAATATCAGACCTCACTTTGTGTAACTTGGACAAGGCTAAAGAACACTTCATTGAGATCATGAGAGTGCTTGAAGGGGTGTGCAACATACTGGAATTCCATCGTGTGCAGCTACAAGCCCACCCAACATATGGGAAAGCCTTGTTGATGAGAACGAATGACATGTGTCTACATAAGCCACCATTGATTGACAATAATATGCTACACTGGCTGCCACTTGCATACATACCTGCACATATGGGTCATATAAAATATCTTCAACTGGCAACAGAAAGAAGGAGCTTACACACTTGCTCTTCAGAATGGCAGATGCCTGATTAAATATCAACCGCCAACAGAAAGAAGAAGATTGACACACTTACTTGTGTTTTACCCGATGATGAGCTTCCCACCAACTCTGTCACAGTGCCTTCGCGAAGACCCCCATGTAGCAGCCTATCCAAACTGCAAAGGGAAAATATTGTATTAACACCATCTCTGGAGTGAAGAATTGATAAAATCCAGAATTTAAGTATGTTCCTATTTTCTAGTTACAATAGGAATTCTGGTCATATATGCATGTTGTCATTCTGGTAGAGCATTTTGACCCTATACAAAGGCTCGGACCTGAATGCTGCAGTAGCTTTAGTGAAGTTAGCAGGTCGTAGTGGGTGTCTTCTCACTAATCCCATGATGGAGGTATGTTCTGCTATATGAAAATACTCTATTGCAAGGGCACTGAGAATTATTATCACTTTAGCTTGAATGGTTCATTATGGATAAATCTATGATAATGCATGGATATAAAATCATGACACAGTATAGATCCATCCCATTACCAACAGTCAAGTGCTGCTGCTTTGTGATTTAAGCATGAGGATTTGAAAAGCACCTCCCACGGTAAGGAGAACATCAGTCAACAAGGAAAGGGCTGGAAACAAGCCCTTGGACTACCTCTCACAACCAGTGGGTAGATACTGAATGCCCAAATCCTGCAATTCCTGAAGCATAACAGCACTTGTCCGGAAACCCCAAGATTGCTGCTCCAAATAGTGCAGTATCTCTGTGATCACCTACACATAAATAAATAAACAATGTCAACATGCACTGCACTGGTGAAAGGCAACTATATCCAAAGCAGTCACAACAGAAGAAGTGATGGAGAATCATGATTCCCTCACAGATGTTTATATTTCACGTACACACGAATCGTAAAGACTACTCAGAATTGACATCACGTAATAATGTGTAAATGGAGGGGTAGTTCAACAAAGTCAGTTCTAAAAAGATGAGATGCACCTTTCTCTGGGCACCATTTCCGGTTGCTTCCAATCTTGATATATCTCCTGCCAAGAGAAAATCCTCAACTGCAACCAAAAAAGTCTGATACTTTCAGTCACAAAATATGCATCTGTGCGTAACTCGAAGAGATCCACTCTAAGCTTACAAGTCAGTTTATCCAGAAATTGACTGACTAAAAAGATGAATCGTTTTCTAGGACCATGGGATCGCAGGAGTACGCATGATGTACATGTAAGAAATCCTAAAATAAAAGCAAACTTCTGCAACGCATATCTATACGCAGAGAGCTTGATTTAAAGGAATGTGGGCCTTATGTGGTGGGCTCTTCTTAATCGGACACCTACATTTGACTGATATACACCAAAAAGACATGTGTTCAGATGAGATTGGATTATGTGCTCAAATATTTAGGCATCGTTCTAGGTTGAATTGTTGACACAATTGGGAGGGCTATGTGATCCTTTAAAGAGACATAGAATCTCCACCTTAACTTTTCATAGCTTTTTGCATTTCGACTCCATTTCTGAAACTTGAAATGACAATCTACGTTAATCTGGTCGGATGAGGCAATTCCCATCTGATCCAACAATCAGGACTCTCTATGGAATTGGAAGTACCCCAATACCTCACTTGTAGTTTCCGGGTCGCTTCCAAGACATCCAGAGGACATTAGATATCAAAAAAAATCACGAATTCAAATTCCAGGACGTGGAATATGCGCAACATCAATACCTAATTATGAGGAAATTAGGATTCATAAACGCTTCCTAAACAACCTATACATACATTCTGCCCAAAACGCATCCCGCACATCAAACCGTGACTGACTGACTGAACAAAGTGCACAGCTTCCAGAAAATCCCTCAAGAGCTTTCGAGCTCTTTTCCTTCAATTCCAATGACCAATGCATCACAAGATTGAACTAAAATTGAGAAGGATAAAAGCAATTTGTCTGTTAGGTGTAGGTACCTGAGAGTATGCCGTGCGAAGAGAAGGAGGCGAGGACGTCAGGCGTGAGCGAAGGCAATCCCAAAGTGGCCAACATAGGCATTGTTAAAGCTCAAAGCTGTAAGCCTAACGGAGAATTATGACATATCCCCCAAGTTCCGATGAGCGGTGCCGCTTTGTAGGGCTTAAGGACGGCTTCCACTCTTGGCGGGGAAATAAGGGCCACTTCACACACGAGACTGAGAGCCCAAGAAAAGTACACTTCAAGCACTCTCATTGGTGGAAAAGGGGAGCCGGTCCAAGTTCGCTTCATACTACGCGTGAGGGACCAACGCAGTATGTGAATGCAAGATGGATGTAAAGTCTACATGGATTCCTCGAATGGCTCATTTTTCGTGGTCACTTGGACTATTTTCAAAAACCACCTCTTGGAGGTAGGCCTAACACAAAACTGGGAGACCATGGCACTCCAAATGCTCACAACCGTTGATTTATATTTATTTTATCATGTGTGAGGACCCGCATGAGTAGAAATTCATTGAAATAGCATTTGGTTGAGGGTCCGGTCACATATGACTTCACACTACACTTGAGGATCCGTGACCACACTACATGATTTTGGAGGTGTCTTGGGACGGCCTTTGGATATTTTCTTTTGGGTTGTCACAATTTCATGGTCATAGCTCTTGGCTCGTGTGTGAAGTGGCCCTAAGTTAATATAATATGGTGTCACCTATCTTCTCCTAAACCCAACTTGGGGCAAACATGTGCATGTGTGGTGCATTTTTACTTTCAATGGAATCAAAAACAATTAAAAACATTAACACAAATTATTAGAGGAAGAAAGTGTGAGCATTTGAACCCAACACATTGGGAAACAAGCTTCCTAGAAGCCTTGAGCTTCTTAGGCTTGTTATCTACCATTGCAGACAGTCCATTGCTATAGCCAACCATAGCCATCCCCCATTTCCATTGCATGTGTCCTTTTGGTTTATAATGAATTTTAGGTTTACATTTTAGTGTGTCCTCTTCTTAGCCTTCTCCCATAACATTATTAAGCAGTGTGTGTTCGTATATGTGGGCCTTGGGAATATAATCATGGAATGCCCCAACCTAGTGCAAGGAAACTCATATTAAGTTTGAATGTGCACTAGGTTGGCGCATCCCATGGTTATATTCTCAAGGCCCACTTGAATGAATACACACTTGCGTAATAATGCTATGTTTAAGCCCAAATTTGAAATAAGGATTTATGCATCCAAATTGGGATGGCATGTGTGGTGCATTTTTTACTTTCAATGGAATTCATCGCTACTTCATAACATTATTCAGATCCATAACAACATTATGTGGGACTGACAATATTCCACGAAATATTCCTGGATATTCTCCACATTCCGTGGAATATTTTTCAGTCCCATAGAACACTGTTATGGATCTGAATAATGTTATGTCAAATCAAAAGCAAAACACGGAATAAAATAATATAACCAGATGTGCCAGAGGACGCCTACTAGTAAGGTGTGAACACGTGAAATTTGAAAACCTGTTCCCACCGTACTCGTGGGAACGCGCTCCCAGAGTTCCCTTGAAGCCTTGAGCTCCTTAGGCTTGCTGCTCAAGCGCGCTGTGGTTGCTGTCCACCGTTGCAGGTAGCCCATCGCCATAGCCAGCCACAGCCAAACCGTAGTCACCGCGCTCCCAGGCTGCATCCAACTCCAATTCATCACCACTCCTTCTCTCCCACTCGCTCCGTCCAAGTTCTTCGCTTTTTTCTTTTTTTGTTTTGTTTTGTTTTGTTTGTTTTGCTGTTTTCATAACTCCGGTGTGCGTGCTCGGCTGCATGAATAACTTCCTTTGGAATTAGGGTTTATGTCCCTCCGGCTGTGATGGGAGTGTTGATTCAGTCATCACAATCATTCGGGTAGACCTAGATTTTGAATTTAGGATTCCATGGCTCCAAGCCTTGGCCGAGAGGTGGAGACAATGAGGTGGCTGCGTTGTATGATATGGCAAACATCGGTTTCAACCACACTGTGGTTCTTCTGGCAAATCGTTTTCTACAGAAAATCTGAGTCTTCTTACTTCAGATTCCTGCCCTCAGTATGGACATTAGCACGTTTCCTCACTTTCCAAGCTTCTCAGCTTTTGTTCCTTGTTGGGAACTTTTTTGTGACAAGTTGTCAAGAGAAAGAGGTGGCTTCCCTGGTGGATTTAGTCTCGGGGGTGTGGAAGCTTGGTTGTAACCTTGTGGTGGGGTCTTCTTGGGAGCCTGGAGCTGCACGACAACTATCATTAAAGATCAGTGCGACACGAGATCAGATCATCTTCACATTCTTGTGTGGGATATCTGGGTTTCTGTCCCTCATGGCCCTCGCATCCGCGCAGCTGGAGCCATCTGGAACAGTAGATATTGGTATTCGAGGGGCTGCACTTGGCCTTGGTTATGCATGCTTGCATTTCTACCAGAAGAAGGGAGTTCTCTCCTTTCCCATAATTCAGGTATTGCATCTTTGACTTTTCTGCCATCCTTTTTGGAGCATTCTACTCGAGGTTCAATTGCAACAGGAATCTATATGATAGATTCTAGAATATAGCCAAATTCAAAGTCACAGTGTTCCATGTCTAATTGATATTGTAAGCTTGTGTGCTTATATACATTTCGTGTCTGTAATCGAAGAAGAGATGACTCCGATGTTTCCACCGGTGTAAATTATGGTGTTGCTTCATCTTTGTGTTCATCCAAGTCTAAATGTAATCTTGAAACGGTCATCACAAGAATTAGAGGACCTCCAAAGGCTATTGCCTCCTTCCACGGGTGAACACCTTGAATGGACGCGGACATGCCGGCCCACACCTATTTCCCCCAAGGGAAACCCTAGAAATGAAGTGCTATGAAGGTCACCTATCCGGGTACTTTTCTGGCCTTGGGCGGCTTAACCTCGGAGTTGCCATGGGATCCGAGTTAAGGCCTTGGGCTCAAGCCACCCTCGTTATCTGACATTTTCTTTTGGAGCATTATACTCAGGGTTTAATTGCAAGCAGGCATTTAGGTGTAATTATTTAGAATGCAGCCAAAATCAACGTCATAGTGTTCATGTTTAAGTGATGTTGTAAGCTTGTGTGTTTATGTATGGTACTTGTCTGTAACCTTTGTAGACTTCACGTTTGTGCAGGTTACATTTTGTAAGATTTATGTTGTTCACTAACATGTTATATTTGTTTATGTATGTATTGCAGCGGAATTTCTACTACAGCCTGAAAATGGGGAGCTCCCAGGTGCTCATGACAAGTATGAAGCTGACTGTTATAGTACCTGTTTCAGAGATTTTTGTGGGTGTGTTTGGTGGTGAGAGAAAGCACTCAGTTCATGAAATATTGGCAAGTGGCTTCTCGTCATTTCTCTGGCATCAGATTGTGTTTGTTTGTGGTGCAATATGTACAACTGTCTGTTGGGAGCTCTGCCATCACTTGATTCAGGTTCGAAGTACTTGAATTCATGCATCTCTCTCCGTCTTTTTCATTCAGTCATTTTGGTGGCAATAGCATTCCATTCTCAGTTATGGTCGATTCAGCTGCTGATTCCAGATTATTTAACCCAGGTGGTTTTGATTGTACAAAATGTGTTTGTAGGCAGTTTTGATAGCTTTTCATGGTTTTTTTTTTGAATTCATGTAGATTTCTGTTTCATTTGGATGATATTTACCTTTTACTCTCTGGTGCTTCAATATGAACTTAACCAGCGCATTTTGCACCTGTTGAATCTCTTATGGTGTAACCTATGATTAATAGGTTCACAAGTGTCATGCAATTAGCTTAGAACCTATTTTGGTACTGATTGTCCACCATATTGTTCTTTGTATGAGAGTCTGGTCTGATGTATATTTAACATAACATGCAGACTATTCATGGTATATGGCATTGGTGTGTAGGACATCTGCATTTGTGTAGATCCACTTCTTAAAATAGTGAACTATGGTGGTTGGTTTCAGGTGATTCAAACAAGGCGGCATGTATTTGCCCCTCCTCTAGGCTCTGCAGCAGCAGAAACACAGCCCAGCGAGCAGCTCCTGTTGACATTGGAGGAGGCTGATAATCGCTCACTTATTCAGCACCTTGCATACCTCGACGCATGCATTGTTGCAGAAAGCAATGTAGACACGTGGCGCAGAACTGCATTGTTTGAGGAGTCAGGGGAGACTTATAAGCGAGTTATTGATGCATGTCTGGGGCCACTTGACAATCTCACAATGCGGCTTGTGAAGGGTTTGGAAATATTTGAATCCAAGTCAGGGGACTTTTTGAAGCAACAAATGCAATTACCTGGACTGGATAAGAAATTTGAAGGTGGGAGTATCAAAGAGATTTTTAAGGACTCCCAGGTAAAGGTCTCTAACCTGAAGTGGGGAATATATGGATATAACTAGGTGGCAGTTGTTAATGTTGGTCCTGACAATATGAATTTCACAGAGATGTTTAATTGTCATAGTGTGTGCTGCTCAGAGAGAGCAGATCGAATTCATATGGATGTCAGTTGCTATTTTCCCAAGTTCACCATCTGCCACATACATGTTCAGAATCAGTCAACACTGCGTGTTTGATATCCTCTTAGCTTGCATTATACCATGAAGTGAACAAAGGTCAGAAAGTAACAGAGAGCATCATGTTGCTCAAGTCATATTTTGTAAGAGGTGCCCACAACCTCATCAGAGATGGCAGTTCCAATGTTTTAGTAGACGATGTGTTCATGCTTGCACCATTTTTCAGTTTGTGCATTTAGTCTCACAAAGTCATCAACTTGGGTGGAATTTCCTAATGTGCTTGAGTTCACTTGTCTTGTACCAGATTTGTGCTTGGTGTGCAAGAACAGCAGCATCTTTGACAGCGAGCTCCCGACTTGAGGATAGATATGGCGTTGCCCAACTAAGTGGGTGCAACAAGTCTGTGCTCTCGTCTCTGTTATCCTGCCTTTTGGTGGTTGAAGTCTACCTTGGACGCAGAAGCAATGCAAAAGGAGGAGGAGGCTTTGTTGGTCCAAACAGCATAAAGTGGACTGTTCCTTCACAAGGGCCTGTTGCAGAAGTTACGAGACGCAAGGGCTTTCCTTTTGGGAAAGGCTCCGTGATGCACAAGAAGGCCTATGCTCTTGCTGATGTTCTTCGCACTTCAGTGTACCAGATAACTGCAGCTTTCGGGGAAGAGATGGTAGTGGGTTCTGTGGGTGGGAAGGGCGTTACTATAGCAGAGCGGGATTGGCTGAATGAAAAGCCACCTTTGTATGGGACACATGAAATGCATCTCCAAAAACTTAGCTTGTTCCTCGAGTACAGAGTCAGTTAAAGGACCAGGGGGGCGTTTGCCCCCTAAAACCCTAAACCCTGCTTGTATTAGCCTCCCCGCACTTTTTCATAGTTGAAGTTCCTGGGGGAGGAGTTTCAGGTCTACAGTACGATACTTGAGTAGGACACCAATACAAAGCCCTTTAGTACTGTTAGCAGCAGCTAGTGCCCCAACACAAACTGAGTCATGCTCTAGAAATTTCTCCCAGGGAACGCAGCCATTACTCAATAGGCGAAAGGTTGGAATGTGTACAACAAGTGATATATTTCTATTCCTGCTCATGATCTGAACCTTGACCTTTTGCGTTTAGGGAAATGTGAGACAAATGATTGATATCCATCAGAAAAAGTAGCAACGTGGTACTGTAAGTTGGATTTCCTTCGAGCCTTGGAAAATTTGCTGATAGTGGTCGCTTGATGATGTTCAGATTCTTTACTTCTCGTCCACAAGAAGGGGGTTGAAAGCAGCATATGTAGAGAACTCCAAATCTAATGCAACTTTTGCCACAACATTTCAATCGAATTTGAGAGTGGATTTGACATGTGCCCCTATTCCACCTCTCGACAGTCTCAAAGAAAGGGTTGCTATACTTCCAGGGAGGGGTGTCTTTACATATCAAATTTATACGTAAACTACAAAGATTTTGTGATATCAAGGGAGAGGGACTCCTTCCTTCTGGTCTCCGATACTGTAGTTTTAGGAAAGGTTAGTGAAAGCTTGGGGTTCTTAGACCGCTTGTTAGGGTCCATAGAGTTACTTACACCTTTCCAAACTTTCAATCTACCTTTTATATACATGCAATGATGCAATTTTTGCCTTGGAGGACAATTTAGAATTGTATGATCACCTTCTCCGTGGAGTCTACTCTCTGCTCTGCTCAAGCCTATTTCAAGTCCAACACCTATTATTCACACTTCAAGTTTTGATTCCCCACCAATTCAAGCACAATTTTAAGTCAAGCATGGCCTTCTCCCCCCAACTCTCCTGAATTATATTGTACTGAGTTGTATTGTATTGTATTATATTGTAAACCCCTCATAAGATTCAAAATTTGATACAAAGAGTACTCATCACGTGTGCCGTCATGAGGAACGACTTGGATTTCTCTATGCAACTTTATGCCTAAGAATTGACCTGAGCATCACTGTCAATGGGATCAAATGAAGAAAGTGGTTGACAATGGCTTCTCTGGAGCATGTAGGTTAACGACCCTTGGCTCATGTAATGTGAGGGAATACTTAGTGGGATTACATTACAAGTCTGGTTCCGAGATCCTTGGGGTCCAAGCCCACCTTCACTTAATTGGACCCTACTTTTGGACTAAAGGTTGGACACGAGTTTAAGGGTGTAGGTGAACACCCTCAAATAACATCCTCTCAAAGGTCTTTCTTGTAGCACCAAAATCTTGTCAATTCTTGTTGACCTAACTCGAGAAATTATTAGACCTCGAGATCCGAGATGACCCTAAACTACTGGATGATAGTGGAGAGGTACCCAAACCGAACGGAGTGGTTGGCGGTTTGATTTTTGGGCGTGAAATCATCGCTCTACTTGACGGAAAAACTAGCTAGGTGGTCAAGCGCCTCCTGTGTTCCAAAAAACAAAAAGAAATGATTAGACCTCATAGTCCAATACATAGAGTCCCAGTCCAAGAAACCCCTTGTTCTTGGGATCTCTATTTACAAGGTGTGGATGAATTTATGAAGTTCTTAATTGACAATTTGCTAACCTCAAACTTATTGTGAGAGATTACTTGACAAGGATCTTGTCAATCTTTTGGTTGACAATACTCTTAGATGCCCAAAGATGAAACATGATGCTTCTAGAAAGGGTAGGAGAGTGATATGGATGGATGCAATGTAATGAAGAGAATGAAACACATCCATGTTGATGTTTACAAGTTGCGCACACATTTTAAAGCAAAAAACACCTGTGTTGTAGCATAAGTACCCTACGCCTGGGTGAAGTTGCCTATGCTTTACCATAGGCAACCTATGGTGGAAGACCATGGGGGATGCACTCTTTGTTGTAGTTCAACCCACATGGGAGCACTAAAGGAGTATTAATTGAACATGCCATGTACATCGTATACATACCATGGATATTATTGAATGTAAGGTTCGTATGTATATTTCACATTACTATGTCATGTTTCTAACATAATAGGCCGTCCATCCAAGTGGAACATGCAAGATTTAGATTCTTACCATGAGTGGTGCATACATGTTGGACTACTACATATAGTTGAGGTTATATGTAATCTCTACATTTGTATGTATAATCTGCTTTTTTTTCTTGATTTATATCAGTATATATAGGGATGTTAGTTTGAAGGTAACACACATGCATGTAGTTTCTATCCTAATGGAGAGTGCATCCCCCGAGTGGAGCCAACATAAGTGCCATATGCTCATCATGGGGATTTTGAACTTCAAAACCATTTCTTCCTTGCATTCCTTAGAAAAAACCCCTTGGGACCTCTTTGACAATTAAGAGCAACACCAAATTCAATAGTGTACCCTACAAAAGTACCCAATGTCAACACTATGCATATCTCGAAATTAGATGCAACCCAAGCAATGCAATGCAAAATTGGACATGAACGAAGCACATGAGCTAGGACTAAAGAATACCTTGGGAATCTCACCCGCCCTTGCTACAAACGGACAAACACCGTGGGTACATAGTACATTGCACAAGCTAAATGTGTACGTAACATTGGCTCACCCAATCACATGGTGTTGTTTGTACAATAGTGCCAAGTAAACGTTTGATTATGGTCACCTAATAGCATCAAGAAACATTAATTTTTCTTCATCAAAGCAATGGATTTGGGTCATTGACATAGTCAACTTAATTTAAAGATGCAAAATTTATGGTTCTAGCGAGGAGCAAGCTGTCAATTAACTCATGCCTTTCTAGTAGTGATCCAACAATAGTTGTAAATGTTGTTGTGCAATGTGTACATCCATTGTGCTCCCATGGAGTGCTTGGTCTCGTGATCTTTTATTAGAGCCAACTTCCATGTGTCAGCCGTTTCAACAAAAGAAATTAACTTAAACTTAGGTGTTGTCGACGTTGATTCCAACTTTGAACTGGATCTCTCAATATCTTGTTGGCCAAACATTTTCAGTATGTTGAGTGTTGGGTTCAATGTATGAAAGCTTTGTCTTGTTGTCAAACATGGTTCAATAAGTTGACATGTGGTGGGACCTCCCATTTATTCATTTGAAATATTGTCTCTGTAGATTTATAGGGTATTCAACTACTTGGCAATATTGGGGGGGGGACCGGGGTTGAGTAACATGTAAGGTCACTCGCAATTATGGATATTTTCAAAGGGGGGGGTCTATGAAGTAATGGGCATATTCATAAGACAATCTACATATTTGATGAATATTCCTTAAATACATCTATTCTATTCTCAAAAAAAATTATATCCTAAATTTTCTAATAATTCAATAGTTTCACTTTGATGTATTAGATGAGACCTATATTTTATTACATGATTATGTTTTTTAGTGGAACATTGGTTACCTCCCCCCGGTGGCTTTGTGTGATATTGGAACAAAATAAATTTACATCAGGTGTATAGATAGTATATCATAGAAAGTTAGGTAAGGCAACACTTGTCCCATAGCCTTGCCCAATGAACCTGCTTCAAGTTTACATATGAGCTTATGGATATTATCAATGTGTAGCGTCCCTCTTGGGTAGGACTTAGGCATGAGGTTATCATTTACCGTCATCAATGATTGGGAGAAAGGGGGATCTCCGTAATTTAGTGCTACGAGCGTTTCTAGGACGCCTCCCGCGGGCAGCGTTCAGGCTCGGGCAACCCGTCCTGTCCTCCCTCCCCCGACCTGGCCTTCCTGCCCGACCCGACCTTCCGTCTGTCCATTAGTCGTCCTTCCATTAGCCGTCTGTCCATCCGTCCGTCCAGCCCCACCTACCCCCACATCCCGAACCCTCTCTCCGTCATTCTTCCTCCCACACGCCGCAGGACAGCTCCGGAGCTCCTCAACACCTGTCCAAGCTAGGCAGGGCGGAAAGGCTGCTGCGGCTAGGCGGGGAGGAGAGGGTGGTGCGAGGTTGCTGGAGCTGAGAGGAGAGGGCTGCTGGAGATGGGAGGAGAGTGCTGTTAGTTTAAGGTTTAGGGGAGGAGAGGATGGTGCGAGGTTGCTAGAGTTGGGAGGAGAGGGCTGTTGGATCTGGGATGACAGGGCTGCTAGGGTTGGGCGGGGAGGAGCAGGTGGTGCGGAGGTTGCTAGAGCTTGGAGAAGAGGGTTGTTGGATCTGGGAGGACAGGGCTGCTAGGGCTGGGCGGGGAGGAGAGGGTTGTTGGATCTGGGAGGACAGGGTTGTTGGATCTGGGAGGACAGGGTTGTTGGGGTTGGGCGGTTGAAGAGAGGGTGGTGCGGAGGTTGGTGGGGCTAGGAGGACATGGTTGTTGGATCTAGAAGGACAGGGTTGGGCGGGGAGGAGAGGGTGGTGCGGAGGTTGCTGGAGCTGGGA
This sequence comes from Polytrichum formosum, assembly GCA_964035585.1. NCBI lineage: Eukaryota > Viridiplantae > Streptophyta > Polytrichopsida > Polytrichales > Polytrichaceae > Polytrichum > Polytrichum formosum. Next base: position 20,492,348 of record OZ037939.1, on the reverse strand, counting down.
GGACATGGTTGTTGGATTTGGAAGGACAAGGCTGCTGGGGCTGGGCGGTTGAGGAGAGGGTGTCCTCATTTTCTTCTTTCCACATACGAACGCTTAGAGGGTCTTGTGGATGTTTTTGCCACAATTCTGTAGCACACTTCTTGCACATGTTATACACATCATCGGGCATGATAAATGTATCTCAAGTACAGGGCCTTTTTGTAATAGTATATTCCCATACCTCTCTCTTGTGAGATGCTATGGTTTGAATTGGGGAAAAACCTTGCCCTAACATGGATCGAATCCATTCCTTTGTTTGCTAGGATAGTTGGGTACCTTGCGAATGCCTAAAGCCAGCGAAGGAACCACCATGACAGGGTTGTCCGGCCTTGTTGAAATGGTTAATTTCACGGTACTGAATTTCGCATAAAGTGTTGTCCATATACAACTGCTTCGCTACAAAATTGCACTGGTATCCTCGCTTGGAGGTTAGACCGGCTTGCAATCTACTTGTCCTCCTCTGTTTTATCTGTCTTATTGGCAGTGGTAGCCCTGTTAGAGATGTAGGACAGTTTTTATCAGAGATTGAAACTGAAGAACAATTGGGACAACTGAAGGTGGAATAAGAGGTGTTTTTCTATTCTTTCACTCTTCCGTCATCTTGGCATCTAGGTTTTCTACTAAATTGATTGTTGCACCTGTCAGCATACTTCCATTGTCCTATGATAAGTCCTCATCTTCTTGTGGTCCTTACTATCTGTCATTTTCTTTGGTTGCAGTATTTTCTTTGAAGCATGATTGAATTCAATGAGAAAGGCATGAAATCTTTCTAAGACAGCAATGTTGTGCTTGTCCAAGTACATTCTACTAAATTGCTTGTTGTCCTTCAGAAACATCCATCATCATTGTCCTCTACTTCCAACATTTGTAATTATACACTTTTGATTAGTTGTTTGGCTTTCCTTCTTCAAGATAATTTAAATTTTGTTTTTCTTTCCTTAAGTTTTTTAAGATAACATTCCCAATTGCCGAAGTTCAACTTACATTCCAAATTCAACAAACAATATCACATTTTATTGACAATTGGTAGGGGCCAATGTAATAATGTTCATGTGTCCTTCTAAGTGAACATGTCAGGATTCTTCCCTATCCTAGTTATGCCCTATCATATTATGACGTCCTAAACCATTATATTCCACAACAAATAACGTCTAAGAAATAACATTGCACTCCACAACGTTATCAACGCCTGCATTGCATTCGTCTTCTATCGCGGAAATTTTCGTTTTATCCTTGCCATGGTTCTCTTCCGTTGCATTCTCTCTCTTTATCTCTTCTCCCTTAACTTCTTCTCCTTTAACCTCTTCTTTCATCGGACTGACTCCCATCGTATCTTCCGCGCCCTCCATAATACACTTTTCGGTGTTGAGTGAAGGTGCACCACCTCCAAGTGCCTTATCTCGACTGTCCTTCGATGCCTCCAACCACATGACACGAAGATCATCCTCCTTGTCCAGAGCCAGCATGTCCAAGCATGCGTTCTATAAACAAGTCATCATTATTCTCACCCCAATTCCTCACTGCTCCATCAATCAAAACCTTACAAGCACACGATGCACAAGAAAATGAATCCACAGAAAATAATGAGCAAGAAGGTGTTCACCTGTCATGACTTGTTGATCTACAGAAAAGAGGAATAACAATGTAGTAACCCTCATGTGTTGCTCCCTAAAGTGTCCTGGATCATGGACTAACAAAGACAGACTTCAGCTCCAACTCCAACTCCAACAACCTCCGCACCTCTTGTCCTCCCAGCTCCAGCAACCTCCGCACCACCCTCTCCTCCCCGCCCAGCCCTGTCCTTCTAGATCCAACAACCATGTCCTCCCAGCCCCACCAACCTCCGCACCACCCTCTCTTCAACCGCCCAACCCCAACAACCCTGTCCTCCCAGATCCAACAACCCTCTCCTCCCCGCCCAGCCCTAGCAGCCCTGTCCTCCCAGATCCAACAACCCTCTTCTCCAAGCTCTAGCAACCTCCGCACCACCTGCTCCTCCCCGCCCAACCCTAGCAGCCCTGTCATCCCAGATCCAACAGCCCTCTCCTCCCAACTCTAACAACCTCGCACCATCCTCTCCTCCCCTAAACCTTAAACTAACAGCACTCTCCTCCCATCTCCAGCAGCCCTCTCCTCTCAGCTCCAGCAACCTCGCACCACCCTCTCCTCCCCGCCTAGCCGCAGCAGCCTTTCCGCCCTGCCTAGCTTGGACAGGTGTTGAGGAGCTCCGGAGCTGTCCTGCGGTGTGTGGGAGGAAGAATGACGGAGAGAGGGTTCGGGATGTGGGGGTAGGTGGGGCTGGACGGACGGATGGACAGACGGCTAATGGAAGGACGACTAATGGACAGACGGAAGGTCGGGTCGGGCAGGAAGGCCAGGTCGGGCAGGCAGGACGGGTCGGGGAAGGAGGACAGGTCGGGGGAAGGAGGACAGGACGGGCTGCCCGAGCCTGAACGTTGCCCGCGGGAGGCGTCCTAGAAACGCTCGTAGCACTAAATTACGGAGATCCGAGAAAGGGTAGCTAGCTACATGCCAACCAATTGAGTTGGAGGAAAAACTAGATGCAACTAGAACCTCCCATACAAACATTTGATGGGAAATCCACCCCCTACAAAAATTAGCCAAGCATCCATTTTTATTTATGAAAAATTTATGGGTGCATGAAGCTAAGTGGGTCAATGTGGAGTTATGATTTGACTGACCACATCATCGTACATTTGACAATGGTAATTGTGTTGGCTACAATAACATTCATGACAGGATCCAATTTGTATGAGTGGCATCCAATGGATGAAAGAGTGTTCCATGACTTCATGAAGTTATATCAAAGTTAGTATTTTTTTCCCTATAAATATGGGGGGCCTAGTTTTGCAATATATATTTTAAGTATACATATGTTATGGTGGTATTTTTCATATATATATATATATATATATATATATATATAGTTTCTTAGCCATACTTTTGTATGTGCATTTTTTTATTGGTCTACCCAATTTTTTTTAATATATGGGGTTATTAAATTAATGGTGCTTAACATCACTCGGGCTAGTGGGGTGAACCCTTTTGTAAATGGGGTTCCCAACACTAGCATGATTGTGGTGGTGCATCAAAATGCAAAGACTCCTAGCTTATCCATGCACAACCCCAACTAAACCTGGCTAGTTGGTGTTGGCAGTTACATGGTGCCCCAACAACAATTCCACCAACTAGTTGTCTAGGAAATTTGAATACCGGACATAATTGTTTCATTATTAGAAGTAATGGTACCGGCCATGTTCTTGCTATGCCTTCGCACAACGAACAATACTAAGACTCAGAACGGTTCATTTTGAGAGGGTATCCAATACAGGGGGGCAATGAACTCCTCGTTCTATTTCCTGCCATTAGGGGTGCAACACCTTCATGCTGAGTAATGTTATGTGGTGCATCCATGTGATTTATGCTTTTAATGAAGGGTGCACCCTTGAAAACCCTGACATCTCAACCTCACACCAACATATCATGAAAAAAATTATATATATATATATATATATATATATATATATATATATATATATATATATATATATATATATATATATATATATATATATATTCCTCATAACCGAAGTTGATTTTGGTTATGATAGAGAGGACAATCAACTCCCCCTCCTAAAAATGCAACTTCAGCCTCCAATAATGCTACCCAATGATGATCATTCCTTGTATAAAAACCAAACACAATTTCACGTGGATGGAGGATCAATTTTGATTTTTTGTCCTCTAGTGATTTTTCTCAAATCGGTCAACACATGGAAGTGTGCCCTTAGTTTACAAATTGGGTTGTGCTTCACAACTCCTCTCCACAACATTTTGTTATGTTATGTTATGATATTTGGTTGTTCACGAGGGCTAAGGAGTACAACGTGACAAACCTCTAATGGCAGACAAAAGGAATTTGACCACTTCCGTGCCCTTGTTTGGGCCTCCCGAGGCTCCAAGTACAAACGGCTAGTCTAGTCTAATCTAGTCTCTTAGGAAGCCCATCCTAATTGCCATTTGGAAGGAAAGCATCCGCGAGGTGGGGTTCATGGGAACCAAAATGTTCATCTAGCACTACATGCTCGCAAACCATAACATTACACTAAACATTGTATTTGTTGTCATTAATTACCAAAATGTTCATCTAGCACTACATGCTCGCAAATCACAACATTACACTAAACATTGTATTTAATGTCACCAATTCTATTTCTCACTCGATCCTAATCGTAAACCGCCCATGTAGTGTCACCAACACTATATGTAAACCTAACATTGTTTGTCACTCCTCAAAGAAAAGATAACATTTGGGCATTATAGATTCACAATATTGCAAATACTGTCACTTATAAGTGGTTTTTGGATCCAAATTTCAATCGTCCGTGATAATTTTTCATTACAGAAGTGTTAGGATGCAGAGCGTACCAAACTTAGTTTCCGTAATTGACATGGATTTCATCCAAATCTCACTCATTTGTGATAGTAGTTGTGAACTTGTTCATAAGAAGTATCATTACATGAGTTATCATAGTCACATGAAATACCATATGACACTAAAAACAATACCTACCGTAGCTCTCTAGTAGCTTGGGCAGAAAATAATTAATTTTGAAGGTGCCTAAATTTTTGGGAAATTAATTTTGTTGAGTGTCCAAAACAAAAAAGAAATAACATTCAAAGAGTGCCTAAAATCACAATAATGCAAGTGATATTCACTAGAATCCAAAAAAATTTGTTCCCAAGCAAAACCCTGACATACAAGTAAAAGACAAACTATAGGGTAAGGAATGTTGGTTAAGGGAAGTGTTTAGGTTAATCATAGATGAAATCAACAAAACCGTCCATGAATTATAGAAATGACTTGGATGAATGTCTAACTTATTTTAAACCACTTTTTTAATCTGCCCAATTTGAGAACATTATTTTATGGGCTGCCTAACTTACTTTCGCACTCTAATTAATTATTAGACAGAAAGGTGCCCAAGCTGCTAGAGAGCTACAGTAGTGTAATTATCCCCAACAAAAAGTGCACTTGACGAACCAAGAGAGGTTATTTCATAGAGGCAACACTTCTCATTGCACTTAAGTGGGGTCACCGACTCATCCCCACAACTTTTAAACATAGTGCTCTTACAAATACCGAGGTGATGAATCTAAGAACAAAGTCTCACTCTAAGTTTGTTAAGGACTTAATCACAATTTGTGATTGATTTATATCTTAGTTGCCAACGCCACTTTCAATTCTTTTCATATTAGGGATCTTTTTAAGATGGTTCGAGTAATCTTGCAACGACATTTGAAAGATTGAAGTGGACAACTTTATATCTAATTTGGGAAATATCATTAGTGTTGGCTTTAATGGACACCCTCAAGTCAATGCACTTTGAACACCCACAAAAAGCATACATAGTCATATTTTAGAACTTTAAAATACCACGTGTGTGTATTTTGATAGTTATCATGGATGATGGATGACAAAAATGAACATCTATCCCATCACTCAAAATTAGAAAAGAGTGAATTTTCAACGGGGCTATATTGGGACATTATCAAAGATAATGAACGTAAAAACACTTTCTATAAGCACCTTATTGATGTCTACTACTACACTAAATACACTCTCACTAATTGGTATATTTAGTGTAGATGAGGTCCCTTTTCTAAAAGGGATTGGCTATGGTCTAGGCTTCAAGAGCCATGGGATCTCACCTAATGGATTCCCGACTTGACACAACACAACACAACACATCACAAGCAACCTACATAGCATGTGTCTGGCCCAATGGGGCATGCAACATGTTGACCAAAAAAAATTATAATTATATTTTTCTTTGGGTCTCAGTATCACATTCCCACAGTAGGCCCAACATAAAAGGGGTATGATGCTCTCAAAAATCCCAGCACTAGGGGTGCAACACCCTAGTGCTCAGTAGTGTTATGAAAAGAAATTTCATATGAGATGTTGGACCATAGTTGGACAACAAAAAAGGACCATAATCATCACTCTTGCCTCTCAAAACTTTTTGCGTCTTAACTTTGATTTTGAAACTCGATAATGGCCAACTTTGTGATGGGCAATTGCTAACTAGATGAAACAATTTCCAATGCAGTTTTACAACCAAAATTGTATGTGGAGTTGAAAGTGTCCAGAAGAGGTGCCATACCTTCTCCCGAGACAACATTGAACATCTAATTCAATGCAACAGTAAAATAATTTAATGTGTCATATCAAAGAGAGTGGTCTTTGTGACTTTGATGTAACACCAAGTGTCATGTGACACCTTCTCTTCTAATCGTGCAGCGAGTGTAAGACAATTTGTGTGTTATGTGAGCACTACAAGCGTATGAGTCCTCAGTAAAGGACCTGCATCACTAAACACTTGTCCCATATCACTTGAAAATGTGCAAAGCTATCATAGTGGTAGATTTTCATCGTTCTTTCATTGACGTAAGACAATTGCATAGGACTCATATGCTAATAATAAAGTTGATGATAAATAGTGCGGGCCACACTAAATCACATGGTTCGTTTACCTTTCCTTGCCCAAACTCCAAACACACACACCAAAGACGAAGAATCAATAGTGGCTCATAGCAATGAAACCACAAACAACACGAAAAGGAGCCTAGCGAAGTGTACGAGAACACACACATCTTTTCACTTTTTCCTCTTTTACTTTGACAAAAGGCCCAACTTACTCCGTGCTGCATGCATGCATGCCTCGCTCCCTTTGTCCAAAGTTTTCTCACCAAGAATTGATCTTTAAATAGACAGTCCGATGTGGGACCGGGCACCTTTTTGATGGGGCCACTCGCGGGGCCCGGCACATTTGGCCAACCGGTGGCAGCTTCGGCTTGGCAAATTCAACTGACGTATGTGGCCCTACAATGTTCGGGGAGACCCGGCGCTAGTGTAGTTAAGGTAGAGGGTGCTTAAACCAACACTTTAAGCTATTGCACATACATATGGGTATGTGGTTGATATAAAAATATATATATTCATATTAGCCTTTGGGCTAAACATAGGTATCAAGAAAGAAAAAATATTTTTAGTCTCAATTGAATATTTGATGAATATTCAAAGTCAAAACTACTAGCTTCCTTAAACCAATCCATAGGCCCCGTGTGTGGCAACCTTGCATATGATGAGGACCCCCACTTTCATTGCCTAGAACCATCACAACATAGTTGGGTACTAGACCCAAACTACATCAAAGTCCAAGTAGTAATGGTATGCAAAGCCACACGGCTACCTCCATGATCCCACCCGGTTCGCTTGCAAAACCATCACCTTGCATCCTTGGAACCGACCCCCTTGCATCCCGGGCACCAACCCCCTTGCATCCCGGGGAATGACCCTTTTGTGCTTTGTGGGCCTACCTCCTTGGCGTTGTGAATAGAATGGCTAGAATAGGCATTGACAAGCCACCCTAATCCCACCTTGGACCAACCCGAGATAGAGTGGAGCCCGTTACCTACCCTATGTGGAAGTAGTGGAGGCCGCTATGAGGTGGCACCACTAATGGCACCTAAAACCGTCACTCTGTGGGCCCATACACTCTTACACCGCCGGGTAATGGTTCAAGGTTGTAGAGTGTTGGCAATTGGGAGGCGTTTATAGGTGTTGGTTTTGGATGGGGTGTTGGATTTAGCACCCTCTACCTTATAGATGAACCGGTTGAGTTTGAGAAATAATCGGTTGAAGTCTAAGGGCCGCTTCACACACGAGCCACGAGCCGTGACCGTGGGATTGTGAGAGCCCGAAAGAAAGTGACCAAAGGCCGTCCCACGACATCTCCAAAGTCATGTAGTGTGGTCACGGATCCTCAAGTGTAGTGTGAAGTCATATGTGACCGGGCCCTCAACCAAATGCTATTTCAATGAATTTTTGTTCATGTAGGTCCTCACGCATGATAAAATAGAATAAATCAACGGTTGTGAGATTTCGGAGTGCCATAGTCTCCCAGTTTTGTGTTAGGCCTACCTCCAAGAGGTGGTTTTTGAAAGTAGTCCGAGTGACCATGAAACATGATCCATTTGATGCCATGTAGAAATCCATGTAGACTTTACATCCATCTTGCATTCACTTACTCCGTTGTTCCCTCAAGCGTAGTGTGAAGTGAAATTGGGCTGGCTCTGCCTTTTCCACCAATGAGAGTGCTTGAAGTGTACTGGTCATGGGCTCTCGGTCTCGTGTGTGAAGTGGCCTAAGACGTCAGGAACCTTATTGATCATTTTAGAGGAATTTAGAGAATATACCTCAAGTTAATGAAGAAAAACTGAAAGATGTCAGCATGTAATTGGTTGGACTTGGAAAGATTAGGATCTTGACCGGTTATGCCCAAAATCTCCATGGACACTGTAGCCCTATTGAGGCTCCTCAATCTTCCACCTTCATAGACAATTTTGGCCGTTGGGCCCGATTGGGAATTGAGTCATCCAGTTAGCAATTGGAATGAATCACACATGTTGTCCTTTCAAGTTTTAAAATCAGAGGTGAGATGTAAATGATGTCAAAGGTTGAAGGGAAGATTATATTTATTTATTTATTATATATTTTTTCCCCTAATGAAGAGATTGCAAAAGGCTTTCAATTGTGTTAAAATTTGTTGAACTTAGAATGGTGTCTATTATATAAGCACATAGTTCAATCTTGTTGTGACATGTGGCATTTTTGTTGTATGTTGTCAACCGTGACAAGCCTTGTTATTTACCACTCAAATATGGGCATTGGCTTAAGAAGAGAGACTAAAGAAGGCTCACATGCGTGACATCTTCAAATGATTCACTATGGAACATATATCTTATTATGCTTTTGAAGACTTTTAAGGTTCCCTTGTCAATCGCTTGATTATTGCGGTGCTCATCACAAATGACCACCATGATGTAAATTTGCACCTCGAATGTCACAAAATCAAGGGACAAATACTTCCATAACCACAACACTATTAAGGAATATTCTTGATGTATTTTAGATTGGATACTATTCACAAAGTGCACAACTAGAGAATCTCCAGGATCGAAGCGGGGATATTACAATGAATATTAATTGATGTTGAATGAACAATGTAGCGGTATTCTAAATTGTTTTTTTTTGTCAAAACTGTTAGAAAGAACATCAAACATCTCAAGCATCTTAATGTTCTATGCTAAATGTCATAATGCATTTCTTCATTTCAAAAAATTCCTTATTTTGATGTATAGTATCATGTTGATAATTAGCAGATGTGATGCTTTGAGACTTCTAGACATCCAGTTTAGGCCCTTTGCAAATAGTTGTTGAAGGTAGCGCATTAGGTTGCTCGTAGTCATAGAATTGGGATTGTTAGAGGTATAAGAATGAATAAGGTTTGAATAAACCCATATGGTTTTGTGGGAAGTGGGAGTTGATATCCCTTATGCATTGTATTAACCACTTGAGGAGGAAACGTGCAATAAAAGAGCAGTGCAATGGGTGGAGGTGGTAATCTCACTCCAAGCATTATCCACATGCCTTTGTGTATGTGTACTTGCTTGTGCAATATGATCTCTAGTTCTATTGTGCTTCAATAGGTTATGGGCCCACTCATGCAACTTCTAGAGTTAGAGTTTTGATTGCTTGTTGGTTAGGGAGTGGATCTTGAGAGGTTTGGGTGCTGGAGGAGCTTTTGGGATGCTTCGTGTTGAGGTTGCATTGGAGCACATTTGGAGCATTAGTTGGTGCTTGGAGGTTTGGACGTTTGGAGATTGGAGCATTTGAGGTGGACAAATGCACATTGAAGGTTGTAAGTGTTGATTTGAGTGTTTGTAATGTTTGAATGAATATATGAAGCGTTTGAGTGGTGATTTGAGTTGGTTGAGTGCATTTGTGCTTTGAGTGTATTGAAGGTTATTTGATAGTAGGAGGACCTGATTTGAGGTTGTTGAGTGCAATTGTGCATATTTGAAGGTGTTAAGGTCAATTGAGTTGAAACATACTAGATTTGATGTTTTTGAGTGCAACTATGTACAATTGAGGGGTTTAAGATCATTTGATAGTTTGAGGTCATGATTACAGTTGGTTGAGTGCAACTATGCACATTTGAGGTTATTAAGGTCATTTAAACTGAAGAGGGCCTGATTTGAGTGTGTTGGGATGCGAAAGAGATGATGTGAATGGTTTGAGGGTGCAAAGACACATTTGAGAGTAAGAGGGCTCATTTGAGTTCAAGAGGATTTGACTTGAGTGGATTGGATGTCCAAATGTATATTTGAGAGCAAAAAGGCTTGATTTGAATTGATTGAAATTTGTGAAGTCATTGAGTGGATATAATAGTTTAGAAAGAGTTGATTTGAATTGATAGAGAATATATCCCCGATCGCTGAGCATAAGATAACATCACTTGAAGGTGACGGCGCTAGAGTCATTGACAAATTTAATGGAGAGTAGTTCAACTTTTGAAAGTTTAAAATAGAGATGGGTTTGGCTTCCGTAGATCTTTGGGACATTGTGGACAAAGTCGAGGAAATTCCACCTTCCAACACTGATCCAAAAAATAAAAAATAAAAAAGCATGTCAAACAAGCAATGTTCGTCATTACGCTTACTTTGGCAGATAATCAACTTATGCACATTAGGAGTTGCAAAGGACCAGTGGAGGCATGGAAGACCCTTTGCAACGTCCATGCCACAAAGATCTTGTCCAACATTCTCTTCATTCGTCGCAAATTCTTCACGTGCAAAATGAAAGAAGGTGATGACTTGTTGGACCACATCAACAAGGTCAAGGAAATTCTGGATCAATTGGTTTGCTTAGAGGTACCCTTGAAAACAAAGATGTTGTTATGACTTTGCTCGAGAATTTATCATCCTCGTACAAACACTTGATCGTAGCCTTAAAAACGATGTGGATGAAGGAGTTGATTATGGAGTACGTGACAACATGTTTTATGCACGAGATGTCAAAGAAGAAGGAACTCCAAGGCGATGATACCCCATTGGTGTTGCGTCAAAGCAAAGGGGCAATCCATCTTAGCGTAAAGACATCAAGACGTGCTACTATTGTGGCAAGTCATGCCACATTACACATTTTTGCTACAAAACAAAGAGCAAGAAAGAAAAATGCAAACAATATCAAAGAAGATAATGACTATGCATTTGGAACACAACACGGAATGTATTTATGTAAGTAGATCATGGATTCAGGAGCAACAAAACACATGACTTCCAATAGGATGACATTTGACACATATGAGGTAATTATTCCACTCAATGTTCATTTGGATGATGATAGCGTTGTATCGGAATGTGATTCATTGTTGTTGAAGTGCTAGTGAGTGGTGAAACCAAAAGGATTCACATCATTCATATTTTCAAATTATAAACAAATTTGCTTTCTGTAAGCAAATTTATGTCAAAGGGGTTGAAAATACAATTTAATTCAAATGAATATATTGTGAAAGGTATTGATGATGAAGTTATTGCAATAGCGCTACGTGAAAGCACTTTATACCAAATAAACTTCGTTAAGGTGCATGAAGAGAATGCAACCAATTTCGGACAATCATGAACGAAAGAAGGTGCATTTGAACCTGGACACGTCGATTTTTATATTTGAATGTCAAAAGTATTCATGCACTCCAAAGCATGGCAAGGGGCATGAACCTTGGCAAAATTCTTTGTCCCACATCTTCATTGGTTTGTAGAATATGCATTGAGAATAACCAATATAATGTAGCATTTTCCAACAATGAGGAGGCAAGTAAGTAAGCCTTTGGAGATTGCGCATTCGATCTTTTGTGGCCCATGAGGACAACATTCATGGATAGTGCAAGGTATTGTTGGATTTTCATTAATGATTTTTCAAAGAAGGTATGAATATATATATTGAAGTTTAAAGAAGAGTGCTTGGAGAAGCTCAAGGAGTTCAAAGCCCTTGTAGAGATGTAATCAGAGCATAAAATGAAGGAGTTTTGGTGAGATAATGGTGGTGAGTTCATTTCAGAGAAATTCCGTCGTTTCTTCAAAGAACATGGTATTAAAATACAAACATCTAATGCATATAGGCCTCAATAAAACGAAGTGGCAGAGCGTGCAAATCGCTCCATTGTGGAGATGAGAAGGAACACATTTTGTGCTTAAAAGCTCAACAAATCATTTTGGGCGGAAGCGATGGCAAATGTGATGTATACATGTAATCCATGTCTAAGAAGAGCTTTGTTGTCTATCATACCCAAAGAAGTGTGGAGTGGGAGGAGGCCTTGCATTGGACACATACATGTGTTTGAATGCATTGCATATGCAATGATGCTTGATGAAAAGAAGGATGAGCTTGATACGAAAGACACTGAGTGTTTGTTCCTTGCTTATTGTAAAGGTAGCAAAGCATATAGACTCATGTGTTTGAAAATCAAGAAGATTATGAAAAGTAAAGATGTTGCATTTATAAAGAACAAGACGAGTATTGAAAATGATTTGGAAATATGTCAAAGTGGGAGAAATGAAGCTTCTATAGTGGTTGGAATGGACGAATGTTCTGAATCACATTTGATTGATCTTGGTGGAGATATTGAGGAGCGTGAAGAGCATGAAGAGCAAGTAGGACATAACGAAGTTGCATTTCAAGAAGAAGAAAATGACCAACGAGCAAAGAGTGTTCGTCAATATCTCTGCCTCACAACAATTATAATGATGAAACACAACCAAGTTAGGTGTTAATGTAAAGGGACAACCTTTAGTGGAGCGAAAATACCCCACAAGGGAGCATGGCCGCTTGGAGAATGGTAGAAAATCACATATTACCTAAACATAGTGAAAAAGGGCCAATGTAGCATATGTCGGTGATTCTTTGAAGTTGTGTGAAGCATTTGTTAAGGGGAGGTAACAATCACTCTCAAAGGCAAGAAATTGCAATCTTTTGACTACTTGCAAAGTGGAAGTGTTGAAGGGAGAACATTAGGTTGCTCGCAGTCATAGAATTGTGATTGTTAGAGGTATAAAAATGAGTAAAGTTCGAATAAACCCAAATGTTTTATTAGAAGTGGGAGTTGAGATATCCCATATTCTATGAGCCAAGAAGGAAAAATGCAATAAATAACAAAGCAATGGGTGAAGGTGGTAACCTCACTCCAAACATTGTTCATATGCCTTTGTATATGTGTATTTGCTAGTGTAATCTGATCTCTAGTTCTACTGTGCTTCAATAATAGTGTAGGTGACACTAAATACCATAAATATAAACATAATTTGTTCCCATAGGACCGCGGGGGGTGGAGGACAAACGATGGTTGAGTTATGTTATGTTCGAGAGTGGATGCCTACTTTATAGTGTCTACAAGTTGTATTTAACTTGAAGACAACTAACTTAGGCTCATTCAACCCCATGCGAACCCCTAGGTGGTGGCAATTTAATTAAACAAATAGGCAGTCAAGTGGATTGCTCAATCATTGTTGATTGATTTAAAACATATACCTTGTAAACCCTCACTACATTCAAGATCACAAACCCTAGCAAGCTTTGCCTATGTGAATTGCAAGATTAACAACATAATCATGTTCTTTGGAGTTTATGAGTGTAAATAGCACTACTAGGAAGGAAGGGGTGGGGGGGGGTGTGGGTATCAACGACAATAGACTTCTCAATTGCTTAAATCAACGCAACCCGTTGATATAGTAAATGTGTTGATTTAAACTCCTTTTCGGCACCATATTTTAGACTCTTCTGGTTGTTCAACTATTTTTTATATTTTTTGAGACAGAAGGCCGACAGGCCAACGCCAAAGCACAGGAGGCAGTTGACCACCTGGCAAGCTTTCCGTCAGGTAGAGAGGAGATTTCACAGCCGGGATTCGAACCGCCAACCTCTTCCTTGAGATTTGGGTATCCTTCCACCATCATCCGGTAGTTTAGGGTCATCTCGGACCAGTGGTTGTTCAACTATTGCAACCTCTAATCAACATTTGATTTTGGATTTTAGTGGCATTCTAGTTTAGTAACCGGTTCCATAGGCTCTCAAAAAAAAACATTTAGATTGTTTACTTCCAAGGGAAAAGCTATACACCTATCCCACACCTATTTTTCATTTATTGTGTCACTTAAATTACCTTGTACTGTAAATGACAATAACCTCTTTATGTTGCCTTTGACTTTTGTGAAATAGGTTATTCATGTGTCAGTTCTAAGTTTATCTCATAACCCTTATAGAATAATTTTTTTCTTTTCATGGGGAAAGGAAACCTTTCATGTAACCTCTAACTTTTGTGTAAGTTACGCATGCATTAGATTACAATTGATTTCATTATGGCGTAAATTACTCTTTTATTAATTCCAACTTTTGTGTAAGTTACTCATGAATGAATTTACCATTGATCCCATAATATCCATAGGATAAATGGTGTATTACCTCAAACTTTTGTGGAAGTTACTCGTGTTTGAATTCACAATCTATCCCAAAACCCTCATAGAGTAAATTTTCATTTTATGTGAAACCATACCTTACATGTTACCTCTAGCTTTTGTGAAAGTTTCTCGTGCATGAAATTACAATCTATTTGATTACCCTCATAAAGTAAAGTTTCATTACAAGTGAAAAAACTACAAACCCTTAATTCTACCTCCAACTTTTGTGCAAGTTCCTCCTGCATGAATTATCTATTCATCCAATAACTCTCATAGAGTAAATTTTCTTTATATATGTGAAAGATAAGCCTTTCATTTCTAACGTAAACTACAAGTCACCCATGAATGATTCACAAGTTATCTTTGAACCACATTGTTAGACTTTCAATTTTCTTTGCATGTGGCAATTGTCGCATGCCCTTCATGGTTTGTGCAAGTCATTACATGCAATAATCCGTTTTCCATCATTTCTATTGATGGAGTAATGGTTCTTGAGACGCTCAATAGAAGTAATTTCTTACGGCTAGTTGGGCATAGTCCAATATTAATTTCAAATGTGGAAAATCTACAAACTACATGGGGACTTATGTGCTCGCTCTTTTTAATTGGACACATGTAATTGAGAGGTTTATGGCAATGCTTGCGGCTACAGTCTAACCTCGTTAATACGACACTCGTTTAGACACCCTTGATATTACGACACATTTTTGCGCGACCAAACTCTTTAGTTCAAAACTCCCTCGTTTATATGACTATGACACTCGATAATACGACATTTAGAATCTCCGTTTTGTCATATTAAAGAGGTAATTAATGCTAAAATTCCTTTCATCTATGTTATGTACATCTAAAATACATCCATTTTCACTTGGGAACTACTTGGGAACTTCAGTTATCATTGGGACCTTAATGATAATTAGGGTTACTAGTGTAGAATGGACTTGGTTAGGGTTAGAGTGGCCTCTTCCTATTATTTTGTCAGATTATGAGCATGAAGATGTTTACAACATGGATGAGACTGGATTGTATTTTAGTGCACATCCTAATAAAACATTAGCACAAGGGAAGGTGAAGGGTCAGAAGTTACAGAAGGAGCGTGTAACACTTGCTCTTGTTGTTAATTCAACTGGGAGTGATAAGTTGAAGTTGCTTGTGATTTGTATGTCTAAGCAACCACGATGTTTTGGAAGGTGGCAACCTCATGAGTATGTTTGGTGGCACTGAAATAAAACAACTTGGATGAAGGGGGATATATTTGAAGCTTGGATTTTGCAGCTCAACAATAAGTTCAAAGGCCAAAATCGAAAGGTGATTATGATTTTGGATAATGCATCTTCACATGTTGTTAGCTCTACCAAAGGTGGTAAGTCTCGTGGGTTTTCAACCTTGGAATTGAACAACATGAATTTGGTATTCCTTCCTCCCAATGTTACAAGCATAGTTCAACCTTTGGATCGAGGTATAATAGCATCTTTCAAAATTCAACACAAGAAGAAACTTTTGCAGTGGGTTTTATCACAATATGATGATGCTACATTGAAGGACTTAAGGAAGGTGGTGCCCAACATTAGACATGCTATCATGTGGAGTTATGAAGTATGGAGTGAGTTGGATGCACAGATAGTTAGGAATTGTTGGAGGATGGTGCGTATATTACCTGCAACATGGAATGTTGATTTTGCCCTAGCTGATGAAAGGGAGAAGAATAGAATGCAAGAAGAATAAGATGAAATTGGTGCTCTAATTTCAAAGTTGCGATTGGGTGATGATGAGATGTCAATCAAGACTTACATTCAGATGGAAGGGGAAGAGATTACTGAGCTAGAATGGAGTACTGATGAGTTGGTGGATGTTGATTTGGGAATCAATTATGCATAGGACTTTGATCTTAATATTGATTTACATTCAGTAGATGTGGATGATGTTGCTCCACCTACAGTAAAGCTTAGTGATGCTAAACGTCATGCATCATTGTTGTCTAATTTCTTATTAAACAACTCTTTACATTTTGGTGTTAATGAAATTATTAGTTCCCAAAAGCTAGTAGGAAATTTAGATAAGATGACAATTGCTAACTTGGATAGGCATCACTAGAGATCTTTGAACTCCTATTTCAAGAGTTCTTGAGAATATTTGTATTTGTTTGGAGTTATAAATTGTTATTTCACACAATCTATATTGCTTAAACTCGTTGTATATATTTTTAAGCTCAAATTGCTTATGTTTTTGTATTCCCTCGATAGTACGACAATTTTACGCCATTTGTCATATTAACGAGAAGACGACACCTTGATAATACGACCTTTTTTGTGTTTCCCAAATGTGTCATACTAAAGAGGGAGAACAATACAAAACATACATATAAAAAATATAGACATATGTTATAATGGGATTGATCATTGGACATGTGCTCAAAATATATTAAACATCCTAAGTTCAATTGTTAACATAAGTGACCTATATGATCACTTGAAGTGAAAGAGACTCCTATCACTATATTCATTGATTTGGGACTTTTTCGGCATTTTGAGACAGTTACAAATATAAGAACATGGATAAAATTACACAGATATTGGAGAATGTTGTAAGATGCAAATACTTTGAAGCGGGTGTTCATATCAAGATCCCAATTAAAAACTCATATCAAGATGGTTTAGGTAGGACGACCCAAACATTAGACCATGTTGTTGTGGTCCATATATTAATTTGAGACAAGAGAAAGTCTCAAATTAATGAATATAGTGATTCCTTAGTTTGACCTCTTACAACTCTTGCATCTAAACTTGTCTTATGACTTGAAACGATAATCTTCATGATTTGCAATCACCAACTGCCAATTATTGGAGACATTTCCTAGTTGGATCCAATGACCCAAATTGTTTGTGGAGTTCAACTTAGCCAATAATCCACAATAGGGCCACATACCTCCATTAATAGATAATGCAAGTGAACTTCACCCTCTATAATGATCAAAGTCATGACATGTGATCTACTCTTCCAACCCTACTATGTCGTACACACTACAACACATTGAGACCGGACCAATATTTTAGGCTAGTTTAAAATATCTTAAAATATTATATGTCAACTATAAACTTATAGGAGGTGCAGTTTTCATGTTGTTTGGACGAGAGGTATGCTTGTATGTGATTTTTCCCTCTTTTCCTACATCATTACATCTCTCATCATTTTCATACCAATTTTATATAGCTCAACAAACACAAAATCCAACAAAGGATATGGTGTACATATTGGACAAGTACCACCTTTATAGCCTTATAGGTTGCAATTATAGCCTTAGCATTATTATAGTGAGAAATATTTACCCCCCCCGCCCTTTTATTTTTCCTTAGGGTGCATGGCCTAGGACATAAAGTTGAGGGGATATACACCCACTCCCATTAACATTGTTTTTGATTGACCACTTAAATATAGGAAAACAAACTCCAGTGACGGAAGAAGAATGATCCCCATTTCAACAAAATTTGAGAAGATCCAACAACAATCATAAAGTTGCAATTTTCAAGTTGGGGTAGCTAATGAAAATCTTTTTTTTCTTAATTTTGGGCAATGTGGTGCACACACACATGATGTATAGAAATAAACATTTTTGTATAGCATTATAATCGACACGATATAGGTAAGAAGTAAGCAGTTCCATGTGGATGGATGTCAAATTTATGTTGTCTAGTGACTTTCATTGTTTTTGGCAATACATCATGATGTTTTTTCCCCTATGTGGAGCCCTTGCTCCAAGTGAAAGTGCTTGGCAAACAAAATATAATGAGATCCCCTCCAAAGCTTCATGAACATTTTACAAAGTCTAAGTTCTTCCATGTGCATTAACTGGGGCATGAAAGTCTGCTTCTAAGATATATCTCCATTGAGAAGTTGAAAGGAAATGCACAATTTGGCAGCTTCGTAGGTAAAGTATTAGGCCCAACCCACACGAGAGGCAGAGGAAGTACCCCGGTTTAAGGAGAACAACCACTTGCTCATTTGAACCAATGCTATTCATCCAACTCAATGCCGTTCATGCAAGTTTCCTCCCGTGTGGGTTGGGCCTTAGAGGGGGTTGTACCCATAGTTCTTGACCAATAAGAAACCGACACTTGCCCTTTCAAAATTCTCCTCGCTCCTTGACGTAGCCTTGAGATGTCGTGGTTGTACTTGTTACTTTTGACGTCGAATGTTCACTTACTTTAAAATATATAGAGAGAGATAAAGAAAATTCATACCGAGTTCTAGTTTATTGGCTTGGAGTGTTGTGGGAGGCTATCTTACTATAAAATATTACACATGCCCTTGGTATCACGTACAGTAAAATTCGTATTCATGTCCAGATTCCCAAGTTATTCGTAAGTCAAAATGGGAAGCTGGAAAGCTTTGACTTGAGCCCTTGGATGTCAGAGCAGACGCTGACAACCGTCGGATGCAGATAAAAGCCTCCAAGGCTGCAGACTGCGGACTCGCCAATCTACGAAAATCCTAGATTTTTTGTATTGAATCTAGTAAATATGTATCATTCTGTAGATGTTGTCTGACATCTTGGGTGGTCTTTCGTCCTTCCTTTCTGGGCCTGTCTGTTCGGTACTAATCAGTTCATCGAGAAAGATTTGCTGTGCTTCGTGTGGGGACCGCATGGCGAAATTCTTTCGCAAGCTTTCTGTCGCCATCTAATAGGACGATCATGTCTGGTCTTGGCGTGTATTTTTCTGGAGACGACTTGCCAAACTGTATGGCTTCGAGAGTCGGCGCGGTGCGGCCGAGAGTAAGCAGCGGCGCGTAGTGCACCTTCGATTTGAGTGAGTTGCGAGCCATTTGTAAGAGAACTTGTGGGACCGATGTCTCTGTAGGTTTGTGCTTGTTACCTCCTCCTCCTGAGTCAGGCGATTGGCTTCGATATACCTATATATATATATATATATATACATATGTTACTGTAATGAGGTTTTACTTCCATTTTACGGAGTAAGTTAAACCTTCCCGAGTGTCACGTCGTAGTGGACCAAGCTGTTTCTGGATTGTCTCCGGCAGTTGAGGTGTCTCCGTCCTGAACACGATCGTCCACCTTACATATTGAGCCTTTGACTAAGTAAATGTAGAGCTCTTTGGTTAAGAATTTGTGTTGAGAGGAAGGGTCGAGATCTTGTGTGAGTTGATGTTTCTGTAGGTTATATTGGCTAGCCTAGCCAGCTTCTCCTCTTTGAGCCTGGCGATTGCTCCTGTAATGGAGTTTTTACTTCCATTTTACCTAGTGAACCTCCCCGAGCGTCACCTCGGAGTGGACCAAGCTTTTTGGATTGTCTCTGGCAGTTGAGGTGCCCGATCCATCCCGAGGTGCTCCCTGAGCACGATAGTGCAACTTCTATATTGGGCCTTTGACTAATAAGTTGAGGGCTCTTCTGTAAAGGATTTGTGTTTGTGTTGCCTAGCCAGCTTCTCCTCTTGATTGGCGTCAATGCCCTACTGTAATGGAGCGTTTACTTCCATCTTAAGACCGCAAAGTTGAACCTTCCCAAATGTAACCTTGTCGTGGACCAAGATGTTTTCAGATTGTCGTTGGTAGTTGAGGTCTCTCCGCCCCGAGGTTGTCCTGGAGCACAATATTGTGTGCCTGTCCAGAATCCAGATTGACACCGAGTACGGACTGCGTGCTTCCGTGGCGTTGTGCTCTACTTTCCTACTGTCCTCAGTTTCGCCTTCTTATCATCTGCTAGAAGAAAGAGATTGCGTGACACGTGTCATGTGAGAGTCCGATGCTCCGTAACAGCTCAGAGTACCGAACCATCAGCATCCTGCAACTTAGTACTTCAGAGGGCTGTGCTTTGTATTCGTCTATCAAGGACTTCGCCGCAACTTGCCTTTCTTTGAATCACGCACAGAGCGGTTTTCATCTGGGAAGTTCTAGACAGTTTGGAATGTCAGGTGCTAGTAGTAGGCTTGCAATCTCATCACTGGCTGCGCTTTGTTGACGTCCATGACTCCGTCGTATAAATTAAGCAGGGCTTCATATGTGTTGGAAATGATCACTGTGGTTTCTGACTGCCTCCCCTACTTTCGGCCTTTATGAATTCGTTTGTTGTTGAGAATAGGTACTGCTCAGGTTTCCTTCTAGGTTGAACCGATCGGGACTTTTGCACCACGTTTAGGCGTTAATTATTCCTTTTTAATACAATTTCAAGGTTGCTTCTTTTTTCTTTTTTTAGTCCATCTAGTCTAATCTTGTCTAACACAGATCGGGCTTTTTTAAGTGCTTGTTCTCTTTACCTGCATGCCATCAGCACAAGTAGTTAGTGAGGCCCCTCGTCTCGAAGCGAGGTCGTGCAATCCTTCTTTAACCACCAGCTGTACATTGTAGCAGGACGAGGAATTGTAGTTGCCAAAGGAGATGCGAAGTTGCTTGCAAGAAGCCTAGACTGAAGCTGGTCCTTCGCAGCACTCTACAATCCCATATCCTGTGCAAAGGGAATAGAAAGTTGCTTACAAGAGTCTTAAGAACCTAAAGACGAATTTGTTCTTGAAAAATGTTCCACTCTTCAATTGACTTGTATACTCGCGTGTAGTCTCGCATTAGCCATGGTCCCTCAGATAATCAAAATTTCAAAAGAGAGTTCTCCTTCGGATCAGGATTTTGTGAGTATAGGATTTTAGGTCCTCCGGCATACGTGACTTGTCATGTTTTTCAGAAGGTCCATGCGACATACCCCTTTGAGTTTGCCGCGCAGCTAATCAAAATCAATTGGTAATTCTCCCGCTCAGGACAAGCTGTTTCAAGCTCAAGAGGTTTCTTCGTTACGACGATAGCGCAGTTTCTTTGTGCAATTTCCTTCAAGTACACTTCGATCATTTCAGATACTTCAGCAGCCTTGGAGAGGCGCGGCAAAACATCAAGGCTTCTGAGAAAGTTTTTTCCTCACTAACAGAAATCGTAGATCTCAAGCTACATATGTGTGACCTTCAAATTGATGAGGTTAGAGAGGGGTCTATGTTGGACATCTCAGAGCAAGCACAAGGTGACAGATCAGATTCCACGAAGACTTGAGGCGAATCAATAAGTGACGGATACTGGTTGTAGGTTTCGAGGAGTTAAGGGTGAGCAACATGAGAGAGTTACATAGAAGTATCACAGGGTACAGGAAAGATGGTGGTAGAGGTAGAGCCAAATTACCAAAGGGATCGATATTTAGCTGTAAGAGTGCAGGATCACATGCATATTTATACTGCTTAATCATGGGACTAGTTCTATTCATCTTGTTCACGGGGGCTCTGATAGGGGCGCCTCAGACACTGAGTTCTATTGACAGCACGTCCGCCGTTACAGACTATGCCAAAGAGTTTTTCAGCTTGTCATCCGTCTCAGATGGTTCCTTCACTCCAGTTCGCTTGAAATTCACACGGAAATCCAGAAGGTCTATTACTTCATTCGAACCTGAAGAAATTGAAGCAGAAATCACGACTCCAAATGAAGAGTTGCCACTGCCGGCAGTAGACAGTTCAGAGACCTCAGGGCCCGACGAAGCTTTTCTTCAAAAAAGCCTTTCTCAGCTCTACCACTCTCCATATGTGTTCAGCTTAAACTACGAAGAAATGATGCAGAAATTGCAGATTTCTGTTTATTCTTCCCCAAGTGATAACAAGTACGTCGAACACAAGCATGATGTAGGGAGCGAGGTCAACAAAGAGTTGAGCAGCACGGCAGACTTCTTCTTTCGAAGCCTTTCCAGAAGCAAATTTTTGACTCGGGATCCTGAACAAGCACAGCTCTTCTTGCTGCCAGTTTCTATAGACTCCTTGTGGATCGAGGTTGGTCCCGATAAAGTTGCAGGAGAGCTTAGGCGGTACGTCCAAAAGGTGCGGGACGATCATCCCTACTGGGACCGATCTCTGGGAGCTGACCACTTCTATCTCTCGTGCCATGCTTACCCTCATGTCAACCACAGAAATTTTTTGGAGCTGAGCAAAAACGCCATCCAGGTGGCCTGCTCTCCCCTCCGGAAAAATCAACATTTCTTTCCTCACAAAGACATTGTGTTTCCAGATTACAGACCCGACAATTTTAAAGGCACATCTGATTTCCTTCCGAAAGTGGCACAGCGCACGAAACTTGCTTACTTCAGTTGCCCCCCGGAAGGCGATCCCACCCTTGCCAGCTCCATCCCTGAGGAATGGATATCGGATCCTGATTTCTTGGTCGAATCTGATTCAACAGCAGATTCGTGGTCTAAACAGAACAAGGTGGCAGCAAGCAGGTTTTGTGTGATCGCTTCGTCGCACGACACCTCGAGTATCATTGATTATCTTCGACTAGGGTGTGTGCCGGTATTCATTTCCAAGTTCGACCTCCACGATTTACCATTCCAGGACATTTTGAATTGGCATGCGTTTTCAGTAGTCCTTGCAGGAGCCGCGGACATCTCCAACCTCAAGGACGTGTTGACGGACATCCCTGACACGACGTATCGAAGGATGCAATACCTCGGTCATCAGGCTATCAAGCACCTGGAATGGAACACACCTCCGGTGGCTTACGATGCGTTCCACTTGACCTTGTACGAGCTATGGGTACGTCGACACAGCATCAAGTACGCAAGTAGAAATAGAGCATGAGATTGATGCAACCACTCTTAACTCTGTATAATACCTTATCGACCTTGTTCGTCTCATGATGATGCACAGGATAGTCAGTCACTGTAATTCTCTCATCCCTACATACCATGCAAAACAATACATGATTGATCTCATCATCTCTGTACATTGCTTCAAAGACGTGAGTCCCTCGAAGGGATAACTAGACTCACAATCTCGCAGATTACAGGATCGATACACATCCACGTATGTACAGAGCTTCCTTACAAACTTGAGGAGACCATTTGGCTTTCACATGAGTCAATTTTGTAGGTCTCTCATGGGGCGCAACCATCAATCTGGTTGGAATAATCGCCCCTACTGTAAATTGCTGATACTCTCGTATGAGAACAATAAACTCGGGTGCACTCCTCTGCAATTTCTTCATGGTTCTACATTGAATCTGCAATTTCTTCATGGATCTACATTATACTCATGGACAGTTTTGTCACACGTATAATTTGCTGTTGTTATTGTTGTTTTGTTGACAACTTATGACTCCATGGCATGCAGCGGTTGAGCTGCATTGAAGCACGCCGCATGCAGGGAGCTCGACTGCTAAGTTACATTCACCTAACTTGTCTCCTGTCCAGCTTAATTTACGCATCCGCAACAATTATTTTATCATCGAATCGTGCAAGAGTGTCACATGCACCAGAATATAATATAATCCTCCCCTTGTTTCCCCTACAACGTGGCACTCATGTGAGGGTCGCACAGCTTCCGGATGGCGCTTCGTCGGCCAAGGTAAATGAATTTTGGTCAACACGTAAAATGGCCATTCCCGAATGAAATTTAAAACCCTAAAAATAAAAGGCCCGAATCAGGATCAACCAGTGTATTTGCTTTTGTCGGTACTTTGCATAATATTGAACCTCGAATCTCAAAAACGGAATGTTTTGTAGAAAGGAGAGTCCTTTTTAAATTTGGGAGATGCCCCAATTTACTACTATTAGAGTAGTTTAGGATACGTGTCACATTCTATCCAAGTCGTTTTTATGAGGTATGAATATTCTTATGATGGTGATCGGTACTTTGGCTACCACAACCCAAGAGAAGAAAGAATTAACATACATCATGTCCGACTTTGTAACCAAGCTCCTCGAAGTTAGGCATATATCAAGATCAAAAGTTTTTCACCTTGGCCGACTAAACTTGACATCAAAAAACAACTGCTACTTAGAGTATGTGTGTGCTCCCCCCTCCCCTCAACTAGAATTCAAGTAAGTATAGCTACAAGATTTGTTCAAATTTTCTTCAATGCATACGAGCTTTGGGTGACTTTATAAGAGACATGGATCCAATGCATTAGAAGGCTATTTCAAGTTGTCAATCAAAATTTGAGAACTTATCATTATAAGAAGAATGTGCTCTTTAAGATAAGGATTATGCTCTAAAGATATGAGATGTTAAATTTCCGACATTCCCTTATAATTGATGATACTTTTGGAAAGCTAGGGGCTCGCTAGGGGGTAAGGCTATAGACCCCTCCTCTTAGAAAATCCTTCATGATAATTATTGCAACCCACAATTAAACAAAAACTATATTTTCACTTACAAAGTATTTACCACTAATGAGGTGCTTGTTTTTTCCATGGAAAGATACAACACACTCAATTGCACACTCATTTGTCGAAGATTTATTATGAACAAAATACAAGCGTTTGTAGATGTAATCATTATATTGCTCCTATTACGCATGTCAAGCTAGGGTCAAGTCGCCATTCCATGCATATGAGAGTGTTGTTTGCGTTATCGATACATGCACATTGCATTACAACATATTTTAGGGAAGAAAACTACACTCACAAACAAAACTGAGTACAATTCTGACTCACTTCCATTTGAAAAATCATACCATAAGCATGAGTGGGCAAGATCCAAGTGCATTCAAAGGAAAGTTGTAGTACATGATGTACTACATAGTGCCAAAAAGTTTGAAGTGGATTTTAATTAGGGTGTGAAAGATATAAAATGTCAAAATTGGCTCTTCAAATACTCAGTATTGTTTGAAATTGTCTAGAAAGCCTTCAAAACATACAAGACTTTGAACGAAGCCAAACTTCTGGCATGATGCCTCTATGGTAGTGTCAAACATCATGTTAAACATGCACGTGTCCTTTATCGATGGAAATCGGCATTTGTACGCTTCCAATAAAATTCAGATTGTCAAAAAATAGATAAATTACAATAGAATGGTATTTGACAATCCTTCATGGAATTGATGGCATGGGGTTGTAGTGGACATCATAAAAGACCTCCAAGTACTAATATGGGCCATTGTTGTGTTTATTTCAACTTGTATTTGAATTTTTTTTCAATATTAAAAAAATCCTTTATAATCTAAGTTTTTTTCATGGAATATTATGATATTTTCTTTTCAAAATTTATTTATGTCCCAATTTCAATTCATGTAAGCTTTCTATCCACCACATTTGTTTCACTTGTCTGCGCGTATGTACATGGATTTTGATAAAATAACTACAGTCGTATTTTACTCCTTTTGCAAAGTTTATACTAAAATGCTTTTTAAAATTGAGTTTTTGCTATGTTCCAATCTTATAGCTATTATTAATCTCAATTGTATCAAGAATTCAATTTTAAGAAGCATTTTAGTATAAACTTTGCAAAAGGAGTAAAATACGACTGTAGTTATTTTATCAAAATCCCTGTACATACGCGCAGACAAGTGAAACAAATGTGGTGGATAGAAAGCTTACATGAATTGAAATTGGGACATAAATAAATTTTGAAAATAAAATATCATAATATTCCATGAAAAAAACTTAGATTATAAAGAATTTTTTTAATATTGAAAAAAAATTCAAATACAAGTTGAAATAAACACAACAATGGCCCATATTAGTACTTGGAGGTCTTTTATGATGTCCACTACAACCCCATGCCATCAATTCCATGAAGGATTGTCAAATACCATTCTATTGTAATTTATCTATTTTTTGACAATCTGAATTTTATTGGAAGCGTACAAATGCCGATTTCCATCGATAAAGGACACGTGCATGTTTAACATGATGTTTGACACTATCATAGAGGCAGCATGCCAGAAGTTTGGCTTCGTTCAAAGTCTTGTATGTTTTGAAGGCTTTCTAGACAATTTCAAACAATACTGAGTATTTGAAGAGCCAATTTTGACATTTTATATCTTTCACACCCTAATTAAAATCCACTTCAAACTTTTTGGCACTATGTAGTACATCATGTACTACAACTTTCATTTGAATGCACTTGGATCTTGCCCACTCATGCTTATGGTATGATTTTTCAAATGGAAGTGAGTTAGAATTATACTCAGTTTTGTTTGCGAGTGTATATGCATATGTCAATTGAAATCCCGATTATATATTGGCACAATAAAAATTTATGACACAATTGTCAATACTATTAAAACATCATATACATACATCGGTTTGACTTGGCAATATAAGCATATCTATCAACTCTTTATTCGAAGTCACACTCGTTGGTTGTCATCATTCACAAAAGTGTGGCCACAATGCTCAATTAATTATTGTGCAATCTTGTATTTCATGTCACCAAAAAAATTCAACAATCATTCAAAGACTGAGACTTCACATTTATTGTGGGCCACACTGATGACTTGAATCATCAATGCTCTAAATGTAGTGGGAAGGTCAAGACTTATTCCTTGACGTGCCCTAAGGTTATCATGAATAAAGCAAAGTTGAAATTTCAAGTTCAAGTTTTATACTTTAAAGTAGCTTTGTTTCATCCACCAAAAGCAAAGAATTCTCGAATGCAGAATTGTGCAAAACAGAAGGTAGACATGCCTAATTCCAACATAATAATAATCTGGACACCCATATTTGAGTGGTATTTAGTTAGGTGTGGATCTAAGAGCGGACACCAAAAGGACATGTGTTAGAGAAAGATTGGACTATGTGCTCAACATATGCTAATTATTCTAGGTTCAACAGTGAACATGATTTAGGGGACTTATATGACCATTTCATAAGCACAAGAATCTTCATTTTGATAATTGAAATAATATGCATACAATCTTCATAAATTATGAAGCAAATGGCTACGGCCATGATAATTTGGGATATGCTAAATATCTCGCACTAATTGCTTGTTTCATATCTTGTGAGAAGTGGGTGCAAAGAGAGAAGTATCCAAATAACACATGTCTACCAGGATGGCTCACACCTGTGTCAAATTCAGCATGTAATGTACGTGTACAGTGAGAACACAAGAGACCGACCTATATGCAATTGAGGATAAGACAAGCAAGGTAGAAAAAATGGAAAGCGGTGAATGACCACTACTGGTGCAATAGATTGAGTAGAATGATTCTTGTGTGGGCCCAAAATGGCTAATTGTAAAAGTGGTGGCCCGAAAAGGATGCAATGATAGGCACAATGCAGTGATGGGCCAAATAGGTTTTGTTTCACGCCACTTGGGATCATTTTTGAGTGCCATTGAGTTAACTGTTTTGTGTGCATTCACATGCAAATTATAACATTTTGATGCTCAAATTAGGGAAGCTCTACTAGACAAGTAGGTGGTTTGACTTACTTGCCTCTTTGGAAAAATGTAATTAAAATTTCAAAACAACTTGCATTCCTCATCATTTCCTTTACTCCATCTTTGGAAAATATTGCATGAATTTCATACCACTCTTTCTAACCAAATCATCTCATTCTCATCATTTTCCTACCTGAGATATGAAATATAACATTATTCAACCGAGTTTGTACGTTGGGTGGGGCCAAGAATATGCTAGATTCTATTTAGAATTATACTCTATTTATTCTCATAGCAGAACACCGCACAACACATTCAGGTAAAATTTTTGGGTGAAGCAATGTACTAATATTATTAGAATGGAATGACTGGTAACAAGTAAATAATGTTATCGAGTGACATAACGATTCATTGCATGCAAGTAAGGTAGAAATACCATAAGCGGTTAACCACCCTCTAGCCGTGCACTAGACTGCCGTCATAATGGTGAAGTGCCATTTTTGAAACGGTTCATGGCTCGGCGGCAACTTCAATGCATGTACACTTAGTTAGCCAATGGGAGGCAAGTGTTTATGTACTCATGATTATCCGATTTAGGCGATGTTATGTATGGAAATGCGGATTACCGTGTTCGGTGTAGGGAGAATCTAGTGAATGAGTAGGGGGTTTGACAGCTTTCCACTTTGAAAAATTGTAGCATTTTTTGTACAAGGCAAAAAAAATATGAAACAACTTGCATTCTTCATGAATCCTTCTCGTCTGTCTTGGAAAATTATCTCCTGATTGTCAGATCAGATCTTCAGTGCGAATCACCTTATTTTCACGGGTTATGGTATTTCTGCCTTAAGCAATAGACAGTATGATTTTATGCTTGTTTTTACTGCCACCATCTTTCCCACCCTTGGAGTGTGGGCCTCAAATTCGTCACGGTCTTTCCACATTGAATTTGCATGGAATTTTTGGGTATGCTAACCCTAGCTGCCTACTCAAATCCAGGACTCGGCCACAATATGTTCGTGAGTAGGTTACTAGGTTACGACACAAGGCCGCCTTTGCTGCTAACTCAATATTCGCCACCCACATCAATGAACAGGGAGAACTGATCCGCTAGTTACAGATGAACCGGTTGAAGTTCAAGACTTCAGGAGAATTACTGATCGTTCTAGAGGAGTCGGTGGAATATGCCTCAAATTGTCCAAGAAAATCCGGAACATCACAACATGTGAGGTTGGACTTGGAAACACTAGGGTTTTGGCTGATCATGCCCCAAAACCTTTGCTGCTAACTTAATATTTGCCACTCGCATCAATGAACAGAGAGAACTGATCCGCTAGTTACAGACAAACCGGTTGAAGTTCAAGACTTCAGGAGAATAACCGACTGTTTTAGAGAAATGGGTGGAATATGTCCAAGAAAATCCGGAAGATCACAACATGTGAGGTTGGACTTGGAAACACTAGGGTTTTGGCTGATCATGCCCAAAAACCTTTGCTGCTAACTTAATATTTGCCACCCGCATCAATGAACAGGGAGAACCGATCCGCTGGTTACAGACGAACCGGTTGAAGTTCAAGACTTCAGGAGAATAACCGACTGTTTTAGAGGAGTCGGTGGAATATACCTCTAATTGTCCAAGAAAATCCGGAACATCACAACACATGAGGTTGGACTTGGAAAACACTAGGGTTTTGGCTGATCATGCCCAAAAACCTTTGCTGCTAACTTAATATTTGCCACTGGCATCAATGAACGGGGAGAACCGATCCGCTAGTTACAGATGAACCAGTTGAAGTTCAGGAGAATAACCGACTGTTTTAGAGGAATCGGTGGAATATACCTCAAATTGTCCAAGAAAACCCGGAAGATCACAACACATGAGGTTGGACTTGGAAAACACTAGGGTTTTGGCTGATCCTGCCCTAAAACCTCGCCCCCGACACTGAATGGCCCACTTTTTGATATACAGTAGTCAAAGTGACCCTCGGGGGGATCACACCCCCTTACGTTTTGTAACCACGTGCGATAATGGGGTATTTAATGGGGGGATATTTATGCACCTCTCAATATTTTTTCCCTCCCTATTTGTAGATATAAAGCTACTTTGACGTATTTTTTAGCACCCTATATTTATTTGTAATTGTTTAGAGAGACTAATTTTTGGCACCATATTTTATTTTTAAATTGTACAAGTAGCAAATAGTGGACGGAATACTATAGCTTTGCAAAATCGACTATGTGAGCAACAAACATTCTATACCATCCATCTTGTCATTAAATTGGTTTCAATTAGTTATGCCAATCCTAAACCATTCAAAGTGCCATTCAAAACACAACCAATAGCACTTAGATATTAATTAAAGGGTTACCATTAAACATGGAGATAACAAAATGTATAAGCTAACATAGACAAGTTGTAAACGCAAGACCTCCTACCCGAACGCTTCACCGTCTTGGCGCCACTGTGCTTGCCCAAACCCTAAGCAAGCCTTACCCTAAAATCGCTCTATTGCAAAACCCAACAACCGTTGAGAAGTCACAACATTCCTTCCCTCAAAAAAATCCCACAACATTTCCCTCCATACTAACACGTTTCATTCAAATTTGGATAGAAACTACACACTTCTTCATCCAAGTATTCGAACCCATAATTATTCTATTGATCCTACTACACACTTTTGGGGGGATCCAATATCTATAACCCTATTTTTTTCTACTAAATACTAAAATGGAGGAATTATTCACCACCCTATTTTACATATAACCATGTAGGGGACATATTTCCAATGCTATGGTAGATCTAACGAAGTTATAAAATTTACCCTCAACGAATTAAATTTACCCTATTTTTTATCTCACGTGGTTTCTAAAATTCCGATAGTCACCTCCCCGAGAAGTGACCTCCTCGGATTGGAGGCCACGTGTGATAGCATGCACTCCAGTTGTCGTAACTGAAACACCTGTAAAATGATAAGAAAGAATTGCGTCTCCGAGGACAATTTGAACATTATTTTGTGTCAATATACCCTCCTACAAAACAGTCTCCAACTCTTCTTTTTATAGTCTCTTGTACGTTGTACATTTTTAGGCACGTGGCAGGCATGCAAAAAGGCCCAAGGACTAGAGACCCACCTTTTTTGGCATGGACCCCTACTACTATTACCCAAGGTGAAAACGCCATCCATTTGTATGATACCTTGTCGGTTCACTTTTATTGAATGAATTGACCCCGGAATTACATCGATTATCCTAATTAGTGTGTGTTATTGTTTGGAGTTGTGCAATGCGCTAACGACTTACTCAAGAGTTCAGTTTTTACTAGCAAAAGTTAAATGGGTTGTTTGGACTGTAGGATGTAAGTGACTTTGTTTGGTAAAATGCTACATCCTCACTAAATAGTTCTCGCACCGCGTAACTTTGAATAGTAACACGCGCTAATTGGGGTAATCAATGTAGTATCAGAAGGCTCGAATTAGTCTAGATGGACCCACGTGAAATGAATTAAGCATAGCTTATGAGGGTTGTGTTTTTACTATGCCTCTTTGACTTTGAAAGTAGTCGTGGGGCCCAACTCAAAGAGGTGGGCATCTAGCCCTAGCTTGCAAAGGGGCATGGTATAAACTTTATTCCATAGCATAAGTAAGATTTTGTGGTTAATTCATCTTAACTGGGTCCCACTCATCCCACTACACCATTTATGGTATTCAATGGCATTTACTATTCAAACTTCAACGCAGTGTCATGACTTTCTACTTAGAATGTAATATTTTACTAGGTTGAGTTATTGTGTTCTATATCGTTCAAGCAAGTATTTGATCTTTGTCGGTAAAACATAAATTCTCTAGCAAAAACATTATATCCATTACGGATGTTTTGGACTCCAATTTCCTTGGACCTAAAACCTATTGCGAACCCACCCCAACCCATGGTTTCTTATGCTACCTAATTTTGGAGTCAAATCAACCCAAATAAAAGGGTTGCATGGCATCCTTGCCTCCGGTTGGAGTCACCATTGTGCACATACAAAATACTTCAACACATAACTTTCTCCTTGCAAAGCCTATGCCAAACGTAGTGCAACCTTCGTGAACACCAACTTTTTCACTTGGATTGCCATCATGTTGCTCGACTTCGCCAAGTTTGTATAATATCCCATTATGTACGGTCTTGAGGCCACAACTAACATTGCATTCTTACTCGTTCCCACCGTTGTAGGAGATTTGGTGGTCACTTCACACTAATTATTGTATTTGTCTTGCTCAATACTAATTGTAAACACGCGTGTGTACACTAGTAGAAAACTATGCCAAAAAGAACCACAGCTGAAATCAGATGTGGTCCTTTTGACTAGCCTGATATGCAGTCATTAAATG
This sequence comes from Polytrichum formosum, assembly GCA_964035585.1. Lineage (NCBI taxonomy): Eukaryota > Viridiplantae > Streptophyta > Polytrichopsida > Polytrichales > Polytrichaceae > Polytrichum > Polytrichum formosum. The sequence continues at coordinate 20,460,423 of OZ037939.1, read as the reverse complement.
ACTGCAAATTTGTTTTTTTGGTTTAGCGACTGAAATTTTAGGAATTCGGGGGCGTGTAATGTACCGTTGGAAAAGTCCTGAAAATACCTTTCCATATGTATATTACACGTCCCAAAATTTTAAAATTGCAGTTGCAAAACAAAAAAAAATTGTAGTCGTTTAGCAAATGTAGATTAGGTTGGTCAAAAGAACCACAACTGATTTCAACTGTGGTATTTTTGGACATAGTTTTCTACTAGTGGTAGTGTCACCAATGCTAAATGTAAACATAACATTATTTGTCATTCTCTGTAAACAAAAAACAATAAAAAATGGCAGCATTATAGATTTACAATGTTGCAATTATTGTCATTTACTAGGTGATTTTTTATCCAAATTTCAATTTTTCATTACATAAATGTGAGGATGTAGAATATACTAAACTTTTTTTCAATAACTATCATTGGGATGAACTAAAAGTAAGTTGGATGACAATACTTGTACACTTATTCATAAGAATTGTCATTAGAAGAGTTACCACATTGATATAATCTACCATATGACACTAAATACAATATATAGTGTACTAGGTGGTGTCATTTATGCACCGTTTTACATGAATTTTGTATGTTCATAATAAGGCATGTTTGCCTTGGAGTCTGGGCTCTCATATGTGTTGATGTAACACATGTGAGTTTATGGCAAATTGAGATTTGTATGGAACACTAATTATCCCAATTACTGCATGTTGCTATTCAGAGTTACGAAATGCAATAATGCCTTAGTCAGAATTTCAGTTTTTACTAAAGAAAGTTCCATAGGTTGTTCGGACATTATAGAACATAAATGACTTTTCTTTGGTAAATATTACATTCTCAATAATAAAAAGTTATAGCATTGCGTAGTTCTGAATAGCAACACACACTAATTTGGGAATAATTAGTGTAGTGTGTGATAGATGAGATTCGATCTTGGTTCAATGAAAAATCTATGTGTATTTACCACATAAGAAGACCTAAGGTGGTGCGAAAAGGCCCTTCTAACTCACCAACTTTCATTGGATCACCAAAATGTCTACAACATGACGAAACAAACACAACATGACGAAAGGCCGTGGGCTTTCAAGCATGCCTGTCATTCGGCCCAATGCTTATGCGCCACCTAATGCCCCTTTCTCGTACTCTTTTGACCCCAAAAGGTGCCTCATCACTACTGCACTAAATATGATATTTAGTGTCACTTACTATTTGGATTTACACAATGCTATGTCTTTTTACCATTTTTGTAAAAAAATTACCAAGTAAAGGTGTTAATTTTCTATAGTGCCCAAACAACCAATTCAACATTTGTTGGTGTAATGCGAGATATCCAGTAAATAGATATAGCATTGCATAATTTCAAATAGTAAGTGATACTAAATATCATATTTAGCGTAGTTACTAGCATAGTGCATTGTACAAAGTTGGGGAACAAGTGAAAAAATAACCACCGAAGTAACCAATATAGGCAACCAAATTTTGATGATGAGAGTATTTTGACCGTATTATATTGACCAAGTTGTGGCCATAACAATCGCACATTGAATATTGACATAACATTACTCAAGGGGTGGCCACACACATTCGAGCACGCTGGTTTCGAAACGGAGTTTGGTAACCAAGATGAAAGAATGTTGGCCTTGACATGTGCCTAACTTTGAGGAGCTTGGTTTCAAGGTTGGTCCCTCTTTTATTAGGTAGAATTGTCCATTTTTAACTCTGATTGAAGACGGCGTTTTTGCAAGATGGAGTTGACAACAAATAGTGTTAACCAAAAGAAGAGGAGCCAACCTTGAAACCAAACTCCTCGAAGTTAGCCGCATGTCAAACTCAAAATTCTTTTACCTTGGCTTTCCGAACTCCATTTCAAAACTGACGTTTTTGAACATGTGTGGCCTCCCATCTAGAGGCAACTGCCACTCACTTTTCTCATGGGAATAATTCAGTTTTAGTATCAAAATAAACTTGCATCGATACTAAATATAGGGGCAACATCAATCTGAGTGTTGTTCAAGTGTTGTTCAAGGGCAAGGCATGCTCGAGGCATGTTGCTAGATTGAGGTTAGCTCAATTACTCGGCAAGGGAAAGCCCCATCTATGTTAATTAATCAATTTGAGTTCCAAATAGGCAACTTTTTTACATAATTACAACATGAGCTTACTTGGAATGGTTTCTATTTGTTCCCAAGGGATACACTTACAAATGTAAGACACTCATAGCATGTGCTATCAATAATTGCTAGCCCTTTGCTACATTAGTGTCAACTGGCAATCATGGGAGTGACTTGGAGGTAATTAGGCCCATGGCAACCGTGCTAGCTGACAAGATGTTACATGTCTTGACTTGGTGGGTGCTCGGTGGGCCAAGGCTAGTGTAATTTAAATGGTGCCATGTTTTCTAAAAGGATAGGAAAACACAATTGAGAGAAATGTTAAGCCAACCAAAACGGTAGGTGCTTTACACCCTACAATGCACAAGTAATCTATGGAGTTGTTCTTTGTCCTTTGAGCTCAATATTTCATTCAAGCATTCCAAGATTTGTTTGTTACCATTCAAGCACATTCATTTGCAGAATTTTTTGTGTATTATTATACAAAAATTTAATGCATGTTTTGAAAAATTTAAACTAGCACATAGTTTGGAAAAAATAAAAGAGTAACCATCTAACTACCTAATTAATCACATGTTTCATATTCTAGGAGAAGTAGGGTTGGTCGGAAAAGTAACCATTTAAGATCCACGGACCTCACCAAGAAGTATTATAGTCTTCGACTCAACGTAGTCTCTAATTGAAGCCCAATCATTTGAATGTTCTAACATATTATATATACTCCAAATTATCCAGGGAATAATCATCAAACTGGGTACTACCTCGGAAAAGTACGTAATGATATCAGAGAACTCAAGATTCTATAATATATTACATGGATTGACCTCTTCTGCACCACCTAAAATCTACAACACTTGTAGATTTCAGACTGTATCACACTCCGTTTTGTGTCTGTGTGTTGTGGAATAGTTCGAAAGATTTCGTTAGCGTGTCACTCTTCGTGTATGTGACTCAGTGTTGTGCAGTGAGCAGAATCTACACATAGCAGAGATTCCAGAATGTGTCAGTTTGAGTGTACGTGTCTGTGTGTAGTCGAAAAGAGTCTACGAGTGTCGGAGATTCAGAGTGTGTCAGTCTGCGCGTAGGTCTGTGTCTGTGTCTGTGTGTTGTGTCTTATGTGATTCCAGAGCGGAGATTTGCAAACCCTAGGCTGGCGATGGCGGGAGGAGCGATGGGGATGGACAGCTGACGATACGGCACGATACGATTCAACGAACGGCGGAGTGGCAGGGAGATTGCGAGTCGAGCATTTGGGGAGGTTGTGGTGCTCGAAGCCTTACCAACCATGGGGGCGGGAGTAGGGTTGGTATACGATGAGCGTATGTGCGCACACAAAAATGTCTCCGATGCCAGCCACCCCGAGCGGCCAGCGAGAATTGCATCGATCTACGATCGCCTGAAGGCTGCTGGCATTTTGGAGAGGTGCCCTGCCTATGTCTCCTCTACCTACGTCACATCTCATGTAGCCATGGACTTGAGGTTTTGATGTTGATGAAATGACATCAGTTACTGGTCTTTCCTCTGGATATTGGATTGTTGTTGATGGAGAGAGAGAGAGAGGACTCCGGTGTTGCTACTGGCGTGAATTATGGTGTTGCTTCATCTTTGAGTTGGTGTATGTCTTAATGTAATCATGAACTGGCGTCACGATAATTACACGGGTTCCTAAGACTAGTGCCTCCTTTTTCAAAGATGAACACTTGAGTGAACGCGGACAAGCCAGCCTGCACTTATCTCCCCAAAGGGCGACCCCCTAGTTCCCAGAACCATGGTTGGGTTGAAAATATATGGGTCACCCGGATACGGCCGAAGTGGATCATAGGCGGTAGGGTACACTGAAATCAAGTTCTAGGAAGGTGGCCCATCCGAACACTACTCCAGCCTTAGGCAGCTTAACCTCGGAGTTGTCATAGGCTGTTTAGGCTGTTGGTTAAGGCCTTGGGTTTAAGCCACCCTGTTGCTGATGGAGTATTGGACAATGCAGCTCCGCTCTCGCAAATGTCGAGGTGTACAAAAATAGTGAGAGGGTGCTAGAGGCAGTTTTGAATTCGAAAGAAATCAATGTCTGATTGTAATTGTAGCTCTCATTATTGTGGTTTATGTAGTTGGACTGAGGTCATTTGGTTTATGTTTCTTTTTTGTTTTTTTGTTTTATTACTTCTGCTCTGCAGCCTATACTTTAGCTCAGGAGCTGAAATGAGCAGTATTAGTAAGGTAAGCAGGTCTTAAATGGACATTTTAAGCTCTGCAACTACTTATCGAAGGATATGAATCATGCAGTTAGTACAAAATGACTAGTAAATCCAAATTGCGCCCATAGCCATTTTCCTCATAATTTTTGGAGGTCATACGAATATCATATTCATTGTTAAAGTGAAGATTCTCTTGCTGATTAAGTGATCATATTGGTCCCCCTAATTATACACCACTCAATTATTGGTGTTCACATATTTTCTGTGTTAAATTAATACCGGTCTACCTTATGTGGTTTGCGAATGCCAATGCTGTTTGGTGTTCACAGGGGTTGTCGACGAGCCCATGTGATTTAAGTTGTGACATCTGATGTGTGGATTTTTTCTCATGTTGATCCAATGAGTCTAGCACCCCTACCCTCTTTGTCACTTTCAAATGATTATAGAGCCAGCTCTATCTATTGAAATAGTGGGTCAGTTTGCGAACTTTCTGGAGAATTGTTATTGGTTTAGGTGAAGTAGTTGTCCGAAACACAGAATTTAGTGGAGAAATGATTGCATTTTTTTATTGACTTTTTTATCAGCTGAGAGATTTATAACAGTGGTCCGTATCCGGGTGTTAATAATCAGATGTGTTCGGGTTGATGCGCGGAAGGCAACACCAGGAGAGCTGCAAACAGTTCATACCGAAGGTCATGTTGCACTAATGCAGGACATAAGTAGCAAGGCTTATGGGAAGCTGGGGCGGAGAACACTGCAAAGTCGTTATGATTCCATATACTTCAATACTGGATCGTCTGAATCGGCTCTGTTAGCTGCTGGGTCAGTCATCGAGGTTAGATACTATCACAAGTAAAACATTGATTGACGAAACACATTAATTTCTTTTGCTAATGGAATAGACTGTGTAAGGTTTCACCACACTTAATCTTATCCACTGTAGTACCATGTGGTTACTGTCTTCAGTGATATGCAGCACTCATCTTGAATTTAACTGTACAGATATAAATAAGTCTTGTTTGTGGTCCAGGTTGCAACTCAAGTAGCTGAAGGGAAGCTGTCTTCTGGAGCTTGTGTAGTGAGACCACCAGGGCACCATGCTGAAGCGGATGCACCAATGGGCTTTTGCCTATTTAATAATGTTGCTGTTGCTGCCCACATTCTGGCTCACAAAAAGGTACCTTACGTCCATGGAAGAGAGAAGAAATAGCCGGAAACAAGGAATAAGTCTGCTATGTCCTTTGTAGCTGAAGCCTGTATAAGGATGGCTCCTGGCACCTGTCATATGGTTGCAAAGTGGTCAAAGACAATATAGAGAGTCATCCATGCATCATCCAAAACCTCCACACTAAGTGTTCATTCAACTGTAACTGGCAAATACTTACATATCTTATCCAGATTTACTTTTGTATTTCCATCAACCAAGACTTAGTTGCAAAGTGATATGTCATTAGTAAAATTAGGATCGACTTTTTGCCGTTTTGCTTTTGAACAAGTTGGTGGCTGGTTGAGAGCTATAGGTAGTTGTTGCTGTTGTTAGATATCAGGCAGTTAAGTTCTCTTTTGCACATATTGTTAGCTGATGGTATATTCTGAAATATTCTACCATTGCTGTATTGTTCAGAAAGAACTTGGAGTGCAAAAGCTCCTGATTGTGGACTGGGATGTGCATCATGGAAATGGCACACAGCATATGTTTTGGGACGATCCCCAGGTCTTGTATTTTTCTGTTCATAGGTATGCAATGACGAAGACTTTTATTATTTATCCCTTTTGCATGTAGGTAAAAATGTGTATTATGCATCCAAACACTGGAGTGTTTGAACTTTTTTCTAACTGTAGCTTTGTCCTTCACCTTCTTCAGATGAAGTAATTCTTGTCCTGGCCAACTCCAATAATGATTGTCTTCTGCTTGAAGAGTAAATCACTAAGTTCATGGTATCCTTGTCAATAACGTTCTGCACTGCCTTCCGATTACCAATTTGTGTTTTCTCTATGTCATCATATTCTGCAATCTGTTCTTGTAGCAACTTCCCTCTTCCTTTTTGTTGAATGCACAACTCTGGGGTCTCTTAGGTTGTATCTTGATGATATCTGCCTCACTGTGTATCGTTTGAGCTAAAGTGAGTATTTCTGTTTGTAAACAGATATGACAATGGACGGTTTTATCCACCTGGAAATGGGGGCAACTTTGATAAAGTAGGAACTGACAAAGGAGAAGGTTACAACATCAATGTGCCATGGCCACATGGGGGATTTGGAGATGCGGACTATTTGGCAGTTTGGGAGAACATACTTATGCCGGTGGCTCATGAATTTAATCCTGACATGGTCCTCATTTCTGCAGGGTTTGATTCAGGTAAGATTTACATACCAAGTCCCATTTACTTTCACAAAAAGGACACATTACTACGATAGCTGTTGGTATTTGTCTATTCTTAAAGAATTTCTTAGAAAAAGATGTGTACTTCCATAAGGTATACTCTTGGCAAGATATTTGTCACTAAGTGCTCCAGCTGACTGTTGCATTCTATTGAAATTGTTAGGTTCTCTCATTTTAAAAAGAGAATATTTGCAATTTGATCTCAAAAATCATTTGTCAGAAGCAGGGATTGTTAACATATGTGGTGATATTTACCAGCGTCAGGTGATCCCTTGGGTGCATGTGAGGTGACTCCAGAAGGATTTTACAATATGACACAGCAGGTATTTGAAGATTGTATGTCAGTTTTGTAACTGAATACCTTAAGCGAAGAATCAAAGTGCATAAAATTGGCTAAGCACCTAGTAATCTGAAAAATCTGAAAATCCCTGCTTTTTCTGCTTCTCTTGGGTGCTCTCCAAACAGTTGCAAGATATATGTGAGGTGGGTACGATGTCAGAATTGTGAGGTTTCAGTAGTGATTTTTGGCTGGAAGTCAGATACATGCAACAAAGTACAATGAGGAAAGATATGTGTCCGGATGCTAAAAGTAGCCATATTGCAAGGAACCTTCACTTCACAGTTTCTCCACAGATAGCATATCATGGTTCATAGTTAGAAAAGAAAAGGCAAATCTGGACACTAAATCATCCTATAGGACCAGATTTGGCATTGACTTTTGGTCCCAAATATCTTGGCTCCTTGGATTGTTCTGCAGTTGATGGTGTTAGCAAAAGGTCGTGTTGTCTTGGCCTTGGAAGGGGGATATAACCTTAATTCCATCTCCAATTCTTACTTAGCCTGCATGCAAGCTCTATTAGGTGATCCATCACCAGAAACTCCATGTGGGCGTGCCCTTCTGCCAGAAAGTTTGCCCCTGATTGAGAAGGTACTTTAATACAAACTCTTACTACAGGTACTGTAATCTGAATAATAAAGAGAATTTTGAATAAAATATCTCAAGCAATCGCAGATTGACTGTATCTGAAGGTTGTTAAGTTGCAGGTTTATATAGGTAGAAGTGCAGCTCAGCTCTTAGATACTTCATGGTCAGCTGAGATGAAATATTTGTATGATGTTTTGTATAGCTCTTTTGTAGGATATTAAAACACTTCATCAACAAATTGGTAGGGTGTGTATCTTAGATAAACATTTACTCCTTTCTAGAAGTTGGAATTAACCCCATACATTTATGCAGGTACGGAATGAACTTAAGAAGTACTGGCCTGTTCTTGGAATAGAAATGAAAGTCAAGCGACCTGTGCCTCCTACACCTGCTCCAAGCTTGTCTGCAGAGGTGAATCATCTTTTGGAGGATTATTGCTTTGCTGTCAGTGTGTACTAAATTTTCTCTTTGTTAAGGTGGAATACAAGCTGCCTATCAGTGAAGTCAATAACATAGACTCCCATGCCTCTTAGATGGTTGCCATGAATTTCTTGAAGAAACTCTGTTACATGCTTTGTAATCTAATCAGTTGTGGATATTTTGATATGATTTTCCAATCCATCGAAGGTGATAACCACTAGGAGGTATGATAGCTTGTAACTGCTGGGCACAATCAAATTACAATGTATAGATCCAAAATGACATTTGGAGGTGCCCCTGGTTTGTCACTATATCAGAATATTAGAGTCTTGTATTTGTTACTGCCTATTCTGCTATGTAAATGTTCAAGATCCAAGTATTTACATTTCTTGTTCTGTGCAGGAGATTGCAAAACTGGTTATGGAGAAAGATTTATTGTCACCATCAAGTGAGAGGAAAGGAGATGTTGAAGAGCTTGAGCCAGAAGCTCTGAAAGATCTTGTTGGCCGTTTGTCTAAGTTATCCACTGGGGAAAGGGTTGGCTCCCTTTATGATACTGAACATGCGTCAACTAGCACTGTAGCAGCAGCACAGCAAGCTCCAGAAAGGCTGTCAAATGCAGCGGATTTGGGAGCTTCAGAACTGGAACTTGAGATGAAAGAGATTGGAGAGGATGACATAAATGTCATTCTTGAGTTGTCCGGAGTTCACTCAGCCACACAGAGTGGTTTAAGAGAACCTAAAGGAGGAGATAGGGCACACCTTAGAATTCGTGGAGGTACTTTTGTATGCTCCTTGACACCCTCAAAGACATTTTTAGTAAGACAATTATCTCCAGAATCTTTTATTATGTTACCCCTTCTACTCAATGCCAAATTTTAATGAAGTACAGTACCAGGCAGCTCATCACTTATCTCCAGGCATGACAATCTTGAGATTGGTCTACTGAAGATTTATTTCCACAGTTGGATTCTTCAGTCACATGTTGGGGGAGTCTTGAGATAGTATATATCAACTTGGCTCCTTAATGTCAAGAAGATCTTATTGAGTTTTTAAATCTGTGTATTTTCTTGATTTCTGCAGGTCAAGGGAAGAGCATCAAACAGGTTGATACTCCAGTTGAAGTGGACGATGACATAAATGCCAAGAGTTGGGGCCTAGCAGTCAAAGGAGGAGTGACAGACACAGTGGATGACTTGTCTAGTGCAGAAGAAGCTCTTCCAGATAATAGTGGAGAAGAAAGCGGGTATATATGGTACTTATGTTATGCATCAAACATGTGGAAGCCAAGATTCATGTGCTACATCTCAGGGGGTCAGGTTTGTGCACTCATCTCAGTTTGAACACATATGAAGTATCCAAAGGCTAATGGAATGAGTGAGTGGTGACATTCCCTTCTAATAACAAGGTCTTGCAGTTTAAACATCATATATACTTCAATGAACCTGGATATAAGGCTCATGTGTTCTATACTGCGATGTTTTCAGGTAGAAGGCATGTCACGTGCTTGCCAGGGGTGCAGGGATACGACACCTCCTCTGGCTTCAGAGTGGTTGACCATATCCAATGCATTGTTCTTTGGGCATGAGAGCACACAGATGTGGGGATTGGGAGGTGTTGCGTTTCTTGATCCTATTCCAGAAGATGGTATTTCCACAATTGCTCGACTTTACAAAATCACGTAAGGCCTGTTTTCCACCTGTGTCTTGATTTATTGCAGAGGAATTCCACCATCTCAGTCTAAAATTCTGTTCTATGGGAACCTCATTGAATTGCTACAATACACATGGTCTTGTGTTCTTATCTGTCCACTCAATGAACCTTTACATTCTCATGATTTGCAGGAAGCAACAATTCAATGATGTCTTTAGTCAAGAGAATCGAGAAAAACTTGGGAAAGAATGGGTAAATGACAGCCACATTCATAAACTGCGTGTGGGCAGCTCCACAACATCCCACCTTCTTGACATCTTGGAGGTATACTGGGACTGCATTGTTCGATTGTTGACTTAGGATAGTATGTCACACAAAATACACATGGTAGGCAAAACTGGAGTAACTGTTTAATTTTGAGTTCATAGTTCCACTAAAGTTCGTGAAGAGAAGATATGGGACATGTCAAGATGTTGTGATTTTGGCAATTACTTTATTGTATTACTATGGCATGATATTTTCAAGAAGCCAAATGAACACATGTTTAGATTTGTATCATAGGGACGAATATATTCATTCTCGTTCTGATGGTGTTACTTGATTCACTTCATATTTCTTTCAGGATGATTGGTATGGAACATTGATGTATCTGGGGGATAAAGACGGTCTTCCAATCTTGACTTTCACGTATGTGATACATTTCCTGCTTTTTCCAGCTTCCTAGTTTTCTGCTTATTTCAGTGAGGCGAAGGTTTGAGGGATCAGAATAAGCAGAATAAGAAAAATGTTTTACTACACTTCTTTTGCTACGCATATTTCACTATCTGGAAAATATGTGTAGCAAAAACTTGCTTAATTCAGTGGCATATATCTGTAGTGTTTCAGCGAGGTGAAGGTTTCACAATGGTTTGACATATTTTTAAGTGATCTTGAAGGTGGTAGAGAGCAGAAGTTAGGCTCGTGGACATTTGTCACAAGCTGTTCAATATGTGACTTGGTGCTGCTAAGAAGGCTATATAATATATGCTGATAAACTGAAATCAAATCTTTGTCTTTGGTTTGGGAGCACTGTGAGCTTTACACCTCTAGAAATGAGCTTTGAGATAGATCCTTAGGCCCCGTAGGTGACGTCCTTTGACGAAGAAATGAAGGCATAAGATTTCTGGCACTATTGTGTGAAACTACAAGATAATTGTGTCGCAGCAGGATTTAGATTTGGATGCTAAGCAACTTACAGTTTTGGATTTTTGGCCTTGGTGCAGGTGCTCCGAATCCCATATGGAGAAATTCAGGTCTGGGGAGTTTGGAACTTTTGGTCCCTCAGATTCATATCGGGCAGTGATTGCCCGTGGGCTGGTAGAGGACTCAGGTATCTCAGAGGAGAAAGCCTTCAACTATCTGCTTTCTGCTACCCTACCCCAAAAACATTCTTGATACACACGCTTCTCATTCCTCAAACTCGTGGAGGTCTTGTGAGAAGCACATTTGTAGCGAATCTGGCTAGTCTTCTGTTCCTATTTTCAAGATGGCCCTGAGACAGGAGTTGTAGTCCACCAGGAGCTGAACGCGAACTGCAGACGTGAAAATCTTCATCTCAACCACATGAATCTGGCAGCAGATAGATATCTCTAGCACATCAAATCCAAAGGTGATTAGACCTTGGACAACCTAAGTTGCAGTTCATTTTGTGCACTTTGTAAATTATGGAGAAGGGCGGTACAAAAGCAAGTTTGCTCCAAAGTGCACCGATTGTCACTTTGGTGGAGAGTACTTATTGACAATGCCATGCGCATTTCCTTGATTTGTCCAGAAATGACAAATTTGTATATGAGCCAGTCTTGGTATAGTTGGGGATTTGAAAGTAGTAAGAGAGGATGTTTAGCTGGCCCTGAATCCTTACATGTAAGCCATTGATGTTAACTTCTTGCAGTGCCAACAGGCTTCATTCAGAGACCTCATGAGGAATATTATACTGGCTTGTATGTATATTACATACATTGCTGACGATGGACCACTCTGTCAAATCCCTTGAAGTTGACTAAAAATTTCTTGGACACTTGAAACGCAAATTTATTTTCACCTTTGGGTTCTCTGTCTTTATGTATAACTATTCCAAATGTGTACTGGAAGGGACATTCTCACAAGCATCAGGTCTTGCAAGTGTTGTATTCCTTGTATGATAATTAAAATTCTTTGCATCTTCTATCTGTAAATGGAACAAACCTCTAAGCTTATGTGTCACGTTTTTCACAATCCCAACTAGGACTTTCATGGAAAAACAGATTGCTTTGTATAACATATTGTGTGTACCTATGACATGTGTACCTATGATTTTTTATGTGGGAAAAATTATTTGTTGGTATATCCATACCATCAGCAGTGAGGGTGCATAGCTTATGGAATGGAAAGTCAGGAGTTACATTCGAGACATTGTGTTTATGTTCAGGTAATTATGTCTGACTGAGTTCCAATTGCACTCCCACATTTGAATATAGACCTTCTGTCATGATAACAACGGTGCAGGCCATATTCAAAGTCCCAACCTCCTTTGTTGATAGCCCTTAATCGACGCATGGTCTCAATATATGGCCATATACAGAGTTAAGAAATTTATATGGGCCACAGAGTTCAGAAATCATACTTTCTATATATATTAATAAAGTTGAAACCTTAATTTAAATATTATCTTATGGCAAGCAGAAAATGAAAACATAATCATTATCGACATTTATGATCAAAATAAAACATATGTAATTTGCATCCAAGGGCACCTTGGTTATATATTTGAACTTTGTTCTTCAATAGCATCAAGGTATTCAACCTTTTCAAAAAGTGTATTGGAAGGATAAGTTGATTTTAGATAGGGTCATATTTGACATTATCAACTTAAAATGAAGCTATTTAGTTCACATACATGTTTTTGTGCATGAAGAGACCCATTATGGACCTCAAGTCTGTCATACAATGATTTTTAACCCTTATTGTTATTCAAGACCACATTCTGGTCTTGAACTCAAGGATACCACCACTAAGCGCATGGTCAAGGGTCTTTTTTGAGAAGAGAATACACTCTAAACTTTGCAATATCACGCTTGTGGCAACCAAAGTGCACATGATGTTAAGGAGTTATGTAGTGTTAACATGGATGTGTGATTAAAGACAATTAGTGTAGCATATGACATTATGGAATAACACAAAGTCAACATTGCATTGATGACAACATGATGTGTGCGAGTGAGTGGTTTGAAATCTTTGGTGGTTTATTTTAATGTCAAAAGCCATGATATATGGGAGGGAAACATGACAATAAGGAATGAGATTTAAACTAAGAACATCTGTTCCCTAGGGTTTTGGGATATAATAGGAGCGACATTAAGGAGGTTGATATTACAAAGTTTGGAGTGTGTGTGTGTGTGGGGGGGGGGGTGAGAGTGTGCAAAATTTACTTTGTAATGATCTTTTGAAGACTGGCTTTGGGTTTACCATATTATTTATGGTTCTCCATTGAGATCATAACCAACCTCCGAATTGGTGAATTTTTTTCCTAGTGGAATTGCTATATTGATGATAGCTTTTGACCTCCAATCCTCCAATGGTGTTTATCCTCAAAGAAGAGCAATTGGGAACATTTTTCTCTATTCACACAAAATATGAAAAATAATAAAAACTTGAGATTTTCCAAATATGAATTTTCAAATTTTAACATTCTTAAATTTTCTTAAGATATGCAAATTTTTGTTGGAAATTTGGTATGTGTATCATTAAATGATCATATATGCATGATAGGATTTTGGAAACATAATGTCATCTCTGATGATTTGAATGACAAGTTTCCAATTCCATTAACAATTGTTCACACTCTACACATAATCATATTCTTTTATGCAATCTAATATATCCCTCAAGTCTTTAAAAAATGAACTTACACAAAAATTATCATGGTAAGTTAATGTCATCTCCATTTTATATAGTTTTCCTTAATCTTTGGCTTTGAAAATGCTTATACAAAGCTCATGACCTTATATAAAAGGCCCAACCGTAAGGGTGTGTTCTTAGACTTCGTAGCAACGATTTTGCTTCATCATTGTTTCATAAAGCAAGCTTGCACAACTCACTTTATAATTGTTTTGACAACACACACAACCTTGGGGATGATAAAGGCTAAGATTATAGTCTACCCTCCATATTACGACACTCGATTTTACGCACACCTTGACTATACAATGCATCTCCTATCAACCAAGTTTTCTAGTGTTAATTTATGTCCATACTATGGTTGCAATGCTCGTAATATGACAATTTTTGGGTTTGATTTGTCATATAATACAAGTAATAAATGTGCATAAGTGGTGGGATCCACATGTATTTTAAGGTTTATATGTGATTAGTACTTTGGAACATGTAGGGCAACCTTGGGGAAACGTTGTGAGCATAGTTCTTCAATACAAATGTTCTGTTATACTTATGTAGATCTTCATTATGTATATAAAATGATCTCTCACGTCGAATGGAGTCAAGAGGATGGAGCTCCATAGTTGCACGCCGAGATACACATGCAAAACTCTTCGGCCTCTCCGCTCTGGCTTCCACCCTTACGACACGACACAACCAGAACCAACAAAACATGCAACAAATCTGACCAAGCAAGGGTACCTCAACCCACACCCACCAAAACACCACATCCTTAACTGCACCGCCTTAGCTCCAACAACAAACGCTTTGTAGCTGCACAACAAGCACAAAATTCAACACAAGATCGCAACACATGACAATCCCATGTGATACACAAACCTTGCTCAAATCAAACCCCTCTTTATTATCATCGTGCTAACTGCATTTAGCTCCCTCGTTGGAGTACAACAATGTGACTACATACTTACAACCTACTTACACAAGCCTAACTACAATGCCACAACCCCTCAACAAATCCAAGCCACCACCATGCGCTGGAGCAAAGCCACCCAAATCTACCCAACCCCGAGGCCACTCCCATGTCTCCACTTCCAACCTGCACATGCATTGACATGCACAAACATTAACACCAAATTCACCCTCACACACCAACAACAAGTGCAACCCAGTGAGACACAACCATGGCTCCAACCTGACCCTATGCAAAATACCAGCACAACCAACTCCATGGTTGGTGCCTGACATCAAGACTACTCCACCATTGCTAGGTGTGCTCTAAACCCCTATCCATCCTCCACACTCATCAAACCACGCCTCCCAAGCTGCTCTTCCAAAAATCGATTGGCCAATGTCCACAGGGCATTAGCCCCTAATTCCCACGGCCCCACACTCAACACACAACACCTACCATGTTGCTCTTCTGACAATCAATTAGCCAACATTGACAGGGCATCATCCCCTGCTTCCCATGGCCCCACACCCTGCACCTTGCACCCTAGATCCACTCCCACACCTTTCCTCCCACTTATTGCAAATGCATTGCTCCCTCAACACTGAGCACAACATCTCCCCGCAACTCCTCCACCATATCCTTGCCGCACCGAATCACCCTTTGCCCCAAACATGTGCACCTACACACCCCTCTCCCCCCCCCCCAAAATAAAAATAAAAATAAAAATAAATAAAAATTGCAACCCTACCCAAGCATACACACTGGTCTACTCTCCCTTGCATTGCCAACACTCCATTTTAACAATATGCCCACCAATCCTACTCCTCGCACCTTGAATTTTTTCCCTCACCTATCAAACACTGCCAACACACATCTCCCGCCATATTCACATAAATGAAAACACACCAACCAAATCATGCCATAACATTAAGTAGCAAGCCCGGATTGACCTTCTCAAAAGAGCATCAAACCGGCGCGTGCCGGTTTGATGCTCTTTCAAGAGCAAATGTACTACCAAGTTTGAGTTTTACTTAGGCTATTTTGGATAGTTACTTTCAATGCTTAGAATTAATTATGTCGGTTTCTAGGACAAAACTAATGCCAAGTGGTGATAAAGGTTCTAATCTAGGCTAAATTATGATCTAAACAAATCTAAATAGCTATAAAGCAACGGGAAAGTTGGTGAGGTCAAAAAGGTGGTTGCACTTTTTGGAAAAGTCTCCCGACACCCGCATTGGAAACCTCTTTGATACCTTTTTGAAGCTTCTATATTTGATTAATTATCCATTCATTCACCCTTGCTTTGCAAGCTTTTCCCTTCTTGTTGAGGTAAATGTGCGGGTACTCAAAGGGTACCCTCCTAGCATTGCTACTTAATGTTATGGCACCCTTTCTACACTAGCAACTACTCCTTGCACTCCACATTCAATTTGTAGATTCTTCCACCCCTGATCCTCACACAACCGCCATTAAAACTCCACTTTCCCACCCCAATCTCTCCCGTTCCAACCCTATGCCTCTAGATTGTAAGCGCCCACTACCAAGTACTACCCGCATGAGTTTACTCCCCATCATCTCATAGCCTCCACTAACATCTTGCCTTGGTCATATTTGTAGCTCCCATCATTCACAAGCAAGGTGCGCTCCACCAAAACGGTCCAACCACATGGCCACCAAGCATGGCAATAGGATAAGTTCGCATCATGAGGCTAGCTCCTTTTCTTCGGGCTTATTCCGACGCCATTTGCAAGAAATCCTTCAAGTAGACACTACCATGGAGCAAACCCCCATTGCCGAACTCTACACCATGGTGGATGCTCTTAGTTCGCGCCTGCACCTGGTGCCTGCAACTAGCGACATCTCCCTGGCAAGTGTTCATGGCTGGCCTCCGCACCCAGTGCCTACAATTAGTGATGTCTCCCCCAAAGGCTCATCCATGCATGTACATTTGGGGACCTTGAAACAATCGGCTTGCCACCATAGCACCCCCATGAAACGGTCTAGGAGCCACTCCACATAATTTGCGGTCATCCCACCCAACTTCCAAACCATTAATTCCACTAACTTGACGCATACATGGGCTTCCACGGCAAAAGCAAGCCAAGGGCCCTTACACCACATACCCCACAAGATCTGCTTTCATAGTCACGCCCCATTCTCTCCTTTTCATAAAGGTCCTTCTTCACATGTTCATTATCATGCACATGAGGCCCAGCCCCCCCCCCCAACATCAACGTGGATCACCCCCAAAGTAGAAGCACTAGAGTCACCGACGTCTTAAATTCATTTCAAAACCCTACTATGGCACGGGATCACTACAATCCAAGCAGAAGCTATGGCGAATAAAGACCCTGTGATCAAGGAATCATGAAGCATTGCCACTCTACTCCAACTGGGAAACACTGTACCGGAAGCAGAATTCATCCTCACATGTAAGCATGCCTTCCCAAATGGTCACCAAAACTCTTTCTTTCCACATGTCCAGACTTTGTGCCTGGCCAAGCTTTCCACTTCACACAAATTCCAACACATCAAGCCATGGACGTGATCACTGGACTGGCACTCAAATTCCAAATCTCCATTCACTTTGAACATGGTTATCATCTTCACAGAGCGGAGGCGGTAGCTCTTCTCCAAGAACGACTAGCTACCATGCATATCAACCTCAACGGTGAAATTATCACCCCCATTAGCGTCATGACACACCCCATCTTCAAAAAAATGGTTGGGATTTGCAAAGATTAGTTTGCAAATCCCAAAAACTAACTCTATCCCCTTGCTCAAAGGCAATAGAGCTATCATTCTTTTGCTAGATAGGGAGATGGTACCAGCCAAAGTGAAGAAAGGTAATAGCCTTCTAGAAACCTCGGACTACCTCAAACTCCACATCAGTGGAGACCTACTCATCAAAATGTTATTCATAGCTCTCACCACCAACACCATTACCCATGGATACTACAAAGGGATAGAGATGGAGTACTACAAATTTGCGAAACCATGCCCTAACACACGTTTTGCATTCATCACGGTTGCATCCTTGGCAATGAGGGAACTCTTTCTAACTAAAGGTGTCCCCCTTGATGGTGTCTTCCTCCACACCAATGTCACAAACCGCACAAACAAAATGGTAGGGGTCTCCACAAAATCCACCCGCCATGCACAAAGCCTCGCCCTCACTATTGTTGTCAAAGGTGTCAACACATGCTACGTCCAAGACCCTATCTCAGCAACTCTCCACACTCTTATGGGGGAGGGTAACATTATTAACATCAACTTCAGTAAAGCTAAAGGTGACATCCCCAACCATCATGATGGCATAGCATTCATTCAGTGTCTTAACCTGGCAACCTACACCATGTGGCACTACCACTGGCACATCCCGCTCCTAGGAAAATTTGTTGACTTCATTCCGCATGCCCTCAACCTTGACGGAGCAAGGCCCAAGCCAAGGCCAAGGCCATGGGATGCACCTCCGTCCGTCAAGCAATGGCTCACACAGTGGAATCTTGGATACACCAAAGAACCCCCCCCCCAAAGATCAATATTGCATCAATGGAAGACATACAAGAGACCGTACGCAAGGAGGGGGAGAAACAAGGTCAACGACTTGACAAAAAACTTGCCATCCTACATGCCAACCTCATTTCCAACACCAAAACCAAGTTGCTTGCCTTGGAACCCGCACGTGAGATGACACCATGACCTGTAACGCTAAGGTACTAGCAATGCTTAGCAAAATGCCACTTGCACTCTAGACATTCACGGCCTAAATGGACGGAAGCATAGATGAAGTCCACCTAATAGCCGATACCACATGTACTCCTCCCACAATGTCCAACTACGCACTAGGTCATGATTAGTCTCACTATGCAAAGTTGGAAATGCCCTATGCTCAGAGCTTACACCTCCATTGTGCACTTGCTCTCTTTGAGCACTGATATAAAGTTGGTCGTTTCTATATGTCATCCGTGAGTTATTTACAGGTTGGGCTAGCATGAATCTTGACCTATCGGATGCCCCAATAAATCTTATCCCCCCCCCCACAATATCTTTAAGGCCTACCTCCAAGCATCTCACATTACGTACAAAGGCAACCATTTTCCAGTCCTATCACAAAATGAGCCATACACATATTTGGGCATCCAACCTTGAAATGACATCTACAAAAACAAGCCACTACATCAAGAATAGAAACCCACTGCAAAGCGTTACTCCTATCTATGATCGGAGAGAACCGGCAGTTAGTTACAGATGAACCGGTTGAGTTTGAGAAATAACCGGTTGAAGTTCAAGACTGCATGAAAATGACCGATCATTTTATAGGAATTTATAGAATATACCCCAATTTTATAAAGGAAAACCGAAGGATGTCAACATGTAACCGGTTGGACTTGCAAACACTAGGATCTCAACCGATTCTGCCCAAAAATCTCTCCAGTCACTGACTCCTATCCCCGGCCAAAATCAAACAAAAAATTAAAATACTCAACACCGTTATCCGCCCTAGAATTGCATATGTGTTCTATGCGTGGCTTCCTTCCCTAAACTAGACATCATAAGACTTGACAAAATCCTCATCCGTCTCACCAAAGCCATATATTGAATCCCCAGTAGCTCACCAAATATCTTTGCACAACTCCCACATGAGGTCTTTGGCATGAATACAATCTCCTCCTCCCATATTATGTTACATGTCTAGGGTCTTAGTTGTCCCAAGCCTTAAAAGACCTAAGCCAGTATGGTTGCATCTATCAAGGACTAGTTAAGTACATAATTGCCATCAATGGTGGTTCATTAACCCTACCCGATTTCACTTATCAAGCATGCACCCGATCCTCAATTCCTCCTCCAATGGTTAATCAACACCCACCTAAACTCCAAAGATTACTCCTTCCCAATTCATTGGACCCCCTTAGAACAAACATGGTTATCCCACTCTCAATATGTGGCACTCCCACCAGATCAACAACAAAACCCCACAAACTCTACATTTTTCACATTGCCACCATAAGCCACATCAAGAGCATAGACCAAACACATATTCTCTCTCCACAAGAATTCAAAACTATATATAAACCCCCAACTAATCAAAGTTGTTCTATCCCAAGCTAAAAGTATCTTTCAACCCCACAACATCAACATCTCCCACCCCCCTGCTACGTTCCCCCCACATGCGCCACCACACAATCCTCCACCCCCACTTGGCACCCACATACAAAAAATAATCAATTCACATATTCACTCTAAAAAAATTCCATAGGGAGCTTGTGTGCTAACCCAACATAGTTAGTGCCAATGGCCCCCTCCCGGCGCTACCTCATGGACTCCAACCACCAGACTACTTCACCCCGACAATAACTCCCTGGAACAAAGCCTATTACTCCTAACCACAATACCACTGCACCCCCAACTACAACTACAACTACTACCACAAAACTTCAAAACAAAAATCCAATGGTTAATAAAACGATGCCTCTTCCTACTCCCAAGGAATAAACCAAAAATAATCGTCCCACATAATCGACACCATCACCTCTATAGCAACATCATGACAATATTAATCAACACCTTTAACATCACCCACTCATAATATTCATCCCCCTCATATGCTCAATGAAACTCACACAATATCACTCACCACATCCAAGAGACAATCTATTTGGCTCAAAAGGCCCTGCACTCTCACAACGACGCTAGGATGTGAGCATGCGAGCGTGAGCCTAAGAGCGGTGAGCAGGGATTGTGTGAGCCTAAGAGTGGTGAGCAGGGATTGTGTGAGCCCACAACCTCAAAAATTTCAAAATGATGTAATTTTTTTTAAAAATGGGTTAACAAATCAAAAAATTGATGTTTTTCAATTTAAAAATATTATATTTATTTAAAATACATGTTACCACATGACCCATGACCGTGGATTTTAGATCAAATAAACCTCGCAAGGTGATGCTATTGCATGTTTTAAAATTTATATCATGTTCAGGGAGGCCATCCCAAAGTGGGCTGACCAAGTCATAGTACAAATAATTTAAAGGCAATTTTGAGGATGAGAGGGAGCGTTGTGAAAACACCATAGGATGTGGAACATCGTATACATAATAAAAATATAATTATATAATAGCAAGGGATACATATTGGACTATAAATATAATATTTGGCTATTGGAATTTAGGTATTTGAATATAATATATCGGTATGATATATCTACTTGATAGCAGTCTAATATCTATCAACTATCTTGCTCACTCACACGTCTTGATGATTCCGGCAACAACAAGAACTTGCTTAACTTCATCCCAACTGAGGGTAGGAGTGTGGATGAACGTGTTTTTCTTGTAATCCAATTTGCATAAATAACAGAAGATGTAATAGAAATGTTTGTAGTTTATGTACATGTCACGCTTTCCAATGGATGTGTTGTTCATGCTTCCATAATGGGAACAAGTACAAGGTGGAAAATTACAAAGGGTGATGTTATAAACTTTCTCGTTAGAAACAGTCTTGAACAAAAGCATGATAATAGCACCAAATCCATGGTAAGGAAGGAGGTTCCCCCCGGTAATAATTCCAATTACATTCCTTGCACTCTCCCACTGATTGCGATGATTTTTGGTGGGTGCCTTACAACTTTGACAAACTTGTTTGCCATTCCAAAGAGAAGGGATTCTTTCAACATGTGTTGGTCGAGGATGAGTCCACAAAACATGCTGAAATACCCTAGACAAGGAGAGAAGTTATCGAGGGGAAATGGGCACACTGGATTGTAGGCAAAACCCAACTTCTTCAAGCTCGATGACTTTAGTACAAGTAAGGTTGGTACTAGTAAAAACATACCAAACTTCAAGGATTTCGGGTCGTATAAGAACATGAGAACGCTTGGGTCCCATGACACAACGCGCAATTTGGTCTTGATAAAACCAAAACTCCACAATTTCAATTGTTGTGTCCTTATATTCACGCTTCTGTCCTTTGTAAGTAGAGGCATCAGTGGGTTTCCCATGCCTAACAACCAACAACTTGCATTGGCTTGTGTGTGTTTTTAAATGGCGTGACATCATTTTTTTGATTTGTGTAAGATTCTTACTATGTGTCATTCCGATGTATCACAATCTGTTTTCACCACAGTTTGGATACCTTCATAATCACTGGATGGTAACTCTTGGGACTCACGTTTAATTCCTTGGAGATTGATGAGGATAATATTATCTGAACGGGCATTTGATGAAGATTTCACTCGTACTGGACATAACAATGGGTATTTAACACTAGACGTACGAGAAATGAGAGTTAGTATTTCGATTGAAGTTGCAAAGAGCTTTGAGGAGATACCATAAACTCTATAGCGTCATGCATGAAAAAGCTAGTAGAAGCCTTCATAATCATTGTATCTTGATTGGAAGATAGATTCTTTGAGAGTACCAGAGTCACCTGATACTTCTTACTCTACGACAATAGAAGGAGGGGAGAATCCAAAATGGACATGAAAGACATGGACATGCACATATACAAAGCCTTTGGCATCCAATGGTAAAACGAATGGGACCTCATAACCTATTGCAACAATAGTAACCATAGGGAAAGGTTTAAAAGAGATAACAAAAAACTACCGACAAGCCACAAGAAAACAAAGACATGAGGAGAAACAAATAATAGTATTGGTGAATGGAAAGATTGTGAATATAAAGAATGAGAAATTAGAAGGGTTGAACCAAACGAAAGGAAATTGTATGATATTAAATATTACACAATATTTGGGTATAAAAGAAAATATTGTATATCATTTGAAAATAAAATTTATGCAGTATGAAGAGATATTAACAAAATATAATGGTTGTAATCAACACAGTACATAATTTTTCATTTGCAAGTAGTGGGCCAAACGAGAGGTGTGACATAGTTCGTGTATTATGGAAGTTATTAATTTAGGGAAGATTTACAATTGGCATTGACAACTATTATAAGTAGTATTATTTCAACACATAGTATTACAAATGACAATATTACAACTGACACTATTACAAATGACAATATTACAAATGACACTATTAGAACGGGTACTATTAGAACTAGCAACTAGCAATATTAGAACTGACACTATCACAACTGGTATTATTATAATTGGTAATATTAAAACTGACACTATTAGAACTTGCACTATTAGAACTTGCACTATTAGAACTTGCACTATTACAATTGGCAATATTAGAATTGACACTATTACAACTGGCACTAACAATTTATGATGCACGGTGATCCAATATGTGCATATATACATGCATATAACTTAAGAATATTAAATAAACTAAGTGTATCTGTTAATGACTATACTTTTACAACTATTAGTCATGCAATGAGGTGGGTTAGTAATAAAGACCATCATGTAATATAAAAATTCACAAATGGAAATAAAACAATATAGAGATATACATATTGTTGGGAGTAGATAATGTAGTGAAGAGGGAAGCTAAATGTGTTTAGATGTAAGAGAACGTTATTTGTCGATTGTTGGCCATGGTCACTCTAGTGGAGTGTAGGAGAAAAAATAAGAAAAGAAGTAGTTTTTTTTTCAAGTACAAAACAATTGTCAAGGGCTAGAATAAATAGACATGTTTCTCGAATGATAGAAATGGACCTATCAAGCACAATAAGAAATTTGACGTACAAAGATATTGTAGCATGTGAAGCCATAAAGAAAGATGTCTTCGAACATGAAACCAGTATATGTGAAGCTCAACCACATATTCTCTCTAGATGCAATGAGGAGGAAGAGGAGGAAGATGATAACAAAGACATCGACGGAGAGAAAACGACACAATATAAAGAGGAGGAACAACCAATTGACCCGGAAATGGAGGCAAGAAGTACGAACGAAATGATAGGAGAATAACCCGGAAATGAAAATAAATTTGAAGATATATGATATACATCGTATTGTACACATCAAAAATACGATTCCAACAGTATATAGCACGAAAAACAATGATAACATTTTGTGTGTTTTAGAGCCAAAACACAATCGCAACATCTTAGAATGTGACCAAAAATCTTCAAAAGTTGAAGATTTTTAGAGGAAATCTAAACATATTAATTTTAGTAGAGTTTGGCGATTTCTGTAAAATTGAAATTATATAAAAAAACTTTGAAAAAACTTGGAGCGAATACAAATAATATAATCTATACACCAAAAAAATTTGAAAAATAAATATGAAAATTTGAAAAATTCACAACGATCAAGGTGAATTTCATTTTTTCTCTCTCTCTTCCAAAAGAGTAGCCGTTAACGGCCACCATTTCATCATGTCACTTTGTCTTACATATGTGGTTTATTACACACATAAACACTCACTCTTATAAAAAAAATGTGTCTTCCATAAGTCTTGCTGTTAACTATATTAATTTTAGCAAAGTTTGGCGATTTATGTAAAATTAAAATTATGTACAAAAACTTCGAAAAAACTTGGGGTGAATAAAAATGATATAATCTATACACCAAAAAAATTTGAAAAATAAATATGAAAATTTGATAAATTCACAATGATGAAGGTGGATTTCATTTTTTCTCTCTCTCTTCCAAAAGGGTAGCCGTTAACGGCCACCCTTTGATCATGTCACTTTGTCTTACATATGTAGTTCATTACACATATAAACACTCACTCTTACAAAAAAATTTGTCTTCCATAAGTCTTGCTGTTAACTATATTAATTTTAGCAGAGTTTTACGATTTATGTAAAATTGAAATTATATACAAAAATTTTGAAAAAACTTGGAGTGAATAAAAATGATATAATCTATACACCTAAAAATTTTGAAAAATAAATATTCAAATTTGAAAAATTCACAACGATGAAGGTGAATTTCATTTTTGCTCTCTCTCTTCCAAAAGGGTAGCCGTTAACGGCCACCTTTTTATCATGCCACTTTGTCTTACGTAGTTCATTACACACATAAACACTCACTCTTTCAAAAACATTTGTCTTTCATAAGTCTTACTGTTAAATATATTAATTTTAGCAGAGTTTGGCGATTTATGTAAAATTAAAATTACGTACAAAAATTTTGAAAAAACTTGGAGTGAATAAAAATGATATAATCTATACACCAAAACATTTTGAAAAATAAATATGAAAATTTGAAAAATTCACAACGATGAAGGTGAATTTCATTTTTTTCTCTCTCTTCCAAAAGAGTAGCCGTTAACGGCCACCCTTTTATCATATCACTTTTTTTTACATATGTGGTTTATTACACACATAAACACTCACACTTATAAAAAAAATTATCTTCAATAAATCTTGCTGTTAACTATATTAATTTTAGCAGAGTTTCGCGATTTATGTAAAATTGAAATTATGTACAAAAATTTTGAAAAAAACTTGGAGTGAATCAAAATGATATAATCTATACACCTAAAAATTTTGAAAAATAAATATGAAAATTTGAAAAATTCACAACGATGAAGGTAAATTTCATTTTTTTTCTCTCTCTTCCAAAAGGGTAGCCGTTAACGGCCACCCTTTTAACATGTCACTTTGTCTTACATATGTAGTTCATTACACACATAAACACTCACTCTTACAAAACCATTTTTCTTTCATAAGTCTTGCTGTTACCTATATTAATTTTAGCAGAGTTTGGCGATTTATGTAAAATTAAAATTACGTACAAAAATTTTGAAAAAACTTGGAGTGAATAAAAATGATATAATCTATACACCAAAACATTTTGAAAAATAAATATAAAAATTTGAAAAATTCACAACGATGAAGGTGAATTTCATTTTTTTTCTCTCTCTTCCAAAAGGGTAGCCGTTAACGGCCACCATTTTATCATGTCACTTTGTTTTACATATGTAGTTCATTACACACATAAACACTCGCTCTTACAAAAAAAATTGTCTTCCATAAGTCTTGTTGTTAACTATATTAATTTTAGCAGAGTTTGGCGATTTATGTAAAATTGAAATTATGTACAAAATTTTTGAAAAGACATGGAGTGAATATAAATGATATAATCTATATACCAAAAAAATTTGAAAAATAAATATGAAAATTTGAAAAATTCACAACGATGAAGGTGAATTTCATTTTTTTCTCTTCCTTCCAAAAGGGTAGCCGTTAACGGCCACCCTTTTTTAAGTCCCATTTTTTAGTTATGGTTTAGGATAGCTGTTGATGGCCTCCCCTTCTAAGGTTTCAGTGTACATTTAACAATATCATTTCTCTGAAATAAAATCACACAAATAAATCATTTTCTTTTTTTCCAAGAGAATGGCCGTTAACGGCCACTATTTTTTTCATTTCAATTTATTCAATATATGTGATATTATTGTACATATAAACACTCACTTTCATAAAAACAATTCCTTCCATATGGGTTGCCATTAACAACCACCCTTTTTTTATTCCACTTTATTTTGCATATGTGGTTTTCTCTACATATAAACACTCACTTTTGTTAAGAAAACTTCTTTCCAAAAGAGTGGCCGTTAACGGCCACCCTTTTTTCATGTTAGTTTTTTTTGCATATGTGGTTATTTTTACATAAAAACACTCACTTTATTAAGAAAATTTCCTTCCCAAAGGGTGGATATTAACGGCCATCATTTTTTCTGTTAGTTTTTTTGCATATTTGGTTATTTCTACATATAAACACTCAATTTGTTAAGAAAAATTTCCATCCAAAAGCATGGCCGTTAACGGCCACCCTTTTTTAATGTCAGTTTTTTTTACATATTTGGTTTTTTTTACATATAAACATTCACTTTCTTAAGAAAATTTCCTTCCAAAAGGGTGGCCGCTAACGGCCACCCTTTTTTCCATGTAAGTTTGTTTTCCATAAATGGTTTCTTCCACACGTAAACACTCATCTTTACAAAAAGAAGTTGTCTTCCAAAGGGTGGCCGTTAACGGCCACCCTTTTTTTTCATGTCAATTTTTTTTATTTGTGGTTTTTTCTATATATCAACAATCACTTTCTTAAGAAAAATTTCCTTCTAAAAGGGTGGCCGTTAACGGCCATCCTTTTTTCATGTAAGTCTGTTTTACACATGTGGTTTCTTCCACACACAAACATTCATTTTTACAAAACAAAAGTTGTCTTCCAAAGGGTGGCCATTAACGGCCACCCTTTTTTTTCATGTCAGTTTTTTTATTTGTGGTTTTTTCTATATATCAACAATCACTTTCTTAAGAAAGTTTTCCTTCTAAAAGGGTGGCCGTTAACGGCCATCCTTTTTTCATGTAAGTCTGTTTTACACATGTGGTTTCTTCCACACATAAACACTCATTTTTACAAAAAAAAAATTATCTTCCAAAGGGTGGCCGTTAACGGCCAGCCTTTCTTCTCATGTCAGTTTTTTTTATTTGTAATTTTTTCTATATATCAAAAATCACTTTCTTCATAAAAATTTCCTTCTAAAAGAGTGGCTGTTAACGGCCACCCTTTTTTCATGTAAGTGTGTTTTACACATGTGGTTTCTTCAACATATAAACACTCATTTTTACAAAACAAAAGTTGTCTTCCAAAGGGTGGCCGTTAACGGCCACCTTTTTTTTTCATGTTAGTTTTTTTTATTTATGATTTTTTCTATACATCAACAATCACTTTCTTAAGAAAATTTCTCTTCTAAAATGGTGGCCTTTAACGGCCACCCATTTTTCATGTAAGTCTGTTTTACACATGTGGTTTCTTCCACACATAAACATTCATTTTTACATAACAAAAGTTGTCTTCCAAAGGGTGGCCGTTAACGGCCACCCTTTTTTTTCATGTTAATTTTTTTAATATGTGGTTTTTTTTATATATCAACAATCACTTTCTTAAGAAAAATTTCCTTTCAAAAGGGTGGCTGTTAACGGCCACCTTTTTTTTCATGTAAGTATGTTTTACATATGTGGTTTCTTCTACACGTAAACACTAATTTCTACAAGAGAAAAATTGTCTTCCAAAGGGTGGCTGTTAATGGCCACCTTTTTTTTCATGTCAGTTTGTTTTGCATATGGGATTTCTTTCACACAGAAATACTCCCTTTCAGAAGAAAACAATTGTCTTCCAAAGGGTGGCCGTTAACGGCTACCATTTTTTCATGTATGTTTGTTTTACATATGTGGTTTCTTCCACACATAAACACTCACTTTCATAAAAGAAATTGACTTCTACAAGGGTGGCCGTTAACGGCTACTTTTTTTCATGGTACTTTGTTTTACATATGTGGTTTCTTCCACACATAAACAATCACTTTCACAAAACATTTGTCTTCCTAAAGGATGGCCAGCAATGGCTACCTTTTTTCATGGCACTTTGTTTTACATATGTGGTTTGCTCCACATATAAACACTTAATTTCTTTAAAACAATTTCCTTTCTTACGGATGGCCGTTAAGGGTCACCCTTTTTTCATTTCACTTTGTTTTGCATATTTGGTATTTTCTACATATAAACACTCATTCTCATGAAAAAAAATCCATCCATACGGATGGTCGTTAACGGCCACCTTTTTTTCATTTCACTTTATTTTGCATATGTGGATTCGTCAACATGTACACACTCACTTATTCAATTTTTTTTCTTCTAAAGGGTGGCCGTTGACGGCCACTTTCTTTTCATTTCAATTTGTTTTACATATGTGATTTCTTCCACATGTACACACTCATTTATTCAATTTTTCTTCTTATTAAGGGTGGCCGGTAACGGCTATCATTTTTTCATTTTATTTTGTTTTACATATGTAGTTTCTTCCAGATGTGCACACTCACTTTCTTAAAAGCAATTCTTTCGATAAGAGTGGCCGTTAACGGTTACTTTTTTTTACATTTTTATTTCGTTTGCATATATAATTTCTTTTACATGTAAACATTGATATTCATTATTTTTGATGTCCTTATTTGCATTTCAGTGTGCTTTGAAGATGTACTATCTTTCACATCTTAACACTCACTTTCATCATTTTTATCTCCTTTTATAAGGGTGGTCGTTAACGGCCATAGTTTTTAGATTTCATTCTGCTTTGTATATGTGATTTCTTACACATGTATACACTTACTTTAAAAAAATTCTTCTTCCATAAGGGTGGCTATTAATGGCCACCCTAATTTGCATTTCATTTTACTTTGCATATGTGATTTCTTTCGTATGTAAACATTCCTATTAATATTTTTTCTCTTTTCATATGGGTGGCACTTTTTGTGCTTCCCATATAGAAGTTGTACCTCTTTCTGAAAATCACTTAGAGTTGCAATTATATGCATTTTTGAAAAAAGAAATTGTCAACACCTCTTTCCATCTTTAATGGTTGAGGTATCAACCAAGGGTAAAATCAGAATTCAATATTTTACTTTGTCGAACGGTTCCATTGCCAGTTGTTAGGCCTTTCTTGAAAAATGATATTATGAACCTGGCTGCACATTTTGTTGCATGTGGTTATATGGAAGACAATGGAATTTTTTATGTGGCCTTGGAGAACAATGAGGGCAATACAATAGATGTTATTGATATTATAATTGAATCATGGAGTGACAACTGGGTGCGGACAATTGCTGCCTTTGAAAAAATATTGCAAAATGATGAGGAGCTCAAAGTTTTCTCTGGCAAAATGTTCATGGTTTGGGACGGCAACCACCATTTGCAAACATGGTTGTCCATTATTAATCAAGACCACATACATTATTCTATTTGACATTATGTTGTTGAAAGTATTATTTTGGACGTCAAGGGAGATATTGCAACTATGTTGGCAGCCTTGCATGAAGTCAATTGGTAATTTCTTCATTTTTTTTTTCATTTGGCTTCTTATTTTTAAGTTTATTTTTTTATTGGATGTTCATTTTCTATAACTTATCATTGTTTGTTTTATTTTGTTATGAGGAGCCAAAAATCTCATGTTTCTATAAATCTTGTTCATAAGCTTTTCTGCATTCAAAGCATTGCTAGGCAACCACTTTCATATTTTAAAAAACTTGTCTCCAAAGAAGACCTTCCTACTGCTAATGCCAAACAAAAATCCAAACATAGAACTTGGTTCACTTTGGCAGTTGAGGCTCTTAATGGATTTCTATACCAGGTTATTTTCTCTGAAATATCAATTTCCCTTGCATATTTTTTTCACTTCTTGTATATTTCCTTCATACTTGTTCATTTGGATTTCTACTATCATATTTTTATTGCATCTCATTTTTACTATGTGCAATTTTTCATATTCTTATATGTTTTTTTCTTGGTGTAGCAAGAGTTGGGGGATGTTGTTGCTGCTCAAAGAAAATTTTATGAGAAGTACCCAGATCATGCGCATTGGACTTTAAGTGCAGTTGATAAATGGGTTTCCAAAGCTATTGACACTAGAAGAAAATGTGCCCATTTCAACCCTAGGCCATCGCGACTCGCACCAAGAAAATGCATAAGCAATTCAATTGGTAGGCAACTGGAAAGTACCCGTGGTGTACCCATGGAAGGTGCCCCCCGATTCCCAACCGAATTGATTTGTTTATGCATTTTCTTGGTGGGAGTCGCGATGGCCTAGTCACAAGGAGGGTTGGAATGGACAAGTTTTCTTCTAGTGTGATAGGGTAAGATTGACTTCCCACTCGAAACTGAAGAAACAACTTTCCATTGTAGATCCTAAACATACTCCTCTGTTCTTAGAGCATGTGAAGTCTCATTATGAAACTTTGGATGTTGGCAACTTTAGCTATAGACACTTCTATGAAGATTAATTAGCTTGAGAGATGAAACGGCTCACCTGCTCTTCGTGAGGCCCTCAAATTTTCAAAACCAAAATTCAATGATATAGAGTTTTCTAAGTGACTTCATAAAGCTACTTGGTGGGCTTGGGTGATTTTAAAAAAAATTCTTTTTACTTCATTCATTTTTTTTTCTTTGCTTCTTATTTCTTTCATTTTTTCAATCATTGAAAAATATTATTAAAAAATATTGATCTTTATTTTGTATATGACAGTTGGCTATTGAAATCGAGAAGCTCTTTGATGCTACTGTGGCTGATTTGAATGTGTCCATCAACTATCTTCCAGGTGGTATGGCCCCTTTGTCCATTATTTTTGATTATGTGGAGGCAATGCACATATCGTTGTGGGATACTGCATTTTTTTTCGTGAATTTGTTGTATACAAGGGAGTTCACAAAAATCATAACATTGACAAGCAACTCAACTTCAAACCAACCATGCGAAGGGTGTTTTATAGGTACTTCAAATATGTCCTATTTCCTGCTAAAGCCATTTCCAAATCTCCCACTTTTTTGCTAACTATTTTGACATAGAAAGTGAAGAGTGCATGTTCACAGAAGGAATCATGAAATCTTGGGATCCTATGCATTTTGAAAAATGTGGGTGGTATTTGGACTGTCCTCTTAAAACACCTCCCACTTTTGATATTGCCCTTCGAGATTGCATTCAACCCGCCCTCAAGGGTGCAAAGGTATTTCAAAGGCATTCAATCTCATCGCTCAATCATTCTAAGGCATTATTCATATTTTAGTGCTTGCAATGCTTGCAGACTTTGCCTCTAACCCAATTTATATCCAGCCTTTATGTTTACAACCCAATTTATGTCTACAACCCACTTTTGTTGTTCTTTGTGTTTTGGACTTCGTAAATGTCACCCTTATGATGGTATTATGATGTATTCAAATTTTACATTGATGTGTATTGTAGTGAAACATCCTAACATGCTACACCTATTTTCAACATGAGTTTGCTTACACATTATATCCAATTACATTATTATTATCTCAACATTTGAACGTATATTAGTTCATTTTTTGATACAAAATTGGCATAGAAACATTTTTTGTTGTTCATTTGGACTATAGACCCTTACATGTAATTCCACGGTCATAGGCCCCCAATGGATTTACAAACCATAACCAGGAAAAAATATTGAAGGCTCGCAGGCTCACAGGCTCACAGGCTCGCGCTCGCAGGCTCACATACTAGCATCCCCGTGCACTCTCACACAAATGGGGAGGTTCACGATATGCACACCCACCAAACCACAATAGAAGCAATACATTGCGCACGCATGGCCGCACAAGAAAACCCATCTAACCTCTTGATAATCATCACACAACATAAAGACTGGGAGAGCCCCCACATACAATTCGACTCCTTTCTAGATATCCACACCATTCTTACCCTCCCCCTACTCATTATGGATTATAGACCATAAATGGGATTTCCACAATACTATAAGTACGACAAGCCCGCTACCACCTCTATCATCTGCATTCACCACAAATATAGCCCTCCATTCCCTTAAACCTTCTTTCCCGCATTACAACTGGTAATTGATCCTTAAATACTAACCCTCTCCACCCTTCATATCACACTATTAACCCCAGGGTAAACATAAACACCAAATGGTCCCACACACCACCCTAACCCAACATCACCCTACCCTTTAAACCCCCCTACCACCTCCCACCAACCTCATCACCATCCGCCCTCTGCAAGTTAACCCTAGCAATACCTTCTACATTGAGGATCCTTCACCAAGGATCCTATGGAGGGATGGCACGGGCAACTAAGCCAACTTTGGGGTATAAAATGCATATAACGACACCCAGATTTTGAAAAAAATCCAGATTACCCAAACATCTTTGCTTAGAACTCTTTGCCATTGTGCTAGCCCTCCGACACGCCCTCCCCCTACACCAAGACATTTACCTCTTTACAAACAACCTCAACAACATATATGATATACGCAATCACATATGCAACGCCACATCCCGCAAAACCACCCAAACCAACAACTCATTCAAACAATTATACAACACATCACCAACACCATACACAAAATACATATCTAAAAAATCAAAGCTCACAACAACATCCGAGGTAATGAAATCGTGGACAACCTTGCCAAGCAGGGATACACCATCCCCATAGTCTCCCCTGAACCCATTATCCATATAGCCCACACCACCCCTTACTAATGGCATTCCACACCCACGTCCATACAACATGATGGCTTCATCAAGAACCTCAAAAGATCCATATGAAAACATCATACCTAGGTGCAAACCACACACTCCCGAGAAAATTCCCCCTACACGGATAAATGGTTGGGCAATGGCAATATCAACCAAGCCCAATCCACTGCATTTTGGACATTGTCATGGATAACAAACGCACAAATTAGATAGGTCCTTAAGTTTCGGTATGCACAATACATGGGAAACCTTCAAAAACACATTTTGGCCACACACCTATTCCAACATCCACTGCACTCTCTGCCCCCTTGGAGAAGTCAACACATGGCCCCATGTCCTATCTAAATGTAGAAACAACTACATCTATGGTCTACGAATCTCCAAACACAACAAAGCCATCCATGATATTGACAGCATCCTTCTCTTTATTAACATCACCATATATTACACACTCATTAATGCACAAACACAAAACAACCAACCATGTGATAATACTCTCCCCTCTTGGCTCCTCCCATGTGGATGTTACTCCACAATGCACATGTTTTGCCAGACTGAGACCTGACATAATGTGTGTCCTTGGAACCACTAGAGAAGCCAACCCCCCCTCCCACCTTTTTCCTCCCAGCACCCGCCCTATAAATACAACTCATTGAATTTACCTTCTATCATGACAAACTTCCAAGGGATTCCATAGCACACAAACTACAAAAATACAACCTAGTATTAGCCAAATTGCACACACTAGGCTGACAAGTCAAACCGTTAACTATACTCACAACCATAGTTACAGGGGCCATCCACACACCCACAATACAATCCCTTACTAACCTCAAATTGCCCAAGACATCTATCTCTACCTTAATGGACAAATTACACCGAACCTCCATCCAATAATTAACATACATCATCCTTAATAAACGCAAGATAGAACATAACCAACCTCTATATCTCCACCATCTTGATACTACAAACCTCCATTGCCTACGACTCTCATGGTCAACACAACATCAGCACCAACCACGACTCATGATTAAGTGGGCATCCTCATATTTCCAAAATCATTGTATTGCACATGCTTCATAATTTGAAGCTAATGGTGTGTGAGGCCAAACCACCCACCCTTAAGCGTCCTAGTCCGGGTGAGGGAATGGGTATCACATTCGTGTTTCCATACTCCAGTTACCAAATTCGTGAGACTCCGTTACAATTCCCATCAATCATTGCACACCAATCCATTCCATGATAATATTACAAGCGTTAACAAACGCTCTTCTCTATTATCCCCATCATAATACCCCCTATTGCTATCACCATCTCATCCACACCCCCAATGCAACCGCTAATCCTACTATCCAGTCATTCATATTTTCCTAGCTTAATCACGAACTAATGATTTAAACTAATATTAAGTGACCACCTGATTCACTATCTATTACCACGTCAAGTTTGGCACCACGGGCTTTACCCCCTTTATATCCCTTGGTTCCCTCAAGCCCCTTAACTAAAATTCTCCACAACCTGGCCTTAATTCTTCAGCAGCTTCGAAGAAACCAACACCATTAGCTGCCGAACCAGCACCATTAGCTAGCTGCAGAAACCAGCATTAACCAGCTGCCAAACCAGCACCATTAGCTAGCTGTAGAAACCCAGCATTAACCAACTGCCGAACCAGCACCATTAGCTAGCTACAGAAACCATTCACTAGTAGAAAAAAACAGTGACCAATTTAACAAAACTCAACACAAAAGTGTTGATTTTTTTTGTTGATTAGGACGTGTTAATTTGGGTATTTTTTAACACAAAATTGTTATTTTTTTAACAAAAAAGTGTCAAAGTTTAACAAAACAGTGTTTCATTTTTTAACAAAAATGTGTTGATTTCGACCTCTAGGGCGGTGCCACGTGTCCAACAATCCAACTGTCACACGGGGGGACACCCGTGTGCCACGTCACAACAACCACATGGAAAGCGAGGCCTCCCGGGTTCGAACCGGAGACCTCATGGTTAGAGGCCTTAGCTCTTGCCAAGGCACCAACCACTCACTATTAATATATATGGGATTGAGAATCTACTTAACTAGCTTTTCGGGTTTCTTCCAATTATTTTTAAAAATCAGTAGACTTCAGAGGCGATTCAGACCTAGTAAAAAAAAATTGGAAAAACTTCGAACTAGAAAAAGTTGACAAATTAATTTTTACTAGGTCTGAATCGCCTCTGAAGTCTGCTGACTTTAATAAACACCGAATTGTGTACTTATTCTTAAATCTACATTGTATATTGAAGATTTTTAAAGGTTTATAAATATTCTTAATAATTCAAAACTTTTTCAAAAGATTCAAAAAGATTCCCGATGTGGTAATTGCACTATCCAAATCAACAAAAAAGAATGACAATTTTTTGTTAATTTGGGTACAATTAACAAAAATTTGTGAAAATGGACGTTACAGTATCCACATTAACAAAAAATTGTTAATATTTTGTTAATATGGACACTGTTTTTCTAATAGTGATTAGCTACCGAACTAGCATCATTAGCTAGCTGCAGAAACCCTTAGCTGCCGAACCAGCACCATTAGCTAACTGCAGAAACCCTTAGCTACCGAACCAGCACCATTAGCTAGCTGCAGAAACCCTTAGCTACCGAACCAGCACCATTAGCTAGCTGCAGAAACCCTTAGCTGCCGAACCAGCACCATTAGCTAGCTGCAGAAACCATTAGCTGCCGAACCAGCACCATTAGCTAGCTGCAGAAACCATTAGTTGCCGAACCAGCACCATTAGCTAGCTGCAGAAACCCTTAGCTGCTGAACCAGCACC
Source organism: Polytrichum formosum (assembly GCA_964035585.1). Classification (NCBI taxonomy): domain Eukaryota; kingdom Viridiplantae; phylum Streptophyta; class Polytrichopsida; order Polytrichales; family Polytrichaceae; genus Polytrichum; species Polytrichum formosum. The sequence goes on along the minus strand of OZ037939.1, from coordinate 20,425,101 downwards.
ATTAGCTAGCTGCAGAAACCATTAGCTGCCGAACCAGCACCATTAGCTAGCTGCAGAAACCATTAGTTGCCGAACCAGCACCATTAGCTAGCTGCAGAAACCCTTAGCTGCTGAACCAGCACCATTAGCTAGCTGCAGAAACCAGCATTAACCAGCTGCCGAACCAGCACCATTAGCTAATTCACACTTTACTAGTTAATCCCCCTAGGCCCTAACTAATTCCGCTAATTAACTTCACTAATTTCCTAAAACATCCTTACCTAATTCACACATTTTTTCCTAGTTCTAAGAGCTCAAGAAGTTCTCGAGGAGAGAGAGAGCAAGCGGAGAGGGAGAGGAGAGAATGAAGAGAGAAAGAGAGGAGGAGGGGAGGGCACCCAAGACCACAAGTCCCTCAACCTTCTCCTACTTAGTAGGACCTTATCCTATCCACTAACTCCTTACCCCCTAAACCAACAAGAACACGTTCTAATTCAAACATTTAAATCCAAGGACCTTCCTCTTGCTTCATCAAACACTACTCACTTGATCACCACACTCCCTAATATCACTAGGCTTCTAATGAGCCACACAAAATGGCTTAAGGCCTAAACATAAATCCACACCAAGCCTCACTCTTTTTATACTTTTAATTGTTTCAATAACACTCCAAATGCAATTCTAAGTAGATCCTAAACATAAAACAAATATGAGCAACCATTTTGGGCTCATATGGTGAGAGACCAAGAGTTTCTTAGCCAAAGAAAGCCATCTCTTCACACTTTCTTTGCTCTTGAACAAAACTACCCCAATATTACCCCAATCTCCCCACAAATTTGGAGTCATAAACACCACTAATTGCTCTGTCAACATCACAACAACATGTGCACCACCAACATGCAACAAAGGCAACATAGGCCCCCTCAAGCACCGATGATGTATGTAAACCATATCACCATCTTCAGTCCAACTCAAAACGGCCCAACGTGCCCTTCATAAGCCCCCAAATACATTATCGATATCAGATCCATGAACTGCATGACCCTCCTCCACCATGATCACTAAACTTCAAGTTGGTCCACCATGAGGCCCCTCCCAATTGGGCGCCCACCTTGCCACGTGGGGGCACACACGACGCGCAAAGCCACCATCCGGTTCTCCCTCCCAAGGCCATCAAAAGCCTGACTACATTAAAACCACAATTAAAGAGACTGCAGCCGGAGACTCTTCTTAGCCCCCCCCCCCCCCTATCACTACGGAAGAGGTCCCCACGCCATCCTCACCCGCATCACTCCCTCTTGTTATTGTTGGACTTACCACCTCCATGCCAACCCCGCCATCTACCATAGCCATTCCTCAAAAGCACAAAGCCGAATGCGAACACAAGACTGCAACTTCTACACAACCATCTTAATATGTATGACAAGATGCTACTTCTCAGCAACCCTACCCCCAAACATTAACCCATTTCAAACCCCGCACACCATGACTTCACCCACAAGCTAACAAAATATCTTGTCAACACCGCACATCATCCCAATCACAATAGTAACAAAATTCCAATATAACATGTTAGGAAGGGGTGCCACCTTGTTCAAGCCTAGAATTTGGGAATAACATTTTCATGCATCAACTAGCATCATGGGTGCACAAGGACTCGACCTCAGCCCTTCACATAGAACAAAGTTAAAACTACATCTGAAGCACAAAACCTCAGCATGTCCACTCCACAACTCCCACACAACCTTATATTACAACCCCAACACACCTAACCCTCCCCACCGCGTTGCCCTACACCCCCATGAACCTCAAAACCATTAATAAATTGAACCCCCCTAAACTATCATCCCACCAAAACAAACCCTTTTGAGACAATTCTTTATCAATTACAGAGCCTCCTATCTACATGTAAGCAATACTTCTACGTGCTAACTTGAATGGGGTAAACCCATTCAACAAACTCTAAAAAGAACGGGCCCTTAATCACGTTGCCAATTAAACTACTAAAGTCTTTTTTCTTTTTCTTTTAATACAAAATGACACGTTACATAGAAACCTTGATAGTGCGACATTTGAGGTCAAAATGTCATATTACCGAGAATGCAACATAGGGATAATACAACATTTTCTTGCACAATCAAACATGTCTTATAAATGAGGGAGAACATTACTTAGTGCTATTTTTAGGCATTTTTGTTTGACGAATACGAGGTAGTTGCCCTCTTTGAGCACTTGAGACCCTTAACATTGTCAATCATTCCTTGACAATCACCTTGATGATTGTCGTGACTTCCAACTCCACATGCAAAATTATCAGATTGGATGCGGAATTGTGTCATTCAATTAGCAAATTTCAATACCGCAGTCAGGATGCAGAAATTGTAAGTGGCCAAAGTGAAGATAATCTTCCTCTTGAAGTAATCAGATAGGCCCTCCCAATTGTGTTAATTGTTGAACCTCAAATAGTGCCTATATATTTTGAGCACATAGTCCAATCTCGTTGTAATAAATGTCTATTTGGTGTCAATTCTTAACTACAAACCATGCCAGATACCACTCAAATATAGGTGTCTCATATAAGATCACAAAGCTGTCTTTCTGTATAAAACCCAATAAGAGGTCGGCTTCTGCAGTTAAGAGAACATCCAGTCAAGATTCACTGATTCTCTATCTTATCTACTCATTGCCATGACCTTCCAGCAAGTTCACACATTGAGTTAAACTTGCCTGTTCATGTACCCTTGACTATAATTAAGTGCAAAGACAATTGAGAGTGGAAAAGGCACCCATATCCAATAGCAGCTAAAGTGGCCAAGGGACAATGTCTGAAATGTACATATGGCTGGGTTTCATCGATCATTAGTGCCAGGCCCCAGAGCTTCTGGCAGCAAATGGAAAGCAAGAAGACCCAATGTTGGGGATGTCATGCAATGTTTTGCATGTTAAGGAGTTCTATGGAAAAAGAACAAATGAGCAAACCAGGTTCTAGTTGATCTTGGGTTTCACTCTCCTCCTCTGTAGCAGCATCCAGATCACAACTGCTATGATAATAATACCAGCCACTCCTTTTGTCCAGTCGAGTCCCAAATCCACTTGCCTTTCCTTAAGGCATCGGATTGGATGCAGAGCTGCCACAGTCTCGTTGGCCTCCATGTAGAAGCTGAACATCCACAATACATACAATTTCAGCATCATATTTTGCAATATAATGTACTTTGAAGTACTAGTATCCATTAAAACCAATCCAGATCTTAACAGGTCAAGCCACTTGTTAAGACTCCTCTGTCCTGAAAATCATTGTCATGATATTAACGTCCACCTAAAATCCTTCAAAAGTAAAGTGGGGAGCATTCACAAGATATTTACTACATCCAAGCTTTCTTAAGCATAGTTAGCATATATATTGAATATTTTAGCACATAACATCCAACCGATCATTTCATTTTGCAATAACTTTCTTTATGCCTCTCAAGAGCAGAAAGGGATTCTTGATGATAATTGACATTCCTATTGAACTTAATAACAATCACAGCATGCAACAGAAATATATACAGAGGAGCAATCAAAAAGTCAACTCACTCTTTTGCATCCTTCTCAAGATAACTGAGCAGCTTGACTACCTCACCATACCGCAAAGTTTCAGCTAAACTTGCAATCTGCAATCACGTTCACCATTTACTCATACTTAACACCTTTGCACCTCCACTTTTGCAACGGCTACTATCCCACCAAAGGCTTACATAAATTCATACCAACACCAGCCCAATATAACAAGAATACTTCTGGAATATGCACTGCTTGAAAGAATGTATGCTTCCAAGCTGACACCCTTACTGGAGTCCATGAGTAGCAGTCATTTGATACTTTATTAATAAATAACAAGGCGTACCCGCTTCCAGATGTTGACAACAGATTGATAGTGCCTCAATAATTTCTGTTGACGTGCTCTCACCACACCAAAAGTCTTCTCATCTGCCAAAGGAAAGTTATATGCACTTTAGGTATCTGAATAATTTAATTGCATACAAAGGATGTCAAAACTTCCAGGTGTCCTGCCATGTCTACACATTCATGCACAATATAATGGAAAGTGTCCTCAAGGCCGATACTTGAGCACATAAAATAGGTCTTCTATTGCAAGCCAGCAACAGATGAGCAACTAAACACAGAGGCTCGAGAGCATACATGTTTGCTCCTTGCTCAACAAGGCAATTGCAGCATTCACTAGTTCAATGGACTCATCCAACATAGTAACCATATAGCTTCGAGCCACAGCATCATTTTGGAAGACTGAAACTGCAGACCCTTTTGATGTGCTGGAGAGGAAATGTGACCCTGCCACCCATGTCCAGTCCTGCCGCCATGAAACACCACTACTGTAAATTTAACAGATCGCACAGGTGATTCATTGCTTAACGAAGGATGATGATATATGTCAACATGGAGGTTGATCAGATATTTTATTCACCACAAAACAAAGGTCGATGGTACAAAGAACATCAGAAGCTCAAGTTGTTCAGTCAGAGTTCTTGCCAGGGACAGATGTGGAATAGATTTTCATTGCATTATCTTTAAAGAAAAATCATGTTGTCTATATATTGAATGTGGCACTTCCCTTAATAGCAGCTAAAGCCTATGTAGAGAAAATGATACTGGTCTTATCTCTACCACATGCTTTACAAATTCAGATACTCTTCCACTCATTTCACCCTGAAATATTAGTAGGGAAAGTCCATCTTAACCCCAACCCCCCCCCCTCATTTCAATCACATATTCACGGGCAGCAACAAGGCCAAAGTAAGAAGAGCTCTCTTGTAGTAAGTTCGAGCATATCCTTGCCTTTCATTCTTAGGCACAAAGTATTATCCAGAACCAAATATCTTTTAGAGTGTTTTCTGATGAGGTTTGTTATAGGTCTGCTCAAAGTCTCCTCAAAATGATAGAAAATTGAAAAGAAATTTCCAAACCTGTGCTGTGTTCTGGTGAGCATGACTGTAAGTAACCTCTGTGGGCACCAACCCCGCTAAGTGCTCTGCCACAGCTGCCACTGCTGCCTTCATTGGTCGGCTGCAACAGTACAATAAATTTGATCATTCTCTACCCTTGAAGAATTTTCATGGAAAATGAGCATCTCAGTCTAAATTTGACCAGAAAACCAATACTGAGTTGCAAGATGAATCCTTACCTGAGGTCCCAATGGATGACTTTGCTATTGCACTGCAAATGGCTTTCCCACTTTGGTTCAGTTGATTGGACAACAAAAACCATGTCTGGTAATGCTTTTGCAACATAATGCTTGTCTATGAATAGAGGCTCTAGACCTGATCGGACAAACCAGAAGATGGGAACTTCCAAGGTTGTCCTTCCCTGTGCATTGAGATCTGCAAAGAATGACATTTGTAACCCATTTGTGATTCATTTTAAGAAATGTAGCAGATTTCAAAGAAATCCATCTATAAATCTCCACTCATTATTCATGTTATCATAACAGAGTCTAGAAACTTCTCAAAACCAACACAGAGAATTCAGTTCACCCTACCAACTTGAGAGAATTCACTTGAGGGATTCATATCATCAACTTGCAAAAAGTAGAGGACCAAACTGTAACCTGAGTTGGTCCCAAAGCCGCTGAGGCTCTGCAACTGGCCCTGGAGGAGAAGGGAGTCGAGGTAAACACGATTTGATGCCCGATAAGTCCCATTCACCAAGAGTACTGGGACTGCTGCAGCCCGTCGTGCCACAGAGAAGGCCATAGCCAATGCAGGATCATCTGAGAGTACAACCCTATAACCCACCAATACCACAACAGTAGTGAACAACAATGCTTGGCCAGAAAGCCTGTATCCTTGTCTTTCAGAATTTCTTACTGCTCCAGTAAGCAGTCCAGTGGATTATGAAGCCTTGAAGCCTTCAAAATACAAGAGGAGGTTATCCATGCCAAAAAGCCTGTCCTGATTCTAGTGGAAGGTAATGGAACCTCTACTTCACTCAAACTAGCATAATTAAGAGCCCGTTCATTGGACATATGATAATGTGCATATTAACTGGTCAAACAGCTATTTTGATCACTAGGGCTCTCTTAGGCTTCGGTTCAGAATTGTATAGCCAAATCTAGTAAAGAAAAAGAGGAAACGAGATAAGTACCAAAACTCTACTGGCTGGTCTCATGGGAATAAGACTAAGGGGTTACAATGAATATAATGACATATCAAACATGTAGACAGAAAACATTAAAAACGTGGAAAAATATACTTAATTCAAAAAGTTATGAAGAGTGACTACGAGATAATTAATAATGAGTTGTGTCCTCACTTTTTTACACTGAAAGCAACCTTCTGAGAAGGCACGATCAGCTGACTTAGGGCTAGTTTGAACCCATCAACGTCCACCGGCAGCAAAATTGGATTCTTCAACTTCTGCACACATCATAATAAGACCAACAACGCCCATGTCTGAGACACAGCAAGTGGTAGACCAATATATTGCTAGATACTTTTAAAAATAAAAAATAAAAATAAATCCAAGTCATTCTAGTATATTTGACCCCTGCCCAAAATTCCTAAACACAAAGATATCTCACTTTACCAACAAATAGAGAGGCTCACAATAGGACCTCCCCAGAGTGATCAGTCATTAACCAACCTCTTGAGTAATGACATAAATCTGAAAAACGATTTTCTCATAATAATGGAATGCACCATCAGCTGTTGATGGCGTGACAACATGCTTCATAGATGATGATAAAATTGCTCCAAGGTGTGCCAAAAATGAATCCCGCGAAGTAGAAAAATCTTCTGGTTTCTGCAAAATTGCAACCAACATCCCACAGCAGATCTACAACTTCAGCATCTAACTTTAAGAACAACAGCAAGTATAGCAGGCAAACATATACAGAACAAGCAGGGTTTCTATTCAAGCTCACAAAACTAAAAATATTGGAAAATTATGTCAGTCCATATCAGACTGAAGTCTTGAAAGCGGCTAATCTGAACTCTTGATTTAAGTAGTAATAAAATTAGAACAATAAGGGTTAGTTCCCATGTAGTCCGCTCGCCCACCAGATTCTAATGGAAATGTAATTTTCACCTGGTGGCACCTACATTTCCACTAGAATTTGGTGGAGAGCGACCTACATGGAAACTAACCCTAACTCCACCACAATGACATGGACAACAAAGAAGGGCAAATGACTAGTGACTTCAAGAAAGAGACTGATGGACATAAAATAAGAGGAGAGTTCATCATATACACGTATTGTTCGAGGGACAGCGAACAGATTCCATTCATCAATTCGCTTCAAAGCATCAGCAGCCTTCACTCGTTGCTCTTCATTTGGAAGCTCAGAAGTGAAACTTCTGAGCTCTGATTTGACATCACTCATCCTTTCCCGAAGCTCTGCAATGATTCACCTGCTCTCCATTCAGGAAACTTAAAAGAAAATAAGCAATCTAAAAAATTTTAGAAACCCACCATCCAATGTGATGAGTTCAGAGTACGTGTTCAAGAATTGGTGGAGCTTTAAAACATGATGTGACTATGAATAGCAACGTAAATACCACAGACCACACAGCACAATGCTATAAAACTTTGCCGACTGAGATAACTTTTACAATAGCAATAAGGAGTGGTGAAAAAGAAATCAGGTCCTTCTGAAGTGTATAAGAAGTATGTTTGTGGACCTGTGCATTATTTTCGACAACACACAACTTTCTTCAGGCATCTGAGGTTGTTTGGCATGGCCAATTGACAACCAGAATACAATCCTCTGTGTGTGAACATTGCATCTGTCTAATACCATTCCAGTCAGAGGTATACTGTACCTTCACACAAGGAGAGGTGAATCTTTCGACCGTCACAATGCTTGAAGTAAAACATTTCGTAAACATCAACTTCGGCCAGCAGCATATCAACAGCATGCTGCTGGTAATCCTGAAACTCAAGCCATGACCCAGTTATCACTACTACTGTACATACTAGTGTAAAAGTATTATAAGACTGGCTACACAAGCGAACCACTTCTGCAACTCCTCATGAAGCATACTCTGAACCAATTCTTTTACAGAGGTTAATCATTGACTGGATACATTGAGATACGAATATTTATCAAAAGAGAATCAAAAAGGTTGAGCTATACCTGTTTCTCTTCGAACATGGAAAATCGATCTTGAACCATATTCTGCAACTCCTCATGAACCTCGTCCTCTGTCCAATGAAATAACCCAAGTAGTTTAATAGCAAACATATCCTCACCCACATAATCCGAAGACTTGAGTGTCCAATGCTCTGCTGCTTCTTACAGACCATTGTTTGCAAGTGGGGTTTGTCAGATTACGTTGAGAAGAGTGCATTTAACAAAGTCACAAACCCCACTTGCCACCTGAACCAATTTGAGACATCCAGAGTACAAAAAATAATAAGATTACGCAATACCATTGAAACCCACAAAATGTGGCCCAAAACTTGAGTCCACAGAAGGCAAGCTCCGTTCAACTCGAACACCTTCTCCACCAACAGTTGGGCCCCAAGTAAATGGCCCTGCTGTCAAATCAATGAAAGCCCACCTGAAGACAGCACATTAAATGATCAACTCGGGTTCCTAGTTGCAAGGAGATCATGGACAAGATATCTACACTTACAGGTCAAAGTACATGTTGACACGGGTGAGTATGCATTTTTGGGATGATCAGACTCTTCTTTTGTGATATTTAATTTGATTTGACCTTCTCATGCGACAATTACAACTGTTGGAAAGAAGATGCTTCATAACAGAATCTCAAATCAATCTGCTCAGTGATGCACTTATACAAACTGTGCATATTGGACAAGCTAAAAGTTGTTAGCCAGTTATACAAGTGCGTGCTTGAGATTTACTGTAATATCTTTTTAAGCATTACCTCATGCTCTACTGCTAACAATCTGGTTCATAAACATTTAGATAGCAGGTTCGCACCTATGATTGCCCACCCATGTATCCACAAGACAGTCAGGCTGCAGGTTTGTTGGCTTCCCTTCCTTCAGTGCTCTAAACAGAATACTTGATTCTGCACCCTTTCCAGCCAATATCTGCATAGACATTGCATCAATCATCCAAATGATACACATCAGGTCACGCACTCCTGCTAAGCTTCACAAGTTCATTTTCACAACATTCAAAGCATTATAACTTAAACAGTAGATCCATTCAATTATAGGTAGAATAGAATATGAAAACAGCAATAGCATGCACACCTGTTGGGCAGTGTGAACCATAACATCCACTGCCGACTTGCCATGTAAATCCTTTTCCACTTCAGAAAGAGCATCATTGTACGCATCCACCCAGTGTCCCTGGTTTCCTCTGCATACTTTGTGAGTCTCACACTTTCACAGATTTCTCAAGCAAGAGATAAATTGCAAGAGTGCATCCTAACCACTACATTGAAATCTTGGAATATTGGAAAATTGTTCAAACAGGTGCAGAATCTCTTCACCACTATGCTATTTTTGGCACTGCTAGGGATAACAGTACACTAGATTCCTCAAAATACCTAAGCTTAGGCGTTGTTGCAAACACAAGAAAGACCAAATTGTGATACAGAATTGTATATCAAGCAGGAGCAGGTAACCATCTTGAGCACACATGAAGAGAAGTTGCTCAGATGTTAAGCACATCATACCGTGTCTGTGGTATCAACTGTGGTGTATGCAAACTTGAGCATGGGATGTCGTGCATACAATGGCTTCTGATACCTCTCCTTCTCTGGAAAAAACAAAAGTCAGAATTGCAAAAATACAATGATGCATTAAAGTGGATACTTTCATAACAAGAGATCAAACGAAGTGATTAATTCCTCTTTGATGGATAAGTGACCATGTTGAAGCCAGTGTACAAGAATACGAAGTAAAAGTTTGCTTTCTTTCATAAAGATAATGCCTATGCAGCTCATATTATCTACAAATTACAATGTCATACATTTATGGACAATTGTTAACAGATTATGATTTTATGTCATTTACCATGACATGAAACTTTAAGGCTTCAAGTATCCTCATTGAAGCTCAAGAATTCTATTGCAAAACAGAATCATGTTCATGGTCTTTCATGGAGAAATAGTGATCCATTAACTCTTGACCCTCTTCTTTTATTTGTTACTTAGACAAAATCAAACTTATTAGACGAATTCCATTCGCTTACAAGAATATATATCTTCTCCAACTATGAACCATATTAAGCTCCTGGAACCCACTGTAATTTTAAATTAGGTGGGCCACAAAAACATACAAGTCCATCATATCTAAAGAAGACATTTTTGTGGTGAGATCTTGTCTGCTAACATCTACATACTCTTAAGGAACACTTTGCAGGACACTACCAGTCAGCCCACCCTAACTGGACGAATATATGTACTATAGTAGGTTCAAAACCTTTCATTTCAGGTTCTCCATGAGGCTAAACTATTTCAGTGTTCATCTAAACTAAGTATGATACAATCTACTGCATACTAAGTTCCCACCCATCATTCAGTTGTTTCAAGAATAGCACAACTACTTTATGGTCTCAACATCTTCTAGGTTTCTAATTCACAATCAACAATACATCTACTTCCATTAATACCCTAGACTGAACTCATGGTTGTAATGCTTACCCAAAGGATTAGAGAGACGAATTACATTTGAATCAAAGACACTCTTCTTGACCTCTCCATTCTGCACAGAATGCTACAAGTCAGAAATAGCATGAAACAGGATATGAAATGATGATGATTTTGGTCCCTTGATACAGGTAAGAAAGATGGTGAAAAAATCCATGCTTTTAATATTTTCATCATAACATTATTTATTCAACCTCTTCCCTCCTCTTTGCCACTTCTTTCTGTCGTTCAAGTTGGTGATGAATTTGGTTTTCCAACAATTAAAAAATGTGACCTCAAAAAGTTGTTTCACTTTTCAGTAATGCCTATGTTCTTCATTCTTCCTTTTCATGTTCGCATGCAGATTCTAGTTTCTTTAGTTATTAAAATCAAGGCCAATTGTTACTGTCTTTCCAATCCTGCTCAATATGAGTTATCATAAATACGCTGTCCCCAACCTACTTAATATTACTCTGTTCTTTATCCCCTGTCAAGTCCTGTTCATACTCTTCCCAAAGTAAATAAGTTAAACTTTCACATTACCTTTGGATGGAAGTAATTAGAAAAGCCCCACCACTAATTTATATTTCATTGAGTATGAATTTGTTCACAACAATATTCTACACTTTGAACTGTGCAAGATCTTTGACAGGAAAATATGACACAAGCTGAAGACTTCAAGAGAATAGACTAGAAAAAGGGTGGTGAACAGATACTCACAGTTTGAAGAAGCAAAAGCTCCTCCTCAGACAACCCCCGTCTACACCCAACATGACGTGCATGCGTCAGATTGTTACCACAAACATTTTCAATCAGTTCTTACACAGAAATTCTATGAATAGTGTGTCTTCTCTATGAGATCTATGTACCTTGCTCTAAGCACTTAACAAACCATATGGAGAAAAGGGAGAGGTATTTCCCAGCATATGGATTCTTAAAACTTTGACTGGAATATAAGTCACTTTAGTCTACTAAATATGCCCTGAGCCTGTCAAACAGTTAGTGTCTGGGAGGTTCAATCGACAGTGACTTCATTCCCTCAGCTAATTTCTTAACCTATACCAAATTATGATAAAAGTTCCTGACAGCATGGGTTTAAAAAAGTGCAGACCCTCCTAGAAAAACTAGTAAGCTTAAGAGTCAAGCAAGCTCTTCTACTTCCATATTCTAAGGATAACACTGTCTATGCTGACTGTATGTAACTTCCAGATGAAACAGGTCACAAAGATTAGAATCCCAGAATATAGAGTGCAGAAACCAGACAAGAACCTCACCGATAACCATAATTTGCACGAGTTGAATTCCGCTTTGGGTTTAGAATTATGATGTTGTAAGCATCATCCAGCTGGAGGAAGCTTATAAAACTTGAGAAAATGTGTGCCATACCATCCATGTCCACTTGCCATGTCGCCTCCATGTTAGGCCTGTCCATTTGGCCACCCCAGGCAGAGACAATTGGCAAAAGAAGCAAAATAGAAGAACACAAAGACTCCCACCTTTGTGATCACACTTAATTTCCTCAAAAAGATATCCGTGCTCTATTTAAATGTACCGAAAATGCAGAATGTGAAGACATATCGCATGTTTGAGCATAATCCACAAACACTGAACTCTATTATGCTTAGCAAGAACAAGTTTCCAACAACCCGCTACTTGCATCATTTGTAGTATGAGTATAGAAAACATGAATGTCCACAATATCACAAAGGGATTGCAATATCCGGAAAATGGCAATTAGCTGACAAATTATTGACATTGATGTTTGTTACTATTGCTGCTCATCATACATCAACAGTGTTACCGAGAAATGAGGAATGAAATAGTACTTATTATCAGTTGGATCCTCCCTGCGAGAAAGGGTTCTGATGGCCCGCTCAAACACTTTGGTCACACTATCATCCATTTCAATGGCATGTATGGAGTAGCTGCATAGAGCACACACACACACACTATCTGTGAGAGGGCATCACTTGGATCTGATCAATACCTGATAAACTGAGCAATTTATTGTGCAATGAAATACCCCTGTTTATCATCATGAAACAAGGAACTGGACCCAATACAATTTGCAAATTACCAAGAAGCTTACTTGTAATGAACATGACTAACAAGAGGAAGATGGTGCTTTTGGGTTCCATCTCCTTTGACACGATAAAAGGGTGTTAACGATTCTCCTAACTGCGGCACACGAGTATGCTCAATCAGGTGGTCAATATGCGTAAACCACCTCTCTAGTTCTGCTTGTCCTAACTTGATATCTGCACAAATACACAACAGTAAAATAGCGATAGGTCAAACAAATTTGCAGATCGTTTATACACTGAAGACCATGCAGGGTGTTAACACCACATGGAATGTACGTACATAAGTCCCAGCAAAAAAACATAATGTACAGTAAAAAAAACTTACCTGTGACCTTGCCAAGAGACGCATGAGTATATTGCAGAAACTCTATAAATTTAGTTGCTTAAAAGTTGCTCAGACCTTACCATGGTTTCCCTCGCCATTAAAGCCAACAAAGATGAAGTTGATAGGTACAGGGATATGGATCTGATCGACCTCTTCCAGCCTCAAGTAGAATCCCAAGAATCCTGCACAACAGCTAGCATTGTCCTCAAAATGTCGAGCAAATAATTTTCTTCAAGTGAAATAGTGGTGTATAGCAAATAGCATGTGATAATGTCCAGCAAAACCATCAGTACCTGCCTTGGTGAAATTTACTCGTGCATCCCTGTTGATTTCTTGTGATACATCCCAATCTTCATTTACTGCTCCAGTCAAAGAACACAGACTTTAGCATATCAGAATATCAAAAACCCAAGCTCTATGCTCACTCTTTCACAAGATGGAAATCAATGAAAGCTTCTGTATATCAGTATCAGACAATAATATGCAGTGTCATAGTTACAAATTCAGGTTCTAGTATCTACGTTTGCATGAAGGATATTCAAGTTTCAGCCTTTAGGCTGATAACTACTATTGCAAACTGAAAATTGTTGACCACAAACCTTCAAAAACCAGTCATGAAGACACATTGACTGTACACACCTACCAGATAAAAGGAACCCAGTACGTACCACGTGACAACACACTTTCCGTCCAGAACTTGTTATTGAGCTTCATGTTGAAGAGGGATAATACAGATGGCGCCTTTCTAGCAGTTGCAAAACCTCCCTTACTGCTACCTCCATTCCCCACTCCCTCAACCTGACACATCATAGATTTGACAAAATAATAATAACTTAAAACTGCACTGCCAATAATGGTATCAATATACTGAAAATGTTGCTGAACTTACCTTCTGCCAGATGTCAATGGACAATTGTTTCTCGTTTGATCCCCTGGTACTGACAAAGATGTTAGCACCAGGGGACGTCCATACTACCATTTCAAGCACAACTACTATTTTCGTTGGAGTTTGAGGCTCTAGACTATGGTTTTGGGCAAATGCTTGTGGTTATAATCGGCATGACCTTTTCAGTACTGAGTATTAGACTTCTTCAAAATGATCTTTTGCCCTTCTCAATGCTCGTTTCTTCCTTCGGCCCAAGAAGCACAATGCCACTTCACTTATGAGTGTACACTTAAGAAACTTGAATACAAGTGGATACGAAAATTTAGGTCAGAAAGGCATATAAACCATCCAAAACAGAGCACGCATGAATGCAATCCCAGAGGGACACATATGCCTCTGTACTCCGTATGAATCAAAAATTCGCAAGAATCTGCAACTAAGTGAATAGCAGAAAAATGTTATTAACCTTAGGGATACATTATCCAGCATCCGGTCACCCAAGCTTAAATCCTTGTCATATGGGTTCTTTGAGGTTACATGTGATCAAATTAGGAACTCATGTTCAGCTTATAACACAATGTCGAAATACAGGCTTTTAAAGCAGTTAATTTCTCCTGCTCAGGGGTGGCTTAAACCCAAGGCCTTAATCTGGATCTCATGGGAACTCCAAAGTTGAGTAGCTCAAGGCATGAATAGTTCCAAGATGGGTGACCTTCCTTGCATTTGATTTCTGGTGCATCCTACCACCTATTGTCCACTCAATTAGTGTGTATTTGGGTGGACCGGATATGTTCAACCAACCACGTTCACCTTTGAAAGGTGTTAGTAATCTTCGGGAGCCCTCTGATTCTCGTGATCCCATTTGGGGATTACATATAGACTTAGTCGAACTGGAAGATGATGCAACACCCATAATGCACGCCCTTGGCAATGTGGAGTCATTTCCTCTTCTCCAGCTCCATCACAATTGTTTATAAAGAATTTCAGTGCACACAGCCGATTCTGTTGGTATCCTTTTCAGATTCATGTATTCCAGGAACGGAATGAAAGTGTTCTTCCACTCACTAATAGTAAGCGCCGCCAACAATTAAGTTTACCATTTACATTGATAGAGCATTATGAAGTACCTCCAGAAACCGGTCCAACAAAGGCGTTTGCCGAATGCAAGGTATACAGAATTCGACAACAAAACTCGAAGGCAAGGTTCAAATTCCAGTTAGTCGTGCAAGGAGCTTTACCACAACCGTGGCCGAGATGAAGACAAGCATACAAATCACAAGCACGCGGCCCATGCTTTCCGTCATCGTTGGATTGTTCGATCCCCACACCATCGTCATCACCTTCTCATCTGCAACGCCATATACATTCACCTCGCAATTCAGCTCAAAAGAAGCTCGCTATTCCAATTTGTACAGCTTTTTCAACATTCCAGCTCCGCGGCCATCCCTCCGACGTCACCCTCGACCTAGTCGTCACCTCGTGTGTTAGTGAAACCCTCGCTCCAATGCAATTGCGGGCAAGTTCGGTGATGAAGATCCGGGAACCAAACCCTAAACCTGATCACTGTCAACACAAGCCTGATTGCCTCAACCCCAATGGGGCCTCTTGACCCAAGTTCGCAAACTCTAGTTAGCTCCGTAGGCGTCCCAAATGTGAGTGTTTTTATATTTTTAAATGGACAATTGAAGTACCTAGTGTGTTTTGACAAGCGTTGGACTCACTTGTATCACTTTTTTTGATACTACTTGGGTAGATATAATGTGGAATTTAAATTTCTTTTGATAATGGTAGGGTGTGGATTTTTGAGATTTTATATTTTCGTCATTAACATTCGGGTCTATATACCTTGCAAGAACCTTTATATCTAGTAGGTAAAATGGTCCTAGTATCAATATGGTATCAAGATGGTATTGATTAAGTAGGAACTCATTTATGTGAGGATTCTTTCATCTTGTGATATCCATCAAGTATGAATATCTTACTAGTATTAGTAATTTTGATGTCATCTAGGCATGTCATTTGATGCCATAATTGATACTATATAGAGATACCATGCATGCACCTATATATACTTGTCCAACATTGGATTTGACCACGTATAGTTGAGGGCAAAAAAACAAACAAGGGAGAAACAAACAACTACAATATAGGTTCATTAGTTGTCGGTTCACAAACATGTGAGGCATAATAAAGAGGCGTGTGGATTTTGGTTCACAACACATGCCTTACAAAAGGAGTCATTGAAAACTTGCCCTGACTTGTAGGTTTGTGGTTGAGTCCTCCCCATTCAATCTCACTAGGAAAAAAAATTGTCGTCTTTGACCCCAATTCAAGGATTTTTGGGATTTTTTTACTACCCGCTGCTCTGCTTAATAATCAATATTTTTATCCTTCCTTTGGTAGGTGTTGTGAACCTTTATCCAAGGCATGTGACTTTAAGTATGTTATAAGTAAATATAGACTCGTGCATGAATATTAGACATAATGAAATCTTATGTGTGTACTTCTACTAGTAGACCCTGTGATAGAAATGGCAACAACTATTTCTAGATGTGGACTGCATCTTTTATTGTAGAACATGTTAGTTGCATGCACAATGTGTTATTTATAAAATTATACACATATAATTGGATCATTTGACCATATTGCTCCTCGTAAGTATCTAAAGTTAAGATTTTCATCATATTCTTCTAGTTTCTTCCCCTAAATAATTTGTTTTGCAATGTGCATGTCTAAAAAGTGCAAAAAATACTCTCAAAGTAATTGTTAATTTTGGACAAGTCTTTTGTTTATATTTACTTAAATCACAATTTTTTTAAACTTATATGTGGATGTTGTTCCAATAGTAGGTAGGAAAAATGAGCCTCAAATAGGTTAGGTATGTAGTTGCCACACCAAAAACTTAGATGCTTTATAATTGGAATGATTTTTTTCCTTTCATTTTGGTTTTTCTTTTCGACCATAGGGTTTCCCCAATTCTTGAAAGATCACATATCAAAATGAATACAAATCTCGAAATAGGTGAAGTTTGATAAGGGAAAGGTACCTAGAACAATGAAAGCCTTGACAAAGTCTATACATGGGAGATGTTTGGAATTGAACCCCATCATGCATGTTGGCAACTCACCAAATATGCTTCAACTAAAGTTTAGGGTTGAAATTTGAAAGGCATGATCATTCATAATCTTTGGATCCATTTTGAAGTTTTGAAATTCTTATGAAATTCATCATAGACCTTCAATTGCAGCAATAAGGTAGGCATGGCTTGTGTGATCGATTTCCATGATTGGAGACGTGTATTTGAGTGATATGTGGCAAGTTTACTTGTAGAGAAAGTTATGATAATCTTCACTTTGACCTCCTAGACTTGATGCATCTCCCCCTTCATCCATCCCCGATTTTGAAATTGGAAACTTGAAATCCGATATTTGCAATGCCAAATGGACGATCTTTAATACAATCCAACGACTCAAATCATGTTTTGAGTTGGAGATGCCCACAACATGGTCATATATTTAGAGCATCTCCACCCACATGCCACCACAAACATCATAGTAGAGGGGTCATTTGTGGACAAGCAAGGGTCATGGCAACCAAACCACCACCACGACCCTGCTATTGTATAAGGAAAGGTCCACATAAGATTAAGTTAACGCGTCTTTCCCACAATGGAGTATTTCTCGAAATATTGAATTATAAAAAACAAAGTTAGACTTAATTGTTTATGATGACCTTGAGAACACCATTTAACAAAGGTTTCAATTTGTTGTATGATGATCTTGTGTGGAACGTCTATTATTTTCCTAAAAAATTAAGGCATGTAGAAGTCCTCCCTAAAGTAGACGGGCCATGTGTTCCAGAGGCCCTTTGATGGTTCAAAGTAAATATGAAGTACCCGCAATATAATAATTTAAAGAGTTATTGCACTTGGACATTGGAGTTACATGGCTAAGTGATGAGCGCAAGTGGAGATGTTCCTGGTCTTCAAACCTTACCAATTCATTGTAACGTGTATTTACTTATTTATTATTTATTTACTATTTACAACCTCTAGTTCAACTAAACTCCTTTGCTAGAAGACTAGAGGCTCCACCCTAGGTGCTCTAGTAGTTCTACAAGGTAAAGGGAGTTACTACTAGTTGAGACTATGGTGTTACACTAGGTTATCACCTCGTAAGTAACAACCATTAGTTAACTATACTTAGAGTGATCCTAAAGGGATATCTTGCACTACTAGTTGAAGGGAGCCTCAACTCATAGTAGTAGCAAGTATATAAGCTCTAAGGTTGGGTGGAACATGCCTCTTGAATCTCATTATTTATGAGATACGTTACATTCATGCCACACATGATAATTTATGTCATTGTGGTAACTCTTTTGAAGACAATTCCATCGAATAAGTTTACAAGTATTGTCATCCCAACTTATTTCAATTCATCCAAATCTATTATATTGATGGGGATGTTGAGGCAAGCTGAGTGAGCTAAAAAGACATGAGAATTGGAAGAGGCACAAACCTTTGTTAATTGGGTTCTTGCCATCGGAAACTCAAAAGACACAAGAATTGGAAGAGGCACGAACCTTTGTGACTGGCTTCTTTCAATTGAAAATGATTTGCATCCAATACTTTTCCCAATGCAAGGACATGACAAAACTGGATACATAAACCATACGAGCATTACTACATGTTAGAAAACAAACTCCGCAAGGATTAATACAATACATCTTCCCATACTTTGAAAATCCTTACTTCAATCCCAATTACATGATAGAATGAGCTATCTTGGCTCCAAAGAATGAGGATGTGGATGATATTAATGAGCAATTATTATCCATGGTTTTGGGTGATTTGAAGATATCTAAGTGCTAACTTATTGATTGACCATGATCATTATAAATGGCATAGCCAATTATAGATGATTATGATAACATAGATGTTACCATATTAAAGGCTACAATACATGTGGGATGAATATATTGCCATGTGTGAAGGAGGGTCATGAGAAGCGTTTGGGATGTACTTGAAATGTGGTGTATAAAGAAGTGTTAAATGTATAATATTATCTTCCCATAATATATTATTGCCATAATATAAGATGCGTACATATTGTTATTTATGTTAGTACAATAGTTAATATATCCAAGTTGCAATGCAATGGATCACAATAGTAGCGGCAATCATTGAAACAAAGTTTGCCAATATATTATCACAGATGATTGAAATTTGGATGAAAATCACTTTAAAATCTACAACGCCTAAATTTGGTTACAAAGAATGCCGAATAAAGTTAGGTTTGCATTTACTGTTGCTGACACTACACGAGCAGTTTACAACTACACTAATTAAACTCCGTAATATTATGCTCGTGGCTACCAAAGTGCATGTGATATTAAAGAAATATGTAGTGTTAACATGGATGTGTGATAAAAAGGAATTAGTATAACATGTGACAAATATGGAATAACACGAATTCAACATCGCAAAAATGACAATAATTACAATGATGACAATGTGACGCGTGCGAACGTTTGTTTGAATTCTTTGGTGGTTTACTGTAATGTCAAAACCCATGATATATGGGAGGGAAACATGATAACAAAGAGTGAGATTTGAACCAAGAATATACATTCCCCGGCCTAGGGTTTCAGAATATATTTGAAGCAGTGAGAAGAAGGGGTTGATATTATAGAATTGGTGACACTAAATACAATATTTGCCGTACTTAGTTTTGGATTCTGGAACACTGGGAGCACGAATGAAGCTTGGACATGGACGAGAAAGGCTCACAGAAGGAGGACGAGAGCCGTTCAAAATCACCATGAACTTGGGCCGTGGATCTCAATCTTCATGCCGTGTCGCAAGCCGTCCGATCGTCGATCCGCGCCAAAAGCGCAAGACCTCCCCATTGGATGCGACCTACACACTGTCACTTCCAATTTACAAATTTCCCTCCACAACCAGATTCAAAAGACACTCTTTCCCACGCTCGCCACACCATAAGAGCCACTCGCCCCCTTTGCATTCCCATCTCACTCTCACTTACATCCGCTCATCGCTCACTCTTGCTATCTAGGTTTTCTATCTCTCTCTCTCTCGTAACACGCTCGCAAAGTTTCAGTTTCATTTGCAGAAATGGCTCCCAAGGCAGCAGAGGCCGAGCAGAAGGCCGCCAAGACCAAGGCTGAGAAGAAGCCAGTAGGCAAGGCGAAGGCGGAGAAGAAGCCCGTATCCAAGGAGGGAGGCAAGAAGAAGAAGAACAAGAAGAGCACGGAGACTTACAAGATCTACATCTACAAGGTGTTGAAACAGGTAACAATCTGTTCCGAAATTTCTTTGAATCTTTTGGTGTTTTGTTCTACTGAGATACTAGTTTTGTGGGTGCATTTCTTCTGACGCTCTGGTTTGCTTTTGTGCAGGTGCATCCTGACACTGGAATCTCGTCGAAGGCCATGGGTATCATGAACTCTTTCATCAACGATATCTTCGAGAAGCTTGCGCAGGAGGCTGCTCGGCTTGCTCGGTACAACAAGAAGCCAACGATCACATCTCGCGAGATTCAGACTGCTGTGCGTTTGATTCTGCCCGGAGAATTGGCGAAGCACGCTGTATCGGAAGGAACTAAGGCTGTGACGAAGTTCACAAGCGCTTAGGTTCTTTCTGGGTGTGACACAAAAATCTGGTGTTTATTAACACCACCTTTCTTATGGAAAGCACCTCTCCTATGATTTTGTGGTTTCTTCAGTGGTTGTTGTGATGGTATTGATATTCGAGCTTTCTTGTAGTATAAGAAGTAGAACCCTGTCTCCTAATGTTTCTTCGAGCAGTAGTACTTGTTTTGGTGTAAGTATGAGGCTTCGTTGCGGAGGTTTTGAGTTGCCAAGCGTAAGTTCTCGGAGCCATCGAAGATCGACCGTTGTTGCCTCTACAGGCCCTTTCAAGGTACGATGAATGCAGAGCTTTGCTGTTTACAGATGTTTTTGGGTTTGGTTTGGCAAACAGGGGTGCGCATGATGATGAATTGCATCAACTGTTCAAGTGGGTACAACACTTTTGTCCTTGTTTTTTTCACACTTCATACCATATCTCCTATTGTGGTCGATGTAACTGAATTAGCTTCACTTTAGCCAAAAGATCATGTAGCTTACAATGCCAGGGTTTTACCACCATGGAATATGTCAGAAATATGCCGAGTCATTCCTGTAGACTTCAGACATTTTTTAATGTAGAGTATTATGTCATGAGAGGTGTAAGATTTCCTCTCCGGGCACTTGCGTAGAGACGTTACAGCACAGAATTAGTGTGGATTGACGGTCGTTGATGGTTGTGTGATTGAGAGCAACATGAAATTTTGTGACAGTTCTGGCGCACTAAGATATTGAATTTTGTTAAAGTAGGGTTTACAAAAAGTCGGACAATGGGATTATAGCTGAAATGGAACTTGCAATTTGCAGCTAGTGCTGCCACATTGTCCACTATGTGTGCTTTTGAAAACTCCAGGAATTTTCAAGTTGGCAAACAACGGTTGACGTACACTGGTTGATTCGAGTCACCTTCCGGTGGGCGCTGTACCTGACCTAGGTCCTGAAATTGTTGAGCAGCAGGGAGCATGGAGAGTGTGGGCGGAAGTGGGGATACCAATGATCGTAGGAACCTTTCTGCTTGATTCAAGTGCAGGAGCAGAAAGCATTGCGGAAGCTTGTGAGGACATTGCTGGAGGGAACCTGAATAACTTCATTGTTGTTGCTTGCATTGCCCAAGCGATTGCACTCACAGGAGCTGCTGTTGGAGGTGAGCATATTGCCAAATTTAGATGGTCTTGTGCTTCAGGGTCATCCTGTGCTTATAAGACTTCCCGCCCTGCTTGGGTCACGAAGCTACTGCCAAAGATTACCCAGGTCTTGTCTGCATGGAATGTGATCAGATATCTGATGTTCCAAATGTCCTTATTATCCCACCGAAACCAACGAAAGTCCAACATGTAACAATTGGAAACAAAAGCAGTGGTTGAATCATAGTCTCCTGGTTGATATTATTTGACATTTTCTGAGGAATTAGACACATTTATTGTAAGATGCATGGAGGAAACCTTTTGACCCCAATGGACGTTGAGCTCCATAGGAGTTACAGCACGGCAAAGGAAGAACGAGTTGGAGAAGATTAATGCAGAGTTGCGGCAAATCAATGTCAATTTGAGAAAGCAATCACGGGTTGAATCATATGCTCCAAGCTTGACGTATGCCCCTGTTGGAAGCCGCCGAGGAAGTGTTTTGCCAACCCGGACTGAACCTTTAAGGGACGAACTAATGCAGTATTTGAAAGGTGGAAAGCGGATGCTCCGTGAACATAATCCAGCTGCTGCGTTTGTGGAGTTCGAAAAGGCGCCAATTGCTAGACAATTAGATGATCCAGTCGAGGAGAAAAAAGCTGTGCGGGGTCTTGGTAAGATAATTGGCGCTTTTTCTTGATTTCCTCACAGAACAGCTTGCACTTCCACGGCAAGGGTACCACACAATCAAAATTTGGCAGACACGATGTTGATCCCAATGAAGCTAATTTTTAATGGTGATTGGATCGTTGTGCTTGTGGGTCTTGAATGATGGTAGATAAGAGTATGCGGTTGTGTACTTCTGGATTGTGGCCCACCCCTCCATATGCAGCACTTCGTGCAAGGAATTTTTAATTACAAGACATGGTTTGTCTGTGACAGGGGCATCATGCCAAAGGCAAGGTAAATACAAGGATGCCATCAAGTACCATTCGCTGGTGCTTTCTATATCACAAAGGACCAAGGAACATTCTGGTAACACTGAGGCGTATGGAGCAATTGCTGATTGCTATACGGAGCTTGGGGATCTTGAGTCAGCTGGGAAGTTTTACATTGGAAGGTTGGAGAATGACGAAGTTGATTAGCAAGTTCTGTTAAGTGTGCTTATCTTAACTTCGTATGGAGTGGGCGGGTGTCTATCTTTCTGACTCTGTTGCCAGAACATTTATCAATCAGTTTTATGGCATGAAGATGCTTCCCACATTGGTTTAGGCAGTTTTGGAAAGATGGGACGAATGTTGGTATTTTGTGCACAGCCACTGAGACTCGGCAACATAACCACCTCAATTAAGAGGGTGGATATCTGGATCCACTGTTTCGAACATAGGACTTCATGTTGATGCTTCCACAAGAAAGTGCTGCACAATTGAGGTTGGCACCCTCAACTATGTTGACTATTGTGTCTAGAATGGTTAATAAAAACTGAGCAGTTGAGAACAAAGGACAACACCAAGGAAGCCAATCCTCCTACACTACCCATCCTCAAATCAGGTCTTAGGCTTGATGAGGTTGTCAATTTATACCCTTTTGAAGACTAGATCAAAGATAATTTTCTCATTGTAGCTAAGTCATTTGCCAGCTTGAAAGTTCAAAAAGTAATTGAATAGTAATGAGTTTACCAGACATCATACATTGTACTCTCAAAATCACTGAGCTCAGCATGGAGGTTGTCTATGGGAGGTGAAACGAGGTTCTAGCCTCTCGTGCCCTACGGACTAACTTTTGAAAACTATTAATTTCATTAACACCAAGATATAAAGAGTTTTCTAATAAGAAACTAGACAACAATGATGCATGACGTTTAGCAACGTACTAGGTAGGAGGCCACTCTAACCCTAAGCATGTCCATTCTGCACTAGTAACCCTAATTCTCATTAAGTTTCCAATGGTTAGTGAAGTTCCCAAGTGAAAATGCATGTGTTTTAGATGTACATAACATAGATGAAAGGAATTTTAGCACTAACTACCTCTTTAATATGGAAGTTAACATACCTTGGTGTTATAATTGCAAGGCTTCTATGTTATGGTTGCAACAATGTTATTCTATTCAAACGCTCCATGGATAGTGTTAATAAGTTTGACACCTTAGCCCATTTGGATATTGTAGTGTGGGGGTTATTGGATCCTCCCCACCTTGGCGACAACTAGAGCGGCCGGGGCTACCATTCACACCAAAACACCATCAGTAATTTTCGTTGAAAGAGAGAGAGAGAGAGAGAGAGAGAGAGAGAGAGAGAGAGAGGCAGACATAACCAAAACAACACCGGCATTGCAAAACCTGAATCTCAAAAGAACTGAAAAAAAAACGACAAAATTGCAAAAACTCACCATCCGTCCGAACTTTCTTCGTCTTGGCTGCAGCTCCGCCCTTGGCTGAAGCTCCTGCCGCCCTCAGACGCAGAGCGCCTTGCACGGCCCTTGCTCGGGCTGCCATGCCGGATTGAAGCATTGCAGCGATCGCCATAGCCAGGCAGAACTCCGCGAGTGCCTAAAACCCTAAACACTAAAACCCGTGGGGCGAGGCTCGCGAAGGGAGAAGAGAGCACGTCATCAGGAGGCCACTTCACTTCACTGCGACTTGGCCTGGAAAGCAAGTACTTGAACAATGGTGAAAGAGGCATTGATCAAGTGAAGGAGGACTTGAAGCTGCTTTTATTGGCGGCAATGGATGGAGATGAGTTCGTCGAAGACCGACGGAAGCCCAACTACCAGGCTTGGATTGAGAACCAAGTAACGGAGGCCATCTACAATTCGATGGTGGCATACGTGGCAGTATTTGGTCCGGGGGTGGGCAGCAGTGATGGGAGCGGGAAGCCGGAGCTAATGCATTTGATGGAGAAGTGGCGTGATGGCATTGCCCTCATTAAGCCAAAGGGGAGGAATTCACTTCCAGGATTTGTGGAGAAGGACCTCGCAGAAAAGATTGCAACGGAGAGTCGCCAAGGAGTGGTATGGCTCCCCCGGAGTGCAGTGATTGTGCCGCAAGATGAAAATGTGTTTGAAGGCACATTTGGAAAGGTGCGGAAGGTGACAATCCGCGGGGCTACGTCTATCCCAGAGTGGATTGAATTTGCTGGGAAGACGATGAAAGTGGAGAAGAACAAGGAGAACCGGCTCCAACGATCAGCGGAAGCATTGGCATGTCCCGTAGATCACCCTGGAGTGATCAAGCTCCTATATTTGAACACAAGGACGTACGAGTCATACTCCATGTGGTGGAACGGAGGGTCCTTGTTGAACATGATGGCACATGATAGAACAATCGTGGAGACCCACGAGGACGAAATCCTTCGATCTGCAGGTCATGATTTTGAAGCTCGGCAGAGTTTGGTCACGTATAGGAAGCACCGAGCATATCTAGCGTGGGCCCTCATGTGCATTGTGGATGTAGTGCACAAGCAAGATGTGCTTCACAATGACCTCAATCCCAACAACGTGATGCTACATTTCCCTCGGGACAGGCCTGGGGCCGTATTCATTGGAATATGTGATTGGGGCATGGCCACCTGGATTCAAGAGGAAGCCCCGTCCAATTATGGGAAGAAGGCCGAGGAAGATCTTCGGAAGCATAGGGCGAAATATTACTGTGCAGCCCTCGAATTGTTCCATGTGACCGGAGAACGGGGAACGCCTCAATCACCTATGCGGATGGCTATGGCTCACAACCACACCATCAAATCCGAGTCCTATTCAGTGGGGATGTTGGCCAAAAAGATCTACAGAATGGATGCAACTTCAACCCTATTTCAACGAAATAAGGACTCCAATGCCATCAAGGTGCGGTTTGAACAGTCCCTAGCAGAGCTGACGCGTGTAGACCCTACAGAGCGGCTTACAGTTACACACGTTGTCCACACGTTGAAGGGTAAACCCTATTTTATGGAGACTCCCAACATGTGCTTCCGAGATACTATAGTATAGATATATTGGTAATTTGAATGCAATATTGATAGTGTAGCTAGATTCTATGGCCACACATGACATACATCAATTCATACAATCTTTCTTTTGTAAATAAAAGTATCTGGATTCCATATGCCTTAGCAGCCTTGCTCGAATGTATGCATGCTTATGTTGTATGATTATGTTGTTGAAAGTGTACTATAGTCTACTATGGTAGTTTGAAATTGGGCCACCTTGACCGCTTATTTGCTAGCTGTAATAGAGAATAGAAGTAGTGATTAATTTGAGAGGAATTGGCCAGCTTGAAGACGATGGCCATATTTTCTTTATTGCATGAAATAAGAAAAATACAAATACAACGATGCTACAAATATAAATATATCGACATGAGTGAAACTCACTGATGTCAATTTACTACATCTAAGTGTGCAAAACAATGGCCACTGAGCAAGGCCGCCCATGGATGACGATAATATGACCTCAGCTTGTGATACACTAATGAAACACCATAATGAGCCTTAAACCAGGAGCCTTTCCTGCAGGTGCTTTGCTAAACAGTACAATTGTCAACTACGCGCGGAGGGCCGCCTTTGGATGTGGATAATATAACTTTAGTTTGTGATACCCTAATGGAACACCATAGTGAGTTCTAAACCTGCTCTCTCATTATCAAAATACAAAAAAACAAACTTGGTGTTGATTTACCATGTGGGGGGTTTTGTATTCTTGGCCTTCGCAGGAGACCTCGGTGGCCGCGGAAATCGATGAGGACGAAGAGTCTATGGTGCCTCTCTTAGAGAAATCAAGCTGAATTCTCCAGGAAAGGCACCATGGCCTCTTCTTCCTCACTGATTTTCACCGCCACTGATGTCTCATGCAAAGGCCAAGAATACAAAACCCCCCACAGTGGCAGATCAACGCCAATACTGTTTTTTAAACCCTTGATAATGAAAGAACAAGTTTAGAATGAACACTCACTATGGTGTTCCATTAGAGTATCACAAACTAAAGTTATAATATCCACATCCACCCTAAACCGTCCGCGCGTAGTTGTATCTGTATAGCCATTGGCAAAGCACCTACAAGAATAGCACCTGACTGGTCTCTTCTTCCTCGGCCACCGATGCCTCCCGGATCCATCACCAGGTGTTCTTCTTATCTTGTTTCATTCGAGAATAACGCTCTTGGGCTGACTCCCACCTATTCTTTTTCTTCATCCGGAGCAATTTTGCATCCAAGCTTTTGTACTTCTCGCTGATCTCCGGTGGCGGGGGTGCTCTTTTAGACTCAGGACGTCGAACAAAGTTCATGTCCGAAGGTTCGGGCACCTCAACATAGGGCTTGGTGGATGTCTTCGGCTTCTTTGCGGGCTCTTGAAATACCTCAGGGTCGTCATCCTCGACTAATACCGCCTGAACCACGGGATCGTTCTCTCTCTCCATAGATTTCGAGTTACAATTCTAGACAATGCCAAAACAATTCTGGCACACACTTCACAATAGTGTTGTGCCTGAATTGCAAATATGTTGTTCGGAGCAAAAAAAAGGATAACATAACCCCGGTTGGGACCCCAGTGCACTCCCAAGCGCCCTGCAAACTCGCTCTGCAGTGAGGCGAGTAGTCTGGGCGCTCGAGAGTGAAGCGGGGAACGAGGTGCGGGGCCTTTTAAACCCCCTGCTCATCCACCCGTCCGCTCGACCGCTAATCCACCCTGTCCGCGCCCCGTCCGCTCTCATCCGCCTGTACGCTCGTCCGCCCATCCGCCCCCGTCCGCCCGTCCGCCTCTCCTTTGCCCCACGTCCACCCATCCGCCCTCTGGGTACAAGGTGAGTGCAAAATTTAAGGCTCCGGCCAGCACGCCTCCGCGGCCCAGAGGTGGACCGCATCCTAGCGGCCGATCCCAGCCTTCCCTGGCAAAGAAGCGGAAGACATCACTCCCACAGGACGTTGTGAATCTCGCGGACGACGACGACGACTCGGACTTTCACGTGAGCGAGGAGGATGAAGATGAGGAGCAGGAGGAATGGCGGGATGATGTGCCGCTGAATATGGATCCGGAGGACGAGTATGGATCGCCTCCACACCGTCCATGTATAAATGTGCCAGACTCCAGGCCGTCAACGGGGACGCCATCTTCCAGCGGAACTCCAGGGGCGTCATCCTCCATGGGGCGGAGGGAGAAGAGGAAGGAGAGGGACCCGATGGCCTCCGTCCTGGAGTCGCTCACGACGATGATGGCGGAGAGCCAGCGGAAGCACAAGCAGCAGATGGCGGAGCTGAGCGCCCGCGAAGACCGAGACAGGATGGAAAACCTGAGGATGCACGAGGAGTCTCGCCGGATTCAGATGGAGAATTCGCAGATGATGCAGCAAACGCAGTAAGCAACAAATGTGCTGCTTGCCGCATTCATGAAGATGAATTCGGATCTCCTGCAGGCCCTCCCCGCCGCCAGACCGTCTCCACCGCTCATGATCGCGAGTGGGGCATCTGGGTCCGTATTGGGCGGATCCAA
Organism: Polytrichum formosum; assembly: GCA_964035585.1. NCBI lineage: Eukaryota > Viridiplantae > Streptophyta > Polytrichopsida > Polytrichales > Polytrichaceae > Polytrichum > Polytrichum formosum. Next base: position 20,396,976 of record OZ037939.1, on the reverse strand, counting down.
CACTCGAGAGGCGGAACCGGCCCCACTTCCGGAGGAAGAAGAGAGTGATCCCATCCCGCCCCCAGTGGTCCGTCGTCGCGTACAGGAGGACAGTCCGAGGTCACCGACAATGCAACCGTCTCCCGCGGAAGTGACAAGACTGGAGGGAGCGTCGGTAGTGCCAGAGAGCCCCGGAAATCTAGAGATCGATGCTCTAGAGATAGGGGGTGGGAGTGATGAGTTAGGCTTCGAGGACGCAGTTGCAGGTTCTGAGACATAATCACTCGCTGTCATTTGATTTAGCTCGACTCGAGCTGATTTGTGTCAGAGCGTACTGCCTGTAGATTAGAGATGTAGAAGTAAATGTTTCGCATTTCAGAGTTCCTATTGGAACCAACCAGGGAGCTCAATAGTTTTCATAGGAACGTTGTACATTTATACTCATTTTTTGAGTTTGGAATACAAGTGGTGCTCACGTTTTTCTACATTGAATCACATGCCCGGAATTCGTTGAGACTGTGTCCGCGTCCCATGCTTCTCCCCCTCCAGTATTGTCTCCTGCATCCGTGCCAGTTGTCGAGTCTTCGGAGGCATTATCACAGTCACACGCCGGGACCCCTGCCTGTCATTCCAACTCAGTGCCCTTTTCTGGGCAGAAGGTGCGTTGTGTTCTCCCCTGTATTGGGGTCTGCGGCTATGTATGTCCACGTGAGGGGCTTATGTGTATGGCATGTAGGTATGTGGGGAATGTCGGGATTATCGCGGTGAGGCGCACAGAATGAGACCATAACGCGTTCCTTCGTCGGCCGCTTGTTTTAGCAGGTATCCGATCCTCCAGCACCTAGTGAGGGGGGGGTCGGAAGACCCTGGTCGGTCATTGAGGTCCAGGACGGACGAGAAATGGCTGAATGTCGTGTTGGACCTCAATGGTATTCTCTGTGTGTGCGAGGATGGGAAGTCCAATCGAAGCACGAAGCAGTACAACAACTCGTCCGCACCGCACTCGGCCACCATTGGCGCAATTGTGGGGATGAAGGCTGTTTACGTTCGCCCGAATTGCTTGAGTTTCTTGGAGGAGCTAGGAAAGATAGCGAGCATTAGTGTGTGGAGCTCAATGAAAATCTGGAACGTCGAGGGCGTTGTAGATTACCTGTTTCCGAAAGGGAAGTTGCCATGCCTCGTGCTAGCGCAGGATTCGTGCACGACAGTAAGGTGCCGGGACTCCTCTGGACGACTGACCACCTTCATGGTTCCCGGAACGCAGAAGGAGTTGTTTATGAAGAATCTAGACACCTTATTCTGTGGATATAGGAGAATCTTCAATTCAGGGAATACAATCGTAGTGGACGACAGTCCTCTGAAGCACATCATGAACAAGCCTGAGAATGCACTACTAGAAAAACAGAGTCCAAATTAACAAAATATTAACAATTTTTTGTTAATTTGGACACTGTAACGTCCATTTTTACAAATTTTTGTTAATTGTACCCAAATTAACAAAAATTTGTCATTCTTTTTTGTTGATTTGGATAGTGCAATTACCATATCGGGAATCTTTTTGAATCTTTTGATAAAGTTTTGAATTATTAAAAATATTTATAAACCTTTAAAAATCTTCAATATACAATGTAGATTTAAGAATAAGTACACAATTCGGTGCTTATTAAAGTCAGCAGACTTCAGAGGCGATTAAGACCTAGTAAACATTTTTTTTGGAAAAACTTCTAACTAGAAAAAGTTGACAAATCAAATTTGTCAACTTTTTCTAGTTAGAAGTTTTTCCAAAATTTTTTTTTACTAGGTCTGAATCGCCTCTGAAGTCTGCTGATTTTTTTTAAAAAAGGAAGAAACCCGAAAAGCTAGTTAAGTAGATTCTAAATTCCATATATATCACTTGTGAGTGGTTGGTGCGTTGGCAAGAGCGTTGGCCTCTAACCACGAGGTCTCCGGTTCGAACCCGGAAGGCCTCACTTTCCGTATGGCCATTGTGACGTGGCAAACGGGTGTCCCCCCCACGTGGCAGTTGGATTGTTGGACACGTGGCACTGCCCTAGATGATGAAATGAACACTTTTTTGTTAAAAAATGAAACACTGTTTTGTTAAACTTTGACACTTTTTTGTTAAAAAATTAACAGTTTTGTGTTAAAAAATACCCAAATTAACACGTCCTAATCAACAAAAAAAATCAACACTTTTGTGTTGAGTTTTGTTAAATTGGTCACTGTTTTTTTCTACTAGTGATGTGTTGCTTCCGAACCCTTGGTCGAACCGTGGGAATGGTGACCGTGACACATTCTTGCTCCGCACCTTGCTTCCTTGGTTTCAACGACTTCACCTTGCTTGCAACGAAGGGTTGAAGTCATTCCGAGAGCATGGGCCAAACAGGATAGGGCAGAAAATGTTGTGCGATGAACGGAATCGCACAGAGTATAACAAGGTCATGGAGGTAGTTCGAGGGTCGTCTTCCAGTGTGAATTAGGAGAGGTTCGCAGGGATGTGCTTGAAGAGTACGTACATGTGGAGAGGTGTGTGATTTAGATCGAGTCGACCTGATTCGGGGATTGGAGAAGGGGGCATGTGTTTTAGAGTGATGGGTTGGGAGTAGGAGGTCGACGTCTGGTCATCGTCTCTGATGGATAGGGATCTGTAATGTATATGTTATCGGCACCGTGATGTATCATAGTACAACAATAATACAAGGTTTTGATGTATGTGTATATATCCGTGTCAATGCAGTCATGGTACAGGAATGTTGTGGGTGACAAATGCAAGTCATTGTGTGGATGGATGTTGGGTATGTTTGTTGTGGGGAATGTGGGGTTTAGGTCATCTGACATAGAGTTGTAGTAATACTACATAGAGTACGGATTCATAGAGTATGACATAATGGACATCAGTCGACTCTATGTTGTACAACGACTTACACATCGAAAAGGGGGTAGCCATAACATGGGAGAGTACAAATTCCATTTTGACTGCTTGGAAATCACGATCCCAAAAACAAGACGGAAGTCATAGTCAAGATAAAGCTCCAACAACAAAAATTCCACGAGGACAGATACAGATCATCAAGGCATCATTGGCAGCGCTTACTGTGACTGAAGCCCAAGAGTCTTAGAGCTTAGTACTTTATTTCCATGTGATGTTGGATTGTGGTACGTAATACTTTTAGTTGGCTGGAGTAATAGCTTTGATGTAGGTGAAGTTAATAGAGTACTCAATGTTGATGTTCTATGTATTGGACGCTTATTATTTCTATAATAAATGTATTGGATGACCATTTACATGCATCAAAATAAGGGGTGGGCGTGGTTTTCTTTAAAAAAAATTTCTTACGCTTGAAATATGTTGCGCCATTGTTTTAAGTCAGAAGTGTGGCAATGGCACACACTTTAGCTCGTCCCAATATAAATGTGTTCTTCTCGTACTATGTTCTTGGTCTAATACTAATATCTATTGTTTATACTAAACATGATTTGCTAAACATGATTTGCATTTCTTTGTAGGAATGCAGCTTCTATTACATGTGGAATCCTGTCAATGCTAGAGAGTTCCGGTCAATAGATTACTTTGTTTCAAGGTAATCTATTAATAATCTAGTTAGAGATAGAGGTTTGTAGTCAATTAGTTACCTTGTGTCAAGCTAAACAGTTAATATTCCGTAAAAGTTAAGTTTGTTATTAACATCGACTGTATGAATAAACGGAAATGTCAAGCATTGCGTACTTTTTCAAATGTGAATATATGATTCGTAATATAATGTCATCTCAATTACCTAATGTTGTACGAATTACCATGTTCAATGTACCTTCCAATTTAATGGAAATTGTTGTACGAAAAACATATCACTATGTTCTCTACCAGGTTCATGTGTAATTTAGCTCTATTATACAACACGTATTATTTTGGAAGACGTCCAATCTCCCAATTTAACGAATATTGTGTTTGATTGAAATATCTCGCTACGTGTGGAAATTTTAACGTGCCATTTATCTGGCTAGAATGATTTGTATTTACTATTGCTGCGATGAATTTCATAAGGTGTTCGTATTGTAGTACTAGATTTATTCTGGAAGCGATATAGTATGTTCTGTATCTTCGCTTATGTGGAGGGGGTTGTGGTAGTCATTTTTAAATTTTTCTTTTCAAAACTGGAATTGTGTAAACATAGCCTTTATTTAACTAGTTATTACCTGGATTGGATCAGTGTGGACAAGGCAATAATCTAGTGAGAGCTGAAATGACAGTAGTAAGGGCAATGGACTGTTGGCAGTGGAGGCGGTTAGAGGCACTCGGCCGATTCTGAAGTATATTGGGAGAGGGTTGAGAGAGAAGCTCTCTCTTCTTAATTGTTTCCTTCTGCTTTTTGATATTCAAGGCTGGGAGAGCCGAGAGCAAACACCTGTTTTTTTTATATATCAGTGTTGTTGAGATTATCTGGTCTACATTTCTGTGGTACTTTGTTGTGATTCCAGGGTGAATGTACTGGATCACACCGTTTTGAGAGTTAATCTTGTGTTCTATTTTTTGTGCTTAATTATCTGCATAAGGCCTTATAGTTCTGAGGTGAAATTTATATAATAATATGTTAACTTCAAGTTGAATTCTGAGTCCATAGTCTGTTGTGCGTGTATGTCATGAAGCTGTTTACAAAGGTGAATATGTATATCAGAATGGTGTGATTTCTGTGCACTGGCCATGTGAATAATCTGCTGCAGTTCATTGATATGGGTAGTCTGAAGTTTATACGGTATACCTCCACGTGGAATTCAGTCTTGTCTCAAACAGGTGAAGCTTTATACTTCGGTGAATCATAAAGTTGGATAATAATCTAATAGTCTGATTGAGTGAGGAGATAGACGTATTTAGAGTGGATATCTTGATTTTGAAACGGACAATTCTCGAGCACCGAATGTATGAGACATTTAATTATTTAAGTCCCATATAGGATGGCCGAAAAACGTGTAAGTAAATTGAGGCTATGGCCTAATCTAGATCGAGACTGTAATTACAGGTTGGATTCTATTCTGTATAGGCATTAATATCGATTTTCTGGTTGACTGAATTCGGCATTATTATGGTATTATGGAATTACCATGCTTGCAAATGCTGGACTTAATATCTAAGTTATTTAATGTTATGTTGTGGGTGATTATGAGGCTATCGACTGAGGAAAATGGTCAAGTGAAGTACGTTTATATTCTGCCCATAAACATTGAACATGAAATCCAGTAAATCGAGAAATTGAGTCAACTGTCTGAGTCCTCTTAAAAGTAATTATGGTGCTGTCATAGCCTACTTGGGAATTTGATAAGTAAACTGAAAATGAAGATAGTATAATGTTGTATGTATCGGTCTTATAATTCAAAGAATGTGTGACCCTATCGTAATTGGATGTTGTGGTAAATCCTTGAGACTATAATTAGGCAAACTTTCAATTCTAATGCCAATCGTCCGGCACTCGATTGATTCCAATAGGAGTTAATCTGAGGAGTCAAAACACGTACAATCAAGTCAACTTTTCCAAGTCGTAACTTTACAACAACTGGCTATGGATTATTGTCACATTGAAGGGTTATGTCGAAATATGATTAAGTCGATTGTCGTTGTAGTGTAAATGGAGAAACTGTTCTCTCTAATCATGTGTGGAATGTGAAGAGTTCATGAGCAAGGACGATTGACTATGAAGTGTTTTGCGTGCTCGGAGTAGCCGAAAGGACGTGCCGTTCACCATATTGGTATGATTTGATTATCGCCTCACCCCTCATAAGCAGGGATTGCACGTCACGTCACGTCACGTCTTGTGACAGCGACGTGACGGCTGACCAACAAACGTCACGTCCGCGGGGGGGGGTAAATCCGGCAGTTACCCCAGGGGTAAACTGACGCGGTCAACCCCCTAGTCGACTGCAAATAGCAGTCTACCTAGCAGTCGACAGCTAAGTCGACTACAAACAACAGTCGACCTAATAGTCGACTGCAAAAAAAAAATTTAAAAAATTCCAAAAAAAATTCTGGACCGTTAGATCTTCTTGGCAAGAAGATCTGACGGTCCAGAATGTTTTTTGGAATTTTTTAATTTTTTTGCAGTCGACTGCAAATAGGACTGCTATTTGCAGTCGACTGCAAAAAAAATAAAAAATTCCAAAAAAAATTCTGGACCGTCAGATCTTCTTGCCAAGAAGATCTAACGGTCCAGAATTTTTTTTGGAATGTTTTAATTTTTTTTTTGCAGTCGACTGCTAGGTCGACTGCTATTTGCAGTCGTTTGCTAAGTCGACTGCAAAAAATTACTTAGCAGTCGACTGCAAAAAATTACTTTTGCAGTCGACCAAGACCAGTCGACTGCTATTAGCAGTCGACTAGCTTGTCGACTGCTAAAAGCAGTCGACTTCAAGGAAAACCTAAAAAAAAAAAAATTAAAAAATTCTAAAAAAAATTATGGACCGTTAGATCTTCAATCCAAGAAGATCTATCGGTTCAGATTTTTTAATAGATTTTTTTAATTTTTTTAATTTTTGTTTTCTGAAGTCGACTGCTTGTAGCAGTCGACTAGAGCAGTCGTCCAAAAAAGTAAGAAAAAAATTACAAAAAATTGGTACAGTAACTTTTTTTTACCATGTCAGTGCGCGTCACGCCCCGACGTGACGTGACGTGACGGCGTCACGTCATTTGTGACGCGACGTGACGCAAAAAGGCCGCGTCACGTCCATTTGCACATCCCTGCTCATAAGGATTAAAGTGAATTGGACCTTTTAACACTTTAAGAAATGAATCGTTTAAACATTATTCATAATACTTAAATGAGTTGCTAAGCCAATTGTCTAAGCTTGAGGGTATGAAATTGAAACCTTGAATGAATTAAGTAAGTTCATGAATTATGTGAGAATATGTTGACGCGCATCTGTGGTGATGGCTTATTGACGCATTGACCGAGCATATGATTACTTTGATGTAAATCTGGTAAAAAGACAATTGTCGGACTGTGAACTTAAGATTGAAAGTAATGAACGAAGACTGAATATCCTGAATGGATTACGGACAGACATTTCAAGTTTCACTAAACATAATAAATTAAGGAAAGATTATTGATTACTCCAAAGTGCCGTGGCTTTGGTAAAGAGACAAAAATGGGTTATTATTGCAAGACAATTGACTATGGCTGTGCCTATGCTTGTGCACCGCACTTGGTCCTATTAAAATGAACTCACTGCCAGTCTATTGCCTGGGAAATTACTGTGAGGTGTGAGACTGTCACCTTTGCATGCATTGACATGGAGTGGTTTTTAGAAGTTTTTATCCCTTACCCATGAGCCAATTGTCAGTCCTTATCCTAATTAAAGTGAATTAACCCTGTGTTTTCCCTAATAGATCTTATCTAAGACACCTAGATGTTATATGAATCACCTTTTGAGTCTTCCCTGATTGTTTCCCTGGGTTTGTTTATCAACCAAAAAGCTAACTACAGGCAGGGATTGCACGTCACGTCACGTCACGTCACATTTTGTGACAGCGACGTGACGGCTGACCAAAAAACGTCACGGAGGCGGGGGGGGGGTAAATCCGGCAGTTACCCCAGGGGTAAACTGACGCGGTCAACCCCCTGGTCAACGCCCTGGTCGACTGCCAAGTCGACTGCAAAAATTTTTTTTTAAAAAATTCCAAATTTTTTTTGGACCGTTAGATCTTCTTGGCAAGAAGATCTGACGGTCCAAAATTTTTTTTGGAATTTTTTAATTTTATTTGGCAGTCGATTGCTAATTCGACTGCTATTTGCAGTCGACTTAGCAGTCGACTGTAAAAAAAAAAAAAAAAAATCCAAAAAAATTCTGGACCGTCAGATCTTCTTGCCAAGAAGATCTAACGGTCCAGAATTTTTTTGGAATTTTTTAATTTTTTTTTTGCAGTCGACTGCTATTTGCAGTCGTTTGCTAAGTCGACTGCTAGTAGCAGTCAACTTGGCAGTCGACTGCAAAAAATTACTTTTGCAGTCGACCAAGACCAGTCGACTGCTATTAGCAGTCAACTAGCTGGTCGACTGCTAAAAGCAGTCGACTTAGCAGTCGACTGCAAAAAATTACTTTTGCAGTCGACCAAGACCAGTCGACTGCTATTAGCAGTCAACTAGCTGGTCGACTGCTAAAAGTAGTCGACTTCAAGGAAAACCTAAAAAAAAAAAAATCAAAAAATTCTAAAAAAAATCATGGACCGTTAGATCTTCAATCCAAGAAGATCTAACGGTTCAGATTTTTAATAGATTTTTTTTATTTTTTTTATTTTTAGTTTTCTGAAGTCGACTGCTCGTAGCAGTCGACTAGAGCAGTCGTCCAAAAAAGTAAAAAAAAATTACAAAAATTGGTACAGTAACGTTTTTTTACCACGTCAGTGCGCGTCATGCCCCGACGTGACGTGACGTGATGGCGTCACGTCATTTGTGACGCGACGTGACGCAAAAAGGCCGCGTCACGTCCATTTGCACATCCCTGACTACAGGGGTGTATGTCTAACATGATACGTAGAGGTCCGAAGAATTTTTCACTGTCTCCAATTCTAAGTAGCATTGTGGAGGTGGGGAAGAAAAAGTACTAAATTTGGGTGTATTGGAATTGTTGTCCACTCGACAAACATGTCACTGTGATAATTGTATTGTATACAATTTTCTCATGTCGAAGTATGTGTACGTCATTTGTATTTGTAGAATAGTGTATTTTGGTAATACACTTGTATATGTTATATGTTTGTTGTTTAGGTAGTTTGAAATTATCATATTGCCTAACATTGGTGTTCTGTTCATTGTTTATTTTGATAGTATTGTGTACTACAGTAAATTTCGTTTGCATTATGCCCACATAATTTTTTATGCTGTTTTGTTAAATTGAAATTTTGTATGGGCACCGAGGTCCACTTCATATATGCGAGACATGCTGTGCCATGTCCCCTGCTTCACACATGATGGAATACTAAGAACTCTAAAGTTTCGTGTATTCTTCTGTCCATTAACATATGTATGGAATTGATCATAAAAAGTACTGTCTATTATGTTCCTCAGAATAAGAAAACCTTCGGAATGAACTATATAATGGAGTTCAGAAAGTGGCATCAAAGAACGAACCATTAATAGTTCATGTATCACAATTTTTTACCGATTACCATCAAGTAGGTTTTATAATTACAAATCCTGTGCTAGAAAGTGTATCCTCAAAATAGTAATATGTAAGTTGCTGAGAATTTTAGCAGAAGTTCAAAACTTCTGAATTTAAAAATGTACTCCGAAACAGTGATGATGGCAATGGACAACTAGACCGTACAATGGTGAAAGAATGTTGACAATGTGAGCGTCGTATTTGACAAAGAAGAGGAAATAAATAAATTCTGAGTAGGTGCAATGAACGCGGTTTCGGTCTTCGTCGTTGTTACCTTTGCATGCTGAATTTTAGGAGTCATTATGCTGTCCTTGTTTTCCTTTACACTGTCCCGTGTTGCGTCCGCAACTGGAAGATCTTCACAGCGGCCGGCGTTGCATTCTCGTCATTCGGTGTGCGTAAGAGAAATACCTCGCAGGTATGCTTCTTAGAGGGACATTCGGTTCTTTGCATGTGCTTTTTGTATGTGTGCACTCCATATTTGTTTTCACGACCTATCAGTGTCCAATCTGCGGGGTTAAATGTGCTGGCACTCTGTGTCGATGAAGTCGTGGAGAAAGCAACTGCAATGGTAGCCGTCGCAGAGGTTTTACGATGTCCACGATTTGTGCTGAAGGAGTCGCTTGTCCCTCCTGTCGTCTGGTGATTTTCAAGCGAAAGCTGTATTGCTGCAGGGGGGGTCCGAGTGTGTGAAATGATCCTGCTACAGTGCGTCCGATAAATCCGCCAATATTTTCGGAGGGGAATTCAGGTCAAGTCGACCTGAATGATCTGTCCAGTTCTTGTATGGTAACACCGACGATGTTAGGAAATTCAGGTCGACCCGACTTGAATTTCAATACCCTCCAAACCCCATGACTACTTGGTCTATTTATGAAGTATGTTCCGAAAGCAAGTACATGATCTGACAAATATCTTCTTCCTAATTACAGTCTCTGAATATGACTCAGTACATCACTTCAGCTTGATTCGACCTGAATGAATGCGTCCAAAACGACATGTGTCATCTACCTTACTGTCGAAGAGAGTGGATGGTATTAGACAAAGGTCATCAACCAAACAAAGTACTAGATTTCTACATTCAGGTCGGTTTGACCTGAATTGTTGTCATCGATTTGACATGACGCACTCCATTGCCCGGAACTGACGAAAGGTACTGTGATATAATGACGTTGTTGTGCCCGCAGGACATGTGCATTACCCTGTCATACTCAACTTGATTCGACCTAAAGCTCCATTCTCGAACTAACATGTAAAATTATAGTCAACCTCACCTACATAAGCATTTGACATTTGATAACGTGGAGGCGTGCGGAAGTCAGTAGTTTTGCCTTTGACAATTCAGGTCGTTTCGACCTAAATGTCCGCAATGGGGACTGCTTAACTCACCGTACAGTTTGGAATTTTTCACATCGCTGTTGTCCTATACTGGGGCCATGTTTCATCTACTTTGTTTAAATCAGGTTGATTCAAGCTGATTTAGCTATGCTGCAGAACATTGCGCACGAGGAGTGATCGGAAATGGGTGACCACGTTGCAATCGCTTATTCCACTTCCTCTGAGGACGATGTAGATGGGTTTACAATTTTAAAGAGGAGCCCATGGCACCTCTCTGTGATGGTACTCCTAGGTGACTCTGGGTGGAGAAGTGCGTTCTTCACAGACCCAATGGAGTCCGTGTCGCAAAAGGAATATGTCGGAATGTGAGCTCTGACGTCGTGGTTGGGTCCACCGACCCTCTTGGAGACAGTCATATTGCGATTCAAATCTCCTACAGCCTATCCATGGCAGACGTCCCGGCGAGTGGAGGTACTCAATTCGAGCATGGCCTGTTGAATTCGTGTTCTACAATGGTGCCAACTTCCGGGACCACGAAGTGCGAGCACAATATAACCCCCGAATTGCAGGTCTTCCCACCGGACGTGCCCTGACAAAATCTCGGCCGTACACTTCAACAGCTCGGAATCCTCCCCGCCCAACAACAACCAAATCCGAGTGTCTTCTGCGATAGCAGAATATCAACTTTGTGTCCACCCGGGATTGTTGCTCGCAGCATTGCGCGCAGACATTTCCACAAGACAAGATCAAAAGCCTTCGTGAACAGATGTATGTAGGGATGTCATTTCAGTTCCGATGCCATATGAAGCTTGACGTTCATCGGCAAAGTCTTACACTAGGCGATGGGCGGAAGGTTGTGACATTGGAGGGTCTTGATGTGTGCCACAATGCATGGAGGCACATCATGGGGGTCTCAGAATCCACTTTCTATCGCTATGCCAAGTATGCGTCACAGAATATGGTGGCCCAACTGCATGGCAACTCAGACCTTCAGAAGCCAAGGGCGCATACAGTATAGGCAACTGCAACACTGAGATGCATCTTAGAGAAGTCAGCCGACCATATGCCGCACAGATTGCGTGTGTTATTGTCTGGTGAGAAGGTGGTAACAAAGGTTCTTCTCGCTACTTGGAAATGGAAAGACACCGTTCCGGAATTGAACGAAGTTAATACGTCTTTCGGGCTGAAAAAGGTTTCCGAATCGAACGTCAACAAGACAAGGCGGCGGAGCTTCAAAGAGTATGAAGCAAAGAAACCAGGAGATAATTTTGCTCATTGCTCTAGTTGTGATGTCGTGTAAACTAAGATCGTTAAACACAACAGATCGAGTGTCGTCATCAACATCAATTAGCAAAATAAATATAGCAAACTAATATGCTAAACAACCACCTCTTCAAGATGAGGGTTTCTCTCTCCAAGCTCAAGAAACTAAGAAGTCTCCTTACAAAGCTTAAGAAACTCTGAAATTCACACACAAGAGTCAAGCTATCTCTCACTCCACGAAGGGAGAATCCAAGAGTGCAAGTGATGGAGAAAGAATGCAAAGGCTTTACTCATGATCTACTACACCATAGCCACAAGATAGCAACAACAAGCTCTCTCTCTCAAAACACACTCACAAGACTTGACTTGACAACAATGGCAAGTCAAGATGCCTTCCTCTCCACATAACCCCCCGTCTAGGTGGATTTCATCCATGGAGTGGATGAACAACTATCTAGGACTTCCAATGGAGTCCATTACTCATCCAAACACACATGGACTCCTAATGGAGTCCATTGACTTCTAATTTGACGTGATTTAGCCCCCGATGTCACCTCACGTGACAGCTGTCATGTAAACTAAGATCGTTAAATACAACAGATCGAGTATCGTCATCAATATCAATTAGCAAAATAAACATAGCAAACTAATATGCTAAACAACCACCTCTTCAAGTGCCCCCCTAGCAGATAAGGAGCCCCTCCAATCAGCTAGGAACAAACACATTCATCGGTAGAGGTGTTGAACATGATGAAGTTGTTGCTACATCTATATATATCTATGTTGGTGTAGTGGTAATTTAAGGAATTAAACTCATGGTTGAGGAAGCAACCCAAGAACTGTAGGCTGGGTGCAATGTGAGCCCCATCCTTAATCGCCTTCAACAATTTATGTTGAATTCTTTGATAACTCTCCCGATGTGATTTTCAATCCCATAAAACTACCGACCAACTAGATAACAACTTCACCACTAAGACATGTGGCAAACATCCACAAAGTCCTCAATCGTGACCATTACCGGCCATGGAGTGGGAGGATTTCCGACAACGAGGACAAACCCAATTGCCAGAAAGAAGAGTCAAAAGGGGAGGTGTCAAACATGTCATGTGCCATCCACGTTGACATTGGTCGCACAATAACATTGTTGCAGCTCTTTTCTTCTCTCCACACACATAACAAGACAGACCCTGTGGTACAACCGCCAACTCGGGATGCACAGAGCCGTCGATGGGAAGGTGACATGGAGCACAATTCTTTGAATGCTCACGACATTCCCGTCCATCCTTGCCTTCAAGCAATAATATACCACTTGGTAAAACATCTTTTACCCGCAAAATTGTGCGCCCAGCCTTGACATCCAATGTCGTAGGCGCCTCCTGTTGCAAGTAAACATAATTCCCCTTGGAAAATCTACGAACCTGAGATCGATAAGCACCACTGCGGATCCGGGCATACCGTAATGTATCACAATGTTGAGCTATATTTAAGTTCTCCATGGCCATAGGCATGGCCTTCTGAAAGAACACTGCTCGATCATGAAGACATTGAGCCCAAACATCTAGATCATCCAAATTTACCACAGGAGCCAATTTCTCTCGCACAGAGCTAGATAAAATTAGCTCCCGACCATACAAAAGTTGGTAAGGACTATAGGATGCCAAAGATGCTTGCCTGCTGAAACGGTAACCCATTGCTATTCATGGTAACATCAAGTCCCAATCGCGATGGTTGCCATGAAGCAACCTATACTTCCGCAAACCGCGCTTGATAGTCTGAACAACCCGTTCAGCTAAGCCATATGCCTCAGGGTGATCTCTGGAAGTTGTTCGGTGATCAATCAAAGCCTTGGTACACAAAGCCTCGAAAGATCCAAGAAATTCTCTCCCTTGATCCGTCAACACTTCTGCAGGTGCTCCAAACCGTGCCAAAATTCGATCAAGAAATGCCATAGCTGCCAATTCTGAGGAATTTTGGGGAAGAGCCACGAGTTCAATCCACTTACTAAAATGCTCCACCATCACAAGTACATACTTTGCCCCACGTAGAGTGACAGTAAGCGGTCCGGCAAAATCCAAAGACCAACGATATCCCAAGCCCATAATAGGTAAAGGCTGAAGTTGAGGTGATAAAGTATTAAAACTTGACCTGACTCGGTCACATACTTCACACCGAGAAACATAAGTGGCAACCTGTTGATACATACCAGTCCACCAATATTGGTTGCGTAACATAGAGTGTGTCCTTCGCACTCCAAAATGTCCAAGCTCCTCGTGCACTTGCCGTACTAAAGAAACTCTTTGATCTGGCCTTGGAACGATGCGCCTCGTTTCGTCCGGCCACACACGAAATAACAAGCCGTTTGTCCAACGAAACCTTGTTATTCGGTGACTAACTCTATCTCGCTCCATAACGGATAGTCCAAGGGGATATGTCCCTTGTTGAAGTTTGTGCAAGACCGCATGGTCTTCCCACACATCACTAACAATGAGAGATTTATCAATCTCCTCATCTTGGTGTTCCACAAGGATCTCAACAGCCAATCCTGACATAATTGTGAGATATGTGGCAGCATGCCAACCCGGCACCGCCTCACGATCACAATCTCCATGCCATCTGGCCTCAGTTAAATCCTCATCTGAAGGACTTGGATTGCAAGACAATCCGTCTGCATCCAAGTTGGTAATTCTTGCTCGGTGGACAACTTCAAAGTCATATTCTTGAAGTAATAATGCCCACCTAGCAAGTTTCCCGATGAGTTTATCTGATTCCATAAGCCATTTTAAAGGCTGATGATCAGTCACCAAAGTAAATTTTTGCCCATATAAATAAGGTCGGAAATGTGCAATGGCCCAAACGGCCGCCAAGGCCTCGCCTTCATAAGAAGAATAATTAGATTCAGCACTATTATTGCTTCTAGATGCATAAGCCACCACATATTCTTTTCCCTCTTCATCTTTCTGTGTCAATACCGCTCCCAATCCCACTACACTCCAATCCGTGTGCAATTGAAAAGTTCTAGACACATCCGGGCATCGAAGCACTGGCGCTGAACCGAACCTCTGCTTCAATGTATCAAATGTCTGTTGTTGTTCCCGACTCCAAATCCATGGTTGGTCTTTCCTCGTGAGAATGGTGAGAGGTTTGGCAATCAAACTAAAGTTTTTGACAAACCTTCTATAATAATTTGCCAATCCTATAAATGCCCGAAGTCGTGGTACATCATAAAGGTGCGGGAATTTTGTGCAAAGCATCCACCTTTGCCTGTTGCACACCAAGACCGCCAGGAACAATCATGTGGCCCAAATAGGGCAGTTGATCATGGAAAAAATTACATTTTCCATGATGTAAACGGAGTCCCCACCGTTGTAGCCGTTCAAATACCGCTTGCAAATGTCTCACATGATTATGTGGACTATTACTAAAGATGATAACATCATCAATGTAACATCTAGCAAATGGTAAACCAGCCAATAATTGGTCCATCACCTGCTGAAATTCAGCTGGTGCATTCTTGACACCAAATGGCAAAAATTTCCAATGATAAAGTTGATCTTTGCCATCTTTATCAATTCCCCAAAATGCAGTCTTCACCCGATCACCCAACAACAAAGGTAATTGATGATAACCATACCTTAAATCCAGAGTACTGAAAATTCTAGCAAATCCCAATGCATCAAACAACTCCTCTGGCATCGGCATTGGGTATCGATCCGACTTGGTCTTGCGGTTGACTGGACGATAATCACCACACATCCGTTTTTCCGTCCAGTTGCCAAAGATATCTTTCTTTGAAGGCATAACCGTGGCACAAGCATACTCTCCATTGGAGAGTTCAATCAATTCCACTGCCAATAATTCTTGACATCGAGTTTGAACACCCAATCTTTCAGATGTACTAAGTCTGTACGGCCGTCTAAAAATATGATGGTCGTCCTCGAGTTGAATACGAACAAGTTTACCTTTATATCCTTCAAGATTATGAAGACTAAAGGCAAAACAATTACGGTAAGAGCGAATAAATGCCCGTACCTTTCGTGCTTCGGCACCAATAAGTTTTGGCCCCACTTCAATTGGCCAATCGTCAAACTCCGTGGTTTCCTTTTCCATAGAAGGATTGCCACTTGGTGCCAGCACAACCTGTGATTGCTAGTCCGTGGAGAGGGCAACACCTTTGCCCCCATCATCTACACTTGAAATCAAATGCGTATCCTCTCCACTACAATCAGACACACCAAAATCTTGGGCCAAAGCAGCAAAAACACGTTGAGCTCGAAGCTCTTCTGCAGCATGCTGCTTCAAAGAAAATAATGCCTTAGCATCATTGACCTCCATATGAAATTTGGATTGCAGCTCCATTGCCCTCTGACCATTGTCCTCTGCCTTCAGAGTAAGCAATTGGTCATGAAAATATTGTTGAGCAGCAAGACAAATTCCAATAATCCACACAATGCTATTGAGATCCATAGCTTGTCCCAATAGAAAACGTCTCTGACCTTCTTGAAGTCCGTGAACAGCTGTGGTACCTGTAGGAAAACCCATGGCTCGTTCCCGTTCATCTGTCGTAGGCTCATCATAAGTTTGGGATTTTGAATCCAAAACCATGCCTGGTCCATGAGATCGAAATGCAAAAGACCGTGGATATGTCACAAAAGTCGGTAGTGCACCTCGCGGAATTTCCACCTTGTTAATTACTGCAAGTGGCAAGGTGTCAACCTTGGTAACCGCCAAAGAAACACGATAATCATCTAAAATGTCATCCACTTTGCGATTCATAAGCCGAGGAATTCGAGCGACTGCCGCTGAAAGCACCTGAGGTGATACCAAATTGGTCCAAAACCAACGAGGCTGGTGAGCAAAGGATCCCAAGGATGCAGCGTCCAGAAATGTTGGAGTACCCAGAAGTTGATTAATGTACTCACCATCCTTCACCACTTTGTGCCGTGTATCACCCAATAATGGCACATTTTTCAAAATGTACCCTGGCGGAGTTGATTGGTGGCCAAACCACCATTGTATCAATCGCATCAAATCCGCAAACAAACTAGACCTAGGGTCATCCAAACTTTGGCCAGTTCCTGCACGCGAATGGCCTTGACACGGCCATCCTGCAATAATCAAATCCACATGGCCCAACCTTCTCAAATCCTCATCACTAATCATAGTGACGTCTTGAGGGAGTTGACCACAACATCCATGAATAGCAGAGGCTGACAATTGTGTGTGAATTTCATAGTTTCTTAAGCTTTGGAAGGAGACTTCTTAGTTTCTTGAGCTTGGAGAGAGAAACCCTCATACTCAACAACAATTGTTGGATGTGGTGTCGAACGGCTCTGTTGGCTGCATATCCATTATCCACATGAATATACCGCCTAACTGTAATCCCAACCTCCAATACTGTAGCCAAACCTGTGCCAATGCCCCCAAAGATCTCTACAAGGACAATACCTTCAGGTGACGGTTGCCAACGAATGGGTTGGGCAAAAGAAAATGAGGATGATATTGGAGGTGTCTCCCCAAGCTCCAAAGCCGCTACAATATGTCTACAATGGTCGGATAACTCCTTAGGAGTACGCCATGGTGGAGATGGATCCTTGAAATGTCGAGCAAGAATTTCGGTACATGGCAAAATTTGTTGCTCTGCTACATTACAAGTGTAGGCCAATGTTTCCTCCAACAAAATTAGTGAACAAGGCAAGTCTGAAACTAAACCACTACAACCAAACATTGCCTCCGCAACCATAGTCATAGAAGTAGCTGCAAATGCTACAGGAATAAATACCTTCCTGCCATCACCAGTAGACCATCCCGGTCTAATCCACGCCTCCTCAGTCCAATTATCCAAACCAAAGCCAAGTGGATAAAAAGCTTGCTGACCAACTAGTATATCATAGTTGGTTGCATTGGTAACAACACACTTCATTGTTAAATGAATGTAGGTAGGTCCTGCCCCCACGTTAAAAATCAAACGGAGAGGTGCCTTGGTGTAACCTGTTGCACGCTCAGTACGCCCTACTGAAGTCACAATTATGAATGGACAAGGATCTAAATTCGCTGGCATCAACCCCAGATTGTCAGCAAGTCTCTTGCCAATCATAACCGGTTGAGCACCAAAATCCATCATAACTCTCAGTGATGTAGCACGAATAACGAGATTATCTGTGCGTGACACGACAAACAAAGCTTTGTCGTTCACCAGACGTACAACTCCAGGTTGTAAATTATGCCGCTCTCGAGCAGATCTTACAGAAACATCTGCAAGATATGTTGCTCCTGCTGCACAATGTGAAAAAGACGTGTCCATTGATGGAATTATTGGAGAAGGAATATCAGTGTGCTTACCAAAAGCAATGATTGCCGCATCTGCAAGGTTCGCTCGCAAATTGGCTAAGTCTTCCACCTCCTCAGCCACAGGCACGTCAACAACAACTTGGGATACTTGAAGGGATAGCAAATCCGCCTTGCTTTCTAACATTCTCCCAGCCAAATGGAAAACTCCAGCAGGTTTGAAATCCGGAGCCATCAACTCCGAACCCGAGAAAATTGGCATATGAAGAATTTTATGTGCCAATACCTGCATAACGTTCTTTGAAATGGAATCCCCATCTCCCAAAGGTAAAGAGTTTTTAGCCCCGACAGCAGTAGTAGTGTCTACCAATCCAAATGATAGAGGTAGCCGTGCTTGACCAACCTGGTCTGCTGGACCGACATGGCGAGGACGTGAAGCCTCGTTGCTACCAGCACTTGTAGAAGCCACTGAATTTGCCAATGTTTGTGCGCGGGTAGAAGCTGCAGCTACCACCTCTCCAGATGCTCCGAACATATACATGTCAGAACCCGAAGTGCCAACACCTGCATGCGGCTCAGAAATTTGAGCAAAAGATGCAGAAGACTTGAGCTTTTCCTCAAGCTCTGCAACCTTAGCCTCAAGAGTTTGCTCCCGTGAAGATTTGCCAGTCACATAACTGGCAGGCCGCCTCTCAGGATGAAGTTGGAAACAATGATGCACATCGTGGTTAGTGCCGCCACAATGGTTACATTTCAATTGTCTATTCTTAGAATTTCCCCCCGCCTTTACCGGTTCTATCTTTTGTTTTATTTTTCCCAAAGGCTGGTTTTTCTTCTTCTTGGGACAATTGGCATCATTCTTCGAATGACCAGCTTCTCCACAACCCCAACAATACAAAATCTTTTGCTCCTTAACAGGTTGAGTCTCAGCTAAACTACTAGTAGTTGTGACAATTCTCTTTTATTTGCTAGTCTCTGTCATCCAAGATACCATATCCGTGGCATCGTGTTGACAGAGAGCCCGATCACATCTCTCAACTACGGCAAACGCTTGTACAAGCGTAGCTCTGTCTTCGTAGTCCAAGATAATCTGAGGTGATGCCAACTCAAGTAGCCGCTTATCAATCTTAGACAAGAAGATTTTGACAAGTTGGCTTTCAGCGAAAACACCTCCCGACTCAACAGCAAATCGCACGAGTCGCGTGTACATGGTCCGTGGAGTGTCATCCTTCTCTCGGCGAAAATCCTGAATGCGCTGCATCTGGTCTCGCCTAAACCCACCATACTCCACCTCCAAATGTGCGACAAATTCAGCAAGGGGATTAAATGGAGGTGGTGGACCAACAGTCGTCAATGCTGCTTGTGTAGCACGTGCCATCCGTGAAAGGGTAGCCGTGCTACTGCTAGCCACTATTGGCCCAAGTGCCAGTTCTTTGTCCTTAGACTCCTCCAGTGGTTCCTCCTCCTTTAAGGTAGGTGAAGCTAAGGTGGCAACCGCCCCATCTTTAAGAGCTGAAATAAGCTCAACCCGAGCCTCCCAATACTGCTCCACCTCCCGAAGTTGTCGCTGATGACCTTCTGTCCAGCGTTCATAAGTTTGGAGTGCCTCATACTCCAAATGCTGAGGCAGAAGTTCAAAGGCATACCAATCATTAAAATTAAAAGACCTTTGACGTTTCTCCTTAATCCAGGTACGAAACCGGAGTTTCCAATCGGGCAAGGAAATGCCCCCAGCTCGACCTGAGAACCGATCACGCACTGAACCGTGGTGATCGTCCTCCATTTCGTCAAATGTGCCAACACTCCAAATCCGAAGCCTACTAGTAGTGTCCAACGCCGAAATAGGCTCAAAAGCCTCGTTGGTATCTACCTTTGGCTCAAGATTTGTGGTATGCACGTCCTCCAAGTAATCTGGTGATGGAGATCGATAATATCGGCTCCTAGTTTGCACCATAAAATAATTACTTGAGTACCTGCAACTATCTACAAGGTAATGGGCAACCTGCACCTGTTGCGGGCTATCTAAATGGCAATCCCTTGCCAAATGCCAAGTGTTTAATTATGCCCCCATAATTCCAAAATTGTGCAAAGGTTTGAGATTGGTAATTAAAATTAAAAATCAGCGTTGAAAATGCTCATTTCCAAGGTGATTATGGACTCCAATCAACAAATTAATTGCACCAATGGACTCCTAGGAAGATTTCACACAAATTAGGCTCAAATTTCACTCCGTTTGGAGTTAATTTGCTCCCAAAAACAAAAATCAGCGTTGAAATTAATAATTTCAGCAATGATTTTGAATTCCAATCAACAATCCAATTACACCATTGGATTCCTTGGCAAATTTCACACAAGATAGGCTCAAATTTCACTCCAATCGGAGCTAGTATGCCCCCAAATTTGAACCTCAAAGTTTGTGAGAATTAAATGCCAAGTTTGAAAGGTGAAAGTAAAAATGTAAAAACAAAAACCTAAAAATTAAAGTAAAAAGGTGAAAAGTAAAACGTAGCAAGTGAGAAGGGATAATCAAAAGTCAAAATCAAAATGTAAAATGTAAAATGTAAAAGTGAAATTGAAAACTCAAAAACTAAAATGTAAAAGTAAAAAAAGTAAAAAAGTAAAAAGTAAAAAATGAATTTTTGCGAGAATCTAGGGAATAAAAGTTAAAAGTCAAAGTCAAGACAATAAAAAGTAAAAAGTGAACAAAATAAAACTAAAAATGTAAAACTAAAAAATAAAACTAAAAAGTAAAACAACAAGTAAAATTTAAAAAATAAAACTAAAAAATAAAAAAATAAAAAAATACTTACCTGGGGGGGGTTGGCCTCCCCTCGCTGCCCTCGCGCACGGCCTGCGCCCTGGAATTCAGTATCAAGATTCCAGGGGGCTCCGGGAGGGAGCTCTTGAAGCTCTCTCCCAAAAATTAAAAACAAATTGGAAATTTTTCTTCTTGCAAATTGCAAGAAATAATTGTTGGATTTTGGCCTTCAACCTCCTAAGCTTGCAAGCAGAAGTTTGCAAGTTGCCAACAACTATAATAATAATAATAATAAATTTGTTGGTTTTGTTCTCTCAAGAAGGTGAAGAGAGCAAGAAAGAGATAAGGAGATTCCTTGCAAGATTTGTCTTGCAAGCTACAATGAATTGCAAACTAAGCCTCTAAACACATGTATTACTCAGTTGCTCATGAGTTCTTGGCCATTTGAACTCAAAATACAAACTAAAATTGAAAAATTCAAGAAATTGTTGTCAAGTATGAGGGTTTCTCTCTCCAAGCTCAAGAAACTAAGAAGTCTCCTTACAAAGCTTAAGAAACTCTGAAATTCACACACAAGAGTCAAACTATCTCTCACTCCACGAAGGGAGAATCCAAGAGTGCAAGTGATGGAGAAAGAATGCAAAGGCTTTACTCATGATCTACTACACCATAGCCACAAGATAGCAACAACAAGCTCTCTCTCTCAAAACACACTCACAAGACTTGACTTGACAACAATGGCAAGTCAAGATGCCTTCCTCTCCACATAACCCCCCGTCTAGGTGGATTTCATCCATGGAGTGGATGAACAACTATCTAGGACTTCCAATGGAGTCCATTACTCATCCAAACACACATGGACTCCTAATGGAGTCCATTGACTTCTAATTTGACGTGATTTAGCCCCCAATGTCACCTCACGTGACAGTGACAAATACCATTCCCTTTGAAAACCACATCAACCAGAGACACATGCAGCCTTACTAGTTGCAACAAAGTTGCAAATGCACTTAAATAAGGATTGGGCACATCGTAATTTATATGCTGCAAATATATGCTTCAAGATTTGGAGCTGCCGCCGAAGTCCTCAAGTGGAGCGCTGTTTCAGAATTCGCGATCCACTCCTTTGTATGCGGCTTTGTTGCATGGAGCAGAGGCTTGTGAATCGTCCTTACCACCTCATTTGGAACAACAACTCTCTGGCACACCCTTACCGCCTATTCTAAATGTGCAAATGGATAATGCTACGGGTGACAACAAGAACATATTTGTGTTTTGATTTTGGTCTCTGCTTGTTGCTAACAAGATTTTTAGAGAGGTGTATGTAAATTTCATGATTGTTGGTCATACACATGATGACATTGATGCATTATTTGAGAGGTGGAGCATGGCTTTGAAGAAAGAGAGCTTTCCAACTATCCCACTCTTGATGAAGTCTTTCATGAACATTGAGACAGTTCCTACCATTCCTCACCTTATCGAAGAGGTGCCAAACTTTAAGAAGTTTATTGAAAATGGGATTGCAGATGGAGAAAATACTTTGTTGGGACATACGAAGGCACAACAATTCAAGTTCTATGTCGATGCAATGAAATGTCTGGTCATGAAGTATAAGTTATTATGCACGGATGATGACTGGCTTCCTCGAGATGGTGGAATCAAATTGTGGAAGGAAGATTCACAAGGGCAAGCTTTGTGGCCTCGTGGGTACCTTAAAGCTGTACAACCTTCTTCAATGCAGAACCTCGAGGACATTAAACGGGATTTACAAGGGTTTATTAACCATTGGGACAAATTTTCTGAAGAGGACTCAACAGGAGAGTATCGCAAGCGATATGAACCTCTTAGCTACTACTGGCGGCGCATGGTGGTTGCATTGGATGCGCCTACTGGATTTGATGAGACATTGAAGGATGGATTTTGGCCAACAACAAGAGTGGCACCGTCATTTGAAGACGAGTTCACAGAGACATGCAATGTTTGGGGGGAGTACGATGAAGATGAGCATTTTGTTGGCCAAGCTCGTCATCGTCCTACTGAGTCATTTCGTGTCAATTGGGATTTGTTAGGCCATCTGAGGATGATGCGGAACATCCTTTTTGGATTGCAAGGGCATTGTCAAATCCCAATTCTAATCCGGAATACCCTGGCTGTGTGCTGATTCGGTATTTTCAGCCGGTGTCGCGTGATAGGAATGCGCAAAAATTCTATATAGGTTGGGACTCTAGAAATGGTTTGCAATGGAAGGTTGATCCAGCAAATGAAGAAGTGTGGGAGAACACGAACTCCATTTTCACGGCATGGAAATCGGGAACAAAGAAGGATACTTTGCATTGTGTGATGAGTATTCCTCCGCGGCAAATTGAAATCATTCGTCAAAGCCTTGCTGTAGCAAACGAGGGATACGTGGAGAGAAAGGTATCTTGGGCTTCAGAATTGCTTCAAAGTCATCGAATTCAATTTTTTAATTTGGAAGACTTCTTTATATGCCCTATGTATTGCACAAGGAGATTTGTAGTTCTCATATGCTG
The DNA here is from genome assembly GCA_964035585.1 of Polytrichum formosum. NCBI lineage: Eukaryota > Viridiplantae > Streptophyta > Polytrichopsida > Polytrichales > Polytrichaceae > Polytrichum > Polytrichum formosum. Next base: position 20,373,678 of record OZ037939.1, on the reverse strand, counting down.
TATGCATTTAGGTCAAACGGAAATGCAGAGGAGTCTATATGTTGAACTCCATTTGAGTATAGTAGTAGTAAGTGTATTTAGGTCTTATTTAGTTGGATAGTATAATTGTGTGCAATTTGCTTCCATGTATAGAAATTCTACTACATGCAATTACGAACATTGGAAGTAGAGAGTGTAATGTCTGTTCCGCTGAACTCTCATTATAGTGAAAGACTATCACTATGCTGTCATCAAACATAATAGAATATTGTATGCGTTTTGGTATATTGGAGTTCAATGATACCATTCGTGCAAATGTATGTAAAGTTTGTATTTTCATTTCTCATATGTAAAGGTCGTGTACTACGTATCGTCCAGTTCCAGAGGTCTGTATATTACCTTCAATTAACAGTGTAGGAATAATTACTATATTGTTATGAGAAACGGAGTGTGTCGTGACTGTAATAGTTGAATTCCATTGGAATACAAAATGTCACTAATTTGCATGTTTCTTATCGCCAACTCATGAGCTCTAAGTTGCTTAGAGGAGAGTGAGTACCTCATGTATTTGTTTGCATTCGAATCCCGTTGAACTCGTTTCAACGGTATTTGTGATGTTCATTGGTTTGGCACTACTCCGAGAAATAAAAGCCAAGAAACAATGTTGTGCCAACCAACTTGCCCATTGCTTCCGCTAACAGTTTTGAATGCTATGATGTGTTGATTGATACAGTACTGATTGTAATCACTACCTTTCCTTCTTTGTATTATTTGTACACATATTTATGTATGAAAGTTTGGTGTACAAAACTTTTCCTTCTTTCTAATGGATACCCAATTACTATCAAATATGAGCACATTAGATTCATGGAGTATTGTTCCAATCTTCCATTTGCAAGCACTATCATTTTAATGGATTTTGGTTTTTTTGGTTTTTAGGAGATCCACTGTTTACGTCCACATACTCTACTCATATTTAGGTTAAAGACGTCACTAACTTTATTTTGAGAGTTAACAAACTCCCAATTTAAGGAATATGGTGTTAGATGCAATATGTACAAGTTGTACATGTTTTACATTCAAAATTGTACGTCTAGACTCTAATCAGAATCAGAGTCCTCTATTGCAACTGGATCTGATGGATCCAGACCTCCTCTTTGTAAAAGTACTCGTGGTGACAAAGCTCGGGAGGATGAAGGTTGAGAGGATGAAGGCCAAGATGAAGAGGCACCTTGAGCTTCAATGCTTAGTGTTGTTCCACGCATGCGATACGGTCAGGGATGTGCAAATGGACGTGACGCGGCCTTTTTGCATCACGTCGCGTCACAAATGACGTGACGCCGTCACGTCACGTCACGTCGGGGCGTGACGCGCACTGACGTGGTAAAAAAAAGTTACTGTACCAATTTTTTGTAACTTTTTTTTTACTTTTTTGGACGACTGCTCTAGTCGACTGCTACGAGCAGTCGACTTCAGAAAACAAAAATTAAAAAAAATCTATTAAAAAATCTGAACCGTTAGATCTTCTTGGATTGAAGATCTAACGGTCCATGATTTTTTTTAGAATTTTTTGATTTTATTTATTTTTAGGTTTTCCTTGAAGTCGACTGCTAATAGCAGTCGACTGGTCTTGGTCGACTGCAAAAGTAATTTTTTGCAGTCGACTGCTATTAGCAGTCGACTTAGCAAACGACTGCAAACAGCAGTCGACCTAGCAGTCGACTGCAAAAAAACATTAAATTAAAAAATTCCAAAAAAAATTCTGGACCGTCAGATCTTCTTGCCAAGAAGATCTGACGGTCCAGATTTTTTTTTGGAATTTTTTAATTTTTTTTTTGCAGTCGACTGCTAGGTCGACTGCAGGGTTGTCTATCCCGCCGTTGTGACGGTGTCGTGCCGTCACGACGTGTCGTGTCGTGACGGACCCCTCCGTCACGACACAATAGGGTCCACGTAGGGTCAACATAGGGGGAGCCGACTAGGGTGGGTAAAATACTTACCTTCTTGCCAAGGTGGCGTCCTATGTGGCAGAAAACGTCGACGTGGATGTGCATATTTCCCCTGCCACGTAGACCATTTTGCCATTGTGTTTATCATTGTGTTAAAATCAAAGTAATAAAATATTACTAAGGAGGGTGTGGGGCGGACGGGGAAGGGGGGTGGTGCGGACGGGGAAGGGGGGTGGAGCGGACGGACGGGGGGGTGGTGCGGACGGTGGATGGGGGTGGAGCGGACGGACGGGGGTGTGGAGCGGACGGGGGAGGGGGGGGGGGTGGGGCGGACGGACGGGGGTGGAGCGGACGGGAGAGGGGGGGGGGGTGGGGCGGACGGAGGAGGGGAGGGGCGGACGGAGGAGGGGGATGGAGCGGACGGGGGAGGGGGGTGGAGCGGACGGGAGAGGGGGGGGGGGGGGTGGGGCGGACGGGGGGGGGGGGGGGCGGACGGTGGAGCGGACGGGTGAGCGGACGGAGGTGGGGGGAGCGGACGGGGGAGCGGACGGGGGGGCGGACGGGGGGGCGGACGGGGGAGCGGACGGGTTGGGAGCGGGGCGGGGGACGTGGGCAGACGGAGGTTGGGAACGGGAGCGGACGGGGTGGAACGGGGATTGGGAACGAGGGCGGACGGGTGGGAACGGGGATTGGGAACGGGGGCGGACGGGGGGGCGGACGGGCGCTAGTAGAATTTTCCCCACTTTCCCTTTACTTTGCTGACATGTCGTCACACGTGGACAATGTAAATCCTACGTGTCCGAAATTGGGTAATGTAATTACACAAAAAAATCGGTAAAATTCAAGTCCGGCAGGATAAAGACAGCATCCGGCATAATCCGGCATAATGTCGTGACGGATACGTGTCGTGACGGCACGACATTATGCCGGGATAAGCCTCCGTCACGACACAATAGACAACCCTGGTCGACTGCTATTTGCAGTCGACTTAGCAGTCGACCAAGGGGTTGACCAGGGGGTTGACCGCGTCAGTTTACCCCTGGGGTAACTGCCGGATTTACCCCCCCGCGGACGTGACGTTTTCAGGTCTGCCGTCACGTCGCTGTCACAGGACGTGACGCGACGTGACACGACGTGACGTGTAATCCCTGGATACGGTCGGCTTCTAGGAGACATAGGAACTCGTCTTTGTGGTCTGGGGCCACCGTTTAGCCAAGCCTTTGTTTCCGGAGCAACTTTATGCAGTATAGCATCAATTGCATTCATCTGAAGCCTGTTTTGGTGGTACAACTCCTCATACTCTAGTTCCTCTTCCAGTGAGCACCCTGGAATTACATTATCATCGAGGCTCAATTCCTCAGTTGACCTAGCAAGATCTCCACATGAAACATAGTAGGGAGGTTGATTCCCTCTTCTCAAGGCCTGATCTGCTTCATCCCAATGCCAACCTAAAGTTTGGTAGAAGAATCTCTTCAATCCGTAATCAGGTGGCCTGTTGGGGTACATCTCGTTTGCAGCGGACGTTATTTGAGCTGCATTCTTTATCCAATCTCCATCTGCATTCTCGCTCCACAGCTAAACCTTAGAGCAGTTGTACTTCCAACTCCATTCGACATTCTCGCCGTCAAATTCATGGAGATCAAACGAGAAATTCTCTGGATTGTACACCAAATGAGTAGGAATGTAATCCCGTAGACCAAATTGGAGGTACAAACGTGGGTGGTAAGGAGACCTACAATGTGGACAGTGCCGTCTCCCAATCATGTTGCGGATGAGATATTGTGGATGGAATTGGCCCCCACATGATCCAACTTGGTAGCATCCGTCAGGGCCAAATGGACTTTGGCAATAAGCGCACACCATTCCATCGCTAACCATTACGTGTGGATTTGGCCAGAGTTTTTGGCCAACCATGTTGTGTGGATATGCATGCAGTTCGTCTACATTCCAATGGTGATCCGCCTCCTTCACGAGCTTCCAATCGATGCTTCCATTAGGCATCCGAGCTGGCGGATCTGCAAACCACCAGTTATCGTGGTACATTGTCTCCTCGTCAAGCCACAACGAGAGCAACATATTTTGCATTCTTCCATTGCGATTCCACTCCTGTTGGATGCCTTCGAATTCCAACTCGTACTTGCGGGCCCATGCAATTGCAAGCAGTGTCCTCGTCCTCATACCCTTGCGTTCTTTTAGCATCGGTCAAAAATATTCCTTCAATTTTGCATTTTCTTCCTAAAGTTTTTGCATGTTCTCACGAGTGCTAGTATAATCTGCAAGACGTTCATTGACGTCACGTAGTTGGTGTTGAAGCCCCTCCATATCCCGCCGCAGTACTTGATTCTCGGCTTTAAATGGATTTTGCCTCAACACCTCCAACTGTCTTTGCAACTCTTGATTGGTTGTGGACAACTCAAGAGCATTTAAATTTGCAGCTGTCGCTTATTCTACAGCCGCATCCCTCTCCGCTTGCATAGAAATGTGAACTATCGGAGGAGCACGATCAACGTCCTCTGCCTCGACAAGCGGGGCACTGCTTGAACTTCCATCCGGTCTTATTCCAAGTCCAGCAAGCAAAGTTTCCAAATGTAAAATCCTTGCTCTATAGGCCTCCACATCCGCCAAATATTCCGCAGTCTTCTCTTGAAGCATGCGTTGTGCTATGGCCAATGCTTCATCCGACCCATGCAGCCACCCGTGAGCCCTCTCGTCCGCCCCGGTCACAACCTCTTGTTGCACTCCATCCACTCCAACCCCTCCATCCGCCTCAATCGGAACCTCATGTGGCATTTCGTCCGCTCCTACCCCTCCGTGCACGCCGACATTGATTTATCCATCATCATTGCCTTCTACATCCATTTTCATGGCTTCGAAGATCTCTTGCAACACAATGTCAAAAGGATTTTGAGGTGCACGCCTCCACCTAGGCCTCTTTGGTGTCTTGTCAGGTAGGAGTGGGCGCCCGGGCTTATCCACAAGCTTGGAATTTTGCCTAAACCAGTTTGGAATTGGCTCATATGGAATATTCATTGGTTTTTTTATTGCCAAGGCATCCCCAATTTGTCCAATCTTCTTGTTCATGAATTTTAGAGTAGACCAATCCACTCTTACTCTCAGGACATGCTCAGCATACATCAGAGAGGCCACACATTTCGGAATCTCGTTTTTTGGCCACCCTTTCTCGTTGGAGATCCCCTTCAATATGGTTAGGAATCTCCATTTGACCTCCAAATCTTCAATGTGGCTGTACTTCGCAGCTTTGGGCTTGCAATGTGCAACATGAGAGGATTTCGGCTACAAGCGATCAAAATGGGCGAAGTTAACGTACTTCATTGCGGTCTCAGCTGACCAAGGCTGTGGTACGTTCTCCCAACCTACAAATGCTCTCAGCGTTGGATTGTAGAAGACATCCAACTCCAAGTCCACCTCTGTGCGGGCTTTCTTTCTAGGTGCTCCGCCGAGTTCATCATTTGTAGGCGTCCCTTCCATTCTTGCCACCGTCGACTAAGCACTACCGCTGCCGCTTGCCAAGCCGTACTCCTAACCCTGCTTTAATATGGGTGTAATAAAATCCTACAATACTAATTGCACTTCAAAATAGTGCTACAAAAACATCCAAGCATACACTCCAAAATAGTGTTGCGTTGGATAAAGTTTGTTTATTAGTCTAACTAATATGTCGAGAAGTCCTAGTGTTCCTAGAGTAGCCCAAAATAATGTGAAAGTAGTAATAAACCATTGAGGACAATAATTCCCTTCCAAGAATTACGGCCCTCAAAGGGCTCTCCTTGCCCCGTGCACCCTGCACGCCCGCGCTTCACGTAGAGGTAGGCGGTCTGGGCGCAATCAGAGGCAAAGAGTGAGGCCAAATGAGTTGGTCCCTCTTTTTATACTCCAGTCTGACCCTCCCAGTTCAATCCCCCCAGTCCGACCTCGTTCCCTGTGGGAACACGGATAAGCCAAAAACGAGTAAGGAAGTAATAAAAGTGAGGAAGTAAGAATAGGGTTTCATTTTTTTGGCTAAGCAAGTGCACTTTTGCTTAGCAAATAGGATAAGCAAGTTTTGTGTTAAGTACTAGGAATAAGCAAAATAGTTAGGAAGTAAGGAATTGCCAACCGGAAGAGCAGCCCAAACAGATCCGAGCAAACATGCGAACGTCAACCAGATCGGGGACCAGATTCCAACCGTTGGACTGTGACTCGAGATTGGGCCGGGCACGGGGCGCCAGACCCAGAACGACGTGCCGATCCAAAGGCAAACCGGTTCTAGAGGATAAATAGGCTAGGAAGGTCGCTTTTACCCCCACAGTTGTTTGAACTCGTTTTCAGTTCAATAACAATCCAGCATAGTGTTTTCCGAGCGATCTTAGTTTCCGAGTAGCTGTAGTTTCCGTGTGATCCGGGATTGGTTACATCTCTGGACCGCAAAGCTATGGAGGGATACTTACGAGTTTCCGAGTGGTGGGGCAGGGTTAGCCAACCGGATGGACGGCTACATTGAAGGCCGGTTCATACACCAGTTAGATCCCAAAGACCAGGGTTGTCTATTGTGTCGTGACGGAGGCTTATCCCGGCATAATGTCGTGCCGTCACGACACGTATCCGTCACGACATTATGCCGGATTATGCCGGATGCTGTCTTTATCCTGCCGGACTTGAATTTTACCGATTTTTTTGTGTAATTACATTACCCAATTTCGGACACGTAGGATTTACATTGTCCACGTATGACGACATGTCAGCAAAGTAAAGGGAAAGTGGGGAAAATTCTACTAGCGCCCGTCCGCCCCCCCGTCCGCCCCCGTTCCCAATCCCCGTTCCCACCCGTCCGCCCTCGTTCCCAATCCCCGTTCCACCCCGTCCGCTCCCGTTCCCAACCTCCGTCTGCCCACGTCCCCCGCCCCGCTCCCAACCCGTCCGCTCCCCCGTCCGCCCCCCCCGTCCGCTCCCCCCCCCTCCGTCCGCTCCCCCGTCCGCCCCCCCGTCCGCCCCCCCGTCCGCTCCCCCGTCCGCTCCCCCCACCTCCGTCCGCTCACCCGTCCGCTCCACCGTCCGCCCCCCCCCGTCCGCTCCCCCGTCCGCTCCCCCGTCCGCTCCCCCCCCTCCGTCCGCTCCCTCGTCCGCCCCCCCTCCATCCGCTCCCCCGTCCGCCCCCCCCCCCCCCCGTCCGCCCCCCCCCCCCGTCCGCCCCCCCCCCCGTCCGCTCCCCCGTCCGCCCCCCCGTCCGCTCCCCCCCCCTCCGTCCGCTCCCCCGTCCGCTCCCCCCCCCCTCCGTCCGCTCCCCCGTCCGTACCCCCGTCCGCTCCCACCCCTTCCGTCCGCTCCCCCGTCCGATTCGAACACTATAAATTGAGGGTGCAAGGTGCCATTTTTGCCTCCACTGACATAGTGTGTCTCAAGTCTTTTGATTCTCCTTTGAGGAGTGAGGATTGAATGCGTGAGACCCGAATGCAGAGTATACTTTGTCCAATCTAGTGTCTGTGAATTAGGGTTGCCCTCGTGGCACTCTTGAACAGGACCTAGTATGCGATCAAAGTGACTTGCTCTAATTTGTTTGTATTTGCAGGTTTTGTTGAAGTCATGCCACGCCGAAACGATGCATGGGATCATTGGTACGAGGATAAGGGGAGGGTTCCCGGTAAATCACAAAGGCAGGTTAAATGTAGGTTTTGCCCGTTCGTCATATCTTACCGAGGAGATAGAATGTTGGCCCACCTTGGTTATAGACCTCATGTAGGGGGTGCTTCTGATGTTTCCACATGTAGGATGGTACCCCCGCATATTAGGGCCTTGTTTGAACATTGCGGAGGCATTGTGCCCTTACATGTAGGCATTGTAAATGAGGACTCTCTGGTGGCAGATATTGTACCTTTGGAGCCTATTATAGCGGGCTCCGTAATTAGTGAAACAGAGCCTTTGCTTATGTCCCAAACCACTCAACATTCTGATGTTGTGATATATGGCACTCCTCCTCGTGAACTACGTCAACTCAACATAACGGAGGGGTTCAATGTGTCAACAAAACAACTCCTCGATAGAGCATGGGCAACGGCTTTTTATGAAGCTAACATTCCTTTCAACATTGTGAGACATCCTGCATTTGTTCATGCTGTGCGTGAAACTGCCCGTCATCGAATGCCAGCCTACACACCACCATCGTACAATGCCATCCGTACGAAGTTGTTAACTGATATAAAGGTTGACCTAGATAGGCAAGTGAAGGAGAAGCTGGGGAATTCCGTTGAAAAATACGGTGTTACAATATGTTGTGATGGATGGGACAACGTGCAAAACCGACCTCTCCTAAACGTTCTTCAATGTGGCACAAAGGGAGACGTTTTCTTGGGTACCATTGACACCACGGGAAATCACAAGGATCATGTCTACGTTGCTGCTCAAATTCAACCATTTGTGGAAAAGGTTGGTCGACATAATGTGGTCCAAGTTTGCACCGACAATGCCCCAGTTATGGCCTCCGCTGCTCGCGACTTGATTCGAGCAAATCCCGATCTATATTTTCAAGGATGTGCTGCACATTGCCTAGATCTCCTCTTAGAAGATTGGGGGAAGGAGGAATGGGTGAAAAAATTGGTAAAAAAATCCCGCCATATTTGTGTATTTGTTAAAAACCATCATGCTTCTCAAGCTATATTCCGGAGGTTGTCACCAAATCTCTCACTCCGCCTACCTGTAGAGACCCGTTTTGCTACGAACTTCATCATGATTGAACGTCTTCTCCAAGTACGCAATGCTTTGGAAAGAATGGTGGTTGATGAGGATTGGATCACTCTAATGCGTGATATGAGGAGGAGATCTGGCACCTCTTACATGAAGGGCTCTGTTGTGCGAAGCTTTATACGTTCTGATGGATTCTGGAACACGTGCGAAAATTTCTTGTATATGGTGATCCCGGTTGTTAAAGCTCTTCGTGTATTTGACGGCAAGGCGCCTGCAATGGGAATGGCTTGGAGGGTCATGCATGATTTACAAACCCATATTCGTGGATTCAGTAAACCTCCATTTCGCTTAAGCCCTGAGCTTGCTGCAAATGCTATGGTAACGTTTCAAAATAGATGGAGGTTGATGTTGAATGATCTACACTGGGCTGGAGCGATGTTAAATCCGCTTCTACGTGGTTGGGCCCCACTCCATGAGGATGACAATTCGAGGACAATCCTAAATCGAGTTCTTCGCAGGCTTGCTCAAGATGAGGACACTTATGTCCAAATCCTCCACCAGTACCAAGATTTTCTTGAAAATCGAGGGCCTTTTGCTGATTCTACTGACCCGAGCGTGCATGCCGCACCTCTCCATGAATGGTGGGATGCAATGGGAGGTGGAGCTAAAGCCCTCCAAACAATAGCAAGACGTATCCTTGCACAAGTATGTTCCGCATCCGCATGTGAACGCAATTGGAGCATGTACTCATACGTTCACAACAAGAGTCGCAATCGCTTGAAGCATAGTCGTGCTGAGGACCTCGTCTACATATATACCAATAGTAGGCTCATTCGACATCGGAGGGGCCCAAGACCTGCTCAATGGTACGAATTGAATGAGGTCCATTCTGACGATGACCTTGACGAAGAAGATGACAACGAAGATGACGTGGATCCAACTGATAGGGCTGGAAATGATGAAGACAACAATGTTGATGACATCGACTTTGATTTGGATGACCTCGATTCCGAGAATCATGGTTCAGAAGATGAGGATGGCAATGGTAGTGATGGAAACCTTGGGGTGTTTGAGTTTGATGAACCGGATGTCCCCCAACATAACGACGGAATGCATGACGATCATGAGGGGTCTATTGGAAGACCGCATGTTGAAACTCTCCACACTGGAGAAGGGTTTCCATCTCACCATAATGTTGCTATGGGGGCAAGTGAGAATGTGGGAATTGAAGTAGATTCCTTGCAACATCGGAGCGATTCTCTTTCATTTGGTGAAGGCGACAATGTACTACCCGTAAATGAGCCAACGCACGTTCAACATGATCCACTTCCAACCCGAGTACATTCTGAATCCATGGATGCCTCCCTCATATCCAACCATCGTATAGAAGATCCAACGCCCAATGTTCCTGAAATGCCTACAACTCGATTCCGTGCTCTTCAAAGGATTGCATCCACCTCTACGGTGCAATTGCATGCACAAGGTCAACATCGTCCTCTCACTCGAAGTATTGCCAATACTTCTAGATTGGGTGTTTCACGTGCAACTGCGGTGGGTGCTACTTTGGTTGCTATGCACAATGTTTCAAGAAATGTTACTATAGAGGCGCCACGTCGTCCTTCTGTACGACGACATGTTGTTGAGAACATACCAATTGCAATTCCACCCGCGTCTGTTTCACTTCCACACAGTCAATCCAATGGAAGAGGTGGTCTTGGAGTTGGAGGCGGAAGTACAACGGGGGATGCTTTTATAGATGGAAGTAGAGATGAAGTGCACTCAAGTCGTGGTACGGGTGGAGGGCGCCAGAGAACTACGAGAGGTGTCAAACGTACTAGGAAGAGGTATCAGGGACGATCGCTTCCGTTTACTGCTGAAGACTACAATGAAGATGAGGGTAGACCACATCTAGATGAAAATGGCATACATGATGCAGATGGCTCCCGGCCGACCAAGAGGATAATTTTCTCACAACGTGACCGAGAGTTGCATCTTCGAAGCGCGACTCCCCAAACGGATGATGATTTCAGCACAGACGAGTCTGAAGAGGACCCAAGATGTGTCGAAGCAAATGATCCTACAGTACGGATTCGAACGTAATGGTTTTGCACAAATGTGTTCTTTCGGTGCTCCCACGTACTCCCATAATTTATTACTTCCGTCAAAATTGATACAAGTTACAACCTTAGGGCCTTCGGTAAGACATTTAGACCACAAAGCGAACGTTACGTTCGAAGTTGTATCATTTTATTATAGTAATAAAATTATTTATTGCATATTTTTTAAAATTATTTATTGCATATTTATATAATTATATCTTTATGTGGTATTCAATATTGACTATGTAGTCAATAGTACTTTTGGTTAGACTATCATATGAATTACAAATATTCAAGTGAGTTTTTAAAAGTTTCGAATAACATTAAAACATGTGACATCCATATGCTATCTTTTACACGATCTTAGAAATGACAACTTGTCGGTAACTCCTCTTTATATTACATATTCTTTGAACATGAAATATGTTCAATGTGTACAAAGTCTTCCTCCGTTCCTATACAACTTTCTAAACATGCTACAAAAATGCCTAATCCGAATCTGAATCGAGGTCTATTGCAGCTGAAGTAGATCCTCGTCGTGCTCGTGATGATTCCCCGGCTTCCATCATTCGCGTGGTTTCACGGGTGAGATATGGACGACTTCCAGGAGACAGTGGAGTGGCATTACGTGGTCTAGGCCCCCCATTTAGCCATCTCAATACCGCATCATCCGTAACTCTATTCAAGAGTGCTTCAACTGCCTCCAACTGCGTTCTGTGTTTGTGGTACGACTGCTCTAAGTGCGCTTCAAAATGGGAATCCCGTTCCATGGGCATCTCATGTGCATCTTCTTCCAACTCATGCTCCGATATTGATAGTTCACCACTTGCATTGTAAAAAGGAGGTTGAATGCCTCTCCGTAATTGCATGGTTGTCGCATCCCAATGCCAACCAAAAGTTTGGTACAAAAATCTTTTCATGCCATGGTTTGAGGGCTTGTTGGGAAACAACTCGTCTGCAACATACAAAATTTGACGTGGATTTTGTGTCCATTCGCCATCTTTGTTATCGTTCCAAAGTTCAACCGTTGCACGATTGAATAACCAATTCCACTCAACAGAAGTCCCATCAAACTCGCAAAGGTTGAAGGGATAGTCCGTTGGCCTTACCACCCAGTCCTTAGGCATGTAATCCCGAAGGCCAAATTGGAGGTACAAACGTGGGTGGAAGGGTGATCTGCAATGGGGACATTGCCGTCTCCTGATCATTGTCACTATCAGACATTGTGGATGGAATTGGCCCCCACACGATCCAACTTGAAAGCATCCCTCTGGGCCAAATGGACTGCCGCAAATCCCACACACGGATCCGTCGAAGACCATTGGATGTGGACCCGGCCATAACAACTCACCCCTCATGCTGTATGGATATTCATGCACTTGGGTCACATCCCAATGGTGATCGAAGTCGATCAGTTGCCGCCAATCCAAGCTCCCGTTAGGCAATTTCAAGTCATCCTCATCATCCCACCTACTAGGGTACATATGTTCTTGATCTGGCCATGACGTGAACATCAAGTTCCGCAATCTATGATTGCGGTTCCATTCTCGCTGGATGCTCTCAAATTCAGCTTCATATTGACGAGCCTTGGCCATAGAAAGCAATGTCCCTGTCCTCATATTGGTTCGCTCCACGATCGCATCCGATAGAAATTTCCTCAACCTTGCATTCTGCTCCTCCAGTGTGCCAATCTTGGATTCGTGATCGACAACCACTTCATTGACCACTTGAAGTTGTTGTTGCATGTCCACCACCTCCTTTTGCAAAGCCTCCATCTTTCCTTGCATTACTTCATTCCTCGTACATACGTCCGCTGCTTGTGACTTTGCAATCATGGCCTCCTGTAAAGCTGTATCCCTCTCTGCTTCCAAAGACTGGATGTTAATTGGTGTACTACTTGAACTGCCAGCCTCCCCCATCGTAAGTGTTGCAAGTCGATTTTCCAGCTCGAGAATCCTTGCTTTATACTCACGAATTTCCTCGGCATGTTGCTGGCGCAATGCCTCCATTCTGCTCTCCATCATGTCCGCACCAAGTTGACGAGGGTTTACCTCGTTTAGGGCCTCGTTAACCACCTGGTTAACCACCTGGTTAACCAGCTCGTTAACCACATCGACATTTACCTCCATGCCCTCCTCATCCATATGCTCAAACGCCTCCTCGATGGCCATCTCCACGTCATTGGCTGGTCGTTTGCGAGTACGTGGTTTTTTTGGTTCCCGACCTTCTGGAATTGGTGCCCCAGGCTCATCCACTAGTTTAGGATTCTTCCTGAACCACTCCGGAACGGGAGTGTATGGAATATCCGGAACTGTGCATTTAGTGAATGCAATTCCAATACCCCCAAATTTTTGATCATGCAGAGCACCCAAACTTGACCAATCCACCCTAACTCGCAACACGTGCTCCGCATACATCATACACGCCACCGACTTTGGAATTGCACTCTTGGGCCATCTATCCAAATTGGAGATACTTCTAAGTATCGTTAGGAATCTCCATTTTGCCTCCACGTCTTCAGGCTGCGTATAGCTCGCATTGACGGCCTTGCAATGTCGCTCGTGACAATGTCTTGGCCACAACCGATCAAAGTGAGGGAAGCCCACGTACTGCATTGCAGTCTTCGCTGACCACGGTTGTGGTACATTCTCCCAACCTACCCTGGCTTTTTGGGAGGGATCATCGTAAACATTCCACTCCAAATCAGCGGCCTTGCGTCCATGTCCTCTGGAACACCCAGAACTAGATCCTCCACTTGCACTTGCCATGTCTCCAGTTCCTCCACTTGCCATGTCTGAAAATTGGAGTTTCTAATTCTAATTCCACCCAAATTGGAGTTTCTAATTCTAATCTAGAACTCTACTTTTTAAAATACTAATTGCACTTCATAATAGTGCTACAAAATATCCAAGCATACACTTCAAAATAGTGTTGCTGTGGAATTAGTTCAAAAATGTCCCTAAAAATTAAAGTTCAACTATTCGGCACACCCTTCGAGCACCCCGCTACCGGCGCTCACGCAGAGGCCAGTTGACTGGGCGCGTCACAAGGAATATGCCAAATAACGGCCACGTGGATCTACCAAAACCTGCCACAACCTGCCAAAAGTAGTGTAAAAGGATCCCAAAAAAGGGATCCTTAACTCCTCCGAAAGCCCCGCTACCCCGCACTCTGTGTTAGAGGAGGGTTGTCTGGGCGCCCAGAAGGAGTGGAGTAAGGTATGTAAGTGGTCCCCTCCACTTATATACCCCCGTCCGCCCCTCCATCCGCTCCCGCGTCCCCACCCGTTCGCACCCGTTCGCACCCGTTCGCACCCGTCCGCACCCGTTCCCGCCCGTCCGCCCCAGAGTCCCCCCCCGTCCGCACCCGTTCCCTCCCGTCCGCCCCCAGCGTTCCCCCCCGTCCGCACCCGTTCCCTCCCGTCCGCCCCCAGCGTTCCCCCCCGTCCGCTCCCACGCTCCCCTCCGTACGCTCCTCTCCATACGCTCCAGCGTTCCCATCCCGTCCGCTCCTCGTTCCCATCCCGTCCGCTCCTCGTTCCCATCCCGTCCGCTCATCGTTCCCACCCGTCCGCTCCTCGTTCCCACACGTCCGCTCCTCGTTCCCATCCCGTCCGCTCCTCGTTCCCACCCATCCGCTCCTTGTTCCCCACCCGTCCGCCCCGCGTTCCCTCCCGTCCGCGCCACCGTTCCCCTGCCGTCCGCTCCGCGTTCCCCTGCCGTCCGCTCCGCGTTCCCCTGCCGTCAGTTCCCCCCGTCCGCCCCCTGTTCCCCTCCCGTCCGCTCCATGTTCGCGGACGGGAGGGAACGCGGGGCGGACGGGAGGGAACGCGGGGCGGACGGGTGGGGAACGCTGAGCGGACGGGTGGGAACGAGGAGCGGACGGTGGGGAACGAGGAGCGGACGGAGGGAACTCGGGGCGGACGGGTGGGGAACGCTGAGCGGACGGATGGGAACGAGGAGCGGACGGTGGGGAACGAGGCGCGGACGGAGGGAACGTGGCGTGGAAGGGAGGGGAACGGGGCGGACGGGTGGGGAACGTGGACCGGACGGGGGGGAACGGATGAAAGATGGAACGATTAGCGGACGGGTGGGGAGCGCGGAGCGGACGGGAGGGAACGGGGCGGCAGGGGAACAGCGTAGAATTGCGACCACATATGAATTGGACTTCATATGGATTTTTTAGAGCCAAAAAACGGACACTATAGTCACCATCTATAAATGTTAACCCTTGGGAGTGGATCAAAGTGCGATTGAGCGGCCCAACTTTGTTGAGAGTCCAAAGAAATGAACCCTAAATAGCCAATAAAATATAGTAAGGGTAGCCTTAGTTGGGCATAGTGTGAAGCCTCCAAAGGCCAAGCCCAAAAGTCCAAACTCAAAGGAGCATGCCACTTTATTACTTGCTCAAAATAACCCCTCCAATCTAACGGCCAAGATCTTGTCAATGATTGATTATTATAATGAAAAAAATGTAGGCATCGAAAAAAAAAGCAGGTGGGTTCGTTGGAAAGCTAGGAACCTAAACCCTCAAACCATGTATGGAAACACTTCTACATGAGTGTGAGAACAAATCAATGGCACATATGTGGTAGTAATTTGGAATGACGTAGGGTTTAGGGTTTAGGGGTTTAGGGTTTAGGGTTTATGAACCACTAAGGTTGAAGCACAAATTAATGATTTATTGAAGGAAAGTGCATTCGGATGGGTGACATCGGTTATGAAACCATATGAACCACTAAGGTTGAAGCACAAATTAATGATTTATTGAAGGAAAGTGCATTCGGATGGGTGACATCGGTTATGAAACCATATGAACCACTAAGGTTGAAGCACAAATTAATGATTTATTGAAGGAAAGTGCATTCGGATGGGTGACATCGGTTATGAAACCATATGAACCACTAAGGTTGAAGCACAAATTAATGATTTATTGAAGGAAAGTGCATTCGGATGGGTGACATCGGTTATGAAACCATATGAACCACTAAGGTTGAAGCACAAATTAATGATTTGTTGAAGGAAAGTGCATTCGGATGGGTGACATCGGTTATGAAACCATATGAACCACTAAGGTTGAAGCACAAATTAATGATTTATTGAAGGAAAGTGCATTCGGATGGGTGACATCGGTTATGAAACCATATGAACCACTAAGGTTGAAGCACAAATTAATGATTTATTGAAGGAAAGTGCATTCGGATGGGTGACATCGGTTATGAAACCATATGAACCACTAAGGTTGAAGCACAAATTAATGATTTGTTGAAGGAAAGTGCATTCGGATGGGTGACATCGGTTATGAAACCATATGAACCACTAAGGTTGAAGCACAAATTAATGATTTATTGAAGGAAAGTGCATTCGGATGGGTGACATCGGTTATGAAACCATATGAACCACTAAGGTTAAAGCACAAATTGGTGATTTGTTGAATGAGTGGATAACTAATCAAATATGGAAAGTTCAAAGAGGTATCAAAGAGGTTTCCAATGCGGATGTCGGAAGATTTTTTCAAAAGTGTACATTTTTAACCTAACCAACTTTATTTTTATTCCGATTGCGTTGACTTTATCTTACTAACGAGAATTGGATCCTCTACATATTGGATTACATCAATTATTGGTCATGGTCATCAAGTCCTTAGAGGTCAATATATAAGTAGATCATTGAGACTCATACATATAACGAAGGTAGAGTATCATGGATAGGATGGGAAAGGGGAGAGTCATGTTTGAGGGTGTAGAATGCGATGAGGAGATACACAATTTAGACGATCCCCATATTCCATTCAATGCAACACCCGAGCGTGAGAGAGATGAGAGAAGTGCTAGGGATCGATTTCGTGATGAGTATGTCATGACTCCCTTCTCACAATCTACACAAGCTTGGAGGATGAGGGCGGCGGAGGAACAACGACGATATGCAGACAACTTTGAGATCGATGCGGTGGAGAAGGACCACACACAATGCGTGGGTGGAGATCTAAATGATCTAATTGATTTGTGTGCGGATATTTTGGAGAAGCCCGGGGATGTGGATGTGGATGTGGATGTGGATGTGGATGTGGAGGAGACTTCAATCGACATTGAAATAGTCAAGGTAGCGGGGGAATCTTCAAAGACTATGTCTATTCGTAAGAAGAGGAGAGGATTGTCGCCTCATCGGCTACCATTGAAGGAACGGATGAAAGACCGAACGATTAGCTATTTTGATTTACTTCAGCCGAATCCTCTTCCAAAAATGGAGCCTCGCCGGAAGCCAGGAGCATCTACGAGGTTGGGATGACGGAATGAAGTGGAATATTATAGTTTGCATGGTTTGTTCATGTATATGATTAATAAAGGGCATTTGTAACGTTGTCGCAATAATAAAGTTATGACTTGTATAATATGTTGTACCACTTCTATGATTTATTTATTTATTTTTAATTCACCAACCGAACAGTTTCTGTTGAGATAAACAAGCACAAAGCAATATGAAACTATGCATCCACTTCTCAGTTCCAAGAGAAATTTTTTTAACCACTTTACGTTCACCCTTAGTTGATTATTGCTATTTTAGTGTACTTTATTATGTGGATGGGGGGACTATTATGTAGAGGACTTTTATTGCATATTCTTGTAGAGGACTTCATTACCTATCCATGGATACCAAGAACTCATTTTTTGGACTTCATATGAATTTTTGAGAGCCAAAAAACCGAGACTATGTCCAAACTTCCAAAAAAAAGTGATTGTGAATTATATAAATATAAATATAAGCAATTGTGAAGTATGTGTGCAATATGTGTGGAGTACAAGAAAGAACATTTAGAGATGTTTAGGATCACGTGTACAACCGATATAACTATTGCAACATTGTGCTCAACTTTAGTTAACTAGATATAACTATAGTTGACTACATTTTGTGGCATACCAAAATTAGAATAAATATAGGTAATTGCATTTTGGCAAGACATATCACGAACAACTATAGTTAACTTGAACTTAGCACATGGATGTGATAACAACGATGTGAAAGAATGATGTGGCCTCACGAGAGGCGAGAACCTTGGTTAGTCTCCCATAGACTTCTTCTCGATTATGAAGCAAAAATCCTCATGGAGTATGAACATTGCACTAAGATCCATAAATCTCATACAATATACAAGTTGTGTATGAAAAAATGATGGCTTTATTTACATCTCCAACGGTTACAAAATTGGTATGATCCAAAATTGCTGCAAAGAAAACAAAAAAAAACTATTTTGCAGTGTCACTGAAGCACATTGTCGGGTTAACCATGTTGTATGGAGGCGACTTCAACATGTTCACTACGTGTGTGATGGTTGACCTTTCCGCTGGATTGGGCTTCGTCAATGCATCCAATGCTATCTCAAACCGCATCTTCAAGCCATTTGGATCACTGTTTAGCTGAAACAACGAGGAAGTCGAATCCCTGGCATAAATCTTCTTTGCCAAAGCACCCACTGAGAAGGACTCCGAGAGAAACGTGTGCCTATGTTTCCGAGCCATCCTCACCGGAGAGGTAGATGTTCCACGCTGCCCTCGTACATGGAATAATTCTGGACCAGCACAGTTGTATTTTATGCGGTGCTTGTTCATCTCATCCACTGATTCTTTTCCATAGTTGGAGGGTGCGTCTTCATCTCCCCATGATGCCATCCCCCAATCACACACACCAATGAAAACCGTGTTCTCACGGTCTTGTGGGAAATGCAGCATGACATTGTTGGGATTAAGGTCATTGTGCAACACGTCATGCTTGTGCACTACATCCACAATGCACATTAGAGCCCATGCCAAATAAGCTCGATGCCTTCGATATACAACCAACCGTTTTCGTGCTTCAAAGTTTGCCCTAGGCATTTGAAGGATTGTGCGCTCGTGGGTTTCCGGAACTTGGTGGTCATAGACCCTCATGTTCTTCAAGGAGCCTCCATTCCACCACATCGAATAGGATTCGTATGTTTTCGGGTGGAGGTATTGTAGCTTGATTATCCCAGGATGATCTACTGGGCATGCCAATGCTTCAACCGAACGCTCCTTTCGGTTCTCCAGACTATTCGTGGCCTTCATGGTCTTCCCAGCCCACTCTATCCAGTTAGGGATGAATGATGCTCCATGAATTGTGACTCTCCGCACCACTCCGAAGGTCCCTTGGAAGATTTCCCTATCCAAGGGTTTGATCTCCACATTCCTAGGCAACCATATGACACCCTGCCGGCCCTGAGTGGCAATGTTGTCTGCCAGCTGCCTGTCAATAAAAACGGGAAGGTTGCGGGCGGATGTGCCTTTTGCTGCTATTACGCCTCTTTTCCAATTCTCTAGCTTAATGTACAGCTCGGACCTCCTCCCACCACTACTTCCCTCTCCAGGATGCATAGCCTCATATGACATCGTTGGATTGTAGATTGCTTCCACAGCTTGTTTTTCAATCCATGTGTTCCAATCGCTCATGCCCCTAGCTTCCTCAAACTCCGGTCCAGACGTGGCTTCCGTGAGAATAAGCATCAACTCGTTCCTCGCCAACTCTAAACCCTTTGTACCATCATTGAGGTATTTTTTCTCCAAATAAACCATGCTGTTACTTCTAAACCAATCCAACAACACGATCCTGCAATGATTTCGAGCCTCATCGGTCCGCGGGTCGCGTTTGCCTCTATGTTTCCTTTTCTTTGATTGCGAACCCGATGCCGCGGACCCGTCCTCCGTCCCTTCCGAAACTGCTGGGCGTTTTAATCCCCGTCTTTCAGTCTGCTCCGAACCCTGAGGTACATCACGTGCAGGGCTCTCCGGTCTTGATGTCCGCCGTGTCGGAGATTGTGGTGGCACGTTCTCCGAACGAGCCGGTGCATGTATTTCTGTGGAACTGCCTGAGCTTGGTCCCCTTCCAGTTCTCCCTCTATGTCCACTGTTTCCCCGACTCCCACGTGTTCCACGGCTTCCCCGTGTTTGGTTGCCTCCCGAATGACCAACAGCCAAGAACTCTTCGTCAAACTGAAAGGGATCTGGACGTGGTGGACGTGCTGCAGTACTTCCACTTCCAGGATCGCTTCCCGTACCCTCGGCAGTATTCGCCGATGCATTGCCTACGAGCCAAGCACGGTGCACCCTCAAATCCTCGTTCTCGTAAGGAGCAATGCCCTCCCCCTCCATCGTGATAAAAATCACGTGAGTGAGTGAATCTGAAAATGAGTCGTGATAAAAATCACGTGAATAAGTGAGTGTGAAAATCTCTCGTGATAAAAATCACGGGAGCGAGTGAATCTGAAAAAAAAATTGCGAGGGTTCCCCCACAATTTGCCCTGCCCTCCCAAACCCCTTGAGACCCGCGCGGTGATGCTGTCCTTTGGGACGCAACAAGGTCTCGGGTCCCTATGTGGTGGGAGGAGAGGAAAGTGGTAGGAACTAAAGCCTCACGGCTTTATATAGGCAACGAGGAGCCCAATCATTATGGGATCCCGGTCGGAATTAGGGTTTAGGGTACGAAAACGACGTATGGGGAACGTGGGAACTAGGGGCGGACGGGCGGGAACTAGGGGGCGGACGGAGGGAACGAGGGGGCGGACGGAGGGAACGAGGAGCAGACGGGTGGGGAACGCGATAGGGAACTCGAGCGGACGGGAGGGAACGAGGCGCGGACGGGAGGGGAACGGGCGGACGGAGGGAACGTGGCGGACGGAGGGAACGTGGAGCGGACGTGAAGGGAACTCGATAGGGAACGCGGGCGGACGGAAGGGATCGGAAAGCGGACGGGAGGGAACGCGGAGCGGACGTAGGGGAACTCCGAGCGGACGGGGGGAACGCGGGGCGGACGGGGGGAACGCGGGGCGGACGGGGGGAACGCGGGGCGGACGGGGGGAACGCGGGGCGGACGGGGGGAACGCGGGGCGGACGGGGGGAACGCGGGGCGGACGGGGGGAACGCGGGGCGGACGGGGGGAACGCGGGGCGGACGGGAGGGAACGGGTGCGGACAGGATGGGAACGGGGTACGGACGACGGGGAACGTGTGGCGGACGGAGGGAACGTGGAGCGGACGTGAGGGAATGCGTGCGGACGGGAGAGGAACGTGGGGCGGACGGGAGGGAACGAGGAGCGGACGGTGGGGAACGTGTGTCGGACGGAGGGTAGCGGACGGGAGGGAACGCGGGGCGGACGGGTGGGACGGGTGGGACGCCCCACCCCCCCCCTCTCCCGTCCGCTCCACCCCCCTCCCCCGTCCGCTCCATCCCCCTCCTCCGTCCGCCCCTCCCCTCCTCCGTCCGCCCCACCCCCCCCCCTCTCCCGTCCGCTCCACCCCCGTCCGTCCGCCCCACCCCCCCCTCCCCCGTCCGTCCGCTCCACCCCCATCCACCGTCCGCACCACCCCCCCGTCCGTCCGCTCCACCCCCCTTCCCCGTCCGCACCACCCCCCTTCCCCGTCCGCACCACCCCCCTTCCCCGTCCGCCCCCGTCCGCCCCACACCCTCCTTAGTAATATTTTATTACTTTGATTTTAACACAATGATAAACACAATGGCAAAATGGTCTACGTGGCAGGGGAAATATGCACATCCACGTCGACGTTTTCTGCCACATAGGACGCCACCTTGGCAAGAAGGTAAGTATTTTACCCACCCTAGTCGGCTCCCCCTATGTTGACCCTACGTGGACCCTATTGTGTCGTGACGGAGGGGTCCGTCACGACACGACACGTCGTGACGGCACGACACCGTCACAACGGCGGGATAGACAACCCTGCCAAAGACGGATACGTTGTAGGAGATTGTTGGAATGCTAGGCAGCGTAGGGTCCTAGAATTCTAAGTCCCAATCGTCCACCCGGATAAGCCTACTCAGGTGACAATCACGATTGGAAATACCATCTTCGGAGCCCTGAACGAAGGGAGAGAGGTAGACTGGGAGGTAGTCTTCCGAGACCTAGCCCACAGATTGGCCAAGGAGGTTGGGCAACCCAAACCCACCTCCATTTTCCCGTTCATATTCCACCTGTATGACAACCAGGGGCTGTTGACAGAAGACAAGGAGCTGGATTACCGGACCACCAAAGAGATGGTCGGATACCGGATCACACCAGATCCGTATTCAAGACCGGGAAGTGACGACGAGGGTACAGCGCCTACTCCAGCAGCCTCGCCCGTCCGGGAGACGCCTGTGCGTACACCAAACCGAAGGACAAATACCACCTACCGGGCTCCAGAGGGATCACCACCGGTCCGGTCAGGAGGACCTTTGAGTCCGGTTCAACCGGAACAGTGTCCATCGGCTCAGCCGAAGCAGCGGCCACCTCCTCGATCGGAAGTTCGACCGGAACCCGCGCGACCGGATGAAGAGGAGGAACCGGGCTGGGTATCCAAGCCCTTCGTTGCAGTGGCTGCAAGTCTCCGACAGGCAAAGAGGCAATACATTAGTATGGAATAGGCGCTAGAAGTGATCAGCGCCGAGCTGAGAGTGGAGCCAAGACAGATTATGGAGCACATCAAGGCTCTCCCCAAGGCCCGGGAGATGGAGGACCTTAGAGCCCGGATCAACTGCTTGCTCAAGGAGAACGCGGAGTTGAAGATACAGGTGGCTGATAGGGATGTGAAGCTGAAGGAGGCGGAGGCATTGACTGCGACAGCCTTCGATGAGAAGGACTGGGCACAGGAGGAGCGCAAGAAGGTGGTCACCATGGCAAAGAAATTCCATGCTTTTGTGGGATTTTTGGGCGATGTAGTGACCAAAGCAAGGTTGTATGACGAGAGCATGAAGAAACCGGAAGTTGTACTTGCGCCAAAGGTACTCCGGATGCTCGTCAATGTGAGAGGTAATTTCCCACAACGAGCTCTAAAGGCTATTTCTAACTTGTACTAAGTTGGTTGGAGGTTGATGACTTTTTAATTTGGTGTTTCACTTTTGTACTAGCGTTATAACTAAACCTAAGAAGCTAAAAGCTTTTAAGGACACAACCTATATGACAATTAGAGATAAAGGAACTAAGAACAAAGAGTAACCTACTAAATCGCCTTCCAAGCAACGGACTCTTTTAAATGCTAATTGTAGTCTTTCATATTTTCTCTTTATTACGTTTTAGTTTCCTAATCAATCCCCCAACTAACATCCAAGCAAAGTTTAGTTGTTCTAACCTAAGGCTAGGGTGGAGCCACTCTATCTAAAAATAGTAATCTGAATTTGAAGCCTAATCTCAAAACAACAAATTGATTACCATCTTGAAGCCGACGGCAAGAGAGCTCCTCTTGTTTGATTCTGTTCGTAGTTGGTCTTTTGTAGTTGAAAACACTTCACAGTTTTAGTAAACCACAAATAGCATTGCCACCCAAAAGGAAAACAACTAAAATATTGATTCCAAATCAATCTAGTGTATCCTTTAACAAGGAAAGAAGGAAAACCCCTTGTTTCCTTCTTTAGACCACCAATTCAAATAATCACAAGCTTCCTAAAACTAAATATAACAAAGACTAGAATCTAAGGAAACCAAGAGATTGGACCCCCAAAAAATAAAGATTAATTCTACGAAAGGAACCCCAAGCACATTTTTGGCTTCCCACTAAATTTCCTCATCCTCAACCTCTAATTTGGATTTAGTGAAGGAAATACCAACTTAAAGCTAGTTTAAACTTAACTAAAATTCGGTCAAAAACTTAAAGAAAACAAACTAAACTAAGCTATAGCTAAAAATAGAAAGAAGGGCAAGAAGGATAACGCAAAACTAAAAACTAAACAACAACGGAAGAAAAGAAAAATAAAAATGTAACCAAGAACACTTAGAACTACAAAAACTAATGCTAAGGTTAACCACCAAGATCTAAAACAAAAGAAAGAAAGGTTAAAATTAAGTTAAACACAAAACAAAACAAAACAGTAAAAACAACAAACAAAAAATATATAAAAGTAATTAAAAAATTAAAAAAATTAAAAAAAATTAAAAATAAATAAAGAAAAAAAACCCTGCCAACCGGCCCTGTGGCCGGCTTGCCCGCCTGCGGGCCGGGTGGCCCGGTCTGCGGCCTAGGTGGCTGGGCAGCACTGCTGCCCCCCCCCCCTTACTTTAAAAAAAAAAATTGGTTCCAAAAAATCTAAATCCTAGCTTCTCTCTACAGTGCTAAAATTGACTCCAGCATTCTAGCACCCAGCGCTCCAACACTCCCCAAGTTTCCAACCACTCCAGCACTCTTGTTCTTTCAACCACTCCTACCCCTTTTTCTTTCTAATTGGTTCTTGGGTCTCCAACTCTAACCCACTTAACCACTTCTCTCCAACTAACCCACTCTTTCTAACTTCAAAAGTTCTCTCCTCTTAACTCTCAACTTCTCTCACTCTCTTCAACTTCTCTTTAAAATTTCAATTCTAATTCTCTAGAACCACAAGGGTTCTCAAAGCAAAGAAAAAAAAGAACAAATCTCTCTAGCTAACCATACATGATTATCACTAGGAGGAAAGGCAACAAATTGTAAGTTCAAACTTACAAGGGATTACAAGCTTGCTTAGCATTGAGCTAGTCAAGATACAAATGTAAATGCCGGGTTTTGCACTTGGGGGTCCAAGTGCTTATATACCCTACAAAATAACCGGTTCATATGTGAACACTCTAATTTTCTATACTAATTTCCCATTTCCTACGTAGATGACTAATGTTATTCTATTGGAAGCTCATTTAAGATGAGCTTATCTACTCACAATTTTTTTAAACCTATTAGGAAACAAACAACCAAGTTTGCTTGCGGGTTCCGTTGTGAACATTAGTCCCTTGGTTCCCAAGAATCCTAATTCTAGTTTGGTTTTGGTGTCATTAATTCATGAATAGGGTTTTCTACTAAAACACTATTCCAAAAGATGGAACTCATGGTCGAGCTCCAACGCATAGGGAAATGCGTTTGACTAACCTTTAAACTAATGATTTCCAAGCCTGGCTTGGGAATCAAGCTCTAACGGGCACTATTCACTCACTATTCCTCTTGACTTCACTTTTGTGTGTTTCCTACCGTCCATCAACCCTTGACCTACCTTGTGTCTCCTTTTGAGTGTAGATAAGTTCAAATTTCAACCACCGGATCTCGGATCTCGACGGTGAGGGGCTGCCCCTCTCTATCTCCCAAACCGTATTCCGGAACGAAGAACCGTTTTTGCCGTTGGGTCTGAAATGGCCAAATTAGCCTAGGGTACCTTCCCCTCCATGTTTCGGTGCCCCGAACTATTTTTTATGGCGCCCCGTAGGCCAGAAACACTCTAAAATTGGGAATCGCATGATCCATGTCGTTTTTGGTCAATTTTCTTGCACCAATAGTCTTATAATGCTCCAAAACCCCGGAAACGCCTCTTCCCTTGCTCCAATCGGCCTTGTGGTCCTCCCGGGCGGTTTACGGTACTTTAAGCAGCTCCGTTGAGGTTCAAAAATTCAAACGTACCTATTTCCGATGGTTCTGAAACTTTTCCCTATACTTTTAGGTACTTATAGGACTCTTGAGAAAAATTCTCAAGATTTTAGGTCTAGCTCTCTAATTACTATGATTTTCTAAGTGTCCTGTGGGATACACTTTTGCCTAAATACCTATCTAATTTTAACCCAAAAATTCTCAAACTTTTTTCTAAGCCTCTATAGGGCTATTGAGATTTTTGGGAATTTTTTGAGAATTACTTGTTAGGTAATTTCTCCTATGTATATTTTCTACTTTTTCAGGGCCTGCTGGAGCCCGGATGACTACCCTAAAATATCCTAAAATATCCCAAACTTTTTTGTAGGCCTCTATAGGGTCCCTGGGATTTTTGGATGAGTTTGGGTTGATACCCAACTGGCCAAAGTTCCTAAACTAAATACTTCCCTCAATCTGGGGTCCGATAATCAAATCCTTGACTTTTCCTCAGTGGGTCCCCTAGGAACTTAACGTTTACCACACGTGGATACCCCTGGGTGAGTCTAAGGTCCAAAGGTTAGGTATATAGATACCGGTAGGTCATCCTGCTATAACTAAGGTCCGTACTAGCAATCCTGATTTATTCTAAGGTA
Source organism: Polytrichum formosum (assembly GCA_964035585.1). Classification (NCBI taxonomy): domain Eukaryota; kingdom Viridiplantae; phylum Streptophyta; class Polytrichopsida; order Polytrichales; family Polytrichaceae; genus Polytrichum; species Polytrichum formosum. Next base: position 20,347,965 of record OZ037939.1, on the reverse strand, counting down.
TTGCTAGATCACCCGGCTATAAATAGGATCCGTGCTACCAGTTCTAAATCCTAACTAAGTGACCGGCACTAAAGAGTTTAGGATGCTACTAAGTCCTAGTTAAGCGTCTTTTAACCAATTGGGTCAAAACCGTTCTTTGTTCTAAGGTTTTGGCTAAGCTACTACATTCACTAACTGGGAACACCAAAATAACTCAAAAAGTATTCAAAAATACTATTTTGAGTAAAGATACCTGATTTCTGGGCTCACATATGGCGGCCATCTGCGGGTTGATTTGTCAAAATCATAACGGACCTAGAGGCCTCGACTTATGATAAAGGTGCCTTATCCTTGGGCAATACGGTCTCTACAACTAATCAACTTGTATCACAATTCAAAACGGGTAACTGCAGCTATCCATGCAGTTCCAAGGTTTTTCAAGGGTTCTATTGGCTAAATGTTCAAAGAAAAAGCAAAAAACTTAGAAGGAGGGGCCTGAACTACTTGCCATTATCACACCTCCACATGTCTCCGGCGCCAACGACGCTACCGTGTGAGCGGTGGGACGCGAGCGGTGAGCGGTGAGCAGAAAATCTGCTCACGGTGAGCAAAAAAAAGTCAACGCTTTACAATTATAGTAATAAAATTTCCAAATATAGAAAATATAAATAGAAAAAATTGTGGGACCTCTTTTTTTAGTAAAAATGATGGACCTATTTCCGTGCAAATTTTGAGGGCTTTCAGGACAAAGACTTGGTTTTAGGGTACCTTTCAAAGAGACTAGTTGACATGATTTACTTAAACCAGGGAACTTTTGACTGTCCATATTATGGTGAGAGCCGGTTAATCATAGGCTATGGTCACAACGTAAGAGAAAATTCTAAGTCAAAAAATTCAAGCATTCAAGCATTCAAGCAAAGTAGCAAAACTCGTACCATTCAATAACATCTAAAACTACTGTTGGAAGGAGAGACCCATAAATATTTAGAAACCTTTATAGATATTTAAAAATGAATACAATTCACATCATATAGATAATGATAGGTTTGATATATCAGCGATATTTTCGGAAAACGTGCACTCATACTATAGTATACTCAACGCAATAATACTTAGCGACAACTTATAAATAAGGGGGGGCAGCCTAGCTCCTATAGGTATCCACGCTAAGGTCCCACATGCTTCATGATGCCACTTTCGAGGAGGTGCTTCACTTCATTGAAACTAAGGCTCGGAGCATGGATGAAAGTGTCTTGGTATTGATCCAAGTTGCAGGTCACGCGGAAGATGAAGTACAAGTGCTTGCAGTTCATCCAAGGGCGCCGCTTCCCAAGTGCTCTTGCTGACATCTCCACGAAATCCGGGCACGTGCACGACGGAAAGGTGCTGATAGTGATACGGTACTCTTCAACCTTAGCCTTCTTTCGGGACTGGAACAAAATGATGCACCCGATCCCTGGGTGAGGTATCATTGTGACGGAGGTGATTTGACCGCCGACGTTGAGGGCTGACTCCCACTTGTTGCGTTGTTGGATGCATGGTCCGTTGTTACTGCGCCGGATTTTTTTTCCAAACCTCAGCGTAGGGTATTGATCGGCTTGGGCCGGGGTAGGGAATTCGGCCATGGATGAAGCAACATTGGAGGAGTCGCCGAAGAGTCTTCTGGGTGACACATCTTGACGCTGCTGAAGTTGGAATCCCCCTTCTTCAAGGGCCAGAACCTCCTGGAGAGTGAGGTTTGTCCCAGTGAGGACAGGCCAGACGTCCGGGACATCCGGACGGTGCTGCACCCACTTCCTCCTAGTGCCTTTGACACATCTCTCAATGTCATCGTTGCAGAAGAAAAACTGTGTCAAGAAGTCCTTGTTCTTCTTGTAGTCGCGCATGTAGCCGGTGTACGTAGGAGCTAGAGTACTTTTACCATGCCGAACGATCTTCTGGGTGCACTTGGTCTTTGTGCGAGCTTGCATGGCGAAGCAGGCCTTGGCGGAAGTCTTGGGCAGTCTAGAAATGTGCCACTTGGAGACATCGCAGTGGGTCTCCTGAATGTTATTGACGTGGGTGACCCGTTGTGGAATCGATTTCTCGGGGGATTGTGTGAGGGGCAGGTCTGATGGTGTGGCGGAATCAGTGCGTGCCTTGGTTGACCTAGTGCTCACTCGTGGATGAGAGAAGCTGACTTTGTCGGGTCTATGTGAATCTTGATCAGAACCAGGGGGCATATCAAGTTTACGCTTTGTGGTGCCAAAGACCTCCTCTCCTTCGAGTTGGGGTTTGCGGGTGCACCAATGCTCTGCTCCAGGCATGTGCTCGAGGGCTGCAACAATTCTCTTGGCGTCACCGGATCGTTGTGCAGCACGAAGGCGGAGTTCTTCTTTTCCTGGGCCAGTACCAGAGCGATCACCCTTCAAGTAGGCGTAGTAGTTCGTACATTGCATGAACGCCCTCACGAAATCATCCACGGTCGCAACATACAGATCAGAGCCACGGTTTCCAGACTGCTGAAGCCATTTGTTATGGACTGTCTCGGAGAGGTTGCAAGATGGCATCTCTGCCAACTCAGAATCTGTGAAATTCTGAGAGAAGTAAATAAAATGTAGTGAGTACGCTTTGCACAAAAACAAGCCAAAAGCCTAAACTGACACCAAAAAAAAAACCAAAAAAACCAAAAAAAAAACCAAAAAAAAAGTTGACACCAAAAAGCGAAATAGAAAGTGGGTGGGTACTCACTAGTTGCATGAAACCACCCCATTGACGGTAACGAAAGTGCCAGAATGCAAGCCATGTATCAAGGTCCTTGATTCCTTCCTCGGATGCAGCTCCTGAGGAAAGCCACCATGCCCGGATGGCAAGATAACGGGACTCGGACTGCTCGGGAGTCTTGGCATCCTTGTACTGCTTGCATAACAACTTGTGTTGCTGTTGGAGGTCGGGCTTGATGTGGGTGGCGGTGTGGCGTTCCATAGACACTGTCCAATGCAATAGACATGTCCTCTCGCGAGACTCCATAGGAACCTTGGGATCACCACTGCCATAGATAATCCTAACTGCATTCCAATTGGCTTGTGCACTGTCCGCCATGAACCCTTTGAAGTTAACTTTAGCAATGCCATGTCTGTGCATAACTTCATTGAGCCCATGCCAAAGAAGGCTCTGCGCCGTGACATCCTCAGTCTGCATATCACATACTGCAATAGTCATAACCCGGCAGTAGGCCGAGTCATAGACATGGCAAGCCATGGTTGTCCACCCCTTGACACGCTTGACATGGTCAAACATGACCCAAGCATCCTGCAAATCACCGTGTGGTTGCATTCTCCTGACAAGGTCAACTCCAGACCCAGGGCCCACCTCGGACATCTTGAACACATAGACTTTCTCCAACAGCTTTCCTTGGCCTGGGAATTTGTTTTCTTGCACATAGGGCCAACTGCTATGACCTCTCAGTCCGGTGATGCTATCAATGATCCCCCCTCGCCCAATGCGCTTGAAGGAAGTGACTGTGTTTCGAATACTCGGGGTGCTGAGGTGTTGGTACCTGTCCATGACAAACTTCATGGACTCCAGGTCCATAACTTTATTGGGATCAGATCCCGTGCGTAGAAGATACTTGGCCAGGAACTCTTTACTTGCAGCCAAGGCAATCGCAGAGTTGGTGGCGGTGGGAGTCCTCTCAACTTCTCTACCAATGAGATCATGAATTTCGACCTTAGACTCTCTACAAACACCTTGCGAAACGGGGTGATGGTGATGACCCATATGGATGCATGCACGGGTCATGTCACCTTTGCCAAGAACATAATACATCTTAGCTTGGCAAGTATCAAGACAGTAGGGTGGTGTCTTACAGACCTTACAAACGAGAGATGACCCAGCTGGGGGATCAGCTCCTGCGGAGAAGGGTGAGGCGGTACAACCTTCCCATTCGGTCTCGTTGACGTCAGTGGCCCGATTGGGGCGGTTGAGGTAATCACAGCCCTCGTTATTACAACGGAGATGGCCAACACAACATGAAAACCGGAAGGTCAAGCCGAGATCATTGGTAATATTAGACGTCTTTGTCCTACACCAAGCATGACCGTCGAAACGCTTGTCCATTCCGAACATGAGTCTAGCATGGGAATGGGGAGCATCAGCTCCCAGAGGAGGGAACTCAAAGATGACGTCGCCGTCAAAAACAGAAGGGAGGAACTCAACCTTCTCATGCCTAACAGCTTCATAATCAATACTCTTGAGGATGTTCTTGGACCCTGGTCGGGTTGCAAGCAACTTCAAGTGGTGGACAACACTGGGACGATCTATAGACACACCTGGGTGAACTGGGGGTCTGGAAGTAGATGGTTGACTTACAGTAGGCGAGTGTGGAATCCTGAGAGGATTGATGAAGGGCTGATCCCGCGATGGAGGTGGGGTAAGTGAGGCAAAGTCAGAGGCAAGTGGCACATCATCATCAGAATCATCACTGAGCAAGGTAACCTCTTGGATGCCGGGCTCCTTTTTGACCGTCGCCAGAAGAGGAGCCTGAGTGGTGGAGGTGAGGGACACGCCTGGTGTTAGCAACACAGTAGTGGTGGCCATCTCCGACTCGGTGACGCCTATGGCCTTGTACTTTGCAGGGAGCAAGAACCAAACCCTACCATCGTCAATGCGAAAGGACATCTGAAGGACAGTGTGACTCAAGTCACCGTTGTCATCAAAGACCTCTTCCTCGACATGAATTGAATCTGGGTGGAATCTAAACCTCAGACTAAGGAACGACTCCGCGACTTTGAACACTATATTCGTTAATCGGAGACTTTGGGAAGTCTCAAAATAAATTTGACCCATAGTTTCGGATGTGAATATTGTGAACATAGGGAACATCGGGAACATAGGGAACAATGACAACATAATGTTTTGGAAATCCATATGCAATGAATATGTATGTTTCTAAATATAGTAGTTATATAATGATAATCAAAACTACATCAAACATGATATTTCAATGACAAAAATTCAAAAATATTTTGTTTTATCAGTTTTGCATCGAACAAAATTATTGAATCCATAAATAACCATTTTTTTTTTCACTAAAGACTCTTGGATGCGCATCCCAAACATAAAGGTCTTATTGAATTGGACGGCACATCCCAAACCTACCGATACTTAAAATAATTTGACATTGTTCATGAGAATTTGCAAATTAGCATCTAGAATATATAATTTGGATTCCACATCCGTAACAAAATATATAAAAAACATTTGATAGCGCATGGGAAGTTGGTTTCCACATCTGTAAACTAATACAATCATGCAATATAATTGTAATCTATAAAATTTCTATAAAGTGTGTCTAATATAGTATTCGACCCCAATGTCATATATTTCATGAAAATATGAATACATATTTCAAACAACTTTGGTCCTAACTTGCGTCACTATCATTCCCCATCTTCATCTTCAGCTTCGTTTCCATTCTGGACATTGTTTTCTGTGGCAGCAATACGGGCCAAGTTGTCTTTAGCAAATTCTATATGTTTTTGTGGGATGGTCATTGTCTCCGATTTGGAACCTTTGCGTGGCTTCCAAGCACAAAGTATGGTATCCGTGTTTATCCAAACTGGTTCGTACGCCGAGTCCATTGTCCACTTGAAACCCTTTTTGGTGTCCCAACCTAAATATGTGCGCAACACATTTTGATCTTTGGTGCTTGGACGGCAATATTCCACCTCAATTTGACGAAAATTGGGGCTAGTTGGGACAAAATTCGGTGACGACAATGCTTTCACCAACCAAACCGGTTTAGGGTGCTCCTCATCTCCTGCTCGTACGAGGACCATGTAACCTTCGTAGCAATCAACAGCCACACGAAATGATGGAGCCGGACGATTTCGAGCAGGGCCAACGTAATGGTCGTCCGCAGCGAACTCTTCACGTACGTCTCCATTGCTGAAGAACATGGCCTCAGACTCCACGATTGTCACTCGGTTTTGTGGCCAAAATCCTTGTGTCAAATATGGACGTGTATCGACATCAGGTGCCAGCAATGCCGAGCGAATGCGATCCCAATACGCAATCAATGGTTCGTGGGTATCCCGAATGCGTCTTGTGATGTCTTCCTCACACAATTCTTTCCAGTACTCAATGAATCCAGATATACCTTTGATGATTTCCGGTCCATTCCTCATGGGGTTAGGTGTGCAAGGCTTTGGCTCCCCATCGGGTAGCATACATTTGCCATCTTCGTCTTGGCGCCATACGAGTATCCCTTCCTCTGGACCCCAATTCGGTGAAGTGCACAAAGCCTTGAACTGCATGGCCGGCAGACCGTCATCACGCATATAGAATCGGAATTGTTGAGCCTTGGTATGGCCTACCAATCGGTCACCTCCTTTAAGAATGAATGGTTTGATAAACGTTTTGAAATCGGGCACTTCTTCAATCAAATGCGGAATGACTGGCACATTATCCAAATCCATGTACGATTTCATTAGAAGAGGAATTGTTGGAAAATCTTCCTCGTGCAACTTCATACTCCAACGTCCAAATGAAGCATCAATGTCATCGTGCGTATGGCCAACCATCAAAAAAGACACGAAAACTTCCTTGAATATGCCTTTGGCTACGAGCAAAGACCAAAAACAAAACACGTATCGACATTTGTTGTCCTTGGCACAATTGTCAAGTTGCACGTGTAGAGTTGGAGGCAAAGGTTTGGCAAGAACAGGTTGTTCAGGCGGTTCTTGCAATGAAGATAGACAAACTTCCTTCCCCTCTAGCACTGCCTCATAAATCGGTGTTGTTCCACATCCCACGAAAAGAGCACGAGAGGATGATGTTGGTGGCCTCTCAAGATCCCATAGAAGTTTTGCAAAAGACCCTACTGTATGGTTGGCATCGCCAGGGTAGAAGTCCAAGCCATAATGTGCATACTTGACGTCCACATGGCCATGTGCGATCATACCTGAGTTTAGATAAACACGTTCAAACATACAAATGAGACATACATTCCGAAATCATCCATGCGAAACAAATTGGATTTTCCCACAAACAATTGACAAAAATGAACACACATTTGCGGACGTGCATCCGTAACCCGTACAAATGTGTATGTGGGTGCGTAAAAAATAATGTGAAAGACTAACGAACCTGTGACAGCTATTGGGAGTTTAAAATATCCATCTGTAGCCTTTATTTTCCGTGCATAACATGGGCACGCAGTCTTCGCATGGTCCATTTTGTCATGAATGATCGTCAAAACCTCGTTCGGCCTAATTATCGATAGTGCGCGGTTCTTATAGTAGTCTTGACGGTGTGCCTCTTGGTTGTTGACATGCTCAATGTATTTCCGTTGATGTCTATTGTGCGACTCAGTCCCTATTGGATGTGCGTCTCGAAGGCCTTTGTATTTCTCACAAGCAGTACACCTAGCAAACTTGTCCCCAGGTCTCTTCGTAATGTATTCCGCGAATTGTTGATTCTTGATCACACTCAGTTTTGACAACGAAATTGGCCCACATCCCACTTTTTCGCCAACTTCATTAACGTCCATTAGTATGTTCTTCCATTTCGTCCCTATTGGCAAAACCATCTGAACAACCTTTTCCCCCGACGCCAGAGTCCTGGTCTTGTGTGGCATCGCATCCGCTAATGGCATAATGATGGTTGATAGTGTTGCAGCCGCTTGGAGTGTTGCCTCCCTAGGCTTCTTCGTGCCAAAATTGCCATGGAACCGAGAACGCCGTCCTTGGGACGAGTAGTTCCGGAACCTATAAAAATCAGCCTTTGAAACTGCATGAATAATATACCACGCCGTGCAACACACTTCTATATTTTCCAAGGTCACCACCTTACGACCTTCGGCATCAAAGTGCGTGTTGCGATGAACCTCAAGTTTCTTTGCGGATCGCATTCGAAAGTCCGCAAGCCACATCTCTTGCCTCAAAGATTTTATTTTGTCACGTGGAAATAGTTGGCAACACTTCTTCGCACAACAATCTTTTGTTGCTACGGACCTAATAGATGTTTCTTCCAATGTTTGATCTCGACGACGTTGCGTGGGTTCCCGAGGCACACGACAAGAATCATATTTCCGTACACCTTTTCTAAGACGCATTGTGGCCAACAAAGCTGCTTGTAGTTCCCCATAACGGCGGGAATGATTCCACAAGCTGACACCATCATGAAGAACACTTCGCAACGGCCATCGACGAAGAGAGAATCTCCAACCTGGAGGCACTTCCAATGGGTGGAAAGAATTTAAAATGCACACCCCAACATCTTCCTCCCCAAGGGGATATGCATCAATACAATCCTTAGGATCCGAGTTCCTACAAACACCATCAGCCACGGGAACGCCATAGCCATTGACTAGGACAACATCAAGATCAACCCAATGTTCTCGTGAATAACCCTCACATGGTGGAAGGAAATCATCCTCTGCGCTATCAACAAACCCAACAGCAACGTCCGGACGAGACCTTCCAGTTACTATGTCGTCGACTACATTGGCAACACCACTTGTGGCTCCATGTTCCACGACAGATTCAAAATCGCTAGCAGAGGTTGATGGATCCGAAGACAACTCGAACGCACTATCACCGACGTCGGAATCCATGGCCACTACAAGAAAGTCAAATTAGGAGTATGTCAAAATATCCAATTAAGCATAGGTCCAAGTGTATGTCATGGATAGCGCAAACACATATTATCAAGAAAAACACAATACGGGCAATAGTGGCTTTCATGGCGTGGAAACAAAAACACAATGGTATACGAACGCGCATCCGATTAACTCCATGTGGCAACACTGTCATTGCAGACATAGACATGGGGTTTGCGGCCGTGCGTCCGTAAACCTATGCCTGTCCAGGGAGGTCACTGCCAGGCGTAAATGCTCTGGTAACCAATAGACCATAGGGTTAAGGACGCGCGTCCGATTAACTCCATGTGGCAACACTGTCATTGCAGACATAGACATGGGGTTTGCGGCCGTGCGTCCGTAAACCTATGCCTGTCCAGGGAGGTCACTGCCAGGCGTAAATGCTCTGGTAACCAATAGACCATAGGGTTAAGGACGCGCGTCCGTAAACCAATGCCTGTCCAGAGAGGTCACTGCCAGGCGTAAAGGCTTTGGTTACATATATACCATAGGGTTAGGTTTGCGCTTACGTACACCTCTTCCTGTCCAGAGAGGTCACTGGGAACCGTAAAGACCTTGGTAACCTATAGACCATAGATTTACGGACGCGCGTCCTTAACCCTATGGTCTATAGGTTACCAAGGTCTTTACGGTTCCCAGTGACCTCTCTGGACAGGAAGATGGTCTATAGGTTACCAAGGCCTTTACGGTTCGCAGTGACCTCTCTGGACATGAAGATGGTCTATAGGTTACCAAGGCCTTTACGGTTCGCAGTGACCTCTCTGGACAGGCAGAGGTTTACGGACGCGCGTCCGTAATCCTCTTCCTGTGTAGAGAGGTCACTGCGAACCGTAAAGGCCTTGGTAACCTATAGCCCATAGGTTTACGGACGCGCGTCCGTAAACATCTGTATGTAGAAACTCAGTGTTGACCAAGAAGCCTACAGGTTCAGGGCATCAAGAGGTGTAGGTGACACCTACATGTATACCCAGGGCTCATGACAACACGAATTTGGACAAGTTAATATACCTACTGGTTTTTTCACAATGTCAAAATATTCTACTATGGTGCATAGGGTGAGGTAGGTTTACGGACGTGCGTCCGTAAACCTCTCTGACGGAAACCTCATTACTACTTCAAACACAATGTTTAGGGCTAATATAGAGGTTATACTCGCCATGAGGGTTAAGGTTTACGGACGCGCGTCCGTAAGCCTCCGGTATTTCCGGCGGCATAACCGGACCATTGCATCGGGGTCCGTACCTGGACGAGAAAAGCATCCGGCATACTAGAAGGGTCCAGGGAGCGCAACCCACATCTGAGATGCAAAAAGAGTCCCTTGGTGAGGGGATGTCCCCTTAAGTAGTGATCGTTCTTCCTCGGATCCGTTTTTCGACATAGGATACTAGCCGCCAACCAAAGCCTAAAAAAAAAAACCTAAGGTTGCTATATTCCATGGGCCATGCTCACAATGGAACATGTATTCATGGCGGAGAGCATCCATAGAGCATGAGTCCACATAGAGACAAACCAAAGGCATCTATTGGCCAATAATATATGAGCATTATACATTTTTTAGGGGTGGTTTATAATATTGGAATGCCTAGTATTAAGAATTTATTGTAGAATGAGTAGACAAAAATTATAGAATCATGGGACAAATGGACCACAACAACAACAATAGTACGTGGAATATAAGAATATATGTAATTCAAAATTGAAAATTAATAGCAAATATTTGATTGGTTTGCATACAATGTAGTGGTATTCACCACAATATCATGTTATCTCATGTCATCTTGCATTTAGTATTGCAATTACATTGACCACCATCCTACCATTAAACCCGTTTAATCTACCCACCTATACACACGTATACATAATTGTATTAATAGATACACAAACTAGCAACGCCTAGACGCCATGAGAGCAACACATCTATTGTCCTAGGTCTGGGTTGAATTAAAATCAATATTGCCATTTTCCTCTCGAATCCTTAGTGCCCCCTTGAGTACATCAACATTTACTTCAAAAAAACTAAGAGCCTTCTTTATGTACTATACGTGAGAAAAAACATTTTTGAGTACCTTATGTATATTATGTACGGCAATGACTCAACAATACCAACTCTTACACTCACACTAGTTCGTATTTGGTATCAAACAAAACATTTGTATGCAATGGTACAAAACATTGTATCATTATTGGGTGTTGGGCTAATTTCGATTTAAGACCAAGGTGTTGGGGTTTATTTTTATTTCACATATACGTGTTAAATGACTTAAGACCATGGTATAGCCGCCTATACCCTAAACAAACATGAGGACATAGGGGTGCAAACATGGTAAAGGCCAAATAATTCAAACCTTTATTAATATAGTAACTTTAAATTTTGTGAAAAACATCATAAACATTCGAAAAGTCGAGCAAATATATGTTCACAAAGTATAATTCTAGAATAGTACGGTGTAAGTGGTGAAAATTTGAAAAAGTAGGTGGCATTGAACAAAGAATTGTCACGCAAACTTGTTTAAAATACGAAAACATTAAATCGCATTGATCGAGTTGTGTCAATAAATTATGTTGACCTCAAGTTCATAATGAATTCAAGGAGTATTATAAAAACAATGACAACTTGAAAATATTTAAGATTCAAGAAATTTATGTTCTAAACCATATAATTCAATCATTTGCTTTAAACCATTAGTTTTGATGAAAGGTTTTGAGGATCTCATATTGATATTCTATAATAAAGTACTTAACACAACAATACATGCCAAGATGGAAACCATACTCCAATTTAACCAACATTTTGCGTCTACTTATAGGCTATAATACAAGATCAGACCTACATGTGCAAAGATTGAATTAATCTTGAAGGTTGTTTAATGTACAAGAGGGATTGGTGGTAGTGGGTTTGCATGTATTCGCAAACAATGTGACTCGCGCATAGTCTAGGATTGCTTTTATTTTAGGGAATTAAGATGTCGGAGGGGAAATGTATGTCACTTTGCGTATTTTTAGGGGTACGCTAGGATACAATAATGGTTAACAACTTCACCGTTAGTATCACCCTTCACACTTGGCATTCAACTGTGCAAAATGGGTTTATGGTTTATGGGTTTAGGGTTTAGGGTTTAGGGTTTGGGGTTCCTCATGTTGCACCATATTAACTTAAATATTGCGTTCCAATCCATATTCTCCAACTCTATGTTGCATAATGATACTCGCATCAAAGCATCCAAAGTGTCCTACTTTAGTACGACATGTTTGGGAAACACAAAAGATGTCGTATTATTGAGGGAATACGAAAACTTAAGTAATATGATCTTAAACATATACACCACGAGGTTAAGCAATATAGATGGTATGAAATAATAACCTATAACTCCAAACAAATATAAATATTCTCAAGATCTCTTGATATAGGAGTCCAAATATCTCTCGTGTTGCCTAGTACCCAAGTTAGCAACTATCATCTTTTCTAAATTCCCTACTAACTTTGGAAAACTAATAATTTCAATATCACCAAAATATAAAGAGTTATTTAATAAGAAACTAGACAACAATGATGCATGACGTATAGCATCAGTAAAAGATATCACCATGAGTGCAAGGCAACATACTAGGCAGGAGGCCACTCTAACCCTAACCATGTCCATTCTACACTAGAAACCCTAATAATCATTAAGTTCCCAATGATAAGTGAAGTTCCCAAGCAGTTCCCAAGTGAAAATGGATGTATGTTAGATGTACATAATACAGATGAAAGGCATTTTAGCATGACCTACCTCTTTAATATGACAAAACGGGGATTCTAAATGTCGCATTATCAAGTGTCGTAATCATATAAAAGAGGCAGTTTGAACTAAAAAGTTTGGTCACAAAAAAATGTGTCGTAATATCGAGGGTGTCGTGTAAACGAGTGTTGTATTAATGAGTGTCGCCCTAACCCATTGCCCCCTAGCCCCCCATTCCATCCCAACCCAGCCCCAATCCCATCCCATCCCCCCCAGCCCACCATCCCATCCCATCCCCTCATCCCATCCCAGCCCTCCATCCCATCCCCCCTTCCCATCCCAACCCTCCATCCCAGCCTCCTATCCCATCCCCATCCCCCTATGGCCCCATCCCCCTATCCCATGCACCCCATCCCAAGAGGTGCCACGTGCCCGCGCCCTCTCTCCCCCTCTCCCCAACCCTAAGCGACGCCGCCCGCTCACACCAGCGTCATTTCCAACGTTGTGCGCTTGGTGTTGGGCGGTGCTGGCGAATTTTTTCGTCTGCATAGTAGCATTCTTGCGCTAGGGTTTTTGTTGAGAGAGTGTGTGTTGGTTGAGGGTGTGAGCGAGTGTGTGTGAGTGAGTATTGTGAGGATTTTGTTTGGAGTTGTGCTTTCTTTTCTGAAGCAACTTGAGATGCTTGGGAGGTTTCAGAGCTAGAGAGCTTGAGAGCTTGAGAGCTTGGGAGCTTGAGAGGTTTGAGAGCTTCAAAGGCTTCAGAGATTTGAGAGCTTGAGAGCTTGAGAGGTTTGAGAGTTTGAGAGCTTGAGAGGTTTGAGAGGTTTGAGAGGGTTCAGAAGAGGAGTTGTAGTGTGGGAGCTAGCATTCTACAAGAGGTAAGTATTGCTGTAACATTGCTCTTGTTTTTCGTATGATTGTACTTCTGGGTTGTTGGGGTTTAGAGTTTGTTTTGTTAGCTTGACAGCATGTGTGCTTCATACGGATTGAGAGCATGTGAGGTTTCAGTTTGAAGCAATTTAGGGTTTGTTTGGTAGCTTGATAAAAGGCCATATTCCAGAAATCATTTAGTTTTAGGCATTTCATTATTCTAAAGGGCAATTGACATCTGAGATTTGAGAGTTGAAGGCTTTAAGACCTGCAAGAGCTTTGAGAGCATTGAGTTGGTCCACAACTTTCTGAGATTTCAAAGATATGCGTTTGGCAATAGAGGGCTTGAAAGGTTTTGCAGAATTTGTGATTGGGGTTTCAACAGTCGAGCGTTGGAAGATTGAGGAATGAGATTGAGGTATAAGAGTGCAGATTGAAGAAGTAGACTGAGTTGTTAAGATCGAGGCTCCAAAACAGCAAGAATGTGCATTGTAGAAATCATTGTCTCATAATTTCCGTACAGATGTCTCTATGATTCATTGTTTCTAACATATGTTGCTGGTGTTAATTTGTCACTATGCAGTGCAGAGTCAGCTATTGCTTTCAACTCGCAAGAGAGCCAAATCGTATTTCATGGTAAGAAACATTGTAGATTATTGTATAGTACCCTAAACCCAACAATGCCCGAAAAATGCGGAGCAACGAAATAGTGTGATGTTTACGGACGCGCGTCCGTAAACTCGGGATGTTTGCTCAAGACAGGCAATTCTAATGCACAAAATATGTGCAGAGTTTACGGACGCGCGTCCGCAAACTCGGTATGTTTGCTCAAGAAAGACAATTCCAATGCACAATATATGTGCAGAGTTTACGGACGCGCGTCCGTAAACTCGGGATGTCTGCTCAAGGCATGCAATTCTAATGCACAATATATGTGCAGAGTTTACGGACGCACGTCCGTAAATATATACATTGAATAATAGCCGATTTATCTAATGGCCATTGAATAATATGCCGACACAGATTCCGGACTCACGTCTGTAAATATATTCATCATATAATAGCTTGTCCATCTGTTGGCCTCATACCGCCGAATATCTTACGGACGCGCGTCCGTAAAAAGCCGTCCAAACAATATAATTAGAGATCAAAAACACTAAGCCATGAACATATGAGGCGATTAAATGTCATAATAAAACCCAGTCATGCTACCCTCTCAAAGTCTTCATGAAAGAGGCACAAATTCACTGGGAATTGTACGCACTGTGCAATGCAATGCATAAATTAATTACCGCACGACTAAATTCATGAAAGAATATTTTAATCTTATCCATGCTTACGGCCGCGCGTCCGTAAATAGACAATGTATGTGCTTTGTGTTCTGATCAGTATTGATTAAATTGAATAATATAAAGTAGACTCCTGTAATTATATCAACGCAAGATATATATACCTTAAAATATAGTGCTAAATGATATTTGCTAAATACCCAACAATGTACGTAAAAGAAATCCTCTCCTCTAATGTTCAACCTATATTTACGAACGCGCGTTCTTAAATTAGGCACGCTATCCTTGAATATATTACACTAACTTACTGTTTGTCCTATTCTTCAGATGGCATCCACGAAGAGACCCGCTATTGACATGTTCGCGGAGCTTCTCTCTCCTCCACTTCCAGACGCAATCAAAGATCTAAGCAACAACGACCACTACAAGCCGAAGGAAGATACTGTAGACAATTGGACAGTCATTGTAGAAAAAGATGAAAAAGATATATTTGTGCTCAGATTTTCGTATCAATTAAGGACACCATTAGAAAAACCAGAGAAATGAGTCAGGCTAAAATTCTGGACAATAGAGTGCGCAGTAGCCCAGGGGGACTACGTCGTGATTGACCTCGAGAAGAAGGAGGATAGAATAACGTTCATTTTGCACGAGTCGTACCATCCCTTCAACAAAAACGAGTGTGAAAATAACAGTCCAGATGCGGGTTGCTTGAATCTCGCGAAGGAATTCCAAGACTACGCGTGCAATGCGCCTTGGACGGGTAAGCGGCTAGGACGCCTCTTGAACAATGTCACAAGAGTGAATGGCGCATTGCTAGAGGCCAAAAAAGGGAAAGAAAAGAAGAAACCTTCCACAACTGCGCAAACAAAACGTGTGCCTAAGCCCGTCCCAAGCAATTCAAGACCGTCCCAGAGTGGTGCGTCATCTGGGAGCAGACAACGAAGCAAACGGTCGCACTCGCTGATGGAGTCATCTGGGCTCACAGAGGGGCCAGACGTCAGCTCGTCTCTTGCTGTCGCCCCTCTCCTTAAAAAGGGCCAACGACCTGACGCCGAACTCTCGACAAAGATATTCCAAGAGTTCGACGAGAAGACAAAGGGATGCTGGCCACTGGGCAGGTATTTCACGTTCGATGTGGACGTTTACAAGTGCCACCCCGGGACGGAGAGTATGAACACGAGGGCTAAAGAAGAACAGGGGGTGTGGTGGCAAATGAATAACCTTATGAACAACCCCAAGTTCGACAGGCAAACGATTTGTGTGACGCCCAAGGACCCGGCGGTTGAAGTGAACGAGAGGAATTGGCCAATCCTCAAGGAAGGAGAGTTCTACATAGTCGACGGCCAGCACAGCGTGATGGCTGCAAAAGCTCTCCTCGAGAACGATGAGTGGAAAAGCCCATGGAAGGAGGCGATTCGATACTGGAAGGCATTTCTTGTGCATTCCAAGGACTCGAACCAACTGATCGCTATCTCTGCCTTCATGAACCAAGGCAACAAAGTGAGGCAGTTTGAGGCTTCATGGGCAGCCAACATCGTGGCTGGGAGGACCTTATGGATGGAGCACGACTGCCCACCAAAGGAAAGGGAGAACGCAACTGTGAAAAATCCTAAATGGCAGGTAGGCCACTATAATAGCTTTACGGACGCGCGTCCGTAACCCTGGCCCTTCTACCTTGAATGTTTTCATTGTCTGAATGTTCTCTTTGCTGATTCTTTGATGTTCATCCCTCTTGCAGACATTCAGCAATGCCATATTGACAAAGTTCTCCAGCATTGACATGAAGACCAGCGGCACGAAGACGGTGCAGGAATTAAAAGGTGAGATCAAGCTCATCACTGCATCAGAAGAGACATGGGCAATCTGGTTGAGACTCTTCGATGCTCACAACCACGAGGACCTGGTCAATCCAGACACGGAGAACACCTACAAGACTGACTCCAGGTTGAAAATACCACCCATCCTGAGAGAGTTCTTCCGTCCGCTCCAAGGGTTGCTCGACTCGGAGATGTACCGAGCGGCAGCGCACGTCCTTCTCGAAACTCCAAGAAGGACTCTGCCCTACCCAAAGATCTTCCTCAAGAGGCCCAAGCACATGAAGCCTTCCACGTACCACATGAAGGAGTGGTGCGAATACAGGAAGAAGAAGACCATGGCCATAAGGGAGATCAGCAAATTGCTGCCCGCCTACAACCTCACCAATGCCGACGGGGAGATCGTGTGGGAGAATTGGAGGAGGTTGAAGGACGAGTACCACATCAATAGCCTCTCCATGCGAGCTCTGACAAGAGAGGCTTCCACCTTCCTGGCCCAACGATCCAGGAAGAATGAGAAGAAGGGCGCCATTGACGAGAGGGAGACGATGATGTACTCGAACTTCCTCAATAGAAAGAAGAACGCCAAGTTTGGGGGGGTTGCAAGATTTTGCACAGTTGCTACGCCTTTGAAGTTCGGCAAATGGGACACCCACGCCTCAAGAGCCTCGGTGAGAGACGACCCCCGGGGGTGTCCATTTGCAATCTTCGACTTCCGTGCAATCCCCGGAGCTTGGAAACAAGGAGCTGCCGGAACCCCTTTCTACGAGCCGTTCTTTGGAGCCTTCAAGGCATTTCGGTCGCCGGCCCTCCGCGAGCCAAATGTGTGGCTTTGGATTGTAGAGCAAGAGAAGTCCGCAGCAGTCGTGGAGCTCTACAACTCGAAGATGGACGTCGACTACGACCTCTACCACAGCACGTACATCCCGGCCAAAACGGAAGGGGTCACAGCTGTGCAAGAGGCCAAGGGGGTCAAGCAAGTGGGAGCCGTGCAACTGTATTTCTTGACGCACAAGTCTTCGCCGACTGGGCGGCCGCCTGTGAAGGCTACTGCTGTGTTCAAGAAATTGTACTCGTTACCCACACCACACCCTAAGGAGCTCGTGGAGGAGACGATGTACACAATCTACCCGGCGTACGAGCTTCGCATGGAATTCTACATCGGGATCCTCAAGGTTTTGACCGTTATGAGCGAGACTGTGTACAACGTCTTCGGCGGCACCAAATTTGTGTATGCAGCATTGGTGAGTTGCCTGCCCCAATGGAAATTCACGGACGCGCGTCCGTAAATTTAAGATTTATATTCATATGCATTGTTCCCCAACACCTCTTGGCTGTGTAATTTTACGGACGCGCGTCCGTAAAAGTACACTATTTCATTTTGTTACATTTTGTCATATCTGGCCTCATTTGTATGTCCCCTGATACATTTGCCCCTAACTCGTTGTTATGTTCCAGATGCTTGGGCTGCAGGTCAATTCGTTTGTGGATGTCGGCGACTACGACGATGCAAAGGCCCACAGGGTCAATGCCTCCAAAATGGACATCCTCGACATCGTGGACGTGCTACCTCCCCAGCCTGTGTTGCCGCTCGCATCGCGAATCGAGGCGATGCCTGAAATGGAGACGGACACTGACGCAGAGCAGGATCCCATCCACCCGCCTGAACGGCCCAGGGCGCACCAGGATTTACCGAGCCTTGTTCGTGATCCCACAACAGGTCATTTCCTCCTGGGCGCGGATCCAATGGAAACGGAGGAGCCGCATCCTACCGTCACTCCGTTGAGGGTCCCTCATGGTCCCAGTGCCTCGCCATTTGGGACTCCCACTTCGCGTGTTGGGTTTCCTTCCACTGCGGGTCCGTCTCGTGCTGCGGGGGTTAGAGCAGATGTGGATGTGGAGCTCGCGACAGAAGCCGGCTGCACAGCTTCTTCCGGGGGGGAGTCTCAGCAGGCAGAGCTCCCAGCTATGGAGGGCAGGGATGTGTTGGAGCTGATCTTGAGGCCCGACCTCTCTCTCTACCGTGAGACCCGACGGAAGAGAAACAAGACCCCTTACAACGAATACCCTGAAGGGGCGATCTTGGACCTTTCCGATGAAGACGAGGACGAGGTCCAGATGTACAATGCCATCTCCGCCTTGCCTAGCGAGCCCGGCAAGGTGAAGAAAGAGCCGATGTCCGTCTCCGAATTGGACGAGAAGATGGAGAAGAGAATGAGGGAGGAGCTTGACCAACGGCTCCGGGAGGCAAACGAGCTGCACGCCAAGAAGATGGCTGCCATCCAAGCTGAGATGGAACAATCCAGGTTGGAATCCGCTCGCAGGCACGCCGATCTCATGGCTCAGAATCAACAGTTCCTGGCCCAGAGCCAGCAATTCATGAGCATGATGCAGAGCCTGCAGGCGAGGCCTCCGTTGGTGTATGCACCTCCCCAGGCCGGCATGCCGATGCCCGCCGATCTCATGCCGCCTCCATCTCATAGCCATGCCGTGTACATACCAGAGCATGCCTATGCAACCCCCGCGTTGGACGTCCCACCCCTTGCCCAGGTTGCGCCCACAGCAGATCCCTCCCCCCGACCTACCTCGTCGAACGTCCAAGACTTACGGACGCGCGTCCGAAACATTGCTGAGCTGCCCTCCATTCTCATTGGAGGGGGCGCACCCCCTCAGAGGGCCACAGAGGCGGGCGCCTCCGATTTCGCGATTTCGGGGGCGGATGTAAATAGGGCGGGCAATGACACTGCGCGACACACCGACAATGTGGAGGAGTCGCAGGAGAGCCCGACACGCGATAGGACAAGCCACGAGGACATAGAGGCCCCCCTCGAGGATGAAGATGTACATATGCGGGGCAGCCAGGACTCCGCGGAGGAAGCTTACGCAGGCACCCAAGCCTCTCAAGCAGCTGGAGACACATTGCTGGTCGACACAGATGGACTGTACGACTTTACGGACGCGCGTCCGGGAGCTGCGCCCATGGTGACGAGTCCTGCTGAGGGAGGCACTGCTCGCGCGGATCTCGCCGATGACGAGGTAACCAACCTTTGAGCATGCCTCCCTCGTTGCGGACGCGCGTCCGTATGTTCCCTGTGTGTCACCTTCGTGGCGGTGTATTTTTACAAGTTCAACTCCGGCCTCCCCCCCGCGAGTGGACGCAAATTTTGTAGCGTAGGATCCATTAGCTTCAGCAGAGAAAGCGCTAGATTCTTGGGCTCATCGATAGATGTCCTTTGAAAATTGTATATCACCATTTACATTTATAAATCTTTTCGAACTACATAGTTCGCACAATTTTGGCATTCTGTTTCTTTGTTGAATTCATGAAATGTTTGTCAATTGGTTTTCGTTAGTAGCAACCTTCACCTAGGTAAAATGTTTCATCACAGGGTCCGTCGGAGATAGCTCGCAACCCCTTTGGAAGACCAAATCGGCCCATGAGGAAACCGTTCATAATATTTGACCTCAATGGGGTGCTTTGCCATTCCAAACACATCCCGCATGGCGCGCCCAGGGGGCCCCTCCGTAGTCCACAAGACATGGATTACGGCGGGCGCTTGGATACCTTCATTAACAACAAGGCCGTCCGGGCCCGACCCGGCTTGAGGCGCTTCCTCCGTGACGTCCTTGGCTTGGCTCATGTCATCGTCTGGAGCTCTATGCTCATGGACAACACGGAGGCCATCGCCGGTTTCCTTTTCCGAGAACTCGCAATGCCTTGCTTGCTTCTCGGTCAAGAACATTGCGATGAGCTCCATGACCGTAGTGGCAGGATTGTACCGAAGGTCGCAGGAGGCGGCGGGCCGCAATTCCTGAAGGTCCTCAGGAAGAACCTCTGGGTCGGCGTCCCCATGTTGGAGGGGGTGCCCCACGGTTCTTGGCCAATGCCGGAGAACACTCTCCTCGTCGACGACAGCCCCGCGAAGAGCATCCTCAACCCCCCCGGCAACGCCATCTTCCCGGATCCTTGGAAAGGCGATAGAGACGACACCTTCCTAGAGAATGAGCTAGGTCCATACATTAGGAGGCTTGCATGTCACCCCGGAAGTGTCCCGGATTTTGTGCTCTCCAACCCCATTGGCAATAGGCCTCTCGGTCCACGAGATGAAGTATTTAGGATGTTGTACGGGTACGCCAAACTCAATAAATTAATTTGAGAACTTTGAACATTTTTGGACTTGTACTTGGATTCTCCTTGTTTATATCTAACCGTTCCCCCCTTTTCTTTGTAATGTATTTTTGTGTCCTAGTTGCCTCACCAAGCGTCCCAAAGTGTCGTCAATGGCCCGTCCGCATCTCCGTCGGTCCCCGGCTCCCCTTCCCTTGGTGTGAGCTACGTTGCAATGCCTTCCCTATTCCAATTCTCGGCCGTCGATGCCGCCTCTGCTGTTGATTACTCCAAAGACTCTGGGTTTGAAGATGGAGTCGTGGATAGCCCTCCTGCAAAGGTAGCAAAACACAACCGCGCTCCGTTTCCGTCTCCATCTCCCCTCCGCAACGAGAAGCACGTTCGTATTATTGACTTCGATGCATCACCATCCAAATATACCGTCCCCAAGGCCCCACGATCGACCAGACGCCTTTGCATGGATGAACCCCGGATTGATGTCCCGACGTTTACGAACGTCCCTGTCGTGCTTGTATCTGCCCCCCTCGATGTCCCCGAAGCTCAATCCAACACCCCCAATGCCAAGGTGCCCAACTTTTGGCCTTCTCCAGTTTTTCCTTGCTGGTTTCCGTGTATTAGTGCATTTGTGTTTCTTGGGGTTTTCGGACTTGCATCCGTAACTTGTGCTCACTCATACCAACCCGCTTCATTGTATGACTTTGTGGTCGTTGTTTCAGACCCCACCGTACTCGAATGTGGGCCGTCCATGCTCGACTTCTTCATTGGATAGGGGAACCCTCAAGACCGCTTCTTGCGAGTCCGATCGTTGTTTGGCCCTTCGGAAGAGTGCAAGACATTCCGTTTCGCAAACGCCTTCGTATTCCACTTACAACACCACGTCCTACAATTCGGTAGCGCGTCGCCAAATATGGACGAACGGCACATATTCCGGACCAACAAACAAACAAGGTTACAGCCGCGGGCCCGAGATCTTCAGAGCCATGGAGGCCATTAAAGCAAAAGAAAAAGAGACGGCCGCAAAGGCTATCGCAAAAATAAAAGGAGTGCGTCGTATTGACGATCCAAACGTATAAATCATATTAATATGTATTTAATTGTCGAATGCACTGGTTGGTGATCGATTATATTTGAAGGATTTTGGCCTAATATTGGATATTCCACTTGTATTTTGTATTTCAATCCTATTCAATAAATATGATACCATTTTTGTATACGCAATTGTTTTCATATATCCCATTTTCTTATTTCGGCGTGTGTGTCTCATGCATTTGTGTCTCATACTTGTGTTCAAAATTGGGAACATAGTATATTTGTAGTGTTTTCCTTCCTACAAATGTGAAAGCCACGTCCTTAAAAAGTCTCAAAGTCATCAAAAAGTCTCCGATTACCGAATATAGTGTTTTTGGCTAGACCATCATCTCCAAGAGGGATCATAAGGGGGATGGAATGGTGCAGTGCTCGGATGGTGGCCATTGTAGAAGGAATGTAAATGCGAGTACACAGAAGGGAGTGGCCAAATGGGCAATGGACTTAAGGATTAGCACAAAGTGGGGCGGTGTATATAGTGTTGTGATTAGAAGGCCATGGCAAGATGGGATCTGTGAAAGACGGCGGGGACTTGGATTAGTAGGGGAATAATAAGCCGATTCATTATAGCAATGTGAATAAGAATTGAAAATGCACTGCAGCATTTACTTAAGTTAGTCATCATCATATGCCAATCCAAACCAGATATATCAAAACCAAACAATGAGGTTGGATGCCGACTCGCGAACTTATTAATACACCAGACCACGTGAACCATTTAGTGGATGTAAGGGACACCCTAAAGGAAAGTGTTTCTTTATTAGTGGGCAAGGGTAGAGCATTCACCTTTAAGCCAGAATAGGCTAGTTTAGTTGGAAGAGGATCGTCAATTTATGGCTATACAGATTATTTATTTCATTTAGTTTAATTTGAAATATGTATTGTCATGTGTACTATCATTCATTATTTTTATAAAGCATGATGCTCCTTAAATTTAGATCTTACCTGGATGATTTCAATACATGTTATTAAACATCGGTGTTCATTCTATAAGTGTTCCTTTTTATGATTCCGTATATGTTTATAGCAACTAGACTGTAATCACCATACATCGAGATTATGTGAAGGAGGTTATGGGATGGAATATAAGTGTAGGGACCCAGGCGAGACACATACATTGATAGGGAGATGGTCACAAAGGAGGGTAGTGTAGAATTTGTGAAGTCGGGTCAGTTACATGACAGGGTCTTCGCCGCTAGAGTTAGTGAAACCAAAGGCGAAGAGGAGGAGGAAGGCACTTTTCTCAAACAGGAAGCAAATAAGGGCATCTAGGATGAGACAGCCAAAACAACCATATGATAACTTAAACAGCACAGTGAAGGCATTGGAATTCTCCCCAGACCGCACACGGTCAAGGTCTCGTACACGGAGAAACCAGACTCAGAGTGGTGAAGACATTGCTAGGAAGGGAGTTGGAGTGGGTACGACCAGACAAGTGGAGTTCCCAAAATCACATGATCTATCGAGAATTTGCGAGACCCAGGTATGAACCTCAAGTGGATGAAAACATATATGCACTAGAAATTAGGGGTAGTCATCGTGAGCTAGCGAAGGCAGCAAGTGCGGGCCTGTCGAAGCACTGACCATCCAAAGGGTGGTCACAATGACACCGTCGGAAGGGGAAGGGAACAAGACTGCCGCAGCATTAACCTACCATCGTTCTTCGCATTACAACAAATCTCAGAACTAAGGTTTTCCTCCGCATACGAGGATTTCACTCTGTGGTCAGGTTGCAGCCACGAGTTGGAGAGGGGGAGAGACTCGAGGGAAGGGCAGTGGTAGCCCAGTGGAGAGGTCTGAGGTGAGGTCTAAAAGATTCATTTTGTGGTAATCTGATATGGGGGTCGTCCTGTGAGAGTTTTCAAGTGCGGTATAAGAGGTAATTTTTGAGCCTATTTTGGGGTCCTCCTTACAGAGGTCCGAACTGAGTGCCCTGGAGCTCTGTCGGATCCGACAGACCGTGGACAGCCCACTAAAGAACCTCGCAAATGTTTATTATATGGTATAAATTTAATTTGAGGGTGCCTTTGAGAGCGGTCTGAAGTGAGGTCTGAGAGGTTTTATTTTGTTTTTAAGTAGAGTGGTATAATGTGCTTGAATAAGATTTGAATGTGATATGTGGTTAGGGTGCTAGTTTGAGAGCTCCAAAGGGGGGCTTAGAGGTTGGCTATAGTTGACATCCATTTGACTTTGCTTTCGGACAGGGCTGAAGTGAGGGCTAGTATGGTTGGATTTTATGAATTTTCTGTTTAGGGTGCAAATGGTAGAGCTCCAAAGGGAGGGCCCTTGGCCTCTGTCGGATCCGACAACCCAAGGGTAGCCACCTTGGGGACCTCTCAAGTTCTTTTTTTTGCTTCAATTTGGGCTGAGGTGAGGGCTGACGTGAGGGCTGGGATGGGTTTTTTTATAAAATTTCTAGCTAATGGGCTTGTGGGAGAGGGCTTAAGGGGCCTTAGCGTTTGTCTTTTCGTTGAAATATATTTGATTTTGATTATGGGCTGGGGCTGAGGTGAGGGCTTGTATGGTTTTAATTGTTGAATTTCAGGTTAAGGTGCTAGTGGGAGAGCTCCAAAGGGAGGGCCCTGGGCCTCTGTCGGATCCGACAGCCCCAGGGTAGCCACCTTAGGGACCTCTCAAGTTCTTTTTTTTGCTTCAATTTGGGCTGAGGTGAGGGCTGACGTGAGGGCTGGGATGGGTTTTTTTTTTAAATTTCTAGCTAATGTGCTTGTGGGAGAGGGCTTAAGGGGCCTTAGAGGTTGTCTTTTTGTTGAAATATATTTGATTTTGATTATGGGCTGGGGCTGATGTGAGGGCTTGTATGGTTTTAATTTTTGAATTTCAGGTTAAGGTGCTAGTGGGAGTGCTCCAAAGGGAGGGCCCTGGGCCTCTGTCGGATCCGATAGCCCCAGGGTAGCCACCTTGGGGACCTCTCAAGTTCTTTTTTTTGCTTCAATTTGGGTTGAGGTGAGGGCTGACGTGAGGGCTGGGATGGTTTTTTTTATAAAATTTCTAGCTAATGTGCTTGTGGGAGAGGGCTTAAGGGGCCCTAGAGTTTGTCTTTTCGTTGAAATATATTTGATTTTGATTATGGGCTGGGGCTGAGGTGAGGGCTTGTATGGTTTTAATTGTTGAATTTCAGGTTAAGGTGCTAGTGGGAGAGCTCCAAAGGGAGGGCCCTGGGCCTCTGTCGGATCCGACAGCCCCAGGGTAGCCACCTTGGGGACCTCTCAAGTTTTTTTTTTTGCTTCAATTTGGGCTGAGGTGAGGGCTGACGTGAGGGCTGGGATGGGTTTTTTTTTTAAATTTCTAGCTAATGTGCTTGTGGGAGAGGGCTTAAGGGGCCTTAGAGGTTGTCTTTTTGTTGAAATATATTTGATTTTGATTATGGGCTGGGGCTGATGTGATGGCTTGTATGGTTTTAATTTTTGAATTTTAGGTTAAGGTGCTAGTGGGAGTGCTCCAAAGGGAGGGCCCTGGGCCTCTGTCGGATCCGACAGCCCCAGGGTAGCCACCTTGGGGACCTCTCAAGTTCTTTTTTTTGCTTCACTTTCGGTTGAGGTGAGGGCTGACGTGAGGGCTGGGATGGTTTTTTTTATAAAATTTCTAGCTAATGTGCTTGTGGGAGAGGGCTTAAGGGGCCTTAGAGTTTGTCTTTTCGTTGAAATATATTTGATTTTGATTATGGGCTGGGGCTGAGGTGAGGGCTTGTATGGTCTTAATTGTTGAATTTCAGGTTAAGGTGCTAGTGGGAGAGCTCCAAAGGGAGGGCCCTGGGCCTCTGTCGGATCCGACAGCCCCAGGGTAGCCACCTTGGGGACCTCTCAAATTCTTTTTTTTGCTTCAATTTGGGCTGAGGTGAGGGCTGACGTGAGGGCTGGAATGGGTTTTCTTTTTTAATTTCTAGCTAATGTGCTTGTGGGAGAGGGCTTAAGGGGCCTTAGAGGTTGTCTTTTTGTTGAAATATATTTGATTTTGATTATGGGCTGGGGCTGAGGTGAGGGCTTGTATGGTTTTAATTTTTGAATTTCAGGTTAAAGTGCTAGTGGGAGAGCTCCAAAGGGAGGGCCCTGGGCCTCTGTCGGATCCGACAGCCCCAGGGTAGCCACCTTGGGGACCTCTCAAGTTCTTTTTTTTGCTTCAATTTGGGTTGAGGTGAGGGCTGACGTGAGGGCTGGGATGGTTTTTTTTATAAAATTTCTAGCTAATGTGCTTGTGGGAGAGGGCTTAAGGGGCCTTAGAGTTTGTCTTTTCGTTGAAATATATTTGATTTTGATTATGGGCTGGGGCAGAGGTGAGGGCTTGTATGGTCTTAATTTTTGAATTTCAGGTTAAGGTGCTAGTGGGAGAGCTCCAAAGGGAGGGCCCTGGGCCTCTGTTGGATCCGACAGCCCCAGGGTAGCCACCTTGGGGACCTCTCAAGTTCTTTTTTTTGCTTCAATTTGGGCTGAGGTGAGGGCTGACGTGAGGGCTGGGATGGATTTTTTTTTTAAATTTCTAGCTAATGTGCTTGTGGGAGAGGGCTTAAGGGGCCTTAGAGGTTGTCTTTTTGTTGAAATATATTTGATTTTGATTATGGGCTGGGGCTGATGTGAGGGCTTGTATGGTTTTAATTTTTGAATTTCAGGTTAAGGTGCTAGTGGGAGAGCTCCAAAGGGAGGGCCCTGGGCCTCTGTCGGATCCGACAGCCCCAGGGTAGCCACCTTGGGGACCTCTCAAGTTCTTTTTTTTGCTTCAATTTGGGCTGAGGTGAGGGCTTACGTGAGGGCTGGGATGGGTTTTTTTATAAAATTTCTAGCTAATGTGCTTGTGGGAGAGGGCTTAAGGGGCCTTAGAGGTTGTCTTTTTGTTGAAATATATTTGATTTTGATTATGGGCTGGGGCTGATGTGAGGGCTTGTATGGTTTTAATTTTTGAATTTCAGGTTAAGGTGCTAGTGGGAGAGCTCCAAAGGGAGGGCCCTGGGCCTCTGTCGGATCCGACAGCCCCAGGGTAGCCACCTTGGGGACCTCTCAAGTTCTTTTTTTTGCTTCAATTTGGGCTGAGGTGAGGGCTTACGTGAGGGCTGGGATGGGTTTTTTTATAAAATTTCTAGCTAATGGGCTTGTGGGAGAGGGCTTAAGGGGCCTTAGAGTTTGTCTTTTTGTTGAAATATATTTGATTTTGATTATGGGCTGGGGCTGAGGTGAGGGCTTGTATGGTTTTAATTGTTGAATTTCAGGTTAAGGTGCTAGTGGGAGAGCTCCAAAGGGAGGGCCCTGGGCCTCTGTCGGATCCGACAGCCCCAGGGTAGCCACCTTGGGGACCTCTCAAGTTTTTTTTTTTGCTTCAATTTGGGCTGAGGTGAGGGCTGACGTGAGCGCTGGGATGGGTTTTTTTTTGAATTTCTCGCTAATGTGCTTGTGGGAGAGGGCTTAAGGGGCCTTAGAGGTTGTCTTTTTGTTGAAATATATTTGGTTTTGATTATGGGCTGGGGCTGAGGTGAGGGCTTGTATGGTTTTAATTGTTGAATTTCAGGTTAAGGTGCTAGTGGGAGAGCTCCAAAGGGAGGGCCTTGGGCCTCTGTCGGATCCGACAGCCCTAGGGTAGCCACCTTGGGGACCTCTCAAGTTTTTTATTTTGCTTCAATTTGGGCTGAGGTGAGGGCTGACGTGAGGGCTGGGATGGTTTTTTTTTTAAATTTCTAGCTAATGTGCTTGTGGGAGAGGGCTTAAGGGGCCTTAGAGGTTGTCTTTTTGTTGAAATATATTTGATTTTGATTATGGGCTGGGGCTGATGTGAGGGCTTGTATGGTTTTAATTGTTGAATTTCAGGTTAAGGTGCTAGTGGGAGAGCTCCAAAGGGAGGGCCCTGGGCCTCTGTCGGATCCGACAGCCCCAGGGTAGCCACCTTGGGGACCTCTCAAGTTTTTTTTTTTGCTTCAATTTGGGCTGATGTGAGGGCTGACGTGACGGTTGGGATGGGTTTTTTTATAAAATTTCTAGCTAATGGGCTTGTGGGAGAGGGCTTAAGGGGCCTTAGAGGTTGTCTTTTTGTTGAAATATATTTGATTTTGATTATGGGCTGGGGCTGATGTGAGGGCTTGTATGGTTTTAATTTTTGAATTTCAGGTTAAGGTGCTAGTGGGAGAGCTCCAAAGGGAGGGCCCTGGGCCTCTGTCGGATCCGACAGCCCCAGGGTAGCCACCTTCGGGACCTCTCATTGTTCTTTTTTTTGCTTCAATTTGGGCTGAGGTGAGGGCTGACGTGAGGGCTGGGATGGGTTTTTTTTTAAAATTTCTAGCTAATGTGCTTGTGGGAGAGGGCTTAAGGGGCCTTAGAGGTTGTCTTTTTGTTGAAATATATTTGATTTTGATTATGGGCTGGGGCTGATGTGAGGGCTTGTATGGTTTTAATTTTTGAATTTCAGGTTAAGGTGCTAGTGGGAGAGCTCCAAAGGGAGGGCCCTGGGCCTCTGTCGGATCCGACAGCCCCAGGGTAGCCACCTTGGGGACCTCTCAAGTTCTTTTTTTTGCTTCAATTTGGGCTGAGGTGAGGGCTTACGTGAGGGCTGGGATGGGTTTTTTTATAAAATTTCTAGCTAATGGGCTTGTGGGAGAGGGCTTAAGGGGCCTTAGAGGTTGTCTTTTTGTTGAAATATATTTGATTTTGATTATGGGCTGGGGCTGATGTGAGGGCTTGTATGGTTTTAATTGTTGAATTTCAGGTTAAGGTGCTAGTGGGAGAGCTCCAAAGGGAGGGCCCTGGGCCTCTGTCGGATCCGACAGCCCCAGGGTAGCCACCTTGGGGACCTCTCAAGTTCTTTTTTTTGCTTCAATTTGGGTTGAGGTGAGGGCTGACGTGAGGGCTGGGATGGGTTTTTTTTATAAAATTTCTAGCTAATGTGCTTGTGGGAGAGGGCTTAAGGGGCCTTAGAGTTTGTCTTTTCGTTGAAATATATTTGATTTTGATTATGGGCTGGGGCTGAGGTGAGGGCTTGTATGGTTTTAATTTTTGAATTTCAGGTTAAGGTGCTAGTGGGAGAGCTCCAAAGGGAGGGCCCTGGGCCTCTGTCGGATCCGACAGCCCCAGGGTAGCCACCTTGGGGACCTCTCAAGTTTTTTTTTTGCTTCAATTTGGGCTGAGGTGAGGGCTGACGTGAGGGCTGGGATGGGTTTTTTTTTGAATTTCTCGCTAATGTGCTTGTGGGAGAGGGCTTAAGGGGCCTTAGAGGTTGTCTTTTTGTTGAAATATATTTGATTTTGATTATGGGCTGGGGCTGAGGTGAGGGCTTGTATGGTTTTAATTGTTGAATTTCAGGTTAAGGTGCTAGTGGGAGAGCTCCAAAGGGAGGGCCCTGGGCCTCTGTCGGATCCGACAGCCCTAGGGTAGCCACCTTGGAGACCTCTCAAGTTTTTTATTTTGCTTCAATTTGGGCTGAGGTGAGGGCTGACGTGAGGGCTGGGATGGTTTTTTTTTTTTAATTTCTAGCTAATGTGCTTGTGGGAGAGGGCTTAAGGGGCCTTAGAGGTTGTCTTTTTGTTGAAATATATTTGATTTTGATTGTGGGCTGGGGCTGAGGTGAGGGCTTGTATGGTTTTAATTGTTGAATTTCAGGTTAAGGTGCTAGTGGGAGAGCTCCAAAGGGAGGGCCCTGGGCCTATGTCGGATCCGACAGCCCTAGGGTAGCCACCTTGGGGACCTCTCAAGTTTTTTTTTTTTGCGTCAATTTGGGCTGAGGTGAGGGCTGACGTGAGGGCTGGGATGGGTTTTTTTTAAATTTCTAGCTAATGTGCTTGTGGGAGAGGGCTTAAGGGGCCTTAGAGGTTGTCTTTTTGTTGAAATATATTTGATTTTGATTATGGGCTGGGGCTTAGGTGAGGGCTTGTATGGTTTTAATTTTTGAATTTCAGGTGAAGGTGCTAGTGGGAGAGCTCCAAAGGGAGGGCCCTGGGCCTCTGTCGGATCCGACAGCCCCAGGGTAGCCACCTTGGGGACCTCTCAAGTTCTTTTTTTTGCTTCAATTTGGGCTGAGGTGAGGGCTTACGTGAGGGCTGGGATGGGTTTTTTTATAAAATTTCTAGCTAATGGGCTTGTGGGAGAGGGCTTAAGGGGCCTTAGAGGTTGTCTTTTTGTTGAAATATATTTGATTTTGATTATGGGCTGGGGATGATGTGAGGGCTTGTATGGTTTTAATTTTTGAATTTCAGGTTAAGGTGCTAGTGGGAGAGCTCCAAAGGGAGGGCCCTGGGCTTCTGTCGGATCCGACAGCCCCAGGGTAGCCACCTTCGGGACCTCTCAAGTTTTTTTTTTTTGCGTCAATTTGGGCTGAGGTGAGGGCTGACGTGAGGGCTGGGATGGGTTTTTTTTTTAAATTTCTAGCTAATGTGCTTGTGGGAGAGGGCTTAAGGGGCCTTAGAGGTTGTCTTTTTGTTGAAATATATTTGATTTTGATTATGGGCTGGGGCTGAGGTGAGGGCTTGTATGGTTTTAATTGTTGAATTTCAGGTTAAGGTGCTAGTGGGAGAGCTCCAAAGGGAGGGCCCTGGGCCTCTGTCGGATCCGACAGCCCCAGGGTAGCCACCTTGGGGACCTCTCAAGTTTTTTTTTTTTGCGTCAATTTGGGCTGAGGTTAGGGCTGACGTGAGGGCTGGGATGGGTTTTTTTTTAAAATTTCTAGCTAATGTGCTTGTGGGAGAGGGCTTAAGGGGCCTTAGAGGTTGTCTTTTTGTTGAAATATATTTGATTTTGATTATGGGCTGGGGCTGAGGTGAGGGCTTGTATGGTTTTAATTTTTGAATTTCAGGTTAAGGTGCTAGTGGGAGAGCTCCAAAGGGAGGGCCCTGGGCCTCTGTCGGATCCGACAGCCCCAGGGTAGCCACCTTCGGGACCTCTCATTGTTCTTTTTTTTGGTTCAATTTGGGCTGAGGTGAGGGCTGACGTGAGGGCTGGGATGGGTTTTTTTTTTAAATTTCTAGCTAATGTGCTTGTGGGAGAGGGCTTAAGGGGCCTTAGAGGTTGTCTTTTTGTTGAAATATATTTGATTTTGATTATGGGCTGGGGCTGATGTGAGGGCTTGTATGGTTTTAATTTTTGAATTTCAGGTTAAGGTGCTAGTGGGAGAGCTCCAAAGGGAGGGCCCTGGGCCTCTGTCGGATCCGACAGCCCCAGGGTAGCCACCTTGGGGACCTCTCAAGTTCTTTTTTTTGCTTCAATTTGGGCTGAGGTGAGGGCTTACGTGAGGGCTGGGATGGGTTTTTTTATAAAATTTCTAGCTAATGGGCTTGTGGGAGAGGGCTTAAGGGGCCTTAGAGGTTGTCTTTTTGTTGAAATATATTTGATTTTGATTATGGGCTGGGGCTGATGTGAGGGCTTGTATGGTTTTAATTTTTGAATTTCAGGTTAAGGTGCTAGTGGGAGAGCTCCAAAGGGAGGGCCCTGGGCCTCTGTCGGATCCGACAGCCCCAGGGTAGCCACCTTGGGGACCTCTCAAGTTCTTTTTTTTGCTTCAATTTGGGTTGAGGTGAGGGCTGACGTGAGGGCTGGGATGGGTTTTTTTTATAAAATTTCTAGCTAATGTGCTTGTGGGAGAGGGCTTAAGGGGCCTTAGAGTTTGTCTTTTCGTTGAAATATATTTGATTTTGATTATGGGCTGGGGCTGAGGTGAGGGCTTGTATGGTTTTAAATTTTGAATTTCAGGTTAAGGTGCTAGTGGGAGAGCTCCAAAGGGAGGGCCCTGGGCCTCTGTCGGATCCGACAGCCCCAGGGTAGCCACCTTGGGGACCTCTCAAGTTTTTTTTTTGCTTCAATTTGGGCTGAGGTGAGGGCTGACGTGAGGGCTGGGATGGGTTTTTTTTTGAATTTCTCGCTAATGTGCTTGTGGGAGAGGGCTTAAGGGGCCTTAGAGGTTGTCTTTTTGTTGAAATATATTTGATTTTGATTATGGGCTGGGGCTGAGGTGAGGGCTTGTATGGTTTTAATTGTTGAATTTCAGGTTAAGGTGCTAGTGGGAGAGCTCCAAAGGGAGGGCCCTGGGCCTCTGTCGGATCCGACAGCCCTAGGGTAGCCACCTTGGAGACCTCTCAAGTTTTTTATTTTGCTTCAATTTGGGCTGAGGTGAGGGCTGACGTGAGGGCTGGGATGGTTTTTTTTTTTTAATTTCTAGCTAATGTGCTTGTGGGAGAGGGCTTAAGGGGCCTTAGAGGTTGTCTTTTTGTTGAAATATATTTGATTTTGATTGTGGGCTGGGGCTGAGGTGAGGGCTTGTATGGTTTTAATTGTTGAATTTCAGGTTAAGGTGCTAGTGGGAGAGCTCCAAAGGGAGGGCCCTGGGCCTATGTCGGATCCGACAGCCCTAGGGTAGCCACCTTGGGGACCTCTCAAGTTTTTTTTTTTTGCGTCAATTTGGGCTGAGGTGAGGGCTGACGTGAGGGCTGGGATGGGTTTTTTTTAAATTTCTAGCTAATGTGCTTGTGGGAGAGGGCTTAAGGGGCCTTAGAGGTTGTCTTTTTGTTGAAATATATTTGATTTTGATTATGGGCTGGGGCTTAGGTGAGGGCTTGTATGGTTTTAATTTTTGAATTTCAGGTGAAGGTGCTAGTGGGAGAGCTCCAAAGGGAGGGCCCTGGGCCTCTGTCGGATCCGACAGCCCCAGGGTAGCCACCTTGGGGACCTCTCAAGTTCTTTTTTTTGCTTCAATTTGGGCTGAGGTGAGGGCTTACGTGAGGGCTGGGATGGGTTTTTTTATAAAATTTCTAGCTAATGGGCTTGTGGGAGAGGGCTTAAGGGGCCTTAGAGGTTGTCTTTTTGTTGAAATATATTTGATTTTGATTATGGGCTGGGGATGATGTGATGGCTTGTATGGTTTTAATTTTTGAATTTCAGGTTAAGGTGCTAGTGGGAGAGCTCCAAAGGGAGGGCCCTGGGCTTCTGTCGGATCCGACAGCCCCAGGGTAGCCACCTTCGGGACCTCTCAAGTTTTTTTTTTTTGCGTCAATTTGGGCTGAGGTGAGGGCTGACGTGAGGGCTGGGATGGGTTTTTTTTTTAAATTTCTAGCTAATGTGCTTGTGGGAGAGGGCTTAAGGGGCCTTAGAGGTTGTCTTTTTGTTGAAATATATTTGATTTTGATTATGGGCTGGGGCTGAGGTGAGGGCTTGTATGGTTTTAATTGTTGAATTTCAGGTTAAGGTGCTAGTGGGAGAGCTCCAAAGGGAGGGCCCTGGGCCTCTGTCGGATCCGACAGCCCCAGGGTAGCCACCTTGGGGACCTCTCAAATTCTTTTTTTTGCTTCAATTTGGGCTGAGGTGAGGGCTGACGTGAGGGCTGGGATGGGTTTTTTTTTTAAATTTCTAGCTAATGTGCTTGTGGGAGAGGGCTTAAGGGGCCTTAGAGGTTGTCTTTTTGTTGAAATATATTTGATTTTGATTATGGGCTGGGGCTGATGTGAGGGCTTGTATGGTTTTAATTTTTGAATTTTAGGTTAAGGTGCTAGTGGGAGAGCTCCAAAGGGAGGGCCCTGGGCCTCTGTCGGATCCGACAGCCCCAGGGTAGCCACCTTGGGGACCTCTCAAGTTCTTTTTTTTGCTTCAATTTGGGCTGAGGTGAGGGCTTACGTGAGGGCTGGGATGGGTTTTTTTATAAAATTTCTAGCTAATGGGCTTGTGGGAGAGGGCTTAAGGGGCCTTAGAGGTTGTCTTTTTGTTGAAATATATTTGATTTTGATTATGGGCTGGGGCTGATGTGAGGGCTTGTATGGTTTTAATTTTTGAATTTCAGGTTAAGGTGCTAGTGGGAGAGCTCCAAAGGGAGGGCCCTGGGCCTCTGTCGGATCCGACAGCCCCAGGGTAGCCACCTTGGGAACCTCTCAAGTTCTTTTTTTTGCTTCAATTTGGGCTGAGGTGAGGGCTGACGTGAGGGCTGGGATGGGTTTTTTTATAAAATTTCTAGCTAATGGGCTTGTGGGAGAGGGCTTAAGGGGCCTTAGAGGTTGTCTTTTTGTTGAAATATATTTGATTTTGATTATGGGCTGGGGCTGATGTGAGGGCTTGTATGGTTTTAATTTTTGAATTTCAGGTTAAGGTGCTAGTGGGAGAGCTCCAAAGGGAGGGCCCTGGGCTTCTGTCGGATCCGACAGCCCCAGGGTAGCCACCTTGGGGACCTCTCAAGTTTTTTTTTTTGCGTCAATTTGGGCTGAGGTGAGGGCTGACGTGAGGGCTGGGATGGGTTTTTTTATAAAATTTCTAGCTAATGGGCTTGTGGGAGAGGGCTTAAGGGGCCTTAGAGGTTGTCTTTTTGTTGAAATATATTTGATTTTGATTATGGGCTGGGGCTGATGTGAGGGCTTGTATGGTTTTAATTTTTGAATTTCAGGTTAAGGTGCTAGTGGGAGAGCTCCAAAGGGAGGGCCCTGGGCCTCTGTCGGATCCGACAGCCCCAGGGTAGCCACCTTGGGGACCTCTCAAGTTCTTTTTTTTGCTTCAATTTGGGTTGAGGTGAGGGCTGACGTGAGGGCTGGGATGGGTTTTTTTTATAAAATTTCTAGCTAATGTGCTTGTGGGAGAGGGCTTAAGGGGCCTTAGAGTTTGTCTTTTCGTTGAAATATATTTGATTTTGATTATGGGCTGGGGCTGAGGTGAGGGCTTGTATGGTTTTAAATTTTGAATTTCAGGTTAAGGTGCTAGTGGGAGAGCTCCAAAGGGAGGGCCCTGGGCCTCTGTCGGATCCGACAGCCCCAGGGTAGCCACCTTGGGGACCTCTCAAGTTTTTTTTTTGCTTCAATTTGGGCTGAGGTGAGGGCTGACGTGAGGGCTGGGATGGGTTTTTTTTTGAATTTCTCGCTAATGTGCTTGTGGGAGAGGGCTTAAGGGGCCTTAGAGGTTGTCTTTTTGTTGAAATATATTTGATTTTGATTATGGGCTGGGGCTGAGGTGAGGGCTTGTATGGTTTTAATTGTTGAATTTCAGGTTAAGGTGCTAGTGGGAGAGCTCCAAAGGGAGGGCCCTGGGCCTCTGTCGGATCCGACAGCCCTAGGGTAGCCACCTTGGAGACCTCTCAAGTTTTTTATTTTGCTTCAATTTGGGCTGAGGTGAGGGCTGACGTGAGGGCTGGGATGGTTTTTTTTTTTTAATTTCTAGCTAATGTGCTTGTGGGAGAGGGCTTAAGGGGCCTTAGAGGTTGTCTTTTTGTTGAAATATATTTGATTTTGATTGTGGGCTGGGGCTGAGGTGAGGGCTTGTATGGTTTTAATTGTTGAATTTCAGGTTAAGGTGCTAGTGGGAGAGCTCCAAAGGGAGGGCCCTGGGCCTATGTCGGATCCGACAGCCCTAGGGTAGCCACCTTGGGGACCTCTCAAGTTTTTTTTTTTTGCGTCAATTTGGGCTGAGGTGAGGGCTGACGTGAGGGCTGGGATGGGTTTTTTTTAAATTTCTAGCTAATGTGCTTGTGGGAGAGGGCTTAAGGGGCCTTAGAGGTTGTCTTTTTGTTGAAATATATTTGATTTTGATTATGGGCTGGGGCTTAGGTGAGGGCTTGTATGGTTTTAATTTTTGAATTTCAGGTGAAGGTGCTAGTGGGAGAGCTCCAAAGGGAGGGCCCTGGGCCTCTGTCGGATCCGACAGCCCCAGGGTAGCCACCTTGGGGACCTCTCAAGTTCTTTTTTTTGCTTCAATTTGGGCTGAGGTGAGGGCTTACGTGAGGGCTGGGATGGGTTTTTTTATAAAATTTCTAGCTAATGGGCTTGTGGGAGAGGGCTTAAGGGGCCTTAGAGGTTGTCTTTTTGTTGAAATATATTTGATTTTGATTATGGGCTGGGGATGATGTGATGGCTTGTATGGTTTTAATTTTTGAATTTCAGGTTAAGGTGCTAGTGGGAGAGCTCCAAAGGGAGGGCCCTGGGCTTCTGTCGGATCCGACAGCCCCAGGGTAGCCACCTTCGGGACCTCTCAAGTTTTTTTTTTTTGCGTCAATTTGGGCTGAGGTGAGGGCTGACGTGAGGGCTGGGATGGGTTTTTTTTTTAAATTTCTAGCTAATGTGCTTGTGGGAGAGGGCTTAAGGGGCCTTAGAGGTTGTCTTTTTGTTGAAATATATTTGATTTTGATTATGGGCTGGGGCTGAGGTGAGGGCTTGTATGGTTTTAATTGTTGAATTTCAGGTTAAGGTGCTAGTGGGAGAGCTCCAAAGGGAGGGCCCTGGGCCTCTGTCGGATCCGACAGCCCCAGGGTAGCCACCTTGGGGACCTCTCAAATTCTTTTTTTTGCTTCAATTTGGGCTGAGGTGAGGGCTGACGTGAGGGCTGGGATGGGTTTTTTTTTTAAATTTCTAGCTAATGTGCTTGTGGGAGAGGGCTTAAGGGGCCTTAGAGGTTGTCTTTTTGTTGAAATATATTTGATTTTGATTATGGGCTGGGGCTGATGTGAGGGCTTGTATGGTTTTAATTTTTGAATTTTAGGTTAAGGTGCTAGTGGGAGAGCTCCAAAGGGAGGGCCCTGGGCCTCTGTCGGATCCGACAGCCCCAGGGTAGCCACCTTGGGGACCTCTCAAGTTCTTTTTTTTGCTTCAATTTGGGCTGAGGTGAGGGCTTACGTGAGGGCTGGGATGGGTTTTTTTATAAAATTTCTAGCTAATGGGCTTGTGGGAGAGGGCTTAAGGGGCCTTAGAGGTTGTCTTTTTGTTGAAATATATTTGATTTTGATTATGGGCTGGGGCTGATGTGAGGGCTTGTATGGTTTTAATTTTTGAATTTCAGGTTAAGGTGCTAGTGGGAGAGCTCCAAAGGGAGGGCCCTGGGCCTCTGTCGGATCCGACAGCCCCAGGGTAGCCACCTTGGGAACCTCTCAAGTTCTTTTTTTTGCTTCAATTTGGGCTGAGGTGAGGGCTGACGTGAGGGCTGGGATGGGTTTTTTTATAAAATTTCTAGCTAATGGGCTTGTGGGAGAGGGCTTAAGGGGCCTTAGAGGTTGTCTTTTTGTTGAAATATATTTGATTTTGATTATGGGCTGGGGCTGATGTGAGGGCTTGTATGGTTTTAATTTTTGAATTTCAGGTTAAGGTGCTAGTGGGAGAGCTCCAAAGGGAGGGCCCTGGGCTTCTGTCGGATCCGACAGCCCCAGGGTAGCCACCTTGGGGACCTCTCAAGTTTTTTATTTTGCGTCAATTTGGGCTGAGGTGAGGGCTGACGTGAGGGCTGGGATGGGTTTTTTTTTTAAATTTCTAGCTAATGTGCTTGTGGGAGAGGGCTTAAGGGGCCTTAGAGGTTGTCTTTTTGTTGAAATATATTTGATTTTGATTATGGGCTGGGGCTGATGTGAGGGCTTGTATGGTTTTAATTTTTGAATTTCAGGTGAAGGTGCTAGTGGGAGAGCTCCAAAGGGAGGGCCCTGGGCCTCTGTCGGATCCGACAGCCCCAGGGTAGCCACCTTGGGGACCTCTCAAGTTCTTTTTTTTGCTTCAATTTGGGCTGAGGTGAGGGCTTACGTGAGGGCTGGGATGGGTTTTTTTATAAAATTTCTAGCTAATGGGCTTGTGGGAGAGGGCTTAAGGGGCCTTAGAGGTTGTCTTTTTGTTGAAATATATTTGATTTTGATTATGGGCTGGGGATGATGTGAGGGCTTGTATGGTTTTAATTTTTGAATTTCAGGTTAAGGTGCTAGTGGGAGAGCTCCAAAGGGAGGGCCCTGGGCTTCTGTCGGATCCGACAGCCCCAGGGTAGCCACCTTCGGGACCTCTCAAGTTTTTTTTTTTTGCGTCAATTTGGGCTGAGGTGAGGGCTGACGTGAGGGCTGGGATGGGTTTTTTTTTTAAATTTCTAGCTAATGTGCTTGTGGGAGAGGGCTTAAGGGGCCTTAGAGGTTGTCTTTTTGTTGAAATATATTTGATTTTGATTATGGGCTGGGGCTGAGGTGAGGGCTTGTATGGTTTTAATTGTTGAATTTCAGGTTAAGGTGCTAGTGGGAGAGCTCCAAAGGGAGGGCCCTGGGCCTCTGTCGGATCCGACAGCCCCAGGGTAGCCACCTTGGGGACCTCTCAAGTTCTTTTTTTTGCTTCAATTTGGGCTGAGGTGAGGGCTGACGTGAGGGCTGGGATGGGTTTTTTTTTTAAATTTCTAGCTAATGTGCTTGTGGGAGAGGGCTTAAGGGGCCTTAGAGGTTGTCTTTTTGTTGAAATATATTTGATTTTGATTATGGGCTGGGGCTGATGTGAGGGCTTGTATGGTTTTAATTTTTGAATTTTAGGTTAAGGTGCTAGTGGGAGAGCTCCAAAGGGAGGGCCCTGGGCCTCTGTCGGATCCGACAGCCCCAGGGTAGCCACCTTGGGGACCTCTCAAGTTCTTTTTTTTGCTTCAATTTGGGCTGAGGTGAGGGCTTACGTGAGGGCTGGGATGGGTTTTTTTATAAAATTTCTAGCTAATGGGCTTGTGGGAGAGGGCTTAAGGGGCCTTAGAGGTTGTCTTTTTGTTGAAATATATTTGATTTTGATTATGGGCTGGGGCTGATGTGAGGGCTTGTATGGTTTTAATTTTTGAATTTCAGGTTAAGGTGCTAGTGGGAGAGCTCCAAAGGGAGGGCCCTGGGCCTCTGTCGGATCCGACAGCCCCAGGGTAGCCACCTTGGGGACCTCTCAAGTTCTTTTTTTTGCTTCAATTTGGGTTGAGGTGAGGGCTGACGTGAGGCTGGGATGGGTTTTTTTTATAAAATTCTAGCTAATGTGCTTGTGGGAGAGGGCTTAAGGGGCCTTAGAGTTTGTCTTTTCGTTGAAATATATTTGATTTTGATTATGGGCTGGGGCTGATGTGAGGGCTTGTATGGTTTTAATTTTTGAATTTCAGGTTAAGGTGCTAGTGGGAGAGCTCCAAAGGGAGGGCCCTGGGCCTCTGTCGGATCCGACAGCCCCAGGGTAGCCACCTTGGGGACCTCTCAAGTTTTTTTTTTGCTTCAATTTGGGCTGAGGTGAGGGCTGACGTGAGGGCTGGGATGGGTTTTTTTCTGAATTTCTCGCTAATGTGCTTGTGGGAGAGGGCTTAAGGGGCCTTAGAGGTTGTCTTTTCGTTGAAATATATTTGATTTTGATTATGGGCTGGGGCTGAGGTGAGGGCTTGTATGGTTTTAATTGTTGAATTTCAGGTTAAGGTGCTAGTGGGAGAGCTCCAAAGGGAGGGCCCTGGGCCTCTGTCGGATCCGACAGCCCCAGGGTAGCCACCTTGGGGACCTCTCAAGTTCTTTTTTTTGCTTCAATTTGGGCTGAGGTGAGGGCTGACGTGACGGCTGGGATGGGTTTTTTTTTTAAATTTCTAGCTAATGGGCTTGTGGGAGAGGGCTTAAGGGGCCTTAGAGGTTGTCTTTTTGTTGAAATATATTTGATTTTGATTATGGGTTGGGGCTGATGTGAGGGCTTGTATGGTTTTAATTTTTGAATTTCAGGTTAAGGTGCTAGTGGGAGAGCTCCAAAGGGAGGGCCCTGGGCCTCTGTCGGATCCGACAGCCCCAGGGTAGCCACCTTGGGGACCTCTCAAGTTCTTTTTTTTGCTTCAATTTGGGCTGAGGTGAGGGCTGACGTGAGGGCTGGGATGGGTTTTTTATAAAATTTCTAGCTAATGGGCTTGTGGGAGAGGGCTTAAGGGGCCTTAGAGTTTGTCTTTTCGTTGAAATATATTTGATTTTGATTATGGGCTGGGGCTGATGTAAGGGCTTGTATGGTTTTAATTTTTGAATTTCAGGTTAAGGTGCTAGTGGGAGAGCTCCAAAGGGAGGGCCCTGGGCCTCTGTCGGATCCGACAGCCCCAGGGTAGCCACCTTGGGGACCTCTCAAGTTCTTTTTTTTGCTTCAATTTGGGCTGAGGTGAGGGTTGACGTGAGGGCTGGGATGGGTTTTTTTATAAAATTTCTAGCTAATGGGCTTGTGGGAGAGGGCTTAAGGGGCCTTAGAGGTTGTCTTTTTGTTGAAATATATTTGATTTTGATTATGGGCTGGGGCTGATGTGAGGGCTTGTATGGTTTTAATTTTTGAATTTAAGGTTAAGGTGCTAGTGGGAGAGCTCCAAAGGGAGGGCCCTGGGCCTCTGTCGGATCCGACAGCCCCAGGGTAGCCACCTTGGGAACCTCTCAAGTTCTTTTTTTTGCTTCAATTTGGGCTGAGGTGAGGGCTTACGTGAGGGCTGGGATGGGTTTTTTTATAAAATTTCTAGCTAATGGGCTTGTGGGAGAGGGCTTAAGGGGCCTTAGAGGTTGTCTTTTTGTTGAAATATATTTGATTTTGATTATGGGCTGGGGCTGATGTGAGGGCTTGTATGGTTTTAATTGTTGAATTTCAGGTTAAGGTGCTAGTGGGAGAGCTCCAAAGGGAGGGCCCTGGGCTTCTGTCGGATCCGACAGCCCCAGGGTAGCCACCTTGGGGACCTCTCAAGTTTTTTTTTTTTGCGTCAATTTGGGCTGAGGTGAGGGCTGACGTGAGGGCTGGGATGTGTTTTTTTTTTAAATTTCTAGCTAATGTGCTTGTGGGAGAGGGCTTAAGGGGCCTTAGAGGTTGTCTTTTTGTTGAAATATATTTGATTTTGATTATGGGCTGGGGCTGATGTGAGGGCTTGTATGGTTTTAATTTTTGAATTTCAGGTTAAGGTGCTAGTGGGAGAGCTCCAAAGGGAGGGCCCTGGGCCTCTGTCGGATCCGACAGCCCCAGGGTAGCCACCTTGGGGACCTCTCAAGTTCTTTTTTTTGCTTCAATTTGGGCTGAGGTGAGGGCTTACGTGAGGGCTGGGATGGGTTTTTTTATAAAATTTCTAGCTAATGTGCTTGTGGGAGAGGGCTTAAGGGGCCTTAGAGGTTGTCTTTTTGTTGAAATATATTTGATTTTGATTATGGGCTGGGGCTGATGTGAGGCCTTGTATGGTTTTAATTTTTGAATTTCAGGTTAAGGTGCTAGTGGGAGAGCTCCAAAGGGAGGGCCCTGGGCCTCTGTCGGATCCGACAGCCCCAGGGTAGCCACCTTGGGGACCTCTCAAGTTCTTTTTTTTGCTTCAATTTGGGCTGAGGTGAGGGCTGACGTGAGGGCTGGGATGGGTTTTTTATAAAATTTCTAGCTAATGGGCTTGTGGGAGAGGGCTTAAGGGGCCTTAGAGTTTGTCTTTTCGTTGAAATATATTTGATTTTGATTATGGGCTGGGGCTGAGGTGAGGGCTTGTATGGTTTTAATTGTTGAATTTCAGGTTAAGGTGCTAGTGGGAGAGCTCCAAAGGGAGGGCCCTGGGCCTCTGTCGGATCCGACAGCCCCAGGGTAGCCACCTTGGGGACCTCTCAAGTTCTTTTTTTTGCTTCAATTTGGGCTGAGGTGAGGGCTGACGTGAGGGCTGGGATGGGTTTTTTTTATAAAATTTCTAGCTAATGTGCTTGTGGGAGAGGGCTTACGGGGCCTTAGAGTTTGTCTTTTCGTTGAAATATATTTGATTTTGATTATGGGCTGGGGCTGAGGTGAGGGCTTGTATGGTTTTAATTTTTGAATTTCAGGTTAAGGTGCTAGTGGGAGAGCTCCAAAGGGAGGGCCCTGGGCTTCTGTCGGATCCGACAGCCCCAGGGTAGCCACCTTGGGGACCTCTCAAGTTTTTTTTTTTGCTTCAATTTGGGCTGAGGTGAGGGCTGACGTGAGGGCTGGGATGGGTTTTTTTTTGAATTTCTCGCTAATGTGCTTGTGGGAGAGGGCTTAAGGGGCCTTAGAGGTTGTCTTTTTGTTGAAATATATTTGATTTTGATTATGGGCTGGGGCTGAGGTGAGGGCTTGTATGGTTTTAATTGTTGAATTTTATGTTAAGGTGCTAGTGGGAGAGCTCCAAAGGGAGGGCCCTGGGCCTCTGTCGGATCCGACAGCTCTAGGGTAGCCACCTTGGGGACCTCTCAAGTTTTTTATTTTGCTTCAATTTGGGCTGAGGTGAGGGCTGACATGAGGGCTGGGATGGTTTTAGTTTTAAATTTCTAGCTAATGTGCTTGTGGGAGACGGCTTAAGGGGCCTTAGAGGTTGTCTTTTTGTTGAAATATATTTGATTTTGATTATGGGCTGGGGCTGATGTGAGGGCTTGTATGGTTTTAATTGTTGAATTTCAGGTTAAGGTGCTAGTGGGAGAGCTCCAAAGGGAGGGCCCTGGGCCTCTGTCGGATCCGACAGCCCCAGGGTAGCCACCTTGGGGACCTCTCAAGTTCTTTTTTTTGCTTCAATTTGGGCTGAGGTGAGGGCTGACGTGAGGGCTGGGATGGGTTTTTTTTTTAAATTTCTAGCTAATGGGCTTGTGGGAGAGGGCTTAAGGGGCCTTAGAGGTTGTCTTTTTGTTGAAATATATTTGATTTTGATTATGGGCTGGGGCTGATGTGAGGGCTTGTATGGTTTTAATTGTTGAATTTCAGGTTAAGGTGCTAGTGGGAGAGCTCCAAAAGGAGGGCCCTGGGCCTCTGTCGGATCCGACAGCCCCAGGGTAGCCACCTTGGGGACCTCTCAAGTTCTTTTTTTTGCTTCAATTTGGGCTGAGGTGAGGGCTTACGTGGGGGCTGGGATGGGTTTTTTTATAAAATTTCTAGCTAATGGGCTTGTGGGAGAGGGCTTAAGGGGCCTTAGAGGTTGTCTTTTTGTTGAAATATATTTGATTTTGATTATGGGCTGGGGCTGATGTGAGGGCTTGTATGGTTTTAATTTTTGAATTTCAGGTTAAGGTGCTAGTGGGAGAGCTCCAAAGGGAGGGCCCTGGGCTTCTGTCGGATCCGACAGCCCCAGGGTAGCCACCTTGGGGACCTCTCAAGTTTTCTTTTTGCTTCAATTTCGGCTGAGGTGAGGGCTGACGTGAGGGCTGGGATGGGTTTTTTTATAAAATTTCTAGCTAATGTGCTTGTGGGAGAGGGCTTAAGGGGCCTTAGAGGTTGTCTTTTTGTTGAAATATATTTGATTTTGATTATGGGCTGGGGCTGATGTGAGGGCTTGTATGGTTTTAATTGTTGAATTTCAGGTTAAGGTGCTAGTGGGAGAGCTCCAAAGGGAGGGCCCTGGGCTTCTGTCGGATCCGACAGCCCCAGGGTAGCCACCTTGGGGACCTCTCAAGTTTTTTTTTTTTGCGTCAATTTGGGCTGAGGTGAGGGCTGACGTGAGGGCTGGGATGGGTTTTTTTTTAAATTTCTCGCTAATGTGCTTGTGGGAGAGGGCTTAAGGGGCCTTAGAGGTTGTCTTTCTGTTGAAATATATTTGATTTTGATTATGGGCTGGGGCTGAGGTGAGGGCTTGTATGGTTTTAATTTTTGAATTTCAGGTTAAGGTGCTAGTGGGAGAGCTCCAAAGGGAGGGCCCTGGGCCTTTGTCGAATCCGACAGCCCCAGGGTAGCCACCTTGGGGACCTCTCAAGTTCTTTTTTTTGCTTCAATTTGGGCTGAGGTGAGGGCTTACGTGAGGGCTGGGATGGGTTTTTTTTGTAAAATTTCTAGCTAATGGGCTTGTGGGAGAGGGCTTAAGGGGCCTTAGAGGTTGTCTTTTTGTTGAAATATATTTGATTTTGATTATGGGCTGGGGCTGATGTGAGGGCTTGTATGGTTTTAATATTTGAATTTCAGGTTAAGGTGCTAGTGGGAGAGCTCCAAAAGGAGGGCCCTGGGCCTCTGTCGGATCCGACAGCCCCAGGGTAGCCACCTTGGGGACCTCTCAAGTTCTTTTTTTTGCTTCAATTTGGGCTGAGGTGAGGGCTTACGTGAGGGCTGGGATGGGTTTTTTTTGTAAAATTTCTAGCTAATGGGCTTGTGGGAGAGGGCTTAAGGGGCCTTAGAGGTTGTCTTTTTGTTGAAATATATTTGATTTTGATTATGGGCTGGGGCTGATGTGAGGGCTTGTATGGTTTTAATTGTTGAATTTCAGGTTAAGGTGCTAGTGGGAGAGCTCCAAAGGGAGGGCCCTGGGCTTCTGTCGGATCCGACAGCCCCAGGGTAGCCACCTTGGGGACCTCTCAAGTTTTTTTTTTTTGCGTCAATTTGGGCTGAGGTGAGGGCTGACGTGAGGGCTGGGATGGGTTTTTTTTTAAATTTCTCGCTAATGTGCTTGTGGGAGAGGGCTTAAGGGGCCTTAGAGGTTGTCTTTTTGTTGAAATATATTTGATTTTGATTATGGGTTGGGGCTGAGGTGAGGGCTTGTATGGTTTTAATTTTTGAATTTCAGGTTAAGGTGCTAGTGGGAGAGCTCCAAAGGGAGGGCCCTGGGCCTCTGTCGGATCCGACAGCCCCAGGGTAGCCACCTTGGGGACCTCTCAAGTTCTTTTTTTTGCTTCAATTTGGGCTGAGGTGAGGGCTTACGTGAGGGCTGGGATGGGTTTTTTTTGTAAAATTTCTAGCTAATGGGCTTGTGGGAGAGGGCTTAAGGGGCCTTAGAGGTTGTCTTTTTGTTGAAATATATTTGATTTTGATTATGGGCTGGAGCTGATGTGAGGGCTTGTATGGTTTTAATATTTGAATTTCAGGTTAAGGTGCTAGTGGGAGAGCTCCAAAAGGAGGGCCCTGGGCC
This sequence comes from Polytrichum formosum, assembly GCA_964035585.1. Taxonomy (NCBI): domain Eukaryota; kingdom Viridiplantae; phylum Streptophyta; class Polytrichopsida; order Polytrichales; family Polytrichaceae; genus Polytrichum; species Polytrichum formosum. Next base: position 20,303,954 of record OZ037939.1, on the reverse strand, counting down.
TCTGTCGGATCCGACAGCCCCAGGGTAGCCACCTTGGGGACCTCTCAAGTTCTTTTTTTTGCTTCAATTTGGGCTGAGGTGAGGGCTTACGTGAGGGCTGGGATGGGTTTTTTTATAAAATTTCTAGCTAATGGGCTTGTGGGAGAGGGCTTAAGGGGCCTTAGAGGTTGTCTTTTTGTTGAAATATATTTGATTTTGATTATGGGCTGGGGCTGATGTGAGGGCTTGTATGGTTTTAATTTTTGAATTTCAGGTTAAGGTGCTAGTGGGAGAGCTCCAAAGGGAGGGCCCTGGGCTTCTGTCGGATCCGACAGCCCCAGGGTAGCCACCTTGGGGACCTCTCAAGTTTTTTTTTTTGCTTCAATTTCGGCTGAGGTGAGGGCTGACGTGAGGGCTGGGATGGGTTTTTTTATAAATTTCTAGCTAATGTGCTTGTGGGAGAGGGCTTAAGGGGCCTTAGAGGTTGTCTTTTTGTTGAAATATATTTGATTTTGATTATGGGCTGGGGCTGATGTGAGGGCTTGTATGGTTTTAATTGTTGAATTTCAGGTTAAGGTGCTAGTGGGAGAGCTCCAAAGGGAGGGCCCTGGGCTTCTGTCGGATCCGACAGCCCCAGGGTAGCCACCTTGGGGACCTCTCAAGTTTTTTTTTTTTGCGTCAATTTGGGCTGAGGTGAGGGCTTACGTGAGGGCTGGGATGGGTTTTTTTATAAAATTTCTAGCTAATGTGCTTGTGGGAGAGGGCTTAAGGGGCCTTAGAGGTTGTCTTTTTGTTGAAATATATTTGATTTTGATTATGGGCTGGGGCTGATGTGAGGGCTTGTATGGTTTTAATTTTTGAATTTCAGGTTAAGGTGCTAGTGGGAGAGCTCCAAAGGGAGGGCCCTGGGCCTCTGTCGGATCCGACAGCCCCAGGGTAGCCACCTTGGGGACCTCTCAAGTTCTTTTTTTTGCTTCAATTTGGGCTGAGGTGAGGGCTTACGTGAGGGCTGGGATGGGTTTTTTTATAAAATTTCTAGCTAATGGGCTTGTGGGAGAGGGCTTAAGGGGCCTTAGAGTTTGTCTTTTTGTTGAAATATATTTGATTTTGATTATGGGCTGGGGCTGAGGTGAGGGCTTATATGGTTTTAATTGTTGAATTTCAGGTTAAGGTGCTAGTGGGAGAGCTCCAAAGGGAGGGCCCTGGGCCTCTGTCGGATCCGACAGCCCTAGGGTAGCCACCATGGAGACCTCTCAAGTTTTTTTTTTTGCTTCAATTTGGGCTGAGGTGAGGGCTGACGTGAGGGCTGGGATGGGTTTTTTTTTTTAATTTCTAGCTAATGTGCTTGTGGGAGAGGGCTTAAGGGGCCTTAGCGGTTGTCTTTTTGTTGAAATATATTTGATTTTGATTATGGGCTGGGGCTGAGGTGAGGGCTTGTATGGTTTTAATTTTTGAATTTCAGGTTAAGGTGCTAGTGGGAGAGCTCCAAAGGGAGGGCCCTGGGCCTCTGTCGGATCCGACAGCCCCAGGGTAGCCACCTTGGGGACCTCTCAAGTTCTTTTTTTTGCTTCAATTTGGGCTGAGGTGAGGGCTTACGTGAGGGCTGGGATGGGTTTTTTTATAAAATTTCTAGCTAATGTGCTTGTGGGAGAGGGCTTAAGGGGCCTTAGAGGTTGTCTTTTTGTTGAAATATATTTGATTTTGATTATGGGCTGGGGCTGATGTGAGGGCTTGTATGGTTTTAATTTTTGAATTTCAGGTTAAGGTGCTAGTGGGAGAGCTCCAAAGGGAGGGCCCTGGGCCTCTGTCGGATCCGACAGCCCCAGGGTAGCCACCTTGGGGACCTCTCAAGTTCTTTTTTTTGCTTCAATTTGGGCTGAGGTGAGGGCTTACGTGAGGGCTGGGATGGGTTTTTTTTTAAAATTTCTAGCTAATGGGCTTGTGGGAGAGGGCTTAAGGGGCCTTAGAGTTTGTCTTTTTGTTGAAATATATTTGATTTTGATTATGGGCTGGGGCTGAGGTGAGGGCTTGTATGGTTTTAATTGTTGAATTTCAGGTTAAGGTGCTAGTGGGAGAGCTCCAAAGGGAGGGCCCTGGGCCTCTGTCGGATCCGACAGCCCCAGGGTAGCCACCTTGGGGACCTCTCAAGTTTTTTTTTTTGCTTCAATTTGGGCTGAGGTGAGGGCTGACGTGAGGGTTGGGATGGGTTTTTTTTTTAAATTTCTAGCTAATGTGCTTGTGGGAGAGGGCTTAAGGGGCCTTAGCGGTTGTCTTTTTGTTGAAATATATTTGATTTTGATTATGGGCTGGGGCTGAGGTGAGGGCTTGTATGGTTTTAATTTTTGAATTTCAGGTTAAGGTGCTAGTGGGAGAGCTCCAAAGGGAGGGCTCTGGGCCTCTGTCGGATCCGACAGCCCCAGGGTAGCCACCTTGGGGACGTCTCAAGTTCTTTTTTTTGCTTCAATTTGGGCTGAGGTGAGGGCTGACGTGAGGGCTGGGATGGGTTTTTTTTTTAATTTCTAGCTAATGTGCTTGTGGGAGAGGGCTTAAGGGGCCTTAGAGGTTGTCTTTTTGTTGAAATATATTTGATTTTGATTATGGGCTGGGGCTGATGTGAGGGCTTGTATGGTTTTAATTTTTGAATTTCAGGTTAAGGTGCTAGTGGGAGAGCTCCAAAGGGAGGGCCCTGGGCCTCTGTCGGATCCGACAGCCCCAGGGTAGCCACCTTGGGGACCTCTCAAGTTCTTTTTTTTGCTTCAATTTGGGCTGAGGTGAGGGCTTACGTGAGGGCTGGGATGGGTTTTTTTATAAAATTTCTAGCTAATGGGCTTGTGGGAGAGGGCTTAAGGGGCCTTAGAGTTTGTCTTTTTGTTGAAATATATTTGATTTTGATTATGGGCTGGGGCTGAGGTGAGGGCTTGTATGGTTTTAATTGTTGAATTTCAGGTTAAGGTGCTAGTGGGAGAGCTCCAAAGGGAGGGCCCTGGGCCTCTGTCGGATCCGACAGCCCCAGGGTAGCCACCTTGGGGACCTCTCAAGTTCTTTTTTTTGCTTCAATTTGGGCTGAGGTGAGGGCTTACGTGAGGGCTGGGATGGGTTTTTTTATAAAATTTCTAGCTAATGTGCTTGTGGGAGAGGGCTTAAGGGGCCTTAGAGGTTGTCTTTTTGTTGAAATATATTTGATTTTGATTATGGGCTGGGGCTGATGTGAGGGCTTGTATGGTTTTAATTTTTGAATTTCAGGTTAAGGTGCTAGTGGGAGAGCTCCAAAGGGAGGGCCCTGGGCCTCTGTCGGATCCGACAGCCCCAGGGTAGCCACCTTGGGGACCTCTCAAGTTCTTTTTTTTGCTTCAATTTGGGCTGAGGTGAGGGCTTACGTGAGGGCTGGGATGGGTTTTTTTTTAAAATTTCTAGCTAATGGGCTTGTGGGAGAGGGCTTAAGGGGCCTTAGAGTTTGTCTTTTTGTTGAAATATATTTGATTTTGATTATGGGCTGGGGCTGAGGTGAGGGCTTGTATGGTTTTAATTGTTGAATTTCAGGTTAAGGTGCTAGTGGGAGAGCTCCAAAGGGAGGGCCCTGGGCCTCTGTCGGATCCGACAGCCCCAGGGTAGCCACCTTGGGGACCTCTCAAGTTTTTTTTTTTGCTTCAATTTGGGCTGAGGTGAGGGCTGACGTGAGGGCTGGGATGGGTTTTTTTTTTAAATTTCTAGCTAATGTGCTTGTGGGAGAGGGCTTAAGGGGCCTTAGCGGTTGTCTTTTTGTTGAAATATATTTGATTTTGATTATGGGCTGGGGCTGAGGTGAGGGCTTGTATGGTTTTAATTTTTGAATTTCAGGTTAAGGTGCTAGTGGGAGAGCTCCAAAGGGAGGGCTCTGGGCCTCTGTCGGATCCGACAGCCCCAGGGTAGCCACCTTGGGGACGTCTCAAGTTCTTTTTTTTGCTTCAATTTGGGCTGAGGTGAGGGCTGACGTGAGGGCTGGGATGGGTTTTTTTTTTAATTTCTAGCTAATGTGCTTGTGGGAGAGGGCTTAAGGGGCCTTAGAGGTTGTCTTTTTGTTGAAATATATTTGATTTTGATTATGGGCTGGGGCTGATGTGAGGGCTTGTATGGTTTTAATTTTTGAATTTCAGGTTAAGGTGCTAGTGGGAGAGCTCCAAAGGGAGGGCCCTGGGCCTCTGTCGGATCCGACAGCCCCAGGGTAGCCACCTTGGGGACCTCTCAAGTTCTTTTTTTTGCTTCAATTTGGGCTGAGGTGAGGGCTTACGTGAGGGCTGGGATGGGTTTTTTTATAAAATTTCTAGCTAATGGGCTTGTGGGAGAGGGCTTAAGGGGCCTTAGAGTTTGTCTTTTTGTTGAAATATATTTGATTTTGATTATGGGCTGGGGCTGAGGTGAGGGCTTGTATGGTTTTAATTGTTGAATTTCAGGTTAAGGTGCTAGTGGGAGAGCTCCAAAGGGAGGGCCCTGGGCCTCTGTCGGATCCGACAGCCCCAGGGTAGCCACCTTGGGGACCTCTCAAGTTCTTTTTTTTGCTTCAATTTGGGCTGAGGTGAGGGCTTACGTGAGGGCTGGGATGGGTTTTTTTATAAAATTTCTAGCTAATGTGCTTGTGGGAGAGGGCTTAAGGGGCCTTAGAGGTTGTCTTTTTGTTGAAATATATTTGATTTTGATTATGGGCTGGGGCTGATGTGAGGGCTTGTATGGTTTTAATTTTTGAATTTCAGGTTAAGGTGCTAGTGGGAGAGCTCCAAAGGGAGGGCCCTGGGCCTCTGTCGGATCCGACAGCCCCAGGGTAGCCACCTTGGGGACCTCTCAAGTTCTTTTTTTTGCTTCAATTTGGGCTGAGGTGAGGGCTTACGTGAGGGCTGGGATGGGTTTTTTTTTAAAATTTCTAGCTAATGGGCTTGTGGGAGAGGGCTTAAGGGGCCTTAGAGTTTGTCTTTTTGTTGAAATATATTTGATTTTGATTATGGGCTGGGGCTGAGGTGAGGGCTTGTATGGTTTTAATTGTTGAATTTCAGGTTAAGGTGCTAGTGGGAGAGCTCCAAAGGGAGGGCCCTGGGCCTCTGTCGGATCCGACAGCCCCAGGGTAGCCACCTTGGGGACCTCTCAAGTTCTTTTTTTTGCTTCAATTTGGGCTGAGGTGAGGGCTGACGTGAGGGCTGGGATGGGTTTTTTTTTTAAATTTCTAGCTAATGTGCTTGTGGGAGAGGGCTTAAGGGGCCTTAGAGGTTGTCTTTTTGTTGAAATATATTTGATTTTGATTATGGGCTGGGGCTGATGTGAGGGCTTGTATGGTTTTAATTTTTGAATTTCAGGTTAAGGTGCTAGTGGGAGAGCTCCAAAGGGAGGGCCCTGGGCCTCTGTCGGATCCGATAGCCCCAGGGTAGCCACCTTGGGGACCTCTCAAGTTCTTTTTTTTGCTTCAATTTGGGCTGAGGTGAGGCCTGACGTGAGGGGTGGGATGGGTTTTTTTTTAAATTTCTAGGTAATGTGCTTGTGGGAGAGGGCTTAAGGGGCCTTATAGGTTGTCTTTTTGTTGAAATATATTTGATTTTGATTATGGTCTGGGGCTGATGTGAGGGCTTGTATGGGCTTATGGTTGAGGGCTATTGTGAGGGCTTTTTGGGTTGTATTTTGTGAAATCTCGGGTTAGGGTGCTAATGAGAGAGGTTTGAAGGGGGCCTAAGAGGTTGGTTTTTAGTTGAAATCGATTTGAGGTTGCTTTGAGAAAGGGCTTATGTGTGGGCTTGTTTTGTTTTATTTCGTGAATGTTCTGGTTAGGGGCCTAGTGGGAGAGGGCTTAGGGGGGCTTTGTGGTTTTCTTTTTGTTGAAATAGATTTGATTTAGCTTATGGGCTCGGGCAGATGTGAGGGCTTGGATGGTTTTTTTTCTGAAATTTTTGGTTAAGGTGCTAGTGGGAGAGCTTTGAAGGGGGCTTAGAGGTTTGCTTTGGTTGAAATTGATTTGCCTTTGCTTATGGGTGAGGGCGGGTATGGTTTTTTTTAAATTTTCTAGCTAGTGTGCTAGTGAGAGCGGGCTGAAGTGATGGCTTGAGAGGTTTGTTTTAGTTGCGAATGATTTGACTTTGCTTTTGGGAGATGTCAAATGGGTTCCCACTTCGGAACCTTTTAAAGTGGTCATTCTTATGCATATTTTGTTCATTTGGATGGTCCTCACCTTTGTAACTAATTGCTTCTCAGGAGATCATTGAGATGGTGGGGGATGGAGAGTCTTTGGATGTTGGGGTTCGCAATGGTGCTAAGTCATCCCTTAGTGTTGAGGAGCATAAGGAGCAAGGATCTCCATTGTCACTTGCTGAAAATATTGGGCTTACACCAGGTACTAGAAAACCCCATACACCCGGGATGCCACTCTGCGGCTCACCTGCAGAATCGGATGTCGGTGTTCGTGCAATGGAGTATCGGATTCGCCACAATTTAAAGAAAGATAGCTTCTCAGTTGTTGAGGGCATGAGGATACAACCGGTAGAAAAGTCCTCTATGAGAATCCCCCTCTGCAGGTTGATTCACATGCCATTGGTTCGCCCAACCCTCCGCAGCGACGTTACAAAGCTCATGGCGGCATTTCAATTTGGATACCGAGTTGGGTCTGCCACTTTGTACGTGTCTACTACAAATGAGTCTGGAGATAATCGATTCATTTCTGCGAAAGACAGGCGTGAATGGGGAGAGCTTTGGGTTGCAGAAAATGATAAGTTTGAGTCTTTTCTACGCGCGGATAAGGACTTGATGAGCCTCAGTGGATGTATGTTCTTCGTGTATGATGGTAACCACCGCTTGCTTGCTTGGAAGGAGTGTATCGAATCAGATCACAAGGACGATGCACTCTGGTATGAGAAGCATGGTTGCCCAGAATGTGTTGTCCTCGACACAACGGGTGGGTGTGGGGACGTCCTTAACGCAATGCACGACATCAACAAGTAAGTATGTTAGTTTTTCAAATCGTTTTTTCCTTCATTTTTTGATTGGCATCTAATGGCATTTGTCTCAACCGCAACAGGGCTAACCAGACCGCTCACGTTAAAACTAGCCTCGTACACACTCTACACCGCATTCAAAAATACGGTTCGTATGATCTTAGCTACTACCAACCATTATTGACCGAGGAGCAATTCCAAGCATGCAAGAGCAGAGGCCCCAAGAGCCCTTGGTACCCGCTGACCCAAGACCTTATGGTGTCCTTCATTTTCAATGTAAGTCACTCCAAATTCCTCAACCTTCTACTTCGCATTCATTACTCTTAGTCATGATCTTACAATTTCGAATATATGTTCAGCAAGAGATAGCCGATGCGGTAGATGAGGCAGCCCAAATCTACAAGGAGGAAGTTCCTCCAGAGGAGCAATCTGGGAACGGGTTGGGTGAGGTATTGGACGGTGTGATTAAGAGGACGACTGAGGAACTTGGGCACAAGTTTAACAAACAACAATCAATCGCAAACCCCGCCCTTGGAAAACAGTTCCTAGAGGAGGTACGTTTTGGTTGAATTAAATTTGAATGTCCTTATGGGAAAGGTCCTTATTGTTGAGGGCTATTGTGAGGGCTTGTATGGTTGTATTTTGTGGAATTTCAGGTTGGGGGGCTAATGAGAGAGCTTTGAAGGGGCGCTTAGAGGCTTCGAATTTGTTGAAATTGATTTGATTTTGGTTATGGATGAGGGTTGAGGTAAGGGCTTGTATGGTTTTAATTTTTGAATTTCTGGTTAGGGGGCTAATGAGAGTGGTTTGAAGGGGGGCTTAGAGGTTTGTTTTTTGTTAAATTTGATTTGATTTTGCTTTGCGAAAGGGCTAATGCGTGGGCTCGAATGGTTTTAATTTTTGAATTTCTGGTTAAGGTGCTAGTGGGAGAGCTCCAAAGGGAGGGCCCTGGGCCTCTGTCGGATCCGACAGCCCCAGGGTAGCCACCTTGGGGACCTCTCATGTTATTTTTTTTTGCTTCAATTTGGTCTGAGGTGAGGGCTGACGTGAGGGCTGGGATGGTTTTTTTTTCGCATTTTCTATCTAAGGTGCTTGTGGGGGAGGGCTTAGGGGGGCTTAGAGGTATTCATTTTGTTGAAATCGATTTGATTTAGCTTATTGTTGAGGGCTATTGTGAGGGCTTGTATGGTTGTATTTTGAGAAATTTCTGGTTAGGGTGCTATTGAGAGAGGTTTGAAGGGGGCCTAAGAGGTTAGTTTTTAGTTGAAATAGATTTGATTTGAATGTGCTTATGGGAGAGGTCTCAAGTGAGGGCTTACTGCTAGCATTCTTTGCAGCACTTTTTGAGAATATATTCTCAAATTTACTTCGCCTTCTTTTTTGATTGCAAGTGTTTCAGATTACTAGGCATTATAGCGCCCACCATTCTCAAAAGATTGAGATGACATTGGAGAAATTGCAACTTATTGCCACAGCTGCAGTGGAGCCAGAGTATAAAGTCCGTTGGTTAAAGTGGTGGAACAGTGGAAGTTTCAATCGTGAAGCTATCCGGTTTCCCAAAAGTCCTGCAAGCGAGGATACCTTGAAACCTTGGCTCAATAAAGCTGCGTTTTGGGCAGGGGTACGTCTATACTCCTTATCCATCCTTACCTTTCAACTCTTCCTTTTGTGCCAATTCTTATCTTGGCCTTGAATTTATCCACAGCTAGAGGATGCCGCGGTCAAGGAGTTACCCGATATACTTAATGCCTTGGGTGGGCTTGACGGAGACGTGGAAGTTGATTCATTGCCGGATTACTTGGAGAAGTGGCGAATCTGTCTCTGGGATAAGGCGTTCATTGGTCACTTCTCAGGGTCAGATATCTACGGAAAGGGGACGTGGTGGAAGGATGTCAAAGGCGCTGACAACATTGTCAAGCGCTTAATCTGTAGGTACGTTAGTTGGAAAATCTTGTGTTCACCTCATTTATTTCAAACCATTTGTTTTCTAAGTTGCTAATTGGCCTCGCTCCTTCGTTGTCAAGGTACATCAAGCACGAGCTCTTCAAGAAGAAGGCTTTGAAGAAGCTCCCTCCGTTTCTTGATGCATGGTCTGATTCCTCTTCACCTACCTTCATATTTTCCCCGGCTCAAAAGCGCAACTTCTCCCTCCCGCATCTCCGCGAGTGTTGTTGGTACTTGGAATGTAAGAGGACGTGGCAACCGGATGAAGAGGCGGAGTTGAAGGTTCGGCTCTCCGGTGGAGAGCCTTCCCTGCCTCCTGCTCAAAGCGATGAGGTTGTTCTCCTTGACAGTCAACTTCCGGAGGCGGATGAGGTTGTTGCGACTGTCGATGAGGCCAACACAGAGAAGTCCAAGAGGAGGAAGCGTGCAACTCAAGACGAATCATCACTCAAGAAGCGCGCGAGGAAGCTCACGACTGTGGAGGATGATCCCCCTCCCCCTGCTTCACCTGAGGCGGCAGTTGCATCTACTCCATCTCTTAGTGAAGTTCCTACTCTATCCAGGCCACCTCCTCCGCCCATTCTTTCATCTGCTAGGCGTCCTCCCGTTGTTTTAGAATGCATCTTGAATGCCTCTATCCTTCATCAACGTCGTCATTTTCAGGAGGTTTCCAACTTCATTCTTTCTCTTCCACCCTCCTATCCGCGGAGAGCTCTAGGCGTTGCGAGGTCAGATGTGGGCATGGCTGATCTTGTCATTGCCGACATCCCGGAGAACCTGCCTGTACCCAATGTCTCCGATCCTTCCTATAGTGTACCTTCCTGGAATGCATTGGATACCGATTTTCTAGGTGAGCTCTTCGATTTTGCGGATGAGATCCTGCATGACGATGGAGCTCTCCTCCTCTTTCATGCAGATGACAATGGTGACTTCAAGGAGAGCATTCAAGACTACTTCGCTGCTTTTGGGTTCACGATCTTTAAGGAGTGGCTGGGAGTCAACCGTCTTCGCCTTCATTCAGCTAAACATGTGGACAAGACCACCAACCTCTTCCAGGTTGTCTTACTTGTTCGTGCCACCAAAACAATTGGATCCGACCTTGATAAGCGGCCCCGGCACTCGTCATTCCGCCTTCGCGATGCCAATGAGCTCAAGGCTCTTGGTATTGAGCTCGATATGGATGATGCGATTATGAATTATACCGTAACTCCTCTCATGGACGGCTCCAAAGCTTGGCGTGGTCCCCGGGAGAAAGATATTTCTTTCATGTCCTCCTTGATAATGGCCACTACGGACATTGGACAGGTTGTGGTGGACGTTAATGCGGGCGTTGGTATGTCCTACTTCACTTGCCATCATATCCAAGTTTTCAATTTCTAAGTTTTTTTTTTTTTTTTTCCTTTGCTAACATTTCCTCCGCAACAGGGACTTCTATCCATGCATGCAGGCAGCTTGGGCGCCATATCGTTGCTCTTGAGGAGGACGAGGACACCTTCAACCGTGTCCTTAAGCCACTTAAGAGTGTTAAGCCTGCGGTGAAGGCTCCATCCATTGTTGTTGCTTCCACGCAGGCTTCACAAGGCACGCAGAAGAGGCCGCCGGCCTTGAAGCAATCGAGGCCAGAGTCCTCGCAGTAAGTGAGTATGATGACCTTCTAAGTTGCTTCTTTTCCTTGTCCACTTAGCTTTTACATTTTCCATCCTTTTTCTTACAATTTTCATGCTTGTTTTCAGACTTGGCATTGGAGCGGATGTGTTTGGTACGCCTACCAAGGGATTCTCTTTGCCAATCTATGCCCATGATATGGCGATGGTACTAGCGGCACAACCTTCTCCTAGCAAAGCTAGTACCCCGTCTCCACGTTATGACCCCCGTGCCTTAGACTTCTTCGATGTTCTTGCAGAGGTGGATAATGAATGCCATACCTTAGATTCCTCTTCAGATGAGGGCGGCCATGAGGGGAGTATCTTTGGAAGTAGGGAATCTAGTAGTGACAACGTCATTGTTGATTGATTTTTGGTTTGATTGATTGGTATTTGGATTTATAAAGTGTGGTGTGGTTTTCAATATTCCAATTTTCTTGTTGAATGCATCTTGTTGTTGTTCTCAAATAACACTACACTTTTGTGGTCGTCAACTAGTATACAATCTAAAGACAAGTAGCCAAACCAAATGCACATAACATTTTGATTTCTCAAGCATATCCTACCCACAAAAAAGAGGCCTCGGATCCGAGGCCTCTTTCCAAACCTCTTCCTCATGCTAGAACATACAAGAAATGGCCAAATGCAAAGACAAGTTGTGAGGCCAAACCCCCCACCCTTAAGCGTCCGTAGTCCGAGTAGTGGGTTTGGGCTCACATTCCTCCGCGGTATTGGATTTGGACTTGGATGAGTCCATAGTGCAAGGTTCACCCTTCAAGTGGTCTTGGATTTAACTTTGGTCTTTGCTTCCTTTGTCTTGCCATCGCGAGAGTGCTCCACATTCTCCATTAATTTGTGCACGTGGTTTATTTTTAAAGAGAGGATGCAAGTGTTAAAAAACACTATTCTCTATAGTCAATCTCAAATACATTTACTTGTGAAAGCCACACATAACACTAACTAGCATAATGTAACTAACTACTTGTCTATGAGCTAATTAAGTAGGCTATCTACTAAGCTCCTTCATGAACCCATCTCTTTACTTTCTAATTACATAAACCTAGCTCCTTCATAAACCCAACTCCTTCATGAACCCAACTCCTTAGCTTCTAACTAAATAAACCCAGCTCCTTCGTAAACCCAGCTTCTTAGCTTCTAACTAAACAAACCCAGCTCCTTTATAAACCCAGCTCCTTCATAAACCCAGCTCCTTCATAAACCCAGCTTCTTAGCTTCTAACTAAACAAACCCAGCTCCTTCATAAACCCAGCTCCTTCATGAACCCAGCTCCTTAGCTTCTAACTAAACAAACCCAGGTCCTTCATAAACCCAGCTCTTTACTTTCTAACTAAACAAACCCAGCTCCTTCATAAACCCAGCTCCTTCATGAACCCACAACTTTGTAGTTGTAATCCCCAACTACCTCACTAATTATCCAAGCCCTTAACTAATCTTCCTACCTAATTTTCCTAATTCTACTAACAACCCCTTTCTAATCACACAATTCTTCTCTAATCCTAAAATCCTAAAATCCTAGAGAGGAGAGGGGGAGAGAGAATTTCCTAACTTCACTAAGACTAACTAATCCACACAAGTATATTTTTGCACTCATCACAACCTCAAGTGCTCAACTCTTAAACATGGAACTTGCAACCACGTGTATTCAAAACATGAACTTTAAGTACCACAAATTGGAATCATGAATTAACTTTAAAATCCTTCACGTCAACACTAATTCTACCAAGAGGTCAAGCCCTCTTCAAGGCTAACAAGCCTTGGCTCTCAAACTAAAAACTAAGCACACACATGTGCTCCAATATGGCTTCCCACACCCACACTTATAACTCGTGGGGTGCCTTGGAGCACAAAGGAAAGAGAGGATGAGTGAGGGAAGAATGAGGGATTAAATAGTAAGCTTGAGGGGGTGAGCACCCTCAAGGCTCACGATAAGCCCTTGAGATTTCCTCCTACTTAGTAGGCGCCAATCCTATCTTCTAAGCCTTCCTCCCTCAAATGATCAACAAGGATCCTAATTCGAACATTTAACTAGCCTTGGCTTTCTACCTACCACACTTTACCAAACTTGGGATGCTTCAACCCAAACTTAGCCTCCTTCGCTTTCCGCCGCCATAACTTTCTCCCCTTACTTTCCCAAATCGTTGCTCACCACTTAATTCAAACCACGATGCTTAACTCGTGATTTGATTGGTGCTTTGAGAATTTGCTTATCCTCCACCTTGCATTCTTCCTTGGACCTTCCCCATTAAGTGGCCATGATGAGGTGGTCCACTTGTGCGCTCCATGTGATCCTCCATTCATCCCAATTCGAATGCACTTGCCTCTTGAGTCACTTTGGTTGTCTCCATCCATTTGTACTAGCCTACTCACTAACTACTCAATCCAAGTTCTCCTTACCTATCCTCATTCACTCAAATCCTTCCGAAGGTAAAAACACAATAACAACTCACATCCTAGCCTCTTACAACATGGTACTTCTAAGACTAACATTTCACTCTTTTTATATTTTTGTGAAGTAACATGCTACTTCAAAGTGCATCAACTAACGTTTCAAGGGTCTAAGACTAAATGTGGGCACCCTTTTGGGCTCACATGGAGGTTCTACCAAACCATAAAACACTCGGTGCATGACACAATTCATTGGGGGTTCAACCGGTGCACCGCGCACCAAAAGGAATACCGGGTGTATAGAGAGTACACACTTAGGTCGTCAATGTAAGATTTGCCCACGAATATGGTGAGAGCGTAGTATCAAGTTTGTACTTGCACGTATACTTACGTATGTTGTTAAGTTGGAAATGCGCAATATATGAATTCCCAGCAATATTGCGGTGATGTTTTCCGCTTGGTGTGAACTTATAATCATGCCACATGGAATCATTGTCACAGTTATTTGTATCGATACGTGTTTGATTCAAGTGCAAATGCATGTAGATGCAAAGTCCATGGTTTAATTAAATGTTTGTGGCAACCGATTGTGTGGGCAAACATAAGAAATGATCATTGTGCGACACTTGTTTATTACTCCCAAAATTGATAGTGAACAATAATTCACTTATAAACATTTCCAAAATCATGGTTTTTCCCGCATTGTGTACAATTGAGTATCAAATAATGCCTCCTAGTCCAACGCCTATCTCACAAACACTAGCCAACATTCTTAATCCGGCTCCGAATCACTATCCAATGCAATGGGGGGTCCGCGGCTTGAGCTTGCACCGTTCAGATTTGGTGGCCGTAGTGTCCGGCGCCTCGCCTCACGCCTGCTCTCGGTGATGGCCCATAGTTCTTGCGCCGCAGTCTCCCGGTCAGCTTGTGCACGAGCGCGCGCGCGGTCTCCAATGTGCAACCCCCTCGCGGCATTCGGATGGCGCAGGACGTCTTGCATGGTGGGGCTAGAGGCCCCGTCACGGATGTCCAAAAGGCCGTTGACGTATTTCCACTCATTCATCCGGATTTGGACGTCCACCTCATTGAAGCTACCCTCTTGTGTAACGGCCTCCTGCCTCTCCAGATTGGCCTCAAAACTTGTTGTGTCCAACACGTGTTCCACATCCCAAGTTGTTTCCTCGCCCGGGACCGGTTCCCGTGGTAATACCCCCACTGTCACATTGCCGTTGGAGTCATACACGTATCCGTGGGGGTGAGGACCTGGGACGTATTCACCCGTCTCTCCGGCGTGCCCACCCACAACACGGTACAAAAATGCCCTCAAACCTACGGCCTGAGGAGAGGAGCCGGGGTAAAACTCATGAGCAACCCTTGTGTACATTTCAGGCGTGAAGTTTGTCGGGTAGCCTCACAGGTCCTTCACATACCTCCGTGCACGCCAGCTATAAGCAGGAGGATCGCCGTATTCTGCGGGCGGCACACCATGGATTATTGTGTATTCAAAATCGGGAGGCATTCCCCATTGCACTCCGAATTGCTCGTACAACCTTCGATGCAGAGGGGTTTGGCACGTAGGACAACGGCGTGTTTGCAACATGTGTGGCAACAAACAATTCGGGTGGACCATGTGACCGCACGACCCAACGATCCATGCGCCTTCGGGTCCCCAAGGATTGGAACAAATGGGGCACATGCTCCCGTCCTTGATCCAATCGGGGACGCATGGCCACAACAAGGTTGGTCTGGCCAGGGGTATCACAATGCGGGATGATACTGCGGTATCCCATTGGAATTCATCCTCGGGTCTCTTGTTCCACGCAATACTGGGGTAATGGTCGTCATCGACCGGGAGGTTCTCAGGATACATGAAATCCAATGGCGGCCACGAGGTAAAAAGAAGCCGTCGTTCGAGCCATTGTTCGCCATGGTCCCTATAGTGGGTCAGCTCGTCCATCAATGCCCTCTCACGCGTGACGAACATGATAGTGGCTGTGACCATGCCCATGTAGTCGTCCTCCAACAACCGGTTCCTCCTAATGACCCGGTCGTAATCAACCCTCATTGCCTCCAAGTTTGTTGTGGGCGACGGCTCCCGCCCTTGTCCATCACTACCAGACATTGCTTGTGGCATTTGTGGCGCATCAGCCCTCGCAAGTTCAAGGTTGGTCAAACGTGCAATCTCGGCCTTCAACCCTTGGACCTCCTCGGCGTGTGCACGTCGGACCATCTCCAATTCCCGTTCGTGGTCAGATTTGCATTTTGTCAACTCCGCCCTCAACGCCTCCACAACGTCGTTGTCGGCAACTACGAGTGGTGTGGATGGCACCGCCGATGCCATCTCCACGTCAACGGGCGAAGATGGAGGACAAACCAACCGGGAACCATGTGGCGGTGTCACGTGGACCCTTTGTCGCCGGCTAGGTGGTTCAACCGGCAACCCTATGGCAATGTTGTGCTCGTCCATGTTTGACTCGGCGGCCGGTGGAGTCCCCACAATTTGATGATCTGGTCCCGCAAGGAAATCAAAATAAGATCGGACCCTCAAAGGATTCATTGGAGTTTGCCATGCCAATGGAATCGGACGGCCAGCGTTCCGGCCTAGCACGGCACTTGGTATGACCGTGACCCGGCGTGCCTGCCTCAAGTCCGCGCTCGTGCGGGGTATGGTGGACCAGTTGATATCCACTCCCAAAATTACCTCCGCGTAGACCATTTGGCATAACCACATTAGCATATGCCCGCGATCAAATTCCCTCGGTGCACCCCACAAGAAATCCCACACCTCCTTGCACCGTTCTCCAAATATTTGATGGCTCACCTCCCTCCATATGCCATAGCGTTGTTTAGACATCCGTTCAGCATTCGCGCTAGGAACGAACATCCTCGTCAAATGGGTCCACTCTACATACCTTCGGACCGTGCTATACAACCACATGCCCCTCTCATTTTGCCAGCCGGGATTGGCGAGAATGTTCGGGTCCCGCGCCACCTCCAAATTGATTGGTTGCGGCCTGCCCCTCGGTGCATTGCCGCGTCTTCTAGCGCCTGCCGACCCCGGTGTCGCTTGCGGAGTCCCCCCCGGATCCAAATCCCCGCCACGTGGAGGTTCCGGCGGCAAGTTATCTTCGTCTGCCATCGTTGCCCCTAACCCCTAGCTTTGTATGCCTACTATAAATTAAACCTAATATGGTAGCACTTCCAAAATAAGCGCCACCACCCACAATTTTTTTCCCAATCCACTAAAACCAAATTAAGGCCGTCCAAAGTTCAAACTACATAATTAAATGTAAACCACTTTCAAAATAAGTGTTCACATATAACAATTTCCGGTATGGTTCAAACTAACCGCAATGGGGTACAATGTAGACCGTATGTAGGTGGGTTGCAATACACACGTTAGGCAATAACAGTATATCGTATGCACCGTATACGTATTACAGTACGTATGTCCACCTGTAGCCCTCCAGCTCACCTCTATCTCCAAATGGCAAGGGCTGATTAACAACCTAGGCCCAAATGGAGGGAGGTGGGAGTGAGGGAATGAGGGAAGTGGGGTCCATATATACCCCAAGGAGGCGTCCTTTCGATTAGACGCCCCCTGGACCAACCCATGGACGCCACGTGCCCATGGGTGTCTCTACGCGACTGCTCGTGAGCAGTCGCACCCCTTCGTCGACTGCTGATAGCAGTCGACCATAGGGTGCGACTGCTCACCAGCAGTCGTCCGCACTTTATCGACTGCTATTAGCAGTCGACTTGGGTTGTCGACTGCAGTTGGGCAGTCGATTGTCCTTCGTCGACTGCTAATAGCAGTCGACTTGAAGGGCAGACGACTGGCAGTCGACGAAGGGGTGCGACTGCCCACCAACAGTCGTCTGCCCTTCAAGTCGACTGCTATTAGCAGTCGACGAAGGGGTGCGACTGCCCACCAGCAGTCTTCTGCCCTTCTTCGTCGACTGCTAATAGCAGTCGACGAAGGGGTGCGACTGCCCACCAGCAGTCGTCCGCACTTTGTCGACTGCTATTAGCAGTTGACTTGGGTTGTCGACTGCAGTTGGGCAGTCGACTGTCCAGGTCGACTGCTAATAGCAGTCGGCTTGAAGGGCAGACGACTGCTTGTAAACAGTCGCATCCCTTCGTCGACTACTATTAGCAGTTGAATTTCCATGTCGACTGTCCAAGAGCCGTCGACAACCCAAGTCGACTGCTAATAGCAGTCGACTAGAGGGTGCGACTGCCCACCAGCAGTCGTCCGCACTTTGTCGACTGCTATTAGCAGTCAGGGTTGTCTATCCCGCCGTTGTGACGGTGTCGTGCCGTCACGACGTGTCGTGTCGTGACGGACCCCTCCGTCACGACACAATAGGGTCCACGTAGGGTCAACATAGGGGGAGCCGACTAGGGTGGGTAAAATACTTACCTTCTTGCCAAGGTGGCGTCCTATGTGGCAGAAAACGTCGACGTGGATGTGCATATTTCCCCTGCCACGTAGACCATTTTGCCATTGTGTTTATCATTGTGTTAAAATCAAAGTAATAAAATATTACTAAGGAGGGTGTGGGGCGGACGGGGGCGGACGGGGAAGGGGGGTGGTGCGGACGGGGAAGGGGGGTGGAGCGGACGGACGGGGGGGTGGTGCGGACGGTGGATGGGGGTGGAGCGGACGGACGGGGGTGTGGAGCGGACGGGGGAGGGGGGGTGGGGCGGACGGACGGGGGTGGAGCGGACGGGAGAGGGGGGGGGGTGGGGCGGACGGAGGAGGGGAGGGGCGGACGGAGGAGGGGGATGGAGCGGACGGGGGAGGGGGGTGGAGCGGACGGACGGGGGGGTGGAGCGGACGGGGGAGGGGGGGTGGGGCGGACGGACGGGGGTGGAGCGGACGGGAGAGGGGGGGGGTGGGGCGTCCCACCCGTCCCACCCGTCCGCCCCGCGTTCCCTCCCGTCCGCTACCCTCCGTCCGCCACACGTTCCCCACCGTCCGCTCCTCGTTCCCTCCCGTCCGCCCCACGTTCCTCTCCCGTCCGCACGCGTTCCCTCACGTCCGCTCCACGTTCCCTCCGTCCGCCACACGTTCCCCGTCGTCCGTACCCCGTTCCCATCCTGTCCGCACCCGTTCCCTCCCGTCCGCCCCGCGTTCCCCCCGTCCGCCCCGCGTTCCCCCCGTCCGCCCCGCGTTCCCCCCGTCCGCCCCGCGTTCCCCCCGTCCGCCCCGCGTTCCCCCGTCCGCTCGGAGTTCCCCTACGTCCGCTCCACGTTCCCTCCCGTCCGCTTTCCGATCCCTTCCGTCCGCCCGCGTTCCCTATCGAGTTCCCTTCACGTCCGCTCCACGTTCCCTCCGTCCGCCACGTTCCCTCCGTCCGCCCGTTCCCCTCCCGTCCGCGCCTCGTTCCCTCCCGTCCGCTCGAGTTCCCTATCGCGTTCCCCACCCGTCTGCTCCTCGTTCCCTCCGTCCGCCCCCTCGTTCCCTCCGTCCGCCCCCTAGTTCCCGCCCGTCCGCCCCTAGTTCCCACGTTCCCCATACGTCGTTTTCGTACCCTAAACCCTAATTCCGACCGGGATCCCATAATGATTGGGCTCCTCGTTGCCTATATAAAGCCGTGAGGCTTTAGTTCCTACCACTTTCCTCTCCTCCCACCACATAGGGACCCGAGACCTTGTTGCGTCCCAAAGGACAGCATCACCGCGCGGGTCTCAAGGGGTTTGGGAGGGCAGGGCAAATTGTGGGGGAACCCTCGCAATTTTTTTTTCAGATTCACTCGCTCCCGTGATTTTTATCACGAGAGATTTTCACACTCACTTATTCACGTGATTTTTATCACGACTCATTTTCAGATTCACTCACTCACGTGATTTTTATCACGATGGAGGGGGAGGGCATTGCTCCTTACGAGAACGAGGATTTGAGGGTGCACCGTGCTTGGCTCGTAGGCAATGCATCGGCGAATACTGCCGAGGGTACGGGAAGCGATCCTGGAAGTGGAAGTACTGCAGCACGTCCACCACGTCCAGATCCCTTTCAGTTTGACGAAGAGTTCTTGGCTGTTGGTCATTCGGGAGGCAACCAAACACGGGGAAGCCGTGGAACACGTGGGAGTCGGGGAAACAGTGGACATAGAGGGAGAACTGGAAGGGGACCAAGCTCAGGCAGTTCCACAGAAATACATGCACCGGCTCGTTCGGAGAACGTGCCACCACAATCTCCGACACGGCGGACATCAAGACCGGAGAGCCCTGCACGTGATGTACCTCAGGGTTCGGAGCAGACTGAAAGACGGGGATTAAAACGCCCAGCAGTTTCGGAAGGGACGGAGGACGGGTCCGCGGCATCGGGTTCGCAATCAAAGAAAAGGAAACATAGAGGCAAACGCGACCCGCGGACCGATGAGGCTCGAAATCATTGCAGGATCGTGTTGTTGGATTGGTTTAGAAGTAACAGCATGGTTTATTTGGAGAAAAAATACCTCAATGATGGTACAAAGGGTTTAGAGTTGGCGAGGAACGAGTTGATGCTTATTCTCACGGAAGCCACGTCTGGACCGGAGTTTGAGGAAGCTAGGGGCATGAGCGATTGGAACACATGGATTGAAAAACAAGCTGTGGAAGCAATCTACAATCCAACGATGTCATATGAGGCTATGCATCCTGGAGAGGGAAGTAGTGGTGGGAGGAGGTCCGAGCTGTACATTAAGCTAGAGAATTGGAAAAGAGGCGTAATAGCAGCAAAAGGCACATCCGCCCGCAACCTTCCCGTTTTTATTGACAGGCAGCTGGCAGACAACATTGCCACTCAGGGCCGGCAGGGTGTCATATGGTTGCCTAGGAATGTGGAGATCAAACCCTTGGATAGGGAAATCTTCCAAGGGACCTTCGGAGTGGTGCGGAGAGTCACAATTCATGGAGCATCATTCATCCCTAACTGGATAGAGTGGGCTGGGAAGACCATGAAGGCCACGAATAGTCTGGAGAACCGAAAGGAGCGTTCGGTTGAAGCATTGGCATGCCCAGTAGATCATCCTGGGATAATCAAGCTACAATACCTCCACCCGAAAACATACGAATCCTATTCGATGTGGTGGAATGGAGGCTCCTTGAAGAACATGAGGGTCTATGACCACCAAGTTCCGGAAACCCACGAGCGCACAATCCTTCAAATGCCTGGGGCAGACTTTGAAGCACGGAAACGGTTGGTTGTATATCGAAGGCATCGAGCTTATTTGGCATGGGCTCTAATGTGCATTGTGGATGTAGTGCACAAGCATGACGTGTTGCACAATGACCTTAATCCCAACAATGTCATGCTGCATTTCCCACAAGACCGTGAGAACACGGTTTTCATTGGTGTGTGTGATTGGGGGATGGCATCATGGGGAGATGAAGACGCACCCTCCAACTATGGAAAAGAATCAGTGGATGAGATGAACAAGCACCGCATAAAATACAACTGTGCTGGTCCAGAATTATTCCATGTACGAGGGCAGCGTGGAACATCTACCTCTCCGGTGAGGATGGCTCGGAAACATAGGCACACGTTTCTCTCGGAGTCCTTCTCAGTGGGTGCTTTGGCAAAGAAGATTTATGCCAGGGATTCGACTTCCTCGTTGTTTCAACTAAACAGTGATCCAAATGGCTTGAAGATGCGGTTTGAGATAGCATTGGATGCATTGACGAAGCCCAATCCAGCGGAAAGGTCAACCATCACACACGTAGTGAACATGTTGAAGTCGCCTCCATACAACATGGTTAACCCGACAATGTGCTTCCGTGACACTGCAAAATAGTTTTTTTTTGTTTTCTTTGCAGCAATTTTGGATCATACCAATTTTGTAACCGTTGGAGATGTAAATAAAGCCATCATTTTTTCATACACAACTTGTATATTGTATGAGATTTATGGATCTTAGTGCAATGTTCATACTCCATGAGGATTTTTGCTTCATAATCGAGATGAAGTCTATGGGAGACTAACCAAGGTTCTCGCCTCTCGTGAGGCCACATCATTCTTTCACATCGTTGTTATCACATCCATGTGCTAAGTTCAAGTTAACTATAGTTGTTCGTGATATGTCTTGCCAAAATGCAATTACCTATATTTATTCTAATTTTGGTATGCCACAAAATGTAGTCAACTATAGTTATATCTAGTTAACTAAAGTTGAGCACAATGTTGCAATAGTTATATCGGTTGTACACGTGATCCTAAACATCTCTAAATGTTCTTTCTTGTACTCCACACATATTGCACACATACTTCACAATTGCTTATATTTATATTTATATAATTCACAATCACTTTTTTTTGGAAGTTTGGACATAGTCTCGGTTTTTTGGCTCTCAAAAATTCATATGAAGTCCAAAAAATGAGTTCTTGGTATCCATGGATAGGTAATGAAGTCCTCTACAAGAATATGCAATAAAAGTCCTCTACATAATAGTCCCCCCATCTACATAATAAAGTACACTAAAATAGCAATAATCAACTAAGGGTGAACGTAAAGTGGTTAAAAAAATTTCTCTTGGAACTGAGAAGTGGATGCATAGTTTCATATTGCTTTGTGCTTGTTTATCTCAACAGAAACTGTTCGGTTGGTGAATTAAAAATAAATAAATAAATCATAGAAGTGGTACAACATATTATACAAGTCATAACTTTATTATTGCGACAACGTTATAAATGCCCTTTATTAATCATATACATGAACAAACCATGCAAACTATAATATTCCACTTCATTCCGTCATCCCAACCTCGTAGATGCTCCTGGCTTCCAGCGAGGCTCCATTTTTGGAAGAGGATTCGGCTGAAGTAAATCAAAATAGCTAATCGTTCGGTCTTTCATCCGTTCCTTCAATGGTAGCCGATGAGGCGACAATCCTCTTCTCTTCTTACGAATAGACATAGTCTTTGAAGATTCCCCCGCTACCTTGACTATTTCAATGTCGATTGAAGTCTCCTCCACATCCACATCCACATCCACATCCACATCCCCGGGCTTCTCCAAAATATCCGCACACAAATCAATTAGATCATTTAGATCTCCACCCACGCATTGTGTGTGGTCCTTCTCCACCGCATCGATCTCAAAGTTGTCTGCATATCGTCGTTGTTCCTCCGCCGCCCTCATCCTCCAAGCTTGTGTAGATTGTGAGAAGGGAGTCATGACATACTCATCACGAAATCGATCCCTAGCACTTCTCTCATCTCTCTCACGCTCGGGTGTTGCATTGAATGGAATATGGGGATCGTCTAAATTGTGTATCTCCTCATCGCATTCTACACCCTCAAACATGACTCTCCCCTTTCCCATCCTATCCATGATACTCTACCTTCGTTATATGTATGAGTCTCAATGATCTACTTATATATTGACCTCTAAGGACTTGATGACCATGACCAATAATTGATGTAATCCAATATGTAGAGGATCCAATTCTCGTTAGTAAGATAAAGTCAACGCAATCGGAATAAAAAAAAGTTGGTTAGGTTAAAAATGTACACTTTTGAAAAAATCTTCCGACATCCGCATCGGAAACCTCTTTGATACCTCTTTGAACTTTCCATATTTGATTAGTTATCCACTCATTCAACAAATCATTAATTTGTGCTTCAACCTTAGTGGTTCATATAGTTTCATAACCGATGTCACCCATCCGAATGCACTTTCCTTCAACAAATCATTAATTTGTGCTTCAACCTTAGTGATTCATATGGTTTCATAACCGATGTCACCCATCCGAATGCACTTTCCTTCAACAAATCATTAATTTGTGCTTCAACCTTAGTGGTTCATATGGTTTCATAACCGATGTCACCCATCCGAATGCACTTTCCTTCAACAAATCATTAATTTGTGCTTCAACCTTAGTGGTTCATATGGTTTCATAACCGATGTCACCCATCCGAATGCACCTTCCTTCAACAAATCATTAATTTGTGCTTCAACCTTAGTGGTTCATATGGTTTCATAACCGATGTCACCCATCCAAATGCACCTTCCTTCAACAAATCATTAATTTGTGCTTCAACCTTAGTGGTTCATATGGTTTCATAACCGATGTCACCCATCCGAATGCACTTTCCTTCAATAAATCATTAATTTGTGCTTCAACCTTAGTGGTTCATATGGTTGCATAACCGATGTCACCCATCCGAATGCACTTTCCTTCAACAAATCATTAATTTGTGCTTCAACCTTAGTGGTTCATATGGTTTCATAACCGATGTCACCCATCCGAATGCACTTTCCTTCAACAAATCATTAATTTGTGCTTCAACCTTAGTGGTTCATATGGTTTCATAACCGATGTCACCCATCCGAATGCACCTTCCTTCAACAAATCATTAATTTGTGCTTCAACCTTAGTGGTTCATATGGTTTCATAACCGATGTCACCCATCCAAATGCACCTTCCTTCAACAAATCATTAATTTGTGCTTCAACCTTAGTGGTTCATATGGTTTCATAACCGATGTCACCCATCCGAATGCACTTTCCTTCAATAAATCATTAATTTGTGCTTCAACCTTAGTGGTTCATATGGTTGCATAACCGATGTCACCCATCCGAATGCACTTTCCTTCAACAAATCATTAATTTGTGCTTCAACCTTAGTGGTTCATATGGTTTCATAACCGATGTCACCCACCGAATGCACCTTCCTTCAACAAATCATTAATTTGTGCTTCAACCTTAGTGGTTCATATGGTTTCATAACCGATGTCACCCATCCGAATGCACTTTCCTTCAACAAATCATTAATTTGTGCTTCAACCTTAGTGGTTCATATGGTTGCATAACCGATGTCACCCATCCGAATGCACCTTCCTTCAACAAATCATTAATTTGTGCTTCAACCTTAGTGGTTCATATGGTTTCATAACCGATGTCACCCATCCGAATGCACCTTCCTTCAACAAATCATTAATTTGTGCTTCAACCTTAGTGGTTCATATGGTTTCATAACCGATGTCACCCATCCGAATGCACCTTCCTTCAACAAATCATTAATTTGTGCTTCAACCTTAGTGGTTCATATGGTTTCATAACCGATGTCACCCATCCGAATGCACCTTCCTTCAACAAATCATTAATTTGTGCTTCAACCTTAGTGGTTCATATGGTTTCATAACCGATGTCACCCATCCGAATGCACCTTCCTTCAACAAATCATTAATTTGTGCTTCAACCTTAGTGGTTCATATGGTTTCATAACCGATGTCACCCATCCGAATGCACTTTCCTTCAATAAATCATTAATTTGTGCTTCAACCTTAGTGGTTCATATGGTTTCATAACCGATGTCACCCATCCGAATGCACTTTCCTTCAATAAATCATTAATTTGTGCTTCAACCTTAGTGGTTCATATGGTTTCATAACCGATGTCACCCATCCGAATGCACTTTCCTTCAATAAATCATTAATTTGTGCTTCAACCTTAGTGGTTCATATGGTTTCATAACCGATGTCACCCATCCGAATGCACTTTCCTTCAATAAATCATTAATTTGTGCTTCAACCTTAGTGGTTCATAAACCCTAAACCCTAAACCCCTAAACCCTAAACCCTACGTCATTCCAAATTACTACCACATATGTGCCATTGATTTGTTCTCACACTCATGTAGAAGTGTTTCCATACATGGTTTGAGGGTTTAGGTTCCTAGCTTTCCAACGAACCCACCTGCTTTTTTTTTCGATGCCTACATTTTTTTCATTATAATAATCAATCATTGACAAGATCTTGGCCGTTAGATTGGAGGGGTTATTTTGAGCAAGTAATAAAGTGGCATGCTCCTTTGAGTTTGGACTTTTGGGCTTGGCCTTTGGAGGCTTCACACTATGCCCAACTAAGGCTACCTTTACTATATTTTATTGGCTATTTAGGGTTCATTTCTTTGGACTCTCAACAAAGTTGGGCCGCTCAATCGCACTTTGATCCACTCCCAAGGGTTAACATTTATAGATGGTGACTATAGTGTCCGTTTTTTGGCTCTAAAAAATTCATATGAAGTCCAATTCATATGTGGTCGCAATTCTACGTTGTTCCCCTGCCGCCCCGTTCCCTCCCGTCCGCTCCGCGCTCCCCACCCGTCCGCTCCTCGTTCCATCTTTCATCCGTTCCCCCCCGTCCGGTCCTCGTTCCCATCCGTCCGCTCAGCGTTCCCCACCCGTCCGCCCCGAGTTCCCTCCGTCCGCTCAGCGTTCCCCACCCGTCCGCCCCGAGTTCCCTCCGTCCGCTCCTCGTTCCCCACCGTCCGCTCCTCGTTCCCACACGTCCGCTCCTTGTTCCCCACCCGTCCGCCCCGAGTTCCCTCCGTCCGCTCCTCGTTCCCCACCGTCCGCTCCTCGTTCCCACCCGTCCGCTCAGCGTTCCCCACCCGTCCGCCCCGCGTTCCCTCCCGTCCGCGAACATGGAGCGGACGGGAGGGGAACAGGGGGCGGACGGGGGGAACTGACGGCAGGGGAACGCGGAGCGGACGGCAGGGGAACGGTGGCGCGGACGGGAGGGAACGCGGGGCGGACGGGTGGGGAACAAGGAGCGGATGGGTGGGAACGAGGAGCGGACGGGATGGGAACGAGGAGCGGACGTGTGGGAACGAGGAGCGGACGGGATGGGAACGAGGAGCGGACGGGATGGGAACGCTGGAGCGTATGGAGAGGAGCGTACGGAGGGGAGCGTGGGAGCGGACGGGGGGGAACGCTGGGGGCGGACGGGAGGGAACGGGTGCGGACGGGGGGGAACGCTGGGGGCGGACGGGAGGGAACGGGTGCGGACGGGGGGGGACTCTGGGGCGGACGGGCGGGAACGGGTGCGGACGGGTGCGAACGGGTGCGAACGGGTGCGAACGGGTGGGGACGCGGGAGCGGATGGAGGGGCGGACGGGGGTATATAAGTGGAGGGGACCACTTACATACCTTACTCCACTCCTTCTGGGCGCCCAGACAACCCTCCTCTAACACAGAGTGCGGGGTAGCGGGGCTCTCGGAGGAGTTAAGGATCCCTTTTTTGGGATCCTTTTACACTACTTTTGGCAGGTTGTGGCAGGTTTTGGCAGATCCACGTGGCCGTTATTTGGCATATTCCTTGTGACGCGCCCAGTCAACTGGCCTCTGCGTGAGCGCCGGTAGCGGGGTGCTCGAAGGGTGTGCCGAATAGTTGAACTTTAATTTTTAGGGACATTTTTGAACTAATTCCACAGCAACACTATTTTGAAGTGTATGCTTGGATATTTTGTAGCACTATTATGAAGTGCAATTAGTATTTTAAAAAGTAGAGTTCTAGATTAGAATTAGAAACTCCAATTTGGGTGGAATTAGAATTAGAAACTCCAATTTTCAGACATGGCAAGTGGAGGAACTGGAGACATGGCAAGTGCAAGTGGAGGATCTAGTTCTGGGTGTTCCAGAGGACATGGACGCAAGGCCGCTGATTTGGAGTGGAATGTTTACGATGATCCCTCCCAAAAAGCCAGGGTAGGTTGGGAGAATGTACCACAACCGTGGTCAGCGAAGACTGCAATGCAGTACGTGGGCTTCCCTCACTTTGATCGGTTGTGGCCAAGATATTGTCACGAGCGACATTGCAAGGCCGTCAATGCGAGCTATACGCAGCTTGAAGACGTGGAGGCAAAATGGAGATTCCTAACGATACTTAGAAGTATCTCCAATTTGGATAGATGGCCCAAGAGTGCAATTCCAAAGTCGGTGGCGTGTATGATGTATGCGGAGCACGTGTTGCGAGTTAGGGTGGATTGGTCAAGTTTGGGTGCTCTGCATGATCAAAAATTTGGGGGTATTGGAATTGCATTCACTAAATGCACAGTTCCGGATATTCCATACACTCCCGTTCCGGAGTGGTTCAGGAAGAATCCTAAACTAGTGGATGAGCCTGGGGCACCAATTCCAGAAGGTCGGGAACCAAAAAAACCACGTACTCGCAAACGACCAGCCAATGACGTGGAGATGGCCATCGAGGAGGCGTTTGAGCATATGGATGAGGAGGGCATGGAGGTAAATGTCGATGTGGTTAACGAGCTGGTTAACCAGGTGGTTAACGAGGCCCTAAACGAGGTAAACCCTCGTCAACTTGGTGCGGACATGATGGAGAGCAGAATGGAGGCATTGCGCCAGCAACATGCCGAGGAAATTCGTGAGTATAAAGCAAGGATTCTCGAGCTGGAAAATCGACTTGCAACACTTACGATGGGGGAGGCTGGCAGTTCAAGTAGTACACCAATTAACATCCAGTCTTTGGAAGCAGAGAGGGATACAGCTTTACAGGAGGCCATGATTGCAAAGTCACAAGCAGCGGACGTATGTACGAGGAATGAAGTAATGCAAGGAAAGATGGAGGCTTTGCAAAAGGAGGTGGTGGACATGCAACAACAACTTCAAGTGGTCAATGAAGTGGTTGTCGATCACGAATCCAAGATTGGCGCACTGGAGGAGCAGAATGCAATGTTGAGGAAATTTCTATTGGATGCGATCGTGGAGCGAACCAATATGAGGACAGGGACATTGCTTTCTATGGCCAAGGCTCGTCAATATGAAGCTGAATTTGAGAGCATCCAGCGAGAATGGAACCGCAATCATAGATTGCGGAACTTGATGCTCACGTCATGGCCAGATCAAGAACATATGTACCCTAGTAGGTGGGATGATGAGGATGACTTGAAATTGCCTAACGGGAGCTTGGATTGGCGGCAACTGATCGACTCCGATCATCATTGGGATGTGACCCAAGTGCATGAATATCCATACAGCATGAGGGGTGAGTTGTTATGGCCGGGTCCACATCCAATGGTCTTCGACGGATCCGTGTGTGGGATTTGCGGCAGTCCATTTGGCCCAGAGGGATGCTTTCAAGTTGGATCGTGTGGGGGCCAATTCCATCCACAATGTCTGATAGTGACAATGATCAGGAGACGGCAATGTCCCCATTGCAGATCACCCTTCCACCCTCGTTTGTACCTCTAATTTGGCCTTCGGGATTACATGCCTAAGGACTGGGTGGTAAGGCCAACGGACTATCCCTTCAACCTTTGCGAGTTTGATGGGACTTCTGTTGAGTGGAATTGGTTATTCAATCGTGCAACGGTTGAACTTTGGAACGATAACAAAGATGGCGAATGGACACAAAATCCACGTCAAATTTTGTATGTTGCAGACGAGTTGTTTCCCAACAAGCCCCCAAACCATGGCATGAAAAGATTTTTGTACCAAACTTTTGGTTGGCATTGGGATGCGACAACCATGCAATTACGGAGAGGCATTCAAACTCCTTTTTACAATGCAAGTGGTGAACTATCAATATCGGAGCATGAGTTGGAAGAAGATGCACATGAGATGCCCATGGAACGGGATTCCCATTTTGAAGCGCACTTAGAGCAGTCGTACCACAAACACAGAACGCAGTTGGAGGCAGTTGAAGCACTCTTGAATAGAGTTACGGATGATGCGGTATTGAGATGGCTAAATGGGGGGCCTAGACCACGTAATGCCACTCCACTGTCTCCTGGAAGTCGTCCATATCTCACCCGTGAAACCACGCGAATGATGGAAGCCGGGGAATCATCACGAGCACGACGAGGATCTACTTCAGCTGCAATAGACCTCGATTCAGATTCGGATTAGGCATTTTTGTAGCATGTTTAGAAAGTTGTATAGGAACGGAGGAAGACTTTGTACACATTGAACATATTTCATGTTCAAAGAATATGTAATATAAAGAGGAGTTACCGACAAGTTGTCATTTCTAAGATCGTGTAAAAGATAGCATATGGATGTCACATGTTTTAATGTTATTCGAAACTTTTAAAAACTCACTTGAATATTTGTAATTCATATGATAGTCTAACCAAAAGTACTATTGACTACATAGTCAATATTGAATACCACATAAAGATATAATTATATAAATATGCAATAAATAATTTTAAAAAACATGCAATAAATAATTTTATTACTATAATAAAATGATACAACTTCGAACGTAACGTTCGCTTTGTGGTCTAAATGTCTTACCGAAGGCCCTAAGGTTGTAACTTGTATCAATTTTGACGGAAGTAATAAATTATGGGAGTACGTGGGAGCACCGAAAGAACACATTTGTGCAAAACCATTACGTTCGAATCCGTACTGTAGGATCATTTGCTTCGACACATCTTGGGTCCTCTTCAGACTCGTCTGTGCTGAAATCATCATCCGTTTGGGGAGTCGCGCTTCGAAGATGCAACTCTCGGTCACGTTGTGAGAAAATTATCCTCTTGGTCGGCCGGGAGCCATCTGCATCCTGTATGCCATTTTCATCTAGATGTGGTCTACCCTCATCTTCATTGTAGTCTTCAGCAGTAAACGGAAGCGATCGTCCCTGATACCTCTTCCTAGTACGTTTGACACCTCTCGTAGTTCTCTGGCGCCCTCCACCCGTACCACGACTTGAGTGCACTTCATCTCTACTTCCATCTATAAAAGCATCCCCCGTTGTACTTCCGCCTCCAACTCCAAGACCACCTCTTCCATTGGATTGACTGTGTGGAAGTGAAACAGACGCGGGTGGAATTGCAATTGGTATGTTCTCAACAACATGTCGTCGTACAGAAGGACGACGTGGCGCCTCTATAGTAACATTTCTTGAAACATTGTGCATAGCAACCAAAGTAGCACCCACCGCAGTTGCACGTGAAACACCCAATCTAGAAGTATTGGCAATACTTCGAGTGAGAGGACGATGTTGACCTTGTGCATGCAATTGCACCGTAGAGGTGGATGCAATCCTTTGAAGAGCACGGAATCGAGTTGTAGGCATTTCAGGAACATTGGGCGTTGGATCTTCTATACGATGGTTGGATATGAGGGAGGCATCCATGGATTCAGAATGTACTCGGGTTGGAAGTGGATCATGTTGAACGTGCGTTGGCTCATTTACGGGTAGTACATTGTCGCCTTCACCAAATGAAAGAGAATCGCTCCGATGTTGCAAGGAATCTACTTCAATTCCCACATTCTCACTTGCCCCCATAGCAACATTATGGTGAGATGGAAACCCTTCTCCAGTGTGGAGAGTTTCAACATGCGGTCTTCCAATAGACCCCTCATGATCGTCATGCATTCCGTCGTTATGTTGGGGGACATCCGGTTCATCAAACTCAAACACCCCAAGGTTTCCATCACTACCATTGCCATCCTCATCTTCTGAACCATGATTCTCGGAATCGAGGTCATCCAAATCAAAGTCGATGTCATCAACATTGTTGTCTTCATCATTTCCAGCCCTATCAGTTGGATCCACGTCATCTTCGTTGTCATCTTCTTCGTCAAGGTCATCGTCAGAATGGACCTCATTCAATTCGTACCATTGAGCAGGTCTTGGGCCCCTCCGATGTCGAATGAGCCTACTATTGGTATATATGTAGACGAGGTCCTCAGCACGACTATGCTTCAAGCGATTGCGACTCTTGTTGTGAACGTATGAGTACATGCTCCAATTGCGTTCACATGCGGATGCGGAACATACTTGTGCAAGGATACGTCTTGCTATTGTTTGGAGGGCTTTAGCTCCACCTCCCATTGCATCCCACCATTCATGGAGAGGTGCGGCATGCACGCTCGGGTCAGTAGAATCAGCAAAAGGCCCTCGATTTTCAAGAAAATCTTGGTACTGGTGGAGGATTTGGACATAAGTGTCCTCATCTTGAGCAAGCCTGCGAAGAACTCGATTTAGGATTGTCCTCGAATTGTCATCCTCATGGAGTGGGGCCCAACCACGTAGAAGCGGATTTAACATCGCTCCAGCCCAGTGTAGATCATTCAACATCAACCTCCATCTATTTTGAAACGTTACCATAGCATTTGCAGCAAGCTCAGGGCTTAAGCGAAATGGAGGTTTACTGAATCCACGAATATGGGTTTGTAAATCATGCATGACCCTCCAAGCCATTCCCATTGCAGGCGCCTTGCCGTCAAATACACGAAGAGCTTTAACAACCGGGATCACCATATACAAGAAATTTTCGCACGTGTTCCAGAATCCATCAGAACGTATAAAGCTTCGCACAACAGAGCCCTTCATGTAAGAGGTGCCAGATCTCCTCCTCATATCACGCATTAGAGTGATCCAATCCTCATCAACCACCATTCTTTCCAAAGCATTGCGTACTTGGAGAAGACGTTCAATCATGATGAAGTTCGTAGCAAAACGGGTCTCTACAGGTAGGCGGAGTGAGAGATTTGGTGACAACCTCCGGAATATAGCTTGAGAAGCATGATGGTTTTTAACAAATACACAAATATGGCGGGATTTTTTTACCAATTTTTTCACCCATTCCTCCTTCCCCCAATCTTCTAAGAGGAGATCTAGGCAATGTGCAGCACATCCTTGAAAATATAGATCGGGATTTGCTCGAATCAAGTCGCGAGCAGCGGAGGCCATAACTGGGGCATTGTCGGTGCAAACTTGGACCACATTATGTCGACCAACCTTTTCCACAAATGGTTGAATTTGAGCAGCAACGTAGACATGATCCTTGTGATTTCCCGTGGTGTCAATGGTACCCAAGAAAACGTCTCCCTTTGTGCCACATTGAAGAACGTTTAGGAGAGGTCGGTTTTGCACGTTGTCCCATCCATCACAACATATTGTAACACCGTATTTTTCAACGGAATTCCCCAGCTTCTCCTTCACTTGCCTATCTAGGTCAACCTTTATATCAGTTAACAACTTCGTACGGATGGCATTGTACGATGGTGGTGTGTAGGCTGGCATTCGATGACGGGCAGTTTCACGCACAGCATGAACAAATGCAGGATGTCTCACAATGTTGAAAGGAATGTTAGCTTCATAAAAAGCCGTTGCCCATGCTCTATCGAGGAGTTGTTTTGTTGACACATTGAACCCCTCCGTTATGTTGAGTTGACGTAGTTCACGAGGAGGAGTGCCATATATCACAACATCAGAATGTTGAGTGGTTTGGGACATAAGCAAAGGCTCTGTTTCACTAATTACGGAGCCCGCTATAATAGGCTCCAAAGGTACAATATCTGCCACCAGAGAGTCCTCATTTACAATGCCTACATGTAAGGGCACAATGCCTCCGCAATGTTCAAACAAGGCCCTAATATGCGGGGGTACCATCCTACATGTGGAAACATCAGAAGCACCCCCTACATGAGGTCTATAACCAAGGTGGGCCAACATTCTATCTCCTCGGTAAGATATGACGAACGGGCAAAACCTACATTTAACCTGCCTTTGTGATTTACCGGGAACCCTCCCCTTATCCTCGTACCAATGATCCCATGCATCGTTTCGGCGTGGCATGACTTCAACAAAACCTGCAAATACAAACAAGTTAGAGCAAGTCACTTTGATCGCATACTAGGTCCTGTTCAAGAGTGCCACGAGGGCAACCCTAATTCACAGACACTAGATTGGACAAAGTATACTCTGCATTCGGGTCTCACGCATTCAATCCTCACTCCTCAAAGGAGAATCAAAAGACTTGAGACACACTATGTCAGTGGAGGCAAAAATGGCACCTTGCACCCTCAATTTATAGTGTTCGAATCGGACGGGGGAGCGGACGGAAGGGGTGGGAGCGGACGGGGGTGCGGACGGGGGAGCGGACGGAGGGGGGGGGGAGCAGACGGGGGAGCGGACGGAGGGGGGGGGAGCGGACGGGGGGGCGGACGGGGGAGCGGACGGGGGGGGCGGACGGGGGGGGGGGCGGACGGGGGGGCGGACGGGGGGGGGGCGGACGGGGGAGCGGATGGAGGGGGGGGCGGACGGGGGAGCGGACGGAGGGGGGGGAGCGGACCGGGGGGGGGGAGCGGACGGGGGAGCGGACCGGGGGGGGGGCGGACGGGGGAGCGGACGGGGGGGGGGGCGGACGGTGGAGCGGACGGTGGAGCGGACGGGTGAGCGGACGGAGGTGGGGGGAGCGGACGGGGGGGCGGACGGGGGGGGGGGGGGGGCGGACGGGGGAGCGGACGGGGGGGGGGGGGCGGACGGTGGAGCGGACGGGTGAGCGGACGGAGGTGGGGGGAGCGGACGGGGGGGCGGACGGGGGGGCGGACGGAGGGGGGGGGAGCGGACGGGGGGGGGGGGGGGGCGGACGGGGGAGCGGACGGGTTGGGAGCGGGGCGGGGGACGTGGGCAGACGGAGGTTGGGAACGGGAGCGGACGGGGTGGAACGGGGATTGGGAACGAGGGCGGACGGGTGGGAACGGGGATTGGGAACGGGGGCGGACGGGCGCTAGTAGAATTTTCCCCACTTTCCCTTTACTTTGCTGACATGTCGTCACACGTGGACAATGTAAATCCTACGTGTCCGAAATTGGGTAATGTAATTACACAAAAAAATCGGTAAAATTCAAGTCCGGCAGGATAAAGACAGCATCCGGCATAATCCGGCATAATGTCGTGACGGATACGTGTCGTGACGGCACGACATTATGCCGGGATAAGCCTCCGTCACGACACAATAGACAACCCTGTTAGCAGTCGACTTGGGTTGTCGACTGTAGTTGGGCAGTCGACAGTCCAAGTCGACTGCTAATAGCAGTCGACTTGAAGGGCAGACGACTGCTCACAAGCAGTCGTCCGCATGTCGTCGACTGCTAATAGCAGTCGAAATTCCATGTCGACTGCCCAAGAGCCGTCGACAACCCAAGTCGACTGCTAATAGCAGTCGACTAGTTATGGGAGTCGACTACTCTTGAGCAGTCAACATGGAAATTCGACTGCCGTCAGCAGTCGACACCCCTATACGACTGCCCTTTAGCAGTCGATTCAGTGTCGACTGCCTAGTAGCAGTCGCTGTAACTCGTCGACTGCCCACTAGCAGTCGACACTGTTGACGACAGTTTACCCTGTCTGACGACAGGGTAAACTGTTTTACCCCCCTAAACGGACGTGACGTTTTCAGGTCTGCCGTCACGTCGCTGTCACAGGACGTGACGCGACGTGACGCGACGTGACGTGTAATCCCTGACTGCAATAATATTCTGTACTTAAACACATGTTCGTAAGAAAGTCATTGAAGAACAATCATAACAGAGTTGAATAGAATTTTAATTTCACATTGGGGAGAATTATATCGACAGAATGTTTGGCAACTTAGCTAGTGCTGCAGTTGGAAGTTTGTTGAAAATAGCAAGATTGTAAGAGATATTGCATCTTGATGTTCAAATTTCGACTAGAGAACACACGGATGATTGCTTCGGAATCAGTAGAGCAAGGGCTGCCCGGCCAGCTTCATTTGATGCCTCCAACGCCACTGAAAACACCACCGTAACACATGTTAATTGGAAAAGAAAACAACGTCAATCACATCAAAGCAGATCAATAGAATGAATCACTGAGGTACTGGTGGAGATGAGGATTTAAGTGATTCAGGTGAGATGTTAGAGGTGCCCTGAACGAGTTGGTTGGAATGTTAGAAACAAACCCCACACTAGTCTACCGAGTTCAAATTCCGCATTTGAGTCCTTCATTTTCTTGATGAACTTGATAAAAATATTTGAGGCCTGTCAAGATTTAGAGCTAAGATCTAATTCCAAATCATAGGGTTCTAGTTTGAGGGCTAACCTATATTTTGAGAATCCAAAATACCTCGCTATAGCACCTTGCGATTACAGTCAAGGAAGTACTTCTAAACTAGCAGTGCTAGCCTTTATCACAATTTAAGACAAAGGAAGACTTGAGATAATTTGCAACATCTTACCAAGTTGCTATGTCGGATGAAAACGTTCAGGTCTTCCTTCACAGCCAAGTAGATGCAGAGAATTCTGTACCCGGGATGGAAGATGAACTCACTCGGCAGGTGCCAGTCGTCTCCTCTCCCTAGACTTCGGAAGTCGACCAGATGGCTGCTATGTTGTCAACTGAGAAACCATCCCGTCACTTGCAGAGAAGCAGAGGAACTGCATCGTGGTAACCAGCCGGCAACATAAATTACCTTGCCAACTCCTTCTCACGCCGCTACATTCTCGTAAGAAATTAACCAAAAAGCAGTATAATACATTCAATGAAACGGTTTCTTTATAAACAGTCCATTGCTGTTGCTTACAAGTTACACGTGTAAAGAGCTCTCTGACAAAGAGTCTGTATAGAGCTTCAACATTCTTGAAGTTCATATTATCCTATTCCTACAGAATCCAACAGTGTCCGTTTTCAATTTCTTGATCACCCCCCTATCCCCGTGAGAACCGTCCTGCGACTGCCCTTGCTGGACGACACCCTCGCTGCCTGCAATTGCACCTGCCTCGTCGAAGCGTATATGTGCAAATGCAACAAAATCTGTTGACAAGCAACCGGTGATTCCAAACAGTTCCAGAAATTCCTCCTAAGAGTATATGTGCCCCAACTTTCTGATCAGATTTTGAGTACCCAATTTGAGCTTTTCCGAATTCTCTTCCATGTTTTTCTATGAATATCAATAAGTGGGAATGCTGCAACATCCTAGTTTACACAGTATTATAGAGCATTATAGAGCATTAAGATCTTTACTTGGCAGAAAGTTACAACAACAGTAAAAAGCTGTAGCATTATGTGACTCCAAAATAGGTACACTAAATATGATATTTAGTCACTTACTATTTGGAATTATGCAATGCTATACCTATTTACTGTATATCTCGTATCTTACCAACAAATGTTAAATTGGTTGTTTGGACATTATAGAACATCAACAACTTCACTTGGAAAAAAAATTACATCAATAATAAATATATATAGCATTGTGTAAATCCAAATAGTAAGTGACACTAAATACCATATTTAGTGTAGTAAGTGACACTAAGTATCGTATTTAGTGTAATTTTCTCCACGAGATTCCAGAGAGAAAATGTTCTGCCTTCTATCTAAAGGATAAATATTGTGAAACTCAAAGTCTATCGAGTATATCAAAACACTGACTTGACGACATGAGGCAAAGTATCAAAGTCATGAGTCCCCAAGAATGGAATTTTGACATGATTCATGGGAACATTAATCCTTTCCGCCACATTTTAAAGAAGAAATGTTAACCCGTCTATCTAGATAATAAATGTTGTGTACGTTAAACTATCAAGTAGAGTTATCCTTTATAAAGTCCCTCAAAAACTCATGTTTTGGTAGGGAGTTTCGGCCCACTTTTCGACAATTTTAAATGTTTAAGGAGTGTTCAAGGAGTGTTCAGGGAGTGTTGGAACCCCCAATTTTGGTGAATTGAAGCGGAGGCGTTTAAGTTTGACCAAGAGCAATTTCTTTTTGGATAACTAATTACAACAGAGGCTCCGTCCACATTACAACCACCAAAAGACTTAAAGACCTCACAATCCCCACGTACAAGATTTACGAACTCATGGGAGCCTTCTCCATCATACACCTCACACACACATCATTCTAAACAAAAGAGAACCTGAAAAGAAATGAGCCCCAATTCCACTAGAATGAAACCCTCCCCTCCCCCCCCCCCCAACCCCCCACGTTATAATGTACATGAACCTTAATATTAATCTACAACTAAAACTTGCAGTCCACCATTGGAAATTAGGCACTAATTAAACCAACCCCGATACCATACCTATGCAGGCATGGTTAGGGGTTGGCGAATGAACATCGCATCTCAGTGTATAAATATGCCGACATTCTTGTTTATTTATTTATTTTATTTACAAGCACCTGTACCACTTTCTTACATTTCACAAAACCATCCAAATGGTTAAGATTACCAAAGGCATTGACATACTCTCAAGTAAAGATGAGTTTGACTTGAAGACATGTTTGAATGCTCAACTTCATCATTTTACTACATCATATACCCATGTTGAACACATGAAGTCAGTTGATCTAGTTGATGTTGTTATGACTTATCGCTCACCTTCTAGTTAAGTATTTATTTGATTTTTTCTCAAAAGTTTTGGTTGTATTTTAGGTTGGTGCAACATGTTCCAGCTTGTGGCCTATTTTGGACACTTAAAATTAATGGTCCGAGGGACACAAAGTGTATATATGTTACATGGTTTCCTCAAAAACGAAACATGTGCTCCCATGGAACGTTCATCATGTAGCTCATCGTAACAAAGACAAACTTGAGTGGAGGCTCTGACATAAATAGGACCATGGACTTGTCAATTTTATACTTTCATGAACTATATATAAGGCATAGCAAACAAATGTGGCATGTTTCAAAATCACGAGGTTCAAGCAAGACCATAGCAAATTATTCAAGGAGCATGTATATCAAGGATGAGGTGGGGGATGACCTAAATACACAAAACATACAGATGACCGTATATGACCACAATGGATTTGGAAATATTTTGACTCTGTGATTTCATAAGAAATTGGAATACAATTCAAATGTTTTGAATCTTACATTACCTTGGAAAGGCCAGGCTAATCCAACAAGCCCATCGACACATAAATGGTATCAACCCAAGTACCAAAACTTGCCAAGGCGTCCGAAATATGTACAACGGCCAATGAACAGGGAGAATCGACAGATAGTTACAGATGAACTGGTTGAGTTTGAGAAATAAGTGGTTGAAGTTCAAGACTTCAGGAAAATTACCGATCACTTTAGAGGAATGTAGAGAATATACCTCAAATTAATATTAAAAAAACCGAAAGATGTCAACATGTAACCGGTTGGACTTGGGAAAACTAGGATCTCAACCGATTATGCCCGAAAATCTCCCCGGACACTGGTGGCGGCTACCTTAGACCTTGTAATGCAACGACGGTTATGAACATGACTGCAGGGGTGGATTTTTGTCGTTTCCAAAATTGATGACTTAGTCAACCCTCAGATGCCTGAAATGCTGCAAACAAGCAAGTTGTCACCGGGCTTTCTTTGCAAAAGTCTTCCCACCAAAACCAAATCAGACGCATGTGATCCAACCCATCCTTTGCACCTGTCTGACTTCCTGCAGCTCGATCTCTGTATAATTTGAAAGCTGACATCTGCAACCCCCACCTAACCACCGAGGAATAGTCAACTTGTGGCACAAGGCCCAAAGCCCAAGGCCCAAAGGCTTATATCGTTTGCTAGATATATCATCGTCATCACTTTTGTATAAAAATTGTCCTACTTTGACAATCAAATCCGAACCTCCTCACACAAAGTGAGATCGCGTTAGAGAGACATCTGAACTATCACATCCAGTCCTTATCGAGTCTTCATTACCTGCATGCACAATCTACTTAGCCTGAGCTGAGAGACTTTACAGAAATATTTTGACTCTGAAGTTCCATAAGAAATTGGAATGCAATTCAACTGTTTTGAGTCTGAAATTACCTTGGAAGGCTAGGCTAATTCAGCGAGCCCATTGACACATAAATGGGATCAACCCAAGTACTGAAACTTGCTAAGGTGTCCCTCCTTTGAGGGACTTGACGGATTGAGAAAACTTTCTATTAAGAGCTCATTAGCTTGTTATGTATAGGAGCCTATTTTGAGAGTTGGGTGATATTTTTGGGATCTTTTCATTTCATCTCTCAAAACTTTGAGAGAATTGTAGGATCTAAAATAGGCAATGCGCATGGGATTTAAGTATTAAGAAAACTTGGGTGACTTTGTGATAATCTTCATAAACTAGTTTCATCAGCTTCACTCTACAAATAACTCTAATATAGTCCAATCTTATCTTATCACATCATGACGTCTTTTCATTGTCCTTTCTAGACTACAAGTCTGGCCACATACCATGCAAGAAAAGGTGTCCACTTAAGAAGAGTGACCACATTAGGCCCTACATACCATAACTTACTCGAGGTAAGTAATTTATGAGGATTAGTATATATGCTTCACAGTGACCATGGAGAACCAACCGCTACACCATTTTGCCTAATTAGTGTGGGTTACCATTCAAAGTTACGTGTTCCTATAAATTTTTATTGACATTATCATATTTACCAACTACATTATATCATATTCTTTGGGGTGCATACTAACTACACTAAATATGATATTCAGTGTCACCAATTCTAATTGCCTTGCTCAATACTAGTTGTAAACCACCGTATAGTGTCACCAACACTAAGTGTTAACCCAACATTATTTGTCATTCGTCATAAAAAATTTGAGCGATTATAGATTTACAGTGTTGCAATTACTGTCACTTACCAAGTAATTTTTCATACAAATTTTAATCATCCACGACAATATTGTGACATATAAATAGTTACCATAGTGACACTAAATACCATATGGCACTAAATATCGTATTCAATGTGCTTATGTTATTTGGGTAAAAAATTATACTCTCAGTAAAATGTTATAGCACTAATTAGACAAAACAATGTAGTTACAAATGGAACCGGTTGAGTTTGACAAATCACTTCAGGAAAATTGCCCATCATTTTAGAGGAACTTAGAGAATATACCTCGAATTTATAAAGAAAAAACCGAAAGATGTCAACATGTAACCGGTTGGACTTGGAAACACTAGGATCTTGATCGATTATGCCCAAAAATCTCCCCGGACGCCGACGCTTCATCAAGTGCATGCACTCAACTGCAGCCTCATCAAGATTACAGTTGACTTGGTTTACATCAAGGATCCCGGCTCTTCGATATTATAAAATGAGTGTGGATAGAAATTCATTCTCAAAGTCAAAGCGAGTGTTGCAGAGTTGCACCCACCTACCCCACCCACTCATGATAACCAGGGGGCTCATTCATCGCCATTTCTAACTGAAGTGTCATTACAAAGTGCCCACCTTCTTCAGCGCCAATCACCTTTGCAGTGGGCACAGGCTGCAATTAAAGTGAGAACCGCCGTAAGTAAGTAAGTCAGAAGGATTGATTAAACACGAGCTTAACTAAGTGCCTCATCTCCCAGGTTGCAGTCGAAGGAAGGAGAGCCTAAGTTGGTCTTACTTTATCCTGCACTGGTATGTGTTAGTTAGCTGCTCACATGTCGATGGTGATTCCCTACGCTTGTTGTTGGTGCGGGTCGAATTGCATGGGTGTGTTGGAGGTTAGTAGCTCCATGGTTTCAATCTGGATTGGAACTGAACTGGAGACATTGTTCAGTCCCAGTGAAAACCCAGCTCCAAGTCCTCCACTGAACTCTGGGTTAATCTTCAAGAAACTCACTGGGGATCGTAGGAACGGCCCATTGCACTTATTGCCGCAAAACCTCCGGCTGGCTGTTGTTCACATGAGTCCCAAGCGAAGACAATCGGAATTTGTGCACCCTTTTTTTTTCAATTAAATTTGTGTGTGTGTGCGCGCGCGCGCGCGTGTTTTGGTTGTGGTTAACAGGGTTAAGAGGAATAGGCCCACTCTGCATCTAGTAGCGCTCAATACAAGGATTTGAACTGGACAATTCATCCTAGCAGCTACTAAGCCCAGCTTGTCCTCCGCTGATCCTCCTCTGGGATAATGTTCAATTGCAGTAGAACCTCCCATCGTCTGACTGTTGTTTAAGATTAATCTGAGGCAGAGATAAGTAGTATGTGCTTAAATATGTGGTTTAAAATGCAGCTCTGACACATTCTTCGTTCATACTGAACCCTAACTACCTCTCCTGTCTATCTCGTCTCCGGTGCAGCACTCGCTTCAGATCTTCATCTTGAACACACACAAAAATTGAAGTCACAATTTGCGTGTGTGTTGCAGGTGGTATCATGGCGGGAGTAACTGTAGTGCAGATGAAGCTCATCGCATTTGCATTGCCTGTGCTGATACTTGCAGCAATTAGCGGATTGGCCACAGCCTCCGTGACCACAGACGAGAGCATCGTGAACGGCTTCCCCAGCACCGACCTCAAAGTGCACTGCACCTCCCTCAGCGTCGACATGGGAGCGCAGACGGTGAAGCCCGGGGCCACCTGGAGATTCGCCGTCACCAGCACCCTGGAAGACCCCTCGGTCACTTGTGAGGTGGCCACCGCTGATCCGGCTGCCATGGCCACCACCCAGACGCTGGTGGTGTGGAACTACGCCAGGTCTGGATACTCCGACGCCCCTTGGTATAACTGCAGCCCCTCCGGCTGCACCTGGAAGCTCCAGCAAGATGGGGCTTACTACCGAACAGCTGCGACCGGTGGATACGCACTCTACTCCGCCTGGGCCTGATCGCAAGCTGCAAGATTTGGAATAGGAGTCTGTCGAATTAGTGACTGGATCAGAGATTCATCGTGAATTTGTACAAGGTTGAATGATCAGCCGGAAGAAGGGCTATAAATTATAAAGATCTGGAAGCGGTGATCATATTGTTGTGAGGTGTTTTCTATGAAGGAATCTCTGCACTGTCAGCTATTGCAGTGTTTTTGTGTGGTTTTGTGATTGTTGATGGATGCTGATGATTGTTGGGTTACTTATCTATCAAAACTTGATGGCAAATTTTTTTGGCAGAAGGGAAGAAAAATAGAGAGAAAAAGCTCATGAAACAGGTGCTGGAAGCTCCAGCAAGATGGAGCTTAACTTACTAACGAACACCTGCAATTAGGTGCTGTAGGAGCCAAATCGAAGTGGCTGGATCAAAGATTCAGAAGGCGTCTGTCCATAGAAGTGCTTCAGTCGGCAGGTCTGACGTGCTATGAATAAAGGTTTGGTTCGGGTTCCGGGAGTGGTGAGGTATTTCAGAGGTGTTTTTAATAGGTGTGAATTGATCTCGGTGTCAGCTGTTGCAGCGAAATGGTTTTGTTGTGTTTAGTAATGTTTCTAGAAGGCATTCTCGGTTGTTGGTTGATTGATTGGTTGAGTTCCCAATCGAAACGGGATCGAAGCTTCATTTATTAGCATCAAACTTATGAGTACCCTTCACCCATGCAAGCTCCAATGGCAACCCATAGGTCGAATGGATGAGTACATCGATGGCCGGAGCAGGGCTTGAATGCCTGCTACGACCGAAGTATCCCAGTGGATTGGGTGCTGCAGGAGTCAGTCAAAGTGGCTGAACCAGAGATTCAGAAATCTGTGTGTACACAAATAGCTCTATGAATATAAATAAAGTTATGGAAGGGGTGAGATGAGGTGAGTATGGTTACTATGGGTGTGGATTGTGGAATTTAAGTTATCTCAATGTGAGCTGTTGCAGTGAAAATGACGGTGTTTCGGTGGTTGTGAAGTGCTGTTCTAGGCATTCCCATGCCCTTATCCAACTTGATTCATTAGCAGTAAAGTAGACGTGCCTAATTGGGTTATTCATCTTAATCAGACACCTAATGTATACTTGAGAGGTATGTGGGTAGGTGTGGCTCCAAGAATGGATACTAAAAGGAATGTGCTCAATTTATGTTAACCATTCTAGGCTCAATAATCAAAATAATTTGGAGGAACCTATATGAGCATTAACCATTAAATGAGCATAATATTCTTCACTCTAATAATAAGTAAGATATTCGTATGAGCTCTGATAATTGTGAGGAAAGTGGCTACGACCTCAATTTGGATTGCCAACCATGTTAAACTAATCATGTGTTTCATATCCTATGAGAGGGCGGGCTAGTCAGAACAACCAATCGTTTAAGACCCATCTACCATAGCGTCCCTCCGATAGAATGTCAACAAGGTCTATCAAAAGGAAAAAATTAGTGAGATCAACATGACTAACTGGAACCTCCAGCAAGATGGGGCCTACTCCTAGACTCCAATTGGTGTATTCTTATCATTGGTGGTGTTAACAATTATCAGTTCTGCAAATATAAACCAGTTTAGTAGATTTGGCTTCATGTACATGCATCCCCTGTTGGAGTGATAACCAAGGTGAGAGAGTGAGTAGCTCTAGAGACATCCAGCATCACTGAGTATCACTAACTAGATAATTGCATCTGTTGTAGCTATGTAAATCACATTTCATCACCAATGTCCACGTTTGCCAAAGAAGGCTACTCCCAGAGTTCACCTTCAAACGAAAAGATAAAACATGCAGAGGGTGTATTGACAATGTTTGCCTTAAATACTCTGTTGTACTGGAGCCAACCTCAGAACCAAGTAAAACCATTAAGTTAGTTTACAAACAGGTAGATTCTCCTACCTCTGGGTTTTAAATAAGCCTTCAATCTCAAATGATTAAATCTCCTACAAATGTCTCTAACAAAATTTGACAACACAAAAAGAATGTCAAGAGCTTGGACTGCTTGCACATCTCTCTTGGCTAGGTATCACTAGTTACGCTCAACCCTCTGCAAAACTTGTGGACATCCTAATAACATTTTGATTACTGCAAAACTCAGGTTGACGCACAATGTAGATCTGGTCTCCCACAACTTCATCATAGTGGTCTTGATTACGGTGCCATGTCCACAACAAGTGTGTGCTGTTCACCACCTGTTCAAACAACAGGTATTAGATACCATATCGGGAAAGTCAGATTTGAAACACGTATTTAGTAACAATGAAGAGAACGAATTTCTTCCTTGAGAAATTAAATATTGAGTCTGTCGATTCATCTAGTCTCAAGACTCAATATTTGGCCAAAAGAAAAAGAATGCTATGAGGATCTCAAGCCTAAGGTGTAAAAAAAATTTCAGCTGATCAAGGTGAACTATTCTTCTCACAAATGCTGGCCTCTTGAGGGCAAGTTTTTGAACTCCTTGATTAAAATTGGTTTAAAATTGATTAAAACATACAGAGCTTGGCAGAGTGTAGAGATTTGAGCTTTAGTGAAAACAAGAGCAGTTATTCAATACCTCTATAATGCCATGTCCAAAGCTGCTATCTCGCCAAGCACTCCAGTCAGGCTGTTTATCCCAGCAAAACTTGCCATTCGAGAAATTGAAACCACAGAATCCGCTCAAATACTCAAAGTTCTTATCAGGTGTTTTCGTCGAAATGGGGCAAAGACCCTCCTCATCAGCATGCTGTACTGCTAGCTTCTCGTGATTTCCTCCATCCCCAACTGTAATGTAAACTGGACCACATGGATCATACTTGTACTTATAGAGGCGATTGATACGCTCATAAGCGTGCACCTGCAAAAAAGGAAAAGAATATGAAAACCTGCTCGAATTTTCTAGTTTCAACAAATACATGCACAAAAATTTAACAATAACATATTACTTCATGATAACTAAGGTGGACAATGGCATATGCAACTTCACCCCCCTCAACAATTCTAGACATTTCAAATGCGTGTGAAACTATAATTTTGGAAGATTATTTAGTCAATTAAGTATGGACAACCATGCCGGAAAGCATCGAGTAATATACGCTGGTCTGGAGGGTTGAGGTATTCATACATGGCCATGAAAAAATAAATCAACGCCATACTGATAAGTGAGGTCTTCCATAGCTTGCCGCATGCATTCAACCTCTCGGTAGTGTGCAAGGTAGCTGTTGTACCACGGAGGGTGTGTCAAGACAATGATCCATGGTGTTAAGCTCCTGTCCACTTTTGCAAGGTCTTGCTCCAACCATGAGTATTGCTCACCTGTTTACATTTGTAGCGATTAATGAGATTTGATAATGTAAGGATACAAACTAAAAACCAGATCAGCTCAAACATCAAAAGGCTGAAATCCTCCGCAATGATGCGAACTCCAGAGAATCAAGTTCAAAAGTGTTTCTCTTGCAGTTCATAAATGTGACTTTGAGGCTACAAACCGCATATTAACTTACTGAACCCATTCCAATCAAATTTCAACCTGGCCATATGGTGAACATTAAGGGCAAATTCAGACTTACTGGATTTGTTAAAGTCGACATATGCACCAAGCATCACAATGTGGATGCCGCCCACATTGAAGGAGTAATACATACTGGTGCCCGAGTTACTTTCTGTAGAAGGCACTGCGAACCTGGCCTTGTAAGCCACAAATGATTCATTATTGATTTGAGTTTCCAGCTCATGAT
Source organism: Polytrichum formosum (assembly GCA_964035585.1). Classification (NCBI taxonomy): domain Eukaryota; kingdom Viridiplantae; phylum Streptophyta; class Polytrichopsida; order Polytrichales; family Polytrichaceae; genus Polytrichum; species Polytrichum formosum. The sequence continues at coordinate 20,259,250 of OZ037939.1, read as the reverse complement.
TGCCTTCTATCACCATCATAGGAACTTCTGATGTTAAGGGCTCCATCATTCTGCACACGCCAAATAAAAACACCTGTAAGATTATAATAGAAATGTGACAGATCTGACAATGCACAAAAAATGAAGGAGCAGCTGTGGCACTTTATGAACAGCATGTGACTGTCTGTTAAAGGGCCCAAGAAAACCGGGTTTCAAGTTTTTATGACGAATCTATGCTGCTTCATAGATAGATAGAGGGCAAAAAAAACACCTTTGCCACATGTCCCAACGAGGTTGATAAGTCTCGTGGATGGGAGTTGTTTTCCCAAAACTCCGGCCATAGTCATCACTTCCTGTTCCATTTGTGACGTACAAATTTGCATATGACAAATCTCCGACCAGAAGCACGAGGTCAGGATTGTTCTGACGGAGATGGTCAATTGTTGACGTCGAGTTGTACGTCAGCCCTAGGTCTCCAATTACAGCAATTCGAGCGGGGTAGTTTGCAGGGCCTGGCTCTGGCATAGTCTTAAAGACATACTCCCCACTCATGGCCGACAATGTTGGATCCCCACACCTGTAGTAGTAGTATGTGTTTGGTTGCAGACCTGCAAATAGACATCGTTCAAAAAAGCTCAGGTCTGCGGCTATGGGAACCCAAGAGCTACTAATTTAGCATATGAAACCATGAAGTGGAACCATATGTAAAGCCAAGAGCTACCGAGTCGGTGAATACTAAAGTGATGTGAGAACCCAAGAGCCAGTGATTCAGCATATGAAACCTATAGTGATATGGAAACCTGAGAGCTACCGACTCCCATATAAATACTAAAGTGATATGAGAACCCAAGAGCTACTGATTCACCATATGAATCCTAAAGCAATATAGGAACCCAAGACCTACTAATTCACCATATGAAACCATAAAGTGGAACATATGAAAACCAAAGAGCTACTGATTCACCATATGAAACCTAAAGTGAAACCGAGAGCTACCAACTCGCCATATGAATACTAAAGTGACATGAGAACCCAAGAGCTACTGAATCATCATATGAATCCTAAAGCGATATGGGAACCCAAGACCTACCAATTCTCCATATGAAACCTATGAAGTGATGGTCGTATGTATGCAGCATAATTCACAGGAGCAAAGCTCTCTCATGAATGATAAAACATGTACATGTATATATATAAACAGGCCGAAAACACCTCACATGCTGCAGCAGCCACCTCTTTGTAGCACTAACTATACAATGCGGAAGGAAGAGCAGGTTAAGCGGTACCTGTGATGCGGACATGGTGGATGATACCAGATGTATAATTCAGCACGTCAGGGAAAGGGTAGAATTGGTTGTAGACCTCGGATGTACCATTCGCACTTTGGTCATAGGTCTCGGAGGCAGTTCCATATTCTACCACACTCTTCACAGTGGAGGGGTCCAGCGGTGTCACCTTTGGACCCATCTGCGAATCCCCTGCATCACAATCAATCCGAAATCACATAAACCCAACATGACGCGGATCCTTTGTTATTTTCCCCTCTGCTAAAGTTTTTTGGCATGAGAGAGGGGTACTAGTGCTAATGAATCAAGTAAAGATCAAAGACTCTGTGGCCACCGGACAATCCCCAGTGCCCAATTCGTTAAGAATCCGCTTGCACATCTTATGTCCATAAATCACATTCAGGGAATTGAATAACACTTTAGCAATTGCAGCGATATCAGATTTAAACTCCGCTAAGAAATATTTTGAGCTGTGTGAGAATTGATATGATCGCATACCGGTGACCCAAGAGACCCACATGGCGTCCGGAGTGGAGAGCGCAAGAGAGATTTGCTCAGGATAGATGGCAGCCGCCCGCTTGACAACTCGAGGATCATACTGCGGCAAGTCTTCACTCCCAAGACGCATATTGGGATCCATCTCCCGAGTAAACGGCTTGAATGGCCCTTCTAAAGTTGTGGGAATGCTCTTGTGCGCATCGCCAAAACCCACACCAATCATCAGGAGCAGCAAAGACAGAGCCACCAATAACCTCCCTCTTGCAAACTCCATTGCACCAAAATCCTCAAAACCAAATATCCTTCGAAACAGGGGACCTTTCCTGCGATTCCGATTCGGCTGCGCACTTGCAAGCGAGAAATAGAGCACTTAATGCCACCTCCTGGCCTCAAGAATTTGTTCCCACAATCGGTTTCTCTTCTCGGGCAGGGCAGGATGGATGTTTCTTATTGTGATGAAGTTCCGATGATGTGAGCTCCACTCCTTCCCAACCTCAAAACAGCCATGGCATTGGCCTCATTCCTGAAATTGAATCCAGAAAGTTCCAGTCAATCAACAAACCTACAAAGCCAATGTAGAAGCACAGCATCAACCTAATGAGTCCATCCAGGCCCAACCCACAATGATGAAGATTTATTTTTGTTTTTATATTTTTTCCCGATCAGCAAGCCTTGGAATTCGCAAAGTCCTCTAAACCTGCACAAAGCCGATTGACCGAACAAGGCGATCCACGCACAGCTACTGAAACTGAAACTTGAAATAGTTAGCAAGATTCATGAAGACTCCACTCCCAACCTTCTTTACCTTTTCAATGAGCCAAATGAACAAGCAACCTCCACTATACACGCAACTCGAGTAAGTTAACAGATTGTCATCATCGGATAAGAACAGAAAATGAAAACGAAAAAGCTTCGAAAGGGCAATAAAAATTGCTGTCGCTGCCTCTGGTCTGGCGCCAAAGACGAATGGCCGAAGAAGCAATTCAATCAGAACTTACTTACTTGCCTCGGCAAATGACCATGGGAAAAGAATTTGATGAGAGACTGGCACCATGCGTGTACCATGCCGCCATAATTTTCTGAGGAATGCGTCACCAACAGCATTCATACATTTATTTCTTGTAGCACAAGTGATCGAATCATCAATACCAATGCCCACTTTTGTAAGTAGTTGGTCAGTATGTTGCGGAGGAGCCGCTTGGGCAGATTTGCTTCTTGAGGCAGGTAGCGTGACTGCGAAACAGGAAGCTTTTCCGGGGTATCTTCCTTGGAATATTCCGGGTCTCAGACATCGTGGCCGTTATGGACAGTCCTGGCGCCTGGTACATTTGAAAGAGGCTTGGGATCTGTGGCAGTTGGGAGTCTGGTGAAAATTTAACCTCTAACTTTTTGCTCTTTTTCTTTTTCTTTTTCTTTTTCTTTTTTTGAGACAGAAGGCCGACAGGCCAGCGCCAAAGCACAGGAGGCAAGACCACTTGGCAAGTTTTTGTCAAGTAGAGAGGAGATTTCATAGCTGGGAATCGAACCGCCAACCTCTTCCTTGAGATTTGGGCATCTTTCCACCATCATCTAGTAGTTTAGGGTCATAACCTCTAACTTATAGGAGAGAGGGAATTATCACATACAACTGTACCCCTTATTATTTATGTGGGTCCCTTATTTGGGAGTTCACTTAATTATCGTGATCCTTTGCAAAATATTTTAGGAAATAAATTTTTTAAAGAAGACAAGCTAGCACGGGGCCTAGCTTTACTGATGAAAGTAATTACACATACTAATTCTTTGTCCGGGACATGGGACCCATGTGAAAATACTTATTGCCCCTCCACTTGCTCTAACCATCCCTGAACTTTTGTGGGCATGCTCCAATCACCATGACTCCTCCATCTAGTTACTTGCAACATATTTCTAGAAGGTGCAAGACAAAGAACCTTGTGTGACTCCTTCACAATCTGGTGCACAATTCTAATGAAGTTCATGTCTGCCCATCTCAAAACAACAACAAAAAACAACGCCCAACACAAGCTCACCCAGCACACTGCCCATTGTAACAAACACCACCCAACATTAACCAGCCTAGTACATGCAATTAACACAAAGAGGATAACCAATTAAACCTACAAAAACCAAATCACCTTTGTTCATAACTTCTCCTCTTCCTCAACTTGGTAATTGTTGCCAAAACACACTACTTATTCATCCAACATAAAAGCCTTGAAATAGTATGCACCCTGAAGGTTGTTATTTTTAGTTAACTAGATACCATAATTAGCTTCAAAGACCATGACAAGTGTTGTGTTGGTTTATCGTACCCGAGAATATGAAAAAATGTCCCACATGTCCATATTTGTGCATTGGTGTATTGTGTAGTTCTCCAACTGACATCCTCGACGTCCATGTTCCATTCTATAGTAGATATGTTTATAAAATGCCATCAATGAAGTGAATGCTCATTATAAATTGAGCATGGATATCAACTTTGCGTTGCCTTTGCCAAGTAACAAATGCAAGGATGGTTTGGATATTGCAATTGCGGCTTTGAAGCCAAAGAAGAATCCTAAATTCCCATACATAACTGTAGGTCCAAACTTATTGTGGGCCAACCCGATTTTCATCTCACACATAAAGTACAACGGACCATGGTGTTTTCTACCCACCTTATGTTCAGCCCATGCTATTTAGGTGATATCGGTGTAGGAAGTAATCTCTAAGGGGTGGAAGGTTAAAGCACGGTTATTGGACATGATCATTTGGACAACCTCCCTTGTGGACCATTATGTCATGGAGATCGACAATTCAGATTGAAGGCATGAAAAGGCAACGGTTATATTATGGGGAAATCATCAACTTCCTTAATTCCGGAGCGTCACCTCATGGCACCAAATGGTTATGGTTTATTCATCTCAATTTAGTTGTTAATAAATTGGAAACAAGGATACTTGAATGGTGGTTTTCACGTAGCTTGTTGTGTTCTCCATCCATTGATAAGTTTTGGGTTAGACCTAATTTTCTCACGTGCCCAATAAGATTTCCACTAGATTTAGGGCCACTTTATACTTGGGGCCGGATTGAGGGTCGGCCTGAACTCTCATAATTTGGGCCAATAGGATCACTCGGTTTCATCAAATCCGGCCCAAGGGCCTTATACTAAGGTCCGGCCCAAGGGCTTTATACTAGGGGCTGGCCCGAACACTCACTTATCCCATGTGGCATCCTAGGTGGCACAATTTTGGCGCCAAACCATAGGGCTGGCTTGAAGAAATCGGGATGAGCTTTTCCGCGGCCCGAACTCTCAACATGGGCAAGATTGGGCACATCCGTTGGATTGGACTCATCTCTACCGTCAATCTTTAGAAGGTAAATTCTTCTCCTCTCCTCTCCATGAAACTTAACCCTCAAGATCATCGGACCCTAGAATCGGGCCTCATCACTTTACATGTGACAAGGTTGGACCCGAAAAAAATTCATAAAGTGGGACCGGATTGAGGGCTTAAAGGACATGAATCGGGCCGGTGCTCGGGCCGGCCCCAAGCCTTGTATAGAGTGGCCCATAATTTCAAGTTCAAAGTGATTAGTGGTGGAGATGCCCTAATTGCTGCAAAAGGTGCATGATTGATGTCACAAGCGTTCCTTAAAATTCATTTACTTCTCGAAACAGGCGGAGAACGAACTACGGTGGGATGCAATGGCGATCGATGTGCCTCCCCTTCCTCTCAAATAATGTTGGAGTGGGATGTAGGGAAAGTAGTGGAGACACTTTACATGACGCACAAGGTGTATGTCACAAGGATCGTTTAAAGTTCACTACGTTTTTCACAAACATGCCCACGAGAGATTGACGTAAGTTAGCTGCAAGTATATGCGAGAGGGAGTGACCACATACAAACGTACCTCTTATCCATCCAACATAATATAATTATATAAATTTTATAAAAAAAAAACTTGACGTCCTATCCAGTTGTAGACATTTCATCCCAAGTGAAGTACATTCCATAAACTACATGGCCTTTGAAGCTAATGTTGGTGTCAAATCAAACTATAAAAAACAACATATCATGTGCACACTATTTCAAGGTTTTTATGTTGGATGAAGGAGAGGCATGTTCATATGCAATAATTCCCTTCTCACCGCCAGTAAGGGTCAGTTCACATGGGGTCCCAAATCCCAAGTCCCACTCATGTTAGCAAGTCCCAACATGGAGATAAAGTCATGTCAACTTTTGAGCCTCAAGAAACCATTAATATATGGTTAACTAACATCAAAATTGGATCTTGATTATTTTTATGCAAAAACATTCACGGGGCTTGTGTTTAGCCTTTGCTCAACCCAACTCTCAACACAAGTCCCAAACCTCGCCTCCAAAAGTGTTTTGAGGGTGGCATGGTGATGTGGTTGGGTTGTGAGTACCTTCTCCCCCCCCCTTTGAAGTGCTTTGAAGATTGCTTGCGGAGTGTATGAATTTAGGGTTTAGGACTATGTTGTGTGAGGGAGATGTGTAGCTCCTAGATCTATACTCCTAGATGTGTTGCGCCAGTTACATGTGTAGATTATGGATCTATACTCCGTTATTTCGTACATGTGTAGCTCCGTGATCTATACTTATGTTTTCCCTTGATTTAGTCCGAGTGGTGTGAAGTAAGTTCTCATTCCATCTCATCCAGAAGGAACGAACTTCTTCACTGCTAGAATGAGAATGGATCGTACTCGATGAGCATCATGCCGTACCCTTTGTAGCATTTGCATTTGGTGGTGTCACTAAGTAATGTGACCACATGATGTGTCTTTATAGTTGTTTTAACTGGTGTGTGGTTGATTTAACAATCTCCCTACCTATCTATCTATTGGGTTTGATAGCTTGGTCGATGTATTCACCATGAGTAAATGTGAATTTGATAATTTGCATGGGGATTTATGGTTAGGTTTGTTTGAATGCTACGCCTTTTATGTAGATGATGTTTGGTCTAAGTTTCACTAAGCGTGTACATCTAAGCATCTATGGTGGGATGGCGTTGTCATGGGGTGTGTTATTTTTTGTGCCGGCTTTAGGGTTTAGGGTGTAGGGCGAGGTGTATTGTATGTATGTGTGATTTGAGTAGGTTTGTTAGTTAATAAACGGCGGTCTTATGTCTTGTTATTTTAAGTCCTTTGAGAAATTTGTTTTCGCATAGAGATGGTAGGTGTGGTGATGTGTCTTTGACGTTTTCATGGCAAAGTGTGCAGTTGGGGATTGTGTGTATGTGGGGCCATAATTAATTTTTCTATGGTTATCCATGTATTGGGAAAATAATTTTTTTGATATTTGTGTTATCTAGGCATTAGTGTGTGAGGTTTTCCATAAGTGGTTTGACAATTTCTAGTCAATGTGGTCATTGCTAATCCATTTTCACGTATTGGAATTTTGGGGTGGCCTAATTGATTGTTAGTCTTGTATATTCTTTTTGGATGAAAAGATTTGTAAGTTTTTTTTTATTCATGTCGGGTTTGTTGATGAGAGGAGGTTTGGCTAGTCTACATGGGATTGTGTGTGCTATGTGTGGTATGGGGGCAATGGAGTCCTTGAGGGTGCCATCATTTGCGAGTGTGTTTGCTTCTTCGTTGCCCAAAATGCATGTGTGTGCTTTGACCTTTTGTATAGTGATTTAATGTTGGAACCATGTGATGAGGTGTACTATGGAGGCTACGAGGAGTTTGTCTAGATGGTTATATGGGTGGGCAGTTGTCGGATGTGGTTGTTTATGTGGTATTTACTATTGAGATTGTTGGCAAATATGTGGATGTCATGGGGGGTGTTTTGAATGTTGGCTAGGGCTAGCCATATGATGTATAGTTATGCTTGCATATATTTTGGAATCCAGGGAGTCTGTTTGAGGAATTTGACCATTTGTTAGAGTCTTATGGTAATGGTTGGGTTGTGTGTTGGTATTGTCAAGTTATGGGCTCCTTGCATGGCTTGTTGTAGTTGTGGTGCAAATGTGTGTTGGGTGGGTGGGGTGTCTTCGTTGTGTGTGCATATGATTGTGATGAGGGTGATTTTGTGTTGAATGTAGTAAGTGGGCCATTATGGAGCAGGTGGGTATATGAGGGTGTTTGGAGGGATTTGGCAATAGTATGTTGTCTAGTGATTTTGGGGTGATAGTGTTTGGGGTGTCCAATCTTTATGATTTAGGGTCATTACACCCTAAACTCCGTAATATCAACCTCCATGATGTCACTCATTCTCTTGTATCCCAAAACCCTAGGGAACGGATGTGTGTAGTTCAAATCTCATTCCTTGTTGTCACCTTTCTCTCCCTTATATCACAAATTTTGTCATTAATGCAAACCACCAAAGAAGTCAACCCACACCCTTGCATTGCGCCATGTGTCAATATGTGGAGTGTCACCTTCTTATTCTTATTCTTCTTCTTCCACATCGCCCAGGAAGGCGAAGCGGAGTGGACCACACCACGCCATTTAATATGTTGCACTTTGTGTTATTCCATAGTGTCACATGCTACACTAATTCACTAGTATCATGCATCCATGTTAACACTACAAAACTCCGTAATATCACATGCACTTTGGTTGCCACAGGTGTGATACTGTAGAGCTCAACTACCTCTACTTGTTCCTAGGGTTGACCGTATCGTAGTGACTTAGAGCATCGTCCGGATTAAGATAATTAGTACTACCTACCCTACTAATGTTCTACTAACATTCTACTTTAAGTTTCCCATTGGTGGTATTGTCTTGTTGATGACCGGATATCTTTTAGAAACTCCTCCACCTTGTATCTCTAATGATGTGTCTTTTCGTGCCGTTGAAGGGACCTCTTGTCTTGTTATTTCTTCAAGTAGTTCTTTTTTATTTAATCTTGTTCTTAATCTCCTCTTTGTGTCGCAAAGGTCTTCATGTGCCGTAGTTGTTTCTTTCAGCTCAATTGATACTACTTGCACTTGCTTGAGTCATAACTACTTCTTTGAGTGTGTTGAACCTCTTCATGTGTCGTGGTTGTCTCCTCTCTTCTTTTGGATTTTCAATTCCAGTAGGCTAAGTACCTTCTTTGAGTAACTAAGTAACTTTCTTTAATCCGTCTCTTCATGTCCAAGTAACCTTCTTCAATGTACTCCAAGTAACCGTCTTCAATGGTCGAACCACCTTCTTCAAGTGTTTGAATAATCTTCTTCAAGTGGCCAAGTGATCAAGTAACAGTCCTACAAGTGTCCAAATAACCTTCTTCAATCAGCCAAGTAACCTTCTATCAAGTAGCCAAGTAACTTCCTTTTACAAGTGACCGTCTTCAAGGTAGCCAAGTGACCTTCTACATATATCCAAGTAACCTTCTTAAGTGTCCAAATGATCTTCTCTTTTCGGCCAAGTAATTATCTTCGATCGGCGACGTAACCATCTTCAAGTCTTCAATGTAGCTAAGTAACCTTCTACGAGTGTCTAAGTAATCTACATCAAGTCTTCAATGTAACTTAGTAACCGTCTTCGAGTGCTCAAGTATCCTTCTTGAATTGGCCGGGTAACCGTCTTCAATATAACTAAGTAACCTTCTTCGAGTGTCAAGTAATCCTTTCTACTTGATCAAGTAACGTCTTCAACGTATCCAAATAAATCTTTAAGTAGTTAAATATTCTTCTTTAAGTGACTATCTTCAGCAGCCACATAACCGTCTTCAAGTTCTTCAAGTAATCTTTCCGTGAGTAGTCGATTAATGCTTTATAATTAGATCCAGTCTATTTTTAGCTCAGTCCAATTATAACTCAATATCAGCTATATTTAGAACAATATGTTTTAGATCAATCCTACAGTCTCTGCCATTAATTAGGCACTTTCTATTTTTAGATCAATACTACATTCTCTGCTATAATTACGCACGTTCTATTTTTAGATCAGTCATGTAGTCTTTGTTGTAATTAACCATAGTCTATTTTTAGATTAGGTATGTTCTACCTCAGTTTCAGTCCCGCCTATAATTATCACATACTATTTTTAACACGTGATATTTTTAGCACAGATTTGATATAATATGAGTTTCTACTACAACTAGGAACATGTTATTTTTAGCACGATTATAATATATATTGGCCTCAGTATAATTTTTAGTACATACTTAATATAGATGACAACAACCTATTTTAAGCATAATCACAATATAACCAATCAAGGTTAAAGTAATATCATAATGAAGTCATAACAAAGTTAGTCAAAGACTCATTCATTATCCGTTTTTATGTTTCAAAGCATTTGAGTCACGATTAATTGACTTCTTTTAGCAATATAGATATATTGTGTGCATTAGCATTTAGTAGTAGACGCTCACATCATAAGTTAATAATATACTCATAATTGAAATGCTTCGGAAATGAAAATACTTCAAACATGTTGTTAATCAAACATCTTTCTTTTTGTGAAGGGAGTTATGTGATCAAAGAATGTGGAGAAGTATTTTAAGGTTAATTTGTTATGTCTTAGTTGCTTTCATGCATAATTTTTGCCTTCTTCTACCTCTCCCTCTCTCTCTTTTCTTTACAATTTGTCCTGTGTGTCAACAACAATTCCCTCACATCTTTAACTACTCACTTTCAATGGTTAATCACTCATGCCTCAATTTCTCAAGTTCACTCACTCCTTTGTGTCGTACCTTTCATCATGATTTCGTTCATTCAATTGTCTAAGTTCACCTCATGTGAGTCCTTATAAAATCTCTCGCAACTATCTCACCTCATGTGAGTGGCTATAGATCATCTCAAGCCTCAATCGCAATCGCTCAACTTGACTATGTCTAAGCTAAAATTTTACTTTGTCTCTATCTTGAATATTTAAGATGAAGGTGTGAGCTTGAAGCTCTTGTAATCCAAAATGGTGAAGATACAAAGGACCTAGCTCTTGTGTAGCCTATCGACGTGAATAAGGTAAGGTATGCTAACTCTAATCCTAACTCTATATATAGTAGGAGGAAGCGTCTAACACGTGTCTCCCTCCTATATCCCTATATCTCCTATTTTGCTAAGAAGATGAAGATGGCTCTTTCATACATCCTCGAAGAGAGCACATATAATTCTCATCTTCTTTTCATTCAAAATGTGGTAGATTGTAGCTTAAAATCTACCTATGTATTATCTAGGTATGGGAAGATTCCTAAGGCTAATGAAGAAGTCATTTCTTGGCCCTTATTTACTTCCACCTCCGTTTGCCTCACCTATGTGGCTAGGCAGTTACTTGCCACCTTCAAGCCCACTAATCCTAAGTGGCTTGCTATGTGACTTACTAATTTTCTAGTAGTTCTACTAATGTTTACTTGCCCCCTACATAACCTACTAGTCTAAATTGGCTTACTAATCGTGGCCAATTAACCTTACATAGTATCTTATTATACTAATTGGTAACCGGCCCGTTGTACGGCTAAGGTGGTTTGATCCCCGCTACGGCCGGTTGATGTCCGAGCTTCCATTTCCATTTCCGATTGGTGTTCGAGATTTGTGGTGAACAGATACTATGGAGTTTAGAGTGTATTAAGATATTATGGGGGCTTTCTTTGTTGGCCAACCTAGCCCAATGTATCGCATGTGTTGTTGTTTGATAATCTATTGTTTGATAGTTGTATGTATCTTGGACCATTCCATTATGAGGATATTGCCTTGCCTTGTGAGCCGAATATTATGTCTATTTGGTGGGGTGAGTTGTATCTCTTGAGGGGGGTTGGGCATGTGAGGGATGGGGAAAAATATGAATGTGTGAGTTGGAAGGATTTGATGATGGGATTGATTATTGCGGGGTGGATACTATGGCATTGGTTTATGGGAAATGTGTGTTGGTTTCTTTTCTTTTCTTTTCTTTTCTTTGGTAGTATGGTGGTGTATCTATTTAAGAACCACACTAGTTTAGTTCAAAGTTTTGGGGTGGTGGGTGGAGTGAGGTTAAGAGTGAGTGTGTATGTTTTATGAGTGTTGATCCCAAAGTCATACTAGCCTTTTTGTGGTAATGGTAGTTAATTATGTAGGTTTCAGTGTGGTCAAAGATTAGGACGTTTTGGAGTTGTATTTGTCGGGGTTGCATTTTTGGATAATGAGGGTGAGTTGGGGTGCCTTGATGGGCAGGCGTACAAATTTTGTGTCTAATGATTATGGCAAGTTAATGTTGTTTGTGTATTCATTCATTTTGTTATTTTGTATTGTTTGCAAAGAAATTTGTACAAGTGAAAAATTGTGGTCGCATGTTAGATTGTGGTTGTTGTGGATATGTTGTTTGTCAACTCATTTATTGTATTCCTAGTTGGGATGGTCCATGTGCAAGAGAATTGCTAGTGTGAGGCTGTTGCTCCTTTTTTCTTCGTTTCTTGTTCTCTTGTCTATAGTTTCGTGTATATGGATCAAGGGAAGTGTATATGGATGCCAAAAGGTTAGAAATGGAAGGGGAGTGAAAAGCCAACACTGTAAATTCTCATCGATTAATGTTAATTTTACTATACATTTTGAAAAGTTGCACAATGACCACACTTGTAACCACACTATTGTTGTTCCAATGTCCCAAAAGTCAGTGGACTATGGCGGAATAACCCAGGACTAGTGGTGCATCTATTTTAAAAAAATTATTTTTAAATATACATTTAAATTTCATTTTAAAATATTTGGAAAAAGTTTGAGGCATTTTTATGTATTTTTATTAAATCACTATTACAATCAATCCAATTCAATAGGGCGAATATAGACACGCGCAACTTTGTCAATTGTTCCATATATGACCAAATTTGTTATTTTGAGACAATATCATAATTTTGAGACTTTTTGCCTACAATTTCAACAATTGTTTAGAGACAATTTTCATATTTTTTGTGACTTTCTAATTATAGAATATGCTCGAATCGAGGATAATATTCCCATATATAGTACAAAAATCACTTACAAATATAGATTCAATCAAAAAATTAATGAAAAACATAAAATTAAGCATTAAATTGAGACTATGAAAAGTCTCAATTTAACGAATTTGGTCATATATTACCATATAGCATTGGTACATCCAAACTCAACGGCAATGCCTGAGCCCTGAGCCTTGCCACACAAACTGACGAATACCGGAATATGGAACGTGCCACACGGCACACCGGACAAGTCGTAAACGGTGGTTTGTATTCACAATGTCTTCATTCTTGGATCAATTCTTAGGTGGAGAAGACCTCAAAGAACCTTAAAATATTTTAAAATGTATTTTATAATGCCACCTCCGACCTCTAGAATAAAAAAATGCAATACTACCTAGGACCCTATATAAGTATATAAAAGATACAAAATATAAGTGGACGTTGATCATTGACAAATCCTCGTAAACTCTTGGTCAAGAGTGTTCACATGGAGGACATTCATCCTCCTTCATTATACCGAGTTTCAAGTTGTTATGATCGACGGGTGATCAACCCAATCATAGCAAGGCAACCGGGTTGATCAGTCATGCACTTTATCCCTCGTTTTTACAATACGAGAATTTGTGAATTGAAAGGTCCACATGAAAGCTTTGCAGCCTCAACTCCTAAGTAATTTACAAGTGATTTGAGAGTTTCTCAAAATCTTGGCCTCCCTCAAACATAGTTAAGTATAAAGGGTGCAAGTACTAGAAACTGTTACCAACTCTTCCTTTAAAAAAGAAAAAGGAAAACAAAATGACAAAATGACGCGTCATTTGAAAGAAATTTATAGTAGAATCAGGCCGGAGTCACACTAGAGGCAACTTCCTTGAACGGCACTGAGTTGCATGAATAGCATTGGTTCAAATGAGCAAGTGGTTGCCACATGAGAGGAAGTATGGGGAGTGGCAACAATGACTTTTTAGCTTTGGATTTTGCTTTGGGTTTAGGGTTGGGATCTACTTGGCAATAAAGTAGAGTGACATGGCACAATAAATGTAGTTCAACACTTCCGGGCACTAGTGCCCGGAAGTACCCCGGTAGTACCCCGGTTTAAGGAGAAAAACAAGGAAAAGGAGACTTTTCAAGAGCAAAGTGCCATGTGGGAGGAAGTTGGAAGACTTCTTGGGCCTCTAGTGTGGCTCCGGCCTCAAATATCCGGCAACCAGTCTAAGTCGGCTGGGGCCAATGGCTTGCTTTCTTTTGGAGGCACCACTCTTCCGGGCGCCTTCTTTGTGGGTGCTCGCTCTTGCATCTGCGAATGTGTCGTTACAACACAAATTTACATCAAGTTATTTATTGAGTCACACTTTGAAGTTTGTTATGACTTATTGGCTTTGTCATGTGCATAACATTATTCAGATCCATAACTGTGTTCTGTGGGACTGACAATATTATATGGAATATTCCATCATTTTGGCTGAATGTGAGGAATATTCCACATAATATCATCAGTCCCACATACACTATTATGGATTTGAATAATGTTATGTGGAAAGAGACCTAGGGGTGGTCGTTAAAATGGGTCAAACTTTGGGGACCAATTAGAACTGGTCACATATGGTGTTAGTAACTCACTCTTCGAGTGGAGTCCAGTTGCAAGTGATTATTGATGTAAAGTGGTCTCTAAAATGAGTCAAAGTTTGGTCTTGGTCAAACAACCAACCAAAATTGGCCATGTGCGCAAGATATATATTATTAGGGGAAAACACTCTTTTGACTAGCTGCTTGTTGAAAGATGAATAAGAATGAGGCCACATGATTGCCCAGAAATTCTCGCTATCATCAATGTTTGAGGTTTTTAAGGTTTGATGGGGGTTTGACGGCACGATTGTCCATGACTGTCTCTCCGTTAATAACCAAAATTGCTCATCATCCATTCATGAGCATGTTATACAAGGTCTTTCTTGGGAGTGTTGGCCTGATAAATAAGGAAAAACATTTATCTTTCAAAGGGCTCTAAAGCAAGCCTCTCTATAACATGACTTCATCAATTATGGACAATGAGCAGTTTTAGTCAGAAATGAAGGGACAAACATGTTGTCAAATTTTTGTTATAAATCAAGTGCGGGCAAATACATTTCCTTGATTTGTCAATTGACAATATATTAAAGAGATTATAGTGCAAGTTATCTACAGGGCGACTTACTCGTATTTGCTCAAATTGTTCACCTTTGCAAAGAGGCAATATTCTTCAAGGTCCCTCTAATCCTCATGATGGAGGTTTGAGACTACATATAGTAGGCCTATACCAACTTGAAGATCAAGCAACACCATACATAATCCATGACAAATAACAACATCGAAGCCATCTATTTAACCTTCTTCCAATCGGCAAATTAGGAGACGTTTATCATATTTCCACCATATAATTTGGATGCAAAACATTGGGGAATCAAATGATCTCACCTTCATGGCATCGGCAAAGTTGAATGTGGCTTCGGCAGCCTTAGTCTTTCGAGACGCGACACTGCCGGTTTCGCCCTTGCGCATCATTGTCACAAACTCATGGTAGTCGATGCGCCCGTCGTTGTCTTGGTCGACGTCACGCATAAGCTCCTCCATCTTCACGTCACCCATGTTGAACTCCTCGCAAGCATTTTGGAGCTCCTCCGTGGTGAGGTACCCACTATTGTCCTTGTCAAGGTAGCGGAATGCAGCCACGAGGTTCTCCTCGCGCTCCACCTATATATCCACGTGTATTCAAGTCAATGAAATTGACATACTTTGCAAAAACGATCAAGGCTGTTTGGTTGATTACCTCGATTCTATGGGCGGATCTGTTGGTACACTTTCAATACATCAAAATTTTTAATGGGCAACATGTGAATCCTTAGTGATTATAACTCGAATGAGATGATGTTCATAAAAAATGATGATAAAAAGTAACAACGTACTACTCTTCAATTAAAAATCTACATAATCGACCGATGAATGATGAAGATCGTATCCAAACAAGGATGTTTTATGAGCAGACACTCTATTCACTCCGGCCCCTTCATAGACCGGAGTTCTTCTTCTTCTTCTTCTTCAGATCGTATCAAAACAATTGTTTTAATATCATTGTAATCATATTTTATCGAAGGATCCCATTAAACAATTGAGAAAGAGAGATCTCACCTTGATCATAGCTTCAAGCTCATATGCAATGATTGGGAGATTTTTGGGCATAATGGGTTGAGATCCTAGTGTTTGCAAGTCCAATTGGTTACATATTGACATCCTTGGGTTTTCTTTTATTAAATTGGGGTATATTTTATAAATTCCTTTAAAATGATTGATAATTTTTTTGTAGTCTTGAACTTCAACCGGATATTTCTCAAACTCAACCGGTTCATCTGTAACCAACTGCTGATTCTCCCCAATCATAGCTCATATGTGAATCTGAAACGAGTTTACAGAATTGATTCAACATACAGTGATCCTGGACTACCACTAGTAGAAAACATGGTAAAAAAAGAACCGCAGTCGTTTTTCCATTGCGGTTCTTTTGACCACCCTGATTTGCAGTCATTAAACGACTGCAGATTTGTTTTTTTGGTTTACCGACTAAAATTTTAAGAATTTGGGGGTTTGTAATATACCGTTGGAAAGGTCTTCAAAATACCTTTCCAACGGTGTATTACACACTCCAAAATTTTAAAATTTCAGTCGGTGAACCAAAAAAACAAATTTGCAGTCGTTTAGTGATTGCAAATCAGGGTGGTCAAAAGAACCGCAATGGGAAAATGACTGCGGTTCTTTTTTACCATGTTTTCTACTAGTATACTTCAACATAAAAATATGAGTTTTACCTTGTTCATGTGCATCGTGGCGGCCAGGAACTCGCCGTAATCGATCATCCCGTTCTTGTCGACGTCGGCGGCGTCCATGAGGTCGCGCATGTCCGACTCCCGCATGTTGGAGCCCACGCGGTGGAGCCCCTCCTTCAGCTCCTCGAATGTGATGGCGCCGCTGCCGTCCGCGTCCATCATCTTGAACATCTCACGCAACCCCGCGATCTCCTCCTCCGACATCGACTGTGCGATCACCCGGATCGCCAGCTTCTTCATGTTGTTCATCGCCGAGAACTGCTTCAGCCGCGTCTGCACGGCCGAGTCAATCGGCTTGTCGGGTGCCACTCCCTTGTCACGCACCCACGGGTGGTTCAACACCTACAATATAGCCACCGTGACCGCATTGAAAGCGTGAGTGACTGAGTGAGTGAGTGAGTGGTGGTGCAAGTTATGAATGCAAAGCTCATGAACATGAAAGTTTGTTGAGTTTCCCGACACCATCGTCCATGTAAATGAAGAAACTCTTGTGACACCAATCTTTGGTGAATCCTGTTGGAAGCAAAAATAGTGGTCGAGATCGACAACATCACAAGAAGGGCACAAGAAGAAGAGATGACTTTGATGTTGCCACCCGCATGAATGTTGGTGTTGCATTAACAACATCACAAGAAGGGCACAAGAAGAAGAGATAACTCTGATGTTGCCGCCAGCATGAATGTTGGTGTGTTGCTTCACCTTGTAGTTAGTCTAATTCTCATTTTGTAATCTCGATACGGACACTAGTGCGTTTTGACTGAATTAATGTCACCTTTTTGCGTGGCACTATAATGTCACTTTTTTGTGTGGCGGTATAATGTTACAAAGTGGACATTCTCGCTTTGTGATATTATAGTGGGATTAATATGTTGCGCAATAAGGTGATATTAACTCGAGTCAAAACGCACTAGTGGGACATCACGAGAACCAGAGGGATCTAGAAGAATATTGGCTCTTTTCAAAGGTGAGCATCTTCTATATATGAACACGGATAAACCATCCTGCACCTAATTTCTCCCAAGGGCAAGCCCTAGGTTCCCACATGGTTGGTTGAAAAAATGCATGGTGTACCCGGATATTCCATCTATGATTATATGGATCATAGATGATAAGATGCACTGGAAATCAAATATTAGGAAGGTCATCCAACCGAGCACTACTCCAACCTTAGGCAACTTTATCTTAGAGCTCCCATGAGATCCAGGTTAAGGGCTTGGGTTTGAACCACCCTTGCCAACATCGCGCTAAATTCGTCACTAAAGAATGAGATCAAGCTCCAAATGGATTTCGATCTAGTCAGCTACAGTGACGTGGAGTGATGCAATAGCCACTTCAATGCAGGGGGGAACCAACCGCTGGTTACAGATGAACCGGTTGAGTTTGAGAAATAATTGGTTGAAGCTCAAGACTTCAGGTATCTATAGAATACACCTCAAATAAAATAAAGAAAAAAACCGCAAGATGCCAACCAGTGCCCGGGAAGTTTTTGGGCGTTGTCGGTCGAGATCCTAGGGATTCTAAATCTAGCCGGTTACATGTTGACATCTTCCGGTTTTGCTTTAGTCATTTGAGGCATATTCTATAGATTCCTCTAAAACGATCGGTAATTCTCCCGAAGTCTCCAACTTCAACCTGTCATTCCTCAAACTCAACCAGTTCATCTGTAACTAACCACCAGCTCTCCCCGAGCCCTGATGCCAACATGTTACCGGGTGGGACTTGGAAACACTAGGATCTTTGACCAATCTGAAACCAGTTACGAAACCCCGGCACACCTCACGAGCGGTGAGCCGTTTCTTCACATTGGCCGTGAGGATCCTCTGTATCAAGTCCTTGGCCTGGGATGAGATGCTGGGCCACGGCTCCGAGTCGAAGTCGAGCTTCCCCTTCACGATCTCGAGGAAGATCCCGTTCTCGGTCTCCGCCCAAAACGGGGGCAACCCCGACAAGAGGATGTAGATGATCACGCCCGCGCTCCACACGTCGGCCTCCAAGCCGTAGCGCTTCCGCAACACCTCCGGGGCAACGTAGTAGGGGCTCCCCACCACCTCCTTGCACACCTCGCCCGGCCGGTAGAACGTGGAGAGCCCGAAGTCGGTCGCCTTGAGCGGGGAGTTCTCGGAGTTGTCGAGGAGGAGGAAGTTCTCGGGCTTGAGGTCGCGATGGATCACGCCCATTGAGTGGCACACCTCGACGACGCCCACGATCGTGCGGGTCGCCTCGGCGGCGGCAGCCTCGCTGTAGTGCCCCTTCTTGGTGATCCGGGTGAATAACTCGCCCCCCGCACACAACTCCATCACCAGGTGCACCGCGAGGGAGTCCTCGTATGCGCCCTTGATGGTCACTATGCTCGGGTAGCCTGTGAGAGATAAGAGCGGTTTCTCGTCAGCAATGGATTGGGGGGGGGGGGGAAGAGGGGGTTCCAACGCATTAAAATATGTTTCGTTTGAATTCCGTATGCAAATGTTATGAGTGTTTGAAGTTTTATTGGTAGGCGACCGAAAACCGACACGGGAGCTTGATGTTAATTGAGGTGAGTGTGGACATTCTTGTGGGGCAAAACCAACGTCCTGAAATCTTGTTGACATTAAGTCTTGGTTTTAGATCTTTGGGCAAGATTTTTGGGCATTGGTTTTAGGTGGGGTGTTGGTTTGAGCACCATCTACCTTACTCTCTAGATCGTTTGATTGTGTTAGCTCCACTTGCACATATACAACTCATTTCAAGCTCATAAGAATTGATAGATAAATGTTATGGTTATATTGTGGAAACACACACACGAAGTTAGATAGATAGATGGATAGATGTTTGGGCATGAACTTGAACATCAACCCCAATGAAGGAGGAACCAAAGCTCCACCATCGTAGGCACATGCAAGTAAGGGTTTGATATCTTTTACTATTGGCCCACCAAACTTGTGCCACAAGTTCCAAATTTTTTGATGAAGATTGCATTCCGATTGCATGTTTACTATCCTAGGAGTGGGTGCAAAGCTAAAAATGTCTTGATTTATGTTCACATATCTTAACAAGACCTACTTTTCCATGCCATCCACTTCAAAGTTGGGTCCATTTATGATTGGGGTATTACTTTTGGGACAAAGGAAACAAGGACTATGTTGTAGTGAATCTCAACGTTTTATTATTATTTATTATTTCTTAATTAATAAAATTTAAATAGATAAGCATATAGGTCATAGGATTT
The DNA here is from genome assembly GCA_964035585.1 of Polytrichum formosum. NCBI lineage: Eukaryota > Viridiplantae > Streptophyta > Polytrichopsida > Polytrichales > Polytrichaceae > Polytrichum > Polytrichum formosum. Next base: position 20,239,581 of record OZ037939.1, on the reverse strand, counting down.
ATCAAAAAATTATTATTTTAATTAAATAATAACCAATAATAGATAAATCCTTTATGAAATGAATAGATAGGTCATAGGACTTGTTTGAGCCACATCAATAGCAATTTCATTATTGAAGTGTACATCAAAGGTGAATTATTTCATGTTTTGCATCCTAGTACCTTGGTGTAAGTGTCATGTGTTCATACATATATTTTATTATGTCCATTTCTATTTCTAATTTTTTTTTCATGTAGCCATGTTATTGTGTAATGTCGGTCCATGTTTGGTGTCATACATAGAGCTATACAATTGGTTATGCAATACATCTTTAGTTTTATTGGTACACAATTAAATGATAAGTGTGAGGAAAAAAATTGGGATCATTTCAATTAATTTTTGTTGTCCTTTTCATTCCTTAATCCTAAGGTCAACAATTTTGACAGCAACCATAGATAATAGTACATGAATTAAAATGATATCTTAGATAACCCAAATCCTTGTAAATTAACTTTGTCCCTCTATTGATTATGGAATATTAAATGTAGGTATGATCCAAAATATGCTCTACAATACAAATCTAAGCACGCCAACTATGTAAAGTACTCTACTTTAGTCCGTTATCCATTAGACATTCCTTTTTGGCACCCCATTTGTAAATGGACCCAATTAGGCTAAAATTGATGGATTTTTTTTGTCTGGTGCATGTTTATTGTAGAATCAAAATGCAACCGATTAAGACTATCCCAAGAATAAAAGACATGCTTATCCCACTTCAGGTAAGCGGACCTAATTCGGTTACTCATCTTTAACAAACACCTATATTTGAGTGGTGTGTAATAAGGTGTGGATCTAAGAATGCATACCAAAAAAATACATGTGTTTAAAAAAATTGGACTATGTACATTTAGCGTTCTAGGCTTATTAGTGGACATAATATTGGGGGGAGACTTATATGATCATTCAATAAGAAAGATCATTTTTGTTTTACAATGAATATATATATATATATATATATATGGGTGCAAGCATAGTAAAGTGGACCAAAAAAGTGCTCCGGTATATGAAAGCCATGATTTTCTTGGTCAAACGCCTATAAGTAGTAGCAAAATGTTGTTTAAAATATATTATTTTTCATGATGACCTTTATTGTTAAGTTAGGTACTCAAATATAGAATATCAATATGAGATCTTCAAAACCTATCATCAAAAGTGACGCGTAAAAGCAATTGACTAAATATAGTCTTGAACGTACATTTCATGACCTTAAATATTTTGAACTTGGAATTTCTTTTCATATTCCTTGAATTCATTATAAACTTGAGGTCATCGTAATTTTTTTCGAAAATTCATCAATTTAATGTAATGTAATTGTATTTTAAACAAGTTTTTGACAATTATCTTTTCAATGACACCCACTTGCACCACCACTTGCACCGTCTTCTAAAATAAATATACGTTGTTTGAAATTGTTTTTTGTGAACATAAATTGCTTGGCTTTGTAGATTCATATGTTTTCTAAATGTTTATGAATTTTTATTTCATAAAATTCAAAGTTAGTATATTGTTTTGGATCACTTTCACTTAAACCTGAGCAAGGATCAAGAGTTGTCCACTTTACCGTGCTTGCACCCATATATGAGCTCCAAATATTATGAGGAAAAGGGCTACGGGCACGATTTGGATTTCCTAATCATCTCACACTGAGTAATTGCGTATTTCATAACCTACAAGAAGTGGGTGCAAAGCTTAAATTGTTCATTGAAGGCACACATACCTCAATAAAACCTACTATTTCCCTTCCATCCACTTCAACTTCAAGCTACAAATGAAGCTAAAATATGCAAGTTTGTGCACTTTTATCTAGAGATCAAGGTGCATGAAACGAAGAAAATTCCCAGAGAAAGAGAACATGGGGAGAACGTGCTCTCTCCACTTATTAAATAACGTTAGGAAGTTTGAGCTCGTCAAGCTCACCTACAATAAACATCATAATTTAATGTGGCCCACACCATTCATCATGACCCACGTTAATTGTCTTGCAATCATTGGGTGACAACTAGAGCGGACATCACATGGCACTCGATGCTATATGACAAGTCATAAAGAGCTCTCTAATCTAACACAACACGCCAATTGTAATGCCACACTAAGGGCCACTTTATACACGGCCTGGGGCCGGCCGGAGCACCGGCCCGATTAAGCCCTCAATCCGGCCCTAGTTTATGAACTTTTTTGGGGCCCAACCTTGTCACATGTAAAGTGGTGAGGCCGGATTCTAGGGCCCAATGGTCTTGAGGGTTAAGTTTCATAGAACTTACCGTGGTCAATGCCCGGTGCTCTTGAGCATTAGTTACACGACATTTACTATGGGGGATGACCTCTATAGGCTTGTGGTTAGGGTTTTAACCTTGGGTCCCATTAGACTATATCGAGCCCTTTGAATCTAATTCCGGTGTCAAAATGCTCCTATAAATTTATTTACCATGTTTAATGGATCAACCGATGGGTGCGGTTTAGGGGCACACCGAATTCTTGATTAACATCTTCAATGTTTCAATTTTGTCTTAAGTGTGTGATTAACACCTTAATTGTTGTGTTATTAGCCAAATGCTACCATATTTATACTAATTGTTGCCTTATTAGACTAACCCATAGCCTAAGCCATACCATATGCTTGATTAAATGCTTAAATGTTTCATTTTTATCTTAAGTGTGTGATTAGCACACTAATAGTTGTGTTATTAGCCTAATGCTACCATATTTGTACTAATTTTTGCCTTATTACACTTACCCATAGCCTAAGCCATACCATATGCTTGACTAAATGCTTAAATGTTTCATTTTTATCTTAAGTATGTGATTAGCACCCTAATTGTTGTGTTATTAGCCTAATGCTACCATATTTGTGCTAATTATTGTGTTATTGGACTAACCCATTGCCTAATGCACACCAAATTTTTGATTAACGACTTAAATGTTTCATTTTTATCTTAAGTGTATGATTAGCGCCTTAAATGTTGTGTTATTAGCCTAATGCTAACATACTTATACTAATTGTTGCCTTATTAGAGTAACCCATAGCCTAAGCCATACCATGTGCTTGATTAAATGCTTAAATGTTTCATTTTATCTTAAGTGTGTGATTAGCACTCTATGTTGTGTTATGAGCCTAATGCAATCATATTTATGCTAATTGTTGTGTTATTAGAGGAGTGGAGAGGAGAGAGGAGGAAAAGAATTTACCCCCTAAAGATTGACAGACGAGATGACCTCAATCCAACGGATGAGCCCAATCCGGCCCTACATGGGAGTTCGGGACGAGGAAAAGCTCGTCCTGAACTCTCATCTAGGGCCTGATGGTTTGGCACCAAAATTGTGCCACCTAGGACGCCACATGGGATAAGTGAGTGTTCGGGCCGGCCCCAAGTATAAAGCCATCGGGCCCGATTTGATGAAATCGAGCGATCCTATTGGCCCAAATGTTCAGAGTTCCGGCCGGCCCTCAATCTGGCCCCAAGTATAAAGTGGCCCTAAATCATATCTTGGCGTAGTGAATAATGTACCGAAGAAGGAGGAGATACGAAGCACGTGCGATAAACGGGTGTTTTATTTTTTCTTCAGCAAGGCTTTGAGGTAATGCACAGTTTCATGGAACTGACACTTATGTATATGTGGACAAACCACTTGAACAAAAATAATTAAGGGATGCACACTCGTGGAGACAAAAACATCAAACGACAACAACCACAACTTCAATCGTTTGTATTCCATGTCCTCCAACCACCATATTTGTGTAGTTTTGCAATCTAGTGTACGTCATATTGGCGGTTGGAACTGTCCAAAATTCATGCACAAATCCATGTAAAATTATATCCTAGTTATGGGATAATCCATATATTTGATAGATATGTTTGAAACATACCCAATATATGCCTATATTTTCGCGAAATTAATCTCCACATAACACTATTTAGATCCATAACAATGTTGTGTGGGACAGACAATATTCCACATAGTATTCCCAGATATTCCCCACATTCTCGACGAGGTTTGAGCTGTGGGGTACCAGATAAGTGGTGCATGATCTGGAGCTCCCTCCGCACATCGGCCACGTCCTCATGTGTCACCAATTTCTTCTTGGCAATTGTCTTGCACGCGTACTCCTTGCCAGTGGCCTTCTCAGTACACAAGTAGGTGATCCCGAACTGGCCCTGCCCCAATTTCCTCCCCAGAGTGTACAAATCCTTCAGATTCTCCGTCTCCCGTTGCAACACGCAGGACGTGAGACCCCCTTTCGGTTTCGTCTTGGTGCCCGCTGTCTTCAAGGCTTGCACCACCCCTTCCACTTGCGCCGATTTCTGGGTTTGGAACTTTTGCACCTTGGTAGGCACAATCTCAAGGTCATCGTCGCCCTTGCTCTGGCCTGACCAAATTGCGGCGTAACATAAATCAATCATCTTCACCGCCAAGGATTGATTAATCGCTTCATCACAGAAATGGGTCATTACGAATAATTGAAAATAGCATCGGATACTATGGAGCAAAATGAAGCTATGTTTGATTCTTAGTATGTTCAAGAACTGAAGCCAATCTTTGTTCTTTTAGATGCCTACCTACATGTATGTGCGTATGTATGTATGTTCTTGTTTCAGACAATGGAACTATAGTTATATCATATTCATAGACACGCTCAAACATTGCAATAATTTTGCCGTTTGGGAAACGATGGGTAACTTGAATTTTCATGTTTTTTTTTTGTTGTTGTTGTTGTTTTTTTTCCCTTCCCACACCACTTTCTTGGAGGCATCATATATAGAGAAGCAAGTCTAATATCAGTTATGGAGCTATCATGCTGAGTCTTGGTTATCACATAGTGTCCAAACTCCAAATCACAGCAATGAAATTTCAGACGAAGTAACAATAGTTAAGTTACATCAAATTCACAGTTATGCCCAAAAATCAAAATGGTTCTGGAAACGATGGTTTTTCCTGTTTCTCTTTGCATCCATTTTCTTTGAATCCAGCCAACAAAGACTTTGTTGATACAGCCTAGAGGCATCTTATACATAGGTATAGGTTACCGTACGGAGCTACACTGCTGATGAGTTTCAGGTTATGGCATGTCCAAACTCTGGAGACAAATCGTTTTGGAAATAGGGGCCTACTCTTAGCAGTTTGTTTCATATAAAAATAGAAACATGAAAGAATTGAAGGGAGCTCACAGATTCCCATTTAAGAGTCGTGAAAGAGTGTCTTTCGCAATGTCCCATCACCAACGTAGATGGGACCGATTTGGGTGTCATGCCTTTCTTTGCTACAGGCAGCGCCTCTCATCCGCACCTGTGCCCTGTCATCATAAAATTTGGAAACTCCACTTAATTAACAAAATGATCAATTTGTTCCAGGTCCCAGTGAAAATGATCACACTCTAGTAAGGTAAATTATTCAACCATTTAAATAACTAGACATGCATTACCCATTTCTGTGCACATGTATTGCATACGGTAGAGGGTCCTTAAACCAACCCTTTGGCTGAATTGTACCTATTTTTGGAGTCCATTTGGAGTAGTTTTCATGATTAGCTTAGCAAATTGACCTAGACATGGTAGAAACAAAAATCAATTAATTGCACATCAGGTGCATATACTACAAATTTTTGAAGTCCCTTACATCAAAAGAATCGAGATGAGGTGCAATATAGCCGCCACAATACCGACACAATTTGTGACCTAAACTAAGTCTGTGACTTTTGTAATGATTTTGGGCTAACTGTAATGTTGCGGAGGTGGAGCATGATGTGTGATTTCAGGCAGGAATAATTTTTTTTAAGTGAATTACTTTCTCAGATACGACATCGATCATAATTTGATCCTGTCTGCAGAGGAGGTAGGAGCTTCTTCTCCCTCTTCCTTATTCCTGATGGTATCCTTGTTTCCACGATGTTGCAATTTTTGAGAGGAGGCTCAGCCGATGATTATAAACCTGCATCATTTCTTTCTTAGGTCACATGATTTGAGGTTTACTTTTCTTTTCTTTTCTCCGGGGAACACATCGATGTAGGAACACATGATTGTTTAAATTGTCGTGGACATGGCGAGGGTGGAAGCCCCATGGTGTGTTGCATTTCGGGTTAACCTAAAAAAATTGGAAGCCGTTATTGTTCTTTAATCAATGCGAACAGCATCTCGTTGAAAGATCGCAAGCATTGGAGAAGGAGGAGGAGGAAGAGGAGGAGGAGGATTTTGATGTTATCCACTGGAACGTCGACTTCTCGAGGAGGGTAAATTCGCACAACTTTGGCGATCAAAGTTTTGAGAGGCCGAATTGAGTAGGACATGTGCCCTCAAACCCTACGACGAATATCGATGATGATGTTTTAGGGTAAAATCAAGGCTTACCAACCAATTAATTACTGTGAGGGTTTTAGGGTTGGTTGGTTGGTTGGTTCGTCCAGCGCAAATTAGATTTGCATTGATTTGATTAATGCGAATCACCCAAATTGCAAAAAAGTCATCATCATGTGAATGATTGAATTTGTTTGGAGCAATGTGGAGGAAATGGGTAACTGGAATTTGGGATGTAACCGATTGCCTGCCAATGAACACTCTGGGACACAGAAAGGCCTCCTCTTCATCTTTCCTCAAACCTGGCGCCTCTTTGAATCTGCCCTCCAAAGAGTCCTCAAAACCTCAACCCTACCCTTTTAGCCTCTTTCCTTTCAAGAATTTAGTAATCCAACCCAGTGATAAGATCGAAGATTGTATCATTTTCACCCAGCAACAACAACAACAGCAACAGCAGCAGGAAAGCTCATTTGAGGTGGCATAACATAAGAGGAATTTGTGAGCTTTATTTTTGTCTTTGTTTGAATACCTAACTTACTAGCATAGATATTCTCACATTCATATATCATGCTTTGCGTAGAATGTGTCAAAGTTTGTGTCATACAAAAATCAAATTTGTGGATTTTTCGTCTTTGTTTGTATACCTCTAGCATAGATATTCTCACATTCATATACCATGCTTTACATAGAATGCTTGGGGTTGGGAGTTTGTTTACCATATCTGTTGGTGATGTTATGACATGTTTTGTCTGTCGATGATATCAAATTAAAAGAGATAAAGATCTCCGTGACCCCTTGATTTCCTGTTGTGGTTTTGGAACGAAGTGCTTTCAATGCTGAAACCTCATTCATTGAATTATACTGTGAGGATTTATGAGGTTCTTCAGCAATAAGCCCAAAATGGGTTCAGAAGTCATTGGAAGATGTAATTAGAATTGTAACCAAGCCAGAATTGTATTGTGTGTGTGTGTGTGTGTTCCATCAAATCTTACTTCCACTTTCTCCACTTTTGGGGATTGTTCTTTAAATCAATGTTTGTATTCACACCATTCGTATGTGTGCAGATTGTTCACAGGATGGTATATTAATCACAAGACTGACAGACTGACAAAATGGAGCGTTCGGGCAAGGAGATAGAGGAATTGGTGATGGACACAAAGCTCCAAGACAAAGTGGTGAAATCCGACGACAACGTTAAGTTGGAAGATATCGAGGGGCTTCAAAGGCTGCGGTTGGTTCAAGAGGAGTGCAATAAGCCACTGATAGGGCAAAATGAGGCACTGAAATCAGCAGAGGAACGGAAAGTCGAAAATGTATGTGATGCAGGTGATGCAAAAGTCAACGTCAAAGAAGAGGAGGTAAAAGCTGAAGTAATTTGCAACATTGACCAAACCCCAAAGCTTGATGAAGAGGGTGAAAAAAATGATGATGTTGTTGATGTTATAAGGCAAAGTAGAAAACTCAAAGGTGTTGATAATGTTGGATTGGATGTGAAACCAGCACTAGTGAGAAAAGAGGTAGGTGAGGTTCACGGGTTGACAGAGCGGCAACAAAAGTTCCTCCAAGATTTTCATGTCAAGTTTGTTCTCGAGGGTCCGGAAACTGATGATAGTGTCCATGAAAGTGGAAGCAGTAGGCATCCAGAGTTTCTGGAGTTGAAGAAACGCTTAGAAGAGGAGGAGGAGAAGTATGTCCGCCCCACATTACCCCATGATGATGAGGAGTGCGATCTCGACGTGAATGACACAAAGTCAAGTAATCTAATAGCAGTTGAATCTCCTACTGACAATTCAGAATCTTCTTCAAGGGCTGGCTCCGTGACCGACAATTCTTCAAGGAATTGTCAAAAGGTTGGAAAATCTTGCCAATTGGCAAGCACCACAACAGGGTTACCTGAATCTCGAGATGTTAAGAACGCGACGACGCAGGTAGCCAATGATGGTTGTGGAGGGCTACAAGGTTATAATTATTGTGATGAGGGGAAGACCAGGTGCCATGTAAGGATTCTCTTTTCCATCATCTGTAATCTCTTCATTTTTTTCTGTTTCTTCTTCTTTTCTGTTTCTCTTTGGTTGTGATTGCTTGTTGTTAGTAACTAACAATTTTGAGGTTTGTGAAATACACATATAATCATCACCATTTTGTACTTACAATTTCTCTTTTCGATGTTACAACAACTGCAGTTCTGTTGTCGAAAGTCTGGGAAGCAGCTGGAGGAAGAGGAAGAGGAAAATGATGTGCTTTTAACAGACTCAATGTACTCCGTGCTGAATGTCGTCTGCCCTATCAGTGGCAAGCCGGTGGTCGACCTTGAATACCCTGTACGCAGGTTGGGTGTCTTTACACACAAGGTCACTTCAAATTTGTGTGCTCATTTTATTTTTGGGGGTTCCTCCCTTCATTTGCATATAGTAACCAGCTCAAGAAGCAGCAAAACTGCATGTCCCAGGTCGTGAGCATTAGAAAGGTTCCACCAGAAGAAAGAAGTCATTTTCAAGATTGAGAAATATTCACATCCACCTTAGAAGCATGAGACTTTCCATTCAGTATAATGTCACTTCACAGGGTGAGGCCCCTCTTGATATTGTTTTGAGCAATAATACCCTCCCCCTTGTGCAGATTTCCTGGTGAAAGAGGAGAGGTACATACTTGTAGGAAGAGTTAAGAATGAGAATCCAGGACTGGCCATGTAATGTAGGTTTTTATGCATTTGTTTCACTTTGATCAGTGGTTGATGTCTAAAACCAACAGAGAGCTCACAGGTGCAATTTCAGTCTTTATGCCACTTTCATATTGAAATCTTTGAACAAGGTGCGATGTCACAGAAAAAATGTAATTTGCTTGTAAGTAGTACATAAACAGACCTCATTTTTCTATGTTAATTGCAGTGAAGAGTGTGAGCACATCTACGAACGAGCTTCTGCACTTCATTACATCGCCACCTCAGAGAAAGATACCATCTGCCTGTGCGCTGTTGCAGGTACTCGCCAATCCATAAATTTTTCCCTTACAATGTGCTTTGTGTAGGCTTATTATCAGATGTCAACTTCTGATAATGGCCAACCAACATATGGTCTTCCATGTTTCACTGTGTCATTTTTTTGCATGACCGGCTATATACTAGACACCCAATACCTACCTCGCTGCTACTACGGCTCAGTAGGTTGGGGGCCTAATACAACCCGTGCCAAGGCTCCTCACATTCATCACCTAGTTCGTCATGGTGAGGCCAAGTGACTTCGTTGACATGTCTTTCTTGATTGGATACAAGGAGGCACATTATTAACCGTATTTTTTTGTGACCTTGCCATGGCATGACCACTACATTCAGTAATGGACACATGTCGCCCCCCACAAGTTGTAGTAGGCACCCAATACCTATCTCACCACCATCGCACCTCCTGCAGCTCAGTTGGTTGGTTGGGCACATGTTACAACTCATGGCATGGCTCCTTGCATCCATTACCTAGCTCCTAGTGATCAAGCCAAGCAATTTTGTTGACGTGTCTATTCCTAATTGGATTTGAGGAGGCACTACATTCACCTTAATTGATGACCTTGTCATGGCTTGACCACTACGTCCAGTAATGGTCACATGTCGCCTTGCTATGGGTTGTAGTAGGCACCCAATACCTACCTCGCTACTATCATGGCTCAATTGATTGGTTGGGCGCTTGCTACAGCCCGTGCCATGGCTCCTCACATCCATCACCTAGTTTGTAGTGGTGAGGCAAATTAACTTCTTTGACGTGTCTATTCCTAATTGGATACGAGGAGGCAAACTATTCACTGTAATTGATTATTTTGCCATGGCTTGACCACTACGTCCATTAATGGACACATGTCACCTTGCTACGGGTTGTAGTACGCACCCAATATATCTACCTCACCACTACCGTGGCTCTATTGGTTGGGCGCCTACTACGGCATGTGGCAGGGCTCCTCGCATCCATTACCTCATTTGTAATGTCCATTTGAGATGGGAGAGTGAGCCTATTGTAGTTGTGCAGGTTGTCAGGCGTTGTTGACAGAAAGGAAACTAGTGAGTGATAGTCGTCTTTGGCAAGACATTGATGAGCTTCGCCAGATAAACACAGCTGTGTGGGAAAGTCGCATGTTGGTGAATCTTGATGACAGTGACGATGACTAAACAAGTGATTTCCAAATTGAAGATCCTTTCTGAGACAGATTGGACACCGACACAGAGTGTTCCTGAACCTGCTATTTGAAAGTTCAACTCACAGCATAGTCTTGACTCTAAACCATTTTATATCTTCCTACTTGACAATTGTATATTCATCAGTAGTAGAATGAGATGGGTAGGGCCACTTTACACTATGGGCCATGAACATAAAATTGTGACAGCCCTTGAACTCATCAGAAGGCTGTACCATGGAAATATGAAATTGAATTTTCTGTGGTCACAGGCCTTCAAGTGTAGTAGAAAGACAAACACTACCAGACTCTCAACCAAATCATATTTCATTACCATCCTATTTGTGTGGGCCCATCTACACAATAAATGTCATGGTCTCCCGGTTTTGGTTTTGGTTTACCTCCTTGAAGTGGGCTTGATGCAAAATCCGGTAGATCATGAACATCATCTATTGCATGCCATGTAGGTCTTCAAACTTGCTTGGTCCCTTAGGCCCTCAAGCTCTAGTGTAAAGTGGCCCTTAATTCAGAAAGCAGGTCCCCCACCTGCCAACATTTCCTGTAGTACCCACTAAACACAACTCCACAAACACAATATTGTCCCATGGGCCCTTCAAGTACAAGCTCAGGCTCATATCACTGTATGTAGCAATCATAACATACCAGAGGCCCTAAAACAGCAGATATGACACACTCTGCTGTTTCTTCATTTCAATCTCCCGAGTGCTCGGGGATTATTTTATCTGGCTGCATCCACCTGCAGTGCATGTTTTCGAGTTGCTTTGCTACTCTTTATGAGGACCATTCAATTCAAGTCGTAAAATTGCAGAACTTTTTATTGCCATCATATACTTGAAGAATGATAAGAAGTTATTCAAAAAATGTTCAGCCTGAGCAGATAGATTTAACACCTCATCAAACTTGAACTTGAAAGTGCTCTGTACCTCCCAAAATGAGAGCTCAGTGTGATCAAGACGCCTGCTTGCTTTGGGCTGCAAGGCTTTCTTTTACTGAATTTATTTTCCTCCCATTACACGTATAAAACTGTTCTCTACAAGATTCTAATCTCACTGCATGCATTCAACTTGTGAACATTTTCATAAAAGTAATCTCTCTGAATGACCCCTAGAGTTTCCTTTTATTACAAAATCTACTATGTGGGGAATGTTATACATGTCTTGAGATGATGTCTTATCCATCTTCAACCGTGTTATACAGCTTGCAATATTAGGCAATCAAATCAAAGTTTGAGTGATTTCCAATCCTTCTTGAAGCTATGATTAATTTTTTTAAACAAATGCATCTAAAATGATCTGGTGATGATCAATGACAACGTTGTGTGTTCCAACCGATGGATATAGTTTGAAATTCATCCTCCATTACTCTCTCTTGGAAGTCAAATTTAAATTAGGTCTTCAAATTGCGCTTTATTATACATCTTTGGCATGAGGTCGACCCTTGGAAATGAAATGCTCCAAATTTGGCTCAATTAAGGATTCCACAATAGACATATGTGGGGCCTCATGTGGTGACTATTCTTCATTATGTTCCGCTTAGTATATGGCACACCAACACAACCAGGAGTTTGTGAGATTGTTGCAAGAGGATCTTTTACCGGCCTCTTACAACTCTTGCATGTGAACTCTGATTCTAAAATTTGAAAGGATAATTTGTGTAATTTGAAATTATTAACCAAATGAGACCATTCCCAATCTGATCCAACGGCCAAAATTCAATTGTGGAGCGCCCACCCATAATAAAATGACGTCTATTTCATTTATTGCAAAGGATCACATTTAACTGTCACGTTTTTATCATATTGAAACTAATCCAATAAGCCTATTCACATCCATCACACCTTCTTCAAAAGAAACAAACATAAATGCCCGTTGACATTGCAACGTACGATATTTTATCGAATACACTTCTTAAGTCAAGCATTATTACGTATTGCAGAACTTTAGTTTATATTTTCAAAGTGTTTGAGCCAGTGCCCAGGAAGTTTTTGGGCATAGTCAGTCAAGATCCTAGTGATTCTAAATCCAGCCGGTTACATGTTGACATCTTCTGGTTTTGCTTTCATTCATTTCTGAAGTCTCCAACTTCAACCGGTTCATCTGTAACTAACCGCCAGTTCTCCCCGAGCAGTGGTTTGAGCCCGTTGGAATGGGCTCCATTCTAGTATCTTATTAGCTAACAAAGTTCCGATTCAAATATCAGTTCTGCCAACACAGCAACAATATGTAAGTACAGAACAAATAGAAGAAGACTGATACTTTTTCCACATGGAGCCGCCACTATGTGACAAAATGCAGGCCGCATGCATAAAATATCATGTGGATTAGTCGCCTACCTTGGTACGGTATGAGGGTGTCACCCTATTCCTATTTCTTGTTTCTCCATCTTCTATTGAGCATATCTCACCCTCCACGGAAAAACTAAACTGGTTAAAAATAGAAGCTGGGGTGCCTTTGCTAGAAATCGAGTTTTATTGTTTACTGCATTCTTGAAGCCCTTTTGGACACGTGACTATGTTTAGCCACTTTACATTTTCTTTTGCTAGAAATTGAGTTTTGTTGTTTTACTGCATTCTTGACGCCTTTTTGGACGTGTGACTATTTTTAGCCAGTTTAGTTTTTTCGTGGAGGGTGAGATATGGTGTCTTCACATTGTGTTGCATCAACAACAAATCTACAATGAAACGTCAATGAAAACCAGATTGAAAATCTTTGTGCCAAAAAAAAAGAAAAAAAGAAAAAAAAAACCAAATTGAAAATCGGACCTATCCTGATTTAGTTATGATTATCATATGTGCACGTCTGTTGATTCATTGACTGCATACATGGATCCTCCCAATAATGTTCATTGTTTTAAGTGTGGAGTAGTACTTCGTCAAATTTGCAAACATAGTTCAATCTCTTTTAAACATGTGTATTTATGGTGTTTGTTCTTTGATCCTTACCTAACCAAACACCAATCGATTATAGGTGTCTAGCTAAAATAAGTAATTGATTTAGCACCCGTTTCCTCATGGCCTACTATCTCCATTTGCCAATGGATGTGATTTATTCAGTTGTTTTTCTTATTTATGACGCATGTAATTGAGTGCTATGTGGTTTAGTGTGACTCCAAGAACGGATACCCAAAAGACATGTGGTTGAAAGTGATTGGAAATATGACCATTTAATGGGCACGAGAAATCTTCACTTTGATGACAAATGAGATATTCATAGGAGCTCTAAAAATTATGAGTATTTGAGTGTTGTGTGTTTTGGTGTGACTCCAAGGGCGGATACCCAAAAGACATGTGGTTGAAAGGGATTGGAAATATGACCATTTAATGGGCACGAGAAATATGCCCTTTGATGACGAATAAGATCTTCATATGAGCTCTAAAAGTTATGAGTATTTGAGTGTTGTGTGTTTTGGTGTGACTCCAAGAACGGATACCCAAAAGACATGTGGTTGAAAGTGATTGGAAATATGACCATTTAATGGGCACGAGAAATCTTCCCTTTGATGACGAATAAGATATTCATATGAGGTCTAAAATTATGAGGAAAGTGTCTATGACCTCAATTTGGATTCGCTAACCATCTCGTACTAATCGCGTGTTTCATATCCTACAAGAAGTAGTTTAGTCAGACAACGTCATCATTTAAGACCCATCTACCTTAAGTTACTCATTCCTCAATAGCCATTGGCCACAAGCTCCAAAACTAGGGTTGCGTCCAAAATCTAATACATAATGGGGGCAAGGCTATTATGGTGGCATGACCTATGCTTGCATCATTCACTAATAAATTTTGATGATTCATCCAATGATCTAAGCATCAATGATGTGGAATTTCGTAAGATGCGGTAGTACATACATAGCATCACTCAACGACACGGGCCTCAGAATATAACAGTGGGATGTTGGGAGTTCGGTCTATATCAAAGTCTCATGTGTAGCTTTTCAAGCATCCCACTATTATTTTATGAGGGCCCATAGAACGAGAATTGAACATTGGGTAATGTTATGTGCAATCAAGTCCTCTAGTATAAGTTTTAAAAAGACATGTACAAGGCCAACCTAGGTTTCCTCTAGCCATGCAAACTCATCCATCGTGGATAAAAGGCGGGGTCCAGTGAAAACTTGTCCCTCGTAGATTTGTGATTGATTCATTCCAAATGGGTCCCATTCGATTGATTTTGGGGGATTTGACACTATTTTCTAGGTCAATTCATTTTCTAAAGTAATTTATGAGTCAAAATGTAGTTCGCTTTATGGATAGATGAGTTTACATGGCTATTGGGAAGCTTTGCCCTTGAGAAATGTCGTAGGAGGAGGCTTAAGATCCGTGGCCACCATGTCTATAATGGTTAATTCATCTCAACTCAATCTCACAAGATGAGACCTACTTCCTATAGGTCAATAATCAAATCATCCCGACTTAATCCCGTGGAGACTAAACAAACGTCTTTGAAGCTACTTTCGGGGCCATTTTTTATTCTAACTAATTTGAATCATAATGAGTTCCCAATGTTTTCACTTGCAACATACACGATCATTACAAACACTAAATAGCTAATACTAAAAGTTGAGTCCGAGATGACCCTAGACTTCCGGGTGATAGTGGAGAGGTACCCATTCCCGAACGGAGTAGTTGGTGGTTCGATTCCCGCTGTGAAATCTTCTCTCTACTTGACGGAAACAACTAGCTAGGTCGGTAGGAAGCCAAGAACCCACCCACCGCAAGGTAGGCAGTACACCCCACTTGCACCAAGAGGGTTCTTGAGGAGGGTAGGGCCAACGGGCTTACATTCATGTCGGATTGCCCAATGTTGGTTATTTATTTATTTATCTACTAAAAGTTGACCCTCTATAAGTTGACTGTTAATTCAACCTAATTTTTAACTATATCAATACACAGGTCTCTAACCCCCGAATTTAAAGTCCATTTAGCTAGAAAGAAATAACAATCCCCGGGATCTGAGTCCAATAGAAAGCACCGAGATTTCACCCTCCCCCTCGGTAGGTGTTGTGAACCACTGCTCGGGGAGAACCGGCAGTTAGTTGCAGATGAACCGGTTGAAGTTGGAGACTTCAAGAGAACTACCGATCATTGTAGATGAATCTATAGAATACACCTCAAATGAATGAAGCAAAACCGGAAGATGTCAACATGTAACCGGTTGGATTTAGAATCACTAGGATCTTGACCGGGCTGGGGGCGGAACAACCCGTACACTGGTTCCTTGGAGGCAAGGGTTTAGACATCCAACAAGGAACGAGTGTATGGGTTGGTTCGCCCAAATCATCTTGACCGACTATGCCCAAAAACTTCCCGGGCATTGTTGTGAACACTTACAGTTACTTGGAACAGTGATCGGGGAGATTTTTGGGCACAATCGGTTGAGATCCTAGTGTTTGCAAGTCCAACCGGTTACATGTTGACATCCTTCAGCTCTCCTTTATGAAATTGGGGTATATTCTATAGATTCTTCTAAAATGATCGCTAATTTTCCTGAAGTCTCCAACTTCAACCGGTTATTTTTCAAACTCAACCGGTTCATCTGTAACTAACTGCCGGTTCTCCCCGATCATAGGCTTGGATAAGCGTTAAGTTACGGTGATAGGTCATTTTGTAGGGACATTTTTAGCATGGAATGAAGTAACATGTTGTTCATAACTTCGTACTGCCTAATTACAGGGAATTGTATCCAGTAATCTGTCTCTTTGCTTGGCATGGGGAATAATTTTAGGGGAACCATTGTTTGTTTTTGTGTTTCTTATTTATTACCTACAGTAGCTAGCCGCCGTTGTCAGAACGGCAGACAATGTTGACTGTGTAGGAGCCAAGGAAATTGGTTTTGAAGTTTGGGGACGTTGGTAAGGCGACAACACACAAGTGTCCCGCCACCTGGCGTTGAGAACGGCTTCCACGCACAGTCAGCAGCCTCGTCACCTGCCAACCTGGCAGTTACAGGCTCCAGCCTTCCACCATACTCACCACCTGACACAACATTAATAAGGAGCCAGTGGGGTCCCAAGTCTTGTTTACTCACGATAGCAAGTCCCAACATGGAGGCACAACAGTCCCAACTTTTGGGCCTCAAAGTTGGGAACGGCCTCAAAGCACAGTCAGCAGCCTTGTCACATGCCACATTGGCTGTTACTGGCTTCAGCCTTCCACCATACCTCACCACCTGTGACACAACATTAAGGAGCCGGTTCTACATGGGGTCCCAAGTCCCAAGTCCCAAGTCTTATTACTCACGATAGCAAGTCCCAACATGGAGGCCAAGTCCCAACTTTTGAGCCTCAAAGTTGGGAACGGCCTCAAAGCACAGTCAGCATCCTTGTCACCTGCCACGTTGGCAGTTACTGGCTTCAGCCTTCCACCATACCTCACCACCTGAGACACAACATTAAGGAGCCGGTTCCACATGGGGTCCCAAGTCCCAAGTCTTACTCACGAGAGCAAGTCCCAACATGGAGACCAAGTCCCAACTTTTGGGCCTCAAAGCACAGTCAACAATGTTGTCACTTGCCACACTGGTAGTTACACTCTAAACTCTGTAGCATCACACCTGTGGCAATCAGGGATATTACGGAGTTTTGTAGTGTTAACATGGATGCGTGATACTAGTGAATTAGTGTAGCATGTGACACTATGGAATAACACAAAGTGCAACATATTCAATGGTGTGGTGTGGTCCACTCCGCTTCGCCTTCCCAAGCGATGTGGCGGATGCATGCACCAACATTCAACAAGTGGCAAAAGAAGAAGAAGAAGAAGAAGACACTCCACATATTGACACATGGCGCAATGCAAGGGTGTGGGTTGACTTCTTTGGTGGTTTGCATTAATGACAAAATTCATGATATAAGGGAGAGAAAGGTGACAATAAGGAGTGAGATTTGAACTACGAACATCCGTTCCCTAGGGTTTCAGGATATTAGAGAGTGAGTGACATTATGGAGGTTGATATTACGGAGTTTAGGGTGTATTGGCTTCAGCCTTGCACCATACTCACCATCTGACAACACATTAATAAGGAGCCGGTTCACATGGGGTCCCAAGTCCCAAGTCCCAACATGGAGGCAAAGTCCCAACTTTTGAGTCTCAAGGAACCATTCAAATATGGTTAAAGTCGGATCTTGATTATATTATGTGAGAATATTCGCGGAGCTCGTGTTGAGAGTTGGGTCTCGCTTTTTGTTTGACCCAACTCTAGACACAAGTCTCAAGCCTCACCTCCAAAAGAGTGTTTGCCATGTAGGCATCTATGTCATACTTGGGACTTAGGACTTGGGATCCCATGTGAAGTGGTAAGTCCCAACTTCCATGCCCTCAATAGCTGAGATTGCACAAAATGACCTGAACTGATTTGGGACCTAGGACTTGGGACCCCATGTGAACCGGCATTAAGTGTAAGTTACAAGTTCTTCAATCATGGAGTAGTACTTTAATGTATAGCATACCGATTTTATTGTCCACTTATGCACTATGCTGATTATCCCAATTAGTATGTGTTACTATTTGGAGCTACATAATGCTATAACTAATTAACGAGGATGTAAAATTTTACCAAGCAAAGTCATTTGTGTTTGAACAACCTATTGAACTTTCATTAGTAAAAATTGAACTCATCTACGACGTGTCAAAAAAATGATATTTGGTGTCAAAATGGTCAAACACAAGTTGATATTTTGGAAGTGATTGGTCACTCGAGCCTTGTAGGCAACTCTAAAACAAGTGTGTAGCAAGGAGGACCACAACAAGTGCACCAATGTGCAAAAAGTTATTTTTTAAATCAATAAAAAAATCCATCAATCGATCACAAATTTAAGGTGATTGAAGGTGGGCATCAGGTGAAACTAACGTTTTTTTTTTTTTTCTTGAGCGAAGAAGTCAGGGCAGGTTTACACTACACTAAATATACTGATTAGTGAGTGTGGAAAATTAGTGAAGGTGATAAATTCCTTCATATTATGAATTAGTGTTATCAAAAGATCTAGGAAGCATTGCTCATCTCGGTACTTGGCACTATTCACTAAGTACCGCCACTTGGCACGGATCACTACAAGTATCAACACTTGGCACTATTCACTAAAATAAGTACCGCCACTTGGGACGGATCATTACAAGTATCGGCACTTGGCACTATTCACTAGAGAACTAGCACTATGATCAGGGAGAACCGGCAGTTAGTTACAGATGAACCGGTTGAGTTTGAGAAATAACGGGTTGAAGTTCAAGACTGTAGGAAAATTACCGATCATTTTAGAGGAATTTATAGAATATACCCCAATTTAATAAAGGAAAACCGGAGGATGTCAACATGTAACTGGTTGGACTTGCAAACACTAGGATCTCAACTGATTATGCCCAAAAATCTCCCCGATCATTGTACTAGCAACTGACAGTAATCATTAAAAATATCGACACTTGGCACTATTCACTGACAAGCATGTGGCATGCACTAATCACAAAGCACGCGTTAATTTTCTTTAAATCTATGGTAAATGAGCATAGAATTTACCGTATTCGTGAATTTAGTGTCGCTCAATAGCCACTTTAGCCCTTGATAATGTTTAGATTTGGCCAAATTGTGCATGCAACTTCAATTAGTATCACCTTCACTAATTGTTATATTTAGTGTAGCAACTACACTACATATTGCATTATTGTCACCAATTCTTCATCTCTTGCTCAATATTGATTGTAAACCACCCGTGTAGTGTCACCAACACTAAATGTAGACTTCACATCATTTGTCATTCATGTAATATAAAAAAATTAAAAAAAAATTGGGCATTACAATGTTGCAATTTTTGTCACTTACTAAGTGGTTTTTTCATCCAAATTTAAATCATCCATGACAATGTTTCATTACAAAAATGTTAGGATGCAGAATATACCAAACTTTGTTTCAAACTTTGAGCACGTGTGTAAAACGACCCTTATAATCAAAAATAAAATAATGTTGATTGCTTTAGTGGTGGGTGTCTCACATACAAGACTTGGGTGTCATGTTTGGTTTGGTTTGGGATGTTTCCAAATAAGATATATATATTCCATATACAAGTATTAGTTTTAGAATGGGCACCAACTATGCTAATATGTGCAATTAGGTTGCCCCACGCTAATTTATGAACATTCCACACTATATTTGAATACTTATTACCATAATAACAAAATTTATGAATCATTCTTGTACTGTGGTTTCTAAACATATGAGTAAAAAAGGTTATAAGTTTTTGTATGTAGTTTGATTTTGATCCAAGGTGATTTGCATGGGTAAAACGGCAACATGTTGTACAAGGAAAAAAGCTCACCATTTACACTCAAGAGAGTGGAAAAATTTGCGTTTTACACCAAATTACTTGCAGAGTATGCCTAGACACCTCCAAAGTTCTAGCCACATATGAAGGCGTGCAACGATAGAGCTCCATGTTGTCGAGGTAACCTCATCCCTTAGGAAGGTGAAAATGTAGTGAAGCATTTCACAACCTACAAGTTTTTATTGTTCAAGTTATTTGACTCCAAAAATGACATCAAAGACCCATACTAGTCTAGGAAACTACAAGGGGTTTGTATTTGCCATAGCCCCTTCATCCATGATAGATAAGTCTATGTTAGACGTCACGAAGCCCAAGTTGGCCAAGAGAGTACAACACAATACTACAATGTGTTCTTAAGCCAAGGATTTGTGGTGTCCACGTAAAAATTCATCCATTATGAAGGTGAAAAAAACATTGATCTATTCCATAACCAGAAAATGATTATTTCGATTTGATTCGACCCTAGAAAAGGATCCGAACTTACATGAATCCAATCGGCCTTCAACCTATAAGTTGCCTTTAAAATTAAAAATAAATAAATAAATAAATAAATAGAACCCCTTCACCTATGATGGATGAGTTTACATAAGGTAGAAATACTCAAACCGGTGAATTACCCTCTACCAGTGCAGTAGACTTCCATTAGAATAGTGAAGTGCCATTTTTGAAACCGATAATTGCAAGGATGGCAGCTTGAAATGCGTGTACAATCAATTTAGCCAAATTTAGTCATGTTTGACTACCATCCATCACAGTTTAATGTACTCATGAGTTAACCGGTTTAGGTGATGTTATGTGTGGAAATAAGCATTACCGTGTTTGGTTTAAGGAGAATCTAGTGAACGAGTAGGGGGTTTGACAAACTTTCCACTTTGAAAAATTGTAGAATTTTTTTTACAAGGAATAAGAATATGAAACAACTTGCATTCTTCATGAATCCTTCTCTTCTATCTTGAAAAATTATCTCATGATTGTCAAACCATATCTTCAGTGCGAATCACCTTATTTTCACGGCTTATGGCATTTCTACCTTAGATGCCATGAACCCCAAGGCGTGTTATTGTGAATACATACATATATACAAGCTCGAATACATATATCTATGTACATGTACATTCGTACATATAATATACGTATAAGTATATGTTTGTTTGGGTACATACATGCGTACAAGCTTGAATACGTACATAGCCTCCAAGCTGGCATGACAATGAGCGAATTCGCCAACTGTATGTTAGGTCTGGACAACTGTGAAGTGCTGGCAAAATCAATCGGCCTGCCAGCTGGAATAAGTGTGGGTTTTAGAAGTTGAAGAATGCCCACGTGGCCAACACAACATCTACGTCATTCCCACCTTATTGAACCCCATTGAATGATTGTGCCCAGAGCCTTGGCCTGTTCAGACCATCACAAAGAAGACTCTGGAACAATACCTTCCCCCTCCCATTTTACCACCACTACGTTTATTTCTTTCTTTCTTTCTTTCTATTTAAATGTCATGATCTATGAACGGGGAGATCCAACCGCTAGTTATAGATGGACCGGTTGAGTTTGAGAAATGACCAGTTCCAGTTCAAGACTTTAGGGCAAATTGCCGACCATGTTACATAAATCTATTGACTTTATCTTTGAATAATAAAGGAGAACCGAAATACATCCACCAGTGTCCAGGAAAATATTCCTCACAAACTAAATGTGAGGAATATTCTGTGGAATGTTATCATTCCCACATAACATTGTTATGGATTTGAATAATGTTATGTTTGGGCATAATTGGGTCAAAATCCTAGTGTTTCCAAGTCCAACCAGTTACATGTTGCGATCTTTCGGGTTTTTATATTAATATGAAAGAATATTCCTTATATTCCTCTCAAATGATTGGTAATTTTCTTGAAGTCTTGAAATGTCAACCGGTTAGTTCTCAAACTCGACCAGTTCATTTGTAACTACATTGTTTATGGTATTTAGTGTCACGTACACTATGTGCGAAGGGCCTAAACTAGATGCCTAGAGGTCTCAAAGTGTCATGCCCGCTAATTGCAAATATAATTCTATACATCAACATAAGTAACTTCTTCAAGTGAAAAATATCTTCATTATGACATTTAGAGTAGTATTATTGGGATGCATTAGATGATAGTTTTGCATTTTAGCATGCAAGGGGAAGATAGTTTTGAGCTCATGAATGGCAAGTGTCATGCGTTTTACATTTAAGTATGCAAGGGGAGGATATTTTTTAGCATACTAATGGCAAGTGTCATGTGTTTACGTTCTAGTATGCAAGGAGAATATATTCTTGAGCATACTAAATGGTAAGTGTCAGTTATAGTCAACTTGTAGATCATTGTGGAACATAGACATCCACCTCATAACACTATTGAACATACTTGTGCTAAGATATTAGTAAGCGCACTTAAACACCAAGTGTCATGAGATGACACTTATGGTGAAGTTGTTAATCATCAATAACAAACTTACGCTTCAGAACAGGGTAAGTGACATTATTTCACATGTGACACTAAATACCATAAACGGGTGTAGTGGTTTGATTAGAACATGATGTTATTTGCTTCCCTTGGATGACTTCACCGGAGTGTAGTAAGAGGTGATAATGAATATGTAAACAACATCATATCATTGATATCATCCCCGTTCATTGATATCAACATGTAACTGATTGGACTTGGAAACACTTGGATCTTGACCGATTGTGCCTTGAATTTCCTCAGACAATGGTTATGATATCGCAATGGGTATAGTTGAGGCAAACAAATTCTTAGGAGAATGCATGTATTTTAAAAAGAAATTCATGAATATGGAAATCCTTACAAATTTCGAAGCATACATTTTTAGGGTTACACATAGTTGATCTATAGGTTAACCCATAACTGCTCATCTCCATGCTACTCCTTGGCTACAACAATTGTCAAAACTCTTATGGGGGTAACCAATCACAAGCCGCCATCACATAAACTTTAACTTTGTTTGCCTAAAAACATAGATCACATCTATGTCGGCATTACATAACCCTAGTGAGCAATGAAATGGACTTGGTCGACTATGGATGCCTCAATCTGAAATGTGACTCGGTGGGGATGCAAATAGGGACAATTGCAACAGTGATTGTCATCTCAAAATGCAAGTGACCAACATTTTAATGTCGAGTTGATGTTGATAGATAACCCATTGATGTTGAGTTGATGTTGAGTTGATGTTGATAGATATCTTCTCAATGCTAACTAAACATTTTAGCTAGCGATTCATTCGATACTAATTCAATTCATAAATTAACATCTCGTATTTAAGAATAAACAACTAATGTTGTACTAACCTTAATTTTGGTAGGCATTTATTCGATGTTGTATCTTTAGGTGACTAATTTCCTCAACAATGGGTGTCAAGGTAGAGTGCACTGCATTATATCACCAAAGACGGTTCACAATAAAAGATTAATTTTAAGATTTACAAAGTTGCCATGTGTGCTATCACCCGGTGCATTTGCATACTAGCTTTAGGGTTGAGTGTTTGATTAGAACACGATGTTATTTCCTTCACTTGGATGATTTTGCCGGACTGTAGTAAGAGGAGATAATGAACGTGTTAACAACCTCCTATCATAGCCCCCGATTGACACATATAATGTTGTAGAAATTGGAAAAAATGATGGGTTACACCTATGCAAAGGGCAAGCCATCTCACACCAAGCCCTAGGTGAGTCATTGCAACACTTGCAAACCTCAACATGATTGGTTGCATGCACATTCCAAATTTATGGTCATTTTACTCCAGTTAATTGAAATTGACATTCAAGTATATGTGAACTAACCACTTGTCCAGAAACAATAAGGGATGTGCACATGTGGGGACAAAAACATCAAATGCCAACATCAAAAGCAACTACACAACAACTGCAACTTGAAATGTTTGTATTCCATGTTCGCCAACCACCATATTTGTGTAGTTTTGCGATCTCGTGTACATGATATTGGTGGTTCAATTGTCCAAATTTCATGCATACATCCAAATATACTTAAATCCTAGTTTGGAACATATTTTCCTTCGAAACCCGCTAAAGAATGTGCGCCTTACGTGGTCACTCTTCTTAATCCAATACCTATGTCTGATTGGAATATGATAAAGAATGGGCACCAAAAAGACACATGTTATGGACTATGTGCTCAAAAATATATAAATTATTATAGGCTCGATAGTGAGCACAATTGAGAGGGCATGTTTGGTCACTAAAAGAGAAAGAATTACTTCTTTGCATCTCAACACCAAGTCTTATGAAAATTAAACTTGCAAGCTTCGTGATTCGCATTTGCTAGCTTAACCTAATGAGACAAATTCCATTCATATCCAACGATTGTAATCCTATGTTGTATCAAGGGATAACTTTAAGCAATTGAAGGTAGACATGCCTAAATCAAACCCAACAATAATATGGACACCTATGTGCAAGTGGTGTGTAATTAGGTGTAGTTCTAAGAATTAGCACCAAAAACATATATGCTTGATAGAAACTCATGCTCAAAATATGCTATTAATCCTAAGCTCAATAGGTAGTCAACATAATTTGGCGGGGGTGGGGGGGGTGGGGGGGGACCCATATGACCACTTATGAGCACACAAATTCTCCATTCCAATATTGAATAAGACATCCATATGAGCTCCATGCAAATGCCCATGGGCATGATTTGAATTTGCTAATTAGCTCGCATCAACTGTGTGTTTCATATCCTACAAGAAATGGGGTCTAGAGAAAAGCATCCATCTAAGGCACATCGACCCTTAGAACTAACAGACCCATATTCACGTCAATGGAACACTAATGTTCTTTTCTTTTCACAATAGGCCCACGAACCACAGTAATGCTCATGTGTGAAATAAGGTGAAATATTGGGTCTTCTTCTCCTCCTCTTACATTGCCATGGAGTGAGAAATGTTCCCACGAGGAAACTAAGTTGACACGCCTATTTCATGTCACTAACAACCCACTCTTACTTTGCGGCCCACCAGTGAACAGTTCCTATCATCACTGGTTACATCCAATGGCTATCACCGGCCAAACTGGAGCTAAAAGTGGCCCATGCTGGTAGGACCCATTCGTTGGTTGCCCACACCACTAAGTGTGGGCATGCTATAAGTTAATAAAATAACTATGGATGGTGTTTTGCAAGTTGTCCGTTTACATGAACTACCTATATGTTTAATTAATATTATGCCCCACACTAGGGCCAATCGTTGGTCATGGGCAATATCAAGAGTCCCAATGTTTTGTTCTTCTCTTTTTCTTTTCACAATAGGCCCATGTACCGTAACAATCACATGTGAAATAGGTACGTACCAGGTCGTCTTCTTCTTCTCCTCCTCTATTGTCATGGAGTGAGAAATATTCCCATGATAAAACTAATAAGTTGGCACACATGTTTCATGCCACTAATTACCCACCCACACTTACTGGTGCGGGCCACCAGTGAATGATTCCTACCAACACTGGTTACATCCAATGGCTCTCATTGGCTAAACCAACCCTAAAAGTGGACCCTACTGGTAGGAGCCGTTCGATGGTCGCCCACACGAGTAAGGGCCACTTCACACACGAGACCGAGAGCCCATGACACCATTACACTTCAAGCACTCTCATTGGTGGAAAAGGTGGAGCTGGTCCAAGTTCGCTTCACACTACGCTTGAGGGACCAACAGAGTATGTGAATGCAAGATGGATGTAAAGTCTACATGGATTCCTACATGCCATCAAATGGATCATGTTTCATGGTCACTTGGACTATTTTCAAAAACCACCTCTTGGAGGTAGGCCTAACACAAAACTGGGAGACCATGGCACTCCGAATGCTCACAACCGTTGATTTATTCTATTTTATCATGCGTGAGGACCCGCACGAACAGAAGCTCATCAAAACAACATTTGGTTGAGGGCCAAGCACATATGACTTCACACTACACTTGAGGGTCCGTGACCACAGTACATGACTTTGGAGGTGTCTTGGGACAGGTCTTTGGACACTTTCTTTTCGGCTCTCACAATTTCATGGTCACAGCTCTTGGCTTGTGTGTGAAGTGGCCTAAGTGTAGGCATGCTATAAGTTAGTAACCGTGGATGATGTTTTGCAACTTGTCCATTCCTATGAACTGCACCTGGGGGCTAATTATAAGTTAGGGTTGTCCCAAGCCATCCGCGTGCTGAAAGAAAGCCAGCATTTGTCTTAAGTTGGAAACCAAACTGGGCGGTGTGTGTCCCCATTCTTTAAGTGTTATACGCATGTTATATATGGGGCGGCTGATTAGGACACATGTGTCTGTCACTGGTCCCGTGTCACAAAGTGATCGGCCTTGCCTTGCGGTGGCCACAGCTTTTCACATCTGTCACCCCCGTCCTGGGGACACACAAGTGTTGGTTGTTTGGCCCAAGGTACAAGTACTGGCAGCCATGGGCAGTCTAATAACCTGTTCACAACACTGATTGTCCCAATTAAAGGCCGAGGCCACCATAGTCGACCGGGTCCATTTAACCGCTCATAACCGGGTCATGTAATGCCGACATTGATGAGATCTGTTTTTTTAGGTGAACGAAGTTAGAAGTTTATGTGGTGGTGGCGGTTTGTGAATGGTCGGCTTACCTTCATAAGAGTTTTGACAATTGTCGTAGCCAAAGAGTAGCATTGAGATGAGCGGTTATGGATTAACCTGTAGATCGATCGACTATGTGTAACCCTAAAATTTACACTTTGAAATATGTAGCAATTTCCGTGTTCGTGAAATGTTATCTAAAATGATTGCATTCTCCTTAGAATTTGTTTCTCTTCGCAAGAAAAAATAATTCCATGGCATTACTCCTCCTAGACATATGCAAACTCTCTTATTTTATCGGTTATAGATGCCTCGAACTTAGTGTGTGTTACTATTCCGAAGGACGCAGTGCAATAACTTCTTACTCAAGAGTTTAATTTTTATTGACGAAAGCTCAATAGGTTGTTTGTTCGGACATTGTAGAACACAAATGACTTTGCTTGGTAATATATTACACTCTCATCAAATAGTTATACTATTGTGTAAGTCTGAATAGTAACACACAGTAATTGGGATAAGCAATGTATTGAATTAGGATAAGGTTAAGATCGTTGGGTGTTGCACAAGGCAAGAGGGAGTTAAGGTACATGGTGCTAAAAACCATCACTTAGAAACGATGACCATTAATATTATTATTACCTAGAAAAATATTTGGAAGACTTTGATAGGGGATATAACATTACTCAACACTAGCACTACTAGGATTGTGGGGCCAGAACAAACTTTCCACTTGATGCAAGCGGTCATTAGGATATGACCCCAAATACATGTCTCGAGTCCAATCTATAATTCCAAGTCCAATCTACAAATATTGTAGATTGGACTCGACCCATGTAAATGGGTTCATGTTACAACGACCATGCATGTCATTTAAGAAATAAGACCACGTTTTTTGATAGTGTAGGGTGTAAGTTGCACCCCTAGTGTTGGGAATTTTGGAAGGATAGGTTTCCTCTTATGTTGGGCCATCCTTGGAAAATGAACATACTCAACTTGAAAAATGTTCATTTCACAAGGGGGAACTGTTGACATGGCCCAACACCGCAATATTTAATTTGCAACTTTATGCCCAAGGTGCATACCATTGGAACTTTCATACCACCATTGATGTCAAGGGCAATTCAACTCACTATGACCAACATATTTTACAATCGCCCACTTGTATGTGAAACCCAATTTCATCATGAAGTTTTGGGAAGTTAACTCTCTTTGTTCTAACAAAATTTGAGAAGATCGAACAGTCACAAAGTTGAAGCTCTCAAGTTAGGGCAACTAGTCATATTTTGATTCCTTTCTAGATTTGGACGGTATGAAAAAGGATAACCTACATAAGATGGGAAAATTATATATACTTATTTATAATGCATATATGTGAGGATTCAAATTTGAGTTGGGGGCGAACGAAGACACGAAGTGGCTTGATGGCGGTTTCCCTTCTGAGAGAGAGCATGTGGGACTCTCAGGGGCAATAAGAGGTGACATGGATGGAAAACCCCCATCCCCGGGACTAAATTTGCGGTCAGCACCACCAAAAACTCCTCCACCGACCATCTCCAGGGACGTTGTGGAGTGCTAGAAGTGGAGATGCCCTAACCACTATAATTAAAAACCACCCTTGCATGTAAGACAGATGGTGCTAAACCCAACACCCCACCCAAAACAAACACCCTAAACAAACAAGCACTTGCACGTTGGTTTACGAGATTGTCCACTACCTCCAACATCATACTCCCCCACATGTCGATTTTTAAAACACTCACCAATCAAAACTTGGAAGCCTTCTAACTTTTGCATACGGATTTCAAATAAGACACTCTTTAGTGCATTGGAAATTGGGATCCCTTGTCAATTGCGAACAAGAATCACTCAGAATTTTGCTTTAAAAACCCTAATGATACCTCCTAGTACCTTTGCTCCGGCACTCAAAGTGATGGGGTTTACCACCAATCCACCTTATTAGTCACTCCCTGCCTAACAAAGCTTCATACATTCATAGTACACTCTCGTGACCTGTCTGTACACGATCTGAAGCACATGGGCACTTTGTAAGATTTTTTCTGACCGGATTCGAAATTATCGCATCCATCAATCTGGGCCCGAACTTGGTGCATCGTGACCGTATTTTTCTTTCTTCAGTTTGTGGCGGTGGTACTGCTACTGCTTCTACCATATATCGTATCTGCTCCGTTAACCTATTCCGTCCAATTGAAAGCTCGACCTAACTGCCCAGATTCATTAGATACGGCATCATGCAACGGGCGGAGAAAAACCATCCACCAATTTGGGCTGCCCCGCTGACTTGGGGCAATCATGTGCACCCCGCCCGCCGCCCACTGCGGGGAAAAAATAAATTAATTTAAATTTTTCGGAAAATGACGACCTGCCCAGCTGACCAATACGCAAGCAGACAGTTATTTGAAGCTCCAATTATGGGGCTCCAAGCCTCGTGGTTCCTGGGTATAAACTCATCCGAAGCTCGAGCCCCGGCTATCTCGAAGCTTTCAGTTATTTGAGCCTCATGGCACCTTGGTCACCTCATCCACTTCGGATGAGGGCATTGGTAACCCCATCCAAAGTGGATGAGGGCATTGGTCACCTCATCCAAAGTGGATGAGGGCATCTAGTAAAAATGAGCTTCCTATTAGGTTGAGGGTTGTCGATTCATTCCAATTGGACCTCACTATATAGTTGGATAGATGTGAAATTTGAGGTTATAAAATAGGATTGGCTTGTTGTGTTTTTCATCTTCCCATTGCAATGGGGTGAGATTTCACAGGCACCGCAAAACTCTGGCCCATGATGTCATGAAGTTGGCTCAGGTTACGTTGCATCTGCGTAAATTCATTTATGATAGATGACGGGGTTCTTGTAAGGTGTTTTTTGAGCCTTGGGTGGTTACTCTTATTAATCATACACCTATGTTTGAGTGGTGCGTGTATGGAAAGGACTTCAAGTGAGGAATGTACACTGAGAATATGTGTGTTACAATGAGATTGGATGATATGTTCAAATTATGAACATTGTTTTGAGCTCAATACTAAAGGCAATGGGGAGGGCCTACATGGTCATCCAAGGAGTACAAAGCTCTTCGCTTTGACCTCTTAACAACCTTTACATCAACTCCGATCTTGAAACTTGAAATGACAAACTCCCTAATTTGTAAATGTTGACCAAATGAGATAATTTTGGATTGTCTCTAGAGTTGGAAGTGCCCGCAATAGGGCCACATACCTTAACCCCTAAAAGCACAAGTCCAAATCTCCCCAAAACTATCTTAAAAACATCATCCCCAATTCGGCAACTTAATAAAGAAAATATGTCCATCTTATGGTGGGTTGATTGTACGGATGGCATGTTTGTAAAGTTAGGATTCTTCACACAAAGTTACAAGTGTCCACGTGTTCCAACTCAAAAGATCATATCATAAACATGTAATTGGTATGAACAGCCAAAAGTGATTGTATGGATTAAAAAAAACCATTCCTAGTCTTTAGGAGTTATCTTATCCGGGACATCTAAACCCATTCTTAGAATTAAAAAACAAATAGAATTCATACTATAGAATGGCTTTGTGCATTCTCACCTCCTAGTGGAGGAGTTCACCTACACTAGTACGTGCAATTAGGTCGCCCTCCCCAACAAGTTGCCTCTTCACCCAAGTCCAAAACCATATCACATAAACTCATCCCTTTATTTATTCATCCATATAACACCGCCATAAAATACCCAATCACTATACTTCGTTACGTTACAATAAAGATCCAAAATAGTGTGGGATGTCGACACATATTAGTGTGGGGCAAGCTAATAATGCACATGTCAATGTAGGAGCTTGGGTACCACGAGGGCTCTAGCTAGTAGCCCATCAATCCTACCGACTAACGTAATAATACGTATAATACACCGTATTAGTATAAATCTACGCGATATCCGATCTGCCATGCAACCAAATTGGGACCACTACCCAACCAACCAGATTCTTGTGCTGCATTTTCATTGGCCACCTGAAAAGCAGAGGGTCGTGGCTGCTTCTGAGCCGTCGGATTGGTCCGATCTAGAGGAGTGGCCGAGATTCTAGACATACGTCGATGCTGCCACGTCGACAGGACCAAGGCTATAACAGAGTATCTACCAAAACCAACTGGCCTCCAGGCTGGCCCCTTCTGCATGGTTCTGGAAACTAGGGCCTACCTGTTCATGCAGGATCTAGATTCACCCGCTTCATTGAGTCCTCTTTTATGTTCGCATGGGCTCCGGTGCAAGTGTTATTATAGCTTGCGGGACCGAACCCTTTAATGTATGTATGTGGGTGTTATTAATATACAGGACCGAGCCCTTTAGTTATGGTTATCGTTGGAAGTGCATGTTTGTTGATTTCTTAACTGGATACATAGGTCTTTTCAATTGTGGTTGCTATTGAGTGTAGAGCAGTTGTTAATATTTGAAGGGGTAGTTTGGTTTGTTTTGAACATGCTTGGTTTTTGATCCTCACCGAACCACATCCGAATCAAGTAGATGGGTCTGGTTAAGAAAGCGCGCCGATTAAGGCCTGTCTACCTTAGGTTGTTCAGACCTAAAGTGAGAAGCATGTTGGGAGTTACGTTGTTTTATGGTGTTTAGTGTCACGTACACTATTTTGCGAAGGGCCGACACTAGAAGCCTAGAGGTTTTAAAATGTCACGTTTGTTGATTGCCGATACGATTCTATTTGTCAAAATAAGTAAGTTTTTTAACTGAGAAGTTTGTTGACATCATGACATTTAGCGGTAGCACATTGGGATGCTTGAGATGATAGTTTTGCATCTTAGAATGCAAAGGGGAAGATGTTCTTGAGCACACTAATGGCAAGTGTCATGTGTTTAAATTTTAGTGTGCAAGAGGAAGATACTCTTGAGCGTAGTGATGCCACGTGTCATTTGCGTACACTTTTCATCAAGTTGTAGACCATTGTGTGACACATGTATACACCTCATAACATTGTTGAACATACTCATGCCAAGATGTTAGTAAGCGCACTTAAATGCCAAGTGTCACGAGGTGACACTAATGCTAAAGAAGTTGGTCATTGATGTAACCTAGCATACGCCTCAAAATAGGGTAAAGTGGCACTATTACGAACATGATACTAAATACCATACAATGTATTTGGAGAATTGAATTGGAATGAAATTGATTATAGACTTCTAAGAATTAGCCAAAGACTTGCAGGAACATCAAATTCCAATGTCAAAAAGGTTGATTCCCTATAGAAAGGGAGTGCAGTGACCTCTGTGAGTAGCAGCCAATATCAACCTTATGATCTTAGAAGAAAGGCTTGAGACTACCTAGTGCTACATTTCGAAATAAAGAAGGGTTCATGATGATTACACCTTGCCAACTTTGAAACACTAGAAAAATAATATAGTTGAATTATAGTTTGGTGCATCTAATGTATGCCTTATCACTTCAAAAACAACTCTATGTGTAGGAGCGTCCAATTGCATTCATGACCCTATCCCGAAGCCTAACTTTCTCACGCAAAACATGCAGCTACGTGCTTCAAAATGAATGCTCGTGATATTGATCTAAGGATAAGAACCCACATCTCATTGGATGAGAATGACAAGATGTCAACCCTCAACATTATCAACTTGGGGGCCGGGGGGGGGGCTATGTAATCACTCCGTGTTGCCAATAAACATACTCCCTCCGTCCCAAAATGATTGTCCTACTTCCTGGATTTTTTTGTTCCAAAACGATTGTCCGGTTTATCCTGGCTAGAAATTTGAGTCTCAAAGTCAAATATTTTCATGTCAAACTTTCTATATCAAGAAGTCTTTTGACACCGCAACTTCTGGGGGGCGTTTCGGAGTAGTTGTTGTTTTCTATTTTAAGAGTCATACTTACAACTACTCGGCCAATGGTCAACATGCTTTAATCTCGCCAAAGTTAGGAAGTAGGACGATCATTTTGGGACGGAGGGAGTATAACATATCTAACTCAGATGATGCCAACATTTTATGGAATCACATGCATTCACTTCTTTATGGACTTGCAAAAGAAATTGGACTTTGTGGTGAAATTCCTCGAGCACGTCAAGCCTAGGCCTCAAGTGTTTAAAGTGTATGTTATAGGCGTTTTTGCCTTACTATAAATTTGTCTCAACATCTCAAAATGCAGTTGATTAGCCTTGAATGTTGAGTCAATGCTAATACATATCATTCAAGGTGGAATATATTTCCATGTGCTAACTCAAACATCTAGCTAATAACCTATTATTATCAATGTGTTTTTCAACATATTAGAGCTATTTGTAAAGTAAAGTGGATGAAACCATGGTTTAGTCCCAAACCATGAGTTTGTGAGAATTAACACAAGGTCATCCAAGTTTTTTCTTAATGCGTAGATTATCATCTACAAGGAATGGTGTCAGGCTATTAAAACATAGCTTTCTAGCTTGTCCTACTAGGATGGGTGGGGCCAAGCTAGCCTTCCATGGGCTGATCTGGGATTTATGACAATGGATCCCATACATACCCTTTTTCTCCCAACGTATTTTCTCTCTTATTTGCTCTCGCCCAT
The DNA here is from genome assembly GCA_964035585.1 of Polytrichum formosum. Lineage (NCBI taxonomy): Eukaryota > Viridiplantae > Streptophyta > Polytrichopsida > Polytrichales > Polytrichaceae > Polytrichum > Polytrichum formosum. The sequence continues at coordinate 20,206,614 of OZ037939.1, read as the reverse complement.
GTTTCCTTCCAAAGTTTTGATTTCTCCCATCATTGGCTTATGCTAGTTGTAGCTAGAAACCCCGTGTTTTTCCCTTAGCAAACTTCTCTACACGATACCGCTAATTATCAAATCAGGATTGGAACCCCCAAACCAATCTACTGAACTTAAATTGGGATGAACCATCAACCGACCCATAAGGAATCATGTTTTTTTACTATTACCCCATTAGTAGGTGTTAGAGAACCAAACCAAGTGTAGAGGTTTCACCCTAGTCAGCCAACCAATGTCAAGCGTCAAGAGATGTCGGTGACAACTCTCGAGACCCAAAGTCAAGGAATTTTGAGTTTCGTATACGATGATGGAGGGGTACTAAGGGCGGCCACACATTTCCCATTGGGCAACCTTCAATCAAGCCTACCCCCAAAGCTATGCCTTTGTTCATGGCGACCCGGTCTTGGGCCTAATTGGTTCCAAGGACATCCACTTACAATTGGCGTGCAAGTATCGCCTTTGACTCTTCTTGCGCACCGACTTGAGGCTTGAAGGTATTGAATATCCATGGTCATGGTCATGTCGGCCATTCCGTGACCCTCTCAACAATAAAATTAGTGTTCTACTTACACTCTCAAGTTTGAACAAGCCTCTCTCTCTCTCTCTCTCTCTCTCTCTCTTCACGTGTCGTCTAAGTATAGCGTGTCACTCATAGTTGTCCAACTAACGCATAATTCGATGACACATTCATGGGATTCTATTCAATTATATGGCCACAATTCTACGAAACTAAGAAATTCGATGCAATGAATGGTTCTCTCAAAATAAGTGGTCCAATATCCTCCTCCCCTTTCCTAACACTCTTAAGAGGGGTTCTCATGTTCGCTTTCTAGCCTAATGAAGTCCACCAAATTTAGCCGAATGCTTTGTCCAATAAGAAACTCGTCCTACCCTATCCCATTATAAGTATATTCGGTAGATGTTGGTATACGGATAGCATGCCTTATTATACTAAAAAGCAATGCTATGCCTCCTCTTTGTAAAAAGTGGAGATTTTCATCTCAAGCTTTAAAGTGATTCTTCTCCCTCTATTCCAAAAACGGACCCTAGTTTATGTATTCACATATGTGCTTCTTATACTTAACCACTTCTCTTTCAATGGGCTTTCAATTAACACAAGAGAAGTGTTGAACTGCGGTACATTTGCGATTTAGTGTGGCATTCAAACTAGTGTGCCATGTTAATTAGAGTGGTCTTCGTGAGCTTTCATGTAGCTCCAAGTGTCATGTGACACTCTCTCTATATTGATACCTACAATTAGGTTGCTTTCACAACTAGGTTGCATGTTTACCCATGGAGATTACTTAAAGTCGAAATCCAAATACAAAACTTCATAACATTGTTCATTCAACCATATAGAACCACAATACAATAATAATTACTAAATCTCGTTATTTTGATATAATACCATAAATAACATCAAATATCAATATAATAACATGGTGCAATCTAATTGCATACATCACTGTAGCTAATTACCCACCCAATAGTTACAAGACAATTTAGTGTGCGTCGATGATGAATAGTGTGCACTAGGGGCCACACTAAGGGTTAGATTCCATGTAGGCCGCTCGCCCACCAAATTCTAGTCGATACATAGATGTCACCAGGTGGAATCTACGTTTCCAGTAGAATCTGGTGGCCGAGCGGCCTACATGGAAACTAACCCTAAACCACATGTTTTAGTGTAGCGGACATTACAAAATTTCACGACTCCGTTGTAACTTGCCATCCACTCTAGATGTTGACCTAGGACACCATTGGGAACACATGATGGGCACGACCGACTCAAGTGGGTTACCTGCCGTTTCAGAGTCCAGACAATCTCCACGTATTGCGTCACGCCATCCACGTGGAAGTAGTGGGGCCGACGCGTCAATCCACCGGGCTGCCGGTATCTAGTCACCAATCCGGGCAGCCTACCATGTCCTGCCAAGAGCTGTTTATTCTGTCGGCAAATGAACGGGCAGGAATGAAACATTTACCACGGGCAAGCCAACTTGGTGCATAGGAGACCTAGGACTAGGATAGCCTGACTCAGTCCGCGTGCATTTGTGAGGGTGGAACAAGAGTCCTTTACCAAGGAAAAGGTCATTTTGGAACAATGTTCATTAATAATAATGATCATGATACTATTTAATAATAATAATTAGTGTTTTTATTTTTATTTTTTATGTAGCGAATGATGCATGGAACAATCATGTACCATGTGTTGATACAATTTTTCTTAGATGGGATTGAATTTAAGTAGGTAGAGAGAGAGAGAGAGAAGATGACGTCAACTTGAGGTTGGCATCAATGACTAGAGACACTTGAAGTAGATGGGATATCGAAGCCGACCTCGTTTGAGCTAGGCCCCTATGGAGAGAGGGAATTATCTTGTTCGAGTGCACCTTTTTATCCATCCGACATAAAATCTTGACCCCCTATAGGTTGGTTGTCGATTCGTCTCAAATGACCTTGAATAGGTTAATTCAGGGTCTTTGAAGCTAACTCCGATGTCACATCAACTGAATAAAGTAAACTTGGGGATGCATATTACTTTAGGCTTCTTATGTTGGATGAACGAGAGGTAGTGTACGCTCATATACAATAGTTCCATCTCTCTTTGGCCCCCTACCAATATTACCAAGGTAAAGAGGGTATAGTAAAACCATGACCCCCATAGGTTTGTGGTTTATTCATCTCAAGTGGATCCTTGTGGACTAATTTGGGGCTTCTAATGCTAATTTTGGGTTCATGTTTTTCATAAACGACTATATGTTGTAATAGAATTGCATGTGTTTTCACCTCATGTAATAATGGTTGGGGCCTAGGTCAAAAAGTTGGGTGTCTAACCCTAGCCGATTTCCACTAAAACCCTGCCCACACATGGTGGTGGTGAGGCCAGTCGACGGCTCCCACTAGCATGAAATCTCTTTTTGAAGCCTTTTAAGTAGTGGTAATGACTAGATATAACCATCATACCTTGTAATCATTCGTTGGTGTTTTAGTAAATTGCACTCTTGTCTAGAAAAAGGCAGCACACCATGAGCCAATCATGGTACACACTTAATTTGATAATAACTCTTTACAAGGAAATATTTACTTCTAACAACTACTTACTTATAACTAATAACTCTTTACACGGTGCAAATATCACTTCTAACTACACCGTTATAAGTTCACCTCAGTAACTATATAGCAACCACTGCATTGTTTTTTGCATTTAGTGTTAGCAACAGTAATTACGAACCACAACACTAAATGCCAGTGACACCCTTAATGTTGCATACACTAAATGCCAACCTATACACTAATTGTGAACTAATGTAAAATTTGGCCATGTTCAGATTTTTGTCACGTACACTATTTGTGAGGGGCCTAAACTAGATGCCTAGAGGTCTCAAAGCGTCACATCTGCTAATTGCCAATATGATTCTATTTGTCAACATTAGTAACTTCTTTAAGTGGGAAAATATCCAACATTATGACATTTAGAGTAGCACATTGGGATGCTTTAGATGATAGTGTTGCATTTTAGTATGCGAGGGGAGGATATTTTTGAGCATACTAATGGCAATTGTCATGTGTTTCCACTTTAGTTTGCTAGCATAAGATATTCTTGAGCACACTAATGACAAATGTCTATTTGTGTACACTTCAAGCAATTTGTAGAGCATTGTGTAACATAAGCATGCACCTCATAACATTATTGAACACACTCATGCCGAGATATTAGTAAACGCCCTTGAACGCCAAGTGTCATGAGGTGACACTTATGATAAAGTTGTTGATCATCAATGTAACTTAGCATATGCCTCAAATTAGGGTACATGACACTATTATACACGTGATGCTAAATGCCGTAAATGGTGTAGTATTTTCATTTAATTCAAATATATCAATCAATTCAATAAATGTATAGTAAATATGGCATGATTGATAAACCACTATGTGTTAAAATCATATAATATGTCTGATAAACAAGTAAGTGTACTAAATAAGAAGAATCATTTGACACAGTAGTTAAGTAGTAATTCTTACAAGTTATAGATTTTTAAAGGTTAGGAACCATGTACACATGAAATGAATTGTCAGGATTCATGATTTTACTTCTAATTAATTTCTTAATACAAAATTAGTGCTAGTTAATAAATAAAATCAAAACTAAAACTAAGAAAATCAAGTTACAAGACAGAACAGCACACCAAAAGGCTATTATTAAACTTGAGATTGAGAAATTAAAAGCATCGTATAAAAGTGGACAAGGAACACCCTCTTCTTCAATTAGTTGTGAGAGATACTTCAAGTTTTTATTCTATAGCATTAGAAATATCAGTTGAATCTATTTTTTCATCTAAATGAATGAATGAATGAATAATTTTGAATAAGAAGGTTTCGTGTGAATGTTTTTGTTTTGAATAAATAAAAAATTGCAAGTTCTTATTACATCAATGTTGTATAACAAACAAAGCAGTTCAGCAGTGGACATATGGGTTGAGTAACAACATGAGGTATAAGTTACAGGGCTAAAACCAACACCAATGAAAACCACCAAAACCTGACCTTAAGTGTCTTGGTGATTTGTAGGTGAACTTCTAGATTAAATGTGTTGACTTAATGGAAGGCACTCAGTTCACAAAACACCTTCTTGGATGTACTTTGTTGGTGTTGCTATTGGATCTACTCATTGGTTGGGTTTGGAAAGCGTATAATCTAGATTTTGAAAACTCATAACTATAGTTTCTGGCCTGATTAAAATTGAGTCCTAGCTTGATTGAAATTATGGTACCTTATAGATTGTTGATGGGGTCTTGATCGGGAATAGGTGCCTCTACTATATCAGGAACTTCCACCTAGAAGACCATGACACTTTTTGTAGGAAGATCAGCGATTGGTCCATGGCATTTTTCCTTCATCCGTCATCTAGTATATAGGATGCTATGGGCAAAGTCCATAGTTCATATTAGGTCCTACATGTTAGTTTTTTACTTCTAAAGGCCAAGGTGAAATTTTCCAAAATCATCTAAAATAACTCAATTCAATTCAACAACTGATTATAGAAAATCTTATGATAGATTTGACTTTATGGATGTCATCAATGTATAGTTAGAGTTGTTTCCACAATTTTGCAGTCATCCACATGTCCAAAATCATAAGATTAAGTAGTAAATGTGGACATTGGTATTATCAGGCAATCGTAAGTGCCCATACATAAACATCTACCTTGGTTGTTAGGGGTCAACCTAAACCATTCTTCATGTGAACTCCATGTTATTTTGTGCTCATCTAAAGAGATACTTAGATGGATGTAGAATTAATGTCAAAGTATATTATAATATATTTAACAACACGTGGTAAATAATCTACGGCATTTTGGCGTGCCACCTTAAACTAACCTTCACAAGCGCAAGAACAATCATTGAATATTTGGAGATGCATATTGGACCTGACCAATCAAGTGAAAAACTTTGTACACCATTTAGGGAGGGGTTCACACTTGAAGATAAAGTCAACTAAATGATAACTTGTAGTCTTGTACCTATATTTAATGGTTAACGTAATTTGTTAACAAGCCAATAGTCACAAGAGTGCTCTACCCTATTATTATCTTGCACACATGGCTAGTTCTTGTTGGTGGTTCAACTGAGCCCAAAATTTGGCTCATGTTTAAAGACCACTCAAAATCAACTAATCACGTGCAACATGGACTCCACTAGAAGAACGAGTTGCTAACACTAATAACACTTCCAAATCACATCACATACGTGGCTAGTTTTGGTCGACTGCCAAACTTTGACCCATTTTGAAAACCGCCAATAGGTCTCTTCCCCACATGACAAAGCCAATCAAAAACTGCAACTAAACCCAAAACCATGAAGTTTGGACCAAGCAAGGAAGGGTGCGTTTACATGTGTGCTTGGGGTAACTTACGAAAGACATGAGAAGGATAAATATCTCGGAGCCATGATGAGGAGGTAGTATATGGAGGTGGCATGAGTCGTGTGTACTAAGCTTAATGGCGCCTCATTCTCTCCATGATTTCTCGCCCAAAGGGGTCGTGCCACATGGCACATGACTCCAACACCCCCCCATTTGAATTGATGACACCCGGCCAACTAAAAACTCCAGTCTCACCTTCCACACCTCCCCTTGTAGTGTACCCATCATCGATGATGTGGCGGCCACATCAGCCTTACAATAAGGGATTTCGTTTGTACGTAGTGATTTAATGAGGCTTTGTTTAGGGTGGATGTAGTCCAACTCCACAAGATTGTAGGAGGAAGCGCTCGGCATGGGGACTTCGTTCCCCGGCACCTATACCATGATTTTCTCTACAAGTGAATTGTCTATTTATCCTAAGTTAATCTCAATGTACTAATTCGACTTGATTTAGGCATTGATTTGGTTAATGATTGAAACATTTGGGTTCTACATAAACAATTAGCGATTTCACCCTCTTCATCGATAGGTCTTGCGAAACATCATCCATCCCTTGCGTGGGGATCTTGGGGTGGTTTTCTATAACCTACCAATGGGGGTAATAGTAGAAATCGACCCCCTATAGTTTTTTTTAATAAATTTTAGACAGAAGGCCGACATGCCAGCGCCAAAGCACAAGAAGCAGTTGACCACCTCGCCAGTTTATGTCAAGTAGAGAGGAGATTTCAGAGCCGGGAATCGAACTGCCAACCTCTTCCTTAAGATTTGGGTATCTCTCCACCATCATCTAGTAGTTTAGGGTCATCTCGGACCAGCTATAGATTGGTTGTTGATTCATCCCAATTTGAGTTCATTAAACTAATTCATTGATTTAGGGCCTAAAAATTAGTATTTTCATCTTCCCCTCTCTTCATTCGTCTTCCCTCTCAATGGTGGTTGTGAACATTCATCCATGGAGCCCCATGTATGGCAACCACTTATAGAAATGTGGTTCCAATTAACATGCTTGAAAATTCTATCTATCTATCTATCTATCTATCTATCTGTCTCTCTATCTATATAGTGTGTGTGTGTGTGATCTAAATGAATTTTAAGCATGTCATTCATTTCGAATTGTGGTGTTTGGGACAATGTATTCTACTAAACCAATATTACCTATTAGAGTGGGCTATCATTGGAAGTTACATATAACTGCTATAGCTTTGTAGTGAAAATATAATTGTTTACCTAGATATCATAAATAGCTAGAATGCACATCAAGGAACATGATAAAAATGTACTTGGTGGAAAATAATACTCTCATTAAAAAGTCATAGCAACGCATGACTCCAAATGATAACCCACACTAGTAGGTGATACCATGATAGTGAATGTTCAATAAAAGCTTTAGCTTGGGAGGCTTCCTTTAGTGTAGTTAGAGCCACACCCAACATTCATAAGTATGCTTACATGCTATCCTTGGCTACGAGGCAAACGAGCTGTGGTATGATTGACTCCAAATTTTCACATCAACAATATACGGTAGTTCAATTCACATCCGTACAATTGGAATTGAGAAAAGCATATTATATTCACTACATGACAAACAAAAAAATACAAGCACCGGTGCTGGACCTACTCGAAAATTGAATGTGAACGCTTGAGCATTCATGGATGAAAAGAAAACATGCATGCTATGATATAATTGATTGTGTTTTCACCTTGGATTGGTATTGGGTGCAACCCACATCAATGAACAAGGCATCTAGCTTTGGATGTTATATGAGCCACCAACCAACAATTTATTTGTTTTCTCCACATAAATTGCACCTATTTCTAAAACTACAAATAAGTACTAAAAATCATTGTAAACCGACTAAGTAGTATCACCAACACTAAATGAGAACCTCACATTATGTTATAGGGTGAAGCACTTGAACACACCCTAAATCCCGATATTTATCACGTTATTAGTATCATATTAACAATAATCATCATTTTATTACATTTTAATAGCCCATTCATTCTTAACGACACTAAATATTGTATATAGTGGGGATGGTATACAATGTCACTGCAGTGACTTTTCAATGACATTTTCTATGAACAACTTTACAAATATTGTCATCGCAACTTCCCTTCAGTTTATCCAAATGCCATATATTGAAATGAAAGTTTGGTATATTGTGCATCTTAGCATTTATGTATGTAAAGTAATATCGTCATGAATGATGGACATTATTATGAAAAATCACTTAGCAAGTGATGATCATTGCAACATTGTAAATCTACCGTTCTTTAAAAAAATCATAGGGAATGACAAATAATGTAAGGTCTACATTTAGTGTTGGTGACACTACATGAGCGGTTTACAATTAGTATTTGAGCAAGACAATTTAGAATTGGTGACATTAAATACAAAATGGAGTGTAGCTTCGAACACTTACATACTATAATAAAATAGTAATTAAAAGTAACACATTCCTAGAAAACATTTTCGTCTTTCTTGCCTGGTTCACTTGGTCATGAGGGGCTGGGGCGAACCAACCCGTATATTGGTACCTTACCGGGGAGGGCGAACGGCTGGGGATTTGTGGCACTCACTTAAAATCAACCATCCTACATATCGTGGATGAAGTGGCTCCAATACAAAAAGACCCCTATGGGGTTGAGGGCCGATTCATTCGAATGTGACATCACTAGACATCCGGTAAGGTACCAATGTATGGGTCGGTTCGCCCTGGCCGTCATGAGGTTGGGGCCAATGAACGAGTATAACATTGCTTCATTACATCTAGTCACTGGCATAGCTAGAAAGTGCCCATAAAATGTCCGAAGCTAGTGGGAGGCATTCACTACCCACATGCACCGTCACGAGTGGGGTTAATATTAGAGATCCCAACATTTTTTATATTTTTATTTTTTTGAGACAAAAGGCCGACAGGCCAGCGCCAAAGCACAGGAGGCAATTGACCACCTGACAAGTTTTCCGTCAAGTAGAGAGGAGATTTCATAGCCGGGAATAGAGATCCCAACATTTAAAGAACGATGTTAGTGCCGCAACTTGGGAGAGCATCGCCATAACCTATACTAAATATTGTATTCAATGTCACCAATTCTACTTGACTAGTTGTAAACCACTCATGTATAATCACCAACACTAAATGTAAGCCTAACATTATTTATCATTTTTTTGTCAATAAGAATTGGGCATAATAGATTTACAATGTTACAACTACTGTCACTTACTAGGTAGTTTTCATCCAACTTTCAATCATCCATGACAATATTTCATCGCATAATGCTACGATGCAGAAAATACCAAACTTCGTTTCAATAATTGACATGGATTTCATCCAAATTTCAATCATCCATGACAACTCTTGTTAACTTATTCATAAAAGTGTCATTAGAATTATTACCACGGCGACGTAAACTTAATACCACATGACACTAAAATACACTATTTAATGTACTTCTTAACATTCCCAAAAATAATTTACTTGGTCCCACTGACGCCAATGACATGACATTTGTCAGCGTCTAAATTTAATGTGGACGGGCCTTCATTGTAATCATGGTCACTAAATTACGGCCACTAACTTAATAATCTACTACTAATTCTGACACCAATCTTGTATAATTAATTACTGTAATTTGCCTAATTATGCAAGTATATCTTGATCCTTAGTACTGCTGCTGCTGATGAGATGACTCAGATGGGAATCAGGGAATGGAAATATGGCAAGTGTCATTAAGATCATCACAATATTAGAGGGTGCCAAACTCTTCTTTAATTTGATATTCTTGGCCAGAATTTAGTCAGAGCAGATTGCTTGCTGAGCAAGTTACTTTTTTTGTTTTGACACATAAGGCCGACAAGCCAGCGCCAAAGCACAGGAGGCAAGTTTCTATCAAGTAGAGAGGAGATTTCACAGCCAGGAATCGAACCGCCAACCTCTTCCTTAAGATCTGGGTATCTCTCCACCATCATCCAGTAGTTTAGGGTCATCTCGGACCATGAGCAAGTTACTTTGGTTACTCAAGCAATTGCTTTGGCATGGAGGAATAAAACTATCACATCACTAACTAAACGTAACACAAGCAACATCCATAATAGCAACATTGGAGTGCTTTTAGAAATGTCTTTACATGAGCTTTATTCTCAATAAGAGAAGTAGAGTATCATTGATAACCATAAATGTAAAATGAACAAATCCATTGTATTGTTTTTCAATTTCAATTGTTTTTAAAATGATATAGTCACTAATCTAATGTCCAGTGCAGGCCATCACTAGTCTCTAATAATTTGCCTTCACGAATAGATTGCCTCTTTTTTCCATGCAAATTACCATGTGTTGACATCATATCATAAAAATTGACAACTTTGTTTATTCATCTATATGAAAACCACAAAAGTCTAAATTCATGTAAATTGTTGAAATAAATATTCAAAATAGTGTGGAATGTCAAGAAATTAGCATGGGGTAACCTAATTGCACATATTGTGTAGTTTTCTTCTAAACAAAAATGATCTATACATCACAAACATTGAGTTGATGCAATGGCTCTCTGATGAAACAAGGCAAAGTGTCAAATAAGCATACCACTTCACACAAGAGGAATTGCCAACTTCAATTGGCAATTAACACGCAATTAATGCTAGTCTTCTTGTGTTTATGGTCGATGATGACCATCTCAAGTTGGTCATTATCAAATGAACTTCTTCAAAATTTGGGGCTGACCAACTTGAGATGGTCACCATTGGCCATAAAACGAGAAGAGACAAACATTGATTACATGTTGCCATCACCACTTCGAGTTGGCAAGCCCTCGTGTGTGAGTGATATAATTTAGCAAGGGTCAAGAGATGCTCGGTTTATTGAAATGTTCTATATTCCTTGTGGGTTTCACCTGTTTCTTTGCGTAGTCATTGAATGTTTGCCCAAGTTTTGCCCCTCATGCGAGTCTTGGAGTAGAGGGCAAGAAGCAGTTGTTGCACACAAGCATACTTCTTGTGCATCCATGTTAGAAACATGTATCTTGTAGGTTTGTGGCTAATTGATCTCAAATGTGTGCATCAATTATATCTCTCACCTACAGTAGCATGTGTATGGAGATCATTGTGATAAGTGTTAGTTGCATGTAAGTATGGTTAGGCATGTTTATTCAACACACCTACTTTATAAAACAACTTGATACTCTTGTGAAACCAAGATTCATGTTATTCTTATAAGGATCCATACAACAACTTATCAGTTTGGATGGCCAAAAAAAAAACCCAAAATCTTACAACTTCTCAACACTGGCCACTTTGTGCACGTCTATATGACCACGTAAGAATATAACATGTATGCTTTTCAAAAGTTCGTCACACATTGATATTTTGTCACCTTCATCTCATCCTTATGCTATTGCATTCGATCAACTTTGCCAGGTCAATTTGACATGCGGAGATGGCCTTCATTAGTGAGTAGTCACTTTCGAGTCTCATCCGGTTACCGACCTAACCCACTTGAAACACTTAATAACTCCTAAACACATGTCATTGTCCTAGTTGTATTCCATCTCAACACTAACATATCCTCTTTGCTTTCGGAAAAAGGCAAAAACTTGTGATACTTACTTTTTCGAACCGTCTCATTGCCAAGTGCCAACCCGACCCACTTGAGCTCGCAACTCCCAACTAAAACACCACGGGTCTAGTATGTCCAAAGTAGTTTGTCTTTTTATTTTATTTTATTATTATCTACATACCACATATTCTCCTCGTTCTTAGTTAAAGAAAAAGTAAAAGAATAAAGAAAAAGTAAACTTTGATACTACCTTTCCCAGACTCCCGTGACCCTGCCTTTGTTCACTCATCATCAGGTACCTCCAGTCACCATAGAAGAATGCAGTTCCCATGCTATATATATAAAATAAAAAATAAAAAATATGTATAACACAATATATAACACAATAATATAGTTCAGTGTCCGGGGAGATCCTAAGTTAAGTGTTACCAAGTCCAACATGTACTTTGGGGTTTTCCTTTATTGATTCGACCGGTAATTTTCGGAAGGTCTTGAACTTCGACCGGTTATTTCTCAAACTCAACCGGTTCATCCGTAACTTCATCACGGTCGGTTCATAACTTAATACATAGTATTTCCTTCACGTTAGCTAATAATAGCATTGGTGATCATTGGTGGGGCCCATGGGCTAGAAGAGCCAACATTGTAGCATGTATTTCTAGCTGCCCTATGAATGAGCCCTAGCGGCCGTCCCCCAACGTATGCAAGGAATCCCGATATTTTTAGCCCCGTGTGAACGCAAGTTCATTAATGCTCTGTGTCTTCTGTCTAGCAGTCGAGTGACCCAGGCTACTCCGCGTCGAAGACTCTTCGCCCAGCTTCGTCTATGAAACCCCCTCGGCCATAGCCGCCATAGCCACGCTCCTCTCCTCTCCTCTCCTCTCCTCGTCACACGCCCTCTCTACAGAGAGAGACACAGAGATACAGACAGACGGGCTCCTTCCTCGATCGTCTCCTCGTCCTCTTCTCTTCGCTCTCTATCCCAGTCATCCGTTCCGAACGGAATTTATCACGCCCCGTGTTGCGCACTTCCCACTCCGCGTAACCTCATCACACGACTGTTGGGGTTCCGTATCATTCGGGTGACCTCATAAGTCTTCGGCCGGCTGACTTCTTCAGTTTGAGAGATTCCCTTTGGCTGTTGGTTGTCATCGAGCTTTTGGTCTGGTCTGACCGTTAAAGAATTTGGATCAGCAGGAGGTTGGGGAGGTTGCAGAAGCTTCTGGAAGCGTTTGGAAGCGCGGTTTGGAGAGTGGAGTGGAGTGGAGTAAAGAGTGCTGCCGCTTTTTAGTTTGACAACGGGTGTTGCGGTTGCGGTGGCGGTTTCGTTTTGAGTGCGGCCTTGTTGTGTGTTTTGTCTTCTGAGGCAGGTTTGGGGTTGCTGATCGGCTGTTGTGGCGTTTGTGCTTAGCTGTGGAGGAATAAGGAATTGTGTTTGAGAGGGCTTGCCGTTAGGCAGATGCCTATTTCGACGATCTCCAATTACTTCTACATTGAGGCGAGACGCATATTTGTCACCACTTAAATTGGAAATAGGAGTCGGACTTGATTTGACAGCTTCGAGTTTCAATTGAATTTCTTCTTCATACACGTACGCGCTTGTGAAGTGCGTTTTAGGTGATTTGGAAAGGTGTTTGAGAGGGGAAGGGGGATGGCGAATCAAGGAGGATTGACGTTCTTTTCGAGCATAGGAGCAGCGCTACACTCGCATTTCTCACTGAGTCGCATCACTGCAGCGAACATTGCATCTTCGAAGAGGCACCCGGTGCTACAAGAGTTCGAGAGTCGGTTAAAGGAGAGGTTGGAGACACTAAAGCCTGCAGGGGAGCAAAAAGGCTTCCTAAGCATCGACTGGCTACTCCAAGCGATGTCGGTGGTTCTCGCAACGCACGCGAATGTAGAAGCCCTTATTCCTGAGTCGCAGTTGTCTCTGTCTCACCAGCGGGATGACAAGTGGGTGGATGAATATTTGGATGACAGTGCCAAGCTCCTGGATGTGTGCAACGTCTTGAGAGAGGGGATTAGTGAGGTCGAGCATTACCAGATGCTTGTGCAGCTAGCTCTCCACAATTTGGATAACAAGGAGATTTCTGGGGAGGGGAAGTACGTGCGGGCGAGAAATGCTCTGTTCGAGTGCAAGGAAGCCATCAAGAAGAAGGACACAGAGTACAGGCAAGGGTTTCCCAAATCGAAGCTGGAGAATTGCAGTTCCATGTTGCGCACCATGGGGGAGAAGCTTGTCAACCCCAAGGGGTTGGAAGCTCTGAAGGGAAACGGTTTCTTAAATGCAATCTACGGCGCGAAAGTCACAACAATTTTCCTTTGCGGATTGCTAGTCACTGCGTTGGCGTGTAAACCGAGGCGGCCGCTTGCGAACCTCCATGTGGCTAGCCATTATAAGTGGTCAGCACCGTTGCATGCTTTACAACAGAAGGTGAAGGAGGAGACTGACAAGAGGAAGAACAAAGGATCGATTGCTCTTCTCCGCGAGCTCGACAGCGTGGATGTTTCCGTCCGAAGGTTGTATGATCTGCTTGACCACCATGTGAACGAGAAATGTTTTCCTCTGTCACGCGACAGCTTGGAGGAGCTTAAGATGGAGATTGAAGCTTTGCGGAAACATTCTACAGATCTTGGTTTAGGTTTGGCTCCTCTGGAGGTTCAAGTGAATGAGCTTTTCCGGATGTTGATTGCGAGCCGACTGGCGTTGCTCGACATTCTCAGTTGCTCAAAACCGTAGAGGACTAGGTTTTCTCTATTGTTGAAGCTGTTAATTGAAGGCAAGACAAACTTGGGCCCAACAATGCCAGGCTCTTTGCTCGGTGCACTATCCTGCTGTATCCAACAAAGGAGGATGGTTTCTCCGCGGGCTCTTTGTCCGGCGTACGATCCTGCTTTATCCAACTAGAGAGGATTGATTCTTCGCGCGGGCGGGCGGGCGGGCGAGTTCCGCACTTTCATCTCGTGATGGAATTCTTCCTGTCTAGGGTTGACTGGAGAATTCAAGGACTTCTTGACGCCGCAGAGATCCGGAATCCCACTGTGTCTGGTAGACGGTGTCCACGGAGGACTGTATGATAAAGATAATGGCAAGTGGTCTAGACGCCCGAGTAGAAATCAAGCTTTTTGCCAGTGCTTGTTCTTCTCTGTGGCAGACTGATGACCAGAGAATAGAGGGAATTATGTAATTATTGAGGAGGTTAGAAGAACAAGCCTTGCATTACCTACAGCAGTCGCTCCCTTCCAAGAGCATGATGCGGTACGGATGTCTCCAGTGAATGTTACAGGATCAGGTATCATGAGAGGTGTGTACGATAATGTGGCCAACTTTCCTATCTCGTGGATCATGGCCAATATGTAATACATTGTATAGTTTTCTCGTGAACATAATTCAAAATGTGGCAGCGTATGCCTTTCTTTTTTTGAATCAAGTGTACCAGAATTTCATGTTGTTACCGTCAATTTGCAATTTGCGAATCGTGGTACATGGATTGAGAATATTTGCAGCATGTTTCTTCGGTCTTCCACTTCCAAGCTATGTTCGGCCTGTCTCTCATCTCTACAAGATGGTTACTAGATGATGCATTGCAGCATTTTTTCAGATACATAACAACAACTTGGCAAATTGTGTTGCAGATGTATAAATTGGACTTCTTACAATTACACCCTGTTTAAATTTTTGTGATGCAACTGAAAAACCATTCCAGGTCTTTGACATTTTCACCATGTATACTTTTTGCCAATTCAAACTGTAACCTTACGTCATTGATCTTTTGTTTCACAGAAATATCTACATTGTTTATCACGTAATTCTCTGCTGGGTGCCAGCTGGTGTATTCAGGTACTTATACCTCTTCCTGATGCTTTGGGGAGTTTGGGTACTGGGAGTGATCCGACTTATATGGTTTGATCATCCTTATGGAGTGGTTTCAGACCATGTGAACTCAAAAATTTGAACCATATCTCAATTTCTTCCTGAATCTCTGAGAGAACACTTCCATGTGCTGAGGAGTCGGCAAAAACCACTAGATGAAAAAAATTCGGACCCCTCTCCACATGGAAGTGTGCGCTAATTTCCCCTGGAAAACAAAGTCAACAGCCAGCAGAATTGCAGGGGATAAGTTGAAGTCTGACGAGGGGGCTTGACTGCCTCTCGTTTTTGGAACTTGGAAATTGACTTTCATTTGAGCGGAAAAAAAACTGATTTTCATTGACTTGTTGGTGTGGACCCAAAATTGTTGTATTTTACATTGAAAATTTTCATGGCATCATATTTTTTGTCATTCAATCCTTGCCCATAGTTTTCACAGTATATGAATTTATCCTCATTTTTCTAGCAATCTCAAGATAAAGAGTTCAATATCTCTAGTCATGGAACATTCAAAGTGGGTGAGTGCAAGGATGACCACATTCCAACTTGCATGTTGGACAACAATCTATCTCATATTTTGGTATTTTGGCCTCCCCTATTCCCCATGGAAGTGCTTGGCCAAGAGATGTTTCAAGGTATTGGCGGAAGCTTCATTGATGTCGGTGAACTGTATTTTGCTTCACCGGATCGGCCAATACATGGAAGGAAGTGTGCCCTTAGTGAGGTTATTCCCAAACCCATACTGTCATATAGGGGCATTTGTTTGTGCTGCCCATCTGTATCATGCCTCACCTTTTTAATGGGATTTAAGTTATGCTTCTTGAATAACCTAATTATTGTGAAAATGTGAAAATGTGTGACATGCCACATGTGTTATAATGCATCCACATGTGTGCACATGTGACATACGTCATGTTATGCATCCACCCATATTTTATATTTTTGGAAACCATGTAACATACGCTTTGTATCCATTATACTACACTAAAATATTTATTTATCATTTATTATTTATTACATTGTATTACTATTTGAAATTTCCCAATGCTATGTTAATCTCCTATAATGTCCAAACAACCAATTTGACCTTTGTTGGCCAAAAAAATGAGATACACTGTAAAATAGTTATCAAAAGATATAGCATTGTTTAACTCCAAATAGAAAGTGACACTAAGTACAATATTTAGTATAGTTATTCCAAAATAGGATGTGCCTACTGTAGTAGTATATGCTTGATGTAAGTTTAGCTCGGGGTGCTCAAACACTATACTACACCGTTCATCGTATTTAGTGTCACTTACTATTCGAATTTACACTGTGCTGTGTCTTATTGGTACAAATTTCACTTCTTACAAACCAAGATCAAGTAGGTTGACTGAGCATTATAGAACATAAACGACCAAACCTTTACAGACTGGTGGTGTAATTCCGAATAGTAAGTGACACTAAATACCATAAAACAGTGTAGTGGATGATATCATATGCTTTGGAATCCCTCCTCCTCCTAATTTCTTTCTTACTTTTTGATGGGTTTTGTCGACGGTGGTGCAGGCAAAATCTCAGATTATTGATACAGCTGGGAGAAAAGTTTACAGTCGCTGTTGATTCAAGCAATGACTTGCACGGAACCTGGACTAACAAATTTGCGTGAAATCCATTTTGCAATGATGTGACTCAATATGTGGCTTGCAATGCTCATTGAAAGTGTCATTGCCAAGCTTTTGTTTGAGCATTGCCTTTGGAGAAAACCCAACAAATTATACTTACTGTTGGCATCTCCAATTTAGTGGAAAGATACACATTGGTTTGGGTTCTTCAAGTCCAATGTTTTGGGAGGGAGAGAGAATTATTGTATACGACCGTAGTACCTCTCATCCATCCAACATAAAAACCTACCCCCCAATAGGTTCGTTGCCGATCCATCTCAAATGACACTAATCAGGGTCTTCAAAACTATTTCAGGTGTCAAACCAACTGATTTTTTTCTTAAAAACCTCTGGGGCTGCATACAATTTCAGGGCTTTAATGTTGGATGACTAAAGGTACGCTCGTATACAGTAATTCCCTCTCTCCCCAATGTTTTGTGTCCTGATGTATTTCACATCTCAGTGACGGGGATTGTTGATTGTTGGAGTGAGACTACCCTAAATGCTTATAAATAAGAGCAATGTAGATATTCAAGACAAAATTAGTTGAGCCTTTCATTCCTTTTTAATTATAGCTATGTTCACCTTGTTAATCTGGATCTATACTCACCATGTTCATTTGAGTGACCACTCATCATGGAGTACGGTAATGCCAAACCCAGGCAACCACTATTGAATGACAGAATGCTGTATCCAGAAGGAAGTGCTCTATCACTTTATACTTGATTAGCTGTGGAGGCACTGCTTGCTACTATGCTCTACGGGCCATTCATGTATTCTCTACACTTATTATTCATCTCTACTCTTTCACCTTTTGCTTCTAACATACAATATCCTTATTAACAATATCCCATAAATATTGAGAGAAAGAAGTTTGTATGGAGGTGCCACATCATTGGAATCTCTCTCTCTCTCTCTCTCTCTCTCTCTCTCTCTCTCTCTCTCTCTCTTTCCTCTCATACACATTGTGTTCAAGCGAAGCTCTAGTGAGTTTCCAATATTATGACAGATGCATGCGAGAAACGATGAAATAACCAAAGGAAAATATTAGTTAATTACAAAAGTAATGCTAATTTGATGGCCTTGATTGTCCAATGCATCTTTCAATTTAGTTTTGATGATTATGACTCTCAAAGGAATGCGCACATGATGGGGTAGGTCCCTACCTCAATTTTTTCTAGCCTCATCCATAGTTTTATACCCCTCATTGTAGTCATGGAGAGCAAGGGCAATGAGGGGTATTTTACACAAACTCGAACTAAAGTCCACGTTTTTTTTTGGCAACAAGTTTGGTTTTTTATACGATTCATCGAGCAATCTAAGCTCAGAAACCTAGTCATGGATTTCCAAAATATAACAGCCCATCTCGTGATGAAGTCTGCGGGCCTTATGTGGTCACTCTTTCTAATTGAAAACCTATATTTGAGTGCTATAAGCGCGAAGTTAAGAACAAGCGCTCAAAAGACACATGTTCCAATGAGATCGAACTTACAACATAGACACCATTCTAGGTTTAATAGTGAACACAATTTGAGAGAACCTCTGCGATCACTTAAAGAGAAAGAAACATCTTCACTTTAACATCTGCATTTGAATTTTATTTCTTGAAATTTGCAATCTTTTAATCGGGAGGAACAATTCCCAGTCCAAATAGTATGTGGAGTTTGGCCGGGGATTCGGGATCTCCGTAATTTAGTGCTACGAGCGTTTCTAGGACGCCTCCCGCGGGCAGCGTTCAGGCTCGGGCAGCCTGTCCTGTCCTCCCTCCCCCGACCCGTCCTCCTTCCCTGACCCGTCCTGCCTTCCCGACCCGTCCTGCCTTCCCGACCCGTCCTGCCTGCCCGACCTAGCCTTCCTACCCAACCCGACCTTCCGTCTGTCCATTAGTCGTATGTCCATTAGTCGTCCTTCCATTAGCCGTCTGTCCATCCGTCCGTCCAGCCCCACCTACCCCCACATCCCGAACCCTCTCTCCGTCATTCTTCCTCCCACACGCCGCAAGACAACTCCGGAGCTCCTCAGCACCTGTCCAAGCTAGGCAGGGTGGAAAGGCTATTGCGGCTAGGAGGAGAGGGTGGTGCGAGGTTGCTGGAGCTGAGAGGAGACGGCTGCTGGAGATGGGAGGAAAGTGTTGTTAGTTTAAGGTTTAGGGGAGGAGACGGTGGTGCGAGGTTGCTAGAGTTGGGAGGAGAGGGCTGTTGGATCTGGGTGACAGGGCTGCTAGGGCTGGGCGGGGAGGAGCAGGTGGTGCGGAGGTTGCTAGAGCTTGGAGAAGAGGGCTGTTGGATCTGGGAGGACAGGGCTGCTAGGGCTGGGCGGGGAGGAGAAGGTGGTGCGGAGGTTGTTGGAGCTGGGAGGACAAGGTTGTTGGATCTGGGAGGACAGGGTTGTTGGATCTGGGAGGACTGGGCTGCTAGGGCTGGGCGGGGAGGAAAAGGTGGTGCGGAGGTTGCTAGAGCTCGGAGGATAGGGTTGTTGGATCTGGGAGGACAAGGCTGTTGGATCTGGGAGGACAGGGCTGCTAGGGCTGGGCGGGGAGGAGAGGGTTGTTGGATCTGGGATGACATGGCTGTTGGGGATGGGCGGGGAGGAAAAGATGGTGCGGAGGTTGCTAGAGCTCGGAGGATAGGGTTGTTGGATATGGGAGGACAGGGCTGTTGGGGTTGGGCGGTTGAGGAGAGGGTGGTGCGGAGGTTGCTGGGGCTGGGAGGACATGGTTGTTGGATCTAGAAGGACAGGGCTGGGCGGGGAGGAGAGGGTGTTGCGGAGGTTGCTGGAGCTGGGAGGACATGGGGTGTGGAGGCTGTTGGAGTTGGAGCTGGAGCTGAAGTCTGGCTTTGTTAGTCCATGATCCAGGACACTTTAGGGAGCAACACGTGAGGGTTACTACATTGTTATTCCTCTTTTCTGTAGATCAACAAATCATGACAGGTGAACACCTTCTTGCTCATTATTTTCTGTGGATTCATTTTCTTGTGCATCGTATGCTTGTGAGATTTTGATTGATGGAGCAGTGAGGAATTGGGGTGAGAATAATGATGACTTGTTTATAGAACGCATGCTTGGACATGCTGGCTCTGGACAAGGAGGATGATCTTCGTGTCCTGTGGTTGGAGGCATCGAAGGACAGTCGAGATAAGGCACTTGGAGATGGTGCACCTTCACTCAGTACCGAAAAGTGTATTATGAAGGGCGCGGAAGATACGATGGGAGTCAGTCCGATGAAAGAAGAGGTTAAAGGATAAGAAGTTAAGGGAGAAGAGATAAAGAGAGAGGATGCAACGGAAGAGAACCATGGCAAGGATAAGACGCAAATTTCCGCGATGGAAGACGAATGCAATGTAGGCGTTGATAATGTTGTGGAGTGCAATGTTATTTCTTAGAGTAATGGTTTAGGACGTCATAATAGGACAGGGCATAACTAGGATTGGGAAGAACCATGACATGTTCACTTAGAAGGACACATGAACATTATTACATTGGCCCTTACCAATTGTCAATAAAATGTGATATTGTTTGTTGAATTTGGAATGTAAGTTGAACTTCGGCAATTGGGAATATTACCTTAAAAAACTTAAGGAAATATAAACAAAATCTAAATTGTCTTGAAGAAGGAAAGCCAAACAACTAATCAAAAGTGTATAATTACAAATGTTGTAAGTAGAGGACAATGATGATGGATGTTTCTGAAGGACAACAAGCAATTTAGTAGAATGTACTTGGACAAGCACAACATTACTGTCTTGGAAAGATTTCATGCCTTTCTCATTGAATTCAATCATGCTTCAAAGAAAATACTACAACCAAAGAAAATGACAGATAGTAAGGACCACAAGAAGGTAAGGACTTGTCATAGGACAGTGGAAGCATGCTGACAGGTGCAACAATCAATTTAGTAGAAGACCTAGATGCCAAGATGACGGAAGAGTGAAAGAATAGAAAGACACCTCTTATTCCACCTTCAGTTGTCCCAGTTGTTTCTTCAGTTTCAATCTCTGATACAAACTGTCCTACATCTCTAACAGGGCTACCACTGCCAATAAGACAAATAAAACAGAGGAGGACAAGTAGATTGCAAGCCGGTCTAACCTCCAAGCGAGGATACCAGTGCAATTTTGTAGCAAAGTAGTTGTATATGGACAACACTTTATGCGAAATTCAATACCGTGAAATTAACCATTTCAACAAGATCGGACAACCCTGTCATGGTGGTTCCTTCGCTGGCTTTAGGCATTCGCTAGGTGTCCAACTGTCCTAGCAAACAAAGGAATGGATTCGATCCATGTTAGGGCAAGATTTTTCTCCAATTCAAACCATAGCATCTCACAAGAGAGAGGTATGGGAATGTACTATTGCAAAAAGACCCTGTACTTGAGATACATTTATCATGCCCGATGATGTGTATAACATGTGCAAGAAGCGTGCTACAGAATTGTGGCAAAAACATCCACAAGACCCTCTAAGCGTTCGTATGTGGAAAGAAGAAAATGAGGACACCCTCTCTTCAACCGCCCAGCCCCAGCAGCCCTGTCCTTCCAAATCCAACAACCATGTCCTCCCAGCTCCAGCAACCTCCGCACCACCCTCTCCTCCCCGCCTAGCCCTGTCCTTCTAGATCCAACAACCATGTCCTCCCAGCCCCAGCAACCTCCGCACCACCCTCTCCTCAACCGCCCAACCCCAACAGCCTTGTCCTCCCAGATCCAACAACCCTGTCCTCCCAGATCCAACAACCTTGTCCTCCCAGCTCCAACAACCTCCGCACCACCTTCTCCTCCCCGCCCAGCCCTAGCAGCCCTGTCCTCCCAGATCCAACAGCCCTCTTCTCCAAGCTCTAGCAACCTCCGCACCACCTGCTCCTCCCCGCCCAGCCCTAGCAGCCCTGTCACCCAGATCCAACAGCCCTCTCCTCCCAACTCTAGCAACCTCGCACCACCGTCTCCTCCCCTAAACCTTAAACTAACAACACTCTCCTCCCATCTCCAGCAGCCGTCTCCTCTCAGCTCCAGCAACCTCGCACCACCCTCTCCTCCTAGCCGCAATAGCCTTTCCGCCCTGCCTAGCTTGGACAGGTGCTGAGGAGCTCCGGAGTTGTCTTGCGGCGTGTGGGAGGAAGAATGACGGAGAGAGGGTTCGGGATGTGGGGGTAGGTGGGGCTGGACGGACGGATGGACAGACGGCTAATGGACATACGACTAATGGACAGACGGAAGGTCGGGTTGGGTAGGAAGGCTAGGTCGGGCAGGCAGGACGGGTCGGGAAGGCAGGACGGGTCGGGGAAGGAGGACGGGTCGGGGGAGGGAGGACAGGACGGGCTGCCCGAGCCTGAACGCTGCCCGCGGGAGGCGTCCTAGAAACGCTCGTAGCACTAAATTACGGAGATCCGGGGATTCGTGGCACTCAAGTATAATCATCCATGCGGATGAAAAAAACGCAGGAATCATCTAAATGACTATTTTTAGGCAATTTGATTCCGGAAATAGAGTCAAAGGCCCCGAATTAGTCTAGTGATGTCACATTCGAATGAATCGGCCCTCAACCCCATAGGGGGGCTTTTTTTATTGGAGCCACTTCATCCACGATATCTTGGATGGATGTTCCTTAGTGAGTGCCACGAATCCCCAGCCGTGGAGTTGGACCACATACGGTAAATGCATCATATCAGACGGCAATTCGTATACAGTGATCCATAATGCTGAATTAAAATACACTCTAGTATCAGGACTCGGATTCATTCCCCACTTACTTTAGACGTGACCGGGACGCCGGCCGGCCTCTCTGTCTGTCCATATAATTAATTCTACCTTTGTCTTGTGCTGCTGTAGCGGAAAGCAAGCAGGCAGGCAGACAGCATGACCAATTATGTGATTTTTCATCAACATAATCAATCGCTTGGAATCGAGTCTGGACGATTTGTGTAAGGGGTTGTTTACACCATGGACCATGAAGTCGTCCCAAGGCCTTGTAAAATTTCTGATTGGTTGTTGAATTAGTCCCGGGACCATTTTGGTTTACACCAAGGGACAAAATGACAGAGTGACCATGGAGTTCGAGGTCCCCAAAAAGACATATTTTAAGGCCTACGTTATCCAGTTACATGGTCCAATGGGTTTTGGGGCGGGAGAGGCAAAAGAGGTGCTATGGTAGAAAAAGGCAAGGGCCCATGGTAGAGAAATATTGTTATAATAATATTTTAATGATATTTTTTAGAGGGAAGACAAGATGAAGACAAGAGAAGACAAGAGAATGGTCAAACGTGATTTTTTTCTTCTTTCGAAACTGCCTTTTTTGGTCATATATTAAAAAAAAAATCAGCACATCTATTTTTTTGGTGCATGGTCATTCCTCTTGGTCCACATTCGGTTTACACCTAGTGAGGGGCCCAACGGCTTTTGTAACTTGATATTTTAGGAAATCAGACCATGGAAGTTGGACCATCAAGTCGGACCATGGAAAAATGCCATCTTCCATGATCCATGGTATAAACCGGCCCTACGTTATGGAAGATTCGGCTGCAGCCGTTTTGTTGTGGGAAAATATGAGGAAACTCTTATGCTTCCATCATGCTTGAAACTGAATTTTATTTTATTCTCAATGCCATTGACATAAGGTGGGTAAGTGGGCCTCACACTAAGAGCATTTGAGGCCATGGCAACTACACTAAAACATTGGTATTTAGTGCCACCTGCTATTTGGAATTACACAATGCTATAACTATTTACTAGATATCTCATTTTTTGGTCAACCAAGGTTGCATTGGTTGTCTCACGTCAGTGAATCTTTTTTCCGCAAATCTTCTACATTAGTAGATATTTGAAATTTTCAATGACGCAAGATGACTTTCATCAACGTGAGGTGAGTTGCCTAGGACTCACATGCTTGTAGTGTAAAGTAGACTTTTTTTTAAAGCTCTACATTCACTTCTCCTAGGATATGAAACACGCGATTAGTGTAAGATGATTAGCAAATCCAAATCATAATCCGACTCATCACTAAAGTGGAGACTAATTTTCTTCTTATTCATTCAGGAAGTGAATATTCTCGTGTTCATTGAACAATCATATTATACATACTGTAGAGTCCCCCAATTATGTTGACTATTGAATTTAGAATGGTTATTATTTGTCCAATCTCTGTAAAAACACATGTATTTATGGAATGCATTCTTGAAGCCACACCAAACCACATACGACTCAAATATTGATAGGTGGCCGATCGCAATAAGTAACCGAATTAGGCCCACCCACCTTACCGTGAGTCGACTTCAATGGCGAATGCACTTTCGTTACTGCAATATACACTGAGGTGCCAATTATTTGGTACAGGTAGCTTCACTTATGTTCCACTTTAAACAATAGAAAGTGAGAAGTTACTTCGGAACAGTCGATGTAGTTGAGACTGTTCAGAGCTTGCCAGTATTCTGACCCAAATCTGTCGGTGGTACACCGTTTACGGTATTTAGTGTCACTTTACTATTCGGAGTTACATGTTGCTATAACATTTTGTTGTTAATGTTCTATGTTATTGTTGATTCTTACTAAGTAAAGATGTTAAATGCTATATGGTGTCGGAACAACTAATTCGACCTTTGTTGGTACAATGTGGGGTCCATAGTAAAAAGCTATAGCACAACATAAATCCAAATAGTAAGTGACAAGTCTATATACCATAAATGGTGTACTAGGGAACGGGATAATTCTCACTAAGTTCCACTAAAACTGGCAAGCCAACCATGCCGTAAACTACACTGTTTTTTGCATTTAGTGTTGTTAACAGTAATTACGAACCACAACACTAAATGCCAGTGACGCCCTTAATGTTTACATCTCCACAATTAGTGTTATAATATTTTTTATGTTTTGTGTTTTGTTGCCGCATGGTTGCACCACCACCATCTCTACCACCACTACTTGAACACTATTTGTCAAGTGGTTGGTCAAGAATGTTGCAGGTAAATGAATAGTAACAACATTAAATGCCACACAACACTAAATGCAAAAAACAGTGTAGTGGGAACAAGATTCTCCCGAAAAGACAAAACCTCTGGGACAAACGCTTACTTTGCTTGCGTTAGTGAAGTAAATCTCGGAGGAAAGGCTGATGCAGGGACTGAGGGCCACTTCACACACAAGGCTGAAGGCCCCTGACCATGGCAATGTAAGAGCTCTCATTGGTTGAAAAGGCGGAGACCGTCCAAGTTCACTTCACACTAAGAGGTGAAGGCCCAAAGGCCCAAAGAAAAGTTCGTGGTTGAAAAGTCTACATGGAGTCCTACATGGCAGGTTGTGGATAAGGGTGCATGGTCTACCAGAATTTGCGTTAGGCCCACCTCCAAGAGGTGGGCCTAATGCAAATTCCGGGAGACCATGACTTTTTTAATAATTTTTTCCAACAGGACAGATTTCAGGGCAGATTCCATAACAAATTCCAGGATAGACAAATACCACCAAGTAATTCTCTTAAATCGATAAAGTTTGAGACACATTATATTAAACCAAATCCTCTCCTCTTTTTCCGCCAACAAAATATGCAATGGTCCTGCAACATGGTCCATTCTCACTTCACACTATGCTTGAGGGCCTGTGACTACATAAAACGGCTTTCCCAACACCCTTGGTATGGCCTTTGGATGAGAATCAAGGGTCGTCACCATTACAAGGTCACGGCTCTTGGCTCATGTGTGAAGTGGCCCTCAGGTTCAGTAGTGCATTTCTAGTTTTCCTTTCAATGGTTTGCATAATTGTTAATTGGGTAATGTAACGTGCCTATCTATTTCACATTTTGGCATTCTCTCTCTCCCTGGAATAATGCTTCCTAGACTCCACCGACAATTTCATGTTTTTTTTGCGGAACCTAAGGTTGAAAAACAGACAACACTGAAAATAAGTGGCTTGAAATTTGTGAAATTATTTTGAGAGATGGAGTAGAGGAAATGATGAGGAATGCAAGTTTTTTCGTATTTTTATTCCCTTTAAATAATTAGTTACATTTTCTCAAAGGGGCGAGTAAGTCAAACCCCCTACTTGTATAATAGACTCTCCCTAAATTGAGCATCGAAAATATCCTACTCTACATACAAATGCACACAAAACGGTTGACTCAATGGCACTCAAAAGTACTCCCAAATGGTGTGAACCAAGACCTATCCAGCCAATCATTGCACCCAGCCTATCACTGCATCCTTTTCAGGTCACCGCTTCATAATTAGCCATTTTGGGTCCACACAAGAATCATTCTACTCCTACTCTAGTGCACCAGTAGTGGTAATTCACCGTTTTCCATTTTTCTACCTTAAGTTGCCATGGGGATGCTTCTGAAGGTCTATACAAGATTTTTATTGTCTCCAAATTCTTGAAAGTGTTACAAATCGACTATACATTCTAACTGTGCAGTTGGACTTCCAAAAATCACCCCCTTCATAAAATAACACATTGAATTTCATACACTCCAAAAGCTTGGCCATAGATTTGGAAGTGACAATTTATAGGAGATATAATAGAAAGTCTTGTAGTGCCCTTCAACATTAACGGTATAGACGAAACATTAGTTTTGGTTAAGTGTTACTAATAGTGCATGAATGTTCAAAACCCTCCCACCACGTTCTTTGTGTTTCCAATTTCCATGCTTTTAGTTCTATATTGTGCAAGTTGTGAATCTTTTCTTATGGTGGTAAAATATAGTGGCCATTCCAGCTGGGCCCCACACCATTACTTGGAGATCCTCCATGTCATTGTGAGAGTCAAATTGTTTTTGAAAATTAAGAAATTTAAGCTACAAAATAATTTATTGTCTTTTCACCTTCCCAATGGATGATCTTGACCCACGCACGGAGGTGAGTCACAATTTTCAAATTTAGGAATCATGTGCAAAAACTTGGTATCTAAAGGGGAACTAAGAAGAGTTGTTTTTGTAAAACTCTATGACCCTTATATTATATAATTATCTACTTTTTCCCTTGCTTTTCCTTTCAATCTATAGGTAAGTGTAGACACACACACACATATCTATTCCACCCTCTAGTAGTTATAATAATTTTCCATGTCTTTGTTTTTGTGACTGGTGCAAGGAAATGCATGGGATGGAAATGCTTACAATACAAGAAAAGCTAAGAGAACACAATTGCCAAGAAACCAACCAATTGGACAATAAGATCAAAACCTTAACCTTACTCTAACTTGGCATGACCAACATCTAACAGTGCAAGTTAAGAGAGCATGCTAAAGTCCTCCTAGCTCAAGTTTTGAGGTAGTGCACGCTACTATTACTTCTCAGCTCCGAATATACAACAACACATATAACACCCAAAATATTTCATCCATCTGCTCCTAGGCATAGTCCAATACGAACTTAAACTTACTGATTTTTCTGCTACCTTCTCTAATCACCCATCCTCTCTTAATTAATTCCCACACTTCATAGTTCTTGAACCCTTTCTTAGAACTAAGAATATTATGATCGTTAGCTCCAAGGAATAAGAAACACCCTACTCTTTTTTTCTAGTGGTTTTTAAGACCACTAGGGTCACCCACCCGAGCCTAGACATTGCAAAGCTCTAGCCTCATCTAACCAATATCTACACCAACAAATGTCCTGAGTGTGGGCTAGTATTTGGAGTTATAAACTACTCTAACATTGAATTAAGATTGTCAATTTCATGTTCATTCATGTTCTTCTATACATATTTTTGCTTTGATCAACTACTGAAACCAAAAATTATTAAGGAAACAATTTATAAGGTGTGTGGGCCAGATGTGGTCACTCTTCTTAATTAAACATCTACATTTGAGTGGCATATGGCACGTCCTCTACTTGAGATTGAATGCCAAAAAGACACATGTTATAATGAGATTGGACTATGTGCTCAAGATCTATCAATCATTCTTGGTTCATTCGTTACCACATTTGGGAGGGTCTATGCAATCACTTAAAAAGAAAGGGAACCTTCACATTGACCTCCTATGAGTTCACATCTGAACTCCATATTTGTTAATTTGAAAGGGCAATCTACACACTAGGATAAAACTTGTCTATCCCAACCATTTGTTGCAACTTATCCATTGCAACTCACGGCAAGAAAGTGCATAAAGAAATCTTTTCGGCTTATCAACTGGAGGCTTTTCAATTACAAGATTGGGAGAACAGACAACCAAAACCCTCCAATCAACAACCAAAATGATTTAAAATATGCATTTCCTCGCCATTAGTTGCAAATGAACAACTCGCAACTGATGGTTGGAGTGCACAAGCTTCCTCTTGGTGATGTGATTCTTTGCAACCGCCAACTGGATGAGACAATTCTTGATTCGATCCAACCGTCAAAATTGTGTGTGAAGTTGGAAGTGCCCACAATAGGGTCACATACGGAAATTTTTTTTTTTACGTCTCGCCGACCCCCAACGAATTTCGTCAACAACGACCGCTTGCCGGCAAGTCGCACGAGTCGTGCTCGGAGTTCAATTTCTTTTGGGAAAACAACACCTCCAAAGTACAATGAATTTGGTGCCGTTTGTTTGAAAGTGGTACCGGGCGATTTGCCGGACTCATTCCACTCCGTCCAGCCACTGTACACAGATGTTCAGTGTCCGCCATTTCCAGCTGGGGTTGTCGGTCCAAGCACTGATCCAAGCACGTGGACTTAAAGTAAAGCGGGCCGAATACGGAGGTTGCTTATCTTAGTTGCAAGATCGTAGTTGAGTGGTGTGAGGTTACTATGGATTCTAAGACCGAAACATGTGTTTACGAAGAAGGAGAGTGTTCACTTTGATAATGAAGTAAGATGTTCGGGTACACGAGCCATAACATTATTCAGATCCATAATAGTGTTATGTGGGACTGACAATATTCTACGGAGTATTCCTTACATTTAGCATGAATGATGGAATTTTCTGTAGAATATTGTTAGTCCCACAGAACATTGTTATGGATTTGAATAATGTTATGGCTCTGATGGTTTTGAAGAAAATGAATGTTATCTCAATTTGGATCTGCTAATTGTCTCGTATTAATCTTCTGTTTAATATCTTAAGATAAGGGGTCTAATAAGGCTGTATTACCTCACCTTAACAACTAAAAGTGTAGTGTAATCATGTGGCGGATACAACGCACTCCAATTGAGTAACCTCGAGGTGAACCTTAATCCTGCCCTCAATTAGCGCGAAACATAACATTAATTCAGCTGAGTTTGTACGTTGGGTAGCGCCGGGAATAAGCCAGATTCTATTTAGAATTAGACTTTGTTTATTCTTGTATCAAAGCACCACACTGACATATTCAAGCTGAAAAATTCGAGTGAAACGGTGTATTGATGTTATCAGAATGGAACAACTTACAACAATTGAATAATATTATGCACACGAACATACCTCTCATCCATCCAACATGAAAACTTGCCCCCCCCATATACATATTTAGTTGGCTCATCTCAAATGACTACCAAGGATTAGTCTACCTCAAAATCTTTGCAACTAATCCCACCATCAAATTGACTCACTCGAAAACCAGCCCCAAACCAACCTCTGGACTGCAAATTAGTTCAGGCCTTTTATGTTGGACGAAGCAGTGATCAGGGAGATTTTTGGGCATAATCGGTTGAGATCCTAGTGTTTGCAAGTCCAACCGGTTACATGTTGACATCCTTCGGTTTTCCTTTATTAAATTGGGGTATATCCTATAAATTCCTCTAAAATAATCGGTAATTTTCTTGCAGTCTTGAACTTCAACCGGTTATTTCTCAAACTCAACTGGTTCATTTGTAACTAACTGCCGGTTCTCCCCGATCATAGGGACGAAGGGAAGGGTACGTTTGTGTGCGAGATAACTCCCAGTCGATCAATAAATGCATCCACGGTGATGGTGGGTGCTTTACCTGGTACCTCAAAAAAAAAACAGTTACGGGGCTGTCAGATCATCAAAATCGCACCCTGGGCCTGGAGAAAGAGAAAGGCCAGCTTGTACTCGCTGCTGCGCTGCTTTCTGCAAATCAAACTGGCCATGGCCAAACTTTCTTCAACCATGTGCACAGCTACTAGCTTCTATGATGGTACTCCTTCATAAAGCTCGAGCTTCCATCGGCCACTGGTCTGTTTGCGACTAGATCTTTTAGTTCAGTCCGGTCCTTGCACTTGGGCGACGTGGTGGGTGGTGGCGTAGTACCACGATCTCTCGATTCTCCCCCCGATTCATGTGCCGGAGTGATTTGCAGATTCATAACCGATCGCTCATCCAAGTGGCTGGGAGATCATCGACTTCCAGTATCTGGTCCAGCTTGTGTGTTTTGTTTCGTTTTTTTCTTTCTTCTTCTTCCTATCCATGAAGTTCAATGCGTTTCATCCACATCGGCCTTCGGTTTTTGTACATGACTCTATCGATTATGCAACTTGGATATGACGTGGATGTCCTGGTGTTATCATAGTTCATCATCCACCCTCCTCTCGGTGATTGTGCAGTGGGTATTTTGTTGCTTTTCGACATGTGACCGGAAATAAACATGAGTTTTTTATGAGCCAGGCGAGGTGGGTTAGGAATTTGTGACATCTACGTAAACTCATCCATTAGCAAGGTGAGAGTGCAGCGAACTATTTCATGGTCCCAAAACGACCAGTTTTGGATCGTTTGACTATGGAGATGGTATCGGAGTCCCCGAACTAGTCTAGTGGACTCCAATTAAAATGAATTGGCCATCAATTAGAATGAATCAAGGCGTATTTGAGACATATTACTCCTAATAGCATGTCAAATCATGATCAAATCTAAACATAGCCGATGATTGAACTATTTAATAATTCAAAAACAATGAGTTTTCAATCAATTGACTTCAGAATGGCATTAGAAACTGTGAATTAGTCTAGTGGACTCCAATTAGAATAACTCAACCCTCAATTAGAATGGATCAAGGCGTGTAGGAGATATTACTCCTGCTAGCATGTCAAATCACAATAAATTCCAAACATAGCTGATGAGTGAACCCACAATAAACCCACAAAATTATTTTTCCAAAAGTGGTCCACAATGAGGCCGAAATACAATCCGTATACACATCCCTGCAAAGTAGAAAAAGGAAGGCATGAAATGAAACGAACTGCGATATTGAAATGGATTTTTTAATGACAGGTGCGGTCAGTTCCTTGACATGTCGCATCTTTGCCCTGAGGCTGAAACGAGCCATGGGGATTTGGCTTTATTGGTTACTTTTTTATTTTTCTCCTTTATCACAAATGACCTCGCCTTGAGCGAATTCGATTGGGAAGGGGGGTGGTATCAAGAGTAGAAGACAACGCTGGTGGAGGTTTTGAAGGGCGTCCACAAATGCGCTTCGCGTAAAAATCAATCCCTAAACACTTTTAGCAGTCTCCTATCCTATTGATTGCGTAGGTGCGCTTTATATACGAGATGTGAAATCTTCATGAAATTCTTTTGAAGTTGCTTTGAGTAGGTGTCAAGAAGTGCAACCTTTCAAGATAACAACTATTGCTATTTACGCAAAAAATTTCACATCACAATGTATATTCACGTTTGTACAATTCTAAAATACGGCATGAGACACCCAAATCGAGCTCCAAAAGCGTTTAATTAGGGGTTAAAGGTCAAGCGGAAACATCAATTGCAAGCACCTAACCCTCACGCTTATGTTAGTGGGAGGGCAATGCAGAATTAGTAACTCAGATGACGTTGTACTCAAATATCTCTTGCTGACCTTAAAACGTTCCAGTGTTGAGAGGTTGCGGTTCCAAAGAGAATGTTAATTAGTGTTGGTGTTCGACGTCAAACTACTAGCCCAGAGAATTTCTCGTCATGATGGTTGTGTATGTGGATGCCCAAATTGATGCTCATAGAAGCGTTGGCAAACACTTGTTGGATCTCATAAACAACCAATTAACAGCTTCTCCATCGATCATCTTGTTCTTGATTTGTTTGTTTTTTTTTTTGGTTTTCATACAGGTTATTGCAATATCTGTGGACACGTGGGACATAGATCGAGAACCAATCAAAATTTTCATAATGACAAAATTTCATTGATTCCAATCAGGTCTCTACCATTTACCTCAAATCCGAGCAATATTTGTCATATCCAAACACAAATATTGGCATCTCATAGAAGGTCATTCGTTTACAAGTCTTCCTTTGATTTGGCATTCTCGGATTCGGAATTTTACACAAAATTAGCAGACATGATTAGGTAAGTCATGTGAAAAACATGTTCACTTGTTTTTGCCAAAGATTCTCATGAAAGGCTTGGAGAACATAAATTCCATTGATAGGATATTATGCCCTCCGTGATCCAAAGTTTCTCAAAAACATCCACTTTATTCAACTTATGTTGAATCGTTGAGTAAACTGTTTACTAAGTTCTTCCATGTTGTGCATAATCTCTTCCCAAAGGAAATTACACTACGCAAATGGCCATTGCGTGGACCTGACTCCCTTGGTCAAGTCCACCCGACGACCATTATATGATACATCTTGCTCAAATTTTACATATCAAAATTTGACTCTCAATGCGTAGGTCACAAAAAGGTTTCTCCTCTTCAGGACAAGTGTCATGAAGAAGTTCAGATATTTTTATCCCTTTCGTTTCTGTTGAATCTTCCAGCACCCACAAATGTGGATGAATTTAACCATGAATATGTGAAGCTCAACCTTCCAAACAGTGCCAACAATCGTAAGCCAACTTCACACTGTTATGATACGTGATTGTTATTCGGGTCGATTTTCATGTCCTTCAACTTCCACCAATTAGATTCACACAACAAAACCTCTATTGCATTAGCAAATCTACAATGAAGCATCAACATAAACTGGTTTGAAAATCGGACCTCCCATGATTTAGTTATGGTTCTCAGAAGTGCTTGTTTGATGATTCTTTCAACTGCATACATAAATCCTCCCAACAATTACAGTCACTATTGAATGTGGAACAATCAGTAAAATCTGAAGATGTAGTCCAATCT
The DNA here is from genome assembly GCA_964035585.1 of Polytrichum formosum. Lineage (NCBI taxonomy): Eukaryota > Viridiplantae > Streptophyta > Polytrichopsida > Polytrichales > Polytrichaceae > Polytrichum > Polytrichum formosum. The sequence continues at coordinate 20,173,637 of OZ037939.1, read as the reverse complement.
CTTTTTCAAACATGCATCTTCATTTGTTCATTTGTGGGCTTCAATCGCAAGAATAATGAGTCATTCCTCACCGACTTTAAGCTCAACCTTGGAAAAGCAACTCATGAGCCATTCATGTCATTTTATAACCCCATTCGTGCCCATACTCAAAGTAATGAGCTCCCGTACCCAATGTTATGAACCTTGGCCTGTTGATGATATACTCGAACTCGTACTAGTTCAACTGGACCCATCCTTCCCACTGATGTTAGAGATCGGAAATATTTCGCAACAATTTTTTTGCGGATTTCTTTCACCATCAAGAAGCACTGGCACTCATGTCTGTAGGTAGTCCTCACCTTTCTTTTGACACAGTATGCACATATAATTGAGGACGGACGTTATGGAGGCTGCAATCACATTCATGATTTTCGAATACCTTGCACAGATGATTGCCAAAATCGCTATGAACCTCGTCAAATCCGTGTGCCAAATTATAATGCCGTTGGTCTCCACTTGGTGATATCTAAGGTTGCAACATTTGTGGAGGATGTTTTCCATTTCCAACAGTATTTGTTGGAATTGATAATGGCAAGCTTTGGAATATAACAGCATGTCATTTCGTTCTTGCAGAAATTGTAGCTTTATTGCCTTTGATGCTCTTGGTACAAATATTCACAAAGTAAGCAAGTTAGACAGCACATAACATCACTAAACCTTATCCTCTCTCGTCCATTTTAAATTAAAAAAAGATGCCATGTTTCATGAGAATCTTGGTGTGACACTAAGATCGAAGCCATCGTTGTTATTATAATCCAAAACATGTTACTCCTGATCCGTGGTCGAATTCTTTAAAAAAAATTATGAACAAGGGTAGGTGGTAGATGGAACCCAGAAATGTTATGCATTATTCAAAGTGATTTTCATTTAGTTTCTCGTTCTTCTGTGTGTCACATCTCCAGTACATTCCATGAACTTTTTGGATTGTTGCTCACCTACTCATAGCATATATTTTTGTTAGCATCCATGTGGCAGGTGAACATCATGATGTTCATCGCAATTTTAGCATGTAGAATGTGAGATTTTTCCCACCGTGAAGACTGCATTAGATCAGACATGGAGGGATGAAACTCTGCCTTCCCCAATCTCAAAGTTCTCTTCTCCTACAAAAGTTCCAAATTTCCAAACAGTTTGGAAGCAGCCTCCACCTTGCCATATCAGAGAACCATTGTCCACAATACGAGTCCGTTCAACTTTAACTTAAGAAGTGTTCATAAAGTATCCACAAAATCAACGGGTTGGAGTCTCCATTTCCGAAGGTCTCGTTTTAATGTCACAAACAGCCATTGAAAACCTCTTGTGAAGTTACGATTCTCCAGGGTAGGACGATCTGAAGGTTATGTATAACGATGGTTTTTGCAATTTTTGGTACTACCACTAGGTCATGGGTATTTGAGGATTTTCTTATTTTTGATATCATTCAGGTCTACATAACCATACCAAGCAAGAGTCTTCAAACCTAGACAAAATTAGCCTAGTATCAATATGGTAGTCGAATGGTATTGACCCAAGTGATGACTCAGTTATGCAAAGATTTTCTTATTTTTTGATGCCCACCAAGTATCCATATATGATAGTCTTGTTTTTTTTGATACAGTTGGGTAGATGCTTAGACATAACATTCTGCGGTGATGTGGGCCCTCAGAATATAACAATGGGATGTTGGGAGTTCAGTTTGAATATGAGTCTTCTTGCGTAGCTTTTCGAGCATCCCATTATTATATTCTGAGGGTGCATGGAATGAGAGTTGCACTCTGAGTAATGTTATGGATATCATTTTTTGGTGATGTAAGTGACGATTCGATTTGAAGAAGCTGAAGCAATCATTCCGGACCGGTTGGCTCAGAAAGCAACAATTGATTGTATGTGCAACAATTAATTTCCCTTCCTTTACAAGTTATGAAGACATTAATTAGGGGGAACGAGAGCAACCAACTTGCAAGAATTTGGAGGCTTAGCTAACATGTATAGTGACAATTCAATATGAACAAACAACAAAAACATAAACATCATTAAGCAGTGTGCGTTCGTTCATGTGGACCCTGAGAACATAACCATGGGATGTCCCAACCCAGTGCAAGGAGACTCAGATCAAGTATAAATCTGCATAGGGTTGGGGTATTTCATGGTTATATTCTCAAGGTCCGCATGAACGAACGCACATTGCTTGATAATGTTATGAAACAATGAAACAATCATTGAGGATCTTTATCTACGTAAATTCCATTGGGAAAAGTTTATGCTCTCCGCCCAAAGTTTCACACATTCAAACACATATGCCTCATTCAGAATATGTCATCTTGTCCAACAAATTATTTGATAAAGTTCTTCCATGATGTGCACAATCTCTTCTTGAATCATGAAGAAAACGTTAGATATTTTGGGTCAAACTTTACATATAACAGCATTTACACATAGTATATATGACACATACTTATGAGTTTTGCTAAACAAAATCTTTCTGTGTGACTTTAATCATACCACAGGTGTGATTCTTTTTAAGTTCGAGAGTTGGTCCCAGTTTTACTGGAATCTTTAGTAGTTTTCTCAAACAAAAGAATCTTCCTCTGCATAAATTTCGAGTTCTTACAATATAAAAAACAAATTTATGATGTTTTTATGTAGCTAAGAAGCTTAGAAAACCTTATTATTATTACTATTTGACACTCATGATAAAAAAATGTTTTAAAATTCTTGGAAGATATGTATCGTATGAATCGTGCAAAATCTTGGTCAAAATGCCAGGTACAGAAAAACTAGATTTGGGAAGAGGAAAAAAATTCAACTTTCTACTCTCATTTTTAGGCACTCATCCTTTTGTGAATGAAGAGACCCGAAAATCTCAACTATTTATGGGTCCCAAATCGGCCAAAAACGGTAAAACTGCAGGCGAGGCAATCCACGGACACATGGTTTCAAGTGTCAACCGTGTACGAATGTAAACCCATAGTCCGCCAAAGCCACGCAACTTGAAGGCCCAGGCCAATGAGGGACGAGATCGAGATGTCCTTCCGGAGTGACAGTGTTAAGCCAACATGCAACCAACTGTAAGTAAAAGTACACTTTTAAATATGGTATTTAGTGTCATATGGTTATTTTTATGTCACTACGGTAACTTTTCGGATGACACTTCTTATGAAAAAGTGAACAAGTATTGCTATGGAAGATGGATGAGTTCATCCGTTTGCCAAAACCCTACCTTGCCTTGTCACCAACTTGTGATGAAATATTGTCATGGGTGATTGAAATTTGGATGGAAAATCGCTTGGTGAGTGACAGTAATTGCAATGATGTATATCTACAATCCCCCAAAAAGTTTACAAGGGATGATAAATAATGTTGGGTTAACATTTAGTGTTGGCGACACTACACTGCGGGGTACAAGTAGTATCGAGCGAGACAATTAGAATTGGTGACACTAAATGTCATATTTAGTGTGATAGAGTAGAGGTGCCCATAACTGATCACTTAAGATATTATGCACCAGGTTTGGAGAACTATAAGGCGGTACAATTTTTCCCCATATAGGAAGATAGAAATCAAGAGAACCACAAAAAATTAAAATTAAAAATAAGAATGGTAATTTTATTCCTTAAATTGAAATTACTGTAATTTTTTGAAACCAAAAGTTGGCCTGAACATATTACCAATGTCTAGAATCTACCATAACCACTTATTTAAACCGTTCATTCCTCCTCACTTTAGCACTCAAAACCAAAACATGTGTCATGACACTATTGGTTATGACCTTATCAAAATTGAGTACCAACCTAATTGAAATTGAGTCCCAACCTGATTGAATTTACGGTATCCTAGAGATTGCCGATGGGGTCCCGGTCGGGAATAGGCGCCTTACCTCCCGGGGGGTGCACTCCATTGTCAAGTTGAATACCACATGCGATTAAAATTATTTTAAAAAATCTACTTTTTACATAAAGGATCACCAAAATGGGTCAAAATTTTATCATATTTTTCTCATGAGTAGACATACATGGTATCTATTACATAGTAAAAAATGGTAACCAAATTTGATGATTTTTTTTATAAAAACATACCGTTTCTAACTAGAATGATGCAGAATTGAACTAAAAAAATTCCTACAAAAATGATGACTAAGAAATTTAGAAAAATATACAAAAGATATTATCAATGGTTATGTATATGTAAAAAAAATCATAATTTTTAAAATTATCTATGGCATATAGTTAGGGTACCAGACTTTTTATCGCACGTGGTTATGAAATGTAAGGGGGTGTGATCCCCCCGAGCCTTACCTATACTTTCAAGCACACTTTAAGAGCCACTTCCCACTATGGCCGAAGGTTGAGAGGCCGTTGATTTCCACCAATCGGATTGCAAGAAACCAGAATTTGGCCTCTCGACCCTTCACACTAGAGGCCAAAGTCCAAAGGCCGTCACTCTCCAAAATGCTTACATGGCAGTACTTTTTGACCGAGGCGACGGACTCTCGAAGGAAGTTTGGGTCGGACGGGAATGGAAACCCAAACTATGGTCAAGAGGCCGTTGATTTTTTTCCATAAAAAATCAAACATTGACAAGATCTTGGCCATTAGATTGGAGGGGTTGTTTTGGGCAGGGAATAAAGTGGGATGTTCCTTCTTCCTTTGGACTTTGGGCTTGAGCTTTGGAGGCTTCACACTATACCCAGCCGAAGGCTCCAATTCCTATATGTTATTGGCTATTTTCAGCCCATTTCTTTGGACTCTCAACAAAGTTTGGCCATTCAATCCCACAACCTCTCGACTTGGACGGCCATAGTGTGAATCGGCACTAAGAACCGAGTCAGGTTGTTTTGAGAACTCCACATTTTTTAAATTCCATCTCATATGAACATGTGCACACTATAAATAACATCCATGTGCAACCACCATATTATCACACGGAGTTTCCTGGTTCAACAAAGGACAAATTATATATATATAGGGAGCCCACTTATAATCGCAATTGGAAGACAATGGCTCCCTAAGGCCGTCATTGGCTTTCACTTCCAAAAAACTTGAAAGGTATATACTTTGACTTGAAAAATATCAAGCTCCACTCTCGTGTTCTATATTCGGATTGTTAGCCCACAACGAAAAAACCACTAAATACAACTCACTCATACAAATACTTAGAACAGCCGGCTGGAAAGTCAACCCCCTCGTCACCATCACAGCAGGTGTTAGAGGAGCCATCCATGAACAGTCAATTAAAGATTTAAAAAAACTCAAAATATCCAAAAATGAGATTGAAACACTCATGAAACAAGTACACCAAAATGCCGTTAAATACCTCACATACCTAATACTAAATAAAAGGAAACTAGACAATAACAACCCCTGTAGACCCCCCCCTAGATGTTAGGTTTCACTCTTACTAAAGGAGCCCACCTTCTAAGAGGGAGGAAGTCCACTTACTGTGACGCTTGGTTAAACATGAACACGGTACAGAGGAACGGGCTCTCATTCACGTTTGGGTATAAACTAAACCCCGACGTTACTTTTATTTATTTTATTTACTCAGATTGTTAATCTGCTCATGTAATTTATATATCTTAAAATCAAATCTCTACACACGTGTTGAATTCTAGTGTGTGCATGACATGTGCACACTCACATGTATGAGTCAACATGTTGTTCAATGATTTGTGTGGGAAAGATTGTCAAGTTTCTTATTAGTAGAAGCACATGATGCCATAAACATCCTCGTAATTTCAAACCTTGCATTACATGTGTGAGTTTGAGTAAGGGCCATAGTCCTAAGGTTGGCTAAATATGTGATTGTAGAGATGAATTGCATGAAAAATGTATCACCAAAGCCCATAGTGGGCCTCTTGGGCATTTTAAGCGTTAAAAATGTTATGTGCGTGCAAGCGATGTTTGATGATTTGTTTGAAAGATGGTTGTGTTTCAATTTAGAACTTTCCTCCGATTGCATAGTGTCCAAGAAGCATCAAAGAACAACCAAGAACTGCATCTTACATGATTTACGTAGACCTATCACTAGTAGAAAACTATGTCCGAAAAAACCGCAGCCGAAATCGGCTGTGGTTCTTTTTACTAGCATGATCTGCAATCGTTAAACAATTGCATATTTGGTTTTTTTTGGATTAACGACTGAAATTTTAGGAATTTGAGGGCGTGTAATATACCGTTGGAAAGGGCTTCAAAATACCTTTCCAACAGCATATTAGTCGCCCCATAAAAAGCTTAAATTGTAGTTGCAAAACAAAACAAAAAAAATTGTAATCGTTTAGCGACTACATATCATGCTGGTCAAAAAAACTGCATCCGATTTCGGCTGCGATTTTTTTGGGCATAGTTTTCTACTACTGTATGTTACACATACTTGGAAGGCATATATGTATATGAGATGTGTATATTATATATTTAGTAAGAAATATGTGTCTAAGAGATGTGTCTCTTGTGTACCCATTTGTAAGATGCCCATATATGTGTCTTGCGTGAGAGAAAGTGCATTGATATACGTTTCTCCAAAGCTAGGGCTACGAATTCAAGGTCTATTAATTTCAACTTGTAACCACCTCACTCACACCTTCGAATTTGATAAATAATGTAAAGCACACCAACATGTGATTGACATCAATACACGGGGGGTCACTCCATTGTCAAGTTGAACACCACGTGCGGCCAAAAAAAATCTACTTTTGGTAAGTTGCATCACCAAAATGGGTCAAAATTTTATCAATTTTTTTTCATGGGTAGATATACACGGTATCTATTACATAGTAAAAAATGGTAATCAAATTTGATGATCTATTTTTTTAATAAAACATACCGTTTCTAACTAGAATGACGCATAATTGAACTAAAATAATTGCTACAGAAAATGAAGATGACTAAAAATTTCAAAAAATTATTCAAAAGATATTATCAATGATTATGTATATGTAGAAAAAATATCATAATTTTTAAATTTATCTATTCCATGTAATATAGGGGTAGCAAACTTTGGCCGCACATGGTGTTCAATTTGACATGGAGTGAACCCCCCGTGCATCAATACAAGAATTGCGTGATCTTGCTGCTAGTTGCACTACACCGTTTATGGTGTTTAGTGTCGTGTGCACTATTTGCAAAGGGCCTAAACTAGATGTCTAGAGGTTTCAAAGTGCCATATCTACTAATTGCCAATATCATACTATTCATCAGCATAAGTAACTTTTTTAAGTGAAAAATTATTTACATCTTGACATTTAGCATAGCTTGTTGGGATACTTGAGATGATAGTTTCACATTATAGTACGAGAGGGGATAATATTATCAAGCATACTAATGGCATGTGTCATGTGTTTATAATTGAATATGCAAGAGGAAGATATTCTTGAGCATCCTAATACCAAGTGTCATTTGTGTACACTTTAGTCAACTTGTAGCCCATTGTGTAACATAGGCATACACCTCATAACACTATTGAACATACTCATGTCAATATTAGTAAGTGCACTTGAACGCCAAGTGTCATGAGGTGACACTAATGGTGAAGTTTGTTGATCATTAGTGTAACCTAGCATATGCCTCAAAATAGGGTAAGTGACATTGTTATGCATGTGACACTAAATCCCATAAATGGTGTAGCTTTCATGATCTACTATCACAAAAGATTTTAGATCCACACAAACATATTTAGAAAACATCCAGTGGAAGAAAAACAATGGTAAGACCACATCCTTCCTAAATTGCCTAGTGTGTTGAGCATGGTGGTCCCTCACTGGGTCAAAGAATACTTATATATATATATATATCATAATTGCATTTTGAATGATGTGAAAGTAAATCCCTTGAGCAAACTCTCCTCCCAACACATGCTTTGATCACCATACACATATCTGGAAGAGTATTAATCATTTTGCCAAACTGTAAATTGGGTAAGATGCACAACCAAGCTAGCTATCATCCTTCCAAATTTCAGCTTGAGTTCTATAGCAACAAGAGAGAAATTACATTTCAAATGAACTTAGGTCTATTAACTCTGTTTTTGAATTGTTTTCATCACTCGCCTTCAATTGCAAGAATAAGTTCACAATGCCACCTAGGGTTCTTCCTCTCACTTATGGTTAGTATTGTGGTCTCTTAGGACATTTTTTCTTACAGTTGTGAAGGTTTTCTTTGCCCATGAGAGCATTTCTAGAGGAGAAGAGGTTGAATGCTATAGCCGTGTTGGAGCATGGGCTTAGCACACGTGCAGTGTCAAAATTGTTGGGTATCTCTCAATCTACATGATGTAGGATTTGTAGAGAGTGTGTTCCTCATGTGAAGCCTTCAAGAGGAAGGAGCCCAACAAATATCACCCCTTCTCAAAGACGAGGGTGTGTAAGAGCCATCACAAGTTGGTGGACTAGATAATGTTGTAGCTGTGAGGAATGCTTTGAGTGAGCACTTGAATGTGGTAGGGAGCACCAACATGGTGAGGCGTGCACTTCATGAAGCAGGTATTGGGTCATTAGAGACGCAAAAAAAATTTGTTGCTCACAGCCAAGAATGTGCATTGCGGGTTGGAGTTTGCTCAACACCACCAAGATTTGACTATTCATGATTGGTATAGGGTTATTTTTAGTGATGAGACTAAGATTGAATGATTTTAGTCTAATGGTTGCGCTTGGTGTTGGGTGAGGGTGGAGAATCTCAATTACAAGCTCGTTGTGTGAATCAAACAATTAAATATGGAGGTGGTGCAATTTTTGTGTGGGGTCGTATGACTTCCCGTGGCATGGGTTACATGCGCAAGATAGAGGGAAGATGACACAAACTCTATATCTTAGCATTCTTCAAGATGGGGTCATGAAGACAATTGAATGGTACCATTTCAACCCATTTCGTGTCATATTTCAACATGATCCTAAACATACTGCAAAATTAGTCAAGCAATGGTTGTAATGCAAAATTTTGATGTACTTACTTGGCCTCCTCAATCACCTGACATGAATCCAATTGAGCATGTGCAAGCTTCTTTCCATTCCATCACACCTAACCAATGTCAAAAAGTTCTATCATAACATGCCCAATCATATCTAAGTTGTTTTAGCTTCTAAAGGAGGATGGACAAATTATTGATTTATTGGTAGATGTAGGTTACAAAACTAAGTCAATGTATATAGTTCTCTTCACATCACTATTTCTTCATGCCTAGTTTTGCAATAGACATGAGACTTTGGCAATGATGTACTATACTATGACCATGACCTTACCTAAGTGAAAGTTTGTGTTTTCTTGTTTATTTGCCTGGCATTGTGTGTGAAAATTGATGTAATGAGTCATTGATTTGGTTTTGAGAGTCAATGTATGCTTAAGCCTTAAAGTGGTGAATTAAGCACCATCTACCTTAGAGGCACTGTAGGGCCATTGTACACACATGACCAAGGGCCATGAGAGAAAAAAATGATTTAAGATTTCTCATGGTCCTGGTCGGTAGTCTAAAGACCATGACAGAGAGAAATCCACATCACTTATTAACAACATTGGTCACCGGACATAGTGTAAAGGGGACGTAGACCAAGACGTAGTGTCCTTCTAGTCATTTAAAATTTATCATTAGTACTTTTATTTTTATTTCTAAATTTAAAACACTATATCCTGATCTAAATCCGCTTTACACTAGGACTCATGATGAAGACTTGTAAAATATGACCTGCATGTCTCTTGGTCATGGTCTTCGGACCATTGACCACGACATCAATAAATCATAAATCATAAATTATAACTCATGTTTTCTTGTGGTCACCGGTCCATGTGTGTTGATGGCCCTCAATCAGGTTAAGTTATTTGCATGAATGAGCTCTTCCAAGTTCTAAATTTGTAGATTCTGGAAAAGAGCATCACATTCAATAAGGCAATCTTGGCACTGTGATTGTAATGAGATATTGCTCATTGTCTACGCCAAAGCGGCTTGGAATCGGGTGATCAAGCAAATCAAAATCAGTAGCTTCTCGGCGGTGGCCATGCTTCAAGGTTTTGATAGGACGTGGGGCGCTAGGAATGTGCTATGTAAAAGGCACAATTTGCACATTGAATGGAACTGGAAAGGGCATCATAGATAGGTGTCAAGCCTTTCGGGGTGGTCTTGGTGGTTAGGGGGTTGTCCTTGGCCGGTGGGGTGGGGGTTGTCCTTGGCTTGGTGGGTCCGGTGGGTTGTCCGTGGTGGGGTCTTTTGTTACTCTTTACGTGGCGGTGTTTCGCGCCTGAGGGGCCCCGCCTCCCCTCGGTGATGGCGTGTTTTTCCTTTGTTTTATTCATTTTGGCGTTGGCCGGATTGGCCTTCTGTCTCAAAAAAAAAAAAAAAAAAGAGGATTGTAATGAGATATTTATAGTGCTTATTAGTATTGTTCTCCCTCTTTAGTATGACACGTTTGGGAAACTCAAAAAAGGTCGTATTATCGAGGTGTCGTCTTCTCGTTAATATGACAAATGGCGTAAAATTGTCGTACTATCGAGGGAATACAAAAACATAAACAATATGAGCTTAAAAACATATACAACGAGTTTAAGCAATATAGATTGTATGAAATAATAACTTATAACTCCAAACAAATACAAATACTCTCAATAGCTCTTGAAATAAGAGTTCAAAGATCTCTGGTGTTGCCTATCTAAGTTAGCAACTATCATCTTATCTAAATTACCTACTAGCTTTTGAAAACTAATAATTTCATTAACACCAAAATGTAAAGAGTTGTCTAATAAGAAATTAGACAACAATGATGCATGACGTTTAGCATCACTAAGCTTTACTGTAGGTGGAGCAACATCATCCACATCTACTGAATGCAGATCAACATTAAGATCAAAGCTTTATGCATAATTGATTCCCAAAGCAACATCCACCAACTCATCAGTACTCAATTCTAGCTCAATAATCTCTTCCCCTTCCATCTGAATGTAAGACTCGATTGACATCTCATCATCACCCAATTGCAACTTTGAAATCAAAGCACCAAGTTCATCTGATTCTTCTCGCATTCTATTCTTCTCCCTTTCATCAACTAGGGCAAAATCAACATTCCATGTTACAAGTAATATACACGCCATCCTCCAACAATTCCTAACTATGTGTGCATCCAACTCACTCCATACTTCATAACTCCACATGATAGCTTGTCTGATGTTGGGCACCACCTTCCTTAAGTCCTTCAATGTAGCATCATCATACTGTGACAAAACCCACCGCAAAAGTTTCTTCTTGTATTGAATTTTGAAAGATGCTATTATACCTTGATCCAAAGGTTGAACTACGCTTGTAACATTGGGAGGAAGGAATACCAAAGTCATGTTGCTCAATTCCAAGGTTGAAAAACCATGAGACTTACCAACTTTGGCAGAGCTAACAACATGTGAAGATGCATTATCCAAAATCATAATCATTTTTCGATTTTGGCCTTTGAACTGGTTGTTGAGCTGTAAAATCCAAGCTTCAAATATATCCCCCTTCATCCAAACTATTTTATTTGAGTGCCACCGAACATACTCATGAGGTTGCCACCTTCCAAAACATCGTGGTTGCTTAGACTTATAAATCACAAACAACTTCAACTTATCAGTCCCAGTTGAATTAACAGCAAGAGCAAGTGTTACACGCTTCTTCTGTAACTTCCGACCCTTCAGCTTCCCTTGTGCTAATGTTTTATTAGGATGTGCTCTAAAATACAATCCAGTCTCATCCATGTTGTGAACATCTTTAGGCTTATAATCTGACAAAAGAATAGGAAGTTGGCTTATTGCTTGGGCAACTCCATCAACATCACCATCACCACTTTCACCATGTAGATACACTCTGTACAATAGTGTGAGGATAATTCAATATAATGTAATCAAGACATGATCAATACTTAGTGTGGCCTTCCGGAGATAAAATGAGGACTTGCATGATCAAATAATAAAAATGAAACATATTCAATGTTTACCTTGCAATAGCGTTCCTTTTCTTGAAATTTTCCAACCAACCATTTGAAATCCTGAAGTTTTTCTATTCTTCAACCTTGATTGGATCATTTGCAAGTTTTGCCACAAAAGATTCCCGAAGAATTGCAGCCTTTTGCATGAGCATCTCATCAGTCATTGCCCCATCTTTACTTCTCACCTTTTACAAAATTAAAAAGATCAAAATTATTTGAAATGAATACAATTCCTTTAATGTTTCAATGTTTATGTAATTAATTGAAGAACAAAAATAAATCATTAGCAAGCACATACAAATTGCAATGAAGTTCTCACCTGATTGAACCATGCCATCAAGGCATTTTCAAGATTTGGGTACTTTGAGTCTCTGACTCTCTGAACATCTTTGATAGCCTCACTTTGAATACCCACAATTTTGTTAGAAGAGCTAAGGATCTGAGATATTGTGTTCCTCTTCACTTCTTTACAAAATTTCTTGTTAAACTCATCAGCAATTGCTTGTTGACTCCAACTAGGGTTAGCCTTGGAAATGATGAGCATATGTCTCTTGTCCTCCATTGTCAAACCAGTCCTCTTTCTTTTATTACTCATCTCCATTTACAAATTGTATGACAATCCCCAACCTAGTAGCCAGTCAGCAGATGATCATGAGTCAAATTAAAACAACCTCCATTAAGTGAGGACGTACATACACAGTGAAGGATTCCAGGGTGCAATTTTCACTCTCATAAAATTTGAGATACTGTGAAAATTAATACAATTATCAGCATCTCAGTATTATCAATATCTCAGTATCTCAATATTCTTAGTATCTCAGTTTTCACAGTATCTCAAAATTACAGATAATTTATTAAAAATTTCAACCCTAACATCAACTTGCAGATGAAGAACAATTCAACCAACATTGGTTCGCTACATCAAACTTCAGTAGAACAGTTAGCATACCTCAAACTTAGAAGTGCCTCAATCAAATTTCGTCGGATCTGAAATTGCAGGAAAAAGATGATTCCAACACATCAGTTTCAAGAATTACAGACGATTTACTAAAAATTTCACCTAACATCAACTTGCAGATGAAGAACAATTCAAGCTACATCAGTTCGCTACATCAAACTTTAGTAGAATGGTTAGCAAACAAGCTTACCTACAAATTTAGGCTCTACAACATTGACAGTCGAATGGAATAGCACATCGGATCCAAGTTGCATCCAAAATTCCAATACCACAACAAGGATGTCGAAGAACTTTTGCCTGCATTCAAGATAACACCACAATGCCAAGTATTGCTTCAAGAAAACCAAGAACCACCCACACAATGATTAGCTCAAGAGATCTCTACGCAACGTTGAGCAATGTGGATGTGATGAGACACCCTAAACCAGCATAGATCCTATTGATTTTTGATGTAAGGAGAAGAGAAAATATGAATATGGTAATCATAGTCGATTGAGCTCAGTAGAAGATTGATTCAAATGCTTACAGATTAGACCGCCGGCCACCAAACAGAAAACAAAAAAAATTTAGGCTATGCTTAGGAGATGGAACATTCGCCACACGGATCAAGAAGCAAGATTGGAGTGAGACTAGTCTGGAGTACTACAAGATTGAATCGGAGATTGTAAGATTGTATTGGAGATTGTAGAAGATTGAATTGGAGACTGCAAGAATGCAAGGGAGTGCACAAAGACACTATCGCACCCATGTACAAGGTAACATACTAGGCAAGAGGCCACTCTAACCCTAAGCATGTCCATTCTACACTAGTAACCCTAATTATCATTAAGTTCCCAATGATAAGTGAAGTTCTCAAGTAGTTCCCAAGTGAAAATGGATGAATTCTAGATGTACATAACATGGATGAAAGGAATTTTAGCATTTATTCCCTCTTTAATATGACAAAATGGAGTTTCTAAATGTCGTATTATCGAGTGTCGTAGTCGTATAAAAGAGGGAGTTTTGAACTAAAAAGTTTGTGTCGTAATATCAAGGGTGTCGTATAAACGAGTGTCATACTAACGAGGTTAGACTGTACTTTACAACAGTAATTATCACGATCCTAATCAATCCTTAAGAAGTACATCCATCAGTTTAGCTGATCACGACCCAATTATCCAACCAATTATCCAGCTAACCAATGAAGAAGACAAGAAGTTAACACAGTCCTGACATAATTACGACATGAGTTTTCATAATAAATAGAATACATAAACACAATGTACTGGAAAGTTTGAAAAATCATACTTATAAAATTCAAAAATTCAAAATAGCTCAAGAAAGACATTCCAATTTGACTTCCATGTCATTTTACCTGCTCATAACATTATTCAGATCCGTAACAATGTTATGTGGGACTGATAGTATTCCACAAAATATTCCCAGATATTTTCCACATTCAATTCGAATGTGGGAAATATCTGGGAATATTCGGTGGAATATGGTCAGTCCCACATAACATTGTTATGGATCTGAATAATGTTATGCTTGTCCTTTAAGGGAAACTTTGCGCCACGCCTACCAGGGGGATGGTGAAACGTAGAGAAACATTGTGGGTCTGATTGTTTACCAATTATCCAACCAATACTATAGGGCGAATTTTGTAAAGACACTTGTGGCATTCTCTCAAATACCAAATGATGGCACTATGTGTTGAATTGATAGAATATAATTCAAGTAGAGTAGTTGAGAAATTGATTTGAGCGCTTGAACCCCGCTCGTATTCGCCCTATAGTATTTAGCTATTGCGAGTCCACTTGGTATATGATGGGATTTCCTGCATATCTTTGTGGTAGGTGGGCTCTAAATTTCAAACATCTTTTATTTCTACATGGGGGGAGCACATGGGATTGTTTGTTGTCTAGTTTTTGTTTGTTTAGAACTATGTATGCGAGGTATTTGATGGCCACTTGGTGTGCCTTTTTCATACTTTATTTATTTATTTTGATTTACCATGCCAACATAAGGAATCTAGTTTTCTCATTAACCCCTCAATATTCAAAGAGGTGAAAGCCTGAAACAATTCATTTGAAATCACTTGCTTTAGGGTTTTCTTGACATGAGTCAAAATGCTTTGGGGAGATGTATTCAAAATGATGTGAATAAGTAGAAACACAAAACATTCAAGGATGTTTTCAGTTGTGCATGTGTCATGTTATGGGAGAATACAACAAATATGTGGATTGTGGTATGTTCTTGGCAACACTACAGGATTTTATTAAGGTGAAAAAAACAACAAACTTGATGTTGGATCATAAGATTTTTGCAAAGTACAAGAGAAAATTACAAAATTATCACCTTCACAACCAGAAAACATTTATAAGTGTCCATTTTGATGTGATTATTTTTTGAAGCTTGCAATGATAAGCTTTTGAATCTTGAGGATTTGACCTATGCCATCAAGAAATTGTCCTATGTCACTAAAAAATCCACACATCTACCACTGTGGTAGATTTGCATATTTCTTTCACCGACACATGACAATTGCCTAGGACTCATACATTGAGAGTGGCAACAAAAGTTTAGCATTCCTAAAACAGCAAGAGGCAAAATTTGGCGAGCACACTAAAAAAAATTTGCAACACAAATTTGAATGACTACCCGTAAAGGACACAACATTCAGGACATCTCTAGTCACACCACAATCTACATGACAAAGAATCAACACTACCAACAAATGTATCCTAGACAATCGTCATGCATCGGTGAGAGAAGTATGCAATCATACCACTATGGTAGATTTACAAATTTCCCAGTGACACATGACAATTTTCCGGTGACGCGAGGCAATTGCCCAGGACTCATACGCTTGTAATGTCTAAAAACCCAACAAAATAAATTTTGCAAACCAGAAAATGCAGCCAAACTTTTGACCACTTTCTTCCTCTCATCATTTGAAAGCCTGCCTGCGTCCAACTTCATTCGAAAGACTCAAAAGACTCAAACTCTCAATACATGTATTGAAATGACCAAAAGCGAGATGTTGATGATCCTGGACCAGGTCGCAACATTAACGAGCAATTAGGGATTTAGCTGGCAGCCTTTGGTCACAGTGAATTTACTCGTAATGAGTAAAGAGTTTCAAAATATTATTCTCTCGATGCCTTGAAATGGTTGAGCTGCAATTCCATGGACAATATAACTCCATAGCTGACACACAATACAGGCGATTGCAAACATGAAATGCACAACTTCTACATAGAATTCAGTAGCAGCCACACATCAACAGACATATATATATATGATGGGACTTCCAAAATCAGCACAACCTGTTGATTTGGTTTCGATTGTCTCAAGTTACAAATGATGCACATGCGCATCCGTTGACTGAACCAATGATCCCGTCGGTTTTGATCGATCTGCTCCAGTGAAAATTCTCATTGCCTGTTCCTTTGAAAGATTGCTGTCTCGACAGATACAATTGCATTTCGAGGGAACCCACCAATTTCGAGAGACCAGATTGGCGTTTCGAGAGAACGTGCTTGCGATTTCGACTGATCACATTGCATTTTGAGGATACCCACCAATTTCGAGAGACCGTATTGCAATTAATATTAGTATCGACTGATCACATTGCATTTGGGTTGGTTCTATCTGTAAGAGGTTTTGACTCAATGAAGCAATGCTGGAGAATGAGTAGGTGATATGCAAAATACTTTGAGCGGTTCATCTGTGTAGATCTCGTGGAGGTTACAATTTCTCCTTCCAAAGCTCCCCAGACATTGAAGGCCAAAATTGTCAAGGCCAAAATTCTTTTCCTTGGCCAAGTGATCTCCGTTTCAAAATTGGCATTTTCGAACATGTGTGGATTCCACATGAAGGGTGGCCATGAGCAGTGAATTTTTTTTGGGCGATTCTTCGCACTAAATGCTATAACCTAAATGATGGTACGATATTCCCTATTATAAAAATCAAATCTAGCCCTAATCAAATCGCCTAAATTTGCCCTAATCAAATCACCCATAGTTGGGATTTGCCGCCCCCGCCTCCCACCTCCAGCCTCACTTCGCCGTTGGGCCAGGTTGATCAAGTCATCCATCGCTCCACTCCCTTGCGTTGCCGCCCATCCATCGCTCCACTCCCTTGCGTTGCCGCCCATCCATCGCTCCACTCCCTCACGTCACCGCCCATCCATCGCTCCACTCCCTCATGCCGCCGCCCATCCATCGCTCCACTCCCTCACGTCCATGCCCATCCATTGCTTCAAAGTTGTGCATCGTTGGACCATTCATCCTAGACCACGTCGTTGGAGCTCCTCATTGCGAAGTTGGGCCCCTTGGCATTGTCGTCCATTCCCTCTAGACTCCATAGTCCACACTCCAACCTTTAGATTTGATAGACAGTGTTGTGCATAGCTGTTGTGTTGAAGCCGTCGAAGTTGGAGCCTAAATGAGGACAATATGTTTGTCAATTTAGGTTGAGTCGACCAAAATGAGGACAATATGTTTGTCGATTTAGGTTGAGTCGACCTAAACCTAAATGAGGAGAATATGTTGTCGATTTAGATTGAGTCGACCTAAACCTAAATGAGGACAATATGTTTGTCGATTTAGGTTGAGTCGACCTAAACCTAAATGAGGACAATATGTTTGTCGATTTAGGTTGAGTCGACCTAAATGAGGAGAATATGTTAGGTGGAGTCGACCTAAATGAGGAGAACATGTTTGTCGATTTAGGTTGACTCAACCTAAATGTTAATAATACTATATTTGCAGCCATAATGTACATGCCAATTCAGGTCGAGTGAACCTGGACTGTTATCCTAAATGGTCAATTTTAGGCAGCACATCACTTCGTAATTTACGGCGGGAAATCAAATGTTATTTTTTTGCTTGAATTCTACAACTTTCCAGTGGTTTTCATTTCATTCTTGGATTAATAGTTTGCTTTATGTACTCAAATGGCTTATTGGCAATGTATACCATTCTGAATAAAGAAGTGGTTTCCTCCTAATTTTTTTCTACAAAGATTTGTGAGATGTAGTTTCGCATATTTACTGCTGCATTTCCTTGTTCTAATAGTGGCCTTGCAATATTTTATTTTTGTCACTTAGCTAAAGTTCCAAAAGCCATTCAAACAAGTATCGCATTTGCAATTCTCTATGGCCATTTTAAAATAGCGGCAATGTTATTCTACCACACATTTCATCGCAGTATTTACAATTTCCTAATCTGCTCACATAGCCGAAATTGCAATGTATAATACCATTAAAATAGCCATTTCACCTCCCAGTAAAAAGTGAAAAAAAATTCCCTGGCCATGAGGATGCCGAGACTGAGACCAATAGAGTGGAGTTGCAATTGGGGGGGCTAGTGTTAGCTAGACCAGTGGCCCTTTTGCATGCGTCATTGAGTCACACGCTTTCTAAGAATACTTTGGCAATGAGGAGACCTATTTGGAAATGGGTACGGTTGCTCAAAGGCCATTTGGAAAACCATGTGTAAACCCAAAACCAAGGTTATTAACCTAGGCTATGGAACATTTGGAATTGCCACTAGTCGTAAGTGGTCCCTATGTGATCTATAAATCACTACCAACAACTCTTCTTTCTAACTTTTCAATCTGCAGTATATATCAATCAGAATGCATGTATTTGTATATGAAAAAAACAATACCAAAATTTTAGGGGATCCATGACATTATTAAGCACCTAATTGTTGCTCCCTTGCCAAATTGAGGGCTAAAAAATTCAATTGCCAAGGGAAGGTCTAGTCTATAAATAAATAATGATTTCCAACGTTAATCACCAAGATCCTACACTCAAGTGTAGTGTATGCCTCCCCATAGTGTTTATAGACCTCTTTGTCTAGTATGTAAGTCACAATGCAGGCGTCAAAACCTAAGCCTACCACAAATAACCCAACATAAGGGGGGGCATAGTGCTGCCTGATTCATGCAAAAAAAATTAATAAAATAAAAAGATGAATGATATTATGTTATAAATTGACATAAACATAGACGAACCACTTTGGGTTTATTTGCAAATTACCATGCATATTATTTTCATGACAATGAAACCCGTTGACCATCATCGGTTGAGTCTTCTTAGCAACAAATGTCATGTTTATCTTCTTTTTTTCCCTTTCACCATCATAACTGTCATAGGTTTGATAAATGTTCTACCTATCTACTCTATTGACTTTAAAAACCATCCCTAAAGTCCTACTCCTTCCATCTCAAAATGATTGTCCTACCTCCTGGATTTTTTTGTCCCAAAATAATTGTCCGGTTTATCTGCCCGGCTAGAAATTTGAGACTCAAAGTCAAATATTTTTGCGCCAAACTTTCTATATCAAGAAGTCTTTCGACACCACAACTTCCGGGGGCGTTTCGGAGTAGTTGATGTTTTCTATTTTAAGAGTCATACTTAAAATTACTCAGTCAATGATCAGCGGGCCTTAAACTCGTCAAAGTTAGGAACATAGACAATCCTTTTGGGACGGAGGGAGTATTTGTCTAAGGACATGTAACACCCGTGTATTTCGAAGGTGAAAATGTTGAAAGTTCCTTATAGCAAAGACATTTCTTTCTAATCTAGTTTGTTTCCATAATTATTAGAAGAGTCCCTTGAATTAGTGTAGTAGAATTAGGTTTAGAAGAATCAACCACAAACCTACAAGGGACGGTTTTTTACTACACATGCATATGTGCAATTAGGGTGCCTTTATGAATTGGTTTCCTTTTTACCCATGCAAATTACATGGGGTAAAAAATAGATCACTGACACTTATAACTTTGTTAAATCATCTGTATAGCAAAAAAAAAGGTTTTAGAAACCATGTATTTTGTTGCCGTGGTAATAAATATTCAAAATTTAGTGGAATGTCGATAAATTGGTGTAGGGCAACCTAATTGCGTGGATATCAGAGTAGATCTCCTAACATGGACACACCAAATGCCATGTTGTTGAACTACTCACTTGACACTACATTCACATGAGGTGGAGATATTTTCATGAAAATATTAATGTGTCAAGAAGCTCGAATCATTTGTAACAAGACACCACATCGATTTTAAATAGTTTGAGAAATAATGTGTCATGAGTCATGACACAAAAAGTATGTGGCATATTAAATCTCAATCTCATTCTTATATAGATAGATAGATAGAGAGATAGAGACACCTATGAGAATCGTAGTTTTTGTATGTGTTGTCCAAATACTACACGTTAAGATGCGGGTGCAAGCATAGTAAAGTGGACCAAAAAAGTGCTCCGGTATATGATAGCCATGATTTTCTTGGTCAAACGCCTATAAGTAGTAGCAAAATGTTGTTTAAAATAGATTATTTTTCATGATGACCTCTATTGTTAAGTTAGGTACTCAAATATAGAATATCAATATGAGATCTTCAAAACCTATCATCAAAAGTGACGCGTAAAAGCAACTGACTAAATATAGTTTTGAACGTAAATTTCATGACCTTAAATATTTTGAACTTGGAATTTCTTTTCATATTCCTTGAATTCATTATAAACTTGAGGTCATCGTAATTTTTTTTCAAAAATTCATCAATTTAATGTAATGTAATTGTATTTTAAACAAGTTTTTGACAATTATCTTTTCAATGACACCCACTTGCACCACCACTTGCACCGTCTTCTAAAATACATATACGTTGTTTGAAATTGTTTTTGGTGAACATAAATTGCTTGGCTTTGTAGATTCATATGTTCTCTAAATGTTTATGAATTTTTATTTCATAAAATTCAAAGTTAGTATATTGTTTTGGATCACTTTCACTTAAACCTGAGCAAGGATCAAGAGCTGTCCACTTTACCGTGCTTGCACCCATGCATTAAAATCAAAATTTTAATTATCAAGCAGTCCAACAACATAAATCATTATGCATTGGTAACAATAAACGTGGTTAGATTCTTAAGAGGAGTGTAGTTATCATAGTATAGTGGCAAGAACCTAGGGCTTTTACTCCCACATAGTTGGGACTTTGGTTCATGAAACCTACCAATGGGATACTCTGAACATATGCCCCACGAAAGTTTGTTAATTAAATCATATCAATTGGGTCTCACTAGAATAAATCGGGGTTTCCGATCCCGATTTAAGGATCATGTTGGATAGAAATAGACATGCCCAAGCGATACAATGTTGCCCTGCATATTCACCCTCGTCCATGGTAGGTGTCACGAAACTTCACCCACATGGTTGCAAAAATGGCTGGATTTCGTTTCCTTGACCCTATCATCAGAAGTGCAAAAAATATATATGCCCCTATAAGTTTATTGTTGATTCATGCTAAAATAACTTCCGTAAGTGAATTTGGCGTCTCTAACGTAGATTAAAGCGTTAAATCTTCATAATTTAATAACCACTAGACTCTACATAGGAATCAATGTTTTCACCCTCCCCAACAGTAACTTGTAAGAGCAAGCCCAGTTGTTCATGGATCTGCATCTACATTCGGGAATGAAAAGTGGCCTCCGTCTAGGATGCAGATGTAGACCCAAGAAAAACTGCCACTCGTCTTGCATTGTTATTAATACTACCTTTTGAATTTCCTCTAAAATGATTGGTAAATTTATGAAGTCCCAAACCTCAACGAATTATTTCTCAAACTCCATCCCGTTCATTTATAATTAGTTGATACTAGAGATTGGTAGTAGGTCGAAGGTTTTTTTTAAAATGGTCTTATTATATAACCCTCCCTGCATATCTCTCACATATGCAGGGAGTTCAAGGCTTCTGGCATAAAATTTCATCCGTGTTTGATATTTACGTCAGTGAGTGGGCGTTTTCCCTGCATTTGCATCTGCATTGCGGATGTTAAAATGCAAATGCGGATGCATATGCAAAGAGAATGGGCTTGCTCTAAGTGTTGTAAACACAAACTCATGATGCCCATAGTAAAAATGACGTCTATGTCTTATTGTCTTATTATATAACCCTCCCTACATATCTCTCACATATGCAGGGAGTTTGAGACTTTTGGGACAAAATTTCACCCGTGTTTGATATTTACGTCAGTGGGTGGGTGCTTTCACATGCATTTGCATTTGCATTACAGATGGTAAAATGCAAATGCAAATGCAAGGAGCGTGGGCTTGCTCTAAGTGTTGTGAACATTGGTCCGAGACGACCCTAAACTACCGGATGATGGTGGAGAGATACCCAAATCTCAAGGAAAAGGTTGGCGGTTCGATTCCCGGCTGTGAAATCTCCTCTCTACTCAATTGCCTCATGTGCTTTGGCGTTGACATGTCAGCCTTCTGTCTCATAAAAAATTGTAAAAAAATTACAAAAAAATTATTAAAAAAAAACGTTGTGAACACAAACTCATGATGGCCATAGTAAAAATGACGTCTATATCTTGCAATCAACTGAAACACAGGATTCTAAGTTGTCCCGTGTCTGCCAAATAACCAGAGATTTTGAATGGATGGGGTCGCAGGGGGCATTCAAGTTGTGAACAACAAATAAGCAATCGGGTTTCTCTGCTATCGTGCACATGCATGCTGCCCCTGCCCTTGCCTCTCTTTATTGTTGTGTTCACAAAAGGTACCTGACAAGTCCCCGCCGGGTACATCCCGCAAATTTAGTACCTTACTTGCTTATTACCTTAGCTTCCAGCAACACAAGGATCGGTTCCTTTCCTGAAAGGAGTGTGACACGTGTCACGCAGTGGTTGGTTACAAGGCCTGGAAATGTTGACGTGGCATGAAACTAATAAGCTAGTTGTGGCCCTAAACTGAGAAGATGGGGACTAGACTAAACTACTTACAGTACTTGGCCCGCCGCTGTAAGGTTTTATCTTTACTGCTTTTCAGCGTCATATAAGATATGAATGTGTTCCCTCCAATTGTACGCTCTAGTATAATCATGCAAAACGTCTCCGTCGAATTGAAGATGAAATATGATGTAAAAGGAAGTAGACTTAGATGTGTTTAGGAGGGCAATTGAGAGCTATCTACCAAGTACGATGAATCAATGGAGTTATAAGTATGTGCATGGGTCAAAGTTCAAGGGGCCCGTCTACTTGCGACTTTTTTATCATTAAATTGCTAAGAAAAAGGGCCACGACAAAGGTGGGGATGGAACCCCGGACCCCACCCGCAAAGGGAGGTCGGGTAGATATAAAAAAAAAATGCTCATTTGTGGGACCCTTGGTCCGTTGGCTAGTTCAATGAAGACGTATCAAGAGTCAAGGATGTGGGGCGAAATAGCATCCCCTCCACATTGGGTATCGACAAAGGGGTTTAATGAGAATATCCCTCTTTTGGCGACCCCGGCTTAGTGGGCAGTCCCAACATTTATTTTGTAGTTGTCCAGCAAGTATGGCACATGAGATGTTGAAACGTTATTCACAAGTGGTTGGGCTAGGCTCAAACAACGACCTTCGTCCATTCTGCGAGGTTGTTGAGGTGTTCTTATGCCCTACCCCTGAAATTAAGTTTCATGATGATGTCAGTCACGAATGGATGGCAATATCATATATATATATGGATTCATTTTACGGGTTTTCATCCCACGGCCCGGGGTTTAAGGTTAGCACATCGCATTTCCATGTGGCTCGCTTATAAAGACTTGGTCCAACATAGTCAACAAAGCACTTGAAATAGAGCCAAATGAGACTAAGATGTATATTGGGCCACTAAAAGAAAACAAACAATATTAGCCTACAAACCCCACGAATTCCCACATATGCCTTTGATTTTTAGAAGTTAATTTGTTAGGTTAACGTAAATGTGAATTTTATGATAGCTACACTTGTTCTAAAAAAATGTGTGACATATTATCAACGCAAAATCATTCAAAAAATGTTGATTCAGTTTTGCTTTATGGTTTAAAGTGTCATACATACCCACCGTCCAACACTGCTCAATATCATTTTGCATTTGTGAAGGTTCATGATTGAGGGGTGGATTTAGGTGTGGATTTAGGCCAATTACAATTATGGTTGCCTTTGTTCCACCTTTTTTTTAGGTTTTATGTTGCTCACAATCAAAAAGTCTTAATATGACAAGTCCTATAAGCAGTCTATATGGAACAATCTTCAAGATGATAAGGAAGAAGAGTGTATAGTAAACCAGATTGTGTTCAATAGTCCTATACATTTTTCAGTTGATGAGCTCATACATAGGGACGGTAGCCCACCATACAAAAAACCAAAAAATATATAGGTTTGCATCATTTTACGATGGTTTGTTTTACAATCATAGTATGAGATATTTGTCTTTGATTCGAACAATTTTGCAAGCTATACCGCATGCGCAAACCATTATTTTTCTCTTTCATAATGCTATATGTTATACAAATGGTTATTTTGAACAAAAAAACAAATTTTGTAAGTACAATTGGTTTGTTTTCACTCCAAACAACAACAACGACAACAACGACAACGCACATAGTATTACTTGACACACCTACAAAGGCACAATAGGATTATTGCCACATGAAATCTGATGTTGTTTGGAAGTCTATTGTGATGGTGCATGATTGTGCAAAGGTGTTTTGAGGCACAATACACGCACAAGTCAACTCGCAATGACAGTGGCATGCATATTTGAAAGCATTGATTGCATGTACAAGAAGTGAAAACTTTGTCTAGTTGCACTGTAGTAATCGTATGCAAACAAAGACAACAATATATGAATTAGCTATGGTTCATTTATGATCAGTGGTTGCAAGTTAACTATGCAACATTTGGTATCACTAGAGATTAACAATATGATGATATCTACCATAAGTCATCTAATAAGGATTTTTTCATACATGCAAATACTAATGGAAATAAATTATGGGTTAATGGAAGTTGTCACGACAAATATTATTTACAAAATGAGGAAATATATCCAAAATGAAGTTGTTAAATTCAATGTTTTTTAAGATTTTTAATTCCATAATGAAAACAACTCTACAACTTCTCAAGAGTATACTTGCAAATATACCTCTCCAAAGTAGACATCATGTATGCATGCATCATTATGCACAACATGACAATAGATTACAAGAATGATGAAGATCATTATGATATAGGTATTACCGACTCTTTCCAATCTAGATGGAAGCGTTGATTCAATCTTAACAACATTAGCATCATATCACCATACATGTTGTGCAATCGTTCATTCAAAGGATATGTGAGTTACCACCTCTAAAAAGATAGAGTCACAATATTGATAATTAATATGGATCTCGTGGGCGATGTTATCATGCCATTCATTCGCTACAACAACATTACGAATGACCGACTAAAGAAAATAATTTTGTTACATTGGTCTAGTTTGTGTCAAACTCTATGTCAATGAGGTGATAGATTTTAGAACATCACACCTTGCATTTTTTTAACTAATTAGTCTAAGAAACTTCATTTGCTAAACTACCAAGGCTTTCCCAAATGCCGAAGTATAATCCATGAAGGGGTGTCTTCCGGTCGTCTCTACCCTAGGTATGTCAAAACGCATGTTGTTTTGCTTACTAAGGGGTTGTTTAAACCATGGACTATGAAGTCATCCCAAGGCCTTGTAAAATTTGTGATTAGCTGTTGAACTCATCCCAAGACCACTTTGGTTTACACCAAGGAAACAATGTCAGAGTGACCATGAAATTTGAGGTCCCCAACAGATATATGTTAAGGCCTACATTATTCAATGACATGGTCCAACATGTTTTGCAGTGGAGAGGCAAAAGAGGTGCTCCAGTAGAAAAAGGCAGAGGCCGTGGCAAAGAAATTATGTTATAACAAAATTTTAATGAATTTTTTTGGGGACGAGAAAATGAAGACAAGAGAAGACAAGAGAATGGTCAAACTTGAATTTTTTTCAAAACTACCCATTTGGGACATATATTAAAAAAATTGGCACATTCACTTTTTGGTGCATGGTCATTCCTTTTGGCCCACATTCGGTTTACACCTAGTGAGGGGCCCAAAGGCTTGCAAATGGATTTTGTAAGAAATTGGACCATGGAAGTTGGACCATGGAGAAAGGCCATCTTCCATGGTCCGACTTCATGGTCCATGGTGTAAACCAACATTAGGATGAATTCATTGACAATTTTACTATAAAGAAATAGGTATTTACTACACATTCCATGATAGGTGTTGGAAACAAAATCCGTCTAGGCTATATTATGGGAAAGAAAGGCCTACCATGAAAATAATGAATCTTGGTGACTATAGTTATATCGATTTCATTGGTTTGTACCACCAAAGGTAGGTAACACAATAATAAACACACACAATTCCTACAAATTTTATAAGATTATTTAGTTGAGTGATCAAGTTGGGTGGGGTCGGGAATATATCATATAAGATGCTAGAATTACACCTTATGGATGTTTGTCTAAGTAAATTCAACCTAATAAACTATGAGTTATTTGGGTGAAGCACATTGGCAGATGCCATAGAAAATTGCAAAGCTAGCGTTTCCGACTACCCCCAGCATGTGTCGACGTTTGTGTTAGCGGTTGCCAACACTTCCAACCTTTGTGTTAGCGGCTGCCAAAACTTACATGTATTCGAGTCATGGTCACCAACGGCATACTGATCAGGACAATCCTTGCCCAGCTAGAAACGACATTCATGTATCCATCTTTGCAACATGGTTGGATTGCCATGTACTGGGGATGATCGGTGCAATGTGGCTACTTGGGAACAAACCTTAGGGCCTACCATTGGAGGGTCGGTAACACAACTCTACATTTGGCCACTAGCTAGGCATTGGTCTACCTTCACTATTTTATTTACCTCGGCTATCGCTGATTACTTTATCTTGGATGTCATTGAATACTATTAGAATGGAATGGCTGATAGCAACTAAATTATGTTATGTCTCACAACTCCTACAACCTTGCAATAGAAGAATGCTTTAGATTTCATCTAATAAGACATGAATATATTGGTTTACTTATTTGTAATTTTTGGTTTTTTTCTAGTTGGGTATTCAAATTTATTGTGAAGATAATTTTCATCCAACTTAAAGGTGTCATATTGAAATTCTTTTATTGAAGGCCAAAGGGGGAGGGGGGGGGGTAACCGGCATTTTATTAGGGAACGTTGTGTAATAAAATATACAGTCTTGTTGAATTATTTTTTAAAATAAAAACATTAGAAGAATTAGGAGCACTAGAAATTAATTCGAGAATTTGTTTAATATGGTTAAAGAATATTCACCAAATATGTTGAATATTTAATGAATTTGTGCATTACTTGATAACCTCCCTGAAACTTCCCTGTTATCGCACATGGTTCATATGGAATGGTCATGAAGATGATTAAACTAGTTGATGATTAATTGGCATCATAATTACTTAATGACAATTGCCTCCAATTGGAGGGTAAAAGAATTGGAGGATTTCATTACTTGAGTAATGAAATCTCCACCCTAACCTCCGTAATATCACCTTCCTTAATGTCCCAAAACCCTAGGGAATTGATTTGTTTCCAGTTTAAATATCACTCCTTTGTTATCACGCTTTCCTTCCATATATCACGGGGTTTGTCAGGAAATTAAATTACCAAAGAATTCAAACCACGCGCTCACATGTATCACGTTGTCATCATTGTAATTATTGTCATCATCACAATGTTGAGTTTTGTGTTATTCCATAATGCCACACACTACACCAGTCCTCTATTATCATGCATCCACGTTAACACTACACACCTCCTTAATACCACGTGCACTTTGATTACCACAAGTGCGATATTAAGGAGGTTATTGGTACATTAAAAAAGATGTCAAACGAAATAGTTGAACTCAATATATATATATATATATATATGAAAGCATAAGTTTGACCAATTGGTGCATATGAGGCCCTTGGATCCTTTAGGAGAATAATGCTCGTTGTATCTAGACGATCGTGAGTACATCAATAAGAGTGTCACTCACTCACTTAGTCTAGTATGAGCCTCGTGACTCCGATCATTTGCATATAAAAAGATACTAAACTTCGAGAATTGGAGAATTTGAGACGATAATTGATCGCTCACAAGTTACATTCCCCCTCATTTTAAGACACCCTAATTAAATTTTCCTGTAGCATCGAAGCATCGGGTGTTACGTGGGTTTCACCGGATTCCTGCTCTTTGGTGGCTCCTTTCTACCCAAATAATGGAACGTAGACCATCACGTATTACTAGATTCAAATATGATAATTGACCGGCTTTGAATTTAGTACACTCGCATATTTTTAAAAGCACAACCATAGACTTCTAATATAGAACGCCGCCTCCAAGGGCCACCTCTTAAAGTCTCCAAGATAGAGTGGGCTAAACACGTGTGATGAGCAAAACATAACCACACTAAGCAAGTACACTATGTTGTCTAATTAGTGTGGGTTACCATCCGGAGTTACGATTTACCGACATTATCGTTTTTTACCAACTAATTTACACCATATTCTTTTGGCGTGAATACTAACCACTTATGTTATTCGGTTTTAAAATGATACTCTCAATAAAATGTTATAGCAATGCGTAATTCTAAATGGTAGCCCACACTAATTAGACAAAATAGTGTATATGATGGTTTCTTTCTAAAGAAATGGGTTGCGATTTAAACACATTGATAAAATAAAGTTGCTTGTTGGAAAGCCTGCAATAAACAACATGAATGCTCTTCATAAATAGGGGGTCCCAAAATGAAAGGAGAATTATGTTTGCCTGATACTTGGACCCACATAACACAACCAAGGAGCTAGGTAATGTTACGACGTTGTTAAGATGGTGGCAATATATGATCATTAAAGGTACTTGAAGGGCACCTTGTGATGTATTGAGTGTGCGTTGTTGTGGATTACAACACTCGATTAAGGTAGACATGTCTTTAAATGGTTACTTTCTCCAACCATGTACACTTCTCTTAGGATATGAAAACATGCGATTAGTACAAGATGGTGACCAAATCCAAAAGCGAGGCCATAGCCACTGTCCTCATAATTTGTGTTGCTCATATGAAGTTCTTATTCATTGTCAAAGCGAATATTCTCGTGCTCATTAAATGGTCATATACGTCCCCCCCTTAATTATTTTGGTTGTTGAGTTTCGAATGGTTAGCATATTTTGAGCATGTGGTCCTAGCCTGTTGGATATCTAGGCGTGTCTATCTTACTGTTTACTAAGTTTTCTTTGCATTGGTGGTTGGTTGATATTATTTTATTATTTCTCATGTCGCTAACAAAATGGGTCTATCTATCTATCTATCTATCTATCTATCTATATAAACTCCCTATAAGTTCGTGGTTCATTCATTTTCACACGTGTCATGTTCAAATCCGATTACAACTAATCTCCATGCTACTTTAGGACATTGTTGTTGTTGGATGAATGAGAAGTTTCGCACTCTTCTATGCAATCTAATTCCCCTCTTGCTCTATTATTCAATGAGCAATTGAAGTCGGTTTCAAATTATGCCTTAAAATTGTAATTAAAAACACAACAAAAACGAGGAGGAGGAGGAGGAAGAAGAAGAAGAAGTTGTTGGAGGCTCCAACGAACCCCGTGTGAGCACTTGTACACCACAAAATACATGGAAAAGGGAAGGAACGGCCACAATTATTGGAGCTAAAACGATCATCCGCTCGGCTGGGTGTCCCTCCCAGAATCCACGACGTATGTAGATTCCACCGTTGTCATCCATAACTCATAATAGCTACTTCAGTGGAGAGAGGGAGAATTATCACGTATGAGTGCACCTCTTCATTCCATCGACCATAAAAGCCCCAATGAAATAATGAGGAATGTGGGTGTAATTCGGTTGGTTTTTCATGTTCTCCAACTTCCATCCATGATTAGATCTACACAACGGAACTCGTGTTGCATTGGCAAATCTACGATAAAGCATCAACAAGAATCGGTTTGAAATTTGGACCTTCCCTAATCTGGTTATGGTTACGTTGATTTCTTAACTGAATACATAGGTTCTCCCATTTGTTTTCAGAGTTGAGCGTGCAACAATTTATAGGATCTGAAGACATGGTTCAACCTCTGTTAAACATGTGGCTTTATGGTGTTTGTTCTTTGATCCTCACTAAACAACGCACCAATCAAATACATGGACCCAATTAAGAAAAGTAACATAATAACACCCGCATGACCTTATGCAATTTGGAGGTTACTTTTTTAAAGTTGGTTTGACATTGAAATTAACTTTACAGACCCAAAGTCAAATTTATTCGAGACAGTTAAAAAGATGTCATTCAACCACAAACCTGTAGGGGGCCAAGTTTTTATGTTGGGATGGATGAGAGGTATGTACGCTTGTATGCCCTCTCTCCAACTTTCTTCTTCTACTTGGCACACCTCTACGGCATTGCCTAGGCCCACCACTCAATTCTACCATGGACATCGATGCATGTGACCTTCATTTTTGTTTCTTTTTTCTTCTTCTTTTTCTTTTTTGAGACAAAAGGCTGACAGGCCAACGCCAAAGCACATGAGGCAATTGACCACCTGGCAAGTTTTCCGTCAAGTAGAGAGGAGATTTCACAGCCGAGAATCGAACCGCCAACCTCTTCCTTGAGATTTGGGTATCTCTCCACCATCATCCGGTAGTTTAGGGTCGTCTCAGACCGGACCTTCATTTCTTTTAGTTTAACATATGTCTTATTGGGAAAAGGGGGCACTAGAAGCTCTATGGGGATTGCTTGGTCTTACCACAACATGGTGTTGTGTAGTATTGCAATGCTAGGCTTTAATAGCACATTGAAATTCATGTATTCTAGGAGCTTCTACTAAAAGAAAACTACTTAGTGCATGTTTACACTATGTAACGACCACGGATCTTGACCACTGCTTTCTAAATTCCTTTATTGGTTGAGAAATGGACAGCGGTCCACTTCATTTTACATAAGGTTACCAAAAACTACGCTTAATCAATTCAAACAATGAATGAAGAAAAAAATGACATGGAATCCTAGTTATCCATAAATGGATAATGTTTGGCAGTCACCTAGGCTTTGCAGCCAGACAACCCAAATAGGTTGCCTCAAACATAAAATGAAGGTGGTCGGCAATAAAATGTTCATTGTGCAAATACAATATTAACAAAGTTGTGCTTTCAGTCAATTTCATTTTTGTTTTAACATTTTATGTCATGTCGAGGTATGATTTACACTATGTCCCATGACCAAGGCTTTTGAAAAAGTGATTTAGGATTTGTTGTGGTCGTGGCAACTTCGGACCACCAAGCATGACCACAAGAACTCTAATTCATTTTTCCTCACGGCCCTTGGTCACGTGTGTACAATGGCCCTGAGACTATGCAATTCTTGTAGTGAAATGAAAGAAAAGTAAAAATAAATAAAACTCTCGTATTGGTTGTCGGATTGTTCAAGAACTCCAAATCAATATGACAACAACCAAATTGGAATTAGATCGGGCCTTGGCCTATAGGAGGTTTGTTTCAACTAGACCCCTCTCATTCACAATGGATGAGTTTGCCTATACGCCACAAAGCCCAAACCACTCTTCTCTAGCTAGGAATTTGTGGCATCTATGTAAACTCATCCATCATAGATGAAGGGGCTCTAGTCAAAAAATTACATAAATAAATAAATAAATAATCAGTCAATAAAAAAATCCCTACGAGTTGAAGGTTGATTCATTCCAAATTGACTCCACTAGATTAATTCGAGGTCTCCGATGCTATTCCTACAGCTAAATGATCTACAAACATAGATTTACATGCTATTACGTAATTCATTACCTTTCCACCTTCACAACACATGAAATTAGGTAGACACCACGAAGCCCAAACCACTCTTCTCTCATGACTCATGTAAAAACTTTGGGAAGGTGATGAGTTCCAATAAATGAGGAGGTACCCATTTTCCGAATGGAGTGGTTGGCGGTTCGATTCCCGCTGTGAAATCTTCCCTCTACTTGACGGGAAAAAAAACTAGCTAGCTAGGTAGGAAGCCAAGAGCCCACCCACCGCAAGGTAGGCTGTAAGCCCCACCCCGCACTGGAGGATTCCTGAGCAGGGTAGGGCCAACGGGCTCAAATTCACATCGGATTGCCCGACGTTGATTATTTATTTATTTATTTACGTTGAATTCATAAAGAAAAACCCAACAATCACAACATATAACCAGTTGGACTTGGAAACACTAGGGTTTTGATCGATTATGCCCAAAACTCTCTCCGGACGGTGTGAACGAGTTGCCCCGAAATTGGGGTTGAATCGTCGCCCATTGTTCAAGGAAAGCGGTTGGGACACCAAATGCAATGGAATGCGGGCCGGGTGTAAGGCAACCTGGTCATAAAAGCTCATTTGCTGTTGCAGAATTTGATCTGCAATTTGTAGTACAAAAGGCCCCCAAGTACTACTTTTCATGAGCTCAGGGTACAACAACAATATACATTGTTGAGAAATGTCAAAAAGACAAATGAACAACAAAATTTTAAACTGGGGAAAATTCTATCTGGTAGTACTATGTAGAACCAACTATAAGGTGTGTGTGTGTGGGTATTATATATGCAGTTTGGTTTTCGTGTTCCTCCAACTTCCACTAGTTAGATGTGCACAATGAAACTTGTGTTGCATTAGCAAATCTATGATGAAACATCAGTGAAAATTAGATTGAGAATCGGACTTTCCCTTATTTAGTTACGATCATCTGAAGTGCATGTTTGTTGAACCCTTAACTGAATACATAGGACCTCCCAATTGTGTTCATTGTTAAGTGTGGAGTAGTTTTGAAGATGTCGTTCAATGTCTTTTGAAACGTCATGTGTTTTTTATGGTGTTTGTTCTCTAATCTTGACATAACCACACACTGATCAAATATAGTAGGTGTCAATTAAGAAAACTAACCTAATAGCAACCGCATATCTTAATACTTGTTGGAGATACTATGCTCATTGCAATAGGGAATGTGGATGGGAAAATGTTTTAAGAGTTGGGTAATCACTGTGACCTACCAAGACATCCTTAACGAGTTCGACCGTACGTGGGGGGTCAAAAACTTTATTGTGACTCGGAGTAACTTAGTTGTCACTTGGATGGATAGACCTCAGATGAGCATCATTTCTTGAGTTCCACTTGGGCTGCGCTGGCTCGCCCGGGTTGGTTGTATTTTGGGTTCCCTTTGCAATTGATTTTCTCAATTTGTGCCAAAAAAAAGTTGGGTAATCACTTTGAGTTCCTTACAAGTACACTAAATAGTCCTATTAATTCGGGTGGAAAAAATAACGTGGGCCACTCTTATTGTCAAGTCGGGGTGGAAATAATGTGGCTCCAAGACCCCCAGGACTTCCTCTCGGTTTTCGTTGAGAATTTTGACCAACACCTTACAAGACCACCTTACATCAAAAGTAGCATACAATAAAATATTCACTCCCAACAATTTCCTATAAAGAAAATTAATGCGGTCCATACTAAGTCTAAACTAGAGACTTGACATGGATTCAAAATTGGTGTTGGCTCTAGAGAATTAGTGTGGCCCACACTAAAAGGGTTGTTTACCATAGCTTGTATACTACTTACTTAGCCTATCACAGGTGCAGTGCTTGTGGAAATAGTACCTAGGCGGTTTAATTAAATAAAACTTAAAAATAATGTTGCGGATCTCGTAGGCGTGATTTGGAGCAATGAATGTAGACCTTGGGCTAATAACGGAGATTTGGATGTAACCCTATCCAGATTTGGTGGAAAGTTACGATACGAAGTACCATGCATGATATTCTTGTCATAAAGTCTTACTACTTTTTCCCATGCATTGTAATTTAGAAAACCATTGCTTTTCTACAACTAATCGTTGTTTTGCCTTGCGAATGTAGGAAGGTGGATGGTGCTTAAATTGTCACTTTGAGTTCCAAAAAGCACATACATTCTTGAGAGTGATTTATTTTGTAAGCGTTTGACAAGGGATTCTAAATCGAAGTTCGTATTTAAAAGCTACCAAAGGTTTGAAATTTTATCGGCGGATGATTCACGACCATCACAACTTCACCATGTTCATGTGGTGGACTTTTCCCAAAACATGCATTTTTGATTCCACAAAAACTCTCAAGGCATCGGTTTAGGGTGGAGTCATAGATTTTTATTGTTATTTTGGAACACAAGAGGCGCTTTTGACCACCTGGCTAGTTTCCCGTCGAGTAGAGAGACAATTTCATGGCCGGGAATCGAACCACCAACCACTCCGTTCAGTTTGGGTACCTCTCCCCTATCATCCGGTAGTTTAGGGCCATCTCGGACCACTGGTGTCATAGATTTGGGATGTTCCAAACCTTTACTCACTTACTTTCAAGGGCGTTGAATAGCCGTTGTTACGAGGACAAATCATACGATAAATGTATAAATATGTTCACTTATGAGATTACATGGTCTATCAACTGAGGGGCTGATCACACCAACCACATTTGGCACCGTCCGTCAGCATCTCTGGTTGTAATAGTCTGAAAAGTGGTGGGGCAACATCTATTTATGAACATAATCCCCAACAATTTCATGGCTGGAACCGGACGGAAAGTTTGGTGTGATCGGGACACGAGTCTCTTCCATTCATGGATTTGTGATATGCGTACATGGTAGATTCTAAATCCACATTCATAGCTTTTATAACCAACTACTGAAAGGAAACATGGGATTGACCATGTGATTTACATGGGTGGTTGTTTATATATGGGGAGACTTTGGGGCATCTCCCCGAAACACTAAGGTCGAGATCTTAGTGTTTCCAAGTCCAACCGGTTACACATTGTTATCCGTCGGTTTCATTTCAATAGTTTGAAATATATTCTCTAGATTCCTCTAAAATGATGGGTAATTTTCATGAAGTCTCGAACTTCAACTGATTGGTCTGAGACGACCCTAAACTACTGGATGATGGTGGAGAGATACCGAAATCTTAAGGAAGAGGTTGGCGGTTCGATTCCCGGCTATGAAATCTCCTCTCTACTTGACAGAAACTTGCCAAGTGGTTAGCTGCCTCCTATGCTTTGGCGCTGGCCTGTCGGCCTTCTGTCTCAAAAAAAAAAACTTCAACCGATTATTTCTCAAACTCAACCGGTTCTCCCAGTTCATCGGTGGAGACATTTTCAAGCTTGTTTTGCCTTTTTTTCCATCAAAGAACAAATAATACATAATGAATTTTCCAAAGCCGTAGAACTATAGTTATTAGACATTGCAATCCTAGTAGACACCATTCCTTTTCTTCATACCACTTTAGAGCATCCGCACCCTTGCTCTGTATACCCGGCCGCACTGGCTTTTGGCAGGCCCGGGCATGACAAACCCCCCCACCGCAACCCGGGCAACGGCTCTTTGAAGAGCGGGCTCGCCAAAATACTCCCCTGACTCGCCATTTTCCAGAGTCCGTGAGTTTCTTGGGCGCGCCCAAAAGCCGGGTGTTTTTGGGGAGATTTCGTTCTATTTTATTTTTTTAGCTGTTCGAAGTGTTTGTTTGGAGCGATGGTGGGCCGTGTGCGTGTGTTGAAGCATGCCGGAGTGGGAGAGTAGCTGAAGAATTCCCCCCATTCGCATGTCAGACTGCAGATTTATGGAGCGAGAGTGGGGGTCTTTCTTTTTGGCGAGTCACTCAACCCTTGTGGAGCCCTCTACTGGCCCTTTGCTGAGTGGTGGATTCAGAGCAAGAGTGCGGATGCTCTTAGCCCACATAAAGTTTGGGATATTTTGCAAAGTTAGTGCATGCAACAACATCACTTAGTGCATGCCCGGTGCATGAAAAGTCCAAGTCGTGTACCACCCAACTAAGTTGTCTTTCAATTCACAACCCGTCGAACATCAACACTTCCAATCAACACCCCCTTTTTTTATCTTGATGTTGGCGTTCAAACGACGGACGCTTCACTTTAATCATAGTTGCAAACTCATAGGTGAAGTTGACATCAATTTATAAAGCACGGCTATGGGACAAGTGTTATTGCATGCAGTTAGAGGTGGTCCTTTTGGTATATCCGTGTTGAGTGATTATGAAGAGTGAAGGATGTATAGAGAGAGAAAGAGAGAGGGCAAAAAAACCCTTGTTAAAGTGCACAACTTTGTGATTTCATTTTGTTCGATTTATCTAATAGAAATCTTCATTTTATAGCAATTGAACAATGTGTGTTTTCTATGTGGAAAGGCTTGAGCTCTTTAGGGGTTGAGTATAATTTATCATGGAGAAGTTTAATACAATTAGAAATCACCTCCCCCCCCCCTTCACACACACACAACCCATGGCCTAGTAAGATGTTGTTGGGGCGAGGCCTTTCATGTAACGGGATGGGCGTAGTTGCAATTTGCACTTTTATCCTCATTTTTTCTTCTTCCAAATCCTCACCGTAGGACCCATCACCTTTTCATCTAACCCCGAAGCTACATCCAATCACCGAGACTCTTCATTTCATGGTTTAAGGTTGACCGAGCCGGTGACATGGTAGGGACGAGAATATTTCAAGGCTTTAGGCCTTTGTCGACCCTTTATGAGCAATCCTCACCGACGAGGCCAACACAATAATTTAGGCCATGGTGCCCACCTTGCCATCGACATCGGTTGTTTTGGGATGGTTGACATGCGGGGGGGGGGGTGGATTCTTCATACCATGTACGAACTAACGTGAGTGTAATAAGGGGAATTATTTGAGGCGTTAGCGTACACAGTGTATACATAAGGGAGAGGTATTATTTTCTTTAGTGTACACATCTAGAAAGAATATTAATTTCTTGAAGTAAAGGTAGATGTACAAAAGGGGGTCCTAAGGTTTAGAGAAAACATTGACATAGATGTATGCTCTTGTTAGGGTTTGCATTTGGGTTCTAGGTTTTTAGTATTTACATACTAGAGGCTCTTGGAGCGCTGATGGGTTTCTTGAAAACATCTTTCCAACAGTGTATTACACGCCCCGAAATTTTTAACATTGCAGTCGCAAAACAGAAAAGAAAAAATTATAGTCGTTTTGGCATAGTTTTCTATTAGTGATGTCAAGGAGGGGGGCTCAGTCCCCCCTCGCTCCGCCCCTGCTAGTATATAAGATGATACTAAAGCCAACACCCTAAAATCTTGCACAACAAGTATTACGAAAATTATGTGGACATTTTCTTCATAAAAAATGTGGAATGTGATTGTCCACATGTGTGTGGTATGGCCATATTACTTCGTTCTCATATTGATTGAGGTTGAGAAAATTATCAAATTTTGTAGTTCAAGTTGGTGACTGATTTCTATAAGGTCACATGCATACATCTTTAATTATATGCAGCAATACTTTGCTCTCTATATTACTTGAACTTGAAACCCCTCTCACCAAAAGACTTGAAATTGTTGACCAGATGCATACTAGTAGTTTGCATCATTATTTAGGAAACAAATTACCTTTACAATATTTCCCAAAAGGGGGTGGAATGTAACATAAGGTGGCATTCATTTCTCAAAAGTTTAAATCATAACAAAGCTACAATCAACAAAGGATGACCTTCATACCTGATAGTTAGGTTAAAGAAACCTATCGTGCTAGTTATATTAGGTGATTAAAAAACATTATATGTAACACACATGAACAACCGTTCCAAGAACATAGTATTCGTGAAAACATCACATTCACATGTGATTTTTTTTTCAAAGCTGACTCAGTTTCTAGTCTCGTGGAATGCACTTGAACTT
Organism: Polytrichum formosum; assembly: GCA_964035585.1. Taxonomy (NCBI): domain Eukaryota; kingdom Viridiplantae; phylum Streptophyta; class Polytrichopsida; order Polytrichales; family Polytrichaceae; genus Polytrichum; species Polytrichum formosum. Next base: position 20,136,124 of record OZ037939.1, on the reverse strand, counting down.
TGGAAAAAATTGTAGTTGGCAGAAACCTGTGTAGCTGGAAAAAGCTGCCTCCAATGAACAATTCAAGTTGGCCTTCCTTGCATTCAAGAAAACGACATATATGACATTCATATGTGCCATGTAACATTTTCACGAATACCATGTTCAAGAGACAAATCAAAAGTTTGTTGAGATAATTTTTTTAAAGAATGCCAACAAAGGCCAAATCGTTGTCTAGAACTCAAGATGACCTTATGCTATTTGCCTGATGAGAATAATCTCTATCCTGTCATCCCAAATAGTGGGATTGATTTCATTCATAACATTCAAAATTCAAAGAGACCATTGGGGAAGAAGGAAAGACCCCCCCCCAAAAAAAAACCTCGTTTCCACCCCCTCTCTCTCATGTGTTGTGTGGTGAACAAGGGTGTGTGGACTCAAAGGGGTGTGCAAGTTTTGAGTGTGGCATGGTGGTGTGATTAGGCTGTGAATATTGTCATTTTTTTCCCCATTGAAATGCTTTAAAGATTGTTTGTGGACACTGGGAGCATGTGTGGAATGGAACGAGTTGGACTCCTTCAACAATTGCAAAGCCATTCATTCTCTTAGTGACAACCCATGGACCTTCTAAAACAAACCATCATCCAGTGGGAAGAAAACTAAGTCTAGTTGCAACATTATGGTCTTATTGTATTGCTTTTCCAAAGCTAGAGGTTCGTTGAATATATGATGCTTTAGCCTCTAAGTGGATAGATGTTGGTTCAATTATATCAATCGTGACAATGAAATATCAACCATCATGCATTGGATAGCAATGATGTTGAGTGTCTAGCAAAATTTGTTTATGCTCAAGATTGAGTTGTTTATGTGTATGCTATACCTTATTGGTTCACACTTGAACCATCTATGACGCAATTTTTACACTACATCTCATCATGAATGTATACAAAAAAAAATTTCATTGCTATGATTTTGTGTATTGGATTCCTGAAAAATGCCTTTATTACTTCTAGACCTATTTTCAAAGTTATGAATATAAAACCTTTAAGAATTTATAATTGAGGTATAATCCCATCAAAAGGCTAAAATTCCAATGTTATGTAATTACATGGTCCTCAAAATGTATGCCAAAAAAATAATGCACCCCCCCACTAAAATATGTTGGATATCGCACATATATGCAACATTTAACACTAAATGAGCCCCCACGCATTCACCTGCCTTGAAGCAAACACAATGACATTAGAGTTTCAACATATAAAGCCAAAGACTTGCAATTCCTTTATGTTTCTTTAGGGAGCACCAAATCTCAATATAATGAAGTTCTCACACTCTTTGTTTTTGTGACCAAGAACAAATTTGCATTATATTTCAGTTGTTGCACAAATGGCTCACAAACACAACCATTGATAACAAAGTGTCAAATGACTTCTAGAAGAACCATGCCATCACTAATAAACAAAGAACATGTCTCATCAAATTCCGAATTGGACAATACATGGGATATGCCCGAAAACAATTATTCTTTGGACAAGAAGCCTACCCATCAAGAACTTGCCCTATTTGTAACTCCCCCAATGCAGACGCATGGCTATACATATTGCTCAAATGCAAACAACCAAACATCCATGCATTAGTAACAAAAAGACACAACAAAGTTGTATGGTAATTGAGAAAACTTATTATATCAAATGCCATTTCAAGACATTGCACATTCATGAACGCATGGATTCATAACGGACTACCTCAAGACAACACAATACCACCCTCACTCCTACCATGTATTTGTGGTGCTCAAAGATGCCACTGCAATGCTAGAGCTAACCCTGATATACTATGCATAATAGGCCACCCATATAATGACCCGCCACCAATATCTCCATCCCCAAAACTCACCATTCAATTTATAGAATTCACATACTCCAATGATAGATGTTCTGAAGAATCCATCACCATGAAAACTACAAAATACCAACCACTCATAAATAACCTCATTACAAAAGGACGGAAAGTTGCCCCATTCATGGTAATTGTAGCCGGCACCTAGAGCAACCACGCGCATACCATGACTGAAATGCCTAGAACTAAAAATCTCAGTTAGAAAAATCGTAGTTACATATAAACAAATTAACACGATTGCCATATAATACACACACTCTATACTAATCCACAAATGTATAATAGAAAACCAACAATCTACCCTAGATCTCCAAGATCTGCCTTAGGCCAACAAGCCGAAAGGAAGACATCGACAAATCAACCCCACATCACCAAACCTACTTAGAATCTTCCTTGACATACCAAAGAATAACAACCAAAATTTGGTAGTAGCACAAACCACATTTAGCTCATTTAGGATGGGCTCATTTTATAATTCCTTATACACTTAAGGTCATCATCACATATACTTTTACAAATCGTCAATTCAATGTAATTTTATCATGTTGTAAACGCAAATTTGACAATTACTTGTTCAATATCACCACTTGCATACCCACTTGCATTATCTTCTAAAATATGTAGACTTTTTTGAGATAGCTCATTTAGGGATGCCACGTTTCTTGCATATATACACATAGTAATACCAAGTCACTTCAAACCCATATCCACTCAAACATGCTCAACGGAAATCACATTTGGACTAGATACAAGGAATAAACACCCACTCCCAATCAACAAAGAACCGATGACCTAGTGCCCACTCACTACCAAAAACTCACCCTTATAACCTATTCCGAACAAAATACACCAACTACTACCACAAGCCACTACAATAAATATGTTATTTATTGTCACCAATTCTAATTGTCTTGCTCAATACTAACTGTAAACCGCAGTATAGTGTCACCAACACTAAACGTTAACCCAACATTTATTTGTCATTCCTTGTAATTTTCTTGGGGGATTATATATTTACATGTCATCAAGATGTTTAGGTCGGACAACGGTGGCGAATACATCTCCAAGGCGTTCGATGAGTTTTTGCACAAAACGCAATTACTGTCACTTACCAAGTGATTTTTCATCCAAATTTCAATCACCCATGACAATATTTCATCGCAAGTTGCTGACAAATAAAGGGAGGGTTTAGGCCAATGGATGAACTCATCCATCATCCATAACAATAATTATTCACTTATTCATAAGAAGTGTCATCCGAAAAGTTATCATAGTGGCATTAAATACCATATGACACTAAATATAATATTTAGTGTCACTTGCTATTTGGAATTATGCAGTGCTAGATCTATTTATTGTATATCTTGTATTTTACCAACAAAGTGAAACTGGTAGTTTGTACATTAGAGGACATTAGCAACTTCATATCAATAGTGAAAAGATATAGCATTGTGTGAACCCAAATAGTAAGTGACACTAAATATCATATTAAGTGTAGTTACGAACATAGTTTCTACTCCCTACAAAGGGTGAAGTAGTTCTCCACTCATCGTCTTTGTTTTTTTAGGGCATGATCAATTGATTTTGCTCAAAAATCTTCCCTGACATTGCTAGGTTCAACACTGAACATAGTTGTTAAGGCTTAAGGTTAAAACACCAAAACCTATACAATAATAAGTGTTGACCATATGTCATGTTATTGTAATTGTCCAATGTACGTACAATCATTTCTAGCAAGTTCAAGAGGACTTGAATGCATTACAAACGCATCGTTTGGACATTGTATGTAATAGTTAGAAGGGTTTAGAGTTATGTTTGCAGACAACCTAAAACCAACACCTATATCATATTTTTCAAGTGGTGTAAATCCTCATCATCTAGATGTATCTATTTGGGTGTTGGTTTTCTATAGTTGTTGGTTATGGATATACTCATCTTTATGTATTCTTCGGAAGAGGAAGAGAATCTTCATTTCAAGTTCTCATATCTTTTGCATCTCTTCTATGATTCTAGAATGTGCAATCACATTCTCCGTGATTTGCAATTACTAACCAAACAAGGCCATTATTGAGCTGATCCAACAATCAAAATTGTATGTGGAGTTGGAGGTGCCACTAACAAGGTCACATAAGGCAGCCGTGCCTAATTCAATTACATATCCTAATCATTGGCCTACATTTGAGTGGTATATGGTCTGGTATGGCTCCAAGAACGGATACCAACAACACACGTGTTAAAAAAAAGATTGGATTGCATGCTCAAAATATGATAACCATTATATCGACAATCAATATAACTAGGGGGGACTATATGACCATTTAATGAGCACAAAAGTCTTCCCTATGATAATATAATATATTTATATATTCGTTGAGCTCCAATTTCTTTTGGGGGAGAGTGGATCTAGATTTACTAGCCATTTCATGTTTCATATCCCTAGGAGAAGTGGGGTAGTCGCAAAAAGTAACCATTTAAGACCCATCTACCGTACCTTATACGTTAAGCCACTTATAAGCTCGCATCCACAATTGAAGCCAACCAAAGCGACGGGAAACGGCATCAGTAAAAAAGAGTTTAAAACTCGAGCTGTACGAATCGGAGATGCTCATTTAAACCGTTTTGTTATAAGCCTTCAAGGCCGCGTTCGGGGTTCATTATTAGGGAAATCTTGAGACATACAATCCGAGGCTCATTTATTAGAACCATGAGGTTGAAGGAAGTTACTTTAACTTCCTTCTTACCTAGCTAGTCTCTTATGAGTGAGGGCTTCATGAGTGGACGTAACTTCTTATGATGGCTTTCAATTTGCGACCGGAGTGAATACGGCAAAAGAGTATTTTGATTGTCCATCATCGGGTCACGAAATTTGGAACGCGACTCTTTTTGTTAAATGCATACACCAATTATTGAGCAATGTACTCCACTTATTGGATATACCATGGATTACCATTTGAAGTCCCACCGTGCCGTAGCCTTTTTGACAAGGAAACATAACATTTCTATCTAGTGATATTTTATTTATTGTTATACAATGAGCACCTTTGACTATTTGTGCAATGATACTCATGGAGGAATCTTTTTATAAAACAATAGTATTGGCACCGTATAAGTCCAATTATGAATCCATGCAAACTCCATTAACTATTGTAGTCAATGTTTCTAGGACAATCTCTATGAAAGTGCATGTGAAGTGTATAGGAAGCCATAAATTATAATCTTAAACTCTTTTTCAAATTCTTGAAATGTCTTGGAAGTTGGAATGAGTCTAAATGGGCCGGGTTGAATATCTTGCACTTTGAGTCAACCCACACCCTCGCATAATGCCACATGTCAATATGTGAAGTGTTTTTTTTGTTTTTTGTTTTGTTTTGTTTTTGTTTCTTCTGTCACTTGTTGAATTTGTTGGTGCATGGATTTGTCACATTGTGGGGAAGGCCAAGTGGGAGGTTGACATGTGAAGATGGATCATGTGTTAGGGTGAGGATTTGTTCTAAGCCCTAAACCCTAATCATGAACCCTAGTCTTCTCCCTCTCACACGTGTTGCACATCTCTTGGCAACTCAATCCACTGATGTGGGAAGCTCCTTAAGAAGTTGAATGTGTACAAGTGCACGCATTACTCATTGTGAAGGTCACCGCTTACTAATCTCAAATGCAAGCCCTATTGATTTTGCTTTCCACATATCCTTAGAAGCCAAGTTATTTCGAATATGAGATCGAGCACCACGGAATGGGCATTTGTTGTAGGGCATTTCCATCAATTGTCGATGAAGATATAGAAACAATATTTTATGCATTGGATGACAATGGTAACTTCAAGGTTCATTTTTGTACAATGGATTTCAATTTTGTAAATATATTCTTAGCAAACAATGGAATTCTTCATAAGATGCTTGAGGTTTGTCCATGTCTGGAATTCAATGTGTTGGTTGTCTCCAAATTGACATGGAAGAATTGTTGACCTTTGCAACGCCATCCCTTTGATATTTGAAATGGCATACGAAATGAGATGCAGTAATGTCTACATTTAGTTGACATCCCTTATACTAATATTTCTTTCTATGCATGTTGTTTCAAATGAGTTAACGATGAGCTCAATTGTGCATAATGTACATCCCTCATAATCATTCATCAATTTGTGAAAATAGTGGATCCTTTTCACCCAAGGGTTGAAGTGGTGCCAAATTAAGGTCAAGGCATCCTTTGTCCTACATGTTCACTTAGCCGCTCACTAGGGTCATATAATGCCAGCATAGATGAGATCTATATTTTTTAGGCAAATAAAGCTAAAGTTTATGTTGTGGCAACTGGTGATTGTTTTACTCTCATAAGAGTTTTGACAATTGTTGTAGCCAAGGAGTAGCATTGAGATGAGCAATTCTCACCCTCCACGGAAAAACCAAACTGGTTAAAAATAGCATGCGTCCAAAAGGGCGTCAAGAATGTAGTAAAACAATAAAACTCGATTTCTAACAAAGGAATAAGTAAACTGGCTAAACATAGCCACGCGTCCAAAAGGGCATCAAGAATGCAACAACCAATAAAACACGATTTTTAGCAAAGTCAACCCAGCTTCTATTTTTAACCAGTTTGGTTTTTCCGTGGAGGGTGAGAATTATGGGTTAACCTATAGATCGACTATGTGTAACCCTATAATTTATGCTTCAAAATTTGTAACAATTTCCATACTCATGATTCTTTTTAATAATTGCCTTCTCCTTAGAATTTGTTTCTCTTTGCAAGAAAAAACAATTGCCCACTATTACTTCTCTTAAACAAATGCGAATTCTCTTATGTTATCGGTTACATATGCCTCAACCTTATAGGCTCATTATAAGGGTTCTATGAGTCCAAGTTTCAACCATTTTGCATATAGGGTTGTCAATGTCCAGGGAGGATTTTGGGCATAATTGGTCAAGATCCTAGTTTCTCCAAGACCAACCAATTACATGTTGACATCTTCAAATTTTAATTGCTTAATTGAGGAATATTCTAGAAATTCATGTAAATGGAGTGAATTGAGGTAAAGTCCCTCTCTTCTCTTTTAAATCGAAACTACTACACCTTGAGCTTTTTGTGTTCAATGTTTAATTTTGCACAAATTTCAACATCATCACTCATCATAGTCCACACATGACATAATTTAGGAGTGCTAACAAGTTCCCTTTCACCGTTTAAACAAAATGCAATTTTCTATTAAGATTGAAATATACAAAGTGTTTTGCTTGGAGGCAAAAAAAGAGGTAAGGTTCAACTTCTCAAAATGGCTCACTTACACAGACACATACACACCAGAGCTCCACTGCCCAATTCTTTTCATCCAAAAATCATCAAGTTCATATCCTTCTTTGTCATCTTCATAAAGCCCACGTTGAATGCCCTAACTACCCAAATATCTCCTTCCTAGCTACATCCAAAGTTTCCATATCTTCACTCAACCCAAAATCAAGATCATCACTAGTAGAAAACATGGTAAAAAAGAACCGCAATCGTTTTCCCATTGCGGTTCTTTTGACCACCCTGATCTGCAGTCATTAAACGACTGCAGATTTTTTTTTTGGTTTACCGATTTAAATTTAAAATTTTTTGGGGCATGTAATATACCGTTGGAAGGGTATTTTGAAGACCTTTCCAACGGTGCATTACATGCCCCAAAAAATTTAAAATTTCAGTCGGTAAACCAAAAAAACAAATATGTAGTCGTTTAGTGACTGCAGATCAGGGTGGTCAAAAGAACCGCAATGGGAAAACGACTGCGGTTCTTTTTTACCATGTTTTCTACTAGTGCATCCGGTTGCCCACTCACTTAGAGAACCTAACCAATTTTCATCGTCTCCGGAATTTTGTAGATCCATAACTATATCATTCTCCCCACTGCCCTCTGTATAATCTTCCCGACATGCTTCACGTTGGGTTCTTGCACCAAGGTCTTGTACAAAGTATTTCTCAACTTCTTGGGTTGCATGATCATACTATAAGCTTTGCACATGTGTGCAACTTTGGGAGATTATCCGTTCCCATGCATGAAATCCTCATATTCAACATTACAATGTTGCACTTTGTGTTATTCCATAATGTCACATGCTACACTAATTCTCTATTATCACACATCCATGTTAACACTACATATATAACTCTATAATATCACGTACACTTTGGTTGTCACAAGTGTGATTTTGTGGAGTTTGGACTGTAGCTCCAAGATCGGATGTCAAAAAGACACATTTTAAAAAGATGTTAGACTACTTGCTCAAAATATGATAAGTATTACAAGCTCAATAGTCAACATAGTTGGGTGGACCTATATGACAATTTAATGAGCATGGGTATCTTCACTTTGATATACAATAAAGATATTCATAGGAGCTCCAAACATTACAAGGAAAGTGATTACAACCTCGCTTAGGATTCGCTAACCATTTCATGCTACACGATTGCTTATTTCACATCCCAAGAGAAGTGGGCTACATGGTCCAAAAAGTTAACCATGTAAAAAGACCCATCTACCTTACATAAGCAATTGGGGTTGTATCTCACCTATGTGGCGCTCTCTTAGTGGCTCAAAGGAGGCCGATTAAATGACGATAATCACTGCTCTATAAACTCGATGACGTGACATGTAGTTAAGAAGGATGTGGCAACAAATCATTGGCTTGATACATGCCTCCCACCGATTATGTGCGGTATTGGTTCTCTTAGACCGACAATCGATGTGTAATGATGCCCCTCTACATGCCTCACCCTTCATACACCGATACCAATGTCCAAGTAGATTTTTGGACATAATTGATTGAGATCCTAGTGTTTCCAAGTCCAACCAATCAGATGTTGACATCTTTTCATTCTTTATTTATTTTTGATAAATTCTATAGATTCCTCTAAAATGATGGGTAAGTTTCATGAATAGCCCACCCACACTTACTGGTGTGGGCCACTACACTGTTTTTTGCATTTAGTGTTGTGTTACATTTAATGTTGTTACTATTCATTTACCTGCAACACTATCTACCAACCACTTGACAAATAGTGTTCAAGTAGTGGTGGTAGAGATGGTGGTGGTGCAACCATGCGGCAACAAAACACAAAACATACAAATATTATAACACTAATTGTGGAGATGTAAACATTAAGGGCGTCACTGGCATTTAGTGTTGTGGTTCGTAATTACTGTTGCTAACACTAAATGCAAAAAACAGTGTAGTGAACGGTTTCTACCATCAAGGGCCACTTTTAGAGTTGGTTTAGCCAGTAAGAGCCACTACATGTTGGTACTCACCGTTCACTGGTGGCCCACACGTACTAGTGTGGGTGAGCTAGAAGTCTTCAACTTCAACTAGTTATTTCTCAAACTCAACTAATTCATATGTAACTAGCGGTTGACTCTCCACATTCATTGATTGCACACCGATACTCGTCCTTATAGAAAACCCAACACCTAATACACAATTAATGAGATCCCGTTCATTGATTGCACACCGATACCCGTCCTTAGAAAAAACCAACACCTAATACACAATTAATGAGATCCCGTGTCCACATAGCTACCAGCATCTTTTAAAGTTGTCTTTGATTTTTTGGGCGGGGGGTACAAATTGAAAATTCCTTTTAAAGTTGTCTTTGAGCACAACTACTTTTTCCCAAAAGTTTTTCGTATATAACTTTAAAGTGGCCCACTCCTAGAGCATGTGAACTCTGGGAGGCCTGTCTCTGTCCTAGCTGCTCCTGAGAAGCAATAATAATGAACTCCCAAAAAAAAAATCCCACTCACAAGGTTGGGAAAATCGGGCTTTCTAAAGGTGTCCCAAAAGCACACCAGAGTTAGGTCCAACTGAAAAATAGACCCGAAAGTAGGGTAAAGCCCGGGCCGGAAATCATCCAACCGTCCCCTCTTTCTTCTATGCCGTTCGGATTCATTTCCTTTTCCCCATCCGTCCGACCACATTCATCTTACCAACTTGAAAGTCCCACCGGCTCCCTTTAGTATTTTGGATCTTCTCTTGTTTTGGCCTTCCAAGGATGAGTCTCGACTCGTACACCACTTTTTCCCAAACCGTTTTGGAGCCCTCGTCATTGTGGTGGTTCTTCCTTTCCAAGTTCCCCCTTGCCTCTTCAAGTTTTTGTCTTCTTCGTGTGCCACGCCATTTGCCTTGCCTTGCCTTGCATTGCACTCACCAATTTCACGGTGAAAATGTGATGAGCTATTTTATAATTGGGAAATTGATGTCAAAGATCATGAATTGATTTAACGGGGTCTAATGGAAATGAATGTACCAAACCGTTTATGTTATTTAATCTCACATGCATAATAGTGTCACTTACCTTGTTTTGGTATGGGTATGTTCAACAGTGGTATGAAGTGTATGCCTATGTTACATAACGGTCTACATTAGTATGTTCAAGAACATCTTTCTCTTACATACTAGAATGCAAACACGTGACACTTGCCATTCGTAGGCTCAATAATATATTTCCCTTGCATACTAAAATGCAAAACTATCATCTCAAGTATCCGATGTGCTAAGGTAAATGCCATAATGTAAATAAATTTTCACTTAGAAAAGTTATTTATGTTGACAAATAGTATCATACTGGCAATTAGTGGACGTGACACTTTTGGACCTCTGGGCATGTCGCATACCTCTCCATGAGGAGTGCCCGAAACACCATGGGCACAAGGGGACCCCGGAGTGACACCCGGGACTTGTGGCGCCATTGGTGAGAGGGCCCAAGTGATCCTAGTGTGGGTGAGGGCCCCAGGCGTTGGAACGCCTCCCACCCACATAGACTAGGAGTCACAAGGGTAAGGCCATAAGCTATTGTAGCTTATGGCGTGCGGATTCTAAAATGCTCGAGAACACCTCAATCGGATGTGCGAGCTATGAGATATGGCAATTTGAGTGGGGCGTTGTCTCGAGACAACGCCCTGGTACAACAGTGGCCTGGGAGTGGCTCCCGAGACTGTTGAGGTTTGAACATGCATAACTTCCTCAATACTTGTCCAAATGGGGCAAGCGAGGAGTGCATCGGGATCTATGTGAAACGTAGATGACAATGGAGTGGTCGGTTGTTCGCATCAGAGACCATACAAAAAAGTTATGGTGTTCTGAAGCTGTTGGGGGCTTCAAGAGAAAATGTCTACTTGGACCCAAGTCTTGGTAGAGAGACAAAAGGTGACTTGATGGTGGGGTAAAGGCCCTGTCAAAAGTCCTAGAGGCTTGTATGGGTGGGGCGGCGTGGCCGGCCAAACCCACCCGAGGCCGAACGGCATGGCCTCCAGGGGCATTGGCCCAACATGAGGGCATAGTTGCCTAGTATGGTTCGGGTTGTTGTAGTGTTGCTCCGGCAACGTGATGATCAACTAAATATTGGACTTCCATGGATGAAAATCCACATCCAACATTTGGTTACCGATTAATGGGACAGTCCCGAATGCAAAATAGGAGGGATGGTTCCCCTCCTATGAGCTAAGAGGTCCGCGGTATGGGGAGCTAACCATTCGCATGGCGGAATGCGAAGGGTTAGCGCTCGTGACCCTTGTTAGAATTGAAAAATGGGTCAAGATAGTTAAGGGAGCTAGCAAGGGTTGCAACATGGCATCTAGTTTAGGCCCTTTGCAAATAGTGTATGTGACACTAAATACCATAAACAATGTATTGAAGTTGCATGGTCTTATCATCAATTCTTTTTTACAAATGAAGGAATTATTGTACTATGTTTATGAGCATGCTTCTCATTCTTCCAATATAAAACTTGACCCCCCTATAGGTTCGTGGTTGGTTCATCTCTTGTATGACCCAGAGTGTACTAGTTTGGGATCTTTCAAGCTAATTTCGTTATCAAATCAACTATAGTTAATAAACTTCATGTTGCATGTTATTTTATTTATTTTGTTAATGTTGGACAAATGAAAGGTTTGCTCGTATATAATAATTCCCTCTCTCCCTCTTCCACTAGATGATTAAGCAAAGATTGTGAATGTAAATATAGAATATACTACCCTCATATATTGTAAAGAGAATAAAATTGTAAGACCATGCGATCCCCATATTGTTTGCTCTCAACCTAGAAGGGGTGATGTTCTTAATAGAATCCCTCCATCCTCAATGGATAAGTGTACCAATATGCCACAAATCCCAAGCCATTTCATCCCCACTCCAATCATCACACACAAATACAACTCTTATCTACAGTCACCGATATGTGCAATTAGGTTGCCCAACGCTAATTTATTGACATTCCACACTATTTTGAATGTTTATCATTATAGTAACAAAACACGTGGATTGTTTCTATTGTGATTGCTATAAGGATGAGGAAACCAAGTTCTCAAAAAAATTTAGTATGATTTTGTCTGAAGATAAATTGCATGGATAAAGAGGCAACCTATTCGCAAAGGCAACCTAATTGCACATGTTAGTGTACATTCAAGGTGAGATGGGTTGATTTGACTCTACTTGGCTCACATGGGAGTTGTTTCAACACATCCAATCTACACATGTAGTGAATCGAACTAGATTCTACTCTCACGAGTACAAATATATCCATGTGTGGGTCGAATGTGGTCAAGGATTCATTGGCACCCATGGAAGCCAAAGCCAAAAACCTTGGGAACCGCTTAAAGTTTCTTTTTTCTCTTTTCTTATATATATATATATGTTGGACTCATGAACTAACATTAAAGACCATGGACTAGGTAGTCTAGTGCATTGGGATGAATCAACCACAAATCTATAAGGGGGAGTTTATTTAGTTGAGCCCCCAACATGGGTGTCATGAATCCTAAGCCATTAGATGTTACCACCTTGGGAAATCAAACTTGGCACCATGTTTCCGGTATGGTTCTGACTAACATAAGCACCTTGTAGGATACTCAACACACAATTAGTGTGGGATAATGAGTAAATCCAACTTGTGCATGTAGCCATTTTCCTCATGGTTTTCATAGCTCGTATGAATATCAAATTGATAATCAAAGTGAACATCCTTGTGCTCATTGTCGATCATATGGGAGCCCCCATTTCCCCAATTACTTTGGATACTAATCCTAGAATGGTTAACAAAATTTTAACATGTGTTTATTGTAATCTCTTTTAAACACATGTCTTTTTTGCAACCACATTTAGAACCCACGACTAACCACGTGCCATTCAAACATTGATATCCACATTTAAAGGGTGTTGGGTTCACGTTGGTCTACCATTTATGAGGCAAACAACATGCCTTTGAATTCAAGAACCGATTGTGGTATAGGGCCACCCTATTGTGCTACATGTCTACGTTGATATCTGCAATTAGGGTGAATAACTTGCCTCTCCACCCATGCAAATCACCTTGGGTCTCAACCATATTACAACAACTTATAACTTTCTTTATTCATCCATGTAGCAACTACAAGTATATTTTGTTACTATTATAGTAAATATCCAAATAGTGCGGATTGTCAAAGTGCGGGGCAACCTAATTGCACGTATCAATGTAAATCATACCCCAACATTTGTGTGGGATAAGGTGCTTTTGAGAAACTTGTTGTGAACTTTCATGAACCAATGATTGTGAGAATCTCGGACCACAAGTAACACATCACACTTGCTTAGAGTACCCTACACATGCTTCATTAAAGTGTAAAGTTGGCAAGTCCATGGCCCTACTTACATCGGTCACTTGTTTGTGACAAAATGTGTGCTCAAAGGTGGACATGTGTCATGTGCACATAGGTCATACTACACCTCTACTTGGTTTTCATTGTCCAATTGGATAGAGTGTAGAAATGTGATAGGAATCTCCTTGACTTCCAAAGACCAATATGCTCATCATAAGAGCAATACCTCTCATAATAAGAGAGACCGTCCGCCTTCCATATCTCACTTTGAGCTCCCCCCCCAACCCAAAAAATCATGCCGAGGTGAAAGGGGTACCCACATTGAAAGACATGACCCCTATAGGTACGAGGTACATTCATCCAATTGGAAGTAATCCTAGGGTTGTGATGAGAGCCTCCTTGATTCCCAAAGAGCAATATGATCATCATCATAAGAAAAAAAGCTAGTTATTTAATAAGAACCCCCTTTCACACCTCACTTTGAGCTGCAAACCCCCCCCCCCCCAAAAAAATCAAAAATCAAAATTTCTATACAAAATTTAACAATGATGAAGGTAAAGATGGTATCTATAGTGAAAACATGACCCCAATAAGTTGGTGGTTAGTTTACCTTATTGAAGAAAATCTAAGAGTTGTGATGAAAGCCTTCTTGCCTCCCTCCATAGAGCAATATGCTCATCATCATCATCATCATCACAAGAGCAATGTCAATGTTGCCAAGTTATAAGGGGTTTGGTAGAAAACATACAGTCCATAGGATTGTGATCCTTTCCCTTTCCAATTGGACATAATGTAGAGTTGCAATAAAATCTCTTTACCTCCCAAAGAGTAGTGCTTCTCATAATATCTATGCTTCTTAGTAAGAAAGACCTTCCACCTTCAATGGCTAAGGAAATGTTCATGACATGCCATGATGGGCTGGGTGTTTTGCTCTATGAGCTCCCCTTCCCCTTTGCCAATCTTGATGAGGTAAAAAGGGATTAGTGAAAAACATGCTCCCTTTATATTTGTGGTTAATGCATTTTACATGACATAATGTGGAGTTGTGATGAAACTCTATTTGACTCCCATGGAGCAATTTGCGCCTCGCAATTAGTGGGACCTTCCACTTTCCATGGTTATGTTGATGTAAAAGGGGCGCATGTGATGAAAACTTTGACTCCCAAAGAGCAATATGATCATCAACATAGGAGCAACGCTTTTTCATATTTAATGTGAAGCACCCGCCACCTTCCCATCGCCCACTTTGAAAGCCCGACCACATTAGACATCAGCCAATGTTCATGCCACTGGCATCAATGGGCCCTGCTAAGTTAAGGTATTGTAAAAACATCATATCATTGATATGTTAGAAATGAGGTTTCTCCTATGTTACCGTACTGACGCCATTCCTTGAATGTTGAGATCCGTAAGTCTTATCCTAGAATGATGACAAGGTGGTAAGCCCATCATGAAATAGGAAGGACTGACATCCTTGAAAGCATGACCATCATGCTTGCCATTTTTCATGTCCCCAAATTTACCCCATGCTCGTTGATGCTTATAGCATGAACTTTGAGGTGGCGTCTGGTGTGGGTACATGTTCACAACACCTACCACTGGGGGTGAAAACATTGATCCCTATGTAAAGCCCAACACTTGCTTTTTGAAGACAAATTAACACCTACATCGAGGTAAGAGACCATAAACTACACTAAATATGATATTTAGTGTCCCCAATTCTAGTTGTCTTGCTCAATACTAATTGTAAACCGTGGTATAGCGTCACCAACACTAAATGTTAACCCAACATTATTTGTCATTCCTAGTAAATTTTCTAAGGGATTATAGATTTACAGTGTTGCAATTACTGTCACTTACCAAGTGATTTTCATCCAAATTTGGATCACCCATGACAATATTTCATCACAAGTTTCTGACAAGAGAAGGTAGGGATTTGGCCAATGGATGAACTCACCCATCAACCATGACAGTATTTGTTCACTTTTTCATAAGAAGTGTCATCCGAAAAGTTACCATAGTGTCATAAAATGCCATATGACACTAAATATCATATTTGATGTAGATTTACTGAAGTTCATTTAGTATGAATAAAAAGAAACGTACAAGGACGAGATTTTACTGCACCCCCAATGCTAGGAAATGAGGAAATGAGGAACGAAATCCGTCTACACCCTAACCTTGATAATGTCACACCATCCGTTTCACCAAAAAGTGTGATGTAAACAAGGTGTGACATATTTGATAACGTCGCATTTGGAAGATTTATGCATAATGTGATATTATCAAAGAAATAGGTAGAAAAACAAATAAAAATTACAATGTTCAAAAGAAAATAACAAAGATGAGAATTCAATGTTCTTAAATATAAAATCAAATTCAAAAGCTTGAATAACAAAGATAGCACATCATAATATGTCATTGAGATCAGGTAAAGACCTCTCACTAGAGGCAAAGAAGCTCCTAATGTCACATTGTTTCGTTGACATTGATGTTAAATGTGCAACACCAATTCTAATGAGCTTGTCATGGATTTTTTCCATTCCTAACAACTCCATAATGTTGAAAATTTGAGAACCTTGACTAGCTATAAAATTCAAAACATCTTTAACAAATTTTTGTGCATCACTTAACTTCACTACCTTAGACTCAACATCATTGCTATCATCAATCAATGGGTCTGCTTCTACAGGATCATGTGCCTCCTGGCCATCTTGCACTAATTGCACAAGCTCCTCAGTAGAATACTCCACCTCAAAATCATGTAGAACCATGTTCTTGGTTCCAAGAATGGAGATCCAGGCGGAAAGGCGGGTTGAGATGCCAACGTCATCCATCAAATTTGTTGTCCATCCGGCCTTTTTCATCCACATTACTTGTTATTATCACACTTACACTACAGATATTGGAAAAAATAGTGACATTATCAAGGGTGATAGGGATAATAACGAGGGAGTTTTACAGTAGAAAATTTGGTTTCGAAGTTTTGGGTGACAATATCAAGGTGTTCTATAAACAAGGGTGACATTATCGAGGTTAGGGTGTAGTGTGTCCGGGACTTGAGTCGACCCCTTGTAATAGGTGGTAAAAACCTTCCCACTTTGAGTTCATGGGACTAATTCGGGTCTCTGATCCCGAATCCGTGGTTATTTCAACTAAAAACAGGAATCCGTACGCTCTACAACAGTAATCAACGATTTCACCCTCCCCAGCGTTGTGAACATTCACCCCAATAAGTTAGTTTGTGATCAATTACAAATGTAAAGGTGGGAGTTTTGATGCATGAAAGGCTCCTTGACTCCCAAGGAGCAATCTGCTCATCATCATCATCATTGTTGTCGTCATCATCATAAGAGCAATGTTTGTCACATTAATAAGTTAAGAAGAGGCACCTTCCATCTTCCATGGCTCATCAGGAAGCCTTCATTCCTGACAACCGTGCAAGCATCGAGCATTTGTCACATGGGCGGGTGAATCGCAGGAGAATTCATCACGCTCAATAATCTGAGGAAGCATACGAGGCCCACAGCGAGAGAGAGGGAGAGAGAGCAAAGCATGGTTTGAGGAGTGAGGAGGAGGAGGATTTGACTTTATGAAAAGTGTTGTGATGAATGAGTTGACGATGCGGTGAAGAAGTCTGAAAGAGATTCCAACTCAATCAGATGAGTGAGTGAGGCGAATCCCGAGGGTAATATTCTCGGCCAAGAATGTTAGGAAATTCCAAGAGCAGCCGCTTTACCGGGTTTAAGGGATGGGGACGTTGACTCGCTATGGAATACTTACCAATGGGATGGGATGGGATTGGCCATGTCACGTTTTGTAAGCTTTAATGAATGATGCGGAGGCTGGCCCGGGAGGAGGAATTGGATGATCATGTCAACTTTAGTTATTAAGTTGTTTCAATGAGAACTGATCTCAACCTCTCAAATTTACGCTGCCGCAAGATGAACCAATCCGCAATATGCTCGGTAATAAGTTTCGTTGAGGACCCACCACTCAAGGTCCGAAGTTAGAGTAGCCAGCTTCCTTTGCAGTATTGAAGGCAGCCTCTGCAGTGGCCGCATTGAACTTTCACACACCGCCACTAAACTGAGTTAATCAGGTCTCCAAAACCTAGATCTGAAAGAAGTGCACCCCGGGTTTATGCTTAGGTGAAAGGTCATGTGGATCTAAGTAGCTTGGGTTTCTGTGAAAGAGTCAAGCAGCCGGAAGCATTAACTCTCTCGAAGATCCGGTGCACGGTGGTGACTCATGTAACCTTCTATAATCTTTCTGTCTTTCTTTCCTTTTCCCTTGTGGTGGCTGCTGATGCTGATGCTGATGCTTTTGTGTAGGTGGGCAGTAGAAGGATTGAGGAAGGTATTGGTTGCCCGGTCGTCATCATCATTTGTTTGGTACTTTTGTCTTACTCCTCCTTCATCTCCTTCTTGGCAGGAGGAACAAAGGCTACCAGGTCACACACTGTTGGGTCTAAGTTAACTCACTTACAGCCTTCAATTGGTGTGCTGTGCTGTGCTCTGCATTGCAGCATATAGCGTTTCCCCCAATTCAACATTCCAATCTTACTTCGGAGTCCGTAACTCTTTCTTAGGATATGCACTCCAACCGGAAGCACATTCGGGTGGGTTAGGCTGTTGATTTCTGGATCTTATCGATTTATGGTGGTCGTAACATAGCCTGGTCGTTGCGTAATCACCAACATTTGTTAGGTACTTACTCCCTCTTTCTTCTTCTTCACTTTTCTCGAAGAGTGCTTAAGTGGCAATTTGGCTGCTAGTTGTTCTCCCAATTCATCCCAATCTCACTTTGTGACTCTTGACGCCTATACACTCCAACCGAAAGCGCATTCGTGTGGGTTAGGCTTTGGATACTGGATCTTATCGATTTATGGTGGCCGTGACATAGCCTGGTCGTTGCGTAATCACCAACATTTTGTTAGGTACTTATTCCCTCTTACTTTTTCTTTCTTCGTCTATTTCGTCACATTCCTCGAAGAAAACTTAAAGTGGCAATTTGGCTGGTCGTTGTGTATGCTCCCAATTCATTCCAATCTTACTCCGTGACTCTTAGCCTATGCACTTCAACCGAAAGCACATTCGTCTGGGGTTAGGCTTTGGGTTCTGGATCTTATCGGATTCGGGTGGCGGTGACATAGCCTGGTCGTTGCGTAATGACCAACATTTTTTTGGCTATTTTCTCCTCCATTTTCCTCGAAGAAAGTTTGAGTGTCAAATTGGGTTGCTCGACGTTCTCCCTATTCATCCCACTCCTAGCTTATCCTGTGCACTCCAACCGAAAGCATGTTTGTCTGGGGTAGGCTCAGGCATTTCTGGATCTTATCGATTTATGGTGGCAGTAACATAGCCTGGTCGTTGCGCAACCATCAACATTTTGATTTGTTAGGTACTTACTCCCTCCTCCTTTTTCTTTCTTCTTCTTCACTTTCCTCGAAGAAAGCTTAAGTGGCAATTTGGCTGCTCGATATTTATTCTCTCAATACATCCCAACCTTACTGAGTGACTCTTAGCGTATTCACTTCAACCGAAAGCATATTCGTGTGGGCAGACTCTAGATTCTGGATCTTATCTATTTGGGGTGGCCGTAACTTAGCCTGGTCATTGCGAAATCACCAACATTTTGTTGGATGCTTCTCCTTCTTTACTCATCTTCACTTCCTCGAAGAAAAGATTGAGTGGCAATTGTCCCTATTTCTTCTCCACTTGAATCTATTCACTTCACCACAAACCACATTGTCGTGGATCTCATTGTTTTGCACACTAGTTTACATAGCCTCGTTTTGGCTTCTGCAGGGGTTGCCGGAACACCATTGCCAAGTCTTTCCATAATCCATCTCTTTCTTTTTTGCTTTCTTCGAGGAAAGCTTCAATTGGGCTGCTCTGCATATTCGCCCAATTCATTACATTCTTTCTCCACTTTCAGCCTATCCCAAGTCACATTTCGGTGGGTCCTGTGCCATTATCTGGGGTTCCTCTCATGTTGGTGGGCGCTCCCTGGATCTTGCTAATTTGTTCCACACTGGGTTGTTTGCGCAGCGCTGGCCATTCTACGGGCACATTGAGCTAGTCGAAGCTCTTGTTTCCAAGTGCGTAGCCAAATCTTATTTCTCTGGATTTCTTTCTTTTCCTCTGGCTTCCTTCGGAACAGGAGGAGGCACACGAATGCAGCAGTTGCATTGGTGACTTGTGTAGAGAGAATTGTGCTCAAGCAGGGCATGAGGGAGGGACGTAGAGAGATAATTGTATTGTCAGAACAGACAGGTGGATCAAAAGTTCTGGTTGCACCCATTTGATGGGCGTTGAAAGGGATGAGTTTCCAGATCTGGATGTGTGGTGAGGAGGTGGAATGTCGGTTCAGTAATTTCTTCTACGAGTTCATGAAGCTCAAAATGCAAAGGGACGAAGGCTACTCATCCGTTGCATGAGGTGCCATCTCCCCCCTTGAATCACATATACACTTTATTTAGGGAGCTTGGTAATCGCAGATTGTTCTTGAATCAATTCCCCAAGTGAGCGATTACAGAAAAAATGAACTCAGTTTGTGGCGAAGAAAAGCTTCACTGAAGGAGTTGAGAACGAAACAAGCTTGTAGGATAGCCAAGGTTTAACCGCTCTGCCATAGCCAACAGCAAAGCCGGCAAACAGGAAGGGTGAAAAAAGGGCTATCCAATACATGCTTCAGAACTTTTTTTGTGAGGTCCATATATTCAAAAGTTTGGGGAAAGCTTACGAAATGAGATCCATGAGAACATCTGTGCCAATTCTTGCATTACACAGGAAGTGCTTGTGTGCAATATGCTTAATTTCTGCGGTTTCTAACTTTGTATGCCACCTTCAAGAGCATTCCATGTAGATGGTTTTCTCACAGATTTTTGGAGTGCTGGCTTCGACTCCCAATCTATAACAGATAGGAGGAGTTCTGGCAATTTTGGTATTTTAGAGGCTAAGAGTGTGTGCAGTGAAGGAGACATTTCACAGGAAGTAGCCCTCACGGGAGATGAGTTTTCTGTAGATATCTCACTCAATCGAGTGCTCCACTGAAAAATTGAGTGCTCTTGGTACTCGGTGCTTATCCATCATACAATTGAGAATGCGTTCGTGAATAACATTTCTTTTGATGCTTTTTTGTTTGTGATGCTCGATGGAAAGGTAGGAGGAAATTTGGAAGAACGCAGCGATGGATAAGGACCTGGAGAAACGTCGGAGCTGGCCCTGGAGAAAAAAAAATGCTACAAATGTTTCAGAGGGTGGAACATCGCCAACTCAAGTGAAGGTCGTTGAGGATCATCAGGTCTTCCCCTCTTCCTATTTTGGGCCATGAATGGATGTTTTTTATTTTTATTTTTGTCAGTAGACAACAATTTTGAGTGGGCCATTGTGGGAACTCAATTTAGTAGTTATTGCTACCAGGGTTTATCAGGTTTTGCAAGTATATCTCTTTTGTAACGAGGTTTCTGGAGTGGAATTGGTGGATGCAGATTTCATCAGACCAGGTCCCAACCAGCGATGAGGAGGTGTTTGATGCAGTTGAAGACAAAGTTTCTGCCATGGAAATGTCTCTTCGTCAGGAATTGGCCACCTTGCATGAAAGACTCCTTGCTGCACTTGCAGAGATTAACATTCAAGAGAATTTGGTGAAGAAGCATGTCAAAGTTGCGGAAGAAGCCGTTGCCGGTAAGAAAATATCCTCACCATTTATCTTTGTTATGGCTACAATCTATTCCACCATGTAAAAATGCCACATGTGAGGTGCGTGTGGAATTTGTGGGCATAGCAAGAAATTGTAAGTTGTGCATACATTTGAATTCTAAAACTGCTGTTTTGTTTCAAATTTTTTTTTAAAGGATGGGAGAGGGCGGATAATGAAGCTGGAGATTTGAAGTCACAACTTGACATGGCCATACAACAAAGGCTAGCGACGGAGGACCGTGTGAAGCATCTGGACGGAGCGTTAAACGAGGTGATGAAGCAAGTGAGGAACGGGCGCGAGGAGCAAGCACAGTGCATTCACGAAGCGATTGTAAAAAAAACGCGAGAGTTTGACAAACTCCGAGTGGAAATGGAGTCGAAAATGGCGGATGTGACTCAATTGTTGGCTCAATCCCAGAGGGAGCTTGTGGAGTCAAGAAATGAAACAAAGTCCCTTACTCTTGCATTGGAGGTACTTGCCTTGAAAAACTGGTTTGTTTGCATTATCTTTTGGCTGAGCTTATCCATCTTGGCATTTTGTTTCCTTTCTTTCCAATACAAAAGTTCCTAACTTAGTACGATATCTCCAACCGCAGAAGCAGGATTGATTTTGTGAAGTCTGATCTGATCTGCAGGAACGCTCTCAAGAACTCGTGGAAGTGAAGGAGGAGAAGATGATCGCTGAGTCTGATATCAAAGCTCTACAGGTGAGAGCCAGAACCCTGGTGTATATTAACTTTCTGGGCAAAGTTTTCTGATCTAAATAAGAGTAACATGTCTGCATGCAAGTATGAATAAGGTGAGCGGACCCAATTTGGTCATTTATATTTATTAGACTCCTATTTTTGAGTGGTGTGTGGTTAGGTGTGGATTGATGAACAGACACCAAAAAGAGATCATGTGCTCAAAAGAGATTGGAAAAAATTGTTTACCCTTCTAGGCTCAATAGTCAAAATTATTCGGGGGGGGGGGGGAACCTATATGACCATTTAATGAGCACGGGAATCTTCACTTTGCTAATGTGTAAGATGTGAGGAAATTGGCTACTTGCAGGATTTGGATTTGCTAATCATCTTATACTATTTGCGTGTTGCATATCCTGTGAGAAGTGGGTGCAGAGAGAAAAGTGTCTGTTTAATGGCCACTTATGTTTGTTTCTTTTAGATATTTGATGCAGTGTCATTGTCAGGGAGAGTAAGTAGTAAAATTGGGGGTGAATGGCCTCCTTTTGGGCCAGGTGCAACTCGAGAGAATGGAGAAAGAAAATGTCAATCTCAAGTATCAGAACCACATTTTGAGTAAGGAACTCGACGCCCGATCATCCGAGGTGGTGAATGGGAGGAGAGCATCAGAATTGGTGACTCAACAACTTGCAAACAGTGCAAAAAAGGTCACCAAGCTAGAGGAGGAATGCAACAAGCTCCGCACCATGGTCCAGAAAAGGCCTCCAAGTACACCTCCCAAACCATTCCTATGGTACTCAATAGTAAGGATTTTTCTTGGATGTCATCTGGGATAGCTACAATGTTATCTTTCGCACTCTTTCCATGGGCTCTAAAACTCCTGAGCTTGTAGGGTAGGTCCAGTCCTAGCAACCATAATCTCTGGAAACCCAATGTTGTCACTTCCGCCAATCTTCCAGTGCGAATACCTACTCTCCATTTGAACTCTCATGATAGGTCCCATAATTAAGCTTGAAGAGGGTAACATTCTCTGAGACCATTGTCAACCTAGTTGTGTTTGGGATTGTCAACCATGGACAAACCTAGGTAGAAGTGGCATTTCACCATCTTAGGGCCACTTTACACTATGGCCAAGGGATGTGACCATGAAATTGTGAGGTGCCTTGCAATTCATCCAAAGGCTTCACCATGTAAAAGTTGTAATTCAATTTTGTGTGGTCACAGGCCTTCAAGTGCAGTGTAAAGATGTACACGGCCTGGCTATTTTATTACCATCCTACTCATGTGGGCCCTTTTATCAGGGTTGCAAGATTTTGAACTGCCATGGTCTCTTGGTTTTGTGTTAGAAGTACCCACCTTTGAGATGGGCTTGATGCAGAGTCCGGTAGACCATGAAACAA
The DNA here is from genome assembly GCA_964035585.1 of Polytrichum formosum. Taxonomy (NCBI): domain Eukaryota; kingdom Viridiplantae; phylum Streptophyta; class Polytrichopsida; order Polytrichales; family Polytrichaceae; genus Polytrichum; species Polytrichum formosum. The sequence continues at coordinate 20,112,858 of OZ037939.1, read as the reverse complement.
TTATGCATTGCATGCAGCACTTCATGTAGGACTCTATGTAGATAGTTTCTTCCATTCAAACTTCCTTGGTCCTGTAGGCCCTCAACCTCTATAGTTAAGTGAAATGGATGGCCTTCGGCATTTTCCACCAATGAGAGATTTTAGATTTTTAGTGGTTACGGGCCCTCAATTTCTGGTGTAAAGTGCCCCTGACTTTATTTGTCTATGCAAAATAAACCCAGCAACTGAATTGGTTGTTCATTCATTGTTAAACTTCCATTTAAAGTAGTGTTGAGTTGTTTGACATAGGCCCTGCACCAACGGCCCGCATGAAGCTTGAAATGGATGCGCTTGGAAAGAAAGAGCCTGGAGTATCGAAGCCTCGCCAGCGACTGATGGTGAAAAGTCCCAGAAGGGAAGACCACCCTCCTCAAAGAATAACACCAAAAAATGTGCCTGATTCCAAGGTATCCAGGGAGGCTGACCTTCTAGAGGAGAGAGTGGAATATCTCGATCAAGAAACTCAAATGCTAAAGGAAGAACTGGCGAAGAGGAATGATGAATTACAAGCTGCCCGCCTCATGTGTGTAAAAACTGCAAGCAAATTATCAGCTGTTGAGGAGGAACTGCAAGCACTAAAATCAGGTTTTGTACTCTTTGCTCTCAAGTTCTTGTTTTCATAAGTGCAAGGACTTCCTGTAGGTCCCATATTCAGCACCGCTCTCATTCATGAGTCTTCAAGGTAAGTGGGCCTTAAATGGTTAGTTTTTGTTGTTTGCCACGATTCTCAACTTGGATTTCAGAGTTAGGATTTTTCCTGAATCTATGAATGTAATCTGAGACTTTAGCAACAATCCGTGGAACTTTCTGAGCTTGCTCATTTTATGGCTCCGTTGAAAGGAGCCTTCTCATTGTGGGGAGCCTCTTATGCATACTCGTTCATTCAAGTCCACTTTACACTCACTCAAAGTATTGAGAGCTTGAATATTAATCAATCTGTCAATAGTTTGAGCTTTGAATGAAAGCTGGTGAACTCCAAGTTTCAAACTCCTGAAAAAATTGCAAGTTCAAGCCCTCAAACTCGAGCACAAATGTAAAGGGGCCCTGAGTCTATCTATATGTTTCTTTTGTAAGGGTAAGATAGATGTTGTCTAATAATAATTTTTTCTGTTTGCAGCTGCTCCAACTTCATCCAGTGAAGGCCATTCATCTCATGTGCCGGCAGCAGCCTCGTCTGTAACCAACCCGGATTTGTCCAGGAAATCATCTGTCTCGAAAAAAGATTCTTTGAATTTTGAACTCATGGATGACTTTATTGAAATGGAACGCTTGGCGAATTGTGAGTCCCAGTCTCAGTCCCAGTCGGTGACAAGCTCTGAGCATGTCTTGTGGACGGATTCGGGAAAGGCAGCTGACACTCCCCAACATCAAATTCAGCATCAAATTGCAGGGCTAGAAGATGCACTTGCGTTGAAGGACCGTGACCTCGAGGCTGCAAATCACATGTGTCATGAGCTCAGTACAAAGCTTGTGGTAGCTGAGGACCAACTTTCTACGTTGCAATGCCGAAATGCCGCGAATGAGAAGTTGGTGATCAATTTGCAAGAGAGGTTGGACCACTTATTGGAGTCCCCAAAAGCGGATCCAAATAGTCACAAGGTATGATACTTCATACTTTGGGTGGGTTTACACTAGGGTTCAAGACCAAAGAAACCCCAAAACTGAGTAATCTTCTTGGGTGCAAAATTTTGGACCCAAGGAATTCACACTAGGGTCTGGGCCCAAGGTATGAAAAATTGAATTGGTGCTGATGTGGCATCACTTTCCCACCAAATCTCATTGGTCCTCGCTCAAGAAAATTCTCCTAGTTTGAGAATCCAATTTTCAAGCTTGGGCACAATCTTGAGTCAGAAAAGGTCCATAAAATCTATTCTCTTCAGTAGAAGTTTCGATGCTGCTGATCGACAAAAAACTGTCTCCAGGGCAAGGTGTTTGAAGGCATCTACACACAACCACTGTTTTGGTGGTTGATGGTTGTAGTTTTACTTTAATTCTATTTTTGAGGGAAAGAGAGGGATAAGGTGAATTGATGCCAACCACAACCACAACTACTCAACCTTACCCAACTACAGTACAATGTATAGTTGGGAGTAGTTGTGGTGGTTGTAGTTCGCAAGGCCACAACATGGGAGAGGATTTGTTGGAGGGGAATTTATAAATTGTTTGTCTCCACTCCACAAATTTCACCAATAGGAGGGATGATCATTGAGGCCAAATCCACTCTTCAACTGCAAGAAGTAGTTGTGTGTAACGAAAAATATTGTATGTGTGGTTGAAAGTGGGCCCAAGTTACAACCATAACCACTTGAGTTGTGTGTAAACGCCCCTTGAGCCACTAAGGAGTTGGGTTCCTAACCCAAAAGAGAAGAAGTCCATTTTTGGCCGTGCATGCATTAGAGTTATCCTTTGGTTGGGGCTTTTGGTTGGGAGTTGGTTGGTTTGCATACAACACTTTCCAAGTTCAGTGGGTTTTCAGTGCATGCTTGGGATGAGTTTGTAGGTTTGAAAAAAGAACATTCTATTGTGGATCATTGAGGTCAAATTCTTTCTGGCATTCCGAGTGGTGCTAAATTGAGTTTGATTCTCAACGAATGGAAATAGGTTGCTCTTCATTCAAATGTAAACACTACCTCTAAGCATGGACCACAAGTAGTATTGATTACGTCTGGAAAGCAACCAATGGAAAAGTCATAGGGACCCCAACTTGTGACAAAATGTTCTTAGTGTTAAACTCCATTGAGCAACTGAATCTGCCATCTTGTTGATGAGGATAGTTTTTCAATTTCATTGGGTTTTGATGGACATGATTTCATGTGCAGATGATGGGACCAGTCCAGCCCGAGCTTGCAATGGCTGTAAGAAAAGTGGTGCACATTTGTGAATCCCTTGCACAAGCGACGGGAAGCGAGTTTTTCCCCTCTGCCGCATCGTTGGGTCAATCTGAAATTTCCATTTCACCACGCTCGATTGCCATGTCAATTCATTGGCAAGACCTGGAGTTGGAGAGTTCCATGGGCAGCCTGGTGCAGGCAGCAAATAAATTCCTCCAGAGCGAAACAAACATCATTGACTTTGTATTGGAGCTTGCATTCACCCTCGATTGCATCATGACTGTTTGCCGAACCGAGTTCCAAGCGTTACGGAAAGAAAGTGACACAGCAAGGAGCGAAAGGCAGGCAGTGTCAATGATTGCTGAGTCCGCAAAAACTTTGGTTTCTGACCTTGAGATGGAGCTTTCGACAATAAGGACAGAACAGGCAGCCCTTGAGAGCCGAATGCAGGTGGAATTGGATCGGTTTTCGAGGCTCGAGGAGGTTGAAATGAGCCGGTTCCCGGATCTCGAGACTGAAATCTCACAATTGAGGACCGATAAAGCGGATTTGGAGCATCGATTAGCAGACATGGAGGATAGCCTCTCGCAAGCTAATGAAAGGGTGGAGGCTTTGAGGGTGCAGTTGAATGATGCGGAGTTGCTGATTGGCGAACTAAAGGCACAGGAGGTGAGTTAAACCCTAAACTTAAAATCCTAAACTCCAACATTCCACTTGTTCTTAGGTCCACTTTACAATATGGCCAAGGGCGGTGTTCATGTGTGAGGGCCCTTGATAATTCATCCGACAGAAACATTGAATTGGATTCTATGCGGCCATGCCAGCCTTCAAGTCTATGATAAAGGCATATGGAACCGGGCTTCCAACCAAGTGCTTTGTCATTACCATCCTACTCATGTGGGCCCTTCTACACAAGTTATAATGAATCATGGGTTGTGATTGTATTTTGAAGTGTCATGAGGTCCTGGTTGATGTTTGACCCACCTCTCTAAAATGGGCTTGATGCAAAAGCCAGTAGACAATGAAACATTATTATTTATTGAATGCCATGTAGGACTAGCAATGAGCCATCTAGGTTTGTTCATCCATTCAAACTTCCTTGGTCCACCATAGGCCCTCGTGCTGTAGTGTACATTGAAGTCAATGGTCTTGGCAATTTCCACCAATGAGAGATTTTAGATTTCAATGATCATGGGCCCTCAAGGTTAGTGTAAACTGGCCCTTAGACAAAAAGATCATCAGCATTGTCATGTACTTTTACAGGGCAAGTGAATCTTACGTTCAACACTAATGATGTTGGAATTCTACAGAATGGCTACGACAACGAGAAGAAGGAAGATGAGATGATTGAAGAAGAGCTGTTGGAGTTGTCATCCTCACATCCAGGTCTAGCAATGAGCCTCCGGGCTTCGGATGCTGAAATGAACCAACTCCACGATAAAGTTGCCGCACTAGAAGTCGAATTGCACGGTGAGCGGCTACGGCACCACGATGTTCTCGCAAAGCTCGAAGACTTGCAGCAACAAATCCATAGGTTTGTATATCTTCTTGTATCCATCTACTTGCATTATTTGTCTTGATATCATTCAGGAGGTGATAAAGATAGAGAGTACTGAGAAAAGTAGAGCCAACAACTATAAAAAATAAGTAGTGTAATCCACCACAATGTTTACATCATTGGTCACCAAATCTGGACACAAGAGTTATCCTTTATCTCAATAGGACTTTTGTCGGGGGTTGAATTTGAATGAACAACAACCTTTTTCGGTTCATCGAGGGCCTAACTCATTTTAGAACCTCTTGGCACACCAAAATGAATTTGATCCTGAATGAACCACCGATATAGGATGTTCTTAGTTCAAGCCTTCACACACATGATCTCAAGCATGTGCTGCAAACTTACCAAACATGGAAGATGTTGAATGCAAAATAATCTAGTCCCAACTAAAGGTTATGTTGAGTTAGAGGATAACTCTATTATTTCTGCAGTTTATAACCTACTAGAAACAACTTACTGCAATCTTGAGATCTCAAAACGCAATTTTTTGAATGGTTTACATTGTGAAACATATGGACAGAGTATTGATTTTACTCAACTGGACATCAATACTTATGATGTTAGTATTTATTTCTGGGTGATTTTCTACGAAAACATTTGCTAAAACTGATGCATTTGATGAACAATCCATCAGAGGAGTTGGACGAAGCGAGCACTCTTCTGGAATTTCTCCACCGAAGAAAGTTGAGCGTTTGCAACTCGTTTCAGGAGGTGATGATGCAATCAAAATTGCCCGAAAGGTAAAATCATTATGCTCTATTTGATATAGTTGTGGAGTATACTATACGCTCTCCTGTTGTGAGATTTGACAGCAAAGACACTATTCGAATTCGAATTGTGAACTTTCCATTTGACAATATGCTGAAAGACTGACTCTAGAAATCAGCTGTGTATTCATAGTTGCATATGATAGACAAATATGTATTACCTCCTGACCAGGGTATGTTAATGATGCAAGGTAGCTAAGGTGGCAATAAATGAAATGCATCGAGTGATCATTCATTACTGTATATGTACAATTTGGATGCATTTCAAGCAATCGTCCAAATACTTTGCTCATGAGAAAGTTAGAGCAACATCATACTACGTTGAGATACAAGTTGAAGAACTGGCAAAAAAATGGGGTGAATCTTTGATAGAGTATTTGCTGTTTAAGATTTGAAGTTAGCATTTGGCAAAATTTCACTGAGTCTATTCACACTGCTGATTTGTGGAAAACATGCCGTGAACTATCTCGCAGGAGAAAGACATAGCTGCGGCTGCATTGGCTGAATGCCAACGCACCATCTTAGCTCTTGGCCGGCAATTAAAAGTGCTTGGAGTTGAGGAAAGCAGCACAGGAGCTACCAACCCGTCCGACTCGATTGAAAAAATGACACAAAGCTTGGAATTCCTCCGGTCCCAAGCGGAGTCTGCAGATGGTGGTGGTGGTGGTGGTGGTGGCATGCAATTTGCTTCGTCCACAACAGGAACCAACCTCACATGGAGTGGCGCCCGGCCAACAAGGTCAATACTCCCAGGTCTCTTCTACCGCCAAAATTTGGCATCGGGAAACAAAAACACTGAAAATACTGAAAATGGATCATTATTGAATTCGCCCGCTCAGTCAGATCAATCCTTTCAAGACACAACGTCCGCGCCCGGGTCACCTGCAACTGTGCTCCGCAGCGTGCGAACCATTCGAGCGGCTCCGTTATCAAAAGCTGGTCTCGTAAGCAACGGCCACAACAACAACAATAATTCTTCATCAACAAATGGGGATAATTATGCAACTCCCGATTTGCCAAGTGCATCGTCGACTGTTAAAAGGGTGTACTCGCGGTCACAGAGTGAGCTCAGTATATCCTCGGGCAATTCTACCTGATGATGAGTGAGGCAGTTGTTGGTCGACACAAAATGGCTGTTCCATTCAAGATATGGTTTACGAAAGCTGAATTTATTGTTATGTGTATACAAGGTGAAATAGATTGTAAGAATAGAGGGAAGTAAAAACATCCATCCAACCAGGTAGCGTTCAGGATCATCTGTATCATGTGGCTCACGTATTGGATCATCGTTACCCATTTCTACTTACAGAATTGAATGCCTCTCAATTGAGGCTCCCCAACAGTCGAAGCCAATTTTAATAGTTTAGGAAGCATGATGTTTACCAAATCTCACTTGTACTGAACAATGTAACGTGATGTTTTGAAATATCATAAATTAAGTCCACTTGGCCAAGCATTCAAACGTTTGTATGTAGGTACGCCAAATGTGAAAAGTGACCAAACCTGAATGTAATGGTTCCTACTGTTTCTTAAAGTATAGGTACATGTCCACGTCTGAGAAGTATGTATCCTAAAGAAAGGCATTATGGGTCATCTATACTTTCACTTGAAGAATTCGGAAAATATTTACCTTGACTTCAAGAAAAGCAAGCTCATCTCTCATGTTCCTCAATTGAATCTGCTCTCAAGGGGTGTGGGCCTAATTCGGACACTCTTCTTAAATAGATGCCTATATGCTGTAGTTTGTGGTTGGGTGCGTGGTTGGATGTGTATCTAATTATAGACACTTAAAAGATTTGTGTTTAAGAGAGTTTGACTATTCAATAAGTGCACGAGGAAGGAGGGAATATGAAAGGAGACGGTAAATTGACCAAGATTGAGAAAAAATTATATATCTATGTTCTTGGCCTGGGGCGAACCAACCCATATATCCGTACCTTACTGGGGAGGGCGAACGGCTGAGGGATTCGTGGCACTCACTTAAAATCAACCATCCTACATATTGTGGATGAAGTGGCTCCAATACAAAAAGACCCCCTATGAGGTTGAGGGCCGATTCATTCGAATGTGACATCACTAGACATCCGGTAAGGTACGGATGTATGGGTCGGTTCGCCCTAGCCTATGTTCTTGTGCCACTCGCAATGCCTGGTAAATCTAGCAATTGTAGGAAGTCACATTCTAGAATCCACAGTTTGTATTTGGACAGATAATAAAAATCAAATGAGCTTTCACCCTTTTGTTTCAAAGGAGATTTCTCTTCTCGTGATTGAACAAATGAGCTCTAGAATTTCTGATTTATGTCTGAAATCAAGTGAATGTTGTTAACAATCTAAATTTTGAACCCTAGTTCAAATTTTATATCTTGAGGCCACACATGTGATTAATTCACAAACGAGGCTATGGTGTCAATCAAGGGCAAAAGTGATGTGTGAACTTGTAGAGGATGAAAGAACACTTCTCAAAGTGGAGGTTGTTTTTCCTCCTAGACTACTAAGTTTCACTAAGAAACTCATTTGTGGAATATATAACTTATAATTTGTCAAATTTATCAGGTTCTTGGATGTCTGCAAATTGGAGCTGTGAAGATCATAAGGAACGTGAAGATGAAGTGGTTGTCCATGTTATCACCCTTAAAAAGGGTGATGTCCAATTATCATACTTTGGTGCCTAAGATGCATCAAGGTGGGGCTTAATGACATTATTGACAAGGGAGGTAGCAAATGCTAACTATAGCTTGCTTGTTGACATATCTCTACCAATTCCCTTGATTGAATTTTTTCCATTACTTAAATTGTTCACTATCTTGTGAAATTCACCCAACATGACATTTTCATATGTGAATATCTTGCCATTTGTCAAGGTCAACTACTTATAAGAGTTTTATTTCAATCCCGTGTCGTCTTTCACAAGTGACTCTTTTTGGGAGTTCATCGATTTGATTAGTGGCCGCCATGACAACATGTCTTTTTGTTATGGGTGCATGGAGTCCTACATATAATTAAGGTTGCATGTGAGTATGTTGTTTGCAAGTGTGGGTCTTTTAACCATTCAACCACTAGGCCTGATGGAGATGGTTGTATCCAAACAATATCTAGGGAGGCATTCAAGAACATTGTGGACAATGTGAAGGGCTCAAGCATTGGTTAAGCCCTCTTCTAACCCTTCATGCACTTATACTTTATGTTGAAGTTCATTTTCTAATATTGGTTTTAATGTTGCAACTTATATGTAGGTGACTAACTTTGAGGGGGGGGGAGGGTGTGGATCTTGTAGGGGTTGCAAATTGATTTATCCAAGAACTTTCAAGTTGATTTCTAGCCTCAAACTTCATGAAGGCACTGGGGATTGTTTACTCCCAATATAGACTCCAACCTAATGATGATAGCCTCTTTGAGGCCCATTTTAAAAGCTCGAAGGACCGCTATTGCCAAGAGAGGAAAGTCGGAGAAATGTACTCACCACCCATGCTTGACATGGCAACCTTGAATCACAAGGCATGGTTGTTCAAAGGGGCTACTAAAGCAAATGATGTTGATACCATGCCTATTACTATTAACCCATTAATCCATCAATGTCCCTGGTGTTGAGGAACAACTTCGGGGAATGGTTCAAAATGGCTGATATGGTAGCCGTGTAAGTGCTTGGGTTCGTTGAGGATGAGCATATTTTCTCAAATGTGGCATTCGTGAAGCCCAGGTTACATAATCATTTGAGTGAGCACTTGGCAACATGCATATTTAGCCACAATTCTACAAGATGGGAAACTTTCCATTTGAGAAGGTTATAAGCTATGGCATACAAATCCCAAACGAATTTGCTAGCTGCAAGGAATTCTTCAATTGGCTAGTTACAAGAAACCATGTAGTTGGTTGTTGTAACGTGTATTACATATTTATTGTTTTATATTTATTTACAACCTCTCATTCAACTGGGACTCCTTTACTATAAAACTAGAGGCGCTACCCTGAGTGCTCTAGCAGTCCTAAAAGTAAAGGGAGTTAACTACTAGTTGATGACTGTGGTTCTACACGTAGTTCTCCCACGTAAGTAGGGACCACTAGTTAACTGCACTTAGAGATATCCTAAAGGCATGGGGGAGAGCTCGTTAATATATATTTAACTACCACTTAACTACCAGTTGGAGGTGGCCTCAACTGCCAGTGGTACTTGTATATAAGCTCTAAGGTTGGGTGGAACATGCCTTTTGAATCTTATAATATTTGAAAACGTTACATTGGTATCAAAGCCGGCGCTCTTGTACCTTGTTTTCATTTGGGTTTCTATTAACTTCCGCTGTGTAGTTGTTATGCTGGTAATTTTTCTGGAGGGTGTTCATTTTAGGGGGTCATAAATAATTGGTTTTAGTGATCACTGCTAAAATCTGAAGATGTTTTAAGTCAGTGGGGTGGAGTTATAGTATTCTGAAACCTGGGTAGATTTATGCACGAAAAAGGGTATAACTCCTAGACAGAAAATAGGATAGGCTTGAAATTTGGTGAGATGAGTTGTGTTTAGTCTCTCTAGTCACAATTAAAATTTCGGGTCATTTCGAGAAAGTTAGAGGAAGCTATCCTATTCTGAAGTTCTTTTGAGAGCAGCATACGAAAAAGGGTATAACTCCTAGACAGAAAATAGGATAGGCTTGAAATTTGGTGAGATGATTTGTGTTTAGTCTCTCTAGTCACAGTTAAAATTTCAGGTCATTTCGAGAAAGTCAGAGGAAGCTATCCTATTCTGAAGTTATTTTGAGAGCAGCATACGAAAAAGGGTATAACTCCTAGGCAGAAAATTGGATCGGGTCGAAATCTTGGGGCAAGATTTCTGAGTAGGTTGTTTACTCGTGGTTAAAATCTGAAAACTGTGGCTCTCAGACACGCGCTTAATTTTTCTATTGGGGAAAGCTATTGGGGGGTAGAATTGTTTTGTCTCCTGTTTTGGTTTTTATTGTACAGGACCGCGTGAGCAGTCCCGCAAATTTTTGGCATTGTATTTTGTGTGTTTATGTTATGGCCATCGAGGATATGGACACTTCTGAACCGTCAAGGGAGGATAGTCCTCCCCAGGTTTTTCCGATTGGCACATCCTCTTCACCGAGTGATGCAAGTATCCGTAGTTTGGTGGTCCAAGCTATTCAGGATTACTGCAATGGGAAATTGATTGATGACTTAAGTCAATTTCAGCGTGTAGAGCAGCAAGGTGAAATAACCTTCTCGATTGTGAACACGCATTCCAATCGCTTGGAAGCATTGGAATGCCAGGTCCAACTCTTGAAGAAGTATAATGAGGGGGACCGTTCTAAGTCCACCACAGCTGCTGGCAAGCCGGAACGGTTCAAGGATAAGTCCAAAATTACCATTCTGGCTTGGCTCAACCAGATGAAAAAATTCTTGGTTGCACGCCAGATTGCTCCTGAGGAGTGGGTCACAATTGCGTCAACATATCTGGAAACCAATGTGTCACAACATTGGGATATGCTTGCATTGGAGTTGGCAGCGGATAAGAAAGATCCGCAGCTCTGGGATAACTTCTATGATACATTACTCACTGCTTATGGCAGTGTCAATCAGGAGTTGGTAACCCGGAACAAGCTTCGTGTTCTTAAACAGAAAGGTTCTGTTGAGGACTATGCAAATGAGTTTCAGCAGTTGTGCTCACACATTACTAAAAATCCTGTCTCCCGGGGAGATAAGATTGAGAGATTCATATCAGGGCTCAAGGAGGATATCCGCAAGAAGGTCTTGGTGGATCCTAAGGGCGATGGTGGACCATGGGAGGACATCAAGCGTCTCATCAATTATGCTGTGACAATTGATGCAACGTACACACAAGATGCAAAAGGACGGGACAATGATAAGTCTCATTTTGATGTACCGGTTGTCAAGACCAATGGCCACACAGGGCCGATTAGAGACAACAAGTCTCGCCGCTCTGAAGGCCGCTTTTCCGCCTTTTACAAGAAGAGTAAGCAGGGTAAAGGGGAGGCCCCTTCGGCAAGAAGCACTGACAAAAAGGATGGTCTTTGTTTTCAATGTCACAAGGAAGGACACTTGGCTAGAGATTGTCCTGATGGCAAGAAGAGTGCTGAGCAGCAACCTGCCAAGAAAGGCAAAAAGCCTTTTCACAAGTCCGACACTTAGGCAGTGGGCTAGTGTCAGGACCTGTTCAAGTTTCGGAGGGTGTTTTTGATTTGCCTAGTGATGCTTTGGAAGTGATTCAGGGCTTAGTCAATAAGCAATTTAATGTAATCGTGTCTGATATTTTGAATAAAGACATTATTTTGCCAACTCCGTTACTCCCACTCAGTGATGTGTTAGATGTGAACTCCAAAGTTTATGGAGCGTTCTCATTGATTATACCATCAGTGGATGATTTGCAAAGTTTCTTGAAATCTTATTTGCACGGTAAAGAGGGAGCGCCCTATGAGACCGGTGCTTGTTTTATTGTTGACAAACGTAAAGCAAAAAGTCTTAAGAGAACTTTACCACGATTTAAATTGGTCCATCAATTTGAATCAAACTCAGTGCAGTGGCATGTTTATTTGGATGAACCTAGGCCACGTGTGCTGAATCAGCTCACTCTGTCTTCTCAACTGATGATGAGTTTCTCAGGGCAAGTAGCTCATCAGGATGCATCTGTATTAATGGATAGTACCGCATCACATTGCTTTGTGAGTTCTGGTTTTGCTAAGACCTTCGGGTTAAAAGTGAAAAATGGCAGTAACACACTGGTATTAGGCAATGGTGATGAAGTCCAAACGGACGGCAAGATTAAAGTTCATGTTAGAATACAGCAATATCAAAGCCAAATTACTTGCCTGGTGGCAAAGTTAAGTGAAGGCATTGATTTGATATTGGGCAATGATTGGCTAGTGCAGCACAATGCACGCTTGGATTTTGCATCTGAATGTTGCGTGTTGTATAAGGGCCGCCGTAAAATGACACTGCATGTGAACCCAGTGCAATGTCAGAGTCCAAATCCCCATAGACTCACTGCCATGCAGTTCAAACGGTCAATTCAGAAGGGAGCAACGTCGTTCCTAGTTCAGTTGACCGCGGTTGGAGACGACATAGAGGACACAGTGGCAACACCTTATGCCACAGTGTTGGAGGAATATGCTGATGTTTTTCAGCCCATACCTACAGGGTTACCTCCAGAGCGGAAAATGGCCCATACTATTCCTTTAGAGCCAGATGGCAAGCCGCCATTTAGGCCGATCTATAGGTTGAGTCCTCTCGAGTTGCAGGAGGCCAAGAAACAGATCAAGGAGTATTTGGAAAAGGGATGGATAGAGCCTAGTTCATCGCCTTATGGGTCTCCCATCTTGTTCGTCAAGAAAAAGGATGGAGCGCTGCGAATGGTGGTGGATTATCGGGCACTTAATAAGCAAACGGTAAAGAATCGTTATCCGTTGCCTCGTATTGATGATCTTTTTGACCAGTTAGCTGGCTCTACAGTATTTTCATCTCTTGATTTGGCACAAGGTTATCACCAGATTAAGATATCCGAGGAGGATGCTCCTAAGACGGCGTTTAGAACACTGTTTGGTCATTACCAATTCAAAGTATTAAGTTTTGGATTGACCAATGCACCAGCAACTTTTCAAGGAGTAATGAATCGTGTTTTTCACAAGTTCATTGGAAAGTTTGTTTTGGTATATCTGGATGACATCTTAATTTTTTCAAAGAATGAGGAGGAACATGTCAGTCATTTGGTACAAGTACTTCAAATTCTACGAGAGAATCAGTTTTATGCAAAGATGTCTAAGTGTCATTTCAGAAAGAGTGAATTGCATTATTTAGGACATGTTGTTGGCAAGGAGGGCATCAAGGTGGATCCTAAGAAAATTGAGACTGTGGCCAAGTGGCATAGACCTCTTGAAGTCGGACAATTACGATCCTTCTTGGGGCTTTGCAATTACTTCCGCAGATTCATACATGGATATTCCACTCTGGTTGCGCCTTTGACTTCTTTGACGCGAAGCAAAGTCAAGTACATTTGGACTGACGAGTGTGAATGCGCTTTTGAGAATGTTAAGTATGCTTTAACACATGCACCAGTTCTGACCTTACCCAAGTTAGGGGAGCCATTTGAGGTCGTTAGTGGCGCTTCTTTACTCGGAGCAGGGGCCGTCTTACTTCAGGGAGGTAAGCCCATTGCTTTTGAGAGTAAAAAATTTTCTCCCGCTGAGAGAAATTACACTACTGGTGAACAAGAACTTGCAGCAGTTGTGCACGCCATGCGAACCTGGCGGTGTTACCTAGAGGGTGCAGATTGCACGATCGTCACAGATCATAACCCTCTGGTGTATTTAAAAATACAACAGACGTTATCAAGGCATCAAGCTCGGTGGTTGGAGTTCTTGGAGCAAAATTTTGTCTATAGATGGGTGTATAGACCAGGAAGGATTAATATGGCAGATCCTCTGAGTCGGAACCCACTAGACCCGGGTGACCAGCCAGCCTTGATGGCACCGCGGTCTGCTCCAAGTAATTCGGTCCTTCAAATGGTGGCTGCAGGCGCTAGGCGAGGTGATCCTGTTGAGCAAGACAACAATCCGAAGGGGTACCCGGAGTTCGTCAGTGATCAGCAGTTATATCAAACTATCATTGCCGGGTATGCTCTTGATCCTTGGTTCTCAAACCCGCACAATCTGAAACATTTTGTTTATGAGAATCACATCTGGTGGTATGAAAAGGCGGTTGTGGTTCCAGATGTGTCATTCCAAGGATCGAATATCAGGTCATTTTTGCTCCGTGAGTATCATGATGCAATGTATAGCGGTCATATAGGGGTAACTAAGACATATAAGAGGGTGCGAGTAAACTTTTGGTGGCCTGAGATGCAAGGGTCCATCAAAAGCTATATAAAATCTTGTGAGATTTGCCAACGGAGTAAGGCCCCTACTCTTAAACCAACAGGCCTTTTACAACCATTGGAGATTCCTGCTAGAAATTGGGAAGTAGTGAGCATGGATTTTATCTCTGGATTGACTCCATCTGCTAATGGTTATGATGCCATCTTTGTGTGCGTGGATAAGTTGTCCAAGATGGCCCACTTTATGCCAACCACCACACACTTTACTGCTGAAGGTACGGCAAGGTTATTCCGTGATCATGTATATAAGTTGCATGGTCTACCCAGGGTAATTCTAAGCGACAGGGACGCTAGATTCACAAGTAGGTTTTGGGATGCGTTGCATGGTCTTTTGGGGACAAGGTTGGCCATGTCCACCGCATTCCATCCTCAAACTAATGGGCAGACGGAACGGGTAAACCGTATCTTGGAGGATATGTTGCGGCATTATGTCAACCCAGTGCAAGATGATTAGGATGAATTCCTTGCAGTGGTTGAATTTGCATATAATAGCTCTTGGCAAGAGTCTGTACGGAATACTCCGTTTGTCCTGAACTATGGTCAGCAGCCCCGAACACCAATTAGTGGGAACAACAGGTGTCAAGTCCTTGCCGCGCAGAATTTTGTCGAGCATATGACACATGTGATTGGCGAGGCCAAGAAACATCTCATTGCTGCGCAACAACGACAAAAGTTCTATGCTGACAAGAACCGACGAGAGGTCTCGTTCGAAGTGGACCAGCAAGTGCTAGTAAATACTGCCAACATTAAATTGAAGGTCCCAGGAGCTCGAAAGCTTTTACCAAGGTGGATTGGCCCATTTCAGGTGGTGCAAAGGATAGGGGTGCAACTGCCAGATACATTTAAGATACACGATGTCTTTCATGTGTCACTTCTTAGGCCTTATGTGGCCGATGGCAGGGTACAGCCTCCCCCTCCGCCAGTCTTTGAGGAAGATGCATCTTATGAAGTAGAACGCATGCTTTCACACGAAGATAGAGGGTCTCGTTCTCGCCCCAAGAAATTCTATCTTATCAAATGGCTCGGATATGCACTTGAGCATAATTCATGGGAGCCCGAATGCAACTTGAGTGTAGAAGTCCTCAAGGAGTACTGGGATGCGGTAGCAAAGTCGGAAGACAGGCTCACACGCCATGGTGTTAAGCGTGACCGCGAAGCCCCAGCTGCGCAAAAACGTTTGAGGCGGAAGGTATCTTTGGGGTAGGCACCTTCTGTTCTTTCAGACTTGCACAAGATCCTGTAAACGGGGTGTTATTATTAACTTGTTTCACCCTGCCAATTGGCATGGAACATGGTACAGATACAGATCCCATGGCTCGCTTAAATTAGTGGTGGTCTTGACTATATTTGTTTTGATGCACTACGATTTGGGATCATTCATGAACGCGGACGTTCATTCCTAAGTGGGGAGGTGTGTAACGTGTATTACATATTTATTGTTTTATATTTATTTACAACCTCTCATTCAACTGGGACTCCTTTACTATAAAACTAGAGGCGCTACCCTGAGTGCTCTAGCAGTCCTAAAAGTAAAGGGAGTTAACTACTAGTTGATGACTGTGGTTCTACACGTAGTTCTCCCACGTAAGTAGGGACCACTAGTTAACTTCACTTAGAGATATCCTAAAGGCATGGGGGAGAGCTCGTTAATATATATTTAACTACCACTTAACTACCAGTTGGAGGTGGCCTCAACTGCCAGTGGTACTTGTATATAAGCTCTAAGGTTGGGTGGAACATGCCTCTTGAATCTCATAATATTTGAGAACGTTACAGTTGTGTACTTAGGAGTTTCATTTCTCCTCAATGATAACATTCATGACTCTATGATGTTAGATATACTTGAAATTCAACCTTCATGAGTGTTGCAATCATTTTACTTTGTGGATGTGTATTTTATTTATTTATTTATTTCCTCCCCAATTTGAGTTGGAATTTTGAGTATGATTGCAACTCGAGTACTTGGGTTACATGCATGGTTGAGTATGATTTTAGATAACTATATTTGGACATGCTTGAGTTCATGTCGAATGATAGAGTCATCTAGATTTGTAGTTGAGTGTGTTTGAGTACGCCCTTGCAAGAATTCAATGCTTGCCGGTGGATATGCTTGAGTATGCACTTGTAGTGATTTGGTGTGCTTGAGTATGCACTTGCAGTGATTTGGTATCCTCGAGTATTCCCTTGTAGTATGTTTGAGTGTTTGTTGGGTATCCTTGAGCTGTAGTTGGGTCCAAAGCCCAAAATCCCAAACTCCAAGGTTGTTGGTTATCAATGTTGCGATGGGTCCAAACTCCAGTTAGTCGTGTAGTGACTAGTTCATGGATGTTTGATGCAAATTTTGGTTTCATGTTTCCATCATTGATAGATTTCTAAGCATATGTTGATTTTTTTTTGAAGGGAGCATTGGAGTCTCAGATGTGGAGGTGGATATCCTTGTTCACAACAACCAAGGCCTCATATTAGAAGAATGTTATTTAGTCATTAGAACCCAAAGGACACAAGTTAAAATTTTAATTTTCGAGCAATTCTTTTGACTACTTGCCAACGTGCACCATGTATTTGTAAGGCCCTCAAGGGGTGGACTCTTCATGCCACATAGAAACTAATGTGAGTGTAAGAAGGGTATTATTTGAGACATGAGCGTACATAATATACACAAGGGAGATGTATTATTTTTTCTCTAGCATGTACATTTAAAAAGGCTATTAAGATTTTATTTTTTTCAAGTAAATGTAGGAGTACAAAAAGGGGCCCTAAGGTTTGCAACAATTTTTTTTTGACGATAGATGTGCTAAGTTTCATTCAATTTATGTTGTTGTTTATTTATTGTCATATGGAAATAGTCTCCATTGACTATCATGCCTATTCCTCAAGTTTTGAGCAACCAATAACTTCACCATATAATGAAACTCAATATGATGTATAGTTGTACCCTTACTCAAGGCAAAAACAACTAGTTGGTTCATAATGGAATGATACTCACTGAAGTTGAGGGCTAGTGGTGTTACTATACATCATATGGGAATTTGATATCAAGGTTGATAAGCTATCTTGGGTATTCTCTTGGGACTGTAACTGATGACAATATTTCATGCATCTTATGTTTCTTTCCAAAATCTAGGTTGTTACGTGGGAAAAGTATGCAAATCGCGAATCAAAAATGACCTTCGATTGGAAAGACACATGCTTTTGGCCAAAGCAACATCTCTTTCCTAGGCTGGAATCTACTCTTCACCTAATATTTTAGGTCAATGCACCTATTATGGGCACTTTTTGGCAAGTGAAGAGGTACAATAAAAAGACAAACCAAATAAACAATCACATGAGCACATGAGCAAATCCAACTGAGGAGTATGAGAATTGAACTAGCTATTTTAAATTCAAGGCAAATACCTTATATTCTTGAAGTGAATGTCATAGATGACCTGCTTTGGTATTCATCTAGATGTGTACATTTCAAACATCATTAGGAAGTTGGTGTATCTATCTATGTATTAGACTTGAATATGTACCTATAAGTTAGAATCCATTATAGGTCATGGTTCATGATGCATGCACCACTTAGCCTTGCTCTGAGGGCTAAGAACCAAGGACCGACCGCCAAATTGGATGCAATGACATGGCATGGCCCAATTCACATTGTAAGGTAAGTGGGCCTAATTTAGTTATTCATCTTAAACAAACACCTAGTATTATGAGTGGTGTGTTGTGGTACATTTTGGAACTAGGAATGGACACTAAAAATGCACATGTCCATTCTTACATCCAAAACTTAAAAGAACTTGAACTACATGCGCAAATTTGTAAACCTTTCTAGGCTTAAAGGTCAAATAATTGAGGTGGGACCTATATGTTCATTTAATGAGAAGAGAATCTTCACTTATGACAATAGATAAAATATTTATATGAGCTTAAAACATTGAGAGGACAATGGCTAGAGTGGCACGATTTGCTATATCATCTGGAATTGATTGCGTGTTTCATACTCTAAAAGTGTTTGTTTAAGACCCACGTATTGCAGTTCGAAACTACATAACTTATCCCTTCCTAACTAGAAACACTACACCATCGATGGTATTTAGTGTCACTTACTATTTAGAATCACGCAATGCTACAAATTCTTGCTATAGATTTCAATTTCTTCAAACAAATGTGATATAGAATTTTCAAACATTATACAACGCAAATGACTTTCCTTGGTAAACACTCACATTCTAAAAGTTATAGCACGTATTAGGGCATGCCAAATGTCTTGACAAAGGGAGAGACACATCCACACCATTCCATTGCTTCACCTCCAGATTGCACTCTCTTCTCCAGAGCTCACTTCACTTCTTCACATCCACCTTACTCACACAAAGTGCAAAATTCCATTGACAACCTGAGAATTCGAAGCTCGTTGTGTTTTTTCAGGACCAAACTCATCAGGTGGAGCAACATCTCTCCTTCTTTCTATGTCAATCCTTGGGTTAAGTATGTCAATGTTCAATTTTGGCTTTGTGGGTAGTGAATTAGACTTGGTTTTGATTTGGATCTAGTCATAAATCTTCAATGGGGTGATGCGTTTAGGGATGGTTGCTAATGTGGAATCTGAGAGACTTTTGTGATGACGCTTAAGGATTTTCTAAGTTGCTTCAATGTGCGAAGGGTTTATGTACATTGGGGTTTTCTGGAAACTGGAAGCACCTGAATTTTATCACAAGCGAATTTTAGGAAATTTCCTCTTGACTCTCTACAATTTATCTCTGCCAAACCAAAGAATTGAGAGGTAAGAATTCGCCAAGCTATATTTACTACTGCAAGCTGTAAGGTGTGCTGGTACCTTCATGAGGAAAGTTGAGTACAGAGGATGGCAGGAAATTATTCAACCCCAAAAGATTTGCTGGAAATGGAGATTTGGCGAATGTGTTTTTGATTGTTTCTTCTTTATAGATTTCCTGAAGAGAGAAGGATGGCCAGTATGGCTCCATGGAGGGAGCTGTTGCAGAATGTGATGCAAAGCCATAAGCATCTGAAGCACTCCACACATTTGCAACTGGTATGTCATGTCTTCAGTTATTGGGATTGTTTTTTTTATGGGTGTGTTAAGAAGCATGATTGAGGCATGCGGGTGTTATTCGGTTACTTTCCTTAATTGGACCCCTATATTTGATTGGTGTGTGGTTAGGGGAGGATCAAAGAACAAACACCATAAAGACACATCATGTTTACAAGAGATTGGACTACGACTTCAAATTTTATATCTACCCTGCATTCAATAGTGAACATGATTGGGAGGACCTATGTATTCAGCTAAACAATCAACAAAGATGCACTACCGATAGTCTCAACCAAGTAATGGGAGGTCCAATATCCAATTTGGTTTTTGATGATGCTTCATCAGAGATTTGCTAATGCAACACAAGTTTCGTTGTGTAAATCTAATTGGTAGAAGTTGGAGAACATGAAAAACTGACCGAATAACACCCACATTCCTTATTGTGGTTACAAGGATTGTAGCTGCACCAATGATGAAAAGAAAAGGGCACTTCATGTAAAGTATGTGGGCCTTATGTGGTCACTCTGCTTAGTGGGACACCTATATTTCAGAGGTATATGGCAAGGCTTGTAGTTATGAATGGACACCAAAAAGACACATGCTATGATGAGATTGGACTATGTGTTCTCAAAAAGTTGACACCATTCTAGGTTCAAGATTGAATACAATTGGGAGGGCATATGCAACCAAGTAAAGAGAAAGAGGATCTTCACTCTGACCTCCTGTGACTTTTGCCACCTCAACTCCCATCCTCATACTTGGAATGACAATCTTCATGATTCGTCAGAATTGGGAATTGGGATGAGATTAGCTCCTGATCCAATCTAACAGCCAAAATTGTTTGAGGAATTGGAAGTGCCCACAATAGGGCCACAACCCTTAGTAATTGTGACGATATCTGTGAAGGCTGCATATCTTCAAATTGCCCTATACCATCCGGCCACTTAAGCTGGAAAAAGGAGGTTCTGCTAATTGGTCTTTGTTGGTTGTTTCCCATATTTTCTCCCTTCTGTAGTTATTCAAGGACTTATTCACCATGTAGGAGTTTTTGTAACCCTAAAATCCACATTGGATGCTCATGGAAATGGTGAACACAGGCTACAGTGCGGCCAGATGGAAGACCTGCAAACCGAACCATTGTATTTAGGTACGCATCAATCCCCAGTGCCTTTTTCTGAAAAATTTGCAGTTTAGGATCCACTATAGTGTGTACAACTTGCCATGGCCATACTTGTTTCTAACCCTTGCAGGTTTGTGATGCAGGGGCTTTGTGGACGGCACAAATAACATGCAGTTCACTACAGATGTTCGAAGTCAAAAGGCAAGTTCATGAAATCTTAAAGCTTTTATCAAGGTAACCTCCAAGCTGCAAGGTTTATGGGTTTGAGAAAACCCAAATCCTACTGGCACTCATATTTTGGTGACGGTGGATATATGATGTTATTGATGGTAGGTTTAGCCTAAGATTTGCAGCTTTGAAGGTCTTTTACTTGATTGAAGTATGCCTTCTCCAGACCCAGAACTAATGTCGTTGACCCAGAAATTGCTTTGGTAAAATATACCTTGACAGAATTCAAGGGACTTCACTTGGAAGATCTTGTGCGAGACATCAGAGGGAATAAAAAGAAACAAAAAAGAAGAAGCATGCATGTGAAACGAATGATGCATGTTTGAGAAGTGGCTTGTGAGATTTATCAAAAGATAAATTGTGTTTGTGACATGATGCAGATTGATGAAATCAAGCATTGTGCATTCGGTGAGGTAATACACTTCACACACCCACATTAGTCTCCATTTCTCTCTTTCTGGTGTTGCTGACTAAGAAAGGGAAGAAAAACTAAGAAACCTTTTGGATACACAAATATCTTTTGCAACATTCCTCAAGACAGTCACTAAATAGGTTAGTGTTTGACAATTAGAGGCTGTCACTTTGGGAAAGAGGGAACTATCGCATACGAACGTACTTCTCATCCATCCAACATAAAAACTTGACCCCTATAGGTTTGTGGCCGATTCATCTCAAATGACTTGGACTAGACTAATTCAGGGTCTTGAAACCTAATTTGGTGTCAAGTAAACTAAAACTAGTAACCTCCGGGCTGCATACTATTTCAGGCGTTTTATGTTAGATGAATGATAAGTACGCTCATATGCAATAATTCCCTCCATCACTTTGTGAGGTATTTATTTACTGGGAGCAACTTACATTTGTGCAGATATGTTACTATTTCACTGATAGCTGGGAGCAATTCCGCATCCATGGCAATTTAGATGTGATTGGCAACAGGGATTCAGATCCTTCACGAAAATCGGTGAGGTATTCAGCATTTTGTTGTGTATCAAAATCTCTTCCTTCGTGAAGGAGTTCCATAGAAAGAAGCTTCATAGCCTCTCTTTCTTTGCAAGGTAGTGTTCACATAGTGATTCTCTCCAGAGAAAGAGTAACCCAGTGTTAGAATGGTATTACCTTGTTCTGATACTAATCGGTAGGGTACAAGTATTCTCTTTTGATAGCATTTGGGTCTCTATACCATGCAAGAACCTCCACAATTATCCTAGTACCAAGATGGTATTTGGATGGTATTGACCCAAGTACGAACTTGGGTATACGAAGATTCTCTCATCTTGTGATGCCCACCAAGTATCAATATTTGACTGGTATTACAATCTCAATACCGGTTGGGTAGGTTCTTTGATACTATTATTGATATGGTGCATTGATATCATGTATTCACCTATATACCAGTCCAATATTGGAGTAAACCTTCTTATATGTGCTAAACTAGTGACATGATCAGAATATGCTCTCAAATAATATTTGAACCAAAGCCTGATATGTTTGGGGGTGTTAAAATGAGCAGCTGAGGGAGAAGGCATGGTTTGACAGCTCTCCAAGGTCGCGTGAGGGTTTTGGAGCCCCTCATCCTGGACATCCAAAAACAACGGGAAGTGAGACCCCCAAGCTAGATCCCAGTCAGGGTCCTTTAGACACATTCTGTGTTCTTTTGCTCAAGCCAGAAGAGGTCAATATTTCCATCCATCTCATCTCCTCATTGTTAACATTTCTCATTTGGTGGTAGCTCATTGACTTCTTTAAAATAACTTCAAATTGCAAATGTCTTCCTTCATTGCATTTCCATGCTCAAGGACCCATTGCTTAGAGGCACTTTATAAACTAGAGCTTCAGGGCCTGTGACTATTGAAATCCAATTCCTCATTGGTGAAATTTTCCAAGACCATCCCACTTCACTTCACCTAGAGCTTGAGTTCCTAAGAGATCAAGGAAACTTGAATGGATATAAAACCTACATGGCAGGGGACAAATAATGTTCCATGATCTACTGGATTTTGTGTAAAGGTGGGTCGACCACAAAACCAGTACACCCTTATCACTACCCTTAAATCATTATAACTCATTGTGTAGAAGGGCCCATATGAGTAGGATGGTAATGCAATGAAATGAAATTGATTTTAAAGTCCAGAAAGCCAAAAAGGCCAATGGGACTGGTTGAGACCTCAGTCGTATATACGTTTACACTACGCTTGAAGGCCCTTGACCACACAAAATATATGGTACAGCCTTCAGATGAGGTTCAAGGGCCCTCAGAGTCTCATGGTCACGGTCCTTGGCCATAGTGCAAAGTGGCCCTTCCCATGAAATGTTGAACATTCTGGGAGTCAAGCATCAAATGTACATATAAACTTATACCAGTTGTATGATCTCTTTTATAGCGTGGGTTGTCAGGTAAAAGTTATCATGTACTGAAGGTTGGAAGTAAGGAAGGGGATAGAGGGCTGATAGTGCGATGAGTCATTTGTCATGTCATGATTTTGTGTGATGGTGATTTACAGATTGATTATTACCATGCGAAGGAGATGCGGCGCATAATGTTCCGTTCAAGTTCTGAGAATGGACATATAGTGTGGTCCCAACAGGAACTGAATCCATGAGATTGTAGGCTGAATTCGTACAAATTAGTCAGATAATTTGTTGTTATCACCACCAGGTCTGTTCAGCATGGGTATAGAGTAGGCTGTTTCACACTCAACAAAATTTCTACAGCAGTTGTTACTGCAGAAGTTATACGCAAATGAGAACTGGTGATAGTCACCTGCATAAACAGAATCTCTTTGATAGCATCCAGGGAGTTCTTTTTAGGGAATCAACCCTTTGAGCAGCACTACTGTAGTTACCCTGGTGTGTATAATGAGGACAGGGAACATAACATGAATTGCACCCTTGTCGAGTAAGAGAACAAGTGCAAAGCTAATTGGGTTAAAACTTGAGAAATGGCAAACTTGACTCAACAAAGGATCACTACCGAGATACTAAAACATTTGGCATTTGGTGATAATATATTATGAGGATATGCACAAATGACAATGGATCCAATGAACATGACTCATGGTATACACCAAGAGTAACAGTTACTTCATAATTCGCAAATTAAACTACTCATATCAAGTAATAGGCATAGCGTACTTCCACAATTGAAGTAAGTGGCAAAACCATAAACTCGTGCAAAACATTTCCTTTGAAGCTTCAAAAGATAGCAATATAACCAAAAAACAAAACAAAAATCCAAAGTAGACCAAATCCTACTACAAGCTGCAACTTTATTCTTCATTTTTGCCGCAATATGAAACATGATCTGTCAAAGTTTAAATTTTGTTGAAGTCAGTGCATGTGCACATGATATTGTTGTCATCAATGATGTGCATAAGGTTTCGATGATAAACTAATGCATGAGTGGCAAGACTATCATCACCAACCTACAAGTTGTGCACAAACATACGTTCAAAGAAGCATACATAAGTTTTTGACTACTCGTCTAGAAGCATGTTTAGCAGGTTATGCATCAACAATCAAAAGGCGCATGAACGAGGCTTGTATGAAAAACAAAACCGTCAAGAGTTCCACACCGATTATTTCCATTGTGGAAAGCAACTTCTACAACTATCTAAGGAAGTTGCAAAACATCAGTGACTCAATGTGATCGATTCTCATGACAAACGGACTTCTGTTGGATTTTTTGTGGATACAAGGACCGTCATTGGGTGCCATAAGAATGTCGAAGCCTTCCAATGCATCAGCTCGTTGACATGAAATTGACATGCACATCATAATGTAGTTCAAAAACCTATGAAGGACATGATATACAGCTCTTTGGGCGACGGCGTCGTATAGCAGCGATTCCATCCAAACGTAGACCCTCAAGTTTTCTGCACATACCATAAAACGGGTCTTTGTAAACCATAACCTTCCCCAAAGGCCATTGCATAATATAGTTCTTGCTGTGACTTGTCACCAAGTTTCTGAGCCAATTCTGGATCAGGCACCATGTCAACATAAGTTAGATCGACTAGACATCATTTGGTAGCTTGCAGTCAACCCAACACCGTAGTGTGGGTAGGAGAGACTAGTACTCCATTTCTCTCATGTCAAGAATAATGCTACCCCATTGATTGCTATTAGACTACAGAGAGCAAAATCACATATCCCCAACTTTATCAAAGGCCTTCCCATTCAACCCCTTTGAGTTATCGTCATCAAACAAATGTGTCATCTCCAAGATTTGATCACATTATATCCACCCAATCGGTGGCTGAATTTAATCTAAGACAAAATTGAGATTCTAAGAAAAGTGATCAAAGTGTGCCAATAGTCACCCTATGTTGCTCAATCAATTTTGTCATAGCTAACATTGTCTTTCACCACCTCCTTTGTCAATTGTTTACATCGAATGACTTCCAACAATAAAAATCCAACATTGTTTACATGCAGCACTACAAACCTCAACCACACCCCAACTAGTAAGAGTGAATTTATATTATTTCAACTCAAAGCCACATATTCACCTGGATTTGCCATGAGCATATCTACACAAATACCATGAAGAAAAACATGTTTGACTTGCAAATGATACATCAATAACTTATAATAGTGTTTAGAGATTTGAGAGAAAGCTTTGTACTTGAATTGGCAAGAAAAGTTTGAACTCGGGAGGTAACTCCTCCTCAGAGTAAAGTCGATCCGAAAAGTAGATGCGGCGAATCCGGCAATTGGCATGCACTTGCACTCGCAAAGTCTCAACATAATTTGTTCCATACGCCCTCCGTGTAAAATCAGAAAGGTTGAATTGGATTTGATTCCATCCCTCATCTAATCTCATGGGCATTGTGCAAATAAATGGTTTAACACGTGTAGCTGACTGCATTCCAATTTAGTATACATAATTAGGAACTTGATGGACTATGACAAGATTTGATTGCAATGTAATGGAAGAACGGTATAATGTTATTTCCACAGATGTGTTTGAATCTCAGTGTTTTACAAGCTAGTGTTTTCGACATGTCTTCAAGCAAAATATGCACATAATCTAGTAGGAATTACTAAAGGTCATGATTTGGCACCTGATAATTGGAGGCTCGAAACCTACGTTTTTGGTTCTTGTCATCCAATACTTGGACTTCAAAAGAAAAATATCGCCTCATATTCTTTATGATCATAACCAAAAATGGCAGCTTAACAGCCAAAATTTCCTTAGGGTTAGCAGGACATGTTATGTAGTTGGTGCTCACGTTGGTACCCATTATTTCCAAAACACTGGATTGTATGTCCTCATCAGTACATCTTTTGATGTGGCCATTTTGCACTGAAACCATACAACCCATGAAGCCAAATAATCTCAAGGTTTGTAAAAGGACTCCATCTAGTAACAATTTCCTAAATGCTTTCCCAAAAGTTTGAGGTTACTCAGATATAGATCTAGAGTTTGTTTTAAAAATCACAGTTTAAGCACATTGACCCATCATACAAAATGAGGAAAAAACCTCAACCATTGCAATAAATACATGTACGCATCAAACAAACATGGATTGAAATATTATTATTTTTATAGATTAACTTGAAGCGCAATCAAGACTTTGCATATGGAGCTTCAAGCTCAACAACTAATCAATGTTGCCTAGCATGATTCAAATGACATTCACAAGCACATTCCACCTTTGTAAAAATAAAGAAATTGAGCAGATGTTGTTCACACGAAAATGATGAATGCCCTCAAGTATAACAATGGAGATGGTAACTTCTTATTGAAGATTTTGTACAATCATGTAACAATATGACCAAGTTGAAATGGCCAACATACCTTCTTTGTCCCATATATGCAGAGGTTTAGCCCTACCCAACCATCACAACAACAAACAAACGTATAATGAGACTACAAATCACCAATGTAACCACAAATCCTTCCTATCTCACCTAAATTTAGATCCCAAATAGAAACAAAATAGTTCATCTCAATGAATTCACGAGCATCACCTTTATCAAAGCACGATATGAAATTATATGTCTACTAAACTACCTAGAAAGTCAAATTGGTCCTCCAAGCACCCTAAATCAAGGTTTCATTTAGGAAAATGACATGATATTTCTCATCTTTAAATACTAGAACATCCGTAATATTATTCAGATCCATAACAATGTTTTGTGGGACTGACAGTATTATGTGGAATATTCTATCATTCAGGTTGAATGTGAGGAATATTCCATAGAATACTGTCAATCCCACAAAACCCTGTTATGAATATGAATAATGTTATGTCTTGAGTGCATCCTTGAAGTATAAATCTCACCCAATGCTATACAATATTGAGAGGAACCCAGATTGGAATGAATTCCTAAACATGTTGGATATCAGAATAAGCCGGTGCCCTCCTCGAACCTCTTTCTTGATAAGATCCCTTTATACTCCGGTCGAGATGTCTATCAAAACCAACAATAAACTCACATTCTTAGTCTATGAACACGCTATCTGCTTCCTTGTAAATTTTTTGGGGGATTATAGATTTACAGTGTTGCAATTACTGTCGCTTACCAAGTGATTTTTCATCCAAATTTCAATCCTCCATGACAATATTTCATCACAAGTTGCTGACAAGAGAAGGTAGGGTTTTGGCCAATGGATGAACTCACCCATTTATCCATGACAGTATTTGTTCACTTATTCATAACAAGTGTCATCCGAAAAGTTATCATAGTGACATAAAATGCCATATGACACTAAATATCGTATTTAGTTTAGCTCTTAATTTACAAATACCTCCACCATCAAATATTCAATCCACATAATGGCGAGCACAAATTGGTTGCAACAAATAATATAATATGAATACTATAAACTATGGAGTTCCCAAAAACACTTGCATTAGTGCACCATAAAATTGTCATTCAATATGAATGTGAAAAATTCCGGGAATATTCTCCAGAATACTGTCAGTCCCACAAAACACTGCATGGGTCTGAATAATGTTATGGTTGGAAGAGGTTTTCTGACAACTTGAATTTACAGTTGATTTCAACGACTTGAAATTAACCCTCTTCACATATGCACTACATGCATTGAGAATTCATGTAGCTGCATATTTCTAATGCATCAACACTCGATGAGATTTTTGACACCGGGTTCTTGAATTACAATAAAGTTTTGAAATTAAAAGACAAACCACATAAAAACTATCACAACAACCAGTCCCTATTCAAAAACATTAGATATCCACTTTATCAATAGTTGATTGCATTTCAATGACACTTTCCGAGAAGGACGGAATGAAGTTGTTTGAATTGACTTGTTGGAAGTAAGAGAACTATGTAACCACATAGTCATTGTAGCAAATTTAAAAGGTGTGGCAAGGGTTAGGGTCATCTTTACATATCTACACTTTTCTACTTTGTTGCTAGCAAAACAAGGTATTTTAGATTATCATTCAACTTGTATATTATGAACTTACCGCCAACATATAGACAAACGTGATTGTGTCCTCATCAAATATGGGAGGCTTTAGTTTTTAGTATTCGGGTTCTTACAACATATAAACAACTTAGGAGTTGGAAACTTAAGCCAATCATTGTGATTAGACATGTTGATGTACCTCAAATACAAGGCAACAACGTTTGGACATACATCAACGTAAAAGAACATCGTAGCTTCAAGCCATGCTATCAAGCCAACAATGCATTTCTAACCTAAAGCATATATCTTTGTGCGTACAACAGTACTCCAAGATGGGGCAAGATGGAATACTTTATAGGGATAGGACCACAACACAACAAATTGTAAACATTGTTTGTACCTACCTCTCAATGTTGACGCCCAACTATATATAGGGGAACCATGTAAAAACTAACTTATAAACTGACCTCTTCGTATTCGTAAAGGGAAGGATGACGTCTAATACTTAGGTGGCAAAATGGCTTAGGAAATGGTGTGCGGCAATTTGCCACCCAATCAACCATGACTCCATTCAAAGGTAATTCATGGACCTAATGCGCGCGCATCTTCTTGTGGAGGACATATTTGACCATCATCAAGCGAATTGACCTCAAATGACCTTAATGCAACACACACAACAAGATGTTAAGGCATGATGATAGTAGAAATAAGATGGTGGATTTAACAAACCAGGTCTTTGAAGAGCAAGAAAACAATGGCGAAGAACATGACAAAGAGGATCTCAAATTCAGTTAGGCGCACCACTCTGAACACACCATTCGTTGCCTTGGTAAGCAACGATGGCGGCGGGCCTTGTTGTTGTATGTGCATTTCATCCCCCTTTGCATGTTCCCCTTGCCTTGCCTTGCCTTGCCTTGCTCTGTCTCCCTCTCACTCTCTTGCAAACAAACACCCTCAAGTCTCTTCCTTCCTTCTTTTTTGACTTGTTCTCTACCTCCACACCTTTTCAAATCACAATGCATTTCTCCTAATCTCGCCATTGAAGACTTTTGCCCACTCCAATACTTCACATTCCACGTCCAGTGTGGAATGTGAAGAAATATTTGCTTCAAACACAAATCACCAACCCAAGAATCTTTGAATCTTGTCCAACGTTCCGAAACAACACGATGTTTTGTCACCCTCCCCAAGGATTGTTGGCTAGAGGTCTTCATGGAGTACAATTGGTATGTAAAAATCATCCACTGTGATGTGCAAGGCGGAGGTGGGCGACCAAAGGTTGGGAGCAATTTGTCCTTTAGGTTTTGAAGAGTTCGCAAGCATTTCAACGGTTCCGGTGATGGAAAAACCCATGATATGCGTGACGTCCTCAGGCAGGGCATCCAATATAGTTTTTTATTTTTTTGGTTGCCCGACATCTTTATATTCTCAAGTAACTAACTAAACCCTTAAAATGCCTAAATTAGGTTATGATCAAATAAGGAATTTGTTTCTACCAACACCAAAGTTTGGAGCTTTATAGTCCAAATCAAAATTGCAACTATCAACATTGAAAGCCTCTTTTGCAAGGATTCCACTTTGTACAATGTAACATGATTAAACCTAATCTCATATGTGAAATTGATGTCTCAAAGCAGTTGAGCACCTTAGATTATTAACCAACGGTCCCCAAAAACTTCAAACATGTACAAAACATACTACTTATGACTTTTAACAATGATGATGGCACTATGAAAGTTGGGTATCCATTGTTTCTTAGCGCATTTGTTGTTTGCCGTTATCACATTGTTTGGGATCTTGGATGAAGATCCCACGTGGAAATTACAAGTCAGCATCAAACATGTTGATCTAGAGCTTATGCAACGATGCATGCCCCCCATCACCTATATATAAACGATGCAATTTCTCAACACAATACAAGACGTCGTGGAAACAATACATGTTTTGGTGAACTCTTGTTAAAACAAGGCTATTTTTTCAGGTTCTCCAAGTCCAAAACATCAATGTTTGGATGCTCTACTAAATTTACCCACTTGTTATATAACAAAGTGGAATCGTCTTCTTGTGTTAATTGCATCGCTCCCCCAATCTTCTCAATCTTACTAACCACTACAAAGTCATCTTTGAGTGGAGGCAAGTCTACCATGTATGTAGGGTCTAGAACACTAACATCTTCTCTAGGCCATCCTATTGTTGATGGTGGGGACAAGTCGTTTGCAAACATGTAATATGATCTAGTCTTATCAACATGCTCAGTAGTTGTGTTCAATTCCATCAATGGCTTTGACAAGTGCTTTGAGGAATCCAAATCAACATTGAGATTTTTTTGCTCCAACTGTTGAATGACAGCATCATTGTATGCTTGCACAGCTTCGGCTTGAGTGGCAAAGTTACCAACCCACAACTTCTTCTTCTTTGGTAGGTTGATTTCAACGACCCAAGGATTTTTTCGTTCAGGGCGCCACCGCACTCCTTTGTGTTGTACCTTGGGTTTGCCCATCAAAATCTCCAAGTCTTGGACTATCTTCCGTGTCATTGTCCGTTCCATCGCCCATGTTTTCCCACACTTTGGTTTCAAAAATTGAGAAGAACGAAGATCGTAGAGATCGGTTTGATTAAGTACTCGCATGTCCACATCTTTGGTAAGTAACCATGATTGGTAAGCTTTGGAGTGGCTTGAAGAAGTAAAGAACAAATCCTTCTCAAAAAGTGTAAATTTAGACTCTTTCTTCGAACCAAAGTATTTAACTAAAGGCTTAAATTTTCCACACTGATCAAATGTACAAGAATCCAACGTAACATGAATACTTGGATTTGAAGTTGGGTTCAATTTGTAATACGCAGGTCCAACATGGTCCAATGTGGTCCAATACGGATTACACAATGTAACGAACCTCAAGCCAAAATTTAAGAAGCTCTCACTTATCAATTGCATGTATTCAAGCCCAGCATTGGGAGGAAGATGTTTTTGACTTCCCTTTGGAACAAAGAAGAAATTTGCTCTGAAGCAATAACAATCCAATTGTCCATAAGCCTCTACTTTGTATGAACCATTTTCAAGCCTCGAGTATATCTCCGTAACATTAGTATACCATTCCATGATTTGTGCAACTCAAATTCAAGATGGGCTTTCAAACTTAGCGCACTTGAATTACTAGGACTCCTAGATTGGTCAAGTGTTCACGCAAACATCAAAATGAACTATTCGATAGCAGAGAGAAGAGAGAAGAAACGCTAACCTTATTGGGAATATTCGATAGCACTAGTTTACCTCTCCCTCTCTCTTATGTATTCATCACATCACATTCCCTTGTAGCTAGAAACCATAATCTCTCCCTCTCTCTATCTCCCATCAAGTACTTCGCATCGGGCTCTCTACTCCAACAACAACAACGTGTGTCGTGCCTACATTGGTTGAGACTCACTTGAATCCCACTTGGAATCTCTCCATGGCACTATTAAGGATGAAATACAACACCTTCTAATCATCCACCAACAATCATATTGTAGAGGACTACATGATTCGACCCCAAAAAGACACAAATTCCCTTCAAATTATGCCACTTGTGATTCCTCTATTAATCGGAAACTACATCCCGAGACGAGACTAGGAAGACGATGGACCTCGAATATCAATCTCAAAAATGTGGCTTGGAAATATGCAATGAGAAGCAAGCGAGCATGGAGCGGACTTAACTTATGTGAAGGAAGCCAAGTTTGCAACTTAAAACACAAGTTAGGAACGTCTTTCTTATATACTTTTGCAACTTGTTTTGTAAAGTATGAAGGAGGTTAGGAAAACTTGAAGCACAAGCTAGGAAAGCCTTTCTCATATACTTTTGCAAAGTGTTTTGTGAAGGATGAAGGAGGGTAGGAAATGACTGAAGACCAAACAAAAAATCTCGTGCACTCTTGCACTAGCTTACACGGCGTTGAAATAATGATACACATCTTTGACCCAACTTTGAAAATAGTGAACCTTGGACTCTTGTGGTGCGGGTTTCTCCCACTTTCTTCAATAACTCCCTTGTCGTTGTACCTTAGGAACGAGAAGAGAAGTGGTTTCTTCGGTGTTGGTGTCGTGTGCATAGTAATGAGGTATGTGGATGTTATTTGGTTTGTTTTTCATCCGCATGGCGGACTCTTCATACAATGTACGAACTAAGGTGAGTGTAAGAAGGGGTAGTGCACCTACATTTGATTTATGTATACACATGGAAGAACCCCCTATTTAATGGGGGGTATTTACCTTCCTTCATTGAATATTTTCCACCTTATAAGTAGCTAAATTTCTACTGGATGGCATTTTCTAACACCCTATCATTATATATAAATGTTAGAGTCGCATAATTTTAATTACCCTATCTCATTTATAAGTAGTAGAAACCTCATGTGAACAATCTGCATATACATTATGCATACATTACACTATGCATACATTACACTACTTTGATATTACTTTGCATATTACACACATACAACCATCATACTGTGATCTTTAGCATACTGCGTATGGTTCTTGAACCCCCCAAGGAACCCTAAATAAGCCAACCAACCCTTCCATCGCCAGATGACGATATTTTTCATCCAAAGGTGACCGTTTCAACAAATCCATCCACATGTCCACATACATTTTGTTTGTTTCTCATCCAATGCCACTATGTATAGTTATATCATCTTATAGAACCTATCAAAAAAATCTAAACTTAATTTTATTTATGCTACTTTACATTTAGATTAAAAAAAAGTACCACAACTTAAACCACACTGTACATTATATATAATTCCCAAATTTGCATTTAGAGGACGTTATTGTATATCTAAGAAAAATGTAAAAATTATGTGTCTTGAATAAAATCCACCCTACATTTTCTCGCACGTGGTTTTCTACATTTTCGGCAGTGCCCCCCTCTAGGAGGTATTGTTTGAGACACTAACGTACATGATGGGTACATGGTATACATAAGGGAGAGGGTATTCTTTTTCTCTAGTGTGTACATTTAGAAAGGGTATTAAGAATTTTGAGGTAAAGTTAAATGCACAAAAGGGGGCCTTGAGGTTTAGAGAAACATTTGACAATTTAAAGATGAAATAGTTTCATTCAATTCACATTTTCATTCATTGTTGTCATATAGTAATAGTCCTCAATGATTACCTTGTCCACTCTTGTTAGGGTTTGCATTTGGGTTCTAGGTTTTACAAAATATAGGCTCTTGGAGTGCTCATTGGTTCCCTTGAAATTTGTATGCATGTTATTTTTTTGATCACTCTACAAGCACCTTAGAGCATGCATTGATTTTCTTGAAATGTATGGTAAATGAGCATGCATTCATGAATTTTGTACCACATAGTAAAAATTCCAGCCCTCCCTAATTTTGAGACTTGGCAAAATAGTGTTTGTTTTGGGAATTAGTACCACATTGTTTTTACTATTGACATTGTATTGCCAAACACATGTATTCTTGAATTTGTTGACATACGGTAATTTCGAGTTTGGCAATGGGCCAAATTTTGTGATTGAAAACTTTGTAAATGAACCTGCATAGCCAAATAACTCTACGTGCAATACCATGGATGTGGTGCTAAATACCATTAACCTTGTTGCGGATTAGAAGGGGTTTTCCTCCCAAAACGTATTGTTTGCATGATAGATATTTCCAAGGGCCTTTTCTTGATGGCCTTGAAACCATCATCCACACAATGTTGATGGACCATTGCCATGCAATTTGAGCCATACGGCAAAGTCAATATATGTGCTCCTCAGCGTCAGGAATGTTCAGTGTGCAACATTCGCATGTGAGAGTGATGGGTTTTGGATTTTGACTCCCACATGTTAACAAGGTATGCTCTATATTCCACAACGTAACCCTTAGAAGTTATTGGGTGTTTCTTGAAAGTGAGATGACTTAAGATGAACGGCCTAGACTCATTGCTCATATATTGTTCACACATAAAAGAAAGTTGTTTCAAAACAAATAAAGATTACACCCAAACAACCGAAATCTAAATTGAACATCTTAATGAAGTTGCTGACATATCCATGGATAAGATTTTAATTGCAAAATTATCTCTAAATGTGTTATATAATGAGATTGTGTCACAACGCTCAAAACTAATCTATAGTTTGAGGGATTGGAAAAAAAACATTATTAGATATTGCATAGAATTGTACGTTGTATTCTTTGTGAATTTGACTAAATTCTCACCTTATATCAACTCATTCATTTAATTAGAGAATCTCACCAGAACAATATAACTATTTCAAGAAGGCGTATATTTCTAAGAAATTACTACAAATGAAGACAACAATGACAACAACAAAATTTTCATTTTCTTATCTCAAAACCCCCATTGGGGCTTTGCCAACCTTTGGCACGAACTCTAGTAAGCCATACTATGCAACCAAGAACTATAATGGCCAACAAATTGTCCCAAGAAAACACACAGCTAGAACCACCGTTCGTGTCACAAGTGATGGCAACACTCTACCTACCACCACATAGTAGCACACAAGGAGAAACAACCAAAAAAAAACCATGGACCTTCCTTTCAACATTATCATGATTAGGTACTCTTTCTATTCATTGTTTCCCATTTCAATATGTGAGTCTTTTTTACGATGAAAATCTTTGTTTTCTCTAAATATTCATGGGCTATTGTTGATGAGGTTCTTCCTATCGGAAGCAAAGGTGGATTAGTAGATGTAAACATATTATCGGTGAATGATATGGCAATGAGAGTGCAATTTACAACTCAAACTTAGTATGTCATGTCTTGTGAATGTAATGTGGTGCAACAATAAACTTCCCTAAGGAAAATGTGAGGAGGAGATGGTTGATGCATTTCATCACCATCTTCATTGCTTGACAAGACTATGAGATTGTTTGTCACATCATTTAGGGCCACTTTATGCTAGAGCTAGAGTGACCCTGACCCATGATATACAAATTATGTGATTGGTTGAGAAGCCAAAGATAGTTCAAGTTCACTTTACATTAGACCATGAGGGTATGAGGGAACAAAGAAATTTGAATGGATGAAAAATTCACATGGCGTCCTACATGGCACCAACTCGGGGGGGTCACTGGCTGAAAAGTAGAAACCACGTGAGAACAACTATAGGGTGCTTTTTATTCATTAGCAAGAAAATTATCGAAACTTTGGATCTACCATAGCCTACTTAAATTGTGAAACATGTGATTATAGATAATTTAGCATAAGGGGAAAACCCCCACTTTAGGTTTGAGGTAGAAAGAAATTAGCATGACAAAAATAATAGAATGAGTATGTCAGCCATAAACCCCCACCCTTTGCGTCTGTAATCCGGGTGGAAGTCCATGGCTCACATGTCCTTGTTGACTCTCAGCATGGGGAACTCCATACTCATGCTCCAATGAAATTTAACACAACACACTCTTTTTATTTTTAACTCCACAGGGCATCAGTATTAAGAAATACTTGTGCACCCATATCAATTATTACACCACAACCACACCAATGTGCTCGTCCTCTTCTAGTCTTCTATGTGATCCATATGCCATCCTACTAACTAATCCAATTCTTAGCACCCTAAGTACCTCCTCTCACATTAGAGGTTATTTGAGATCCATGTAGCTCTATCCCTTACTAACTATTTTCCCCACACCTACATTGCTGAGCCCTTGGCCTTACCATGAAAATCCCTAACCAGCTGAATGTTGTAAGTCAAACCCTTGATAACTTAGGCCCTGGCACTCGGTTCAGTTGGCCTCAACTCCCGTAGTACTCTGTTTTCCCCACTCTGAAAGCCCTGGCCCTGGCAGCAGCCTCCGCTGGCCTTGCTTTCGGCTGAACTCTATAAGTCTGAATTTTGATGGCCGCGGCCCCTTGGCACTTGCGGCAGCTGGCTTCAACCTCCTCCCCACATAGTCTTTTCCACTTCTGAAGCCTCGGCTCTGGCGGCAGCCTTCACTGGCCTTGCCCTTGGCCGAACGCTGTAAATCTGAATTTTTATGGCCTCACCCCTGGCATTTGCCGCAGCTGGCTTCGGCCTAGGCTAAATGTTGTAAAATCTAAGTTTGAAGCTCGCCCCTGGCATTCACCGCAGCTGGCTTCGGCCTAGGCTAAATGCTGTAAAATCTAAGTCTGAAGCTCGCCCCTGGCATTCGCCGCAGTTGGCTTCTGCCTAGGCTAAATGCTGTAAAATCTAAGTCTGAAGCTCGCCCCTGGCATTCGCCGCAGCTGGCTTCTGCCTAGGCTAAATGCTGTAAAATCTAAGTCTGAAGCTCGCCCCTGGCATTCGCCGCAGCTGGCTTCTGCCTAGTCCGCATACTGTCTCACCTCTCTCCCTCGCTGCCCCTTTAGTGAGTCCCCTCGCCGGTTGAACCAGGACCTCCTTTTCCTGATCCTAGAATCCTGCAACCAAACCTCCCGAGGAAGCTGTCCCTCTACCTAAACCACCCCACCCACTACCTAAAATGAACAATTAACAAAGCCCAAGGCCACAACCTCACAATCACCACCTAAATTCTAAAATGGTTACTCAACTCCACTTAACAATTAGCTAACACCCCACTAATTCCTCGAGCCTCCATTTCAACCCGCCTTCCCTACCATCTTCAACCTTAACTTTAATCTTAGCATAAAAGCCTCACTCTCTGTTATGTTTTTGAGTAGTTGCATGAATGTCAAAGTGAAGATTTAATGATCTTTTAAGATTAAACACCCATGTGGGCACCAAATTGGGCTCACAGAGTATATT
Source organism: Polytrichum formosum (assembly GCA_964035585.1). NCBI lineage: Eukaryota > Viridiplantae > Streptophyta > Polytrichopsida > Polytrichales > Polytrichaceae > Polytrichum > Polytrichum formosum. The sequence continues at coordinate 20,076,270 of OZ037939.1, read as the reverse complement.
CACATATAATACATGCAAAATGAATGAAAATTGAATGATTGGGTTATGATGTGTACACTCATCTTTCACCAATATATAGCAACACGGATACATGCCATGCCATATTGAACATGGACCTAATATGAAGAGAGCTGCACAGTTTGATATCTTAGTTCGTGGACATCGTTGTCTATTCCTAGACCATCTCGAGGCTGTGGGTCTTATAAATAACAAATTATGATGTTTCTTATGGTGTGAATATTGCAGATCATTGCAATTGTAATCCCTATTATCTTTATATTGATAGTCTTCATTTGGAAACGCATGAGCCGCGATGTACACCATGCTATTCTTGGTACTAGTTCACTTCCTCTCCATCTTGTGTTCTCTGTTTTTTGAACTAAGCAGGTTGTTGTTACTACGATACACCGGAATTTGGAATGTATTATCTTTCAATAATGTTCTTTAATGCTGCATTAGGATCACATTCATAAGAGTGCACATCAATACAATTTGCCCACAATTTGCATTGACCGAGTTGAAAATGTACGCAGGCCTTCTGACCGCAGTGTTACTTACAGCCGTCATCACCGACGCCTTGAAAGATGGCCTTGGCTTTCCCCGGCCCGATTTTTACGCACGGTGTTTCGGCAGCCCTACTGCAACTCCTGTAAATTTTGTTAAACATTCGTATTGCCAGTCTTCAATTTTCTGTTGAGAACCAGAGTAAACTTCCACGAAAATTGTCACACTGCCCTAATCCATTCGTATACGTCTCTAACCCTCTTAAATTGTGGGATCATCTTTTTGAGCAGAATTATGACACAGAGGGAAACGTCATTTGTATTAATTCAGCCTCTGTGATGAAGGAGGCATACAAGGGTTTCCCAAGTGGACACTCTTCATGTATGTTCCTCTCTTTCTAAGCAATGAAATTGGAAATATGTGATTGTGTCTCTTCATTGTTGGAACCCTGATTTCTCTTGCAATAAGGACAGAGATATGAAGACCGAGGTTTATTGATGTCTCTGAACTTTGAGAAGGATTTCATCCTGGATGTGTTGGTCTGAGACTTGTGCAAGGTCGTTTGCTGGACTTGGATACTTGGCAATGCACTTGGCAGGAAAGATTGGGTTCTTTGACCGTCGAGGTCACTCCTAGAAGTTCTTCCCTCTGGTTCTGCCGTTGTTCGGAGCTGCCTTTGTCGGGATTTCTCGAATCGATAATTATTGGCACCATTGGTACGATGTCGTCGTTGGTAGTCTTCTTGGTAAGAAAAATTGTTGCAAATTACTCAAAAATTGCATCCCATACGTTTGAAAGCTAAATTTAAAATTGACAAGCCAGAAAGCGTTCAATGAAATTGTGTCCCAAGGCTGAAAATTAACCTATGTATATCATATTGTGAACGATTGACAAAAGGTTACCACTGTGTGTAGAAATGGCGGTTAAAAATACTAAATGTTGCAAAGAGTCGTGTGGTGGATTTTTTCAAGTACTTGACTGTATCTGCCTCCTAATTTCAACACATCTACTTCAATCAGAGCATCTCATTAGAAAATTGAAGCTATGTCAACAAGGGTTTCTTTTCTTAAAAAATGACAAAGGAAGAACTTTGTAATTACAGATTGTCAGATTTCTTGTCTCCAAAGCCATGTTGGGGTTTTTTTAAATATTTAAAGGTTAACTAACCGTCTTTATGTCAGCTGCATAACTATGCTGACTTCAAATTTTATGTTTCCTCCCTCTCTGAGCGTTTGCTGACGAAATTGTAGTCATAAAAGACATTGCTTAAATCACTGCTTGCAATCGGGCCTAAGTGAAAGAATGTATGAAAAACCAGGATCCACTGCTATTGTGAATTGTCATGCAACTGCTCATTTTTTTGATTTCCAGGTTTGATTGTTGCCTATTTCTGCTACCGACAACATTACCCCAGCCTATGTGATGATGAAGGTACAATTCAGCCACTTAGAACTCACTCTTTTAAACCTCTTGTACACAATGTGACAGTATGCTGAAAAATGTGATTACTATATCAGGAATTAACGTTATGTCATTCATGATATTGAATGTGCAGCTGGGAGTCCACTGCCCTTCTTGGGGTATAAACAACGTGCTCCTGTTGCTGCCTCAGCTATCTGATTTGGAAAAATCTTGTAGATCAAAGATATTCGCATTTTTGTGAACATATAGTGTATTCAATACAGGGGCATTTGTTCAAAGAAGCACCCCAATTCAGGTTCACCTTTTCTCTAGATTAAAAAACAGATTCCTATTTCGAATAATTGTAACATATGCATGCATGCCCTAATTCAACCTGTTGGCCAAATTTCAACCTAGCAAATGCAACGTGGTCTGATGTTGCACTTCTGATATCTATATATATATAATAACTCTGTAGTTGCAATTTGGCTCCAACCACATGTCAATGAAGCTGATCCACAATCCTGCTGCGTGCTTTTCACACGAAGATTGCAGAAAACAAATTCGTCCACTGTTTAACCTATTGGAAATAAGAAAGAAGAGGCTCATTCTTCAATTTTCCTTTTGACGCTTTTATTTGATGGAGTAGGCATGCAGCTTGGAGTCGGTTGATTCTCAACCATCTCTCAAACCTAGCTACAGACGGACATTTTTGTGAGGTTGTATGGAATCAGGAGCTGTTCTATGTTAATTCTCAACCTATGGAGGATCAATGGCAAAGTATATGGTGCGGATACTGTGACTTGCAAAGTGCATTTCAATCGTCGTATGCTTGTAAAAGTGACTAAAACAGCATGGGACAATAAAAAACAGTAACATACTAGTCATGTAAGCACGCAAGCTATCCTCATGCTCTAGAATTCAAATAGCTGGACAATTTGTGTGATATTGGCGCTGTTTCAATGGTGCCATTTAGTAAATATTGGATAGCTCTTTATCAGTACATGCCATTTTGGCAGTGGCGAGCCATTCATTGCAATCCATTATTTATTGTTGTCATAAATTGTACCAAAACTAACTTGCTATTGCCATTAAACTAAGTTTGTAGGAGTTGTTCCATAAAGCTGATGTACTCTTGAGAAACTTCAGTTGGAGAGGTCTCTTGGCCAACAATTGTGTTGCTCATTGTAAACGTTTCGTTGGGCTCCACCATGCGAGCATGTTCTTGTAACTCCTCGCGCTTGGCAAACTGGCCTCCATATTGGAAGCCTACACCACATGCTCGACATTTGTATCGTGGTTGCGACAAGTGCTTATTGTTATAATATAAGAACTTGGCGAACCCCACTTTCCCGCACTTTGGGTTTGGACACACTTTCACGGCGTTTTGGAGAGCCTCTGATTCACGCGATTTCGTGTAACCCTCCGGATGCTTTCGCCTTTTCGAAGTGGGATTGTGCACGAACAACTTCTTACATGCCAAGCATTTGTATCGTGGTTGCGTCAACTTATTGTTGTTGAGGTGTTTGAATTGAACCTCATGCGATGAGCATGCAGTACATGTCTTGATCACGTCCACGTAGAGGGCAGGTTCTATTGCTACCCTCTTCCTCGTCTTCTTCGGAGTGCAATTTGTTTGCACATGAGCTTCATTGGTTTGAGCCTCGTCATTTTCAAGCATGGCAAAGAACGCTTGGTCTACATTTGTTTCATCTTGATCCGGGAATGTTTGGTCATATTGCTCACTTTGACCACCGATGTTTGTGTTCACTTGGCCATTGCTTTGCATAGACTCGGCTTCATTGGTTTGAGCATTGTCAAGCGTCATGGCAATCGACGATTGATCTAGATCCAAGAATGTTTGGTCGTGTTGCTCACTTTGATCACCGATGTTTGTGTAAGCATGGCCATTGCTTTCGATGGACTCGGCTTCATTGGTTTGAACGTTGCCATATTTGAGCATGGCAATCGACAATTGATCTAGATCCAAGAATGTTTGGTCGTATTGCTCACTTTCATCACCGATGTTTGTATGAGCATGGCAATTGCTTTCCATGGACTTGGCTTCATTGGTTTGAACGTTGCCATTTTCGAGCATGGCAATCGACGATTGATCTAGATCCGAGCATGTTTGGTCGTATTGCTCACTTTGATCACCAATGTTTGTGGAGGCTTGGCAATTGCTTCCAATAGACTCGGCTTCATTGGTTTGAGCGTCATCAAACAAGAATTTAAACAACATCATTTCATCTTGATCGAAGAATGTTTGCTCACTTTGATCACTGATGTTTGCGTAAGCTTGGCCATTGCTTTCCATAGACTCGACGAAGAGTGCGGTGCATGGACCTGGTGCAACAACTTCCTCATTCGCCCTTTCAAACTGTTCAGAGGGATAAAACCCATTTGAAACATTCCCCGGCAGCAATTGAATATCCATCTTCTCATCAAATTTCTTTTCGAGTCAATTAATAGAAAACAATTATTATCACCACCCTGTAATTTTTTAAATATTGATAAATCACAAACCTCTGACGGGCTCCACGCAGACAGTATTGACCTTGCAGTGGCAACTGGGATGTGCACACTGTAGAGAATGTCGAAAATAGAAAATGAAAAAATAAGAAAAAGAGCCGGTAATGGGTTATATACTGTCCTAAATGCACTTTACTTCTACTTTTACTTTTACTAGTAAGTACACTTGGAGTGACTTTCGGTGCAAGTAACTTAATGATGTGACTTGTGGATGAGGTTGCGTCATGATTTCATCCGTCCACGTCATCCGTCCTAATGACTGAGAATGAGGGAACGAGATTAGGATTCCCACCAACCAGCGCTCTCACTTGGATTGCCCTTCAGGCCGCCAACGCAAACCTCATTACGGCGACTTCTGAACGCCGTCCATCAGACAGAACTGAAAGCGTTGAGAGAACCAACGGTCTCCTCGTGCACTTTGCCTTTGTCGTGCTCGCCGATGTTTGCACTTTTCCTCACCCATCGCCGTTCCGCTTCACCCTGCATCCACGGTGTGCTATTCCTCTGCCTCTTGCGCGATCTTTGAGTGTCTGGCAACGACCCTCCTGCACTCCTTGTCGGAGCTTGTCGCAATTGAAGAACCGTTGCCCTCTGATTCCCAGCTTCACAATTGGCCGCCGCTCGGTCTGGCATTTAGTGTTCGGAGGGGAATCGAGAGAATCGTTTTACTGCAAGCATTTCATTGTGTTCAGTTTTGAATTAAATTCAGGTTAATGGGTCTCGCGTACAGCTGAGTGTCGGTTTTGAGGGAAATTTGATTGTTTGCTCACAAAAAAGATGAACGCAATGCAGAATCCATCACAAATTGGCGTGGCGTGGCGTGTCGTTGCTGCGTATTCCGGAGCTCTTGGAGGAGCTCAGGTCCATCAGTCATAAAATTAGCTCAGTCAGCCGAAAATTGACATGCAATTTAACGAATGAAAAATTACCACATTGCTGCGTGAGATTACTGCACTACAACTTTGCAGAAGAATGCGACATCCTGTTTTCCCATTCGGAACTTCCAAAACTTTAGGTAGAATGTGAACAACATGTAAGCCCTTTGGGAAACCCGGATATGAGAATATTTGGGATAGGTTGTCGTCTCTTTGCTCAATTAGCATTCATGTCTTCTTTCTGTGTAATGTGACGCTGAAATTCATGTCTACTACTGAAGATCGGCGGACTATTAGGTTTACTAGCTCGTTTTGCACGTATCCTGGTAGTTTGGGTCGGCGGGGAAAGAGGAAAGGCTCATTTGTATACACAGCACAACATTCAAAACATTCCTTAAGAATGTGTCAATTAGGATTAGTGCTCGAGGCAAGGGTATCAATTTCTTAGTACATTTTATGGTTGAATCTTGTAATTACAGAGCTTATCTTTTGAAATTCCCTATGCAAGGTTGGCCATTGTGTGTTGGTTAACCTCCATGAAGCAATTTTTGCCTCTCACACATATAGTCTTTTGAATTTATACAACGTGAATGTACACGGTGATGTGAATTTTTATGTAGATATTGATAGCTTGTTGTCTTGCAAGGTTATACTTTTTGAAATCCGCACAAAGTTAACTTGGGAAGAGTCTGATGAAGATTTCATATCCAGTACATGGAGAGAATACACAATTAGTATGAACTTGCTAAGAGCGTTTAGTGGTTAAGCGAGTGATTATTGCTAGTCCTGCAATACTTAGCTTCGTAGTACTATAACTGCTGGAGCTCAAGATCAATTTCCTTGCATTTTTCTAGTGTTGGGTGATGTTCAGTTAGGGCTTTTTTTTTGAAATCTAACTCTCTCCAGTATATTATTCTGGATCAGTGAAATCATCTCCAAGCTGAAGCAAACTCAATTGCCAATGCCGCGCGGGGTAAAGAAGGAGAATCTGCCAAGCAAGGTGTGCGAGGTGTGCAAGAGGCCCTTCATATGGCGCAAGGTCTGGGAGCGCTGTTGGGATGAGGTGAAGACGTGCAGTGATCGGTGCAAGGCCGAGCGGAAGAAGAAATCGAGGACCAAGGGCGAGGATGATGCAGTAGAAGCAACAGACACTCGGAGCAATGTGACATGCACCACAAGTGAAATGGTAGTTTCAAAGAATCCGTTAGACAGAAACAGCTCGAGCACCACAAGTAAGATGGTGATGAACAATGTTGTAGAAGCTTGTGGCGGAGGGATGAATCGGATGTTGAACGTTGCGTGGCGAATGCACTTGTTGTTGCTCAGTTCCTCGCAACCCTACTTTCTGTCTCCCAACCATCTCCAGACTGCCTGACCTTCCAGAATAGAGGAACTTGAAGCATTAGACTTTACGTGAATCTTGTACTTACATGGACGTTGCTTTTAGGATTTTTTGGTGGGCTATCTGGGATTCGAGGGTATTTACTTCTGCACAACTGCTAAAATAAGAAACATATTGTCAACAAGCACTCTGTTGCAAGTCTAGGGTTCAGCACTGATGTCCTTGATGAAAAGAACATTGTAAATGAATCCATGTACCTTTGTATCAAGGTGGTGATATCATACAATCTGTTCGAATGCATTTGCAGCACCACGAGTAAGAAAGTCGTCATTAAGAAGTTACCATGTTTGCTGTAAGGTGGTCTTTCAGTGTTTAAATTTTGATGAGAGGACTCTAGTTCTGCAAAATACTTAAGTAAACATGTGTACAAATCGAACTTTGCAATTTGCACCATTTTCACATTATTTATTGCGGCGTCAGTATCGTTGCTGCCAATGTCTACTTAATGCCTTTTGTTTACTCTGGGCTTTTGGTAGAAATATCTGAAGATGTATGCACATGTTTCGGTTTTGGTAATGGCATGAGCTGGATGGAACCAGTATGGTGGGTACATGTTGACTATGTCTCTCGCAGGGATGAGGTTCTGTCTCAGAGGTATTCAACCTTCAAGGTCTCATGAAGAACTTTGCCAGCAGCTCACAGGTAACAGCTGACTTGCTGAATAGCTACAACTCCATGATATCCCTTTCGTGTCTGACATGATTACAAGACATGCAACTGCATCATCCACATTCAAGCAGTCCATGAAATACTCCTCCTCTGTCAGTTCTCGTATCCTCTTGCTTAGAATCACACCGACCTAATGGATGTAGACCATTCGTGTCACAGTGATGACAACACTCTACCTACCACCACATAGTAGCACACAAGGAGAAACAACAACAAAAAAACCATGGACCTTCCTTTCAACATTATCATGGTTAGGTACTCTTTCTATTCATTGTTTCCCATTTCAGTACTTTAGTCTTTTTTACGATGAAAATCTTTGTTTTCTCTAAATATTCATGGGTTATTGTTGATGAGGTTCTTCCTATCAGAAGCAAAGGTGGATTAGTAGATGTAAACATATTATCGGTGAATGATATGGCAACGAGAGTGCAATTTACAACTCAAACTTAGTATGTCATGTCTTGTGAATGTAATGTGGTGCAACAATAGACAACTTCCCTAAGGAAAATGTGAGGAGGAGATGGTCGATGCATATCATCACCATCTTCATTGCTTGACAAGACTATGAGATTGTTCATCATATCATTTAGGGCCACTTTAATCTAGAGCTAGATGGCCCTTGACCCATGATATACAAATTATGTGATTGGTTGAGAAGCCAAAGATAGTTCAAGCTTACTTTTCACTAGACCATGAGGGTATGAGGGACCAAATAAATTTGAATGGATGAAAAATTCACATGATGTCCTACATGGCACCAAGTGGATAATGTTTCATGATCTATCGGATATTGCGTTAGGCCCATTAAAAAAAAGGCGGATCCCACATAAAACTAGGGGCCGTGGCAAGCAATTAGATTGCCATTGGCTCTAAAATATAGTATGTTGCCATGATGGGTCTTGGACTACCTACTATTTTAGATTCCATGAAATGTGTTGCGGTCCCTCAACATGATCCACTTTCACTTTACGCTAAGCTTGAGGGCCCATCAAATGCAAAATTGGATTTCTATTTCCCATGGTATGGTCTTTTTTCAAGGGCCCTTGGATTTATATGGTCATGGCTCTTGGTCCGTGTGTAAAGCAACCCATGTTCACATGGATCTTCTAATGGCAACTCATGAGGAGAAAACGGAGCATGTTAAAGCCAAAACAACCATTGTGCAAGTTATTCTTTTAATTTGTGCTTTCACATTTGGTGCTTGCACATTCAAATATGCATTCTTGAACATTTACATAATTACCTGACCAACCATCCCTTACTATAACAAATCATCATAGCAATACCTAAGGTAAGCATGCCTTCAATGGACATTTTTAGCTCTATATTCACTTCTAGTGGATGCAATACACGCGTTTAGTGCGAGGGGATTTTGGAGCTCATATGGTTATCTCAGTCACTTGTCAAAGTGAAATCTCTCAAGCTCATTAAATGGCCACATAAGTCTTTCCATTATGTCGACAATTGAGTTTAGACAAAATAACAAATGTTGAGCACTGAGTCCACAATTCTCTTAAACACATGTCTTTATGGTATCAAAACCTAACCATAATCATGGAATCATTATGTTCTTCTATTGCCATCACTCCATAATATCTTTCGTGTGTTGCGGCTCAAGTATTCTTCATTCTTCATCTGTATTCGTGGCCTCTTGCATAGATTTGTTGTCACTTCACCCCAAATGGTCTAATCCAATCCAAGAAAGACGATTTATTAACAACTCCCATGTAATTAGACCAGATAGATCGTGTTATTCGATACTACGTTTTAATAATTTGGAAGGCAATTACCAATCAAGACGACATATCCAAGTGCTTCCACGAGATACCACATCGTCAGGAAGAGGCCAGGGCCATGGTGAAATGCCAACAAACACTACACTAATTATCCCAATTAGTACATGTTGTACTAATTCTTGAAGCACACACTATTTTGCCAAATCTCAAAATTAACACTAGTAGAAAACTATGCCCAAAAAAACCGCAACCGAAACCAGCTGTGGTTCTTTTAACCAGCCTAATCTACAGTCACTAAACGGTTATATATTTTTCTTTTTTCTTTTGCAACTACAATTTTAAACATTTTGGAGCATATAATATACCATTGGAAAGGCATTTTCAAGACTTTTCCAACAGTATATTACAATTGCCCAAACTCCCAAAATGTATGTTGCTAAACCAAAAAAAAAATTGCAATTCTTTAACGATTGTAGATCATGCTAGTCAAAAGAACCACAGCCAATTTTGGCTACAATTTCTTTGGACATAGTTTTTTAATAGTGTAGTGAGGGCTGAACTTTTTATTGAGTGATATGAAATTCATGAATACATGCTCATTTACCATACATTTCAAGGAAATTAGTACGTGCTCTAAGGTGTTTGACAGTAGAGTGATAAAATTAACTATATAACATGATATTAAACATTTTGGGACTTTGAGACAATTTTGGGGCTACTGTGAAGATTCCATGTGACTCATTGGGAACACACAGGGAACATATTCGTGAGAACAACTGGAGCCATGCAGTCACGCCGAGAAATACAGGGTTTTTGCACCATACACTTTGTGTGCCAGCGACAATTACACGTTGAGAACCCAAGTGTTGGGAACGTACAAACATTCCTGAGTATTGTTTTTATTGAATGAAAATAAATGGTCATACAATCGGCGGGAAATGCACCACAATGTAATTGAATTGAACCCTAGGTCTATGCTAGAAGACTTGTAATGAACACTTCTTCTGCCACTCTAAAGTATAAACGCAGTTAAATTTGTTAATCTGGGATCATTCTACATGTGTTTTGTAAAAATCTAGGATTAAGTTAAGGTGGCCCTTTTTGGGCATTAATACACATGATTGACCATCATATGTAAGTCGCATTGCAACAGGTCATCTAAATGAGGTTCGAGTTCCTCAGCGGCTTCCCACAGAACGTTGTCCATTAAGTCCAAGTCTGGGATTTTCCGCTGGAGATACTCCCATTGGGGGTTGGTGTGCCCTATATGTTCAACGGCACGTACCACTCTCACACGCATGTGTATTTGCTTTCCAACCTGGAGACATCCTTGATATCTCTCTATAGCAAGGGTCATAGTCTTTTGTAGTTGCATGAAAGTTCTCGCGCACCACTCACTGTGCTGAGCTATGAAATTAAACCCGTTCTCAATACACAACGTGGAGGCAGGGGTGTCTATAGGGGCATCCGGATCAACTGATCGCATTCTCTCGAAGAATTCCCGCCATGTAGTGCGGGGGGGGGGCAAAGCCTCCGTCCTGGCCTAACAACAAATGCGAAATATATGTAAACGGGTGAATAATTGTGCAAAAAATAATGGCGCACTTACACCACAGCGGGAGCAGTGACGTAGGTGTTCGTGCAAGACAATGCAGTGCTTCGTAAACATTTATTGTGCACTCATATGTAAAGTTTGATGGTGTGAAATTGAAATGTTTGTGGGTCTTGCAATAACATTCACACATTCACATTGTTCGAGTCTTCAAATACTGTTAGATATCAAATAATTACCAGGGTGGATTATTCATTTGATTGGGGGTGGTGTACATGACCTCCAACATGAGTGTTCTTCGTAGCAGGAGCCTCCACTGGATGAGGGTGGGAGTACAATGTAATACAAGAAATGTGTGTACCTACGCCACATCCAGGAGATGCAAACGAGTGCATTATTCCCAGCCCATATGTCTATGCTATAATGTTACAGTAGTATATGGTATACAACTTTGGCTATGTCCCAGCCCATAATTGGGCGATGGGGACGCATTGACGTCTTTCATGTAAGAAATGATCATCAATTACGTTCATATGTTAAGGGAGGCTGGCGGTAGTCACGTCGGGTTGGGATATAAGGGTATTTTCACGTTCAGCCAATCCAGCACGTAAAAGCCAAAAGGCCCTTGATTTAGGTGTTTGCGCTTCGATAGGTGAAACTTGGTGCTTGGTGGTGCCAGTGGGGGGGACGTGGGTCGATGTTTCACAGGGTGGTGTTTAATCCACGACAAGGTTGCACATATTGGAATGAACACCCTCCCCGCTGACAATGGGACAAACGTGCTTGTCATGGGGGGTTTCGGGATAGAAGTCTTCCCAGGTGAAGCCAACACAGCACGCAACAGACGAACACCCTTTGAGCCAGGACCTTTGTGCTTCGATTATCGCAGTTTGGCACTCGCGGGTGGCAGTGGCCGCATGGCGGAGAGTGTCTAGCCGGGCGGTGTGGAATCGTCCAATGGGGGGAGCATATTTAGGTCAACAACCTACAATAATAGAAAAGGGACAAGCATTCTCCAATTTACTGCCTTGCACAAATACATTCATAGACATTCAGATACATGCACATGCATTTTGGGCCGGATTTTGGAAACATGTGAGATTTAAGATGAGATTTACAAAATGTTCTATGCACAAGCACATTGCCAAATCAACGCAGGAGCGTATGAAATTGCCAAATGTACCAGATTGTATCCTTGACAGGCGAATCCTGCGTGGGGCAAGGATCTTTGAGAGTAAGCACCCTTGGTAGCTGGAACGCCCGCATGAGTCGGCAAAAAATGTTGCCGTGCCATAGCTGCGTTGCGTGCATGGCCCGGTGTCATAACCACGAACGCAGAGCGCTTGGAACTAGATGGCGTGTATCCCGCAGGAGGAAACTGAAGATAGCATAGAACACACAATGTTACATGGCATACAATCCTACTTGGCACTATATCACCTACTGTCTTCGTACAACCTCTAGAGGTATCAAGTCGGGTCGATCGGAGTCCTTGCGGGATTGCGTAACTGCCAGCTTCATCGGGTCATTGTGCTTGACCGGTGGTTGCCCAAACCTATGGGTGACCACAAACTCGCGCACGTCGGACATTGGAGTATTGAACATGCGCTAGAAGAAGGGGAGTATAACGACTCTCATATCCGCGGCTGGAAGCCTGTTACTGGTGAAGGTATCATTAAACAATGCATGTGGTGCTTTTGGGCACCCCCCTCCGAGGGAGCCTAAAAGTACCGCACAAACCCTTCGGTGAGGCTGGCCTACCTTGGCAAGTGCCCAAGCCGAACCCGGTTGTGATGATATTTAATAAATGTTTTGGTTTTATGGAGGGATTTGATGATCGCGTCGTATCTTCCCAGTAGGTTGTGCCTAAATTATAAGTACCTAAGGTAATTATCAAATTCTCTAACCTAATGCCTAATCTATCCTAGTCTACACGCAGACGCACCAGCCTTAGAGTCAAGGCAACCTAACCCTAATGAATAAATAGCCTTACCTCTTACCTTGGCCACACCTACTTCTTTACTTCTTATAAATTAAATTTTCTAAAAGGAAAACCTTGATTAAGTTCCACCCTTTCAACCTTCATTCTTAGTTATGGTTGATTGAAAAAAGCCTAGGTTACTAAGTTCCTAAATTATGACATCACTACCTACCTGGTTTTTCTCCACGAGGGTTATACGAATTTTGTTGGTTATTAATTAATTAAACACGGTTTGACCACAAAAATTCAATTCAATGGGACCGGGGAATAGGGCAACATGTGTGTTCAACCTATTGTACAATCTTCAAGGGTTGGGGCCATCATCTCCAACCCTTGGGGCCAACAACATGATGGTGGTTTCGTGGGTTACTCCCACCTTACCACCTACAAATACGCAGAGTGGTCATGCCGGTGATTAACCCGGCTTTACCACACACGAACAAACTATGAATGAAAAAAAACAACTGCCACAACACTTAACCGAGAAGCTCCGCACACATGGGAGTTGGAATCCCCCCGGCGGCTAGGTGAGTGATGCCCCTAGCCTCACATGGATAGTTGGGTTGGGTTTAGAATTTACCTTTGCCGCGCTCCCTCCATTCTTAAATTGAAAGGTGTAGGATAAAAAGCTTACATGTTGACTCCCATCTTGGCTTGGCGATGGTTGGTGTATCATTTGCAAGTGCATAAAAACCCATGGGCGAACGCCCGTAGGGGCTCCCAACCGGGTGAACGAACCCCTTCTTGTAAGGCAGCAGCCACCCCTTCACTTAAACGGCTGCAACTTTCGCTCACTAACTCCGATTCTAACAAGTTTAGACTTTTTAAAAAACTAACCTAAAGAGCTAGGTTTATTCAAAGCTCACGGGCGAACGCCCATGGGGGCTCCCACCTGGGTGGACAAATCCATTTTCGAAAGGCAGCAGACATCCCCTCACTCAAACGGCCACAACTTTTGCTCACAAACTCCAATTGGAATATTTGTTAGTAATCTGGAAAGCTAACAACAAGACCCTTGACTCATCCAAATATCAATACAATTGCATAATTTTTCTTCTAGATATGAATTTTCAAGTCAGTTCTTTATAAATTAGGAGGCAACGGAGACACCTTCATTCAACTACTCATAATTTCTGTTCACCAACTTCGATTCTAACAAGCTTAGGCTTTTTTGAGAGCTAATAACAAAAGCTAAATTCACTCAAAATATGAAGGCTAAATTGTAATTTTTGTGTCCACTACACTCGGTTGGAAGTGGCACAGCTACTTAGGGGTGTGTTAAAAAACACACTATCTTCTCTCAAAAGTTCTAACTAAAAGAATTCTAACTTATGTCTACAATGAATGAAGAATTTGAAGAGATTCTCATAACTAGAACGAAGAGGGCTTCGCCCTATGAATTGGAAGGAGAGAGAGAGATTCTTAACTAGAATTCGCAAGGGCTTCGCCGGTACTAAAATGAAGATGAAGTCATTTGCAAGAAGAAAAGGGGGGTTTTATCACCTTTTAATGAAGGGTTCGACCATTTTTCCCTCTGTTCAACCGAGGGGTTCCTCTCCTTGAATGGTGCGAACCGAGCCCTCGGTGGTGAATGAAGAAGAGAAGGATGTCACCTTGCACCCCACTTGTCCAAGCCCTTAGAAAGGTTTTTTTATTTTGGTTTAAATTTCATTTTTTGTTTGGCAAGGGTGGTAACATATCCCCTTGCCCTAATTGGCAAGATTCCTTACGCTCATAGTTATCATTTTTTCCCTTCCTTGGCCGCTTTCGGAATTACTCTTTTTTTGCCGCCGCTTGAATTTTGCTTGCTTGAATTGGTTTCTCCTAACTTAACCTACCTACTTATTAGCCCACTACCTTAACATTTCCGATTCGGGTAAAGGGTATTTCCCTTTTAACCCTTCAATTTCTAATTTCCTACTTGCCCAAGGTTCTTATCCCAAGGGTAAAACACCCCTAGCTAGCCTTGTAGGATTTTTCTTCCTAACCTATCTTAATCTAAATGTTTTTTGGCCAAATTTTCCTATTATAAATCTAATGATTTTACTAAAAACCCTCAATTGTGAGCCAAATTGCCATTGGGGGCAGTTTTAAGGCTCACATATGTCGGCCATCATGGGGCACTCGTCCGAGCGCGATGGACCCAGATTTCTCTTGCTCGCACGTCAATCCTGGACACACGGTCACCTGCACTAACACACACACACACACACACAATTTCTCGTCTTTTTTTCTTAGATTTTTTCCGTTGGTTAACTTCCAAGAGTTGAGAGAAGAGGGATGAAAGAAAGGACACAATACTAAAGCCAAAAACAGTTCAAAGCCGCCACATTCCCCCACCGGATTGGGTTCGTGTCTACCTAAGACACCCCATCCGCCTTGTGGGAGCAACTTGGAGCTACAAACAAAAAAAATTTCAAAACCACCTTCCTCCCTTTTGGATGGAGTTTGGACTATTGAAGCAATTCCCAGGCGCTGAAGAAAGAAGGTCCCCCTATTGGTTTCCCTCAAACAATGACCACGGAGGGCCGACCTCTAACCTGGCACCAATTGCAGGAATTGAAAAACCCTCCGCCTCTGCCTTGAGTCTAAAACGATTGATTCTCATTTAATTCGCCAGTTGCATCTGTTTACACATTGTATATATTGCACCGACCCCCGTTAGTCCGCGTAGGAAAATATGTGCCATCCAGTGTAGCCAATTGGACCGAGTTGTTTTCGTAAACATTGGTGATCCAAAAAGGACCCAGCCACAAGGCATCAAATTTTCCCGGGAACTCCAACTTCCGTGCGTCTTGTAGCATCACCAACGTTCCTGGCTGCAAGATTCGCACCTTGTATCGTTTGTCGAAAACGGCCTTGCGCCTTCGCTGCATCGCCTCGAGATGTTGGACACTCAGCCTTCGTTTCTCGTTGAAACCTTCTAACATTAACAGCCTATCTGACAGCGACTCGGCCACCGTTAGTCGGGAGT
Source organism: Polytrichum formosum (assembly GCA_964035585.1). Classification (NCBI taxonomy): domain Eukaryota; kingdom Viridiplantae; phylum Streptophyta; class Polytrichopsida; order Polytrichales; family Polytrichaceae; genus Polytrichum; species Polytrichum formosum. The sequence continues at coordinate 20,060,644 of OZ037939.1, read as the reverse complement.
CCACCGCGATTCGCAAGGATGGGATTTCAAGTTCAATTGAAAGTACCGCCTCAATCCCATACACGAGGGCGAAGGGTGTCTGATTCGTTGTCACCTTAAAAGTCGTCCTGTAAGCCTAGAGCGCTGAGGGCAGCTTCGTGTCCCAGTCCCGCTTGAGGTCGTTGACTGTCTTGCGTAGAATCCTGACTACGGTTTGATTTGCTCTCTCAGCTAGCCCGTTAGTCTGAGGGTGGTAAGGAGTAGTTTTGCGATGTTCAATGCCGTACCCCTCCGTCATTGCTTCGATCAATTCGTTCAAGAAGTGGGTTCCGCGGTCACTGACCAATACCTTTGGCACTCCGAATCGAATGATCACGTTCTCGTGCAAGAATGCCGCAGTGGTCACGACATTCGCTACCTTCACAACTTTGGCTTCTGTCCATTTTGTGAGATAGTCTACTGCGACAATGATGTAGGCCATCTTCCGAGGCGATGTCGGATGGACTGGTCCTATGTAGTCAATTCCCCACATCTCGAATGGTGTGAGGGGAAGGGAGGGGACCAATGGCAATTCTAGCCTCAAATCATTCCTAGAGTACCGTTGGCATGCATCACATTTAACTGCGTGGGCGTGTGCATCCGCGAACATGGTTGGCCAGAAATAACCAACCCTCAAAGTCTTTTGGGCTGTAAGTCGACCCGAGAAGTGCCCCCCACACTCACTGTCGTGGCAAGCTGTCAGAACCTCTGGGACCTCAGCGTATGATAGACATCTTCGGAGGACCCCATCAACCCCTCGATGATACAACCTATTTGCGATTATTGCAAAATGTTGGCTGTTCGTTCGAACCTTTCTTAATTCAACTTTGCCAAGTTTTGGGGGCATCTTTTGCATGCTCAGGAACTCAGCAATATGGCCGTACTATTCGGGGTTGGCGCTCACTAGGAAGAGATCTGCGTCTGGTAGCTCGTCATCGATGTCCTTGGTCCCTAGTTTGTCCGAAATGCGGGACAAATGATCAGCTTGCTTGTGCATCCTACCCGGCTTGTATTCCACTGTGTAATCAAATTCCTCAAGGAGTAGGACCCACCTAGCTAAACGTCCGCTAAGGTCTAGTTTGTTGACCAAATACCGTAGGGCTAAATGGTCCACGAAGAACACCACTGGGTTCAAAAGGAGGTAGTGTCTAAATTTTTTAACACTGAATACTATAGCCAAACACTCCCTCTCGGTGGTGGAGAAATTCCGCTCTACTGCTGTGAGTTGTCGGCTTGCGAATGCGATTGGCCTATCCTTCTTCTCATCTCCATATGGCTGGCAAAGCGCGGCCCCCACTGCGACCGAGGAAGCATCACAATAAACATGGAATGGTACGTCCCAATTGGGCGGTACGAGACAGGGATATGAGGTCAATTTGGCCTTCAAGGCGTCAAACCCCGCTTGACACTCAGGGGTCCACACATAGCGAGTCTCCTTACGGGTCAAATTTGTAAGGGGTAACGCTGCGGTGGTGTAATCGGACATGATGTCTCGGTACCATCCAAAATGGCCTAGCACACTTTGAATGCCCTTTATTGTGGTTGGGGGTTCTAGGTTGGTAATCACCGTTAATTTTTCGGGATCCGGCTCTTTCCCGGTCTCTGAAATCACATACCCTAGCAAGACTCCCCGAACTACTACCACATACATTTTAGATGGGTTGAGGGCTATCACATTGGCCCTACATTTCTCAAAACAAACCCTCAACGCCTTGAGGTGAGTCTCCTTGGTAGTCTAGGTGCTGAAATCGTCGATGAACATTGACATTGTGTGGTGGAGTAGCTCAAAGAACACAGCCGTCACGACGCGTTGGAAAACCGCTGGTGCGTTGCAAAGCCCGAATGGCATAACCACGTAAATGAATGTGCCCCAAGGTGTTGTGAAGGCAGTTTTGTGGTAATCCTTGGGGTCGATGGATACCTGATTGTATCTCGAGTACCCGTCCATGAATGTGTACAACTCGTGGCCAGCTACCTCATCTAAGATTTGATTAATGAATGGCAAGGGAAAATGGTCCTTTTGGGTGGCCGCGTTCAATTTCCTATAGTCGATGCACACCCTAAGCTTTCCATTCTTCTTCTTTACCAATACCATTGGTGACACCCAATCCGTAATCTCAACTGGTCGTATGAACCCAACCTCCAACAGCTTTTCGAGTTCTGCCTTTACCACAAGCTGAAGGCGGGGGTTCATTCGCCTTTCCTTTTGACGGATTGGCTTAGCCCATGGGATGAGTGGGATAGTGTGTTGGGCTAGATGTGGGGGTATGCCCTTAAGGTCCTTATAGGACCATGCAAAAATGTCTCTAAATTCCATCACTAGCTTGGTGTATTCCGAGACCTCTCCTGGGGACAGTTGCGAACCCATTTTGATGGGTTTGGGTTCCTCACCGGGTAAGCCCACGTCTATCTCCTGCCAATCTGCATCCGACACTCGCATGGGGGTTGTTGGACCCTTATACCAATCGTCCGGCACCAAAGGATATGAGGCAACGTCATGGCCGACCTGAATTCCGGTGGAGGTGTTCCTGAAGTGTAATGCTGGCATGATATCTTCTTCAAATAAGAGATCATCTAGCGTCATTGGTTGGGTGCCATCTATCTCGAGGGCGTAGACTGATTCGATGGACAGATCATTTGCTAACAAAGTGAGTCCCGGATAACCCGGCGATATGTCCCAGGTGGCGGAAATAGTGTATACCTGGGTGTGGGTACATGTTTCTTCGGGGTTGAGTTCCATCCACGTCATAAACTCACCCGTGTCCTCCCAACCATAGAGGTCGGGATCCATGTCCTTTACTGGGCCCAGATGGGTCTTAGTGCCCAATGTTTGGTTGGCTAAGTCTACCGAAGCTATTTTGGGTTTTGGTTTCGACTTGGGTAGGTCGGATTCCGTGAATTCTGTCGAAGGCTTGTGGAGGGAAATTCTTGTCGTTGTTCGGTTGTGAGGGGGCCCAAATGATATTTGGGAGGTGCCCGTAGACCACTCGGTGATGGCATTGGCCCTACGAAGCCAATCTCTTCCTAGGAGTATCGGGTAATTTTTGGACGTTACCGGGAGCCTCAAGACTTGGAACGTGATCGTATAGACTTCTCCCCCTATCTTCATCAAGCAATTTTTTACCTGTCCAAGGGGGGTGACTTGCCTTTGATCCGCCAGGTTTATAACAAAGGGCGAAGGGCCAGTGAGCTCGAGGCCGAGCTTTTCCAATGTTGAAAGTGGCATGATGTAAATTCCACTACCCCCATCAACCAAGGTATGTGGAATAATCTTGTCCATAATCTCAACCTCCACCTCAATCGGTCATTCGTCCCCTAAGGGGGTTCTAAGGACCTCAACCGCCATCGTTGGGATTTTTGGCTTCCTAACCTAGGTAGCTCCCTCTTTGAATTCCTTCCTTAAGGCGGGGCTACTTGAATTAATTGCGCTAAGGAAATATTGGCTTGAAGGCTACAAAGGCATGTCCAAAGATCATATTCTTCTACCGGGTTAAAGGCGCGGCTGGGCCAGGGTTTCGATGGGAAATTGGTTGGCAATCCATTCCCCCAAGTATCTCTTTTGTCCACGAACCGGAAGAGGTCCTCTTCTTCTTCCGGTAATGGATCCTCTACCGGCTCGTCATCAGGGTTAGGCCCTAGGGAGGTTGCGGGAACCTTGGCCTTGAGGGCTGCGTTTTGCAAGAACTCCGGAAGTTCTGCAACTTCAGTGATTCTTCAGACTCATTCGACTTCTCGGAACCTTCACCCATCACGGTTTGTGCCCTCTTTTGGGCCCTGGTTACCACTGCCACGTCTATCATCTGCTTGAGTTTCCCCGGGGGAACCAGGATAGACCGTAAAGAAGAATTGTGTAGCTCATGAGAGATGAAGTTGCTCTGACTAGTGTTTGGGTTAGAAAACATTGGGGCCGAACAACTTGTGCTCGTGTGAGCCCAAAATGGTGCCCACATGTGTTCTTAACCCTTTGAAATTATTAGAAGTTATGTTTTGATGTTTTATGATTATTCACAAAAAATATAAAAAGAGTGAGGCTTGAGTGAAGTTATGTTTAGACCTTAGGTTGATTAGAAGTTTAGCGGTGTGAAGAAAGTTCCTTAGTTAAGCGAGCATTGTGTGTGGTGAACCAAGGGTGGCTCTTTGAGTTAAATGTTTGAATTAGGATCTATGTTGTTGGTTTAAGAGTTGAAGGCTTAAAGGATAGGATAAGAGCCTACAAAGTAGGAGAGGATTGAGGGGCTTATCTTGAGCTTTGAGGGGTGCTCACCCCTTCCCTCCCCCTATATATTCCTCTCACTCACCTTCTTCACTCACTTGTGTTCCTATTCACTCTCTCTTTTCTTTGTGCTCCTTGGCACCCCATGTGTTATAAGTGTGGGTGTGTGGGAAGCAAGAGAGGAGCACGTGTGTGTGCAAGGTTTCAAGGGAAGAACCAAGACCAATTAGTCTTGAAGATTAGCTTCACATTGTTGGATGTAGTCTTGGAGTTAAGGCACTTAGAAACAAAGGCTTAGCTAATGGTGTTCAACTTCTAGCATTTAGAGTTATAGTATTTAGATTTATAGTGTTTAGACTCATGGCACCTAGATTTATAGCATTTAGATTTATGTTGGAGCATTAGCACTTAATTTTGTGGGTTTAGCCGAAAGTTGGGTTCAGACCAGCTGAACTGCTGGGTTTCGAGCTGGATTCAGACCAGCTGAACTGCTGGGTTTCGAGCTGGGTTCAGACCAGCTGAACTGCTGGGTTTCGAACTGGGTTCAGACCAGCTGAACCGCTGGGTTTCGAGCTGGGTTCAAACCAGCTGAACCGCTGGGTTTCGAGCTGGGTTCAGACCAGCTGACTTGCTGGGTTTCGAGCTGGGTTCAGACCAGCTGACTTGCTGGGTTTCGAGCTGGGTTCAGACCAGCTGACTTGCTGGGTTTTGAGCTGGGTTCGGACCAGCTGAACTGCTGGGTTTCGAGCTGGGTCGACCAACTAATTTACGGCCGAGTTCAAGCTGGGGTTGTTAGTCAGGCCAGTTAAGAGGCTAATTAAGAGGCTAGTTAGTTAGGCTAAATGGTTAGGCTAGATGGTTAGGCTAGTTGGGTTAGTAGCTGCATTAAGGTGTGAACTTGGAAAGTTGTTGTGAGGGACTTGTGGAAGAGGAAGCGATGATAAGTTATATAAGTGTTTTTCAACACTTGTATTAAAGACTTATGTGCCTCATGGAATCAACAAGCCATAGCCTCAGCGAGGTGTCATGCACTAGTGAAGAATCGTCAGCCAGGACCAAGTTTGCAAGAGGGAAATCTTTGAGGGCATGTGTGGCAAAGGCGGTGGGGTGGACTCTTGAGAAAGCCAAGGATGCACCTATGCAAGAGAGTCACACTAATAAAATGTCATGACTTGAAGTAAGTTGTAAGTCCATCAAGGTAGAACGTACATTCCATGTTACTACAAGTTTTTATGTTACACATGTGATCTCCAAACCCATTACCCGGACTAGGACGCTTAAGGGTGGTGGGTTTGGCCTCACAGCTCGCCTCATTGTTATCAATGAACCTAGCGTCTTGGGTTTGTGCTTGACCAAGGCTAGGGGGGACCTTGGAACATTGGAGGCCCATTTCCGTTTTGCGCCCACTGTTGGTTAGTATCATGTCCACTCCCCATATTTTGTTGAGGAGGGTTGTAGTTGTACTGACCGTTAGGACCCTGAGCCTGACCTTGGTTCATTTGGTACCCATAAAAATGGTTGCCCCCGTTGGGGGGTTGTCGAAGGTATTACCTTGTTGTGCAACTTGGGGTCCATTGTTGAACCTATTCGGTTGGTTCTGGCCCATCTGAGGGACATACTGTTGGCTTACCACTCCTACCAAGTTCGAGTTGGCTTGCCTACCACCGGATGGAGGGTTTTGAGGGTATGAATTATGTGGACCTTGATAGTTGTTCCCCCTATTACCTTGGTTTTGGTGATTGGGTGGACCGTAGTTTTGTTGGCCATTGCCTTGCAGGTTACCTTGGTGATAGTTAACCGACATTCCTCCTTGGTTATGTTGACTCCTATCATAAAAGAATGCAGGAGGCTGCTGGTTTAGTTGGGAGTTGTAGGATGGTTGCTTCATGGGGACCCTACGACAATTCTCAATGGGGTGATTACCCCCACAGTGGTTGCACACCACTCCCGTCTCAATCCAGCACTTACCCGGTCCAAGAATGTGGACCTTACCGCACGTGGGACAAACTCCTTTGCCGTTGTTCCGTGATTGACTCTGGAAGTGGCCTTGTTGTGGACGGGGGGGTGGGGCTACAAGGTTACCTGTGAACCTAGGCTCCGTGCAAAACTGGTCACTGTGGAATGTGGCTAGACACTTGAGTTAACACAAGTCTTGCTCAAGTTGCATGGTTATCTGTCAATCTTTTTAACTGTATGCAACAATATATGTAGAAGATGATGTATATTACCTATTTCTAAGGAAGTGGTAAAGCCTTGTTGACATCGATAACAAGTAAGAGGTCTACTAACACCTGATGTACGCTCTACTAACATACTTTGTGGTATTCTTGGGGAGCATGGGCACAGGTGAGGACCTCTTCTACAAGTGTTGCACGCCTTCCGAAGAATTGTCCACTCATTGCAATTTTCCAAGACATTTCTCTTTGAGTCCGGAATATTGACTATGAGTTTATCTTTCTTGATAAAAATACTCTGATCTCTCTACATTTTGATTGACACCCGCACTAGATTCTACACAAATAAGATAGTCGGGGAATAAGACAAAACGTGCTGTGAATACAATGACTAATAAGCTGCTGAGATATTTAGAAATAATACCCTGCACATATTCGGTTGTTGAGTAGATGAAAACTAACTCGCTGTGATTAACGTGACTACTGAGTCACTGAGTTACAGAAGCAATCATACCTTATACATTTCTGATGACTATATGAGAGCAGGTAGCACAGATGTGCTTTCGAGTAAAGTGGTTGAGAATATTGAGGAGAGATTTAAGAACTACATGACTTGATTTGAACTAACAAGTTCTTAACATATATATCTCTGCATGGATTAGAGGAATGATCAGAGTTCTTATGAACATAAAACACAGGAATCCGACATTGAGAGATGTCCATACCACGAGTTGTAATGAAATGTTTTCATATTCAACTTGATAATTACAACAAGTGATGACAGAAAGAAATCACACCAGTTTTTACCTCAAGATGGAATAACACGATGAAGTATGAATAATAACTTACCATTTGATTATCTGGACCCTTCTATGAAAGGGATGTATGTTGTCATTGTCTTTACCTGACATAACTCTACAATAGTGATGACATATCCTATTATGACAAGAGTTTTATCAAGACAAGATTAGTCAGCTCTCTCTTTGCCCTTGATTTTGCCTTTGAGATATAATTAAATGTAACATTCTTGACAATTTGATTAAAACCTTCTACTAAAGCTAGGACACTTAGTAGAATCTACACCACAATTAAAACATTAAACTAAACCTAACCATGAGTTAACTTACCATGGTAAAAGAAAGTTACCATGCTCCACGTTTTAGGGTTTCAGTGACCTACAGCGGCCACTATACCTTACTAAACCAATACTTAAGCCCTATGCTCCTACATGTGAAAACTCTTTTACATGCTTGAAGGAGGTAACTCTTGGCTTAGAATGTGGATACAAGGCTAGTGTGGAAGTGCATGGTGTTTGGTGTACTAAAGATTGTTACTATCCAAGAAGTTACACAATATGGCAAAAGAGCAAGTTTGTATACTCATTGTTTTGTAGTGAGTATTGGTGTTTGCAAACATTCAATGGACTTGACAGGTGAGGTAAATGTGTGACATGGATTGCAACTGAGCTTAGCTAAAGACACATGACACACGCCTTTCTAACACACAATTGTATGTTTGGGTTGGCACGGGTGCAGGTGAGGCTAGCTCTTCACATTTTCAACACCAACAATAGTACATTACTCATGTTTGAATATTCTTTCACTTTTGAGATCTTACACTTGTGAAAGTTATTATGTTACTTTGAATTAGTATCTTGATATGTACACAAATTCTAGAAAGTAGTTGAGACATTGAGAATACATACAAATGAGGTATGTAAGTTTACATATCACATCTTTGGTTTATTACTTGGTTGTAACAATAGTTATTGAGCACAATGCAGTTACATACTAGACTATGTTTTGAACTCAACTGCCATATGTAATGCATTCTTGTGACATGACACACATCATTACATTTTAATACTTTATGCCTTTATAACACCATGCTATCAAATTTTGATTTGAAAGCAAGGAAGCATAATAGGGTATCTAACCACTTTGATGAGAATACATATTCCTTGTTGAAAGTTCAAGTTACTTACTATGATGTAGAACATAGCACTAAATCCATGGTTACAATGATGGATACTATGTTGTGGGAAGCAATAGACTTGTGTTGAAAGAAAATCCCACCCACCCATCCACCCTTGCTTTATTTTGATGAAGAATAGAAAGGAAAAGGCCTTTGAAAAGAGAAGATCAAGCTTTGAGAAAAGCTTTGAAAAAAGACAACTCTCTCTTAAACACACACATTCATACACTTGAATAATCCCAAGAAATTCACACAAACTCTCAAGATGATTCTAATTCAATACCAACGCACTTACACACTTGGTATGAATGGGGCATGTTTAAGGAAGTTAATTACACAAGGAGAAGAGGTTGCAAAGATTCACTCACAAATTTGGAATTGAGATTTCTCATTAATTTACAAGCTTGTGTGGTTTTGTAGTTTGTATGGAACCAACTCAACAACTCAAATTTTACATATGTTGTCCACATTGACAACCTAGTTGATGCCACCTTCTAATCACAATGCCCATCAAGACCCGCTACATGTCCCTCTTCCAACATCACAATCCATGCAATATATTCCCCCACGCCATCCAATCACGTGATCCCTTTCCATACTATACCCAACGTGGTTTTTCCGGGTAATCACTGGAAAGACACACTACACTAAATAAGATATTTAGTGTTGTTACCACCCTACCCTGCTCAACAATAATTTTCAATTCCTTGACAATTAGTGTTAGACATAAATGTGCCGCTACCTTCCCTATTGCCACCTCCCTTATTATATCCTTCTTTTCATATCCTTACTAACACTAAATTCAAATATGTAACTTCCACGTATTGCCATAGTTGATATTTAGTGTTTGAGTTTACATTTAATGTTACTTACTTTCATAGGGTTATTGATATTTAGTGTATGCATTCATATTTAGTGTATCAAACACTAAATATCCTATTTAGTGTACTTATTAGCGTGGGCAACACCTTGAACCAAACATGTTTCAAAATTGGTATTCCAGTTCATTGTAATAACACTCATTGAACCCATCATTTGGTCAATGAACTTTGACCACCTATAGAATAGGCCTATGAACTCCATATTTGGAAATCCAAAATCTTCACATATGTTAGTTCTCAATATATACAAGTATTTTTATAATTTTATCAATATTTATCATCTATCCTTGTCATCCAAATATAAAAATAGATAAAAACTCCACTAACTACCCCAACTTGAGAACTTCAAACTTGCAACCGTTGAATCTTCTCAAATTTTATTGAAATGAAAAGGGTTTTCTTCCTGGATCTTCGCAATGGACTATATTTCCACATACAAGTGGACGATTGTGAAGTATGTTGGTGATAGTGGGTTGGATTGTCCTCAATACCAAGGGTGATATGATGCATGGTTCCAAGTATGTACATAGGTCGGACATTGAGGGCCAGTTTACACCATGGACCATGAAGTCGGACCATGGAAGATGGCCTTTTTCCATGGTCCGACTTCCATGGTCCGAGATTAATAACTCAATATACAAAGCCTTTGGGCCCCTCACTAGGTGTAAACCGAATGTGGACCAAGAGGAATGACCATGCACCAAAAGTAAATATGCTGATTTATATATATATGCTCAAAAAGGGTAGTTTTGAAAAAAAAAATTCAAGTTTGACCACTCTCTTGTCTTCTCTTGTATTCATCTTCTCTTCCCCAAAAAAACTTCATTCAAAAAAAATTATAACATCATCTCTCTGCCATGGGCCCCTACCATTTTCTACTAGGGAACCTCTTTTGCCTCTCCCACCGCAAAACCCGTTGGACCATGTTAGTGGATAATGTAGGCCTTAAAATGTGTCTTTGGGGACCTCGAACTCCTTGGTCACTATGACCATTTTTCCTTGGTGTAAACCGAAGTGGTCCTAGGACGAGTTCAACAACCAATCACAAATTATACAAGGCCTTGGGATGACCTCATGGTCCATGGTGTAAACAATCCCTAAGTCTTAGACCTTTAAGGGTTGGGAAACCGACCTTCGATTCATGTTGTTTAAGCCATGGATGACTCGCACGTTTGAATCTAGTGCACACACAGTTGAGGAATACTGCAACCAACAACTAGGGTTGAGCAAATTCTTTTCCTTAAGTTTTGTCATGTGTCAATCCTACATTAGTTGAGATCCTCTTAAATTCCATGTGGAAACTACATTCCGACACTATTAAAGATGAAAGAGAGCGCCCTCTACGGTACTGAAACACTAGCCATTTTCAAACTATGTTCCATACAAAACTTAACTGAACATGATTTTATTTCTCAATATTTTATGCGCTCTTTGGGCACTTGATGCCATGGTGCGAAAACCCTCTAAATTCACATCCACTAACTATTCATAATAGGTTCAACCCAAGACAAAACATTGGCATTGTTATGATATCACAAACGATTATATGACTTCTATTTTGGTATCACCAAAGAGCATAACCAATGTTTCATCATAATTATCCCACAATTATGCGCATTATTTCATAGCCCCTCTGAAAATACCTCTTTATTACAAATGTATTCCAGAACTTGGATATCTGCCAAAATAACTATAGTTAATTATATTTTTTCAGCACATTTTAGGGAACAACTACAGTTAACTAGAAAAAATTCAAATTGATTTGAAGAACAACTATAGTTAACTTGAAACATTTAAGATCTAATTCAAGAGCGACTATAGTTAACTAGAAAAACTCCAAGTATTATTATATATTCGAAGAAGTTCGCCTCTTGATTTGCTTCAGTTGAGGGTCTTTAATATGCTCGGGCCACTAAGGACCATCAAGAAACGCCTTTATACGATCACTCATAATGTTGGGCTCCAGGACAACCTTCATGTACACCGCCAACACAAATAACACACTAGCAACACTATAACACAATAACAAAATTCCATGAACATGTTGCGCTCAACTCTAATTAACTAGATATAATTGTAGTTAACTAGATTTTTTGGCAGACCAAATTTAGAACAACTATAGTTACGAAAGGCAACTAGTTAACTACTAGTTGAATTAGTTGGTTAGTTGTCCAAGGTATGATGTATTCATATCTATCAGAGCCCTACATTGGGTGCCCATACCCATGCCCATGCCCAAACCCACTCATGCCCATGGGTTTTGGGTGGGCATGGGTTCGATATTTTTGGGCATGGGTGGGCAAGGGTTCGATATTATTGGGCATGGGTGGGCATGGGTGGGCCAAGACTTGGTGTAGGCGGGTAACACACATTACACAATTTTTGAACACATTGGCGGCAATTTTAATAGCATGGGTGGGCATGGGTGGGCACGGGTCATGCTATGGGTGGGCATGGGTGGGCATGGGTTGGCACCGGTCATGCTATGGGTGGGCATGGGTGGGCATAGGTTGTTGCTGATGGGTATGGGTGGGTATGGGTACAAATTTGAAGGAAAATGTCGGGCTCTGATATCTATATAAGGGAGGGGCACCCCCATGCGTTAGTATGCTTTGACTTTCTTCAAGGGTGAGGAAAACACTAAGCTCGTTTGTTGAATTAGGGTTCTATATGGCCGCCCAAGGATCATTGGTATGGGCACGTTGAATCCTTCTTCCTATCAATTTCCACAACTATAGTGGGAGAAAGACCAATCAAATATATTGATGCCATGTACGGGTTACCACATTGAATGTGGTATTGAACCTAACATTTTTCTTGAACCACTTCTCAGATGGTTACAACGAGGAAATAACGGATACTCCTTCAAAACCTCCGGCACAAAAATAAGCTTTGCAGCCTACGCAGATGACCTAGCAGCCCTAGCCAACAAACTAACATCCCTCCAACTCCAACTAAACAAACTTGATAAATATTGTGCATGGGCAGGTTTGGACCTTGGCATCCCAAAATGTGCTATCACGGGTTGCCCCAACAAATCGAAATTAAACCCACAAGCCTTTAAAACACAACTACGGAACACAAATATAAATTTTAGAAATCAATCTATACCTATACTGAGCCAACATGAGTCATATGTCTACCTTGGAATCAACCTAGTCCCATCATTACAATGGAAAACACAAATGCACATAACAACAACCAAATTAATAAAACAATGCAAGCAACTAGTCACATGCCCAGCCACCATGAAGTGGAAAATACAAATGGTAGACATAATCATACGAGCTGGCATCGCCTATAGTTTCTACGCCGTCCCATACTCACTCCCACCATCAAGAAACTTGATAGAAAAGTAATTGCCCTACACAAAACTATATGTGGTCTCCTGAAATGTATGTCAAATGCGGTTACACAATTACCACACGACATGTTCGGCACAAAAGCATTCTCACTAAAAAACTCATACATCACATGTATCGGCGAACAACTCATTAACGCCCTCAACGACAAAGGTAGACTTGGGAGAATATACAACGGATTAGTAAGGCACATACTCGCCAAACATGGAGGGGCACAAAAACCTAACACGCATATCACACCATGATTGCATAAGATCGCCAATCACACGAACCCTATTTCTACTAAAAACAACTAGTGGCACCCACCTCATAAGCACACTTGAAGAATTTCCCCTCCTCCCCACACCATTAGAAACACAATGGATGCGACAAGCAAATAATATACCAACGCTAACCCCCCACATCATCCCTAAAATACCTACATAAACTAATACTACACAATATAACCGAACTCAAACACATAACACACCCCAATGGCACACATCTAATGACTAATGATGAATTTAAACACTACCATAACACACCCACTAAAATAGTAAAAACCGCTTTAGACCACGCCATAACACTCTTCTGTGAAACCTCATGTCACAACCAATGTCCGGACATATGCTTAACACACAGTGCACCAAACATCCTAAAAATGAATATAAAATACAAAACCATAACATACCTACGAGAACACGCGAACACAACATACATCCCCCACCACCACCACCACCACTGGAACATCCAAAACCACCCTTACACATCCTAAAAAACCCCACACAATTCCCAATACACACCATAACAAAAGACCGCCCAGGCACATACAAAGATAAAAACAAAATCACAAAAGCATACACGGCCTACTTATGTCAATGGACACTACCAAACGGAATACTGTATAACAAATGGCTCCCCCAAAAAGAATTGTTCCCATGGAACAACCAAAACGCCATAAACCACAACGTTCTACTCCTAACGCAATACTGCACTCGCAAACAACACCAACACTTCACTAACATACTACAATCAAACTTCAACCAAGAACAAACGAAAGACTCCCGATACATTCCCCCCCCACACAAACCATACCCTTATGTCATATCAACATTAACGAATGTAACCCAGAGAACGACATCGCCCACACACAAAGCACTGTCCAAAGCCAACATGGTGTATCACACATCTACGACAACACTGGCCGACACCTAATCACCATCCCCGAACATAGACTACAATGGCTATGGGAACAATACCAAGTAGCATTAAATAGACCACAAAATCTAGAACCCCCCACGCAATCATTTGAAACGGAAGTTGCATGGTTATACCAGAGATACAAATACAGAATACCCAAAACCGACCCCCTTAAACTCTCACAATACACACTCCCCAACACCATCCTTGAACATCTCATTGGCTTCTTTCACATCACGCACTCCTATTTCTCATCGCCGGTAACATGCCCTACCACACTTAGACAATTCTCTTCCCCATTTCCCCGGGATAGAGTATTCGGGTCAATAGGAACAACATTCCAACACAAATGGAAAGGGAATGGATACGCCCACCCACATACAGAAAACGAAGCCCAACAAACCCTCCACTGGGCAAGACTTACAGCCAAAAACAACCCAAACATAGTTACAATACTCATAACAACAGATCCAAACTGGTACCACAATCTTAACCCCCACGACGGCCCCTTCCCAGATTCACACATCATCACACACTTCAAGGTTGATACCATCACATACGACAAGCCAACAATACCACCAGAATTACAAATCGAACCAAGAATAGAAAGCCACGCTATCCGTATATTATGCATACACTACAAGACTACACCCATTGGATCAAGGGAATATACCCACCAGATGGATGTCATTGCTAACATCCTACAAATACCCGCAATGTTCACCAAAATTACACCACCTACACCAATAAACACCCCAGTAAACCGTAGTACAAAATGGTCCAAACTCATATACCCCCCCCATCCACCTACCACCCAAACCATTGATACCCCACTAATCACCAACCTAGACATATGTCTACCCCTCAAATACCAACCGCAATTTTGTTATTACACAGACGGGTCATTCAAACCGCCTAAAGAAACGACTCAAGGACATTGGAAACGAGAAAAGGCAAGATATGGCATATACAACCCCTTGAAAAATCTTAGGATTGCAGAAAGGCTACCAGGGCTACAAAACATACTATGAGCAGAAATGATGGCTATACACCACACCCTCCATCTCCTCACCACTACATATTGAGATGAACCATCACATGTCTTCACGGACTGCCTCAATGTCTTATACCTACTAAATACACAAATCAAACACCCAACCTTGCATAACAGTCACCCATATAAAAATATACTCGAATCTACGATTAAAATGCTACAATCCCGCACACAAACCACCACACTCCATAAAGTCAAAGCCCATGCAAACATAAATGGCAACGAATAAGCAAACACACTAGCCAAATTGGGTTGCGAACTAGACCATAGAGACGCCGTAGCAACATATGAACATGCACACCCTACACCATACTACCTCCAAAAAGATTGGTGGCACTCAATGCAAGAAACACCAAACAAAGGCCCCATTCGACACCTTGGTAAATACGTCCTTAAATATGATAAAAGGCATAACCTAGAAATTATAGCAAACCAAACACACCAACTACATAAATGGCTCGACAACAAAGATATCAACAAGGTATTATCAAATGACTTTTGGAAAAACCATACCATTACAAATAAACAAAAAACATGCCTAGTAAAATTCCGAACTGGGCAGTATATGGGACATGCTCGGAAACAACTCTTCTTTGGTAGAGAAGCGTATCCATCAAATACATGCCCTGTTTGTAACTCATCAGATGCATATACATGGTTACATGTACTCCTTAAATGCAAACAACAACACATTCATGCGCTAATAACAAAAAGGCATAACAAAGCTGTTTGGGAAATACATAAACTTATCCTTTCGCACAAAATATCAAGACATTATACACTTATGAATGCAGGCACATATAATGGACTACCTCAAGAAAACACAGTACCAATATGGCTACTACCATGCACATGCGGTGCCCAAAGGTGCCATTGCAACGCCAGGTTTAAACCTGACATATTGTGCATCATAGGCCACCCATACAATTACCCGCCACCAGAAGCCCCTACACCAGAAATCACCATACAATTTATAGAATTTACATATTGTAACGACATATTTACAACAGAAACTCTTGAGAGAAAAACCACAAAATATCAACCGTTCATCAACAATGTCGTAGTGAGAGGATGGAATGTAGCACCACTTATGGTCTTAGTCGCAGGTGCAAGAGCCACAACTCACATCCCATCAATGAAAGAACTAGAAACAAAATTCAAACTCCCTACCATGAAAATCAAACACACATTTAAACAAATCAACACAATTGCCATACAATATGCACATTCGATATTAGTTCATAAAAGGCGGCTAGAAAATAGACAACCTATCACAGACCTACATGACCTGGCATAACTAAACACCTACAAATCCGATATACCCCTCCCCCGTAGTAGTACCACGATGACTACCGCTACTGAAGGTCACATACTACCGGTTACCGGTAAAGGTTATTAGTCACTAATGTAGTGTCTACTCCCTGCAAAGGGTGAAGTAGTCTTACATCTAAAGCCATTGCCCTAGGGTGTGGCCAAGGATGTTTCACGAACATACACTCTATTCACTCCGGCCTCCTCCGGAGACCGGAGTTCTTCTTCTTCTTGAACCTAGCTACAATATGTTGCTTCAAAGTTCGGCTTTCAATACCGTAGGGTGATGTTGGGTTCAACACTTTGAGTACCGAAAGCTAATTTTCACATCGGATTGAGCATGAGCATCGACCAATGTGGATACGCCACATGGTGATTTTCTTCCTTTTTTGGTCGAACCAAACAACACCCTACAATATTTCAAAAGAACATATAGTCTCAAATCAAATATATCCAGCCTATTTACACGTGCAAGGCTCCACGAGGACTCAAATTTCCCCTCACCTTGCATGTGAGAAAACAAAAAAGTATAACACTAGACTACTCACTTCCTAACTAGTACACAACAATGAAAAATGATATGTTATATTCAAACATGTTGAAATATATTGAAATCGTAAATAGGGTGACAAAATCTTTTACTTACCAATCTTTTTCAACTCCAACCATAATTAGCCAAACCTTGAAGCACCTTAAGTTATTGACTTGCTTTATAAAAAGGAAAGAAAAAGGAATGTCAAAGTCTTTTATGGATTTGCTTTCTAAGATAGGAAGGTTCACTTTGAAGCTTGTTTTTTAGGTCCAATGTATTGTGTTTTATTTTTATTTTTATTTTTTATTGTTTGAGACAAAAGGATGACATGCCAACGCCAAAGCACAGGAGGCAGTTGACCACTTGACAAGTTTCTGTCAAGTAGAGAGGAGATTTCACAGCCGGGACTCGAACCGCCAACCTCTTCCTTAAGATTTGGGTATCCCTCCACCATCATCCAGTAGTTTAGGGTCGTCTCGGACCAGGTCCAATGTATTGTTGCTACCCAAAACACCGCTACAATTCCTCTTGATGTCGGACCCTCACCTCAAGGTCGTGACATTGGTCCAATACTTACACAAGTTTCTATGAAATAGCATTCCATTTTCCAATGGACCCGTTGGTTGAGAATCCAAGGGCAAGGATCCGACCAAATGAGACAATTGAAAGCCTTGGTTTACGAAACAAATGGCTTCATTTGTTGATATGGACCAATAGTATTTCTCTCTAAATTGAGGGGGAAAATAAGTTGTCGCATACGAGCTTGATGCCATGTAGGTTTGTGGTTGATTCAACTCAAATGACTCGGACTGGACTAATTTGAGATTTTTTGAAGCTCAATTGAAGATATCAACCTTCAAGTTGTGTATTGTTTTAGGACTTTTACTTTGGATGAATGAGAGGTATGCTCGCATGCGATCATTCACTATAAAGATCACGGGTCATTGTTATCAATCACATGTCACTATGAGGTAGATTTTAGGTATTCATATCTCTAGAAGCCTTAGAGTTTGATATCTAAAATCTACCTTGCAGTGTCAAAGAACCAATGGCAACAACCCGTGGTCCTTAGAGTGATTCCGACTCTCCCTAAAATGATGCCACATGGATTGATCACAATATCCTTTTTGTTAGTCCGCCTCCTATTGCGGATCTTGGGCCTTTTAAAACTATTGAGTTGCATGCATGAATGACTCTACACCACACTATTGTGTTGGCATTGGTTTGTTTAATAACCAAATTCTTGACCTTAAACTACACCGCACATGGTACTTCTCACCCTCCACGGAAAAACTAAACTGGTTAAAAATAGAAGTTGGGGTGCCTTTCCTAGAAATCGAGTTCTATTGTTTACTGCATTCTTGAAGCCCTTTTGGACGCGTGACTATGTTTAGCCACTTTACATTTTCCTTTGCTAGAAATCGAGTTTTGTTGTTTTACTGCATTCTTGACACCTTTTTGGATGTGTGACTATTTTTAGGCAGTTTAGTTTTTCCGTGGAGGGTGAGACTTAATGTCATTTCCTATTTAGAGTTATGCCGTGCTATCACTTTTGACTTTTACATATAAGTTTTTTTACCAAGTAAAGTCGCACACATTTTATAATCTCCATACAACTTCTTTGGCCTTTGTTGGTAAAAATGAAATCTACATCCAAAATTTACTACATCGCGTAACTTAAATAGTAAGTAACATTGAACTCATTAGTAGTGTATGGTCTAAAATGGTGGAGGGATTGAATTCATGTGCATATGCCACACATATTGGAGGTCAACATGGGAGGGACAACGAAAAGAATAAATGGAGGATATACTTTATTCCCAACAAACCTCAATGCAAAGTAAACATAAGATGTAATACTGTATACGCTTATGAGGTTAGTCAACTCTCCCCATAATAGTGAGGTTTCTACTTGACACGCGTGAATCCTCAAAGGCGACACCCAATAGGGACATGACACATGGCACAAAGTTTGTAATATCAATAAGTCAATGCCGGTAGCTACCACACATGCATATACGGTAGCTACCACACCTTTGGTTTTCAAGGGTAAAGTTTTCAACCCCTTCCCATGTGTAGGCGTGAAAGGGGATTTTACGGTTTTCAAGTCTGAATCCATGCCATGATTTACAAAAAGAAAAAGAAAAGGGTTTAGTTTAATTTTAGTCTTAGTCTTAGTTATTGTTATAGTTTTTTAATAGTTTTTTTAGTATTTTTTCTTTTCCCTTCTTCTTTCAACGGAACTTTGCGGTAGACTCATTTTGGGTTCACATATGAGCTCGCGGTTATGATCAAGAAGTGTATTTCATTCATCCCAACAAAAGTGTCTCTCTCTCTCTCATTGTTGATGCTTCTCATCTAATCATATGTCCTTAAAAATGTTGTAAAAAATGAAATTTATGGGAGCTTGGCAATTTCATCGATAGGTGGTTTTCTTTGTGAGAATTATCATTTTGAGGAAAAAAGACTTGCATAAATCCTTTGAAAAGTAAATAAACATGGCCCAATGTTACTTTGAAGAGGCAAAACCCTATTAGGGTTTTTGTCCCTTCTCAAACCCGTGATATAGAAATGCTTACGGTCAAGGGCAAGGTGAAGTGATGTGCTAAATACTCACTTAAGCCCCGACATAGTGGCTCACTTTTAGTTGTTTCCAACAAGCAATAGGTTCTTCCTTGCTCGCATTCTTGTAATGTAGTAGCGTGGACAAAATAGTGTAGAAGATGGCAAAACCATGTATGAGGGAAGAGGAACTCATTGCATGCAAAATATTTTACTATTGTTTTCTTGGTATGTGACAATTGTAGCATGCGGACTCCAGTTGTGGATACTTGGTGTAATTTCACTAATGTCACACACTTTTGCTTTGTGGGTGTTTTGGAGACAGGCACATGTGAGGTTTTACCTTCAAGCTTGTCCTTGGTTTCAAAATGTTGTTGAAGGGTGTGAGATTTCCATGAAGTTGAATTGGTGTGAGATTTCTATTTTCTCAAATCATGAGAAATATCAAATTTCTTGAGTGGGGATTGCTGAGATTTGGTGGGAAAGTGATGCCACATTAGCGCAACCAAATTTTTTGATACATTGGACATGGACCCTAGTGTAATTCCATGGGTCCAAATTTGCTTTTGACCAATAAGATTACCAATACTCGGGCCCACCAAAATGATGAGGTGGGCTTAGGGTGGGTTTACATTACGATCCAGGTCCAAGAAACACGGGGTCCAAAATACCCACCTAACTTAACCCCTAAATATTTGGGCAATTTTTCCAATACATATTTTGATTAGAAACTTGGTTTTCTGGTTCCGAAATACATCTCGCTTTTCTACAAAGTTGTGGAAGATTTTTTTAAGAGCACATCCATACAGTTAGAATCTTTGAAAATCTTCATGAGCTGTATGATTTTATTTAAAACAAACGTGACTTTTAAAAATATAAGATAATGACATGATGTAACTAAGGGTCTGAAGTTTGTCAAAGTTATCACAAAATTATGTGCTTTCAGTATGCGAAATTATTGCAAACAAAAACAATTACATGTGGGTAACAAAACTTTATAGTTTTTATAAAAATGTGAACATAAGGTAGAACTTGCTCAAAACATTGTAGACGAAGACCATTGTGTGTGTGTCTCTCTCTCTCTCTCTCGATTTTTTACAATAGGTTAAGTAATTATACCTCCTAACATAATCCATTCAAGCTACTTCTCCCATCCATGGCCTCGAATCCAAAATTTGGTCATATTTGGTTCCTTGGTCATCTAGGGGTTAATGGACCTTACTTTCAGACTTAAGATTGGACCCAAGCCCATAGATTGGTTTTTCAAACTAGGAGGAGTATTTTCTTGAGTGAGAACAACTGAGATTTGACAGGAAAGTGACACCACATTAACGTCACTTCGTTCTTGTCATACTTGGGACCCCACATCCTAGTGTAGTAAAGTCGTTGTCTTGTTGAAAGCTAATCATGTATCTCATATCCTAGGAGAATTGAGCTACAATCATTATCCCAATTAGTGCGTGTGGTACTGATTCCTGAAACATGCACTATATTGCCAAGTCTCAAAATTAGTGAGGGTTGAAATGTTTACCATACATTTCAAGAAAATTAGTGCATGCTTTAAGGTGTTTGTAGAGTGACAAAAAAAGAGAGTATATGCAAACACATGCTTGTCAACATAACAATTACTCTACCCTATGGTTGAATTCTATTTCTACATTTAGAATATGACAAAGGCCTCCACCGTCACACCTTTATGGGAAGAAACTTAAATGATAGAAAGAAATTGACACTGATATGCATAGTATGAATATTGTGAATTGTGCCAGTACTTTCAATAAATAGTGTTGATATCATTAATATTTTCTTTAGAATATTAATGCCAAGATGAATATTACTGGGATGAACAATGCTTCCTAGATCTTTTGGCAACACTAATTTCATAGCATAAAGAAATTTAGTACGGCCTTCACTAATTTCCCCCACACACTATCATTAGCCCTCCCTTGCTAAATTGGGATAAATCAGTGTAGTTGAAGAAAGCAACCATGTAACACCCATCTACGTTATCACATAATGATTTTGAATCTCAATTTTCGAGATTTGTTTGGGCCAAGTTATGCCACATGCTCATCCACCATCCCACAATTTTGACCCACAAAAGCCAAGACTTTTGGATGATGCCACCTCCAACTCCGATGACCCTTGGATGAGTGGAAGCGCACTCATAATCAAGCAACTTGAACCAACTTGCAACAAAAAAAAACAAAACCAAACAAAATTGAAGCTAAAACAGCATCTCCTCGAACAACGCCCTCGCACGCCGCTCATAGGCTGAATTTTTAGGTCGTCTCAAACTCCCGCCTTCAATCCTTTTTCGTCTTCATCATAACCAAATTCCTCTCTTTCCTGCTTCTTTCTTCTTTCTTCTTTCGTTTCTCGAGATAGAGCGAGAGAGAGAGAGGGAGAGAGAGATTTTAGGAAACAACAACAACAAACATCAACAACAACACGCAAACAGCATCCACAAAAGCAGAACCACATTTGCAGCAGCAGGACCAGAGGAGACTTTTTGGGGGGGCAATAATTTCGAGTCGCGAAGCTATGTCTTCGTTGGATGAGGAGACTGCAGCCAAGGTTCTACGGCAGGTGGGTTATTGGTGAAGTCAAGCTTTTCTGGGTTTTTTGGTGATGTGCATTTTGTGGTGGTGGTGGTGGTGTGGGTGGGTCAGGGTTTAGGGTTTTAGGGGTTAGGGTTGAAGGCTTAGGGTTTTGGGAGTAGGTGTTGAGGGTTTGGAGCAGTGGTGTTGAATGTTTTGGTATTTTTTGTTTTTTTAATATAATCTGAATGGTGGGATGATGACATTGTCAGGTGGAATTTTACTTTAGCGACAGCAACCTTCCTGGGGACCCTTTCTTGTTGAAGTCTATTCAGGAGAGCGAAGATGGAAGTATCCTTTCAGTAGTTGTAAAGTTTGTGTCATTTTGTAAAGTTTGTGAGGCAGTTTGTTTTCATGCTTTGCTGTTTGTTGCATACGGAGGTCTTTGGAGGAATGTTGTTTGTTGTCCCGGGTTTGAAAGGGTTTTGCTGGGCGAAAATTACAAATTTGTTTTTAGGTGGCAGTTTGGGGCTTTGATGATGGGCAATTTTCTGTGTGGGCCAAGTTTGCAATGTTGACCATTGTGTTCAGGGTTTTACGTGGAAATCACAGCATTTATTCTTTGCTGGTAAATTTGGGGCTTTGATGCTGCGTAATTGCAGATGTCTCTGGAAATGCTGCTGGCCAAGCTTTAATAGTTTATAGGCGTCCGAGCAACAATGGAACTTAGGGCTTGTGTGCTGTTTGCAGTTTTTGAGGTGTACAATTTTTATTGTGTTCTGAGGTTGTGGAGGTTAGAATAGAAGCTAGATAGCTTGCAACACATTTGTGAGTGACATAACCTTGACTTAAGAGTTAGTGGTCAATCTTTCCCTCTTGTGTTCGTTCCAAAGAATGAGAAGCCATCTTGGGATAAAGGAATCGGATCCAAGCAAATTTTCAGCTGAAATTATCGCTTCGGTCGCTGAGGTTCTGCGCAAGTCGACCTTCCTTCACCTCTCAGAGGATGGTACATATCCTTTATTTCACCTCTCTCACCCTAGCAAATAAAAGGAACAAATTCAGTTCTCTTGACGAAGTTTAATGCAAAAGGTTGCAAATTTATGTAAGTTTTTGCACCAATTCTGCAAGGGTGAAAATTGCCTTTTTTCCCTTTGCATGAAGAGGAGTGCACTTGGATGTTCAGACTTTATTTTATTTTATTTTTTAAATATTTTTTTGTGGTTGGATGTGATCAGGGACGAAGGTAGGGCGAGTGTCGAAGTTACTTGACCCTGAGGCTGTCCGCGCGGAAGTTGATGCCCGGAGCATTGCAGCAAATCCGTTTCCTTACAACATCACCATGGATGAAGTGGAAACTTTTTTTTCACAGCATGGACAGGTAGGTAACTTTGTTTTCAGTTGAAGCAAACTTTCATGAACATGGTTGATTTCTAACTAAGTTCAAAGAGAAGGCACTTTCACCCAGTTTGATGAATACTTCATCCATAGAATTTGCTTATTTGGGAAGATTGAGTGTTTTGAAGCAGTGTAGTGACAACAAGCTATGGACTTTGTCCCATCCGTTGGTTGTAGAGAAATCAGTGTGCATATATTAGCATTTCGAAGAGCAATCATTACTTCTCTGACACATAGTTTTATGCCAGTGTGAATTATGGTGTTGCTCCATTTTCAAGTTGGTCTAATTCTATATGTAAACCCAAAATGGGCATCGCATGAAATAGAGGACCCTTGATGATTATAACCTCCTTTTGAAGGCGAACATCTTCAATTGGTGCGGAGGGGGTGCAGATAACCGGCCTGCACTTAGCTTGAAAATATGCCCAGTTTTAATGGAATTGTATAGCAAAACTTCTTGTATCCTTGGCCAGTCTCACCTTAATTGACAAAGCTGCCCTTGATGTGGGACTCTGAGACTCTGAATCAACCTTGGAGAGAAAACACTCAAATATTAAGGAGACCAAGTACACTTTTGCAATGATTCTGTACCACAAGTCACAACAGTGGCCTGTAGTCACCAGGGCTGACCAAAAAATTGTCATCAACCTGCACTTTGGGAGATCTAAACCAACAAATAAAATATATATCCTGTTCTATGCTCTGTGGGAAGATACGGGTCAGGACCAAATTATGAAAGAAATTTACTTAGAATTTTGGACCTCAATACTCTGCTGCTCATGGTGTCTTACGACTGGTATTGGAAACCAATGGGGCCTTGTGAAACATGCAGAACCATTCTTAATATATAGGTTCTAGAAACTACGTTATTTTCAATGATTGAATTTAGTTCCTGGATACACACAGGCCTAGGTAAACCACTCAAGTGCTAATCAGAACAAAACCTCCCAGCTATAACTGGGAGTGATTGCTCTATAAGTAGGTTGTTAGGATTAAGGTCTGTGGACCTTTTGTGGTCTCATTTTTATTGAACACCTATATTTGAGCGGTATATGGCAAGGCTTGCAGTGAAGAATGGACACCAAAAGGACCCAATTATGATGAGATTGGACCATGTGATCAAAATATAGACATCATTCTAGGTTCAACGGCTAACACGGTACTTGGAAGGCCCTATGTGATTGCATAAAGAGAAAGAGAATCTTTACTTCAACCTCCTTAAACTGGTGCATATTAAATTCATTTATGAAACTTGAAATGACAATCTATGTGATTTATTTAATGAGTTTATTGTTTTATTTTAAAATCTATACATATACATACTTTTCCAACAGGTGAAGAGTGTCCGACTACCACGACATGCAACCAGCAAGAATGCGCCATCAGGTTACGCTGTTGTAGAATTTGTCTCAGAAGAGGAGGCACAAAAGATTTTGAAGCTGGAATTGATTTGTCAGGGTGCTACCCTGGCACTGGAGCCAAAGTAAGCTTTTTGGTTCAGCCCTATTTTTGGAATCTATTGGGTATGGATACTTGGACAGTCATCCTTATGTAACCAAAGAAAATGTTTCACATTGGACAAACATCAATTCACTATGGATTTTCTTTTTAGTAATCTGTTACTCTTATCCTGGAAGTGAAAAAATATAGAAAGGTTTGACCCTTAATTCAGGATTTCTAGAAGGCCAATTTAGTTCACACAAATCATATACATGTGCAGAACTACTTTTGATGCGCGGAAAGAGACACTTCCAGAACATGGAGGAAATGCGAGGAAGGCAGGAAATGATCAAAGGCAAGAAAGACAGTGGAATGGAAGGTAAGGAATTACTACAAAGGGGGAGTATGTCTTCTACAAGTCATCAAGGGTTACATAGGCTTCAATTGTATTTATTGATTTTCTCTTTGAAACTCATATTTTGATGGTCAACAAGACACCTTGTATGCTTCCTCTTGATGGTTGTTTTGAGTGTTTACATTCTGCAGATCAGGCAGAGGAGAAGATGCGGATGAAGATTACACAAAGGGATTAATTGTTTCTTTCACCGTGAAAAAACCCGAAGCCACAGATGGAGCCAATAAGGAGGAATCAGCTGGTGGAGATGACAATAAGGAGGAATCAGCTGGTGGAGATGACAATAAGGTGGAATCAGCCGGTGGAGATGACAAGAAGGAGGAAAAGCTTTCTCGGGAGGACATTAAAGGTGCCTTGTGCAAATACGGAACTGTCCGAGTAAGCAAACATCTATAACCTAACTTGAGGTGGCTGATCCTTTTTTTTGGACTTGAGGGTTGCTGCTTGTGGGTGCTAGAAATACATAAATACTAATGACTTTTCATAAATAAATGTGCACTCTTCTGCCTTGAAGCTATTATTTTTTCTTGATATTCTGGTATCTGGTTAACATTCATGATATTTTCTGCAGTACGTGGATTATATACAAGGGAACCCTTCCGGTTTTGTGCGCTTTGATCAACCTGAGGATGCTCAAAAGCTTAGAGCTGCGGCTATCATGGCCACCGAAGGTGGCTTGCCCATTGCTAAGTGTGTGGTCTCCTTCGAGGCACTTGAAGGTAAAAACCCTCGGGATCAAGAACTACACTAAAGATGATAATTAGTGTCACTTACTATTTGGATTTACACAATGCTATATCTTTTTACTATTGATGCATTTTTTTACTAAGTAAAGTTGTTAATATTTTATAATGTCCAAACAACCAATTTAACATTTGTTGGTAAAATATGAGTTATACAATAAATAGATATAGCTTTGCGTAATTCCAATTCGTAAGTGACACTAAATATCATATTTAGTGTAGCCAATCTTGTCATTATGGTAATTGTTAGAACATGTAAAGTTTCAATGAATACATGTTAACACAAAATTTAAAGAGGCTCACTGTGTGTGGTGTCTTTGAGGTTTATTGAGGTTTATGTCCATGGTTTACAAACCGGAAAAACTTGACCACCAGTGTTTGACACCTATATTTGACTGGTATATGGTTAGGTGTGGCTCCAAGAGTGGATACTAAAAAGATGTATTTGAAAGAGTTTTCGACTTACCTGCTTAAATATGTTAATCATTCTAGGCTCAATAATCAACATAATTTGGGGGACCTATACGACCATTTAATGAGCACAACAATCTCTACTTTTGATAATGAATAAAATATTCATATCAGCTCTGAAAATGTTGAGGAGAGTGGCTATGGCCTTGATTTGGATTTGCTAACCATCTTGTACTAATTGTGTGTTCTATGTCCTAAGTGAAGTGGGCTAGTTGGAAGAAGTAACCACTTAAGACCCATCTACTTACAATGTGCAGGTGACGCTGAGAAAGATTATTGGAAGAAGCTGAAGCAAGGACAAGGGCAGAGGCGAGACTTTGGTGGTGGGGGTAGAGGATTTAACAACCGTGGAAGGGGAAGGTAAATTGGGCCTCATTATCTTTCAAGAATTTGGTGGGCTTTGCATTGTAATCAGGAGTTTCTTTCACGACATCTTGCTTGAAACTGACATTGTAAGGCAGGTATCATCACTAGTCACAATTTGGTAGTGATGGAAATTGTGAATAACAATTGTTTTGTAGTTAGAAGTAACTTGGGAAAATTATTTGCACCTAAGTTCCATGATGGGATTTGTTGTAGAACTTAAGAACAAGTACTATGCTGGTCTATGTTTCCAAATTAAAATATTCCATGTAGTGCAAGTCTTTTAATGAAGTGTTAGGTTAATCTTTGTTAGATCTTATGATTACACCTTCACGAGTAATTTCATAAAATATATGAAGTATTTTGACTTGTTAGTTTCCCTCAGCTTGATGAGATCTCGTATAGTCTTGGTTTTAGGACTTCTACTTCAGAACTGGTGAAGAATTTTGTTGGAGTCATCTTAAGGTAGATAGGTCTTATTCAGTTACTTATCTTAATCGGACACCTATAATTGTGTGGTTAGGTGTGGATTTGAAAATGGGAACCAAGAAGATATGGGTTGAAAAGAGATCGGACTACATGCTCAGAATTTGTTGACTTTTCTAGCTTCAATAGAAATTGGGGGGATGTATATGATCATTTGAGAAGAATGAGAATCTTCACTTTGATAATGATCAAGCTATACATATGAGCTCCAAAAAGTATGTGGTTAATGGCTATGGCGTTGATTTGGGTTTGCTAATCATCTCGTACTTATCACGTGTTTAATATCTTAGAAGAGAAGGGTGCTGAGCTAAAAGTGACCATTTTAACCCCACTTACCTTTATTGCCACCCTATTTATTGATGAGACTGGTTGTCAGAATAAGAAATTGGACAGTTCTGTATATTCTATTTAAGTTCTATAAATTCTCCTTCCCTATCTGGAGATGGATTTGAAGAGTTTCCATTTGGATTTTTCAGGGGCGGTGGTGGACGAAGAGGTGGTGGGCGAGGAGGAAGAGGAAGGGGCCATTCAGACAGGGATCATGGAAGGGACTCGGAAGGCAGCCATGGCAAGCACAAGCGTTTCAACGAGGGCCAAGATGGAGGGAACAATGCTAAAAACCAGAAAACGGAATGAATAGATATGATGCTCCCTCCCTTTCTAGTTGACTGATGAGACACTTGGAGATTATTTAGAGATCTTTGCCCCAGTTTTACAACAATTTTGTTGCGTTGCCTTTTCTTTGGTTGTAATGCAAACAGTCCAAAGCTGTTAATATACTTGAGAGAGAAAAAGAAATTCAGTTATATTCTTCAGCGGCATCTTTTTCAGAGGACCATAGCTACAGATTGATTGCCTGTTGTGTGAAATGCAAATGGTGACTTGTTATGCATGAATGTAGACATGTGTTATTTGGATACTTTTCTTTCTGCACCCACTTCTCGTAGGATATGAAACATGCGATTAGTGCTCAGAATCTTTGGACCTCACATGAATATCTTATTCATTATCCAAGCGAACATTCCTGTGCTCATGAAGTGGTCATTTAGGTCATGTTGACTGTTGAACTTAGAATTACTAGCATACTTCGAGCACATAGTCCAATCTCTTTTAAATACAGGTCTTTTTGGTGTCCTTTTTTAGATCTACACCTAACCCCATACCACTCAAATATATAGGTGTCTAGATTATTGTTATGTTGGATTTAGTCACGACTAGCATAGGTTGGAAGTGTTGATTGCAGTTATGTTTTGCAAACTTTGGTCAAACTTCAAACTAAGTCCTCAGGGTTACTCCCTGTCTAAAGAACCCCCATTTCACATTGGGACACCCTCCCATGGCAAAACAATTTAGTAAAAGGAAAAAAAATTCACAAGTCCACATCATGACTAATGTGAATTATTTCTTGGTCTCATTCTCGAGTGCAAAATTGTGTGGATCAATGTCTAGGTCACACTACACTTTGGGCAAGTTTGGGTAGTTAGAATCTTCTGATTCATGTGCTCATTACTCCATTAGATTTGCCTTACGAAGTGTGTCACATTAGATTTGGAAGCCATATGACTTACTATATTAGGTTAATCTCCACGTTAGATTGAACAGTCTTGACCAATGTGGATACGATACATGACTCTCTTTTTTTTAGGTTCCAAACCAGATGGCACCCTGCGATAATACTAGATTTCAGTCAAGTGACACTTGTATCACTTGGAACGTCAGGTAAAACAGGGCTTGTTGGACCTGTCGGATGTAAGTAGGGCGCTGCCAAGAGACTTTGAATGTGTGTTTGAAGGTCTGCAATTTCTTCGTCTTTTTGCCTCACCTCATCTTGTTTTTGGCTCAACACTTCGGAAATGTCGGGACCGCCTATTGGCTTCTCGATTTTGTCGGCAGCCGAGATGGGTTGAATGAGGCTGTGTCGCATTGACACATGTCTTGCAATTGACCCGCGGTGGAGGTACGGCTTGATGATTTCTGACAACGGAGTGGTGGACCTTGTGTCTTCACGAATCTTTTCAAGAAGTTCCGGGTCGGGATCAAATTTCACGCAGATGCTGGGAGATGTTTCCTTTGACAGTATCAAAGAGTGTTTCCCAGTTCGTGATTTCGAGTGGCGGCGGTGTTGTAGTGTTGGACTCGGGTCAGATTTTATCAATGTCTCCGACATCCTTGTGAGGGTCGAGGATGTTGCACTTCTGTGTTTTGCAGCCAATGCTTTGAAGTATGACACTGATCCCTGCACCCCCAAAAAACATAAAACCCCAGCAACACCCAAATAAAGGCCCATCCCCATTTGGCTTTACCAAATAACTGAAGTCTTTCCTAAGAACTGGGTAAAACTCTCTCGGTTATAGCGGAGGCACTTGGCTATCCCGGTGCACCTACAAGAACTTGCTATGGAGGTTTTCGAGCAGGCTCTAGTTGAGTAGCTTTCACACATGTTCATTGTTTTATCTACCGAGCATTGAGTTGTTGGATAGTTTTTGTCCTATCCCCAAATAGTTTGTGACAATGGAGCTCCTCATGCCCTCATAGCTAAGACCAACCAATCACAAGGGCTAGAGGCAACACTTTTAAAGGTCCTATAGCCTCATCTCTAGGTACCAATGGGAGGGTCGGAGCTTGAGGCTTAAAACCACCGCTTTTAAACCATACCACGTCCTTTGCCAACTAGGCTTGGGACTAGATAGCGTTAATGATATTTTTAGAACAAACTTTTAGGCTAAGCTAAAGTCAAGTGGGAAGGGGGGCATAAGATATGTATATCACAAATCTGGTGGGCTGGGGATTCGTGGCACTCACTAAGGAACATCCATCCAAGATATCGTGGATGAAGTGGCTCCAATAAAAAAAGCCCCCCTATGGGGTTGAGGGCCGATTCATTCGAATGTGACATCACTAGACTAATTCGGGGCCTTTGACTCTATTTCCGGAATCAAATTGCCTAAAAATAGTCATTTAGATGATTTCTGCATTTTTTTCATCCGCATGGATGATTTTACTTGAGTGCCACGAATCCCCGGCCAATCTGGTGCATCATGTACTTGTACATTGAATCTTATACTTGGTGGTGTACAATGCAATGATGTTATAATAGATGTATTATTCTTATTAAACGATTTGCTTTGTAGTAGCATAATGTGGCACTTATTAGAAGAAGAAAAACTACAACAATGCAATTATAACTTATTAATTAAGACTTTATGATGTTAGATCAACATATCATTGTTTCCACATGATAAGTTTGCCTCCAGAGGTTTGTGAGGTATGTAAGATATGGGCCTTATGTGGTCCCTCTTCTTAATTGGACACCTGTATTTTGAGTGGTATATGGTAAGGCTTGCGGTTTTGAAAGGACACCAATAAATGCACGTGTCATGATGCTATTGGATTATGTGCTCAACATAAAGACACCATTCTAGGTTTAATAGTCAATACAATTGGGAGGGCCTAGGTCCGAGACGACCCTAAACTACTGGATGATGGTGGAGGGATACCCAAATCTCAAGGAAGAGGTTGGCGGTTCGAATCCCGGCTGTGAAATCTCCTCTCTACCTGACGGAAAACTTGCCAGGTGGTCAACTGCCTCTTGTGCTTTGGCGTTGGCCTGTCGGCCTTTTGTCTCAAAAATAAAAATAAAAATAAAAATAAAAATTGGGA
The DNA here is from genome assembly GCA_964035585.1 of Polytrichum formosum. Taxonomy (NCBI): domain Eukaryota; kingdom Viridiplantae; phylum Streptophyta; class Polytrichopsida; order Polytrichales; family Polytrichaceae; genus Polytrichum; species Polytrichum formosum. The sequence continues at coordinate 20,029,868 of OZ037939.1, read as the reverse complement.
GGGCCTATGTTTCACTTAAAGAGGACTTTGACCTCTTTTGACTTTTGCATCTCAACTCTGATTCTAAACCTTCAAGTGACAATGTGCAAGATTTGCAATTGTAATTGCCATTGCAATCCAATGACAAAAATCGTTTGTGGAGTTGCAAGCGCTCACAATGGGGCAACATACGTTTTATTTTAGTGGTATAAGGCATGACTTGGTGTTACGAATGGACACCGGAATGACAAGTGTTATGACGAGTGAAGATCTTCGCTATTCCCTCTTATACCTTTTGCATCTCAGATCTCATGGTTCTGAAACTTAAAGTGAGAATCTTTGTGATTCACAATTGCTTATAACCGGATGACACAATTCTCAAACGGATGTGACTGTCAAGTATCTCTCTGCAGTTGGAAGTGCCCACAATAGGGGCCACACACCTGACTTTCTCAACGATGAAATAATGAAGTCATTGCTGAAAAAAATGGTTTTTTAAGAGATTGAAGCTAGTATGAGCATTTTCTGTTTCCACAGAGCACGTTCCTCCTCATATAATATACTAAAGAAAAATCCTTATGTGAGAAGAAGAAAGGGGGGGGGGGGGGGAATAAGCTGTAAGATGGTGTATTACCTGAAGGTCCTTGACTGTGACTGCTAGGCTGAGAACACTACGTTCCGACTCAGAAAGCTCATGCAGCAGACGCATATTCTCCATGTGATAGCGGGCCTCTTCACGCTTGTGTTCTTTATATCTTCGAAGTATCGACTCTTCCAGAACCACCACAAATCTCTCCAGTGTTTGCCTGTTTGAAATATGATACTAAAAAGAGAGTTTTAGTTAAGCTATTTATCTATAATTGGCACATACTGCCACAATATCATTGATCGCCAAATCCAGAAGCCACACCGATATGTGCAATTAGGTTGCCCCAAAATCCACACTATTTTGAATGTTTATTACCACAGTAACAAAATACGTTAATTATGTTTATACTGTGGTTTTCTACACGGATGAATGAACAAAGTTATAAGTTTTTGTAATCTGATTTTTACCCAAAGTAATTTGCATGGGTAAAGAGGCAACCTGTTCGTGAAGGCAACCTAATTGCACATATAGTGTACACTAAATTGTCCTATTAGTGTGGGTGGAAATTTTAATGTGGGCCACTCTAATTGTCTAGTCAGGGCCCACATTACCTAAATAACATAAAATAAAAATTTCACCCACATCATCAATTTCCTACAAAAACAATCAATGTTTCCCACACCAATTTCCCACTAAATTTGGTGTGGGCTGAAAATTATTGTGGCCCACACTAACAGGAGAATTATGTGCAGCTATGAAAGAGTGTATAGGCATCAGTCAACCTTACCTTTGGTGTAATATCTGCTCTTCTGTTTCAAAGCCCTCAGATTTCATCTTGTTGAACAGTTGTCTTGCATAAATCATATAAAGCTCCTTGATCAGTTTCGGGTGCTCTGCTTCAGAATGTTCCTCCACGATTCTACAGAGTGTTGTAGCAACTAAATTCATGTAAGAGTCTAGTTTCTCAAACTTTTCATACATTGCATCCATCTGTGATTTCTGGACTTTTACTTTACTTCGAAGCATTTTCTCCGTTCTTTTGGCCATTTTCATGTCGTTCTCATGACCTTCCTGTTGGCAAAGAAGTAAATTTAGACTGACATATAAATAAGATATTATGCACATTGATAAACACTCAACTATATCAGATTTCTTCAATCCTGTAATAAGGAGTGCCTTGCTGGTTGATTATCAGATTTTACACCAAAGGCTAATAAGCTCTTGAGCTTAAAATCAACGACAAATCTGTCTCACATACCTGAAATCGCTCCATTTGTTTCAACAGCTTCTGCAATTCCAATACTTCAGCTTCCATTGGAACCTTTTTTGTTTGCAACTGGCACACGTACCCAGAAGTATCAACTATTAGTAACTGACAATACTCCTTACCTACTATAATGCCTACACTGAAAGCCATGCACTACTATTACCAACCTGTGCAATCTTAAAGTTGCGAATCAACGAGACAGTTTGGTTTTCCTTGTGGTGTTTCATCAACGATTGGGTCTTCTCATCAGTTTCGACCATAAGTTGTTTCGTATATGCTCTCTGGTAATCAACCTCCAGAACAAGTTTCTTCAAGTTTTCATTCTCCTGCAATCACCACTACATATTCGAATTGAAAATCAGCACTAAATAAAAAAATCATCCATTTGAATATGCTGTCCTAGTCAAACATTTAAATATCAATTCAATTTTGGCATTTAAGAGCTTACTACTGTAACTTTCTACAATGCACATAGTTTCACATACCTCCTGTATTTCTTGGAGGCTGGTAGAGTTTGCCTTTTCCTCTGTCTCCAATTTGTTCACTTGTGCCTGGAACCCTGTAACCACCTTCTTCTCATAAGCCAGCTTTTCATGTGCCCATTCGGAACGACGTCTTTCCTTTGCAAGACCATCTGTCAGCCGATTGGATACAATTTCTAGTTGTTCATCGTTCATTTGAAGGTCCATGTCGTAGTATTGCTGTAACCACTTAGATATATTAGAATCATTTAATGCATATATGAGATATACATACATAAGTGTAACTCACAGTTAACTAAATCTGTAACAACAAGCTCAAGCCACATGTCCAGAAGCGTTTTTCGATATGCACCCGCAATAGTCTTGAATCTTATCCTACACCAACTATAAAATCGTTCTATCATTCTGCAGATTAAAATCTTCTATGAGTTATAGGTATAGGTGTATCTGGTCGTAACTAAAAAATTGGTGAAAGTGAACAAAAAAAGGGACCCTGATAGCTCTGCAAGTCTTGTGCCGACACTAATCTGTAATGTAATCTGTAATGTAAACCTTAGAAAGAGTTTTAAAGGAGACCCAAAAAAAAAAAAAAAAAAAGCGAACCTTGTATCTATCAATATCCCTGTTGCATCTCTCCTCCACTTCCTGCATTTTTAAGTTAGCCTCTTCCTCCACAGCTTGCAACTGTACATGAATTGCCTCGAGCTTGTCAAAGAAATCATCTTGCTTCTTCTTCATCAGTCTTTCCATGGCGTCTCTTTCCCGTTGCGCCTGCGCTTGCACTATGTTTGATCTATTCAATTCTTGTTGCATCTGCAAGAGTAGGACGAGAAGGAGAACCGTTACACGTGTGAAAGATACAAGTGTAGTAATACCATAACAGTGATTTGCTGAGATTAAAAGTCTTTCATTTACAATTTTGGAATATTCGTCAAATGTATATGTTGCTATGTATGACTCCTGAATTGTACTAGAGGAGTACATTTGGGGTTTTATCTCTTAATTTTCGACTTCAAAATGCTTCTTACACTTCTGATTCAACAAACTGGAAAATCCATATTGCACACATTTCGTTCGGCTGCATGTTGAATACCGCACATAACCATTTGTAATCACCACGACTGTTTAAAACTCAAATGTACCTTATCTTCGTAGTAATTGCGCATCTCCTTCATATTTAAGGCCAGTGCACTCATCAAGCTCTGAAGGGTGGCCTCTTTGTCGCTTTCAGCCATCTGTATACGTTTCTCGGAGAGTTGAGCTTTGTTGTAAAGTTCCTTTTCAGCTTTCGCGTGCTCCTCATCTTTCCTTTTTATTGCCAATGCCCTCCTCTGCTCATTAAGTTGCTCTTGCTGGAGTATGTCTTCATGCTCCAACTCCAGCTTTACCCTCAGATCCTGGAAGAAGCACCCACCTCCAAATTTGAAGATAGAGTTCCATAAATAGAATCTAATGTAGAAGATTATTAGCAGTTCACATTTTTTTAAAGTCTTAGGAACTGGGTCATTGCCCCTATATGGATATCTCAAGCAAAGGCCTGCAGTTGAGAATATAATGAATTGGACACTAAACATGTTTTGAATTGAATACCATGAAATATGAAGACAAGAAAGAATTTTAAACCATGGCAATCAAGTAAGAATTTGCACCTCAGCTTCCAATTTGGACTCTTCGATCTGTGTGCGCCTCAACAAAACAATGTTAACAAGGTCAAGCTCATTGAAAGGTGGCGCCGCACACAGAGTTGGAGGTTCTATCCTTGAACGAGTTCTTTGCACAATGGATGACTCAATAGAAAATAGGCTAATGGAGCCCTGTGCGGATGCCAAGATAAGAAGGCCATTTTTCTCATCCACAACCAGGCCATTGATTGTTCCTGAAAATCAAAAAATAAATAAAATAAAATAAAAGAATAAACTCATCAACACATAGCATTGGAGTTGTTAGTTTCTATTTCTTGATATGATTTGATATATGTACATGTACCGTAAAACATAAGATATTGCAAGACAAGGAACCTATTCTCATCAGAACTCACCCGCATTGACACTCTGCTCCCAGAGCAATATTGGCTTTTCCTTGGTGAGTGGCAGAGAATAGAGGAGAATATGTCCTGTGTTTGTTGCGGCTATTAGCAATGACCTCCCAAAGAAAGCTGCGACATGTGTCATGCCGCGTGGCTTTGTTTCGCAAATGATTGATGGCCTGTCAGGAGTCCAAAAAATCGTCTGAAAGTGTCAAAGACACTATATGACACGAAACTGCTTCACCAAGAAATGGCCTGTGGGAATTTCTCTTTAAACATGCAGGGGATGGCTAAGAAACATTTTCGAACAACTCAGGACATGTCCTAATTTGTGAGGCTTCTATAGAATCAAAGTGACTAAAGTTTCTACTTCCTCCCGACATTGAACAGATTTGCGTGGAAACTAAGTGGACATAACCAGAGAATATGTAATACTAGTGATAGACAATCTCAAAACAAAGGAAACTAGGTTCTGCTCACCATTATAATGTGAATTTATTGCAGGATACCTTTCCACTGAGCAATCTGAGCATTCATATATTTTTTCTAGCATTACATTGTGAACATTCATTTGAGAAGACAATTTATATAACTTAATTCATGAAGAAGATTCTGGACAAAAAGAGCTTACTGGTGAAGATTAGCAGCAAGGCTAGTTCCAGCCCGTTCACTAACATCAAGGCTGATATATTCTTTTCCAACTTCTCCAGAGAACTCAGGATTTGAAAACATTTCTGATAAAACTTGACGAGATGCAACCTTCTTGTAAGTATCTAACACCCGGAGTGGTGTGTTCGGACCACACACATACATGCACAGCTGGCTTGAGTCATACAAAACTGAGGTATAGTAGGAACCCATGAGCGCTTGACTACGAGCATAGCCGTAAAAGTCGTCCATAAACCAAGAGTAGATAAACCCATCCACATCTGCCGATGTCAAATGTATTGAATCATGGGACCATGCCATAGTGGAAATTGAAGCCTTATGACCCTGCATATTGGATCATGATACAAATCAGTTGATCCTGGAAAATGAATGGGAGAAGAGGAATAATGAATGTTATTGTGACCTAACTGAGCAACGAAACATGAGCGCTTCATCTTGGTTTCTTAGTGCAGTCCAACGTAGAAGATTTTCTCTGAGGTTAACCATTGAATTCAACAGTTTTACATAGGAAAGCTTGTACGACCTTCAATACTGTCAAGGATTTCCATGTGAAGCAGCAAAAAATGATGATATTCTTGTCTGTGGCCACACTTGCCAAGTGGCCACTTGGACTAAATCTGACGTGACGAACACCAAGGACAGCTATTTCCTCCAACAACAGCTGCCTGAAGATAAACATATAATCACAAACTGTGTCAGTGCTTCAATATGTGCTATCAGAAAGTTAAAGCTATAAAATTTTAATTACACGAGTCACTGCTCTGCACATTCTTTCTCAGAATGCTATACTTGGCTCTGACGCTAACCATACATTGAAGAAAGTGTAGAAGAAATTTTCTTCCTTCTCATGAGAATTATTGTGCATAGCAAGCACAAAGATGTCAATAACCAATAACAGATCTTTATAATCAATTTGGGTTGAAAGGACGAATACTCAATGGCAAAATAGAAGCTCTTAGTTACAAGAAGTTGAGACCAATATGTGAGATGGTATTGCTCAATGAAGATGCAAGAAGGACCATACGTGTCTGCCATCAGTCGATACACTCTTATTGATTGAGGGAAAGCCACAATGAGTTGAAAGCAGCATATTGCCACAGAAACTGGTGTCGTGTCATACCTGCACCACATTCCATAGGCAGCAGAGCTTTCTTCAACTTGGGAAAATTTTGAAGGAAAATGGTGACATTCTTAAAATACTATTCTGATATAGTTCTTGATTGCAAAAAATGTCGGCATCACTGCAGCAGAACATCTGGAAACTACATTTCAGAGTAACTACAATTGCCTCTATGGTTCTCAGTTCCTTTCTACAGCTCAAATAAGATGTTGCAACCCAAAAAGCAATGAAGGTAAGAACTTCACAACAATATTCATGAAGAATCTAGATCAGACGACTGTTGAATCTAAAAGACTTTCAGGGGCCAAGTTTTGTATGTGAAGTAAATGTTTGATGATATTCTGTACGAGTGGTCGGATTCATTAAGGGAGACCTTTAATTGACAACGGAGTTTGAGTAGGCTAAGGAATATGCCCACCTCCACGATTTTTCACAGGTAAGTCGAACATAGCTCCAGAGACGCACATAATTGTCACTGCCACAACTCACAATAAGCATGCGCTGCAGGCACAAATCCATATCCATTACAGCACCTAATGTAAACACTGGTCAACCAACCCTTGCCCCAGCATGTCATTCTCAGTCTAGGATGATCTTCAGCTCCAAATATTGAAAGCACAGCTTCAAAGTTATGTTTCTAAGTCAGGAATACCTGACAACCCTGGCTTTCCAATTTCACTGCCAACAATAGGCTCATCACTTGCATCCATATTTAGTCGAACCACATTTTCTCCCTGCACACACCTCTCACGTCATAGAACAACTACGAAGTGTATATTTCAAGTCAAAACCCTCATTTTCAACGAATAACATTTCCTTGGATGAACATGGTTGGGCCCAATGTCTAACTTTGTTCAGAGAAAATTTAAAGTCGAACATCATCACGCTAAAAGTCGGACATCATCACGCTAAAAGTCGGACATCATCACACTGGAAGGAAGTACTTTACGAAGCAAGAAAGACCATTAAAGCCTTGACCAATGGAAAGTTGGTAAACTATTACATTAAGCTGTTAAAAATATTAGGGTTCAGCTGTTGAATTCACTGACCTCCTGAATACCTACATAGAAAGTAATGATAGCATCAAAAACCAGGAAGTTGAGTTACATAGCTGCGATGGTTACCTCGACAAAGAAAACCACGCTCTCTGCTTTATGTGGCACCAGTATAGTTGTAATAGGTGCAAAGCCACTGCAAATACATGACCCAGATATTCATGAGGTCATATGCTCCTGCACTTGTCTTCCTTACAGTTGCTTCTAGCACTCTTCAAATGATAATAATACACACGTGATTTCCTCACATCAAAATGTAATGGAAAGACATCTACTGAGGAGAATTTGGATCCAACACCAAAGGCCGTTGAGGAGCTTAGAGGTTACAAGAACTATAGAACACGTACGATTTACAAATAACTACCGTTCACAGCACCGATTATGCTACTTAGCTTGACTCACTCCAATTCTGAGGGATTGTTTTATTTTATTGTAAATGCTACTTTGGTGACACTTCACACACTTATTAATCCAATCAGGGCGCCACATCTTTGCACCCTCCCAAAAATCTCACTCTGGGCTGTTCACACTAAAGTTTCAGTGACTAAGTCCATATTTGGTGTGTTTTTCGCAGCTACTGATTTGCAGTGCTGACTCTGCTCCAGATTTTATCTGACTTTGACAATCTGTCACTGGGGGTGGAAAAGACGAGTTGCATATGCATGTAAAAGTGCCTCTTAATTGTGCACCTTGCCATTTGGATCCCAGCGACCTCAACATATGGATCCACAGCCTTCTCCTACACAAATGAACAATGATAATTTTAACGAGTCAGTCACTACTAGATGGCACAAACACTACTAAGTGACAGGAAAATTCCACTCACAAAGTGTGTTCCATGCAGTAAAACGATCCCTCACCAGCACTTTCAGCTTGACAAACTCGAAGCCTGTGAATCGAGTGATAGTGCCATCTGCTCCAGCTGCAATGAATCCTTGAGACGTCGAAGCTAAAGTGAAACACCTCCCAGTCTTATGCAGCCTCTATCAAAATGTTAATGGAAAGAAACACCTCAATATATCCTCTGCCACAAGATGTCTTTGGCAAATGTGCCTCAGTTTATCAGAACAAATTTGCAACCACTTAGGACAAGCTATGCTCCAGAAACCTTATGGTGTAAGTGAAAACACTCCGATACAACTGCTCAGTATGTCACTCATATTAATAAAAATCTAAAAGAGTCATTAGGAATGCATTAACAGTCTATTTGGGCATAACAGCACATACAAGTTGAACTGTCCCCTCCCTCACAATGAAGATCACATCATCCAGAGTCGCAACTGCAATGTTGTTATCAACGAGCCAAATATGGTCCGAGAATGTAACATTTTCACCTTGATCCCCATGCAACCCCTCCACTACAAAATCTTTTTTTGCACCAACTTTCCTACTCCACAACTTGAAATGTGTTGGACCTGAGAAAGAACATGGATCTTCTATAACATGTTTGTTTTTGAAATTTGATCGAAGTATAAACTTCAGAGGTTTTGACCATATTGAGAAATTTTCGAAGCATCCCGATATTGGACTGCACAAAAAAACCTTTCAATGAAGACACAAGCACACCTTCACGTGACTTTTATGTTGACAAGTGGAAATTGTTCTTTGAATAGGTGATGCATACCACTAGTTGCAAACTCCTCATCATCTTTGGGATTAACTGTTATTCGAGTCACTGAATGCACAAACTGCGTGCTGAATATCTCCTGCAGATGATACCATGGACTTCATTAATAGTTTATTGCCTACGCCATTGGAGATTGACTGTTCAGAGAAAACCATCCCTAAAAAGCCAGCAATGTAGATGACTGGAGACGACCCTAAACAGAATGGCAAAACTGTGACGACAACATACAAACTTCAAGTATGACGACAGATATTCCTACCTCAGAATGTTTAATATCCCAGCAACAGATTAATGATCCTCCACCACTTTGATTCGACACAGTCATCAAGAATTGCTCGTCTTTGGAAAAGGCACAAGTCTCAATATCTGCAGCATACTGCTCCAGCCTTAACTCGCAGCTTAGTTGTTCGAACATAGGTATAGGAAGCTTTCAACCTGATTGACAAGTACTGCAAATGCACATAGTGCTTTCATAACACATGTCCCAGAAATGCAACAAAGAGAGGATTCTTGGGGCATATGTCTGTCAAACATTTTGACAAAGTGTTTGCTTTCATAAGTGATTAAAAAATAATTTGCTACTCAAAACTAAAGAAGGTCAATTTCTCTACGGTAACCCACTCTTGCGTTGATATTATTCAGACTCTATGATTCTGTCAGACTTCATGATTTTGTCCTGATGGTTTACACACACCTGTATTGACTCTGGATACAAAAATGCCAACCTTCCTGCAGATTCGCATATCAAAAACCGAAACCTGCAGCATTCAATGTATAGTATAGTTACATGATGTGCAAAGTCGTCTTACATTTGAAGAAGTGGCAGGCGGAACTGACACTCTTGGCCAGGAAATTTTGAAAACTCAAGATCAGGGCTTGCAAGATGTTTATGACTTGAACCAGTCATCCAGTCCTTTTTCCACAAGATTGAGGATGCTTTACCAACTTACCTTACAGGAGCTCAACACATCTTTCTATGAGAGTTCCACATGCAAAATGGAACAGAAGAGCAGAGGGAAAATTCATCAAAAATACACTCCTATATGGAATAGTGAATACTGAAGGCTTCATTGAATCGGCATACCTGACTATTAGGGTTCGACTTTGTCAGTTCACAAGTGGCCACAAAGTGGCCAGCTGATGAAGCCACCACCGCCAGGATTCTCTGGAGAAACATTCAGGATTCAGACTTTTTAGAAATTGTTCAAAACCCTAAGAAATATCGATCATACATGAGCATGAGGAATTTTCTGCCTTCACCTCTACAGATTCTTCAGGTGTCGCTACTGGCACCGCAGAGCGATTTCTGCAGAAGAGCGGGAAAGGAAAACCGATGAGAACATGCTAAGGTTTATTTTCAAACATGCCTACGAGAAGCCATGGAAGTCGAGTCTACTGATAAGAATTTTCTTGGGAATAATTAGGGAAGACATGGAACCAAAATATCGCAATGGTGAAAATCTCAATTCCTTCTCTATTTAGTCCTCATTGAAATGCCAAAAGCACCTGTTGCGGAAGAGGCCACAGCCAATCGCATAAACCACAGTGCGACTGTCGAGACATGCCATTTGTGTGTGGCGCCCTCGTATTCCCGAAAAACCGAAAGTGTGCCTGTAAATTACACACCCCTTTGTGCAATAAGAAGCAGTGACTTTCCAGTCAAGGACGAAAGATTAAATACCAAGAGACGCAGGCGGAGGGGCCATTACTGAAAACATGGCATCATCTGACTTCAGAAATAGTTCTTACAAATGAGGGAACCGGTATGCCACAAATTCCTCCTTTAGAAAATTGCGCTGGCCTCGTAACAAACCCGGGCTCCTCCTGCTGGAAGAACTAATCGCACGCCGCATTTTGTCTACCTTAATATGATGGCACCCGCAGCTATGGTGCTACAAATTTGTGACAGTTGGTGGCAACACCACCTGAAGTAATTTCCCACTTCAGAGACGTCTGTTGGTGAGCCCACACCTACAATAGCATCCAGTGAGCGTTTGTAAAAACTGAGTGTGAGTGTCAACATTCGGCCTTATGAGAGTCAACATTCAGAAAACAACATTTGGAATTACAAGAGTCAACATTCAGTTCTAAGAGAATTGGACACAGGAGACACAGCAGAAGCGTAGGTAGATAAAGTGAGTGAGCAGGAGCGTGTCAATTCTCATAATGAGGACTCTCCATACATTCCAAATGCACCAACCTCCAGTGAAGGGACCAGTACTCAGAACCATCAATTAATTGAAAGTGTCAGAACCATGGACATCCGGGCCTACTGTAGAGGTTCATCTAGCAACAACACAACAACCAAAGATATGGCACAAACTATCAAGGAGAAACACATCCTGCATCCACTAAGTTTGGAATACTATGGTAAGACATTCACAATGCTGGCGTTAGTGTAACCTAACACTTACCACACCCGCTACAAATTGTTAACTTGAACATTCTTAAAAGACTTCATGGTTTGATTTATGCCGAGATAATTTTCGCCGTACACTGCTGCTGAACGAGACATTCAAGATCACTCAGGAAGATGTGTTGCAGACACAGCCAGTCAAAACACGGCAGGTTACACCTTGCATACAAAACAAATTTGACATTTTGTCTTCCAGGATCCCACCAATTGTATTTGTTGAGGACTAATCATTACAAGAAAGTGTCAAAACCTTGCTTTACTCTACCAAAATGAACATCAGAGTTTGATCCTGATCGTCACAGGAACATGATGAATAGTTCACTGACTGTATAATACACAAGAGTGTCTACCTAGTCAGCTTTTCAATGTTATGGTCTAAAAAGTGTCAATCTAACTAAAATTGATCTGGCAGCTATAAAAAATGACATTAGCTCCCATAGTCGAGATTATGGTCCAATTTTCCTACAGTTCTCCTACCGTGATCCTTATGACCAGAAAAGCTAGTTTGTTGACAACCATCGTGTGCTCCGGAAAGAGGACAATCACTATATAGGAAATTTGTTGATCCAAAATTTGGTTCAGACAACAACAAAAAAACTGCAGAATTCAACCCCTTTGGTTTCCAGAGTAGAACTGTCAAACAGGAAAGAGCTGCTAATTTCCATTCAAACGCTGCCCATGTTGAAACTGTCGAGTTTTGTCAAGCTCTCCATCCATCTTCATGAATATACTCGATATACTAAGTATTCATCGTCTTCCACCCCGTCCACCAGGAGAGAATGCTCTGTGTGCAGCCGGTGAGCGACTGCGATCTCTTGCCCTATCATCACTGTATCGGTCGTAGCTGCGACTTCTGCTCCGACTGTAAGCCCTTGACCTGCTGGGACTTCTGCTGTAGCTGCGACTCCGATTTCGGCTCCTTTCCTTGTCTGCATACCTGCCAGCATCTGGGGCACTGTATCTGTCAAAGCGATCACGGTCCCCTGACCGATCTGGGAAGCGGTCTCGGTTATCTAATCGACCTCCATCCCGGCCTCCACCAGAATCACGACCACCACCCCAAGATCCTCTCCCACCAAAGTCTCCCCGCCCTCCATAGCTCCCACCTCTACCTCCATCCCTTCCTCCTCGGCCTCCTCCATCACCCCAGCGATTTCCAATTCGCCCTTTGAACATGCCTCCACCTCTGCTGGCAATGTCCCTCAGCTCAGTAGGCACTTTCTGATTAGCTCCTTCGAGCACTTTGATGAGATCCTTGGCATACTTCCCATCCTGTTCAGAGAAAAATGTGTATGCCAATCCTGTAGCACCTGCACGGCCTGTGCGTCCAATCCGATGCACATAATCTTCCACTCCTGTTGGGAAGTCATAGTTGACAACAACTCTGCTTACAAAAACAAGGATGTCAGAACCAGTATACTTGCATACAGAATACTTGCATACCAGACTTTGTATGGAACAGAATCAGTAATGGATACAGGGAACCAGTGTGCACCTGATGTCTTTGATATCAAGACCACGAGCAGCTACATCAGTTGCAACAAGAATAGGGGTTCTTCCTGTCCTAAACTGTTGCAGGACAAAGTCTCGCTCACTCTGAGACTTGTCCCCATGAATGGCAGCTGCACCAAAGTCTCGCCCCAAGTTTCGGGAGAGTGTATCACACATCCTCTTCGTAGAACAAAATATAATAATTTTTGAACCAGGTTCTTGTGATCGCAAAATTTGTTCCACACGCCGTTGCTTCTCATAAGGCACCACCACCTCTACATTCTGAAATTACCAACATTGAAACATTTTGTCAGGTACTATTTACATTAATAAATTGGGACTCATAAGAGATTCATAACTCCTCGAATGAACTTGAGAGGATTCTTTTTATGGTAATGACCTGGGTAATTGACTTGTTTGCAGCCAGCTCGTCTGTATTGCCAATGTTAACTTGCACTGGGTTCACAAGTAAATCGCCTGCAATTTTGCGAACATCCTTTGGCCATGTAGCTGTGTACATGAGAGTTTGTCTCCGAGAAGGGATTTCATTCACAATTTTCCGAATTTGTGGTTCAAATCCCATGTCAAGCATACGGTCAGCTTCATCAAGCACCAAGTACGTCACTTGCCTCAAGCTCACTTTCTTCACTTCTAAGAAGTCATTCAGTCGCCCTGGTGTGGCAATCACAATGTCTGCTCCCCTTTCAATGTCCCTCAACTGGGGAGCTTTTGGAGCACCTCCATACACACACTGCACAAAGTCAATGGAAGGATTTGAGAAAAACCAATATACACACACTAATCAAATGGCATTCAGTTGCTTCAAAGTGGAACATATCAGAAGTATATTTCAAGTGATTATCAAATACATCAGAAATTTCTAATAAGGCCCAGTTTCTTACACAAATATCACTGTCAGAAGTCCTGGATCCCATCTAAGTTCCCAGCGAAGAAGGTCTCTCAGAGGAAGGAACATACCGTGCTAGTAATACGTGAGGACCTCCCAAATTTCACACATTCATCTTGAATCTGTGTCGCCAATTCTCGTGTAGGGGCAAGAACAAGGACAGTTGGTCCTAGACGTGAGTTAGTGCGATTCCGTTCTAAATGCAGGAAAGCTGGAACTAAATAACCAAGTGTCTTCCCGGACCCTGTCTTTGCAATGGCCACAATGTCTCGGTTCTGCAAAGCTATTGGCCATGATTGTGCTTGAATTGGTGTAGGAGATGTAAACCCTGCTCCTTGTAGCTGCAACACGGATCAGAAAAAAGCCAGGAGTTAGATAGCCAGAAAAATTGCACAAGTGATCCAATCACCAGCATCAAGACTGAGCAAGTAGAACTGAATGAAAGGACTGCTGGGTGACAGGTCTGATGAAAAAAGCAAGAACTAAATGTTTGATTCTCAAATGCACCTCAAGCACACAAGAGTCAACGAACAAGACCAGAAAAGTATGCCACATGCTAGCAACAATCCCAAGGGATGGTGGGAGCTGCATGATTGCCTGCTGGCATTGACACCAAGCCAACGGCAGAAGACCTCTCATCATAGGTCGAGCAGCATGGGGACACCCAAGGCAGCGACGTATAACAGCTGACAACAGCCATCCAGAGACGGTGACGAAGCCACCAACAGAACCCAATCAGTTCAGATGCACGCAGGCCCCACAATGAGGATGTGTGCTACAGGATGCTGAACGCGGGCACAGTGTACGACATAAGCTCCATGCTGGAGCAAATATCGCACCTGCAGCAGCCCCCAGTATAATGGCCACCGTAAGTTTGACCCTCCAAACAGTATGTAAAACAAGTCATAGGTAAATTGACATTCAACATAAATATCTCATTACAGGTCCCCAAGTCACAACTCTAAGCATGAATGACATAAATTTGTAGAGGGACGTTGACTGGACCCAGAAAATGTAAAAGCACCAATTCCACAAAATCCAGAAAAAAATGGATGTTCAAAATCTTCAGCACAAATCAGCATGAATCACCCTTTAACTTCCAGTGAGTCCTTGTCGAATTAACTTCTAGACCACTCTGTGATCCCGGCACTTATGTCTTTCAGGTTATTTCTTCACTATCCAAGAGAAATAGGATGATGTCGGACATACCTCTCTCAGCAAATCCGGCGAGAAACCTGCAGCCTCGAATGACATGAAAGGTGCAGGGACATTTTCTCCCTGCAAAAGAAATTTTTCATTTAGATTCAAGAACGTGCGAAGAGAAACTGAGACACCCAAAATTGAAGATTGTGGTACAATTGACAACCACAAAGGATAACCAGACAGCAACTCCATACCAGGGCAGACACTTCATGTTGTCTTCTGTAGGAATCAATGTCAGCAGTTGTGGCATTCACATAGGCATCCACTCTTGGGCGTTTGTAGACTTCGCGATCACTGAACTCAAAAGAGGGAGTAACATGTTTTTGTCCCCCTGTTGGTCCCATTCCTACGGGCGCAGAGGATCCAGAGACAGGCCCGCTTGTACTAAGATTTGCAGCTTGCACTCCTGATGACTGCAGATCAATACACAAAAATTGTTATCCCATGTCAATATTAGATATATTCCAGAGCTAGGCAGTCAATTTTCAGAGCTGTTTCTCACTGGTGAGGCAAAAAAATTACATTCGGATAAGTACACTCATGCGAAGGAATTGCTGCAAGTTTTACAATCGATTGTAAAAACTCAACAAATTATTCTAAAAATGAAGAAAGTTCAAACTCCTCAACAATCGCTCTCAGAAATTCTCTACTACATCTGAACATGCTCCCACGTGTCTGGAGAGCAATAATCCAAACAATTAAGATTTGGCTCCCTCCTTCAAAGGTGCACTCATGCAAACAAGTAGCTCCAAGTTTAAATATCAATTGAAAAAACACAACAGATTACTCTGAAAATATGAACAAGCAATGTCACAATTCGTTACAGCATCTGAACAGGTTTCCACATGTCCAGAAGTTGATGAAAAACAGCATTTCAACCCATAAAGATTTGGGACCGCTCCACATCGCCATAGAGCACAAAGAGATGAAAGGAAGAAAGGCTGACCTGAGGCACACGAGGGACAGGTATGGCTGCTAGCTTCGGTTGGTTTGGAATGCCTCCACCAGTTGAACCATGGTACCCATTTATCGCCCCAATATTATGTCCATTTCCAGCACCCCCGTTATGTTGCTCGGCACCATTTGGGATTACAGCCAACTTGGGTCCCGAGATAACGGATGTGGGTGGAGGTCCGCTAGGCAAAGGAGGCCCGGAGCCTGCTGGCGGAAGGGGTTTGTCATACTGTGTGATGTTTGTCTCGGGATTCCAGTAGTATATGTACCCAGTGCTTCCGTCCACCAGAGCTCTCCATGGGTGAGGCAAGGTCGGATCAGCAGGGGCATACCTAGGCGCAGCAGCAGTCACTGCGGCAGCTACCATCGTTTCACAAATGATGGACTCAACGAACGACGCTCCTTTCACTTGCCCTTCCGATTATCGACGGCCGCGATTCTCGAGCAAGAAGAACAAACAAACTGGAACTACCCACACGTAAACATACCACAAAAACTCCGATTACTTCCAGCTTTCACATACCCCAAGTGAGTCCCACACACACACACCACTTCCACTCCCAGTGGTCAAAATTGCCGATATCACCTAGTCAATTACAATATGTATACTCCGGTCAGAACCACCGTCAACACAACCAGTAAAATCTCACGGATAGATGTAAACTACACCATGCACTTTGCACGGCTGAAGAGACTCTCAAGTGGACACAAGCATGGCTGGCCAGGAGAAAGAACAGACATAAAAGGGATCGGCAAGGAAGAAGATAGACAAATAAGAAATAAGACAAGCGTGGGGCGATATTGCAAATGAAAAATGGAAAGATTGGAATGCAAACCCTGACGAAGGTGCGAGAGAAGTGGAGTAGAGTGGAGTTGAGTGGAGTTGAGTGGGCACCTAAACTACGGCGAGCGCGAGATGTGAAGGGAGCGGCGCAGACATGGGGGAATTCGGCCACCAGCGATGCGATACGATGCGATGCGCGATGTGAAGGGATGGGTGGGGTGTCGGGGGGCGCGACTGCGAGGTCGGCGGCCCGAAAGAAAGGTGCCGAGACAATGAAACCCTAAACCTAACTTCTGTGGGATATGAATCACCAGGCTCAACTCCTCATCTCCTCCGCCAGCATGCCATGCCACCCACCCTAATACCACATACACCCCCCATGGCCCACACCCTATTACCGTGCTCCTTGGCACTATCCACTTATTCTTAACTCAAATATGTAACCACAAATGTATTTTTGCTTATAAGGGGTGGTTGGTTTATATCTTCAATTTCACCCGTGTTCTTACAATTCTTGCCGAATTTCTCTAGGCTAAAGTAAAGTAGCTCCCACATAAATGCATTCTTGCTCATCATCGATCTCCTCCCCACCATGCCCACCATCGCATCACATACACCTCCCCCCCCTAAATGACCCAAGCTATAATATCATTCCCATATTATCCACTTATTATTAACTCAAATATATAACCACAATTTGTACCTTTGCAAATTGAGCTTGTAACAAAAGGAAGCTTGGTTTGTATCATAAATACCCACTATTTAGTTTTGATAGTTTTCTAATGTTCCTCCTAGGGCATAATTAACGTCCACCTCATGCAAGGCCATACAGTTATGTAAGGGAACTCCTATTATTTGTTAGAGGTCCTTTACATAAATTTGGCTATGTTTTCACAGATGGGAAGGGAGTGTCCCTCGTGCATTCTTGTTTGTAAGGTCCCTAGAGACTCGGGTTGCCACCCTCATCTCGGGGACCCCCACAAACAAGAATGCACTTGAGAACCCCCTTCCCTTATACTTAAATTCCAACCATGTTCTTACAATTCTCATCACATATCTATATGTTGAAGTAGCTCCAGTATATTCCACAACATCCCAACGTAATGTTCTCTCTCTCTCTCTCTCTCTCTCTCCACACACACACTAATTAGCACTTAAAGACCCGACAAGCAAGAATTGAAGTTATCCTTGAAAGGTCAGGAGCAACCATCTTGTGTTTGAAGGTGCATCTTGTTTTTTATGTGTTAGCTAAGAACCGTATGGTTCCAACGAACACACCGTCCCCAACTTGTATAACACAAGTTGGAACATTTTTTACATTATAGGGTCCAATTATTAAAGATCGTATAAATGTATTCTTCTATGTTCATTCTAAAACAACTTACAAGTTTACTTATTCACTTACTAATTTATCTCTCTACCCATCTATCAATCTATCTGGCTAGGTTTCTTTGGTGTTTCATGACTCCATCATGATGAGGAAGAATGGTTTTCCATTCTCCAATCAACAAGGACCAATCACGGTGAGGTGACCAATAGGGAGGGTAGTAGCCTATGTCCGTCGACTAGACCGAGCCTTTTTGTGGGGGCAGCTACCCGCCAAGCCGGCCAATGGGAGGGCAGCTCGGCCCACGCGTTGCCACGTGGCGGAACCTGCGCCAGTCGCTCCAAGTGGGCCGTGCTTTCCCCGCCCCCCACTAGGTTCATGATGACATGTATCACGGTGATAGGCTCCTGCTTCTTCTCCTCTCTTGTCTACTAGGAGTCCCTCGAGGGCCTACTACTTGACTTGAAGGAAGGTTCCCGCTCCTTATCGTAATGACACCAACGTGTGTGACGGTGGGCAAGAAATGACACCACAAGTTGCCCGTAACTTGTCGTCATCACTCACTCTAACTTACTTCTTGCCCACGGTGATTGTCCCGTTCACGTGCTCACGGTTTTAGGTCACTGTTTGCCAAAACGACAAGTTAACCCCTTAAAGGCGCCCATATACGTTTTGTGGCCCATGCAATGTTTTGTACGAGTCCCCAACAAGTATTAAATTCAATTTTGACTTGATCTACATGGTTGGAACACAGTAACCGTCCTTTCACATGACCCACACGGTCATGGTTTTAGGTCACCGTTTGCCAAAACAACAAGTTAACCCTTAAAGACGCCCATATACGTTTTGTGGTCCATGCAATGTTTTGTACAAGTCCCCAACAAGTATTAAACTCAATTTTGACTTGATCTAGTGGTTGGACCACGGTAGCCATTCATTCACATGGTCGTGGTTTTAGGTCATGGTATGCCAAAACTACAAGTTAGCCTTTAAAGGCGCCCGTATACATATGGCCCAAGCGATATTTGTATGAGTCCCCAACAAGTATTAAACTCAATTATGACTTGCTTTACATGGTTGAAACATGGTGCTCATATGTTTGCATAGTCACGGGTTTAGGTCACAGTATGCTTAAACTGAAAAGTTAACCCTTGAAGGCACATGGATATGTTCTATGGCCCATGCGATACTTAGTATGAAGTCCCCAACAAGTATAAGACTCGATTTTGACTTCATCTATATGGATGGAATTTTATTGAATGCGTCCTATTTTAAAGAGGGTTGAAATATACGCTCATGTACAACAATTGTGTTGACATATATGTGATGTTTATTTGAATCGTGTCATGTATGTGAGCCATAGTTTATAATTTTCATATGTCTGCATCAATTGGAGGACTTTTAAGTGATAAATAGATTGGCTTTAGGTGAGGTTGTCTTTTATCCATTTAGGTACAATAGCAACATGTGATCTCAAACACTTCCGTGTGACATCTTCCGTTAAACCCAAAATGTCTACAAGGACCGGAGAGGTTAAGCATTGTTCCATATGCATTATAGAATAACATTTTTGAGGGTTTCATGAGAAGTCGTGAGGGGCCATCAAAGAAGCACACTCATACAATCAACATCGCAAAGTTGCATTAGGTCGACAATTGATGAATTTAGAAGTGAACACCTTGAAGAGTCGTAATAATCACAATTTGAATTGGTTTGATGAGATACTTGATGTGGTTGGTTGGTTGAAATTATTATTGATTGGTGAGAAATTTGCAAGTGTAGATTAAGTTTTGATTTGATCAAGTTGTGAAAATATTTCAGACCTCGGACAACTAACCAACTAATTCAACTATTAGTTAACTAGTTGCCTTTCGGAACTATAGTTGTTCGTGATTTGACCTGCCAAAAAATGTAGTTAACTATAGTTGTTTTAATTTCGGTCTACCAAAAAATCTAGTTAACTAAAGTTGAGCGCAACCTGCAGTGTATTACCATGACATATCAAAGCATCTATATATTTTCTTTTTTCTTTTATTCATAATTCTAAATTTGGGACCTAATTCCATTTGTGACTCGGACTCAATCAACATCCAATGAGCACGACCTCATTATCTATAAGTAACCTAAAATATAATGGGTTCAACTGCTGCAAGGAACGGTGGATTCTATTCCTTCTTGGTATGGGCCAGCATGGGTGACAATCATTGATTCTAACATAAGATCTCCTTACAATTATTTTAATATATTTCATTTCATTTTTTGAGATGAATGAAAGAACTCACCGGTTGGCTCCTTACAATTTTGGGACTCTCAAGTTATAGTTGTCTGATTTTTTTTAGTTGACTATAGTTGTTTTTGAACATGGTCTTAAATTTTTTTAGTTAACTATAGTAGTTCTTCAAATCGGTTTGAAAATTTTATAGTTAACTATAGTTGTTCTCTAAAATGTGTTGAGAAAAATCTAGTTAACTATAGTTATTTTGACAGTTGTCCAAGGTCTGAAATGCTTCTAAAGATATTGGATGTGAGCACTTTGTGAGGTGCAAAGGTTAACAATGTATGTGATTGCATGATCAATGTATTCGGATATTGTGCAAATGCCGATGTAAGTTGCCAATCAAGTAGATTCCAAAGTAACAATTCGGTTTCATATTTGCTTCCAAATGAAAACTAGTACATAATGCACAAATGTGCACCCGAGACCATTAAGAAACGGATCTTATTTTCATGAAAAATATAATCATATTACCATGGCAAATTTTAAGAAATAAGATTTATTTACATCAAACCATGTGTCTATTATTAGGATCCAAAACCTTGATTAAGAGCCATGCTCAAAGAGGATGGATCCAAAGGGGCGCACTTGCAATGTACAACAAGAAGTCAATACCTTTGTGCTTTGTGATGTTTGAGCCTAGTTGGGATGGACTTCATCTCTAAGGTAGAAATACCATAAACCATGAAAATTAGGTGATTCGCATTGAAGATATGGTCTTAAAATCATGAGATAATTTTCCAAGATAGACGAGAATGATTCATGAAGAATGCAAGTTGTTATATATTTTTTTCCCTATAAAAAAAATTCTACAATTTTTCAAAGTGGAAAGTTTGTCAAACCCCCTACTTGTTCACTAGATTCTCCTTAAACTGAACACGGTAATGCTCATTTCCACACATAACATCACCTAAACCGGTTAACTCTTGAGTACATTAAATTGTGATTGATGGTAGTCAAATGGGACTAAATTTGGCTAAACTGATTGTACACGCATATCAAGTTGCCAACCTTGTAATTATCAGTTGTAGATACTATTTTGACATTGTAGAGCTAAACTACCTCCACTTGTTCTTAGGGTTGACCATATCGTAGTGACTTAGAGCGTCTGGATTATGATAATTAAACTACCTAATCTCCTTGTTGTTTGTTGTTTTCTATATTGGTTACAGTCTTCCTTGTTGTGTAGGTAGGTGTCTTCGTTTTTCTTTTAAAAGCTCCTCTATTTTGTATCCATCATGATGGACTGTTAAGTATAACTTAATAGTCCTCTTTTGTTGTAATGAACTTCTTCTCTTGATGATATCTCTTCAAGTAGTTTCGTTGCTTCTAATCTATTAACTTGTTTGTTTGTAACTTTCTTCTTGTTTCAAACTTTTTCATGTGCCGCAATTGTCTTTTTAAGCTCAAGTGTTACTTCTTATTTTTGATCTAGATCTTGTTCTCTTATCTTTGTACGTCGTAGTGTTGTATCTTCTTCATGTGCCGTGGTTGTCTCCTCTTCTTCTCAAGTAACTAGTTGCCAAGTAACAAGTTTCCTCTTAGTAACAACTATCTAAGTATCCAAGTAACTATGTTACCAAGTAACTCTTGTTTTACTTCAGTAAGTAGCCAAGTAACCTTTCTTCAAGTGACAAGTAATTTTTCTTCAAGCTGTCGAGTAACCAAGTGGCTAAGTAACTAAGTAACAAGTCTTCTTCTCTCTTCTAAGTATCTCAAGTTGCTCGTAACCTCCTTTAAGTAACCAAGTAACCTTTCTTCAAGTGGCAAGTAATTGTTCTTCAAATTGCCGAGTATCCAAGTAGCTAAATAACCAAGTAACAAGTAACCTCTCTTCAAGTAACCAAGTAGCATTTCTTCAAGTGACAATTAACTTTCCTTCAAATTGCCAAGTAGCCTTCCTTCAAGTCATCGGGTAACCAATAGCCAAGTAACCAAGTAGTTAGTAGCAAGTAACCTTGCTTCAAGTAACTTCTCTTTAATTTCCCGAGTAACCAAGTAGCTAGTAAAAAGTAGCATTTCTTCAAATAGTAAGTAACTTTTCTTCAAATTGCCGAGTAACCTTTCTTCAAATTGCCAAGTAACCAAGTTACCTTTCGTTCCAAAATTTTCTCTCTCTCAACTCTTATCTCTAGTCTCCTAATCGTTAGTTTCTAGTACCGGAACTTCTTCCCGTTGAAACATATGTGGATAGCAACTTAATAATAGTGAAGTTGTTGTTAGACACTCCCTTTCCATGTAGAGGAGATTTTCTCTTTACATATGTGGTAATGCCTCTACTAATCTTCCACTTTCTTATCAACTCTTGAGGAGGCATATTTGAGTCATTCTCTCAATTTAGTAATCCATCTTAATTCCAATCCCTCTTATAATAAGTCTCTTCTCATAACAATGTCCTTTGGATTCTCAACTATATAGATTACAACCTATTTTTAGCACAGTCATAATAGTTGTATTGCAGTATTTGCTATAATTGGATTATGGTGTATTTTTAGCATAGCCTCTTAAAGTAGGTTAGCCCAACTATAATTAGTCTCAATCCAATTATAGAGCAATCAATGTATCACACCCTAGCTATAAATGAACACATTATATTCTTAGTAATATCTTAAACCTATTAAAGCATCAACTATGACATCCATATTCTATATTTAGAGAATACATAATATAATAAATAACCTTGGTAAGATATTCATGTACGAAATTTTATCATAGCATAGATCATATCATAACACCTTTAATACAATATTCAAAATTTTGAGAGAGTGGGATTATTTCAAAATAATATTGTCCATTGGACACCTAAAAAGTCATGTTAGGTTGGAAAATACTAGATTATACTTCAAACATGTAGTTTCCATTAAAATGAGAGTATGTTGAGCTGGGGAATCGACTCGTTTAGGTTGAGTCGACCTAAACAAGGACAATATGTTAGTCAATTCAGGTCGAGTCGACCTGAACTATCATCCTAAATGGTCAATTTTAGGAAGCACATCACTCCGTAATTTACGGCGGGAAATCAAATGTTATTTTTCTACTTGAACTCTACAACTCTCCAGTGGTTTTCACTTCATTCTTAGATTAATAGTTTGCTTTGTGTACTCCCAATTCATTGGAAAACTCTCAAAATTTTGAATAATGTGTTCTTTCATGGTCGTATTATTTGTCATCTTTAATTTCCTTAGGCAATCAATCATATTCATGAAGTATAGATAATCATAAGTTCAATAATCATTATGATAAGAATGATAGCGGAATGAAATAGATATGTAAAGAACAAATTTTGATTTATGTTAAGATCTTGATATCTCTTAGACTCATGGCGACAATGATTTAGGAAATTACATCATGTATTCAATTAACCACATTCTTGCATGCAACTTCACACATTCTCCTTCTGATGTTCTTTCTCTCTCTCATGTGAGTGCTAAAATTTCATGAGATTTTCTTGGTGTTCCATTTCACTCATAAACTGCATTACAACTATCTTCATCTCATGTGAGTTCCTATAATCTCTCAATACTTACACAATTACATTTCATTATTCACACAATTGCCTCTCAACTCCTATAATTTTCTCACTTCTTAGAAGTCCTATATAATTCAATTCACATTCAATTTCCAACACATATATATCTATCTCATCTTATGTGAGTCTCTATGCATGGCACTCATCAACTCTATCAAACATAATCAATTTGATGATGTCTATGCTATCAATTACTTTATCTCTTCCTTGAATAACTAAGATAAAGGGTTGAGCTTGAAGCTCTTGTATTCCAAAATGGTAAAAATACAAAGGACCTAGCTCTCATGTAGCCTATTATCGTGAATAAGGTGTGCTAACTCTAATCATAACTCTACATATATTGAGATATGGTGCCTAACATGTGCCCATTTCCTAGATTGCCATATCTTTCTTTTTGTTGAAGAATGCTTCTTTAGAATTCTCATAAAGAGAACAATCTCCTAAACCCTCCTTTCACATCATCATGTGGTAGATACGCCCTAAGATCTTCCAATCAAAGTTTTATAAAGTATTCCAAGAAGTTATTTCTTGGCTCTTAATCTTTTCTATCCTCGGCTTCCTCACCTACGTGGTCAAAATAATATTAATTTCACATAGGTACTCTAATCCTAAGTGGCTCTCTTATTGCTTACTAATCTCTTACATACTTTGATGTTGGCTTATTAGTTTAAAGTATTTCTCTAATTTAAAATTTCACTTACTAATTCAAAGTTACTTACTAATTTTATTAAGGCTAATACCCCTATCTCAATCAACTCACTAATTCTATCTTCCTTGGCACTTGGTAGTCGTAGTTGATGCCCTCGGGATACATGTCTAATGTTTGGTTCATGGCTAGATGAAGCCTGGGTTAATACCCGTATGAGGCATGTTTATAATTCAACCCCTTCCCCAATATCAGTTTTGTCTGAGGCCTTCCTCGGTGTCAATTCTACCCAAAACCTTCATTAATCCCGTCCAAAGCCTTCCTCGGTCCCTGCTCCTCTTGATCTCCTCCCATTCACGCTGGTCTTCACTGCTCCTACACGTGTTGATCTCCTCTTTGCGCTGTTCTTGTTGGTCGTCACCATTCATGCTCATGTTGATTTCCTCTTTGCATCATTTAATTAGCACATGTTTCTAATCCATGTTAGTTATTCACAGGCTCCTGATTTCGCACAACTCTTGATATTTGTTGATGAGTGCAGGTTACTGATTAACGCAAATAATTGATTAGCGCATGTTTTTATTAGCACAATCTGCTGATTAACGCAAATAATTGATTAACGTATGTTTTTTTATTAGCGCATGCTACTGATCTCTGTTACTTAGTGTAGGCCCTGATTAACACAGACTCCTAATCCTTGTTAGTTAACGCCAACTCCTTTTAATCTTTGTTATTTATCTCCACTCATGTTCGGAGATGTGCTGGCTATGTTTCTAAGATTTTACCCTCCCCCCATAGTAGATCATGCCCCTTCAAGATCTTATGTTTAGTGTTCGGTTGATGCAAGGGTTATAATTCAGAAGCATTAGAATAATATGCTCTCCATGTATAAAGAAATCGTGCCTTTCCAAGGTGGTTTCGAAAATGCCTTTCATTGTTGTTGCATATTCCTGCACCCTAGCTGTTTGAAACTGTGGTGGAAATGATGTCGATTGATTGTTTACTAACCATGTGTGGTTTCCTATTAACCCTCCGAATATGGTGGTGTCCTCATGGCTAAACCTTGTCATTGCTTGGTCAAAATCTGCCTTATTGTGCTCAACCACTTTCCGAACCCTTTTGATATCAACTTCTGAATAGGTTTTCATGTGTGGTAATGGTAACTTAAGGCCCTGATTTGAATAAAATAATTTGTGGTATTCAACCATCCATTCTACTGCCCGGATGCAGAACCTGGTTATAAATAATGAAGGGTTGTGCATAATTCTGTTGTACCCAATGGTAATTTTAGATCTCCTAAGGTCCACATCATCATAAGTGTATCCTTCGCCATCGGAGTTATCTTTTTCCATAGTTTGGCAAACTGCTCCTTAGTGAGTCCAGTCCCCGTTTTCGAGATGTGGTAATCCGGCACTTATCATATTCACTCCCCTAGTATATTGGTAGATTTGTTTTATGAATATGGTTGGCGTTAGATTATAGAAAATCTTCCTCAATGTCTCACCCTCATTAACTTTTCATTCTCTCAACCATTATTCCTCGTCTTGTGAATCTAGTGTTTTTCGTATTGCCTCTGCTTGGGCTCGAAATTCTTCATTATCCTTAGTTATTCTCTCCAACTCCTTGTGCATAGTTTGATGTATATATTTGGTCTTGGTTGTCACTTTTTATTGGAACCCCCTTAATTTCATTACTTCTGGCTCCGTATTGTTAGCCCATTGTTCATAAGTTGTTGACCTAATCATCATATGTATATTGGTTTCTTCCCTCATCTGGTGTTTTTTTCTTGATTTTTAAGATCCGTCACTTCATCCTTAAGGACATGGATCTGTACAAAATGATCGTCTTTATTAGATTTCAACTGGGCCTTGAACAAGTCTCATATTTGTTCTAAATTCATTACTTTATTTTTGTTATGTTAACAATTTGTCCTTATTTTTGCTAATTCTGCTTCAACCCTCTCATATTGTTGTTGTTTGATATGTAAGTACCCCTTTAACTCTGGTATTTTTTTTCATAATATTTCTTTTTTTTCCTTGCATCTGGACTGTTTGATCATATATATTCAATTTGAGTTGAAATACCTCTTATCCTAAGCAGTGGATCTTCTATTTTTTGATTATATCTGTTTTTGCAATTCCAAATATGTTATTGTAATTTCATTTGCCCTATTTCACTCACCTTACTTATTTCTTGATGGTAAATTTTTTTGTCTGAATTCTCTGATTTTAATGTTTCTTCAATTTTCTTCTAGGTCTCTGGATTAGTGAATAATAATATTTTCATCATCGTACTTTCTATTATTTTTATTGAGTTATACACTTCCTCAATAACATGATTTACGTTTATGTTATTAAATATCATTTTTCTTTTCTCTTGGCTTTGTACTTGCAACTCTCTTGTTTTTTCTATCCTTGGTTTTTTAACTACATCATTTATGTCTATCATGATTTCTTGGATTTGACTATATCTTCTTTTGAAAATTAGTTTATTTTCCTTAAACAGAGATTTAGAGTGATTCACTCATTTATGAATTTTCATCATATAGACCCCATATTTCAAGTTCTTAATTGATTTTCTTACTGGAGTTATATATTTTTAATCATTCTAGTAATATAATATTATCTTTAATTAATGTTATCATATCATAATTGGTATCATGTTCACTACGCCTCCTCTTTATCCCAATTAAACCAACTTCGGAGATAATTTTTGAATCAAACAATCCAGCCTCTTCTTCTTGCTCAACTGTCAATAATCCCCTTGGTGCCATGAATAAAGTGAGATGAACACCGATCATTGACTTCTTTATATGCCCTCTCTTTCTGAATAAATATATGTCCATAAACACTATTTCTACTTTCAGCTTGTCAAATAATATAGTAGGCCAGTCTACCAGACCACCATTTAAAGTTTCATACAACCAACCGATAAATTTCATTGACATAGAATTTGTATTCTCTGTCAATAACAATAAGAAATTTAATAACCTAAGAGGTTTTTTGAACTCCTTTCTGTTATACTCTTCAATGTTTACAACTATCTTCTTATCTATATTGGAAATAAAATAGTGACTTGCCATATTTGGTCGGAAGAAAAATATTTTTGATTTTTGAAAAACATGCATGAGGTAGAACACCGTCTTCATGTACATCGGCTAATCCTCTAGAAATAACATAACTATCTTATTATTGATTATTTTTTTTCTTTTATTTTTCATTCAGGTGGTACAACTAATAGACC
This sequence comes from Polytrichum formosum, assembly GCA_964035585.1. Lineage (NCBI taxonomy): Eukaryota > Viridiplantae > Streptophyta > Polytrichopsida > Polytrichales > Polytrichaceae > Polytrichum > Polytrichum formosum. Next base: position 20,002,279 of record OZ037939.1, on the reverse strand, counting down.
ACTATCTCTTGGTGAACGTTCTCCCATTCCACTTGATCCATGAACCTATCTAATTCAATCTTTTAAAGAAAAAAATTCTTCCGCTTTGGTAAAATCTGGTTGTATTACTCTTGTTTCTACGTAGCATATGATTTTCTGAAGTCGACCTCACTTTCACCATCTTTCTTGTTGCCTTGGTATTCATTCATGATGCAAATATATATTCTGCAGGAATTATGCTTTCAAACATTCTTTAGATTTAGCCTTATATTAGTTGTTTGCTTCTTTTGAACGCTAAAATCTTCAACCACATTTTTACAAGTTCTGCAGTGCCTCTTTTTAAGTTGGGTTCAGCTAAAGTCGTTAGTGGCTTCATTGGTGTCCCTTGTAACTACTTTGACCGGTTGTATCGGTCATCCACCTTAGATATTTATATGTTCTTTGAGTTGGTACTAATTTTTTTTGTTATAAGTATGACGGAGTTTTGTAGGTGGTTGGACATTCATCCTCAACAAGGAGATCCGGGTAACACCGTTGATCTCCACTTTTTTTGTCGTCTGATTCGTTAGACCCCTCCAATAAAATCCTAGATCGAAGAAATAATTTTTATATAAATTTCTTTATTTGTCCTTACAAACTGTTTTATGGAAATTTCTTAATTCCGTAATTCATCCACTAAGATAAGTCATTCTCCATATTTTTCATTCATAACGTTTTCCATCATTAGAAGTTTTATTCATTATAAGTTCCATCCACTGAAACCTTCTGTTCATTATCTCATATTTCATCTACTGAGAACTCATTCGTTAAAGCTTCATCCACTGTATTTTTCATCTACTCTAATTACTAAAATTATATCTCTCGTGTTTACATCCACTGCATGTCTTGCCTTGCTTGATGCCTAATCAATTCATTATTTTTACACTAATACTTCCTTTCAATCCTCCTAAGTAAGATCTCCTCAAGTATAATCACCTTACTTCTAAGTTCCTTACTCAAGTATACTTTCAATCTCAATACCTTGTTATGCCTTAACTCTCTTTCTACTCCACACAATCATTTCATTCTCACCATCTATCTTGTAAGTATTCTTTGCAACACCTTGAATGCCTATAATTCCTAGATTAACTTAGACCCATCATTATTTTTGAAATAAAATTTTCGTTTTTTATTAAATACCAACCTTTTTTTGTTGATCAAGACCCTTTGGATGGTTCAAATTCCTTCGAACCTTCTCAAAATCTGCTCATTGTTGCTTTACAAAAGTAACCATTCTAATATTTTTCTCAAAAGGTAGAGAGTCATTTCTTCACGGTTTCCATCCGTACTACTTTCTTCCCCTATATTTAACCATGGGCTCTCTTCTCCTGGGTAACCCTTGGCAACTCTTCATTTCTATCACATGGTAATTCCCTCTCAATCTCATTTTACAATGGTCTTTGTTTTCCACATCAATTGAATTAGCCCTTCACACACTCTTTGTCCTAGTCATTCAAACCTCTATGTCTTTGAGTGTTGGTAGACTATAGTTCGACACATTTTGTGCAATATCACCTTTCTCAGCCAATATTTTAACCATTCAATTACAAGTAATCATTCAATCACCACCTTCGGCCAATGGTTTTATGGAAGCTCTTCAATTTATGAGGTGCATTTGCAACTCACTAATAGTTCTACTAGATCTCATATTAACTCTATTTGATTCCCCTCTACACATAACACTAATCCTCTATATGCTTGCTTTACTTTCATCCTCACACAAAATCATTAGTCTTTGTCAAGTTTACTTAGCTTTTGTTTAACTCTCGAACATTCAATCTCGTAGACTTGCGTTGTCACAAATTTGGTTGACCTCTTTTAATCTCCACTCCTCTCAAACCCATAGTTCAACTTACTCACAATTTCAATTCAATCAAATGTAACCCAATGATAAGACAATAGTTCAACAATCTCATACACCAAGACTATAGTTCAGCTTGTTGTCGACTACTTCCAGAGAATATAAACTTAATTTCAATAATAAGCTTTCTTATGTAGCCCCAATCCATGTGGTGATTGCTAATTGTTTATTGAATATAGTTTAACTATTGACCTCACACATTCTATGTGTCGAGGGATGATACACTCAAAATTGATCAAAGAAATTTTCCCTTTCTCTCCTCTCTGTGCCTCCTCGTGGCCAAAAGGGGAAAATGATAGTTCTAACCAACTAGGGGCCCCTAAGCCCATGATTATAGTTCTAGCCACCTAACTCCGTCCATAGTTCACTATTTTCATCCATTGAAGTACATTTTCCATCTACATATCAATAAAATGTTCATAGTGAAATTGTTAGCCTAAATTTTTGGCTCACAACTCCCTATGCTATTGCCCATGTTCTTTAACCTGACTCAATTTAGGTTTTTAATCTTTATCTCTCATGACTACAATCAACATTTAATCTCGACAATCATTTGTTCTCAATGCCTTCGCTCAATCTTTCCATTCCTTTGTCTATTGCCAACGACTTTATTCACCTACACTTAGTCTCAATGCCATCTTCCATTTACTCACGGTCTTATTACTTTCGTGCTATCGTCAACATATTCCTTCTCTCAGTTGTTTCCTAAATAAAACTTGTCTCCCTTTCTTGATGCCTCCAGGATACTCTGACGGAGGAAGGGATGGGAACCAAATGAACATGACATTGCAAGGAGATATGCATGGAGGCAATGGGACGGATTTGGGCTGCTCCTCCCCTCTTGGACACCGCGATGGCGGCTCGGGGCAAGGTAACGATGATTCAGAGGCTTCTTATTTGAAAGGCTCTGATGGAAGCAGTCTGTAGCCGTCGGCTCTACGAGGATTCAGCTCTTCGCATGTATCTGTGGGATTAAGGTTTGTACATGTTTGTGCAGTAATCAGCGAATTTATATATTTAGGAGGTACTAGCGCTCGAACCTTTCGCAGGTTTCTGGGAAGGTAAGGTTGAAGGTACAGATGGATGAGATGAGATTGCAGATTATTACTTGAAAGATTTGATGAGGGCCGTAGTAGATCCGGTCTCATGAACCGTTTCCACCGATGCCTCTCTCGTTGGATAACATGTGTATCGATCCGACACACCCCTAGGGGCACATATGTGCACCTCACTTTTGATTTTCGGGAGCCTTAAGGTTTAGAGCTGGGAAAATTTTTGAGGTGATGATCTGATTTTTGGTGGCTTTGTAGGTGGCTGCAAGGTGCTTGTTGAGGTTAGAGGTAAGAGGGTGGGGGTAGTGTCGGATCCGACACACCCCTAGGGGCACATATGTGCACCTCACTTTTGATTTTCGGGAGGCTTAACCCTCTTTTTACAAGGCTATCGCCAAGATTTATGACTTTATACTCACTCGTTTGCTTGAATAGCCTACTTGCTCAAACTACACAATTTTGATATTTGCTCTACATCAACTATCGTGGGATCTTACTTTGGAGCAACGTGCCAAAATACCTATTTGCAATCTCGCCCAAACAATGCATAACAAGTGGCTACAACAGTCATGTAACAAAATGAGATGCCTCTATGTGGCAACAGTGGATGACATGACCCAAACACCAATGCAAGTCGCAAGTTACCGTGGTTGAAAGGAGGTCCTTCGGGAAATGGGCCTAACTAAGCATCATTGAAGTTAAAAACTGCAACGCATAGTGGTGATTCCAAACTCCTTGCAAAAGCTATGAGATTTTACTCAAGGGTAGAGGATCTCAATACAAAGACTTGTGCGTTGGAGGGGTTTGAATTGTTTGGATCAACCAAGATAAAGTTGGATTTGTCACCATGGTTTTAGTTTGATTCTCATTGTCCAAATAAGGTGAATTATTCCATCCCCGCCCTAACACAATATATTAGGGCACACATTGAGGAGTCCCTCACATATGATGAAAATGTGGTGTCTCGTACCACCAGCGTGTTGGAGTTAGTGTGACTAGAATATCATTGGCATGTTTTTAGATTTCCTTATCCGTTGAAGAAAAAATGCCAAATGTTGCAAGTCAACACATGGCACCCATGCCAGGCCAAATTGGGGACATGACACACTCATGCTAACTTACAGAGGGTTGAAGGAGTTTCATTTCAACAACTAAGTATCTACATAATTTTGGATATGTGCAGATGACATTGACCTTTATATGAAGGGTAGTTGTAAAAAGTGGGTGCTTGATTGGCCAAATCTTCCAATTATATGGCAGGTGAAGGTTGGGATTAACCTTACACATGAAGGGGTTTTTGCATTAGAGGATGCATGTTTTCAATTGTAGCAAAGAAGGCCATGTCCCCACGTGCCCACGTCATTGTTTGGGTACAATTCCCAACCTTCCCATCCCTCGATCACATTTTTGTGCTATGACAAATCCACATGCTCATGCCACCACACCGTTTTCCAAGGCAATTCGTCGTAATGTGGTGGCGCCATTGTCGGAGCACATAAATAAATGGGAGAGTGCATTACATATGGATGACTATTATGTGGTGGGAGTGACTGCCATCCCATACCCTAGATTAGTTGCATCATAACCATAATATACAAAGGGAAGAGGACTTACCTTGTATCCATTGCGGATAACCCACAATGCACTTGCCTTGACTTTGCAAAAATGTCATCAATGACAGTGGGGAAGAGGGGTCCATGGGTTTCCTACAGACATTTGTATCATGTGCTTAGGTATTTGTGCAAGGTTGACTACGCCACTAACAAATTTATTCATGCACCCACATTCAACTACAACGAGGTGATGCATTTTCTCGAGCTCGCGGGTGTTGCAGAACAAACTTAGTGCAATAGAAACATGTGATATTAAAGGCCATGGAAACATAGTTTTCTTATATTGAAATGTATATGTTTGCCTTGTGAAAATGTAGTGCACAATGATGTTGGATTTGTTATGGATGTTCACCACAATAAGGCACTTAACATTTTCTATGCATGTTTGTCATTTCAACAAAGTGCTCATAACCGTGGACCACCATTCAACCTATAGTCCATGGTAATAGGGTCCAATTCAATATTTATTATCTATCAAACATATTATATCCAACATTTATAACTAAAGCGTATAGCAAGTATTACTTAAAATAGTACATTGTTGAAATTTTTGTTCTTCACTGCTTGCATGTGACCGCTTGCATGTTGACTTCCCTCCATACAATGCTTAGACTCATTGTTGTGGCAAACTTGCAATTTAGATTTGAGGTCTCTTCATCACACTCCATCGTTGATTGTACAATGTAATTTATTACTTTTCAGAAATATGTAGCACTATAACATCTTACTACATATACATTTCATTCTTACTAGCAAAGATTATGGACATTATACAACATAATTGACTTTATTTGATAAAATCTTACATTCTTAGCAAAAAAGTTAGAGCATTGCGTAACTTCAAATTGTAGGTGACACTAAATACCATAAATGGTGTAGTATTTGTGTATGTGTGAATGTGAAAGTTTTACCATCAATCCATGTTATAGACTCGTTCCTAGTATTTACTAGACCTATAACACAATTGTATAAAAATGACCAAATATAAAATTGAATAATTATCCTAGTGCATTTTTCCAAATCGGTAGAATAGTTGAAGGTTATTGCATATTTGGTTATATACTCAACATGGATGCACTTGGATGCAAATACATACTCAGTATGTTGATTGTCACGTTCATGTTTTACACAAGAACAATACAATCATGAATGCACATGAGACACTAGTATTGAGAACTTTCAAACTTTGTACATTATAAAAGCTTTACAACTTAAACACAATATTGTGATTGCTATGAGCTCGAACCACCTGACCATAGGGGAGAAACAATAAGATGATTCTCTCTCCTCCCTTGAGCCCTCTCATGTATCCAAAGGCATTCATAGCCTTATCTATCTTCATCCATAGTATCTAAGAGATACTATTAGAAATCTCAAGTATGTCTTGTTATAGATTGGATCTTCCCTGTCTATATACATAGAACATTTTACCATATGACCCTTTCTTATCTTTTGGCTCAATCAAAATCCTCTAGTTCGAACTATCTATTTCCAACTTGTTGTTCTTGTAGTTGGAACTGCCTATTCCAATTTGATCCAATCATTTATTCTTCTAGTTGGAATTGTCTACTTCCAACTTGATTCATTCATCCATTATTGTAGTTGGAAATGCCTAATTCCAACTAGATTCATTTATTCATCAAGGGTTGCCTAACCCCAATTCATATCCTCTATGGAGTTGTCTAACTCCAATGCAACGATCTTCAATCGGGGAGTTGTCTAACTCCCATGCACAATTCCTTCACGGGTTGTCTAGCCCTTGTGCACCATTCTCTCTTGGGTTGTCTAATCTAGTTCTTTCTTTGGAGTTGTCTGACTCCAAACACTATTTGCTCACATGCTAAATACAACAAAGTTTGGTTAGTCTTATTGTCTTGCATGATCAAATTATGAAATTTTAATCCATGTATATCACAGTGATCATCAATATGACATGTGAGCGTATTTTTGTTTTCTCTTTAACACAAGATAATCTACAAAATAGAATATAAAGCCCAAAAATACGTGTATACACAAATTAAGACTTGGTGAGGGTTGTACATGTGAACACAATCAATATGGAAAGATTTCTTACGTACAATACTCACTCCAAAACTTGCCAACTCAATAGTGACCAACATCTAGTCACCGCAATGGTTGACTTTTTGTTTTGTTTTTGGCCAATATTTACTATTTCAAGTTAGTTACCATCAAATGATCTTATTTCAATTGGAGGATGACCAATTTAGATGGCCACCATCCGCCATAAACAAGAAGAGACAAACATTAATTACATATTGGTCGTCATTTTGAGTTGGCAAACCCTCTAACATTAGAGTGCAAGCAAGTGTCATATTATTTGAATGTCATATTATCAAGTTTTTTCAAGAAAATATCTTATTTTGATGTAAAATGTCATTTTGTATACACAATGAAGATACACATGTATGAAAAAAAAATTATATTGAAGAAATATGCTCACAATGTCACACAATATGGAGTTAAAAAAAATACAATCCCATAATTATGTCTTCACCATATCAAACACTACAAAAGTAACAATATGTTGTTTTATGATGATGTTTGTTGATGTTGGAAATTGACATGTTGTTCAGTTTATCCATAAAAGGTTGCATGTCATCACACCTGTAATTGAAAACTCCAAAGAAAGTTTGATTGTGATTGGGCATACTCACGGGCTTGAGGAAGCTTGATTATTGGTGTTGGCTGACCATCCACATCATTGTCCTCCATTGGCTCTTGATTCAAATTTGAACCCAAATGAACTTCTCTACCTCATGCCAAGTCCACCAACTCAACCATGCCTTCGACACATCCCTCCCATCACACCATTCAAGATTAAACCCATCATATAAAGCTGCATTTCATCGATCAATCATTATCCAATCATGTGAATCATCAACAATTATTACTCCTATCCCAATGCCAAATGAGAATCTAATATGGAGAGGAGAGGAGTCCTTATACCCAATACCCCTAACCCAACTCAATTTTTTCAAATACCAAATACCACATCACCACCAAAACTTTAACTTGAAACTATCCCCACCAAAGATGCACCAAAATACTAGCACCTATTGCTAGACTCTTCCAATACACATGAATGAATTCCCCTAACCCCACTAGCAAGCTTCGTAATTAACAAAACCTAACCTTCAAACAACTTCATCGACTCTCACCTACCAAGTAGTGTGAGTAAGCCACCTCCACCCAACCTTCAATTAAGACTCGAAAAGAAATTTGTAACAATTGCTTAAGCTTACTTGAATCTTCTTTGGTTCTGCTTCAACCTCCACCCAATCCCAAAGATTCAAATGTGCAACATATGTTATGGAACCAAGGTTTAAAACAAACTACTTGAGTTAAGTTAAGCTAACCCACCAATAATCATGATTCATCATAACTGACATTCATGACTCAGTCTGAATGTGAAAAATTCAAAGAATATTCCTTGGAATATTTTCAGTCACACATAACACTGTCATGGGTCTGAATAATGTTATGATATTCTTTTTCTGATTCATTTTGTGCTTGGAACATCCCCCCAATCCCAAGGTAGATCTTGAACGTGGGTCCCACCACTTGTGCAGATTAATTACCTCTATTATATGAAACATCAAGCCTCAAAAATATTGTATTATAAGCATCATCGTCATAATATGGAGGTAAATTAACACTAGAAAGTTTGGTTGATAGGAAATGCGTCGTATGCGGCAATGTCTGTGTGCGGCAAAGTCTGTCTGTTGTATTATGGAGGTGATTAAATACCCTACTTCTATAACTATTGAAAGGAAACAAACAACGAAAAAAAGGAACGAAATGGAAATTTGACGTCCTGAACTGTCCTCGTCGACAACGTCTGGACAAAATCGTCCCCCATCCACGAGTCTGCTAGAAAACCTGACGGAGGCGTTCGTTCTCATGCATGAAAGCATTTATCGTCGCCAGCCGACGAGGACGGTGGCCGAAACGACGACGACGAGGACTTGTCGTCGAGGATTGGCGCTCCCCGTCTTCACATTGACGTGCTTCCATCTTGCGTTGAAGATTCATTGTTTTCCACTGAAGTTTCCGTTTCAAATTGTCGGATTGAAATTGTGCCGGTAGCACTCGGTGAGCTCCGAATATTCAATCTACTAGCACTACCGTACCCAGTTCCATAGTGACGTAAAATTTGAACGCACTGAGAGCCAAAAGAGAGAAGAAATTGGAGGAAGCGAGATAGAGAGAGTGAAAAGAGACCAATAACTTAGGTTTGAAGTTCGCAATTCTGTATTCTGTTTCTCGATATCGCTGACCTTCAAACCTTATCTTAGTGGAGGCTTTTGAACATTTTCTATTACGTCTTCTATTGTGAGAGGACGTGCACCTATTGGAATTAGGTTTGAGTGCAAAATCTCGAGAATCGAGAGACCTGAAGGACTGCCAGAGCTTGCTCTTCAGTGAGATCGGTATCTGGAGTTTTTAGTCTGCTACTTACACCGATGGCTTTATAATTAAAGTGTGCGTCTTTTCAACCATCCCTTACTTAGACATTTGAAGTTCACATTTACAACGCATAGGTTTAGTAGGCGCTGTTGATCCTCCACGCTGATTTAGTTTCTGTTAAGCTAATTTAGTACAATCAAAATCTGCCGGTCTTCCCGGGCAGATATTGGAGTTGTTTGATTGATCTCTAGGATATTGGCGGGACAAAATTTAGACATCAGCAAAAGTGAAAAGGGACCTAAAGATGGAGGAGTCGAGGTTGGACACTACACATACTGCGGTACGTATTATATCCTTACTGTTCCTCTTCATCAAAGTTTGCTCGATTTGCGAAAAATTACAATAGTTTTGGAAACAGAGCAACATATATTATTACAAACTTTCCTCGTTGTCATGATCCTTTATCCTTTGCAAATCTGATATCGAACTCCTATTACATCTTCTCTCAAAACCTGTCCTTCAAATTTTTTCAATTCCATATGTCGAACAGGTTGCCTACTCTCTCCATTGCTTGTCGTTCATCAAAGTTTGCTTGATTTGTGAACAAGTATAATAATCTTAGGTAAAACAGAGCAACATGTATTATTACAAACTCCTCGTTGTCACGATCCATTATCCCTATGCATATCTGTCTCGAACTCCTTTTACATCCTCTCTCAAACTTGTCCTCCAAAAAATTTAATTCCTCATGTCGAACAAGTTGCTTACTCACTCCGTTGTACCTGGATAAGAATTTAACCTGGATCTGCGAGGAGGTAACTCTCAATCTGGTGATGGCCTGCTCTTTGCATTGCTGTTGATGTATCATCAGAATATGTGAGTTTACTGAGTGTAGAATGAGAGATGTGAAATTAATTAGTCCTTGACCGACTCCAGACCTAGTGTATCACTCATACGCCGTATGGTACATGTTTTACACATGCCATCGTTGCGCATATATTTGTCAAGTGTTGTCATGGAAGACCTACAGAATGCCTTGACTAGACGAATGCCAATTACATATGGTTGCGGTTGAACGATTTTCAGGAGACCTAATTAAGCTCATAGTTTTGATGTTGAATAGCATGTTCTAGAGTGCATTGATGCAAACAGGTACATGTATCCAGATGCTGAATGAAATGGAGAAATGAAGTGGTGTAAGATATTATATATTGTTGATGCTATTTGACCACGAGGTTCTCATATGGAACACTCAAAAGTTTGAATTACGCAGAGTCTGATCGTTGCACATGCTATGGACAATGCAGGAGATGATCGAAGGAATTACAAAGATGGTCGGTAGGGAAGTGAAGGTTTATGTTTCACCAGCAGCCATTCCTGATACTGCATCTGGCAGCTCTCGTGCTTCTGAAGGTGGAGTTCTTCTCCTCGTGAATTTCAATGCTTCAATCAGAAATGCCAATTTCAGTTGCAATTAAATTTTATATAAATTCCAGCTAATTCTGTGTGTTGTTGAGTTTCTGCAGAAGATTTACCAGATGATTTCTTTGAATTTACAGCAGCAGACTATGCTGCCATACAGGCTACGAAGAAGGAAGGTAAGCACTTTTACCTCTGTGCTGTCCTTCATGGATGTCTCAGGGAAATGTTTTAGTAATCAAGTTGTGGCAATATATCTGATGTTAAACCAAGTTGGATATGAGGGGAGTCTGCTGTTACTGAATCTACTGTTATGCAGAGGTTTATTTGAAAACGAGGAAGATTCGTGAGCAGGAGCTGGCAGCAAGGAGGGCGCAGAGGACCAAGGTAGGAGCCATTGCCCGCTCATCAACGAGTGTGCTAGAGAAACCTTTTATAATAAAAATAAAAAAATAAAAAATAAAAATAATTCTCTAAAGAGGAAGATATGAAGCACATGCTAAGTTGCTTTAATTTCAATGTATGCAGCAGGCAACTATTCGTGTCCACTTTCCAGATGGATTTGTGGTGGAGGCAACTTTCAAATCAACTGAAACCATGTCAGACCTCATGGAAGTAGTTCGAAAAGTGATCGGACGACCAGATCTGCCTTTCTACCTATGTAAGACCTCATTGTGATCTGGTGACAGTTGCTGCTTGGTATATCGCATTTTGTCCATATTTGAGATGCGTTCCTTTCTCCAACTGGATGGAACAGAAGCTACCATGGATTGTGGCTGTGGAGATGAATTTATGAATCATATTGTGTGCCTTATGTTGGAGCAGACACAACACCACCAAAAAAGCCGATAAAAAATCTACAAGAGAACATGATGGATGCAAGTTTCACCCCTGGTGCAAATGTGCATTTCTCCTTCCAACCTTCTCAAGGTGCATACTTCACCTACCATTTAAAATCACTCTTCATCTCCTGCAAAATTTGTATCATTCATGCAATCTGTGCATCTACTGATAGACTGTGCCCAAGTTGTCTGGTCTTTCTTTGAAATTCTCGATGGGTTCTTTCTAATCATGCCAGTCACATACCCCATCATCAGTCCTTTTAAATATTACAAAGTATACTGAAGGACTTCACTGGTGTTGTGTTTGGCACGTCTGTTGACAAAGCAGCTCATTTGGTACCCAGAGAGGGCCCCTATCTTCGGCCTGAAGTGCAAGAATTGCGAGACTTACATATATTGCTGAAACCTGTTGACAATGGAGGTAATGCTGCTCAAGCAGATTCCCCAGACACTGTCAAAGCGCCAGAAGCACCTGCAAAAAGGACTACAGGAGCAAAATCAAGACCCAAGTGGATGCGGATGTAGTTCACAAACAGATGAGTTTAGGTTGTTACATATATTCAAAGATGGAAAGCATCATGTGTTCTGCCATAGGAGTCTTTGTTCTTGGCTCTGAAGTTCCAATTTTATTACAGAGCCTGGTTAATTAATGTCATTCACTCCTGAAAAATGGAACTTGTTTTGCTTAGTGATCTTAGTGCTACCTTGTTAAGAGACCTCTGGTAGGAGAATGTGGGATGGAGCGGGATAACAAAGTTCTTAGCAGAGTGCTTTCTCAAGCTTCCACTTGAAAGATTTCTCATGAGTTTTTGCTTCACAGGAGAATAGAATTGAACATTTGACTCGTGGTAAGGCATGTGTGCCTTATATCTTACTCAAAAAGACATTTGGTAAGGTTTGATGAGTAAGAAATGTCTTTTTGGTATCCGTTCTTGGAGTTACATCAAGGGATATACAGGGAAGTATTGCATACAAGCTCTCCTCATTCATCCAACATAAAAGCCCAAAAATAGTATGCAGCCCGGAGGTTATTGTCTATAAATTATTGGACACTGGAATTAGTTATAGAGACCTGAATTAACCTCGTCGTTTGAGATGAATCAGCCACAAACCTAGAGGGGGTCAAGTTTTTATGTTGGATGGATGAAAGCTATGCTCGTATGTGATAATTCCCTCCCTTTACTTCCATGTATCTAGCAAGTGTATTAGAGGCAAAAGTTTCAAACATAAGACATGCTTTTACATGGAGTTGATTGACATCCAGGCCAGAACAAATAAATGCTATTCTAAGCAAATGTGAACCTCAAAATGGGCCTCTCTACACTTTCATTGGCCATTGGCAATCCCAAGAGCATATGACCCCAACCCCAAATTCCTTTGACGTTCAACTTCAAATCCAAAGTGTCACATGACATCTTGTAAAATGTCACTTCAATGTCACATGCCTAGTTGTGCGTGCCATTTCAATTTCTAACGTGTCAATTGACATGATTTTTCTTCTTCACAAGTCCCATTACATGTCAAGTTCTAAATTGTCGTGGTTTTCCTTGTGCAAGTTTTTGCATGTTAAATATCAAAAACTTGCAAATTCTTTGTCAAAAATACACACAGATCGGTTATGCTTGGACACTCATAAATGCTAGCAGAATGAGGTCTTCAACTCTCAGATTGGTACGTGGAGTTGGATGTGCCCACATGTGATTCAATACATGATTTCTGAAACACTTTCAAGGACACTCGCCTGTAAGTCGGGAGTATCCAATAAACCATTATACTGTAGAGAAGCCAAAGAAAATTATATCATATATATCAATCACCTTGGGCCTTCATACAGGAGGCATATCTTTATTTTTAATATCTTAAGGAGGAAGGAAGTACATGTGGAGGAATTTGTTAGAGATTATGACAATTCCTTCTCCTCATATTGAAAGCAATGCACATTGATCTGGCATGAACCATGATGCGTTTGACTCTTCCTCAAGAAATTAATAGGTGTATTCCTTCCACAAGGTTGGTGGACGTTTCAGGCCATGTTCAAAATAATTTTACATATATTTGATGAAGGTTGAATCTAGCACATCTACATTGTAAACTCAATATATTCAAAGCATGTAAACTTTTTGGGTTTAGAGTTTGTGGCCACTCTTCTTGATAGACTCAAGATTGTAATTGGCCAATGGTCAACTATCCCAATCTCTAGAGATAAAGAATTATGTCACTTCTACTATGACAATGTAGTTGAAAGTAAAGCACATTTTGTGCTGCAAGTGTCCCCTCTACAACTCCTTTAGAGGTCGGTTTCCTGTCCTATTTAAGAATGTAGTACTAGGGCCTAGGCAGTCTCAAAGTCTTTCTTTCCACTTGGACCATTCAAGTAGATATTAGCCACCATCTTGCTGAAGGCCATTGCACTCTGTTACTCCAAGGTTATGTGGCCGAGGATAACATGCTTTCAAATTTTATAAAGTACCACACTGGGCAAGTGTTACTTTAGGACCAACATTTCTGCTTGCTGCCTCTAGGGCTCACAAAGGTCATCGTTTTCATGAGATTGGACGAAGCAAAGCTTCATCCCTCCGGATTGGGTGTACTCTTGACAAGTATAGCGAGCATCAAACCCTAAATAATAATTGGCAGGCGCCCTTGCCTGATCCGTGACTTCGACTATAATGTCCGCTAACTGGGATACTAACAAAAATGACATCATGTGCCAAAGCAACTTGCGTCAAACCAACCGTGGAATTTGAATTCATCGTGATGGAGACAACATTCATTAGCAAAACTTGATGACTCCACATGCTTCTCATATGTGCCGTATATTACAGTTAGTAGATCATAGACATCCTATTTTGCAAGCTAGTTAATTAGCAAGCATTTCTACCTCTTTCCAAACCTCGTCTTTACTCAAGTTCTGCAGCTAAATCCTCCGGTAGCTCTCAGTAGAACTGTAGATGCGTGGGAAAGAAAGATCAAATCCTCATGGCTCTGCGATGGAGCCTTATACCTTATCCTTATGAAGTTTCTCATATAGATTCATCCTGCACCACAAACACAAGAGTTACAAGGTGTTAGTGGCAATAAACAACCCTCTGGAGCAGTGGGAAAGGCAAAAAGAAAAAAACCGGTGAATTTCACTACATGTGAATTCACTTAAGGAAAGCGTTTTTTTGATATGAGTCCTTCATACTCAACACGAGCACAAGTTAGGCGACAGGTCAGACATTGTAGACCTCGGAGGGGGACCTGCACTGTGAAGGAAGAGGAGGAAATGTTTGAACTTCAGTACATGTGGATTCACTGCATTCAGGTTATCAGCATAGGAATGAGCGAATTAGGAACAATTCTGTTGATTCGACGCAACCGGAACGAATCCGAGGATTAAGGAGAAGAGACAATGGCAGACATCTAACTTACCTGACGTCAATTGGCCGTCACTTCTTCAATACTTGAGAGTGCTGGCCGCCAGCCAGTGGCCGGTTTCCTCCTTGCAGAAGTTCTCCTGTGGGTTCGCCTCCTGGACACAGTGCTCCCCTCCTTGATCGACCCCGACAAAATCTTGGAAAATTGCTCCGTCGAAATGACGAACTTCATGCTCCCCGTGCGGTTCACCGCCCGTCGTGGCGGTTCTATATGCAGCAGCGAAGATGTGTCGGAGTCATCACCGTTGGGCTTGACCTCTCGGCCTGGAATAGGGAGAAGGAAGTACACCTCACCAGGGACCAAGATAGTGTGAAGCGGCAAAATTCTGCCCTGTTGCATGAGCACGAGGGAGCTGGAGTGGCAAACGAAGTGATTAGGAAAGTCTAATATAAGATCTACAACGCGAACACGGTTGTAATAAGACAACACGTTGCCGTTTGCTTGCAACACTGTCACTGCATCCCTGTCTCCCCTGCCAGCACATAACGCTCCGTTTCCCATATTGGATTCGATCCCACCTCCTTGTAAAGCAGTACCTCTCAGCTCGCTGATCAGACACCTTTTAGTTTGCCCAACCTCAAATCCAGGAAGTGAGCTGGATCGGCCGTGAGAACCGGGAAATCGGTTATCGCACTAAATATGTAAGTTCACGGCCAATAAGGTGCCCGAAATAGCCAGAAACATATCTCCAAATACTCGGTTCTCCGCATGCGGCCCCAACCTTTCTGTGGTAGCCAGTTCAAACAACTACCCCCACTACAGTGCTGTGATGAAACCTGTCCACATCCAGCTCCGCTACAATGTGAAGCTTTCCCGCAACCAAGCTTCAAATTTGGAACTCCCGGCAATCTAAAACCTACGATCTGCCGCACCGATTTCTGAAATCAATAATTTCTTAACACTGCACAACATAGCCGTGCCACTTCAGATTTCACAAGCTGCCACCTCGAAGGCAAAGTAAATCCTATCAGCTCCTTTTTCTGCGCCTTCACCCCCCACATGTAAACCATCGGAGAACTTTGTCCCAAGGCTACCTCCCTGGGCTCATATGAAACTCCTTCCTAAACCGACGCAAATCAGAGGACACTGAGTGCTTCTCGTTTTGCTTGTACTCACGTGCGGGTCACGTGCAACTCCTAGATACAACAGAGGAAAGGCCAGCTGCAAGACAGGTCACAAATGTCAAAGGTAAACGGGCAGCTGAGTGAACAATGTTGAGACATACTTTCAGACGTAACCAGAAAATGTGACCGCTCAAGCTGCTCACTCAGAGCCACAGATTTGCTCGAAGCCTGCTGCATCTGCGAGTGACAAGACCTCGCCCGGACTTTGCCACTCCTAAGAGTTCAGATGATCGACCCCCTTCAAAGACCTCAACATCCAAACCTTGAACCTAACCAACAATCCATTATGGATACATTCTACAACCCAATTCTTGGCAGACGGCTTCCTGTACTTAGCTCCTAAACTGGAGCTACGAGCAATTCCCAGTTGATGAGACACACCTACCTGCCAGAGTTCGCAACATGTGCGCTCGGGCAGCTGAGCGAGTCATGTCGAGACATACAAGATGCAACCGAAGAACATAACCTCTCAAAACTGCTCACTCAAAAGCCACAGAGGCATTCGACGCCTTGCATCTGCGAGTGACAAGACCTTGCAGACTAAAAAGAGTAGCAAGAACCGCCTTCACTCAAATACCTCAGCCTCCGAACCTCGAACCTAACCGCCTCACAACAATCCATAATGCCCGGGGTAAGTTACATACATCACATTACTACGACCCGGTTCTTCTTGGCAGAAAAAGCAGATTCCTCCTCCTACACTGGAGCGAAGAGCAAATTCCCGGCTGATGACACACACACACACACTCTCCCTGACCTACTTCCCTTACCTTACCTTGCCTTGCCAGAAGAGTTTTGCAACATGTGCGCTTGGTGGCTCCAAAAACACTCGACTGTGAACGAATTGCTCCGTTCAAAGAACAGGGAGATGCATCCGACGCCGCCCTCGACCTGGTGCGGGTGAGAGGGGGCGAGGGGCTAGGGATCAGCACACAAAGAGTACAGCAACAGCAGCAACAGGAACTCGGCTTTAGAGTTTCTTGGTGTGAATGAGCCACGAGCTGCTAACTCACTGCTGTGATGAGGTAGGGGAGGGAAGGAAGGGGATTGGGGACGCGGGGTGACGTCGAGCGGTAGCCGGCGGCTGCCCGCGGCGAGATGCCCTGCTGGCACGCACACCCCATGTTTCCAACGATAATTCTCACGTTCATCACTCAGCACGAGTGGCAGCCCTTCTAATAACTCCGGCGATGGACCTAAACCGCACTTTAGGGTGTGTGGTGGGCCCTGTGACGTGGCCACTCTGATTAACATAATTGGAGGGCTATATTTGAGAGGGATATGATATGGCAAGGGTTGCAGTTTAAGAATGGACACCGGAAACACATGTGTGTGATATGATGAGATTGGACTTATGTGCTCAAAATATGCTAAGCATCCCACATTAAATTGGCCAGAGCTAGTATTAGGATCACTCAAACGTTTGGCGTATGAGGTGGCGTTCCAGATTGGGAAAGAGGATGACGTTCCCTCGAGCGTCATCTTCATCCTTGTCCACCCTTAATCTAAGCCATAGGTCTCAGGCCCCGATCACACCAAACTTTCCGTCCGGTTTCAACCTTGAAATTGTTGGGGATTATGTTGAGAAATAGATGTTGGCCCACCACTTTTCACACTATTACAGCCGGAGATGCCGACGGATGGTGTCAAAATTGGCCGGTGCCTTAGCCTGGGCTAGACACCCACCTCCTTGAGTTGGGGCTGGGGCGAACCGACCCATATATCCGTACCTTACCGGGGAGGGCGAACGGCTGGGGATTCGTGGCACTCACTTAAAATCAACCATCCTACATATCAGGGATGAAGTGGCTCCAATACAAAAAGACCCCCTATGAGGTTGAGGGCCGATTCATTCGAATGTGACATCACTAGACATCCAGTAAGGTACCAATGTATGGGTCGGTTCGCCCTAGCCTTGAGTTGGGCCGTTGGATTTATAGTATTACCGAGGTAAAAGGACATGGTCACTTCGAAATGTTTATGATTAATTCATCTCAAGTGAGTCCCTCTATACTAAATCGGGCTTCTAATGTTACTTTTGGGGTCATTCCCACTATAAAAGACTTTTACACTCTATAATATAGCGGACTGTGTTTTTACCTTGGTAATATGGTAGGGGTCAAACTCAAAGAGGTGGGCATCTAGCCTTAGCCGTAGGTAGGTTGCATGATCGGAGGGCTACATGAGATGGCACCTTAGAAGAGTGACAGAGATGACGCCAATCTCATGGGTTGGCATGAATGAGGGATGCTTCACCTTGAGCATAGCCACATGCTCATATGTGAACCTAAAACAGGGTTACAAAGGAGGGAGATGGTGCCTCAATGATTATGTTTGGTAAACCCCCTCGGGCCTCCCGACCTTCGGGGTTACCTAGTCCTCGAGTACTTTTATGGGCCTTATGTAGTCATTTTTCTTAATTGCACGCATGTATCTGAGTGGATATGAAATGTGCAAGGCTTGGAAGTTAAGAGCAGACATCGGAAGGTCAAGTGTGTTACGATGAGAGTGGACTATGTGCTCAAAACATATAGACCATCTTAAATTTGGTTGTTACCACAATTGTTGGGAGGACGTGTATGATCACTTCATGTATGCATGCATGCCTATGTGATCATTTAAGGTGTGTGGGCCTCATGGGGTCATTTTTCTTAGTGGGCATATATATTTGAGTGGCTTATGATATGGCTGGGGCGAAACAACCTGTACATTGGTTCCTTGGAGGCAAGGGTTCAGACATCCAACAAAGAACGAGTGTATGGGTTGGTTCACCCAAATCCTTATGATATGGCAATTGGAGTTATGTGTGTTACAGTGGAATTAGATTATATGCCCATAAATATATTGACCATCCCAAAGCTATTCAATTGTTACGGCAATTGGGAGGGCCTACATGATAATTGAAGGTGTGCTTATATGGTCACTCCTCTTAATTAGACACAATTATTTGAGCGGGATATGATATTGCTTGTTGTGATACCAAAAAAGATGCTTGTTACGACGAGATTGGACTTTCTATTCAAAATATATCATCCATCCCCTCTTCAATTGTGGGTCCATGCAAATCACTTAAGGCATGTGGGGACTTATGTGATCACTCTTCTAGATTGGACACATATAATGAGTGGTATTTGGCAAGGGTTGTAGTAAATACTAATAGAAAACACATGTTTAAACAAATAGTTTGAACGACATAATTTAAAAAAACACTACCACCATAATCCAAGACAACAAACTCTAACTTGTCACGGTATGCGGCATCGGCGTCCACACTGCATCCGGGGGGTTTCATCCATTTAGAGTTGGATGGATGAACCCTAGGAGTTGGAGAGATGCTCCTAAGTGAGGAGCCTCCTCCTTGGCTTGGCATTCTTGCCAAGTCAAGCCTTGTGAGTGAGTGTGTGGAGAGAGCTTGTGTGGTGAAAATTGCATGTTGTTGCGATAAAATTTTGAGTTCTTCTCCCTTTACTTACACTCTTGGATTCTCCCGTGGTGGAGTGAGAGATAACTTGACCCATTGTGTGCATTTGAAGAGAGAATTAGAGCTCTTGCTAGGATTTTACTCTTGTGAGCCCAAATTGATGTCCACATGTGTTGTTAACACTTGTAAAATATTACAAGTAGTGTTTTGTTGATTTATGATTATTCACAAAAATATAAAAAGAGTGAAGCTTGAAGAAAGCTAAGTTTGAAGCATTAGGCTTGTGTGGAGTGGACTTAAGTAGTATGAGGACATACCTTGGTAAAGTGTGGTAGGTAGAAAGCCAAGGTTAGTTAAATGTTTGAATTAGGATCTTTGTTGATCATTTGAGGGAGGAAGGCTTAGGAGATTAGATGAGAGCCTACAAAGTAGGAGGAGATTTCGAAGGCTTATCGAGAGCCTTGTGAATGGGATGAGTCCCTACTTAGAAGGAGAAGGTTAAGGGGTTGTGATTGGAGGCTCTAATCCTCTCACCCTATCCTTATCTCATGCCCTCTCTCCCTCTCAACTCACTATATAATCCTTCATTCTTCCCTCACTCATCCTCTCTTTCCTTCGTGCTCCTTAAGCACCCCACGGGTTATAAGTGTGGGTGTGTGGGAAGCAAGATAGGAGCACATATGTGTGCTTAGTTCTTAGGTGAAGAGCCAAGGCTATTTAGCCTTGAAGAGGGATTGACCTCTTGTTAGAAGTAGATTGGGTTTAAGGAATTTGGAGTTTGATTGTAAACTTCAACTTGTTGCATTGAGATTCATATTGAAGTGAGAGAGTTCAAACTTGTTTAAACTTGTGGCATTTGGAGTGACTAGATTATACTAGGTGCATTACTTGTAGTGTTTTATTAGTTATGAACTTGAGCAGAACTTTATAGTGAGAGATTTGACAATTATGGATGATCAGAGTGTTCAATGGGTATGAAAATTTGAGGGATTGTTTATTATAAAGTATGGGAGTTGTGGTAAAAATTTGAGAGCTTCAGTCATTGGGATGAAAGAGTTATTAAAAGTGGAAGGGGAGGGTGTCTAGGAACAAAGCAGCAAGGTTTGAAAATATGTATCTCTTAGAGGGTTATAGATATGGATACCAAAATTTGACACTACCTTTTGAACTTATATATCTATCTTGTGTCAAAATTTTAGATTGATTGGACGTAGGAGTTGGAAGTTATTAGAGTTTTAATGACCGGATGCTTTATCACAACATTCATACTAAGTAGTTAGAGTTAGAATTTCATGCATAACTTTTGCATATGAACTATGTTTGTGCCAAAATTTGGTGTGGAGATTTTTGATAAGGTACTTAACAAGTGTACCAAATTTCACTTGAAGAACATAAATTGGGTGGGAGTTATACTATTCTGAAGTTTAGTAGGAAGACATTGATAGAAATTTACATCAAGAAGAACTTAGAGAAGGAAGGGCAAAGATAAGTATATAAGTATTTTTTAATACTTATATTTAAAGCCTATGTGCTCATGGAATCCACAAGCGAAGTGTCATGTACTAATACGGAATCAACCACGATGACATGTGATAGCACGGAATCAATAAGCGAGAACTCATGTAGTAGTGTGGAGTCGACGGCAAGGACTCGATTCACAAAAGGGATATCTTTGAAGGCATGCGTGGCCAAAGCGGCCGGGTGGACATTAGAAAAGGCTAAGGATATAACCTTGCCCGACATTAAGGAATGTAAAACTATATAGTGTGGTGTTAATCAAGTTGTGTATATTCCAAGGGTAGATTGGAATTATATATTGGGTTACAAAGAGAGAAGTCTCTACATGTCATTATAAACTTTTCCACTCGGGCTAGGACGAAATCGAAGGGTGGAGGATTTTTGGTGACAACTCTCTTCCTTCTTTGTGGAGGTGTGTTGTGTATGTGTGTCTTTGCTATGTTTTAGTTTTAGTTGTTAGTGGTGGTTGGTACTCGAGCTGCAGTGACACACGATCGCTATTTACACAACAAACCGTCATATATAGTACTCATCACACATACATTGAGTCGAAGCGATTTGGTTACTCGCCTTAATTAAATATTTAGGTTCTCAATCTAATGTGATAAATGCCTCCACTACACACATAAAATATGAATCAAGGAAAAAATAGGTCTTATTTGTATATACAATGAAATCTTAAATTCCATTGGGAAAGTTGTTGTAGTATTTTTAAATTATATATATATATGATGTGTCTCATAATAGTATGACCTTGCAACAAGTCTACTATCAATTTTTTATACATACTTTAAGTCCACCTTTTGTACATCTACCTCTACATTAAGAAATTCAACATCCTTTTTTTTGGGTACACACTACATAAAACAACAACTCCCCATATAATTCATATGTATGCTACTGCCTCAAATCATGTTCATTTTTACACTCACATCAGTATGTATGTGGTATGAAGAGTGGAATCCATGTGTCATTGTGACCTTCTCCTCTTCATCTATTCACGTCTACTAGGGTGCAAGCATGGTAATTGGATTGTGAAGTTGGTCACGTATGTTGAAATCACAAAACTCGTAATCAATGGCTTTAAAATGGTACCAAAACTTTATTCCAAAAACACTCCTTGAGTTCATGACGACTGCAAGGGCTTCATAAACAATAAGATGAAATATGATATCAATCTAACGTATCCATACCCTATTTTGTACAATTTATCTTGATGTGATGCAAAATATTTTTCAATTATGCTACTAAAATCTTCAAATGTGTAAATAATTAGTTTATAGAAAGTTTCAATAACAACATATTTTCCTACTTCCTTTTAGAAATTTGTTTATAATAATAAATCAAAACTAGTGTCCAACTTTGAACCTTCTATTGAGGAACCTTTGTAGGGTACCAAAGTGGTCCAATTTACCATGTTTGCACACAAAGTGGATTTAGAATACTCATGCCGATTGATCCAAGTCACGTCAATGATCATTTACTTCAAAAAAACATCAAAAAGTGGCTTACATACTAGTAACTTAAAACCTTGCAAGTAAATGATGTCTCCAACATTGCGTGGTCCTATGAGTTGGTGTCTTTTTAGTTATCACTTGAACCATATGGCGGGACCCCAGGGTCCTATCGGCCCATGGCTCTCGCATAAACTCTGTAGCACCGTCAATATAATTCTGATTCTTTTTACGAAGGCGGTAATTGACTGCTCACATCATGAGCTACATGGGGACATTCAAATCAATTTTTTTTAACAGTGACGCAATTAGTCATTTTAGGGGTATCATGCTCATTTTTTAGATGGATTTTTGGAGAAATAAGTAAGAACAGATTTTTAAGTGAAGTTATCAAAAGGGAAACTTAGCTAAGAGCAAGAGAGATCCAATGGTACACTGCGAGATGCAGTAATGACTTCTAGCCAACATCTACAGGTTTAGGTTTATGTTGCAACATAAGCACTCCAACAAAATAAATAAATAATGACGTTTTGAGACAGAGCCTATGCGGGCCCCCGGGGTCCCGCCATACGGTTCACTTGGTATAAGGGTGGCTTAAACCCAAGGCCTTGACTCGGATCCCATGGGAACTTCAACGTTAAGCCACCTAAGACTATAATATATTCGGATGGGTGACCTTCCCAACACTTGATTTTTTCGGTGCACCCAACCACCTAGGATCCACCCAATCATAGTGGGGGTATATGGTGAACCGGATATTTTCAGCCAACCATGTGAGAACTCAAGGGCTTGTCCTTGGGAGAGATAGGCTTGTGCATGCATGTTCAAGGTGTTCACCTTTGAAAGGAGGCAATGGTCGTTGGGCCCCTTGTAATTCTTGTAATGCCCGTTTCGGGATTACACATAGACTTAAACAATACAAATGAAGCAACACCATAATTCACATTAGTGACAAACATCAAAGTTGTCTTTCTTTTATTTTCTTAGTTATCACTTGGCATATTCAAAGTCAAATATAGATAAGGTATGCAGACCTTACGTGGTTACTTAAAAGACATGTGTTATGATGTGATTGGACTATGTGCACATACGAGAGTTTGTATGTGACGATTTGTGAGTGAGATGAATCTTCACTTTCAGCTTTTATAACTTTTGCATCTCAACTCTGAAATTCGAAACAACACTCATTTTGGTTCCCAATTGCTAACTCGATATGATCCAATTCAATGGCCAATATCATAATTAGGGTTAGAAGTGCCCATAGTAGGGCCATTCATCTTCTTATCATAGAACCCCAAATGACCAAAAGAGCAATAAGGCAAGCTGATCGCGACAAGTCTATGAATAATAGCAGCGTTTGTATGAACCAACCAAAACGAGGTATAAGATAGATGGGTCCAAAAAGGATTATTTTTCATGTTGTCTATGACATAACATTATTCAGATCCATGACACTGTTTTGTGGGACTGACAATATTTTGTAGAATATTTCATCATATAAATTGAATGTGAGGAATATTCCACATAATATTGTCGGTCCCACAAAACACTATTATGGATTTGAATAATGTTATGGAAATACAACTCCGGTTCGCAAATTCTATTTGGTTGATTTGTGAACGTGGATCAAGAAGCCTGGTTCAATCATAAAGAACTTTGGAACTATCCTAGATTGACATCAATGTCCAAAGGTGATGACCAAAGAGCCACATAGCCCCCCTATGTTGGCTATGGAATCTATAATGGTTCACAAATTTGAAGCACACAGTCTAATTGTTGTTTGTAAACATCTCATTTTGGTGTTTGTTCTTATATTTACACCAAACCACACACCACTCAAATACAGGTGTCCATTTGAGATAAGTGATTGAATTAGGCCCACTTACCTTAACTGGAAACCATGGGAGACACTGGCATCCGTTTCTTACAACAAACGACAACTCATGACTATATTTGTTGCTTTCTACCATGTCATTAGAAAAAACGTTAGCTACCATTTAGTGAGAAGTTATACAATGAAGATGAAAATGAACATTGACCAAGGAAGCATGGCATTCTCAACTAATGCGTAAGGTAGACATGTGGAAATCCAACATAGCAATAATATGCAGTATGTGGTCTGGTGTGGATCTAAGAACAAGCACCAAAAAATATATGTGTTTCAAAGAGATTGGACTGCGTGTTCAAAATATGCTAACCGTTATGGCTTTAGGGTCAACAAGATCGGGGGGGGACCTATACGACCACTTTAATGAGCACAATGATCTTCACTTTGATGATGAATAAGATATTCGTATGAGCTCCAAGTTGACTGGCGCAATTTCAATTTGCTCATCATCTTGCACTAATTGTGTGTTTCGTATCCTACGAGAAGTGGATGCAAAATTAAGTTATCCAAATAACACACATCTACCTTAATCGCTCTCCCTAGGTTGGAATCTCTCATAGAGTATATTACATTAAAAATGAAGTTTTCCATACACACTCAACTTGAGTTTGGGCCAAGAGACATTGTTATGACCGAATTAGAAAGAGACCAAAAGGTTGGGCCACTTAAGAATCTTATGACAATTGGGCGTTGTGCAACCTTGCCCGTAAGATGTAATGTTGCATTACGATGTGGTAGTAGCTTAGGAGTTTGATTAAGAGCTTGTTAAAAATCCTATAACTTCTTGTAGTTGTTCCACATGAGATCCATCAAGACACGGCTGGGGCGAACCAACCCCTATATTCGTACCTTACCGGGGAGGGCGAACGGCTAGGGATTTGTGGCACTCACTTAAAATCAACCATCCTACATATCATGGATGAAGTGGCTCCAATACAAAAAGACCCCCTATGAGGTTGAGGGCCGATTCATTCAAATGTGACATCACTAGACATCCGGTAAGGTACCAATGTATGGGTCGGTTCGCCCTCCCCTCAAGACACCAGTCTAGAACTTTGTAAGCACAGTAAGATCTCAAGTGTAAAGTGGACTCGAGTGAATAAGCCTGCTTAATTAAGAGGGCTCCTTACCAATGCCAAGACTAGATTCTTAGAACTCTCGATCTTCGAGCTCTCAACCTCGCTAGTGTAAAGAAGGGGGGTTCTTGAGTCTCATCCCCACTCCTCCTGTCAATGGTACTTTACCTTGTACATACCGTAGTACCTTATCATTCTAAAGACTTAGCTTTCCGGGAAATTGAGTTTATTTTCATGCCATATCACCTTTCCATGCGTTCCGACCAACGCATACGTGACACGTGGCACCGCCACTCAATAGTATGCTTAGTTCTGCCAAATTTGATAAGGTTCGTTGTCGTTGCAAGGCCGCAAAGACGAAGGGCAAGCCTCCATAACAAAGTCCATTTTGGGTCCAAATTTCTATGACGGGGTCTTCTAGGGTTTGGTGCCCCTCGTCGTATTAGGTGCCTTACACGCTTGAGCCTGCACAAGCCCACAGCTTATCATGTGCCTCTTGCATGTGCTGCTAAGTTCCAGAAACTAACACTCACCAGTTCCCGAGCAGATATAACTTAAGATATTTGGACACTATGTGGGGTCACTCTTCTAGTCAAACACCAAAAGGACACGTGTCACAATGAGACTGGACTAAGTTGGATGGTGTTAAACCGTCACTTCAAGCATTAAGAATAGGTGTTGCCATTGGGTTTAGGAAGTTTTATGTAGTTCGGGTTAGCACAAGGATTCCAAAGCATCAAAGTATGCCTTATTTGAATTCTATATGCAAAAGTTACAAGGGTTCAAAGTTTTGTTGGCAGATGCCCGAAACCAGCACAAGAACATGATGTTCATGCGTTGATCATTTTCATAATCGATATGTACGTATTGTTCAAGATTTTAGGATTGTTTGTTTTAGCATCATTCACTTTATGTGCTCAAAACATGGACAACAATCTAGATATGACAATGAACACAATTGGGAGGGTTTCAAGAGAAAGAAATTGTTTCATTTTGACATCTTTAATATTTTGACATTTCATTTTTATTTTTATTTAATTTTGAACCTTGAAAACAAAGTCTTTATGATTCCAATTGCTAACTGGATGAGACAAATTCCCAATCCGATCAACAATCACAATTACATTCGTCGTTGGAAGCACCCACAATAGAAGGGAGGACTTTTTCTTAAAGTATATGTGTAATGGACTAGGTATCACCTTTACAAGCCACCATAGTCGGTGGCTTCAATTTCTCCACATGTGGTTGTCATTTGTGATGTAGCTAGAACTCATTCTCCGATCCCAATCACGTTCTATGATTGATGTGTGCTTTTAAAATACAATGTTGTCAACCTACTAAATTTGTTGTTGTAAGGACATTTTAGTTACATGGAACATAAAAGCCATCCTTAAAAGAACAAGAGCAACCATCTAGCGTGCGCAACTGCATCTTATCTTTGGTGTGTTAAGGTAGAGGGTGCTAAAACCAACACCAACACCTATAAATGCCTCCCAATCACCAACACTCTACTACACCCTAAACTCCGTAATATCAACCTCCATAATGTCACTCACTCTCTAATATCCCGAAACCCTAGGGAATGGATGTGCGTAGTTCAAATCTCACTCCTTATTGTCACTTTTCTCTCCCTTATATCATGAATTTTGTCATTAATGCAAACCACCAAAGAAGTCAACCCACACCCTTGCATTGCACCATGTGTCAATATGTGGAGTGTCACCTTCTTATTCTTATTCTCCTTCTTCTTATGCCACTTGTTGAATATTGGTGCATGCATCCACCACATCGCCCGGGAAGGCGAAGCGGAGTGGACCACACCACACCATTGAATATGTTGCACTTTGTGTTATTCCATAGTGTCACATGCTACACTAATTCACTAGTATCACGCATCCATGTTAACACTAAAGAACTCCGTAATATCACGTGCACTTTAGTTGCCACATGTGTGATACTACGGAGTTTAGAGTGTACCTTGAAGCGTTCCCCATGGTGTAGGAGTGTATGGGCCCACGGAGTGACGCTTTTAGGTGCCATTAGTGGCGCCACCTCATAGCGACCTCCACTACCTTTATGTAGGGTAGGTAACGGGCTCCACTCTATCTCGGGTTGGTTCAAGGTGGCTTTAGGCTGGCTTGTCAATGCCTATTCTAGCCATTCTATACACTACATGGGGGAGGGGTTATAGCCATTCTATTCACAAAGTCACGGATGTAGGTCCACAAAGCACGAAGGGGGTTGGTACCCAAGATGTAAGGTGATGGTTTTGCAAGCGAACTAGGTGGGATCATGGAGGTGGCCATGTGGCTTTGTGCACCGTTACTAGTTGGTCTTTGATCTAGCTTGGGTCTAGTACCCAACTATGTTGTGTTGGTTCTAGGCAATGAAGGTGGGAGTCCTCATCATATCCAAGGTCGTCATACACGGGGCCTATATATTGGTTTAAGGAAGCTAGTGGTTCTGACTTTGAATATTCATCAAATATCTAATTGTGGCTAATTTTTTTCTTTCTTTCTTTATGCCTATGTTTAGAACAAAGGCTAATATGAATATATGTATTTTATATCAACCATGTAGCCATATGTATGTGCAATAGCTTAAAGTGTTGGTTCAAGCACCCTCTACCTTAGTTGAAAACTCTCAAGTCCCAACAAAGACTCTTTCATATAAGCAAACATTGCCCACCAACCTCGCGACTCTCAAGAAGTTCTCAAACTCAAATTTTAGGGCGTTCCCTTTCGTTTACACTATTTGAACCTCTTCCGTTTCTTATAAATCTCGTATAAAAACCACATGTACATTGCAATTGAACATGCTCAAAGATATAGAAACACCGTAACTCACGCCGGTGGCATCGTTGAAGTGAATTGTTTTAAAGACGACCGAGGAACGATCAAGTAACAAAATCATCCAAAACAGTTTGGATGACGACTTTTGTGGTTGTCACAAGCCCCCGAGGCCATGCAGAAAGCGTTAAAAGGGAGAATACAAAAACACGAAGCTCCACAATAATCAAGCTCTTGTATACTATGACACCCCCCTTCTTTCTTCATGTGTTTTTTTTATTGTTTTTCTTTTGAGAATCGCAATCATTTTTTGGACTCGGAAATCATTCAAATCTCAAGTGCCGCGGTGCCGCCATAGCCCCTCGTCAAGTGTCGGTGGGTCCCACCCAAATTGTTTCCCGAACAAACACCTTACTACTACTACTAGCAACACACACGTCCTATGTGGCGTCCACCCGGTTTTGGGACTTTGCATCGTCACCACCTCCCACACCCTATGATTGGGGTCATGGCTAGAGGGAATTATCGCATACGAGCATATCTCTCATCCATCCAACATAAGAACTCGATCCCTTATAGGTTTGTAGCCGAATGACTCCATAACATTATTCAGATCCGTAACAATGTTATGTGGGATTAACAGTAATCCATGGAATATCCCCCAATATATTTATTATGAATGTGGGAATATTCCATGGAATACTGCCAATCCCAAGGAACACTGTTATGGATCTGAATAATGTTATGTCATCTCAAATGATTTGAAAAACTATATTGTTCCTGCATCTAAAGCTAATTTTGATGCAAAATCAACTAGAAAACAAAAAACATTCACATTTAGGTTGTAGACCCGATGTACACCATTTCACGGGTTTTATGTAGGATGGATGAGAGGTACACTCGTGTACGATAATTCCCCCTCACCGGTCTTGTGCTCTTTGAGCCAAGGTCCTATCAGTCTATATGAGGTGCAAATGCAATCTACTATGTTATAACACACAATTTTGCTTTCGTCTTGTTACACTAAACGGTCCTATTATTGTGGGTGGGAAGTTAATGTGGGCCACACAAATTGTTTAGTCACGGTGGAAATGATGTGGGCCAAAGACTGTGGGCTTTTCTAGAGACATATGACCAAACACCTTGCGTGTTAGTTCAAGGACAAAAGTAACATATGACAAAATAATCACATGCATCATTCTTCGTAGAGAAACGATTCATGGGCTCACACTAATTTTAAACTAGAGATGTGACATGGGTTGAAAATCAATGTGGGTAATGAGAATTGGTGTGGCCCAACCTAATACGACTATTTAGTGTAGTTTCTTTGGTTGGTGCAACTCTAAAATTAACATAAGAGATCCCAAATTCGTGTACTAGAACTCATCAGAGACGAGTCAACCACAAACCTATAGGAAATGACATTTTGTCGATGTCATAACATTATTCAGATCCATAACAGTGTTTTGTGGGATTGACAATATTCTATGGAGTATTCCTCACATTCGGCCTGAATGATGGAATATTCTGCATAATAATGTCAGTCCCACAAAACATTGTTATGGATTTGAATAATGTTATGGTTGGTTGGTTGGTTGGTTGTCAAATTTTCATTCTAGCCAATCATGGTTATAAATTGTGAAAATTATCAAGAGACAATAAATGCAGGTTATGATTTTTTTAAAGACGTAAATGCATTTCATACCTGTGGTTCTGAACATATTCTAAGTCCAATTGGCGTTGGTTTCCGTCTTGATTATAAAACTCAGGGCCACTTCACACATGAGACTGAGAGCCCGTGACCATTACACCTTGAGCACTCTCATTGGTGGAAAAGGCGGAGCCGGTCCAAGTTTGCTTCACACTACGCTTGAGGGACCAACGGAGTATGTGAATGCAAGATGCATGTGAAGTCTACGTGGATTCCTACATGGCATCGAATGGATCATGTTTCATTGTCACTTGGACTATTTTCAAAAACCATCTTTTGGAGGTAGGTCTAACACAAAACCAAGAGATTGTGGCACTCTACATACTCACAACCATTGATTTATTCTATTTTATTATGTGTGAGGACCCGCATGAATAGAAATTCATTGAAATAGCATTTAGTTGAGGGCCCGGTCACATATGACTTCACACTACACTTGAGGGTCCGTGACCACACTACATGATTTTGAAGGTGTCTTGGGACGGCCTTTGGACACTTTCTTTTGGGCTCTCACACTTTCATGGTCACGGCTCTTGGCTCATGTATGAAGTGGCCCTCAACTCCTATATTGTTGTTCATATATTCAGCTGCGACTCATTGTTGAAGAATGTCCTATCCTGCTAACATTTTGATAGGATGTAACCCATGATATATGAAACGTTATTTTGACTCTTGAGAATAGAAGTGTTTACCAATTTCGAACCAATAAACTGGTGAATGCAGAGTATCAATAACCAACATCAATAATGTTATTAAAGAACCTACCCATGGGTATCAAAATTGTACTACTAACCAAAAATTAACATTTGGTGAGTATCTCAAGGTGTGAAAAATCTCTATGTAACCGAGTTATTCTTTGCGTCGATACCATTCTAGATCATATTGATACTACAACGATTTCGCATGGGTATAAAAGTTATCGCATGGTACAAACCTCACACATAATAAAACATAGTTATCATATTTGATAACTATATTTTGAGGTAGCTATCATAACCCGCATGTTTTAAGACTTCGGTTTTTATTATGAGAGTGTGCAATTGGTTAGTGTGCATGGGCAAGAGCACGGGGCATGATGAGTGTCTGAGGCCCGGTGATGGGGGACTATTTCTTTGAGAAGAAACTCATGATGGACGGTTGCTTGGAGACAGCCGTCGCCTTCTACTTCGGGCAACCGACGCGAGCTTTGGACATCGAAGCCTATGCGCCAGATGCAACTTTCCTCTTCGATAACCTGCCCTTTGGAAAAATATTTAATTAATTGCCTTCACACTTTTTTAAAATTTGATAACCGGGTTACCGCCATAGGTCTCAATTCCAATTCAAGAAGGAAATAAAGAAAAAATAGCTTTGGGCTTTCAATGACATGTTGGCGGTCCGTGAGCCATCCTCGTAACGATTCCGCTTGGAAGTGGAAAGAGAATTGGTCAAATGCCTATCTTTCAATACATGGACCCCTCTCAGATGATTGGGGAGGAGACAAGCACTTGGTGTTTTTCAAGTTTACGTTTGTTGGGGATGACGTAGGTGAAGTATTCAATGGCATCGGATGAAACGGATTCAATGAGTGTCCCGGTTTTGTGGTGGGAGTTTCAAGGTCCAAGAGGCGGTCCCACTAAAGGGTGGTTACCAATCCGGCATTGTTTCCTACCATTGATAATTTACGTCTCCACCACCTATAAGTGATACACTCTAAACTCCGTAGTATCACACTTGTCGCAACCAAAGTGCACGTGATATTATGGAGTTTTGCAGTGTTAATATGGATGTGTGATACTGGTGAATTACTATAGCATGTGACACTATGGAATAACACAAAGTGCAACATATTCAATGGTGTGGTGTGGTCCACTCCGCTTCGCCTTCCCGGGTGATGTGGCGGATGCATGCACCAACATTCAACAAGTGGCAGAAGAAGAAGAAGAAGAAGAAGATGACACTCCACATATTGACACATGGAGCAATGCCAGGGTGTGGGTTGACTTCTTTAGTGGTTTGCATTAATGACAAAATTTGTGATATAAGAGAGAGAAATGTGACAATAAGGAGTGCGATTTGAACTACGAACATCCGTTCCCTAGGGTTTCGGGATATTAGAGAGCGAGTGACATTATGGAGGTTGATATTACGGAGTTTAGGGTGTAACAACATTTTCCTTTATACTTTGAATACGACGAAGACCAATGAGATGGTCAATGAGACTCATGGACACCTATAGTCCATAACCGTGTTTGGAATCCGGCCAATCCTATAATAAAATATTGTACGTAGGGTCAAATAGTATTTTATGCCACTTTGGTAACTTTTCTAACGACACTCCTAATGAGTAAGTTTACAAAAATTGTCATCCAAGCTTACATCAGTTCAGTTCATCCACCGTCCAAAGTTTAGTATTCCCTCCCGGATATTTTTTTCCCAACATGATTGTCTAGTTTATCTACCCAACTAGAAATTTGAGGCTCAAAGTAAAGTATTTTTGTGTCAAACTTTCATCATCAAGAAGTCATTTGACACTGCAACTTCGGGGGGCGTTTTGGAGTAGTTGTTGTTTTCTATTGTAAGAGTCATACTTACAACTGGGTGCAAGCATAGTAAAGTGGACCAAAAAAGTGCTCCGGTATATGAAAGCCATGATTTTCTTGGTCAAACGCCTATAAGTAGTAGCAAAATGTTGTTTAAAATAGATTATTTTTCATGATGACCTCTATTGTTAAGTTAGGTACTCAAATATAGAATATCAATATGAGATCTTCAAAACCTATCATCAAAAGTGACGCGTAAAAGCAACTGACTAAATATAGTTTTGAACGTAAATTTCATGACCTTAAATATTTGTTCATGTTCCTTGAATTCATTATAAACTTGAGGTCATCGTAAATTTTTTTTCAAAAATTCATCGATTTAATGTAATGTAATTGTATTTTAAACAAGTTTTTGACAATTATCTTTTCAATGACACCCACTTGCACCACCACTTGCACCGTCTTCTAAAATACATATACGTTGTTTGAAATTGTTTTTGGTGAACATAAATTGCTTGGCTTTGTAGATTCATATGTTTTCTAAATGTTTATGAATTTTTATTTCATAAAATTCAAAGTTAGTATATTGTTTTGGATCACTTTCACTTAAACCTGAGCAAGGATCAAGAGCTGTCCACTTTACCGTGCTTGCACCCAAGTACTCGGTCAATGGTTAGGGGGGCTTAATCTCGCCAAAGCTAGGAACACATACAATCATTATGGGACGGAGGGAGTACATAATGGCATCCTAATGTTTTGTAATGAAATATTGCCATGGTTGATTGAATTATGGATGAACAATCACTCGGCTTGTGACAATAACTACAACATTGTAAACCTGTAATGCCCAATTTTTTTTTTTTTTTTTTTGTTGTTGCAAGGAATGACAAATAGTATTAGATTTACATTTAGTATTAAACAAGCGGTTTACAATTATTGTTAAGCAAGACAAATAGAATCAATGGGACACTAAATACAATATTTCAGACCTTGGACAATTGCCAAAATAACTATAGTTAACTAGATTTTTTCAATATAATTTAGGGAACAACTATAGTTAACTAGAAAATTTTCATATTGATTTGAAGAACAACTATGAATTTATCTCAAAAAATGAAATGAAATATATTACAATAACTTTTTAAAGAGACCTTATGTTAGAATCAATGCTTGTCATCCATGCTGGCCCATCCCACAGAAGGAATAGAACCCACCGTTCCTTACAACAGTTGAACCCATTATACTTTAAGTTACTTATACATAATGAGGTCGTGCTCATTGGATGTTGATTGAGTCCAAGTCACAAATGGAATTAGGTCCCAAATTTAAAATTATGAATAAAAGAAAAAGGAAAAGATATAGATGCTTTGATATGTCATGGTACCACACTCCAGGCTGTGCTCAACTTTTAGTTAACTAGATATAACTATAGTTAACTAGATTTTTTGGCAGGTCAAATCACAAACAACTATAGTTACAAAAGGCAACTACACTGTTTTTTGCATTTAGTGTTGTTAACAGTAATTACGAACCACAACACTAAATGCCATGTTCAGATTTTTACATGTCCACAATTAGTGTTATAATACTTTTTATGTTTTGTGTTTTGTTGCCGTATGGTTGCACTATCTCCACTACTAGAAGGTGGCGGCATAGGAAACACTATTTGTCGAGTGGTTGGTCAAGAATGTTGCAGGTAAATGAATAGTAACAACATTAAATGCCACACAACACTAAATGCAAAAAACAGTGTAGTCAACTAATAGTTGAATTAGTTGGTTAGTTGTCCAAGGTCTGCAATATTTCATGTAGTTTTTTACGGTAATAGGTAAAACCCCCTCCACCGCGGCCGAAAGATATGTGGGGCCCCCTTTCAAACAGCAAGACATGCAGCCCTGGCCCCTAGTATGATTGGTGACACAATGATCAGCTTGGAAGGGCTCCGACGGAATGGATGGATGAATGTGGTGTAGACATGGATGAAAAGATGGAGATAAGGCCCAAAGGACATCTATTTGCTGGCACATTTGGTTACTTTTTGGGATGGTTTCAAGTTTCTTGCAGCTCAAGAGTCCTAGAGTGGCATTATGACTGCATCATTCAACCAAGATATCGTATCCTCTCAAATGAACCACAAAGAAAAAGTGGGTAAGTAGAGTAGAGGCGCCCATAACCAATCACTTAAGAGATTATGCGTCAAATATGATGGAGAAGTATAAGGTGGTGTAAATTTTGCATGTGTAGGAAGATAGGAATGAGGAGGATTTGCAATTTTTTTAGTAATTGTATTCCTTAGATTGAAATTATCGTGAGTTTTTGGACCAAAAAGTTGGCCCAAACACGTTACCGATGTCTAGAGTATGACATAACCGCTCATTTTGAGACAAAATTCCTTCTCACTTTAGCATTTGAAATTGGGGACATGTGTCGTGGTGTTATCGATTACATGATGAATACCATAACCGGAGTTGGAGACTTAGGGTTAGTTTCCATGTACGCTGCTTCACCCACTAGATATGTAGATTCCACCTGGTGGCATCTACATTTCCATTGGAATATGGTGGACGAGGGGCCTACGTGGAAACTAACCGTTAGAAACTATGAAATGCAGAGCCTTGTTTTAACCACCCACAAAAAGAAATTATCGAAATCATGGCACCCTATAGATTCCCGATGGGATCCTGATTGGGAATAGGTGGTTCCACTCTACAAGGCGTTCCATATGTCACTACACTATAGGTGCCCAATGAAGAAGAGCGACAAGAGAAGGCCACACACCTAAATTACTTAATTAATTAAATAAATGGGGGGGGGTGATATCTTGAACTTCCAAGACTTATGAACACATGAGTAAGGTAGATATGCATGTTTCAATTCTTTGTCTTAGTTGGACACCTATACATGTTGTTTGGTGTGGCTCCAAGAAGAAACATCAAAAAGACATGTGTTTGAAAGAGATTGGACCATGTGCTCAAACCATGATAATCATTATAGGTTGCATAGTCAACATAATTGGGGGGAGACTTATATGACCACTTGATGAGCTTTGATAATGGAAAAGATAATCATATGAGCTTTGATAATTACAAGGAAAGTGGCTACGGTGTCAATTTGGATTGCTAACCATCATCTTGTGCTAATTGCATGTTTTCATATTGTACGAGAAGTGGGCTAGCTGGGGAAAAGAGTAAGGGCCACTTCACACGCAAGATTAAGAACCCGTGACCATTACACTTCAAGCACTCTCCTTGGTGGAAAAGGCGGAGCCGGTCCAAGTTCGCTTCACACTACGCTTGAGGGACCAACATAGCATATGAATGCAAGATGGATGTAAAGTCTACGTGGATTCCTACATGGCATCGAATGGATCATGTTTCATGGTCACTTGGACTATTTTCAAAAACCATTTCTCGGAGGTAGGCCTAACACAAACCCGGGAGACCATGGCACTTCGAACGCTCACAACTGTTGGTTTATTCTATTTTATCATGTGCGAGGACCCGCATGAATAGAAATTCATTGAAATAGCATATGGTGGAGGGTCCGGTCACATATGACTTCACACTACAGTTGAGGATCCGTGACCACACTAAATGATTGTGGAGGTGTCTTGGGATGGCCTTTGGACACTTTCATTTGGGCTCTCACAATTTCATGGTCATGGCTCTTGGCTCGTGTATGAAGTGGGCCCTCACCATCTAGGACCCGTCTACCTTGGGTATGACCAGTGTGCCATGTCAGCCTACACAAAGGATTCATAAATACCCAATTTTTTTGTGTATATAAATGCCTACGTAAGATCCTCTCAAAAGGAAGCACACTTCCTATGCAAGCGTTCAAGAGTCAAGCCTAAGCTTAATAATATTCCTTTTTCAACACATTACATGGTGATATCATAATCAATGTAGTTGGCGTCATAAGCTAAGGTAGATGGGTCTTAAGTGGCTCGTTTTCTTAATCGGACCCTAGATTTGATTGGTACATGGTTCAGTGAGGATCAAACAGTAGACACCATAAAGATACGTGTTTAAAAGAAATTGGACTACACTTTCAAATATTAATAACTATTGTGCATTCAGTGATGTGGTGAATACAAATGGGAGGACTTATGTATTCAGTTAAGAAATTAACAAACATCCACTCCCCGTAACCATAACTAAATAAGGGGAGATCCAAATTTTAATTTATTTTTTCTTTTCTTTTTCCTTTTTTTTATTGCTTATGTTTCATTGTAGATTTGTTAATGACACGAGTTTTGTTGTGTAAATCTAATCGATAGAAGTTGGAGAACACTAAAAACAAACCAAATAGCACATGCATACCTTAGAGGGTGGTAATCCCGTCCTCGCCCAAAAGCACACCCTATGCACGTCGCCTATACCCGTGAGGACACTTACATTAAGTTTCCATGTAGGCCGCTAACCCACCAAATCCTAGTGAAAATGTGGATTCCACTAGGTGGAATCTACATTTCCACTAGAATCTGGTGGGTGAGTGGCCTTTTTGGAAACTAACCATTAGAACGATCGTTATTCAAATCTTTTCAAGAAAGTTGAACTGGCGGCAACCATTAGAGTGATGAAGTCATATATTTAATCCAAACATGAAGACATTCATCTAAAATTTTGCAGCTTTATTCAAATTCTATGATTGGTGGGGTGTTTATGGTGATTTCTCTTTGCTAAAGGACAAAGTGTATGCATCCTTGTTTCAAGAAAAAATTATAAGAGGTTTTTGCCTATAAAATTAGGGTTGTATGACACATGGCGGGGGCAATTTCAAGAGAAAGTGGGGTTGCTTTTGGGTGAGTGTTGGGAAGAACTAGAGGGGGCTAACTTGTGTGTTTAATTTAAAGTCCCGCAAAAAAGGGTTATAATGTCTCATTTCTTGTTGTGTGTGGGGGTGGTTTTAGGAGGAAGCGAAATTGCTTTAGGGTTAATAATGGGGGTGGTTTTAGAATAGTTTTGGGCACCATTTGCATTGGGAAAAGTGTGAGTCTAACAAGGAATTTGAGTAGGTAGGGGTGAGTGACTCCAAACATTTGTGGTATAGGGTAAGTACACCTATCATGGGAAGTGTAATTAAAACGAATACAATTAAAGACTGATTATCATTTCATGTCTAGAATTTTAAAATATCATAGATTGTGTTCATTTTAGATAAACTATCCATAATAGGTGCATATACCTTATTCATACATTGTGCATTTTCTTTTGTTTTTTCTGTTTTGTATGTTTTTGTTTTTACCATGTCTATACCAATTTGCTAAGCCAATCAATCATGCAACTTGTCCACGAGGACTCTGAAAATAGGGTAAAACAACCAAAGGATTGGTTTAAGCACCCCTCTACGTTGCATTCCAGCAATTGTTGGTTCATAATATCTATGGTATCCTAGCCTATTACCGACACCTGACCTTAAACCGAGCTCTAGGGAACAAATTAGACAATAATGTTCCCTAGGTTGACTCATTCCCGAGGAGGAGGAGGAGGAAGAGGGGGAAGGGGGAAGGAGGTCTCAGTCATAGGCACATGAGAGGTGTGGTGGGAGAGAGGAAGGTGGTCATTGAGGCCCATAGGTCTCGGTTCAAGGCACATGAGACCTTGCCACAACGTGTTGGATGAGATTAGTTGTTCGTTTAAGATGTCTCTTGACATAGTCTTCTTTAGGTCTATCATAAGATACCCTAGGGAACATCTTTAAAAAATCATATCTAATTCAAAATTAATTTTAAAAATTTCCAAATTTTTGAAATAGACAAATATTTCATTTTACCTTGCATGAAAAATTTTAAATCGTTCATTACCATAGAAGAGGTCATCAAGAAAATTCACCAATGTGTAGCTCTCGGTCATAGGCTAGGATACCATAATCCCTTGCGTCCTTATCCATCAAGAGTGCATCCCATATACATACAAAAGCATGACCTGGGCAAGTGATGGGGAGCATTACAGGGATATACTGAATTGACTACTCATTTCCTGAGATAATTGAGGCTGCACTGATTTTCAAGACCGATCAATATCTCCACTTAAATGATGCCAAACAACCCTTCATTTCATCGCATCAACACATGCAAAGTGAAAGTAGTACTCTCAATCACTGGGCAACACATGTGAGATAATTAGCAATTCCAAATCATGCCATTAGCCACTTCCCTCATAATTGTATGAGTATCCAATTTGTTGCCAAAGTGAAGATTCTTTGAGTTAGTAAATATTCATGTAGGTCTCCACAATCATATTGACTACGGAGTCTATAATGGTTATGAAATTTTAAGCATATAGTCCAACCTCTTTTCAACACATGTTTTTGATGTACGTTCTCAGATTCACACCCAACCATACACCACTCAAATAAGGCCAAGCACTGAATTGCACATGTCTAGACTATCTTACATTACCCACAATAAACTTCAAACTGCTGGCTTTTATAGAACTGTACAGTACTATAAACGTAACTTTCTAATTTACACATATATTTGATTGAACTCAGAAAATTTAACCAATCCTCAGGTGTTTTTTCTTCTAAAAATTCTTGTGCCCCAGATGTCCTCTTTGAACTGACATTCTTGAAGGTGTAATTATGCAACAAACAAGCAAACATATAAAAGCATCTGCACCACAGAAATTGATAACAACAATTAAGAGATTGCAGCATAGCTTCTCATAGCTGACACTGTTTGATATTCACCATGTCAGATATATTGGGAGAATTTTGAACTTCACAAATCCAAGTGTTTCACATGAGCAGGAGATTCAGGTCCAGGTTTGAAAAGGGATACACTGCCTATTTCCTCAGAAGATGATGCACCAAGCTGGCTATATCAAATCAATGGAAGTGCTCATTGCAATCAAAAGTTTGAGTGAGATCATCACATGATATGTTTGATTTTGGAAGTCAATATCAGCCGTGCTGTGGATTACACAGCACTAGACCAAAACTGGAGCTTCTCTCGCAGAGAGTGTATTTTGAGTTCATTACAGACATGAAAAAACAATGTTGAAAAACACCACAAACAGGAGATGATCTCAATTTCTCCTTCCATGGTCTTGAAGAGAGCATCTGCATTTCACCCTCCGCCCTCATTGCTGGCAAGAAGCCGACCAAAGATCATTCAAAACTGCGAATCATATTTAGGTTCCGCTACCACATAGTGGTAGGCAACCAGTAGCACAAAAATGGAGATCCCCAGAAAGTTGGCAAAGAACCCAAGATCTGTATCGTCAATCATCTGCACATCCACCATACAAAGAGACAACCTGGTCAGCACTACCAATTCTGAGAAGCCTTATTTCTGTCGTTACCAGAAAAATTATTAATGAGTTTGCAGCTAGAATCCAGACCCTAAAATCCAAAACAACCGTTTCTCACCAGGGAGAAGCAATCAAGATGCTCATGCTCAATTCTGAGAAGCTTTGAGCACACAAAAATTAGAGCTGATCACTGGTATAGCCTCTCTTCTAAATTCACTCAACGCAAACCTTCAATCATAAAACAAGTTACAACACT
This sequence comes from Polytrichum formosum, assembly GCA_964035585.1. Classification (NCBI taxonomy): domain Eukaryota; kingdom Viridiplantae; phylum Streptophyta; class Polytrichopsida; order Polytrichales; family Polytrichaceae; genus Polytrichum; species Polytrichum formosum. The sequence goes on along the minus strand of OZ037939.1, from coordinate 19,962,611 downwards.
ATCCATAGCCTATTTAAGATATTGGTAGTTTGTAGTTTGACAACACTAACGACAGCCTAATTAAGATTTTGGGCTTAGAAAAATCTCAGTGCCCGTCACAACTACTCAGAGCAATCACTCCACATCAATGCATTCCTATATACCTTATCAACGCCTGAAATACAATATTTTTTCATGCGGTAATTCCGACTGTCCTCGGTTAAAGGGAACCAAACATTGCAGTTTATGGCTAAACTCCAAACCCTAAAACCCGAAACAAACATTTTCCTCCTCAATTTGGAGAAGCTTTGAACACAGAAGAAAAATGACATGATGGATGATGTCACAGCATCCCTTCTACATCACTCATCGTAAACCTCGCATCCAAACACAACACTACCGACAGCGTAATGGAGATTTCGGCCTTAGCTTCTTCTCGTTTCTCTCACTCCCACATCAACGCATTCCCATAAATCTCATTTAGACCTAAAACATGCCATCTTCATGTGGTAGCTCCAACTTTCATGGTTGGGGTTCCTTCACCAAGGCAGTCAACAGAAGGCCCTTATAGAAGCTCATCCTCAAAAGAGCAGGAGCTTCAAGGGCTCTCTCAGGACATCCTAAATCTCTCGATCTGATCAAGATAGAGAGAGCTCCATCTTCAACGACATTTTCTACTGCCCTAGGATGTGCGATGCCAAAATAGAAAGCCTGAGATAAGCAAACAAAAAGATCGGGTCACGGCGATGTGAAGAAAGAATGTATGGATTGCGTGGGGTTTGTTAAGAGACGACGAACCTTGATAGCTTGATAGCTGTAGCGATCGCGAGAGCGGAGTAGATCGGAGAGGGTTTCGCGATCAACAGGAACAAACCCTCGCGAACAGCAGAGCGTTGAAGACTTTGAGTCGACGTGAGTCTTGAGAGCTGTACCGGCCTGGTTCAATGGCTCTATCTCCCCCATCACCGACGCTATTGGATAGCGGGCCCTCTACTCACAATTGGGAGGAAACGGTATCAAGTCCACGGGAAGTACACCAAACGGGCCTCTACCATCGGCTTGTTGTGCTTGATGGGGCAAAATAGGAGAGAGGGAATTATCACATGCAAATGTGCCTCTCATCCATCCAACATAAAAACTTGAACCTATATAGATTTGTTGCCGAATCATCTCAAATAACCTTGAGTAGACTAATTCGGGGTCTTTAAAGCTAATTTTGGTGTCAAATCAATTAAAAAAATTAATCTCCGGGCTGCATATTATTTTAAGGGTTGGTGTTTTTTTGATCCAACACATTTTTTCATTTTTATGTTGGATGAATCAAGGGTACACTCGTATGCAAATACTTCCTTCTCTTTGGCAAAATAAAATGTTTGACCCACAATAGAGTTATGTGTAAACGTTTTAAGATTAAATTCCTGCCAAGTTGGCTAGAACATGGGTTTGAGAGCGTATCCGTAAAGTCACCCAAGTTTCTTAAGGCTTAAAATTAACATGCTCAAAGAATGGTGTCGTGCTATGAAGAATCCACTTTCTAGCTTGTCATACTAGAACGGGTGGGCCAAACTAAACTTGAATAGGTCGATCCGGGATTAGAGTTGTGGATCCCATAGGGAAATGCTATTTTATATCCTAAAGTTCTTTGAAAGTTTTTGGGATGGCAAGAGGAGGTCCACAGAGTTTCACCCCTAATTCTTGATATAGGATCCGATACTCTTAAAAGTTAGACCAAACCCATGATTTCGTCCCTTTTTGAGGAACTTAATGCATAACTCTAATATGTTGTCACTCTACAAAATTCGACACTTATAATTGAGTGGTATGTGACAACGCTTGTAGTTATGAACAAACACCAAAAGACACATGCTACAATGAGATTGGCCTATGTGCTCAAAATATAAATTAACCAATCTAGGTTCAATAGTTAACACATAACATAACTCAACACTTGGTGCTCATTCAATGGGCCCTCGGAATATAACAATTGAATGCTTGAAGAGCTATGTACAAAGACTCAAAGTTTAATTGAGCTCTCAACATCCGACTGTTATATTCCAAGGGCCAACATCATTGAGTAATGTTATGCATAATTGGGAGGACCTATGTGATCACTTAAAGATGAAGACAATCTTCACTATGACCTGTTAGTTTTGCATCTCAATTCCGATCCTAAGATTTGATTTGAGATTCACAATTGCTAAGTTGATGAGACGATTTCCAAGTGGATCCATCGGCCATGGAGCTCGTAGTACCCACAAAAGGACCTAGCTCATGAATATTGCGGGCACTTCCAACTCCATGTTTGGGAACAGGACCCCCTATAAATCATACACCAAAATAGAGTACCCTTTTTGTTTTGGCCCCTCCTAAAGAGAAGAAAACCTTCACTTTGACTTCTTCTAACTTTTACATTTCAATCTGATATTAAAACTTGAATGACAGTCTTTGTGATCAAATGATACAATTCCCAATCCAATCCAACCGCCAATATTGTTTGTGGAGTCAGAAGTGCCCACAATAGGGCCAAATGCCTTACTTCTAGTTGATTCACATTCACATTCTTGATCATCCCAATTGAAAGGGCTGCACCCTCCCGTGTGACAAGTAACAATCAAACAGACCTCTCCATATGAATATGTTAAAACATCGGTACAAGTTTTGGCTCTGCTTTTGACACTCCTGGTCCAGTTGAAATTAGGCAAAAACCATTCAGATTCACATCTGAGTTTGATTACTTGAGTGGAGAGGAGGAAGTAGGACAGCACATGATCCTACACTATAAGGGAATTTTTGAACAATACAAGAATGGGGGAGCCATCCAAAAAGGATCAATTGGGTAAAACCTAAAAACCTGGTTAAATATATGTAGAGAAAAAAAGAAGGCATGAGAGGTTGCACTAGATTTACAGACTGCTCTATATTTCTACATGGGAGGTAGTGGTCGCCGACATGTTGGACATTCCATTTTGATGTCCATCCATCGTTGTAAGCAGCCCGTATGGAAAAAATGATCACAAGGAGTTACCTGTGCATGTCATTTGCCCCCCACAGATTTTATTAGAGAACCTTTCTAAAATGAACAAACTGTCTGAATGGAAACATGTTGCCAAGAAAACTCAAGTTTAATTCATACGGCACCCTCCTTAGAATATTGTGAAGTAGCTTACATATCGACTTGCTTCATAGTAGCATAATGTGGGACATGTTACAAGGAAAGAAAATTATAAGGCATTAGAGTTATCCTTTAATTAAACGAGAGTTTTGGTTGGGAGTTGTTTGTTTTGCATAAAAAACGTTCCATGTTCAGTAAGTTTTCAGTACATGCTTGGAGTCAGTGTGAAGGTTTGAACGAAGAACTTTCAAAATTCGTCATTTGAGGGCCAAACTCATTTTGGCACGCCAAGAGGTGCTAAAATGAGTTTGGTCCCCAATGAACAGATACAGAATGGTTTCCGTTCAAACCTCCACATAGACTCCAAGCATGCACTGAAAACTTACCAAACAAACTTACCAAAGTGTTGTATGCAAAACAAACAACTCCCAACAAAAACTCCGGTTGAATTATAGGATAGACTCTATCATTCAGGATTTTATGATGTGATTTCAACAATTATTGTTCCTCCATATTAATTTTGCCTCTGGAACTTTGTGATGATATACATTGGAATATAATAAAATAGGAGCCTCGACATACCATGCACTCGGTTGAGCGCTGTGAAACTTCAACCGCGGCCATGCAAATGACACAATCTACAGAAGCACAATCCTCGCCAGGTGCCATTGGCACATTGGTCCGATCTACTCTCCTGAAGTAGCTGTACTTCTCAGGCAGCAGCTGCACACCAAAACAGAGCTACAGACTTTAGAAGCTTTGTGATTAGCTGTCAATGAATCAAATGGCATCCTACTTTGTCACCATACTATAACATTATGTAGGTCTAAATTAGCAGCTTGAACTTTCCCGATCACAGAATATTTTTGCTGATGGGACAAATTGAAAGGCCCTAAATTTGAAGCAAATTACTCAACCTGACCATTATTTAGTCAGTCAAGACCATTAAGTAGACTCGATAAAACTCGTAGTAAATTGCTCACGACAAGCCAAAGAATGCTGGTTCATAACCCATTTGCTTGGGGCCCGCAAAATGAGAGCTCAAACTCTCGACATTCCTAAGCTATACCTCCATGAGGTAGCTTAGGATTTTGATCAAGAGCATGTCAAAAATGACCGAGACCGGGTTGTAGACGTTGCACATGGGATCCATCAACACCCCATCTAAGCATTGTGAACCCAGTAAAAAGTTCAAGCTCTCAAGTTGAAAGCTCAAGTGTAACGAGGATTTGAGCAAACAAGCATGCGTAAGAGGCTCCCCACCAATGAGAAGGTTTCTTTCTTCAAACTCTCAATCTTTGAGCTCTCAACCTCTCCAAGTGTGAAAGGAGCCTTTGTAGATCCAAATTGTATATCAATCAACCTCATCCTAACATCTGGATTCCATAGGTTGGAAAATTAAACATCTGAAAATTCTTTCACAGAGGGTCAAGCCAAATTTGAGATAAAGTTCTACATCTGACAAACTCAAAAGGTCGTACCTGACGAGGAACGAAACAACGGGCACCAAAATAGTGCTGAAGAAGGAGAACCCCAGCTTGGGCTCCCAAAAATGCAGTAAGGCCAAGACACCACCACACGTTGGTTTCAATGCGCATGAAGTTCTTTGGACAGCCAAAAGCATAAAGAGGGATTGCCAGGCGTGTCACCGTAATGCCCAAAATGTAGTGTGGATGCAGTGGTTTGCGCGAGTCGCGCACCACGTTTGCGACAATTTGAGGAATCCAGAAGGAGTAGAAAAACAATAATATGTAGCGGAGAAGGTTGTGTAGCTCATACATGATAAGTATACCGCCCAATAGGAATCCATCTGCAACCAACCCAATAAAAAAAGATTCACATCACTTGCATGCAACCGACATCTCAATAACACCACTCAATCAGTGAATGTATTTAAGTCCTACATACCCTATATTAAGGTATGTGGACCTTGTGTGGTCACTCTTCTTAATTAAACAATTATATTTTGAGTGGTATATGGTAAGACTTGAAGTTAAGAATGGACACCAAACAGGCACATGTTCCTATGAGATTGGACCATGTCCCCAAAATATAGACACCACTCTAGGTTCAATTGTTAGCATCACAATTCAGAGGGTTTATCTATGTCAATGTTTTAAATATAAAAGAATCTTCACCAGGGACTCTTGTAACCTTTGTGTCTCGTGAAACTCCAATTCTGAAACTTGGAAATGATAATTTGTGTGATTCATTGAAATGCTAACAGGATACTACAATGTAGTAGAAGAGATTTTTTAATCTAGGAAAAAGGGTAGAAGAAGGTTACAGAAACGGGAGTAGAGGACTGAAAGTTCGCGCCGCATTGTCTCCCAACCATCTCCAGAACTGATAGGCCGGCGAGCTTTCCAAATGGCAAGTAGGTATCGCATCTCAAAGATGGAGAAAATTACAAACTTGAAAAAAGCAGCAGTTGCAAACGCATTGAATAGCGACTCTGCAACACGACGTTTCACATCAAAATAGAAGATAATTGAGAATACCATTGACCAAGATATAATCATCATGCAGCACTTTGAAACAAGAAAGCAGAAAAAAATGATGATGTTTCAAACATTCATTTTGCTGAATACAAAGGGGAGGCACAACTATGACTATGAGACATCACCTTCTTGATTGATCTCTTCCCTGCGCTTCCATGCTGCTATAGTATATGAGCCCCGACCTACAGCCAGCGGTGCTTAATTTGAGCCAAAAGTGCCTAAATATAATGCTTCTGATGACCAATGAATCACTTCTAAGCACACAATCCTTTCAAAATTGCACACAAGTCCAAACCCTAGAAAAATTCTGAATTTTGATGACATCCTTTGAAGTCAGAACATAACCTATAGAGTTAACCTACAGAAAAGACAACCCTGTAGAGGATAATGTGCCAAAATAGTTGGTTGTTTTGCATACAAGTTTGTGGTGCATTCTTGGAGGTAGTGTGAGGTTTGCATGAAGAACATTCTATTTCACTCCTTCATTTTGACATGCCAAGAGGTGCTAAAATGAGTTTGGCCCTTAATGAACCAACAGAAGGTTGCTCTCAAATAAATTCAAACACTACCTTGGAGCATACACCAGAAGTGGAAAGAAATTGTATGGAAACCAACCAATGGAATATCATAGGGGACGAACTCCTGACAAAAAGTCCCATTTGAGTTAAAAAATAACTGTAATATCTGAAGACCATTTCCTGTTGCTGATAATAATAATGTAAACAGTGCAAAAAGGTGAGTAAACAAGATCATCATACCTACAAGGATGCCAGCCGTGAGGTGCAAGAGGCATAAGTATGCGTCCATGATCGCTTGCTGCCCTATCATCAACAATGATACCTTGGCAGCACCCTAAACCCATCCAAACAACAAATAAAGGGAGCATTTTAGTCACTCCAGAAGCAAGTATATATATTGCTGAAACTACATTGTGTGAAATTTATGAGGAATGCACTACAGGATAAACCATATTGAAAATGGATGTTACCGATTGTGTGTTGCTATGCTCCATCTGACGGATCAAGAAAAGAACCTGCAGGAAAGAAATCTGCAGGAGGCTCTGTCAAGGAATTTCAACAAGAAATATAATATGCAAATATAGCCTAATAGGAAATAAGACATCCACCTTAAAAAGTTGAGGAAATGTGTCATAAAGTCTAAAAAGAAAATACATTGTGCCCAGAAAGAGAGACAAATTAATGCAAGCGAGCATTTCCCTAAATACAAAACGTGAATCACATGAAAGTTTATAAACAATGTGAGATATATCCTGCAGACAAGAAGAGAACAGGTTTTTGAAATTGAATCGGTAAGGATACAAAAGTAACCATCAAAGTGTAATTGACGGCTTTGTTATAGTACACTTCCACATTCACGGACGTGGCATTTACAACGAGTGGGGAGAAGCATTCCCCTTGATCATCCAAACTAGGGCCTTCCACTAACCCTTGCATTTCACACACTTGGTGCCCATGTTCCCCCTCTGCAAATAAACAACCCAATACACACATTTATAAAAAATAAAAAATAAAACTGTCTGCAGTTTGAAGAACATCTACACCAGCAGTTAAATTAATCTAGGGCTCATCAATTTGGTTGCAATATTTGAAGATTGTCTTACCAGAACAGATAAACTTCATATTGGGTGAGTGGTATGGAAGAATACTCACGCTTGAGATCTGTAAGAACGGTGGAAACTTGAGTGACAAGCTGTATTTTGCAAGTCTTCCCCATCTCCGCAAGACTCGCTGTTTGCAATGGAAGATTGACACACGAGGAATTCAACATTGATAATAAGTTCTCTCAAAACTCTTCAAGACATCATGCAGAGAAGGAAATGAAGTAAAGAGACGACTGTATGATTGGAAATTCATTACTATGACCATGAATAAGATAACAACTATCTGTGTGATGATTCAACTGTCTTGTGCAATTCCCTTCTAATGGCACCCTTCCTAGTATGCAACATAAAGTGTAATTGTACACACATTGATGGTTGCATCCTTTGATGACACTCAAAACATCTTCTAAGTTCACCTTTTAGCTCGAATGACCATGTTGGTTATATGAAAATAACAACATCCTATGCTGAAGGAAAAGCAATGACACATACGATTTTTGTTTTTCCGTAGGCCATTGTCTGGTGAAGAATCATGCGCCACCTGCGATGAGAACATGTTGAGCTGCAATTTTAACAACAAGTCCACCACCCACACCCACAAACACACACTATCACAGAATGCACATGTCTCTGGTGTTGATGACCGTGACTACACTCCAATCTTCATTTAGGAACCCATATTTCACAATTCGCCTGTTTACCTTGTCTATGATTCCAGTTCCACTGTGTCCTAGGTTGCTATTAAGTTATATACCAATCCGACATGCAAACATGACTATATGCTCAAATACAAGCTACTTGAAATGAATATTGAATTGAAGGAAAGACATGAAGAACAACCAGAGGCTTTGTTTTATTTACCAGATGGTAGGGACTGGACTGGATTAATTCCTCCCCCCGACTTATCTCACCATCCACTGCACTGCAAATAAAAGGAAATTTTTTTGTGGCATCAACACTAAGATACTTGCAATATTCATATCCTATTGAGTATAAGACTTCAACAAGTTGCATTACTCATATCTACAATAAAACAATAACATTAGCATTACCTGCTCAAGACCATTCGAAGCTGGCGGAAGGGCCACACATACACACCTTCCATTCTCATTTGCAAATCAGCATCACTTATGTACATACCATCCCTTAGCACAACTTCACCCTGTGGAACATCCATTAAGATAAGCATCCAATAATTGCAAATAAGATAAACATGACCTTTGGTTGGTAACAGATACTGAAGTTGCTGTACACCGCAAACAGTCTCCATGATCTCAATAGACAATCAAGATCTATAGAGAAGAAGAAAAATCAAGACTAAACAAATTCCACAAAATTACCTGTACATAGTGGACACCACTTATGTCAGTTGCTGAGCTAGTCAGCTCAAAAATTATGTTTCCACTTGTCTTCTGAAAAACTGGAAACTTGGTTGAAAAGTTTCCATTGCGTAACAACCACGTTCCTGGATACATGAGATAGGAAAAACATGAGACCAATACATAAACAGCTTACTAGAATCCAAACACTACATAACCACATGTGAGATGAGCATGTAACCAATGGGTCTGAAACAATATCCATGAAGAAACTTAGAAGAAAAGATTACAAAGGGAGCCTTGTTAGTGTCCAAAGGTTGCAAAAAGTGGTTTTTGGAAAGCACCAAGAATACTTATACGGTATGCAATTGAAGAAGCAAATCACCTTTGTATGTTCCTGAAATGTTCAGCATGGAATACGGTCCCATCTGTCCTCCACTCCCATCTATGAAAAGCCGCTGCACACGATAACAGCAAAACAATTGCTCAAAATGCTTCCCTCATGTCATGAGGATTCAGATTTTCAGGGAGTCAAAGTTCCCACTACAGCTCTAATGACAAGTACCCAAGTGGGTCAGTAGAAAAAATAGTGGTAAACAGCAACAAAGATGAAGGGTTGTAACCCAAAATTTTATAAAAAAATTCTAGATTTCTGCAATGTTGTTCATGAAAACTCATAAGGGAGTTCACAATCCTGTTAACACCATGTCATAACCATTTACCGCTGCCAGTCTTGTCCAACCTCTCTCAATCAATCAATAAAAAGAATTGAATAGACATGATACAGAACCCACTTGAGGAACTTCCAATGCTGTAAATATTCACCTAGTCATTTCCAAGATCATAACAATTGATGACATTCTGATGATTGAGCACTTTGGGCAACGGCGGAGGACGACACGTAAGCTTTGGACAGAAGAATCTGACGAGCTTAGCAGCAAGCCTCCACTATTTCACTCATGCTCAACACCAAACATGGGAACACGATTGCTCTAAGATTGATTTGGCTGTTCCAAATCAAATCAAATGGATAACCAGCAAAAAGAGGATCCCAAACCAGCATAAATGTCACCTCCAGAACCATTATTTGAGGCAAAAAGCAATCCGAGACTTTGGTGCTCTCTACTGCCATAGCTGATCCAGTCTGTGTGAGCATTGTACTCCTATCGATGGTTGAATTTGTGCAGTTCACAAGCTGAGGACATTTCGACCCAAAAACCACTCAGACACTTTAATGCTCTAATGCCATAGCTGTCCACTCTGTAAAATCATTGTGTAATCCTACTGAAAAACTTGCAAACCTCATTCAAACATCGCAAATTCTCAAAGCTAAGGACAATTTAACTCGAAAAGGAATCAGAGGCTTCAATGCTCGACTGCCATAGCTAATCCAGTCTGTGCAGGTAAGCATTATAGGTACTCCTATTGAAAAACACTTGAATGCCTCATTCAGCCTTCGCAAATTTTCGAAGCTAAGGACAATTCGACCCAAAAAGCAATCAGAAGCTTTGATGCTTTACTGCCATAGCTGATCCAGTCTATGTGGGTAAGCAAATAGGAACTCCTATTGAGAAAAACTTGCATACCTCGTTCAGCCATTGCGAGTTTTCGAAGCTGAGGACTTTCTCTTTGAGGGGCCGGTAGCCTGTTGCCGCTCCCAGCAGCACACACACTACTGCCACCCACAAGGTCAGGGAAACGGCACACGCCCTGCTCACACGCGAAAAGGTGGCAATGCTGCCGTTGCTGCTGTCATCCCGCACCCGTTGTTGTAGATGAGGATGTTGATGTTGATGATGATGCAACAAACCCCGCCCCCCCACCGGCTGGGCGGTCGAAGCCCCCGACTGATCCGTGTCTGCAGATCCTACAACAACATCCTTGGAGGGCATATTCCCAACCTCCTCCTCCTACTCCTCACACTTCCTCCCTCTCCAAAATGAAATGCTTGTCTCCTCATCAATCACCACCTTCCAATCACATCACTGCCGCTCCCCAACCTATCTCATCCAGCAATGGCATTCTTCCTGCTCCCTTGAAGAAACTCTTCTTCAACTCTTCGCTCTCCCTGCCATCCAATCCTTTCGACCTCACCTCAGTAACCTGCTCACTCTCTGCCACCCCAAGGTTCAGAAAATGGGACGAAATAGGCATAAAAAATGCCTTAAGGCTTATGGTGTAATCTTCTAATACCTTAAGGATGAGCATTCCATCACCATACCTGCTTAGAATTCGCTTTAGGTCAAACTGGGGCAAATAATGTGCCACTAGGGTTAAGGTGTCACTGTTTGGAGCACTGAATCATCAAAGAAATGCCAAAAACGTGTTAAAACAGCAACGTGACATGCATCAGGGTTTTGGAAGGTTTGCTTTGATTACTAAAGAATATCATATGATGTCCTGAAAACCTAGCCTATGGCTTCTTGTATTCATAACCGAAAGATTGAACTAAATTGAATTTCCAAGACAGTAGAGTCACTGAAAGGAATACAATTCATGAAGAAGAAAAAAAGGAATTGCCACCCTTCTGATCCTAGACTGTGGGCATGCAACCCTGAAATTGCAGCACAAGTCTCTCTTACAGGGGAAAAAATAAAATGAACGGAATCTCAGGGTTAACCCCTCATAGGACTTCAACCTCTAAATAGTTGGTGCAGATGAAATTCGGATGTTAACATCCAGTTTGAAACCTCAAAGACCTAAGGTGGTGCCAAACTGATGATGAAAACTACAGAGGACCAGGTTTCAAGTACACAGACCTAAAAAAATTGGGACAGAAAAAATTGGGACAAAAATTGGGACATAAAAACCAACATGAGTGACACATGAGGATATGGCATTGCACCAACTCTTACTTACAGAGTGCAAGTGTAAGAGGCCCTGAGATAATCACTTCGGCCGACCTCGCAGAAAAGGTTTCCAAGGACCAAGGATTTTTTTCGAGAGAGAAACGCAATCCACAAGAGGGAGCTTCCGCCACACAAGACTGAAACTGCGGTCAATTGGAGGCCATTGGTTCGGCCGAAACCGCCATACAGTCGAATTTACCGGGTGGGGCGATAAGTGACCGGACGAAACCCACCATCAAATTGGCAGCAAAACAGGATTGTGGCAGCGACCCAGTGCTTGATACCAGTGATGGCGAATTGGGTTGGCAGAATTTGGGAGGCAGGAAGCGTAGAGAAGAAGGGGTGGCCTGCTTGGCATGCGAGAGGGGGTGCCACCGCTCGCGACCCACCGGTTGACAGATGCAAGTGACCGGCTGTAGGCGGTGCCTGTGGGGCTGCGTAACAAGGCAAATTCCACAGACTGGCATCCCAATCCACTTTCTTTCAGGCGGCCACTTTTGTTAAGTTCATTTGACACCGGAATTAGCTTCAAAGACCTCGAATTAGTGCACTCGAGGTCATTTTGAGATGAATCCACGCAACAATCTATAGATGTCAAGTTTTTATGTTGGATGGATGAGAGGTACTCTCGTATACGATAACTCCCTTTCTCCAGTTTCAATCATGTCCCATGTTCGGACTTATCTTTCAACCAATAAATTATTGTTGTAGTTTATATTTGTTCTAAAGTACTAGGTAGCAGGTACACAATATGTGGACTTTGTGTGGTCACTTTTCTTAATGTGTATTTGAGTACTATACAACAAGGCTCTTAGTTGTGATTGACCGCCAAAAAGACATGTGTCACAATGGGATTGGAGAGTGTGCTCGATCGAACTACAAACATCATTCTAGGTCCAATAACTTAGTTACCACAATTGGGAGGGCTTTTGTGATCACTCAAAGAGGAAGAGAATCTTCACTTTTAACCTTTAGTATACATAGGTTGCTCCTTGCCTTTGATTTTGAGATTTGAAATAACAATATTTGTGATCGTAGTATTTGCTTGTAGTTGAGACCGAAGGTCGCCAGAAAGACATGTGTCATGATGAGATTGGATTGTGTGCTCAAAACATAGAGAATGTTCTAGGTCCAATGGAGAATGTACACAATTGGGAGGGCTTATGCGGCCACTCGAAGAGAAAGAGAATCTTTGCTTTGACCTTTTATAACTTTTGCATCTCAACTCTGCTTTTGGAATTTGAAATAGCAATCTTTGTGATTACCTAGTATTTACTTCTAGTTATGACTAAAGGACACCAAAATGACATGTATAACGATGAGGTTGAATTGTGTGCTCAAAATATAGACACCAACCCGGGTTCAATAGTTAACACGAATACTCACTCAAATAGATGAAGAATCTTCACTTTGACCTCTTATAAATTTTCTAGTTTGACTGTGATTATGAAACCCGATTTAAATTAATAATCTCCATGATTCTTAATTACTCGTAGGCATGACTAGACACTAAAAAGGCATATATCACAATGAGATTGGATTGTGTGCTCAAAACGTAGACACCATTCTAAGTTCAATAGTTCGACACAAATGAGATGGCTCATGCGATCACCTAGAGAGCAAGAGACTTTTCACTTCGACTTCTTAGTATAACTTTTTCTCCTCTACTCCGAGTCAAATCTGGAACTTGAAATAACACTCTTCACGATAATTTTGTAATTGCTTATTGGATGAGACAATTCTCAAACTAATCCAACATTTGTGATTGTTTGTGGAGTTGGAAGTGCCACAATAAAGTCACATTCCTTATTCATTGTAGATGCAGCCAAGCAACATTGAGAGTGATCCCGTTGAGAAACGGGAATAAAACAATGATGTCACCTTTGGTATCGCCTTCACCGAATAGGCAATGCACCTTCAAAGGTCTTGCTTAAAATTTTAAGAATAATAATTATTATTATTTAAAAAAAAATCATAGTGTACTTGACATGTGAAGAAATATTTATTCACCTATCCATGGCCATGTTTTGAGGTGGGGGGGCATGTATAGGTTTAAATTGCCTACGTTAGTAGGGGGTTTATGATGTCGAATTGTATGTGTTATTTTACGAGTGTACTAGTGTGGGTCTTAGGGTTGCTTTACACCTAGAGGCCGAGCCAATTCATTGTGTAAGAGGCTTGAAATCCTCACTTGTGATTGGCCAAAAGGCTGAAATCGGCCCCAACCCCTTTACACCTAGAGGCAAGGCTGATTTGGTGGTATGAATTATTTAATCAAAAAATGCATGGTCTGACATGGCCCGAGCTTGCCAAATTGGGTGCACCCAAAATGGAGGGCTAATTCTTGGCCTCGGGGCCAATGTCATATATCAATTTTAAAAAATAAAATAAAAAAAATTTAAAATGAATTTTTCCAGCGAACCAGTCTGTTGGATTATGTGGAAATCTAAACGGCTCTTATGTTTCATTGTGACTTCATCCTCTCCTCTCTTATGGCTGAAATTTGCTAGATTCATTGAATCGGCATGGCTTCTGGGCCCTCATGTCTTTACATATGAAAAATTGGCCCCTGTTATAATCTTATTGTAATGTGTAGTTGAGGCCGGCCTCCAACCCAAAAAGGGCTGAAATTTCATGCAATCGGCCTCAAGGGGAATTGGCCCAGCCTCTAGGTGTAAAGCGGCCCTTATATGATTGCACATGGCTTGTTCCGATAATTTATTTTCTGCTTTTTAAAACCTCGTATTACAATGTGGAAAGGCCGGGTGAAAGAGTCTATCCATAGTTGGATATTTCCGAAGGATATGACATGGCTATGATTCTCTATGACATCAGCATTTCCTTCAATGAACAGGGAGAACCGACCACTGACTTAGTTACAGATGAACCGGTTGAGTTTGAGAAACGACTGGTTGAAGTTCAAGATTCTTGGAAAAGACACGGATGGTTTTTGAGGAATCTACGGAATATGCTTCGAAGTCATAAATAAAAACCAAAAGATGTCAACATGTCATAACATTATTCAGATCCATATCAGCGTTTTGTGGGACTGGCAGTATTATGCGGAATATTCCCTGATATTTCCCACATTCAGACTATTCCGCAGAATATTGCCAGTCCCACAAAACGCTGATATGGATCTGAATAATGTTATGGTAATCAATTTGGACTTAAAACACTAGGATTTTGACCGATTATGTCCAAAAGATCTCCCTACAATGAATAACTAGGTGCACCCATAATGAATTATAGTTCTTAGAAGGTGTCGAGTTGTTGACGTTGTTTGCTCCTGCAAGGAATATAGAAAAATGGAAACCAGTGAATGACCACTATTGGTGCACTAAACTACTAGGAGTAGAATGATTATTGTGTGGACCCAAAATGGTTGATTGTAAAACTAGTGGTCCGAAAAGGGTGTAGTGATTGGCTAGATAGGACATGTTTCACAACACTTGAGATCACTTTTGGGTACCTTTGAGTTAACCATTTTTGTTTGCATTCGTGTGCATAGTAGGATATTTTGATGCTCAAATTATGAAGACTCTATTGTACAAGTAGGGGGTTTGACTTACCTGCCTCTTTGAGGAAATGTGACTAACGACTTCCATGGAATTAAATTACGAAAAATCTCTTGCATCCCCCATCATTTCCTCTACTCCATCTTTGAAAAAACATTGCACAAATTTCAAGCTGCTCTTTTTGTCCGAAGCAACTTATATTCACCGTTTTCCGCTTTTCTACCTTACTCGATCTATGGAATAGATGACCCACCAAGTGACGGCTGGGGCGAAACAACCTGTACATTGGTTCCTTGGAGGCAAGGGTTTAGGCATCCAACAAGGAACAAGTGTATGGGTTGGTTCGCCCAAATCCCAAGTGACCTGGTGCCCACAAGAATAGGTGTTTGTAAAAAGTCGCAATCCATGCTAGGTGCACTCTACATAGTTCCCAACTTGTTTTTGCTCTAAAGTGCCAAAACAACATTGTTTTTTCATTTATTATCAGAATATTAATGCATATTACTATACAATTAAGATGGAAATTTTATTGTATAACATCTTAAGGGTGGTTCACACCAAGACTATAGCAAAGGAATGCTTCATTCGACGATACCCCACTTTATTGGCTACGACCATTGGAAGCGGAGGCATAACATTACTCCAACAATGGATTGAGGTAAACATGCCTTATTCTATTAGTGGTCTTATTTGGTCACCTATTTTTGGGTGTCATAGGGTATGAAGTAGCCATTAAAAGAACAATGATGTTGAGCTTCGTTAAAAGAATTTAAACTACCTGATGTAAGATTTGGAGTGAGATGCAACTCATGAAGGTCTTGCCTTCCCATTGTTTTTTTTTTGAGACAGAAGGCCAACATGCCAATGCCAAAGCACAGGAGGCAGTTGACCACCTGACAAGTTTCTGTCAAGTACAGAGGAGATTTCACAGCCCCCTTCCCATTGTCTTCATTCTATAAGAAGCTTTTGAGGAATAGAAGAAAATAGCAAGTCGTTACCCGCTGGCTTAGTGAATGCCGTCGTTCGTTTCCCCGAAATAGCTGGATGCACACTCTGACCTCGCGCTCCAAATACAAATTCATGGAAAACAAGAAAAAGTGACCCATTTGTGGCGCGGTTACGTTATGTTTGGTGTGCCCAACTTTTATGTTGGAATATGGTCACATGATGCAAATGTCTTAACCCTTGGTCTAAATTGAAACCTCCATACATGGAAGCATATATTTGTATAGGCCCATGTCACCGAACCTTTAACCCCTAACTTTCCAAGCAACCAATTTTTTGGCTGATGAATGATTTCTTCCCTACATAATCCCACCTAACTCATTCATCCACAATCGAAATAACTACAAACACCAAGCCAACATGGATATTTGCGCATAAACACATGAGTTGTGCAATTTGTAGATGATTAGAATGTATAAAATGTGTCAAAGTGGGAAGTGGTTGTGTTTTTGTTGTGTTGGGAGCTCATGTGTTGACTCCAATCAATAGTTGCCACTTCAATGCAAACTTTTCATGAAACATACATGATGTTTCTTTTGGAAAACATGATTTTTTAAAATTTTGAAATGTTCATGTAGAAATGGACTTTTGTGCTCACATCGATCATTCAATTTAACATTTGGACACTTTCAAAAAAAATTATGAATTCTTTGAATATACATGGTTAGAAATGGGACAGTTTACATACGCCAAATGCAAAGTGGCTAGCCTATTGTGGTTTGCACATTTTGGCATGCAAATTTGTGGAGATGCTCAACTATTGAGTTTTTCCCATCTAATGGATCACACAAAACCTTCTGCTCATTCTCCAAGTGAATTTTGATTAGTCAAAGGTCCTTTTTGGAGGATTAACTTTGGCATTTTCAAGTGCATCACTTCCTTCAATTGTTATAATCTAAAAATCCCAAGGGTTAATTGTGACCATTTTTTCCCTTGTTATAGCTCATCTCCCATGTTTCAAAATCCTATAGACAAATCCCATTTTGATCTTAAAACTTGTCCATAAAATGTCCACAACCAACATTGAGTGAAATGCGCTTAGAACAACCCTTTCATGGGCTTGGGAAGTTAACAGTTAAGCAAGCCCAAAATCCAACACTTAGTCATTGGGGTGAAACCCTTTGGCATTTGCGACATCCACATGTACAAGGGCTCCTAATTAACAATAATGAGGTTGATATACAATACTGACCTTTCCCCTTTGACAAAATCATAACCAATACATTGATTACCCCATTTACTGCATGTGGTGTGAATTCCCAAAACACATGCTATTTTGGCAAATCTCAAAATTAGTGAGTGACACTAAATTCATGAATACATGTTCATTTAACACACACACACACACACACATATATATATATATATATATATACATCTATCTAAAAAAAGGTGTCAAATAAAGAGGCAAACCGTCCAACACATGGTTCAATAGTGACTATCAAGGGGCTCAACAAAACTACCATATTGTGTTAAACTCTAGTCACTCGGTCAATACTCTAGAAATAGCTTTTTAAGAGTACCGCATGATGATCCGGCATAAGAAACACTCTACTTAGAGCACAAACAAAATCAACTACATCTTTTGCCAAAAAAAAGGGACCCAAAATTGTTTTGGAAGAGCTTTGAAGAAAAAGATGATTTGCCCCTCCCATTTACACCACAAGAAGCAATAGACTATTGCACAAAATTATATACCCTAGGATAAAGTAACAATGATCATTTTGTTCTGAACGTTCGACTCTATATGGTTTTACAAAAGGGGAAGTATAGGCCATTGTGAAAGCCTTAGCAAATCACAAGGTGGAAGATATCCATGAGCTAAAACATGAGTTTCTAAAATTGGCTGCAAAATGATGTATGTGAGCCAATTACAAAGCTATTTAATTTAGTGGCTAGAGGAGGATTCCCAACTACATGGATTATCAACATTATTCAAATGATCTTCAAATCCAACGAAAGAACCACCTTGGCAAACTACAAGACCATAATGCTAGGCACAATCTTTGGCAAGCTCTATGACTCTGTTTTAGAAAAAATAATTAGTCGATGGGCATAATTAGAAAGGGTCAAAGCAAGAGGACAAGCAAGTCTTTGGAAGGTAGATCTACTTTGGACCACATTGTTACATTACGTACTTTGATTGAACAAGAAGTATTTGTAGGTCGATGCCTTTATTCATGTTTTGTTGATATTAGAAAAGCTTTTGACACAGTTCCATGTGACAAGCTTTGGGAACACCTCCAACATTTAGGCGTACCACTACATTTACAACAAGTTGTAAAAACTATATATACTATAGTCTATGCAAAGGTATGAATCAACAAAGATACACATGGTGAAGTAATGTATGACATCAATGTTAAACAATGATGTCCCCTTTCTCCCACACTATCCGGCTCATACATTGATGAACTTGAAACATATTTGGATGAGATCAACATAGATTCTATGTGTTTATTTAATATGGTGGTTGCCATTCTTCTTTATGTCGATGATGTTGTTTTTCTCTCTAAATCGTGATCAAGCTTACAAAGATTTCTAAACAAATTATCTGAATTTTGCATTTTTCCTAGCCTTGATGTCACGTGAGGTGACATCGGGGGCTAAATCACGTCAAATTAGAAGTCAATGGACTCCATTAGGAGTCCATGTGTGTTTGGATGAGTAATGGACTCCATTGGAAGTCCTAGATAGTTGTTCATCCACTCCATGGATGAAATCCACCTAGACGGGGGGTTATGTGGAGAGGAAGGCATCTTGACTTGCCATTGTTGTCAAGTATGAGGGTTTCTTTCTCCAAGCTCAAGGAACTAAGAAGTCTCTTTACAAAGCTTAAGAAACTCTGAAATTCACACACAATAGTCAAGCTATTTCTCACTCCACGAAGGGAGAATCCAAGAGTGCAAGTGATGGAGAAAGAATGCAAAGGCTTTACTCATGATCTACTACACCATAGCCACAAGAATGAGGGTTTCTTTCTCCAAGCTCAAGGAACTAAGAAGTCTCTTTACAAAGCTTAAGAAACTCTGAAATTCACACACAAGAGTCAAGCTATCTCTCACTCCACAAAGGGAGAATCCAAGAGTGCAAGTGATGGAGAAAGAATGCAAAGGCTTTACTCATGATCTACTACACCATAGCCACAAGATAGCAACAACAAGCTCTCTCTCTCTCAAAACACACTCACAAGACTTGACTTGACAACAATGGCAAGTCAAGATGCCTTCCTCTCCACATAACCCCCCGTCTAGGTGGATTTCATCCATGGAGTGGATGAACAACTATCTAGGACTTCCAATGGAGTCCATTACTCATCCAAACACACATGGACTCCTAATGGAGTCCATTGACTTCTAATTTGACGTGATTTAGCCCCCGATGTCACCTCACGTGACAGCTGTCGTGTAAACTAAGATCGTTAAACACAACAGATCGAGTGTCGTCATCAACATCAATTAGCAAAATAAACATAGCAAACTAATATGCTAAACAACCACCTCTTCAAGTGCCCCCCCTAGCAGATAAGGAGCCCCTCCAATCAGCTAGGACCAAACACACTCATCGGTAGAGGTGTTGAACATGATGAAGTTGTTGTTACATCTGTACATACTCATGTTGGTGTAGTGGTAATCTAAAGAATTAAACTCATGGTTGAGGAAGTAACCCAAGAACTGTAGGCTGGGTGCAATGTGAGCCCCATCCTTAATCGCCTTCAACAATTTATGTTGAATTCTTTGATAACTCTCCCAATATGATTTTCAATCCCATAAAACTACCGACCAACTAGATAACAACTTCATCACTAAGACATGTGGCAAACATCCACAAAGTCCTCAATCATGACCATTAACGGCCATGGAATGGGAGGATTTCTGACAACGAGGACAAACCCAATTGCCAGAAGGAAGAGTAAAAAGGGGAGGTGTCAAACATGCCATGTGCCATCCACGTTGACATTGATCGCACAATAACATTGTTGCAGCTCCTTTCTTCTCTCCACACACATAACAAGGCAGACCCTGTGGTACAACCGCCAATTCGGGATGCACAGAGCCGTCGATGGGAAGATGACATGGAGCACAATTCTTTGAATGCTCACGACATTCCCGTCCATCCTTGCCTTCAAGCAATAATATACCACTTGGTAAAACATCTTTTACTCGCAAAATTGTGCGCCCAGCCTTGACATCCAATGTCGTAGGCGCCTCCCGTTGCAAGTAAACATAATCCCCCTTGGAAAATCTACGAACCTGAGGTCGATAAGCACCACTGCGGATCCGGGCATACCGTAATGTATCACGATGTTGAGCTATATTTAAGTTCTCCATGGCCATAGGCATGGCTTTTTGAAAGAACACTGCTCGATCGTGAAGACATTGAGCCCAAACATCTGGATCATCCAAGTTGACCACATGAGCCAATTTCTCTCGCACAGAGCTAGGTAAAATTGGCTCCCGACCATATAAGAGTTGGTAAGGACTATAGGATGCCAAAGATGCTTGCCTGCTGAAACGGTAACCCATTGCTATCCATGGTAACATCAAGTCCCAATCGCGATGGTTGCCATGAAGCAACCCATACTTCTGCAAACCGCGCTTGACAGTCTGAACAACTCGTTCAGCTAAGCCATCTGCCTCAGGATGATCTCTGGAGGTTGTTCGGTGATCAATCAAAGCCTTGGTACACAAAGCCTCGAAAGATCCAAGAAATTCTCTCCCTTGATCCGTCAACACCTCTGCAGGTGCTCCAAACTGTGCCAAAACTCGATCGAGAAATGCCATAGCTGCCAATTCTGAGGAATTTTGGGGAAGAGCCACGAGTTCAATCCACTTACTAAAATACTCCACCATCACAAGTACATACTTTGCCCCACGTGGAGTGACAGTAAGCGGTCCGGCAAAATCCAAAGACCAACGATATCCCAAGCCCATAATAGGTAAAGGCTGAAGTTGAGGTGATAAAGTATTAAAACTTGACCTGACTCGGTCACATACTTCACACCGGGAAACATAAGTGGCAACCTGTTGATACATACCAGTCCACCAATATTGGTTGCGTAACATAGAGTGTGTCCTTCGCACTCCAAAATGTCCAAGCTCCTCGTGCACTTGCCGTACTAAAGAAGCTCTTTGATCTGGCCTTGGAACGATGCGCCTCGTCCCGTCCGGCCACACACGAAATAACAAGCCGTTTGTCCAACGAAATCTTGTTATTCGGTGACTAACTCTATCTCGCTCCATAGCGGATAGTCCAAAGGGATATGTCCCTTGTTGAAGTTTGTGCAAGACCGCATGGTCTTCCCACACATCACTAACAATGAGAGATTTATCGATCTCCTCATCTTGGTGTTCCACAAGGATCTCAGCAGCCAATCCTGACATAATTGTGAGATATGTGGCAGCATGCCAACCCGGCACCGCCTCACGATCACAATCTCCATGCCACCTGGCTCCAGTTAAATCCTCATCTGAAGGACTTGGATTGCGAGACAATCCGTCTGCATCCAAGTTGGCAATTCCTGCTCGGTGGACAACTTCAAAGTCATATTCTTGAAGTAACAATGCCCACCTAGCAAGTTTCCCGGTGAGTTTATCTGATTCCATAAGCCATTTTAAAGGCTGATGATCGGTCACCAAAGTAAATTTTTGCCCATATAAATAAGGTCGGAAATGTGCAATGGCCCAAACGGCCGCCAAGGCCTCGCCTTCATAAGAAGAATAATTAGATTCAGCACTATTATTGCTTCTAGATGCATAAGCCACCACATATTCCTTTCCCTCTTCATCTTTCTGTGTCAATACCGCTCCCAATCCCACTGCACTCCAATCCGTGTGCAATTGAAAAGCTCTAGACACATCCGGGCGTCGAAGCACTGGCGCTGAACCGAGCCTCTGTTTCAATGTATCAAATGCCTGTTGTTGTTCCCGACTCCAAATCCATGGTTGGTCTTTCTCCGTGAGAATGGTGAGAGGTTTGGCAATCAAACTAAAGTTTTTGACAAACCTTCTATAATAATTTGCCAATCCTAGAAATGCCCGAAGTCGTGGTACATCACTAGGTGCGGGAATTTTGTATAAAGCATCCACCTTTGCCTGTTGCACACCAAGACCGCCAGGAACAATCATGTGGCCCAAATAGGGCAGTTGATCATGGAAAAACTTACATTTTCCATGATGTAAACGGAGTCCCCACCGTTGTAGCCGTTCAAATACCGCTTGCAAATGTCTCACATGATCCTGTGGACTATTACTAAAAATGATAACATCATCAATGTAACATTTAGCAAACGGTAAACCAGCCAATAATTGGTCCATCACCCGCTGAAATTCAGCTGGTGCATTCTTGAGACCAAATGGTAAAAATTTCCAATGATAAAGTTGATCCTTGCCATCTTTATCAATTCCCCAAAATGCGGTCTTCACCCGATCACCCAACAACAAAGGCAATTGATGATAACCAGACCTCAAATCCAGAGTGCTGAAAATTCTAGCAAATCCCAATGCATCAAACAACTCCTCTGGCATCGGCATTGGGTATCGATCCGACTTGGTCTTGCGGTTGACTGGACGATAATCACCACACATCCGTTTCTCCGTCCAGTTGCCAAAGATATCTTTCTTTGAAGGCATAACCGTGGCACAAGCATACTCTCCATTGGAGAGTTCAATCAATTCCGCTGCCAATAATTCTTGACATCGAGTTTGAACACCCAACCTTTCAGATGTATTAAGTCTGTACGGCCGTCTGAAAATAGGATGGTCGTCCTCGAGCTGAATACGAACAGGTTTACCTTTATATCCTTCAAGGTCATGAAGACTAAAGGCAAAACAATTACGGTAAGAGCGAATAAATGCCCGTACCTTTCGTGCTTCGGCACCAGTAAGTTTTGGCCCCACTTCAATTGGCCAATCGTCAAACTCCGTGGTTTCCTTCTCCATAGAAGGATTGCCACTTGGTGCCAGCACAGCCTGTGATTGCTAGTCCGTGGAGAGGGCAACACCTTTGCCCCCATCATCTGCACTTGAAATCAAATGCGTATCCTCTCCACTACAATCAGACACACCAAAATCTTGGGCCAAAGCAGCAAAAACACGTTGAGCTCGAAGCTCTTCTGCAGCATGCTGCTTCAAAGAAAATAATGCCTCAGCATCATTGACCTCCATGTGAAATTTGGATTGCAGCTCCATTGCCCCCTGACCATTGTCCTCTGCCCTCAGAGTAAGCAATTGGTCATGAAAATATTGTTGAGCAGTAAGACAAATTCCAATAATCCACACCATGCTATTGAGATCCATAGCTTGTCCCAATAGAAAACGTCTCTGACCTTCTTGAAGCCCGTGAGCAGCTATGGTACCTGTAGGAAAACCCATGGCTCGTTCCCGTTCATCTGCCGTAGGCTCATCATAAGTTTGGGATTTTGAATCCCAAACCATACCTGGTCCACGAGATCGAAATGCAAAAGACCGTGGATATGTCACAAAAGTCGGTAGTGCACCTCGCGGAATTCCCACCTTGTTAATTACTGCAAGTGGCAAGGTATCATCCTTGGTAACCGCCAAGGAAACACGATGATCATCTAAAATGTCATCTACCTTGCGATTCATAAGCCGAGGAATTCGAGCGACTACCGCTGAAAGCACCTGAGGTGATACCAAATTGGTCCAAAACCAACGAGGCCGGTGAGCAAAGGATCCCAAGGATGCAGCATCCAGAAATGTTGGAGTACCCAGAAGTTGGTTAATGTACTCACCATCCTTCACCACTTTGTGCCGTGTATCACCCAATAATGATACATTTTCCAAAATGTACCCTGGCGGAGTTGATTGATGGGCAAACCACCATTGTATCAATCGCATCAAATCCGCAAACAAACTAGACCTAGGGTCATCCAAACCTTGGCCAGTTCCTGCACGCGAATGGCCTTGACACGGCCATCCTGCAATAATCAAATCCACATGGCCCAACCTTCTCAAATCCTCATCACTAATCATAGTGACGTCTTGAGGGAGTTGACCACAACATCCATGAATAGCAGAGGCTGACAATTGTGTGGGATACCTCAACAACAATTGTTGGATGTGGTGTCGAACGGCTCTGTTGGCTGCATATCCATTATCCACATGAACATACCGCCTAACTGTAATCCCAGCCTCCAATACTGCAGCCAAACCTGTGCCAATGCCGCCAAAGATTTCTACAAGGACGATACCTTCAGGTGACGGTTGCCAACGAATGGGTTGGGCAAAAGAAAATGAGGATGATATTGGAGGTGCCTCTCCAAGCTCCAAAGCCGCTACAACGTGTCGACAATGGTCAGATAACTCCTTAGAAGTACGCCATGGTGGAGATGGATCTCTGAAATGTCGAGCAGGAATTTCGATACATGGCAAAATTCGTTGCTCTGCTACATTACAAGTGTAGGCCAATGTTTCCTCCAACAAAATTGGTGAACAAGGCAAGTCTGAAACTAAACCACTACAACCAAACATTGCCTCCGCAACCATAGTCATAGAAGTAGCTGCAAACGCTACAGGAATAAATACCTTCCTGCCATCACCAGTAGACCATCCCGGTCTAATCCACGCCTCCTCGGTCCAATTATCCAAACCAAAGCCAAGTGGATAAAGAGCTTGCTGACCAACTAGTATATCATAGTTGGTTGCATTGGTAACAACACACTTCATTGTCAAATGAGTGTAGGTAGGTCCTGCCCCCACGTTAAAAATCAAACGGAAAGGTGCCTTGGTGTAACCTGTTGCACGTTCAGTGCCCCCCACTGAAGTTACAATTGTGAATGGACAAGGATCTAAATTGGTTGGCATCAACCCCAGACTGTCAGCAAGTCCTTTGCCAATCATAACCGGTTGAGCACCAGAATCCATCATAACTCTCAGTGGTGTAGCACGAATAGCGGGATTATCCGTGCGTGACATGACAAACAAAGCTTTGTCGTTCACCAGACGTACAACCCCAGGTTGTAAATTATGCCGTTCTCGAGCAGATCTTGCAGAAACATCTGCAAGATAGGCTGCTCCTGCTGCACAATGTGGAAAAGACGTGTCCATTGATGGAATTATTGGAGGAGGAATATCAGTGTGCTTACCAAAAGCAATGATTGCCGAATCTGCAAGGTTCGCTCGCAAATTGGCTAAGTCCTCCACCTCCTCAGCCACAGGCACGTCAACAACAGCTTGGGATACTTGAAGGGATGGCAAATCCGCCTTGCCTTCTAACATTCTCCCAGCTAAATGAAAAACTCCAGCAGGTTTGAAATCCGGAGCCATCAACTCTGAACCCGAGAAAATTGGCATATGGAGAATTTTATGTGCCAATACCTGCATAACGTCCTTTGAAATGGAATCCCCATCTCTCAAAGGTAAAGGATTTTTAGCCCCAATAGCAGTGGTAGTGTCTGCCAATCCAAATGATAGAGGTAGCCGTGCTTGACCAACCTGGTCTGCTGGACCGACATGGCGAGGACGTGAAGCCTCGTTGCTCCCAGCACTTGTGGAAGCCACCGAATTTGCCAATGTCTGTGCGCGAGTAGAAGCTGCAGCTACCACCTCTCCAGATGCTCCGAACATATACATGTCAGAACCGGAAGTGCCAACAACTGCATGCGGCTCAGAAATTTGAGCAAAAGATGCAGAAGATTTGAGCTTTTGCTCAAGCTCTGCAACCTTAGCCTCAAGAGTCTGCTCCCGTGAAGATTTGCCAGTCACATAACTGGCAGGCCGCCTCTCAGGATGAAGTTGGAAACAATGATCCACATCGTGGTTAGTGCCGCCACAATGGTTACATTTCAATTGCCTCTTCTTAGAATTTTCCCCCGCCTTTACCGGTTCTATTTTTTGTTTTATTTTTCCCAAAGGCTGGTTTTTCTTCTTCTTGGGACAATTGGCATCATTCTTCGAATGACCAGCTTCTCCACAACCCCAGCAGTACAAAATCCTTTGTTCCTTAACAGGTTGAGTCTCAGCTAAATTACTAGTAGCTGTGACAATTCTTTTTGATTTGCTAGTCTCTGTCATCCAAGATACCATATCCATGGCATCGTGTTGACAGAGTGCCCGATCACATCTCTCAACCACGGCAAACGCTTGTGCAAGCGTAGCTCTGCCTTCGTAGTCCAAGATAATCCGAGGTGATGCCAACTCAAGTAGCCGCTTATCAATCTTAGACAAGAAGATTTTGACAAGCTGGCTCTCAGCGAAAACACCTCCCGACTCAACAGCAAATCGCGCGAGTCGCGTGTACATGGTCCGTGGAGTGTCATCCTTCTCCCGGCGAAAATCCTGGATGCGCTGCATCTGGTCTCGCTTAAACCCACCATACTCCACCTCCAAATGTGCGACAAATTCAGCAAGGGGATTAAATGGAGGTGGTGGACCAACAGCCGTCAATGCTGCCTGTGTAGCACGTGCCATCCGTGAAAGAGTAGCCGTGCTACTGCTAGCCGCTATTGGCCCAAGTGCCAGTTCCTTGTCTTTAGGTTCCTCCAGTGGTTCTTCCTCCTTTAAGGTGGGTGGAGCTAAGGTAGCAACCGCCCCATCTTTAAGAGCTGAAATAAGCTCAACCCGAGCCTCCCAATACTGCTCCACCTCCCGAAGTTGTCGCTGATGACCTTCTGTCCAGCGTTCATAGGTTTGGAGTGCCTCATACTCCAAATGCTGAGGCAGAAGTTCAAAGGCATACCAATCATTGAAATTGGAAGACCTTTGACATTGAAATTGGAAGACCTTGAAGAGGTGGTTGTTTAGCATATTAGTTTGCTATGTTTATTTTGCTAATTGATGTTGATGACGACACTCGATCTGTTGTGTTTAACGATCTTAGTTTACACGACATTGATGTCAATCTATTTAAGACTGAAATCTTGATCTTTGGCCACATCAAAAGGAAATTAAACCAAGAGTTCCTTTACCTAGGCATAGACCAAATCGAGATAACCCATGAATATAAACACCTTGGGATTGATCTCTACTCACATGGCCACTTTGAAGCATCAAGTAAAAGGCGAAGAATTGCAGGTATGAAAACCCTAATGGGCACCTTAAGGAAAGAAACAATAGTTGGAAGTACATGTTGAGAACTCAAATCACATCTATTCAAGACTTTGGTGCTTCCAACTTTTACATATGGCATTGAAATTCAGGGAGGTGACTTGAAAAACTCTCATTGGAAGGTTTTCAAAAAGGGCATGAAGATACATATGATATCTCACGTGAAAGTTCATCCTTCAACAACCTATCATAATTTGTTGGCTAAATTTGGAGAACTTCCCATGGAATTATACACTAACTTTAAGTTTTCAACAATGTCTTGCCCACCTACATTGCTTTTGGTTAGTCAATCAAACAATGTCACTTTCTTGTCACGTTGTTGAACAAGGGGCAAATACCTGGCATAAATCTACAACCATGTGGAAAGCATTATGGGGTCTAACTCATCATGGGGACAACCCAACAACGTCAAAAATCACATTTGATAATATCAAAGAGGTTTTTCTTGCTAAAGAGTGGAATTCTTTTCATCTTATGGAGAAGAAACTAGATGACCTACATCTCAAGGATTTTCTCAAATATGAATGTGAATTGTACTTCAGGAATGCTACGATGTGAGCGGTGAGCGGTGAGCAGATCTCGCGAGCAGAAAATGTTAATTTAAAACTCTATTGTTCGAAAGTTAGGACCCTTATGACCGTGGATTTTGCACATATTTCTAGTTTAAATTTGTAATTACAAGGCCCATTATTGTGGAGTGCCCAATTTCTCGAACCAAAAAGTTTATTGAAATTACCAATGAGGCCCTATGACCGTGGGAAAATTGGCTGTGGTTGAGAAGATGGTGGACTAAATTCTCTTTGGAGTATGACGACCACCAAGTGTAGTGTGATTTGAGAACAACGAAAAGATGCATTCAATGAGATAATTGGAATATTGAAAACCACACCACACTTTATAAATCCAAATACCAATCAATCAAACCAAAAATCAATCAACCATGAGGTTGTCACTACTAGATTCCCTACTTCCAAAGATACTCCCCTCATGGCCGCCCTCATTTGAAGTGGAATCTAAGCTATGGCACTCATTATGCACTTCTGCACATCATTGAAAAAGT
The DNA here is from genome assembly GCA_964035585.1 of Polytrichum formosum. Taxonomy (NCBI): domain Eukaryota; kingdom Viridiplantae; phylum Streptophyta; class Polytrichopsida; order Polytrichales; family Polytrichaceae; genus Polytrichum; species Polytrichum formosum. Next base: position 19,934,581 of record OZ037939.1, on the reverse strand, counting down.
ATATGAAAACGATAATAGGAGAATAGTGGAAACCCTTAAATTTAAAAGAGAAAGGTATGAACTAATAGTAAGATTATGGAATTAAGTGATGAATAATCAAATTAATCGTAAACTCAAATGTTAATAAGATACCAAGTGGTGTTCGAAAATATTTTAAAAAATATTAGAAAATACGAAGTCAAAAAAATACGAAGTCAAAAGTTAACTTAAATTATATATGCAATCCCATAAACTCCGAAAGTAATACAAATACAATGAATTTCATGCGGAATGAGTGCACAAACTGAAAAACCAACGGAAGAAAAAGCGGTATATTAGATAGTACACAGATATTCACATGAAGCTATTACAACAGATCCGAATCACTGTGATCACCTGATGATGAAGACATTCTAGAATCACTAATATCTGCATCAGAGGAGGCTTGACCATCAGATTCTAAAGCTTCTATATCCAAAAACTCTAAAACTCTTCCCGGATGATATTTAGATGTAAAAGTCTGATAAGAACCTCCAGCTAGTTGATTAGCAATATCATTTGCATATGTAGGAAGTTGCCAAGACTTTGGAGGGCTGGGATAGAATTTAGGGTCACAAAAAAAAGGCCGGTGAATAGGATAGCTCAATTTATCGCATCTGCAAATGCCAATGGTACCATGTTCATAACTCAACTTTATAAGAAATGACAACAAAAAACACAACACTGGTAAGAGAATTTGTGGACCTTACTCACTTAGTAAACCAAGATCTTTTCACAATCCTCTCAACGGGGATATCTTCACCCTCAGGATCCTCTAAACTGGTGACAAGGTCTTCAAGAGTGACTTCAGAGGCTGCTCTAGAGATAATCAATGGAGCAAGTAAGGCCTCAAAAATATCAACATCAGCCTCTAATGCCGTAATGTGACGGTGCACATTGCGGCATGCATGAATGGAAGATCCTGCAAATAAAGAAGTTAGAAAAACTTAGTACAAAAACCACTATGAATTTTATAGAGCAAAACAATATTAACGATTAACCAACTGAAATGGAAGATTACAAAGACATACCGGTCGCTGCCGTGCAGTCTAGAATAATATCCCCTGGGGAGCTACATGCTTCAATTAGCATTTGCATTAGAAGCACGGACTTTTCACGAGGCCCTCGCCATGGTATGAATCCATTAGTTAGCTGGTCCTCACGAGAGACCAAGTTCTGGAGAATATCATCCCGTGCAACATCCACCCCATAAGGATCCAATTCAGGGACATGACGAAACGAAAACTTCGATAGAGGTGACCCCGGCACGCTCCTGACCGCCAATGAAATACCGAACCTCATGGTCTACAATGTACAAGACATAAAGAACAATATTACTTTACAAAGTAAACAACACAACTGCGTGAGTATAATAGTTAGGTGGGTCTACACTAAGAACTAACTCAAGGATGAAATTGAAACTGAATGCGGTGATCAGAAAGAAGACTTAAGCTTTATCTTACAGTTGATGCTGGATTTATTGGGGATGTGAGATGAAGGCGGTTCATTCCCCACCACTCTTTCCGAATTGCGAAACCATATGATTTGCAATATCCAAGAATATTGGACTTCGTACTCAAGCGAAAAGGGTGAAATAAAATAATTGCCCCGTCGTCGTGAAGATGTTCGTCGGCAATGAACGCTCTTAGGGTGCTGGACAAGAGTGGTCGGAGCCGACCACTATTTTCCAGCACCCAAAGGGCACTCCCACACATCCAGAGTCCGAGGCCTCACTTGGGGCAAGAAAGGAAAAAACAGAGCAACCACCAAAAAAAATGAACGCCCTTAGGGTGCTGAAAAAGAGTGGTCGAAGCCGACCACTCTTTTCCAGCACCCTTAGGGCGCTCCCACACATCCAGAGTCCGAGGCCTCACCTGGGCAAGAAAGGAAAAAACAGAGCAACCACAAAAAAAAATGAACGCCCTTAGGGTGCTGGAAAAGAGTGGTCGGAGCCGACCACTCTTTTCCAGCACACTTAGGGCACTCCCACACATCCAGAGTCCGAGGCCTCACCTGGGCAAGAAAGGAAAAAACAGAGCAACCACGAAAAAAATGAGCGCCCTTAGTGTGCTGGACAAGAGTGGTCGGAGCCGACCACTCTTTTCCAGCACCCTAAGGGCGCTCCCACACATCCAGAGTCCGAGGCCTCACCTGGGCAAGACAGGAAAAAACAGAGCAACCACAAAAAAAATGAGCGCCCTTAGGATGTTCCCAGACATCCAGAGTCCGAGGCCTCACCTGGGCAAGAAAGGAAAAAACAGAGCAACCACAAAAAAAGTGAGCGCCCTTAGAGTGCTGGAAAAGAGTGGTCGGAGCCGACCACTATTTTCCAGCACCCTTAGGATGCTCCCACACATCCAGAGTCCGAGGCCTCACCTGGGCAAGAAAGGAAAAAACAGAGCAACCACAAAAAAAATGAGCGCCCTTAGGGTGCTGGACAAAAGTGGTCGGTGCCGACCACTATTTTCCAGCACCCTAAGGGCGCTCCCACACATCCAAAGTCCGAGGCCTCACTTGGGGCAAAAAAGGAAAAAACAGGGCAACCACAAAAAAAAATGAACGCCCTTAGGGTGCTGGAAAAGAGTGGTCGGAGCTGACCACTATTTTCCAGCACCCTTAGGGCGCTCCCACACATCCAGAGTCCGAGGCCTCAACTGGGCAAGAAAGGAAAAAACAGAGCAACGACAAAAAAATTCAGCGCCCTTAGGGTGCTGGAAGAGTGGTGGGAGCCGACCACTCTTTTTCAGCACCCTTAGGGCGCTCCCACACATCCAGAGTCCGAGGCCTCACCTGGGCAAGAAAGGAAAAAACAGAGCAACCACAAAAAATGTGAGCGCCCTTAAGGTGCTGGAAAAGAGTGGTCGGAGCCGACCACTCTTTTCCAGCACCCTAAGGGCGCTCCCACACATCCACAGTCCGACGCCTCACCTGGGCAAGAAAGGAAAAAACAGAGCAACCACAAAAAAAAATGAGCGCCCTTAGGGTGCTCCCACACATCCAGAGTCCGAGGCCTCACCTGGGCAAGAAAGGAAAAAACAGAGCAACCACAAAAAAAATGAGCGCCCTTAGGGTGCTGGAAAAGAGTGGTCGGAGCCGACCACTCTTTTCCAGCACCCTTAGGGCGCTCCCACACATCCAGAGTCCGAGGCCTCACCTGGGCAAGAAAGGATAAAACAGAGCAACCACCAAAAAAAATGAACGCCCTTAGGGTGCTGGAAAAGAGTGGTCGGAGCCGACCACTCTTTTCCAGCACCCTTAGGGCGCTCCCACACATCCAGAGTCCGAGGCCTCACCTGGGGCAAGAAAGAAAAAAACAGAGCAACCACAAACAAAATGAGCGCCCTTAGGGTGCTGGATAAGAGTGGTCGGAGACGACCACTCTTTTCCAGCACCCTTAGGGCGCTCCCAGACATCCAGAGTCCGAGGCCTCACCTGGGCAAGAAAGGAAAAAACAGAGCAACCACGAAAAAAATGAGCGCCCTTAGGGTGCTGGAAAAGAGTGGTCGGAGCCGACCACACTTTTCCAGCACCCTTGGGGCGCTGCCACACATCCAGAGTCCGAGGCCTCACCTGGCCAAGAAAGGAAAAAACAAAGCAGCAACAAAAAAAATGAGCGCCCTTAGGGTGCTGGAAAAGAGTGGACGGAGCCGACCACTATTTTCCAGCACCCTAAGGGCGCTCCCACACATCCAGAGTCCGAGGCCTCACTTGGGGCAAGAAAGAAATAAACATAGCAACCACAAAAAAAATAAGCGCCCTTAGGGTGCTGGAAAAGAGTGGTCGGAGCCGACCACTCTTTTCCAGCACCCTTAGGGCGCTTCCACACATCCAGAGTCCGAGGCCTCACCTGGGCAAGAAAGGAAAAAACAGAGAAACCACAAAAAAAATGAGCGCCCTTAGGGTGCTGGAAAAGAGTGGTCGGAGCCGACCACTCTTTTCCAGCACCCTTAGGGCGCTCCCACACATCCAGAGTCCGAGGCCTCACCTGGGCAAGAAAGGAAATAAGAGAGCAACCACGAAAAAAATGAGCGCCCTTAGGGTTCTGGAAAAGAGTGGTCGGAGCCGACCACTATATTCCAGCACCCTTAAGGCGCTCCCACACATCCAGAGTCCGAGGCCTCACCTGGGCAAGAAAGGAAATAACAGAGCAACCACGAAAAAAATGAGCGCCCTTAGGGTGCTGGAAAAGAGTGGACGGAGCCGACCACTATTTTCCAGCACCCTAAGGGCGCTCCCACACATCCAGAGTCCGAGGCCTCACTTGGGGCAAGAAAGAAATAAACATAGCAACCACAAAAAAAATGAGCGCCCTTAGGGTGCTGGAAAAGAGTGGTCGGAGCCGACCACTCTTTTCCAGCACCCTTAGGGCGCTCACACACATCCAGAGTCCGAGGCCTCACTTGGGGCAAGAAAGAAATAAACATAGCAACCACAAAAAAAATGAGCGCCCTTAGGGTGCTGGAAAAGAGTGTGAGCACCAAAATTGCCCCCAACGGCAATTTGGCTCACAATTGAGGGCTTTTTGCAAAATCATTAGATTAGACTAGGAAAATTTGGCCAAAAAGCCATTTAGATTAAGGTAGGTTGGCTAGAAGTGTTTTATCTTTGGGGTAAAACTCTTGGACAAGTAGAAATTAGAAACCGAAGGGGTAAAAGGGAAATGCCCTTTACCCGAATCGGAAGTGTGAAAGTAGTGGGCTAGTAAATAGGTAGGTTAAGTTAGGAACAACTAATTCAAGCAAGCAAAGTCAAGCGGTGGCAAAAAAAGAGTGCTTCCGGTAGCGGCCAACGAAGAAAAATGAAGGTGACAACTACAAATGTAAAGGATTTTGCCAACTAGGGCAAGGGGGCCATGTTGCCACCCTTGCCACCAAAAATGAAATTCAAACCAAAATGGAAAAGCCTTTCTAAGGGCTTAGACAAGTGGGTGCGAGGTGGCATTTCCCCACTTCATTCACCACCGAGGGCTTCGTTGCCACCGTTCAAGGGACGGGACCCCTCGGTTGAACGGAAGGGAGAAGGGGTCCGACCCTTCATTGAAGGGTGATAAAAACCCCCTCTTCTTCTCTTCGTTCTCTCTCCGAATTTTCATTTTAACACGGCGAAGCCCTCTAGGATTGTAGCTAGAAGGAGAGAGCATTTTCATTCATACAATATAGGCATAAGTTAGAATTCTATGGTTAGAACTCTTGAGAGAAGGTAGTGTGTTTTTGAACACACCCCTAAGTAGCTGTGCCACATTCAATCAAGTGTAGTGGACACACAAATTGCAATTTAGCTTTCAGATTTTGAGTGGATATAGCCCTTTATGTTAGCTTCCCAAAAAGCCTAAGCTTATTAGAATCAGAGTTAGGGATCAAAAGTTATGAGTGTTTGAGTAGAGGTATCTCAGCTGCCACTCAACTTACAAGCGCTGACTTTGCAAGCGCATAACTAAACGACATTTTGTTCAATTGTTTTGGTATTTAAGTATGTTATAGATGTTGTTATTAGCTTTCTAGAATGTGTAAGCTTATAGAAATCTAAGTTGATGTGTAAAAGTTATGAGTAGTTGAGTGAAGATGTCTCAAACTGCCTCTTAAATTGTAAGCGCTGACTTTGCAAGCGCATAACTAAGAGAAAATTTATTCAGTTGTTTTGGTATTTAAGTATGTTATAGATGTTGTTGTTAGCTTTCTAGAATGTGTAAGCTTATAGAAATCTAAGTTGATGTGTAAAAGTTATGAGTAGTTGAGTGAAGATGTCTCAAACTGCCTCTTAAATTGTAAGCGCTGACTTTGCAAGCGCATAACTAAGAGAAAATTTATTCAGTTGTTTTGGTATTTAAGTATGTTATAGATGTTGTTGTTAGCTTTCTAGAATGTATAAGCTTGCTGGAATCTAATTTGATGTGTAAAAGTTATAAGTGTTTTAATGAAGGTGTCTCAGCTACCTCTCCAACTATAAGTACTAACTTTACAAGCGCATAACTAAAAGAGAAATTATTCAGTTGCTTTGAGACTTAGATGCATTATAGTTCTTCTTGTTAGCTTTTTAGAAAGTATAAGTTTGTGACAATCGGATTTAAGGAGTGAGAGTTATGAATTTTTGAATGAAGGTATCCCAGCTGCCTCTTGAATTCTAAGAGCCGACTTTGTGAGCTCATATCTTTAAGGGGATACATGCAGTTATTTTGATAATTGGATGGGTTATAGTTATTGTTGTTAGCTTTCCAAATTACTAACAATTGTTCCAATTGAGGCTTGTGAGAGGAAGTTGTGGCCGTTCAAGCAAAGGGGTGTCTACTGCCTTACGATAAGAGGTTCGTCCATCCAAGGTTGGCGAGTTGGCGTTGTGGGCGGCCGAACGTTGGAGTAGGGGTTCCGCACCAACCATCGCCAAATCAAGATGGGAGCCAATCGGTAAGTCTTTTTAGCCCTACACCTTTCGATTTAGGAATGGAGGGAGCGCGGCAAAGGTATATTCTAAACCCAACCCAACTATCCATGTAAGGCTAGGGGGGCATCACCCACCTAGCCGCCGAGGGGGGATTCCAACTCCCATGTGTGCGGAGCCCCTCGGTTAAGTGTTGTGGTAGTAGCTTCCATTCATAGCTCGTTCGTGTGTGGTGAAGCCGGGTTAATCACCGGCATGACCACTCTGCGTGTTTGTAGGTGGTAAGATGGGAGTAATGACCCACGAAACCACCATCATGTTGTTGGCCCCAAGGGTTGGAGGTGATGGCCCCAACCCTTGAAGATTGTGCAACAGGTCGAACACACAGGTTGCCTTATTCCCCGGTCCCATTAAGTTGAATTTTTGTGGTCAACCCGTGTTAAACTAATTAATAACCAATAAAATTCGTACAACCCCCGTGGGCAAAAAACCAACCGGGAACTTAACTCGGAAGATTGATACTACCCCTTCGGCGGCAAAGATCGGAGGGTGTAAGTATCAATCAACCTTCAAGAGACCCGCACAGGGCCTTGAAGGGTTCGGATTAAGGTGTGCACCAACCAGGTAAGCGGTGATGCCATAATTTATGAACTTAGTAACCTAGGTTTTGTTCAATCAACCATAACTAAGAATGAAGGTTGGAAAGGTGGAACTTAATCAAGGTCCCCTTTAGAGAATTTAATCCATAAGAATTAAGGAATTAGGTGTGGCCAAGGTAAGAGGTAAGGTTCTTTTATCCATTAGAGTTAGGTTGCCTTGATTTCAAGGCTGGTGCGTCTGCGCGTAGACTAGGATAGATTAGGCATTAGGTAAGAGAAATTGATAATCACCTTAGATACTTATGATCTAGGCACAACCTACCGGAAGGATACGACGCGATTATCAAATCCCTCCACAACCCAAAACATTCATTAAATATTGGGTTCGGCTTAGGCACCTGCTAAGGCAGGCCACCCTCACCGAAGGGCTTATGCGGTACTTTTAGGCTCCCTCGGAGGGGGGTGCCCAAAAGCACCATATAATTGGTGCGTCGGCCGGGAGGGTGGATGCCCCGGCCAACCCCGGACGACATTTTCTTAAGTACCTACACATTTAAGTTTAGAGAGGAAGAATTGAATCCTATAGAAATTAGTCATTCGCCATGGTCCACGTGTGCTATGGTTAGTACTAGGGGAGGAACGTACGATACGCCAACCACGACCACCGCGACTACTGCGACTACATCAGAGACCACACAAGGTAAGAGGCCGAAGAACAAACAACCAAAACCCGATAAAACTAAGGAAGTAACAATTAAAGGTCTAGGTCACGAGTTCGAACACGAGAGGGAGGAGTCCCCTACCCCGGAGAGTCCAGTTGGAGTGGTACAACACGAACCCATGGCGAATCCTTTAGAAGCCATGATGGCTCCTAGGGGGCCTCCCATCTTAATGCCACAGGCATTAGCGCCACGGGCAATGCCGAGTCATTTTCCGAAGTTCGGTGGCCTCCCGCATGAGGACCCTTCGACCCACATCGAGCGATACATTGAGGTAATGTTGGCCAATGTGATAGCCGAAGACACGTACAAACTCGTTTGGTTTTCTACCACGCTAGAGGGAGCAGCTTACGAATGGTATCGGTCTCACGATGCGGGAACATTTGTCGATTGGGCAACGTTGCAAACAGCCTTTCTCCGACAGTTTAGACCGGAAATGGGCCAACAAAGTGCACTTGTGGCGTTAACGAACATGCGGCAAGGCCCATCCGAGAGCATTACATCTTATATTCGGCGTTTTGAGACGGTGGTAACCCGGTACGTAGGAACCCTTCTCGCAAACGAGACAATTAAATTTTATTTTATACAAGGGTTTAACAAACAAGGCACTATCCGAGAGATTCTCAATTCTAACCCTCAAGACTTAGAGGAGGCTAAAGAAGAGGCTAGGAGGATCGAGGGTGTAGACAAACAAAATGAACGAATGTGGAATTGCACGATCGCGCCAATTCCAGCTTTCCTACCGACGACCTACATTCCTTCGGAGCAGAGTAAGCCTCCACAATTGGAGCCATCCCGACCGGATGCATACGCCGTCCACCGAGCGGCCCCAGTTCCATTGGCTACAAGGCCGCCACCCGAGCTCTTAGCACTCCCGAGCCCTCCGAGCCACGCCACCATCGAGGAGCTAGAACTTAGAGTTAAGAGAGCCAACGACGAGTTGAGGAACGATGTCATGCAATCGCTCAAGACCCTCACAGAGCAACTAACAATGGCAATCACGTCTAGACCTCTAGCTCAGCAAGTTCCGCCAGCCTCGGAGACCGGCAATTATGGCACTAACATTTGGTGCCGTAATTGCAACAAATCCGGTCACAGTGACCAGTTTTGCACGGAGCCCAAGTTTACAGGTAACCTTGTCGCCCCACCTCCTCGTCCACAGCAAGGCCACGCCCAGGGTCAAGCCCGGAACAACGGCAAAGGAGTTTGTCCCACGTGCAGTAAGGTTCACATTTTGGGGCCAGGTAAGTGTTGGATTGAGACGGGAGTGGTGTGCAACCATTGTGGGGGTAATCACCCCACTGAGAATTGTCGCAGGGTCCCCGTGAATCAGCCATCTTACAATTCCCAACTGAACCAGCAGCCTCCTGCATTCTTTTATGATAGGAATCAACAGAACCAAGGAGGAATGTTGGGTAATTATCACCAAGGTAACCCGCAAGGCAATGGCCAACAAAACTACGGTCCACCCAACCACCAAAATCAAGGTAATCGAGGGAACAATTATCAAGGTTCACAAAATTCTTACCCTCAAAACCCCCCATCCGGTGGTAGGCAAGCCAACTCGAACTTGGTAGGTGTGGTAAGCCAATTGTATGTCCCTCAAATGGGCCAGAACCAACCGAATAGGTTCAACAATGGACCCCAATTGGCACAACAAGGTAATGCCTTCAACAACCCCCCCAATGGGGGCAACCAATTCTATGGGTACCAAATGAACCAAGGTCAGGCTCAAGGTCCTAACGGTCAGTACAACTACAATCCTCCTCAACAAAATATGGGGAGTGGACATGATACTAACCAACAGTGGGCGCAAAACGGAAATGGGCCTCCAATGTCCCAAGGTCCCCTTAACCTCGGTCAAGCACAAACCCAAGACGCTAGGTTCATTGAAAACAATGAGGCGAGCACAAGTTGTTCAGCCCCAATGTTTTCTAACCCAAACACTAGTCAAAGCAACTTCATCTCTCATGAGCTAGCCGATTCTTCTTTACGGTCTATCCTGGTTCCCCCGGGGATACTCAAGCAGAGGATAGACGTGGCAGTAGTCACTAGGGCCCAAAAAAGGGCACAAACCGTGATGGGTGAAGGTTCCGAGAAGTCCAATGAGTCCGAAGAATCACCAAAGTTTGCAGAACTCCCGGAGTTCTTGCAAAATGCAGCCCTCAAGCCCAAGGTTCCCGCAACCTCCCTAGGGCCTAACCCTGATGACGAGCCGGTAGATGATCCATCACCGGAAGAAGAGGAAGACCTCTTCCGGTTCGTGGATAGAAGAGATATTTGGGGGAATGGATTGCCAGCCAATTTCCCACCAAAACCCCGGCCCAGCCGCGCCTCTAACCCGGCAGAAGAATACGATCTTTGGACGGACCTTTGTAGCCTCCGAGCGAATATTTCCTTGGCTCAACTAATTCAAGTAGCCCCTGCCCTAAGGAAGGAATTCAAAGAAGGAGCTACCCAAGTGAGGAAGCCAAAAATCCCAATGATGGCGGTTGAGGTCCGTAGAACCCCCTTAGGGGACGAAGGGCCGATAGAGGTGGAAGTCGAGATTATGGACAAGATTATTCCACATACCTTGGTTGATGGGGGTAGTGGAATTAACATCATGCCACTCTCGACATTGGAAAAACTCGGCCTCGAGCTCACTGGCCCTTCGCCCTTTGTTATAAACTTGGCGGATCAAAGGCAAGTCACCCCCCTTGGACAGGTAAAAGATTGCTTGATGAAGGTAGGGGGAGAAGTCTATACGATCACATTCCAAGTCTTGAGGCTTCCGGTAACATCCAAAAGTTACCCAATACTCCTAGGAAGAGATTGGTTTCGTAGGGCCAATGCCATCACCGAGTGGTCTACGGGCACCTCCCAAATATCATTTGGGCCCCCTCACAACCGAACAACGACAAGAATTGCCCTCCGCAAGCCTTCGGCAGAATTCACGGAATCCGACCTACCCAAATCGAAGCCAGAGCCCCAAATCGCTTCGGTAGACTTAGCCAACCAGGTGGTAGGCTCTAAGACACATCTAGGCCCGGTAAAGGACATGGGTCCCGGCCTCTATGGTTGGGAGGACACGGGTGAGTTTACGGCATGGATGGAACTCAACCCGGAAGAAATTCCCAACCACACCCAAGTGTATGCGATCACCGCCACCAAAGACACGTCACTTGGGTACCCTGGACTCGCGCTCATAGCAGATGACCTACCATTTGAATCAGTCTATTCCCTTGAGATTGATGGCACGCAACCTATAGGCCTAGAGGACCTTCTGCTCGAAGAAGATATTCTTCCATCCTTGCATTTTAGGAACACCTCTACTGGAATTCAGGTAGGCCATGATTTCGTGTCGTATCCTTCGGTGCCAAACGATTGGTATAAAGGCCCAACCAATCCCACGAGAGTGTCGGATGCAGACTGGCAAGAAATTGATGTTAGTTTACCCGGTGAGGAACCTAAGCCCATCAAAATGGGTTTACAACTATCTCCCGGAGAAATCTCTGAATACACAAAGTTGGTCGTAGAGTTCAGAGACATTTTTGCTTGGTCCTATAAAGACCTCAAGGGTATACCTCCACATCTAGCCCAACATTCGATTCCACTAATCCCAGGGGCTAGACCAATCCGCCAAAAGGAACGGCGGATGAACCCCCGCCTCCAATTGGTGGTGAAAGCAGAGCTCGAGAAACTATTGGAGGCTGGGTTCATCCGACCAGTTGAAATCACGGATTGGGTTTCGCCAATGGTATTGGTAAAAAAGAAGAATGGTAAGCTTAGGGTGTGCATCGACTATAGGAAGTTGAACGCGGCCACCCAAAAGGACCATTTTCCCTTGCCATTCATTAATCAAATCTTAGATGAGGTAGCCGGCCACGAGTTGTACACATTCATGGACGGGTACTCAGGATACAATCAGGTATCCATCGACCCCAAAGATTACCACAAAACCGCATTCACAACACCTTGGGGCACATTCATCTACGTGGTTATGCCATTCGGGCTCTGCAATGCACCAGCAGCTTTCCAGCGCGTCGTGACAGCCGTGTTCTTTGAGCTACTCCACCACACAATGTCAGTGTTCATCGACGACTTCAGCACCCAGACTACCAAGGAGACTCACCTCAAGGCGTTGAGGGCTTGTTTCGAGAAATGTAGGGCCAATGGGATAGCCCTCAACCCATCCAAAATGTATGTGGCGGTAGTTCGGGGAGTCTTGCTAGGGTATGTGGTTTCAGGGACCGGGAAAGAGCCGGATCCCGAAAAATTAGCGGTGATCACCAACCTAGAACCCCCAACCACAGTAAAAGGCATTCAAAGTGTGCTAGGCCATTTCGGATGGTACCGAGATATCATGTCCGATTACGCCACCGCAGCGTTACCCCTTACAAATTTGACTCGTAAGGAGACTCGCTATGTATGGACCCCCGAGTGTCAAGCAGGGTTTGACGCCTTAAAGGCCAAACTGACCTCATATCCATGTCTCGTACCGCCCAATTGGGACGTACCATTCCATGTCTATTGTGATGCTTCCTCGGTCGCAGTGGGGGCCGCGCTTTGCCAGCCATATGGAGATGAAAAGAAGGATAGGCCAATCGCATTCGCAAGTCGACAACTCATAGCAGCAGAGCGGAATTACTCCACCACAGAGAGGGAATGTTTGGCCATGGTGTTCAGTGTCAAAAAATTTAGACACTACCTCCTTTTGAACCCAGTGGTGTTTTTCGTGGACCATTTAGCCCTACGGTATTTGGTCAACAAACCAGACCTTAGCGGACGTTTAGCTAGGTGGGTCCTCCTCCTTGAGGAATTTGATTACACGGTGGAATACAAGCCGGGTAGGATGCACAAGCAAGCCGATCATTTGTCTCGCATCTCGGACAAACTGGGGACCGAGGACATCGATGACGAGCTACCAGACGCAGACCTCTTCCTAGTGAGCGCCAACCCCGAATGGTATGGCCATATTGCTAAGTTCCTGAGCACGCAGAAGATGCCCCCGGAACTTGACAAAGTTGAAAGAAGAAAGGTTCGAACGAATAGCCGGCATTTTGTAATAATTGCGAATAGATTATATCGTCGAGGGGTTGATGGGGTCCTCCGAAGGTGTCTATCATATGCTGAGGTCCCAGAGGTCTTGATAGCTTGCCATGACAGTGAGTGTGGGGGCCACTTCTCGGGCCGACTTACAGCCCAAAAGGCTTTGAGGGCTGGTTACTTCTGGCCAACCATGTTCGCGGATGCACACGTCCACGCAGCTAAATGCGACGCATGTCAACGGTATTCTAGAAATGATTTGAGGCTAGAATTGCCGTTGATCCCCTCCCTTCCCCTCACACCATTCGAGATGTGGGGAATTGACTACATAGGACCAGTTCATCCAACATCGCCTCGGAAGATGGCCTACATCATTGTCGCAGTAGACTATCTCACAAAGTGGGCAGAAGCCAAAGCAGTGAAGGTAGCAAACGCCGTGACCACTGCGGCGTTCTTGCACGAGAACGTGATCGTTCGATTCGGAGTGCCAAAGGTATTGGTCAGTGACCGCGGAACCCACTTCTTGAACGAATTGATTGAAGCAATGACGGAGGGGTACGGCATTGAGCACCGCAAAACCACTCCTTACCACCCTCAGACTAACGGGCTAGCTGAGAGAGTAAATCAAACCGTAGTCAGGATCCTACGCAAGACAGTCAACGACAACAAACGGGACTGGGACGTGAAGCTTCCCTCAGCACTCTGGGCTTACAGGACAACTTTCAAGGTGACAACAAATCAAACACCCTTCGCCCTCGTGTATGGAATTGAGGCGGTACTCCCTATCGAACTTGAAATCCCATCCTTGCGAATTGCGGTGGACTCCCGACTAACGGTGGCCGAGTCGCTGTCAGATAGGCTGTTAATGTTAGAAGGCCTCAGCGAGAAACGAAGGCTAAGTGTCCAGCATCTCGAGGCGATGCAGCGAAGACGCAAGGCCGTTTTCGACAAACGACACAAGGTGCGAACCTTGCAACCAGGGACATTGGTAATGCTACAGGACGCACGGAAGTTAGAGTTCCCGGGCAAATTTGATGCCTTGTGGCTAGGTCCTTTTTGGGTTACCAATGTTTACGAAAACAACTCGGTCCAGTTGGCTACACTTGACGGCACTTATTTCCCTACACGAACTAATGGGGGTCGTTGCAAGATATACAACGTGTGAACAGGCGCAACTGGCGAATTAAATGAGAATCAATCTTTTAGACCCGAAGCAAAGGCGGAGGGATTTACTTCTTGCAATTGGTGCTAGGTTAGAGGTCGGCCCTCCGTGGTCATTGTTTGAAGGAAACCAATAGGGGGACCTTCTTTCTTCAGCGCCTGGGAATTGCTCTTGTACTCCGAACTCTCTCCGAAGAGGGAGGAAGGTGGTTTTGGAATTTTTTTATCTATAGCTCCAAATTGCTCCCGCAAGGCGGAGGGGGTGTCTTAGGTAGACACAAACCCAGTCCGGTGGGAAAGTGTGGCGGCTTTGAACTGTTTTTTGGCTTAGTATTGTGTCCTCTCTTTCACCCCTCTCTCCTCAATTCTTTGCAAGTTAACCAACAAAAAATATAAGGACAAAGAAAAAAAAAAAATGTGTGTATGTGTGTGTGTGCTAGTGCAGGTTACCGTGTGCCCAGGATTGTCGTGCGAGCAAGAGAAATTTGGGTCCGTCGCGCTCGGGCGAGCGCCCCCTGATGGCCGACATATGTGAGCACCAAAATTGCCCCCAACGGCAATTTGGCTCACAATTGAGGGCTTTTTGCAAAATCATTAGATTAGACTAGGAAAATTTGGCCAAAAAGCCATTTAGATTAAGGTAGGTTGGCTAGAAGTGTTTTATCTTTGGGGTAAAACTCTTGGACAAGTAGAAATTAGAAACCGAAGGGGTAAAAGGGAAATGCCCTTTACCCGAATCGGAAGTGTGAAAGTAGTGGGCTAGTAAATAGGTAGGTTAAGTTAGGAACAACTAATTCAAGCAAGCAAAGTCAAGCGGTGGCAAAAAAAGAGTGCTTCCGGTAGCGGCCAACGAAGAAAAATGAAGGTGACAACTACAAATGTAAAGGATTTTGCCAACTAGGGCAAGGGGGCCATGTTGCCACCCTTGCCACCAAAAATGAAATTCAAACCAAAATGGAAAAGCCTTTCTAAGGGCTTAGACAAGTGGGTGCGAGGTGGCATTTCCCCACTTCATTCACCACCGAGGGCTTCGTTGCCACCGTTCAAGGGACGGGACCCCTCGGTTGAACGGAAGGGAGAAGGGGTCCGACCCTTCATTGAAGGGTGATAAAAACCCCCTCTTCTTCTCTTCGTTCTCTCTCCGAATTTTCATTTTAACACGGCGAAGCCCTCTAGGATTGTAGCTAGAAGGAGAGAGCATTTTCATTCATACAATATAGGCATAAGTTAGAATTCTATGGTTAGAACTCTTGAGAGAAGGTAGTGTGTTTTTGAACACACCCCTAAGTAGCTGTGCCACATTCAATCAAGTGTAGTGGACACACAAATTGCAATTTAGCTTTCAGATTTTGAGTGGATATAGCCCTTTATGTTAGCTTCCCAAAAAGCCTAAGCTTATTAGAATCAGAGTTAGGGATCAAAAGTTATGAGTGTTTGAGTAGAGGTATCTCAGCTGCCACTCAACTTACAAGCGCTGACTTTGCAAGCGCATAACTAAACGACATTTTGTTCAATTGTTTTGGTATTTAAGTATGTTATAGATGTTGTTATTAGCTTTCTAGAATGTGTAAGCTTATAGAAATCTAAGTTGATGTGTAAAAGTTATGAGTAGTTGAGTGAAGATGTCTCAAACTGCCTCTTAAATTGTAAGCGCTGACTTTGCAAGCGCATAACTAAGAGAAAATTTATTCAGTTGTTTTGGTATTTAAGTATGTTATAGATGTTGTTGTTAGCTTTCTAGAATGTGTAAGCTTATAGAAATCTAAGTTGATGTGTAAAAGTTATGAGTAGTTGAGTGAAGATGTCTCAAACTGCCTCTTAAATTGTAAGCGCTGACTTTGCAAGCGCATAACTAAGAGAAAATTTATTCAGTTGTTTTGGTATTTAAGTATGTTATAGATGTTGTTGTTAGCTTTCTAGAATGTATAAGCTTGCTGGAATCTAATTTGATGTGTAAAAGTTATAAGTGTTTTAATGAAGGTGTCTCAGCTACCTCTCCAACTATAAGTACTAACTTTACAAGCGCATAACTAAAAGAGAAATTATTCAGTTGCTTTGAGACTTAGATGCATTATAGTTCTTCTTGTTAGCTTTTTAGAAAGTATAAGTTTGTGACAATCGGATTTAAGGAGTGAGAGTTATGAATTTTTGAATGAAGGTATCCCAGCTGCCTCTTGAATTCTAAGAGCCGACTTTGTGAGCTCATATCTTTAAGGGGATACATGCAGTTATTTTGATAATTGGATGGGTTATAGTTATTGTTGTTAGCTTTCCAAATTACTAACAATTGTTCCAATTGAGGCTTGTGAGAGGAAGTTGTGGCCGTTCAAGCAAAGGGGTGTCTACTGCCTTACGATAAGAGGTTCGTCCATCCAAGGTTGGCGAGTTGGCGTTGTGGGCGGCCGAACGTTGGAGTAGGGGTTCCGCACCAACCATCGCCAAATCAAGATGGGAGCCAATCGGTAAGTCTTTTTAGCCCTACACCTTTCGATTTAGGAATGGAGGGAGCGCGGCAAAGGTATATTCTAAACCCAACCCAACTATCCATGTAAGGCTAGGGGGGCATCACCCACCTAGCCGCCGAGGGGGGATTCCAACTCCCATGTGTGCGGAGCCCCTCGGTTAAGTGTTGTGGTAGTAGCTTCCATTCATAGCTCGTTCGTGTGTGGTGAAGCCGGGTTAATCACCGGCATGACCACTCTGCGTGTTTGTAGGTGGTAAGATGGGAGTAATGACCCACGAAACCACCATCATGTTGTTGGCCCCAAGGGTTGGAGGTGATGGCCCCAACCCTTGAAGATTGTGCAACAGGTCGAACACACAGGTTGCCTTATTCCCCGGTCCCATTAAGTTGAATTTTTGTGGTCAACCCGTGTTAAACTAATTAATAACCAATAAAATTCGTACAACCCCCGTGGGCAAAAAACCAACCGGGAACTTAACTCGGAAGATTGATACTACCCCTTCGGCGGCAAAGATCGGAGGGTGTAAGTATCAATCAACCTTCAAGAGACCCGCACAGGGCCTTGAAGGGTTCGGATTAAGGTGTGCACCAACCAGGTAAGCGGTGATGCCATAATTTATGAACTTAGTAACCTAGGTTTTGTTCAATCAACCATAACTAAGAATGAAGGTTGGAAAGGTGGAACTTAATCAAGGTCCCCTTTAGAGAATTTAATCCATAAGAATTAAGGAATTAGGTGTGGCCAAGGTAAGAGGTAAGGTTCTTTTATCCATTAGAGTTAGGTTGCCTTGATTTCAAGGCTGGTGCGTCTGCGCGTAGACTAGGATAGATTAGGCATTAGGTAAGAGAAATTGATAATCACCTTAGATACTTATGATCTAGGCACAACCTACCGGAAGGATACGACGCGATTATCAAATCCCTCCACAACCCAAAACATTCATTAAATATTGGGTTCGGCTTAGGCACCTGCTAAGGCAGGCCACCCTCACCGAAGGGCTTATGCGGTACTTTTAGGCTCCCTCGGAGGGGGGTGCCCAAAAGCACCATAAAGAGTGGTCGGAGCCGACCACTCTTTTCCAGCACCCTTAGGGCGCTTCCACACATCCAGAGTCCGAGGCCTCACCTGGGCAAGAAAGGAAAAACAGAGCAACCACAAAAAAAATGAGCGCCCTTAGGGTGCTGGAAAAGAGTGGTCGGAGCCGACCACTCTTTTACAGCACCCTTAGGGCGCTCCCACACATCCAGAGACCGAGGCCTCACCTGGGCAAGAAAGGAAAAAACCGAGCAACCACAAAAAAATCAGCGCCCTTAGGGTGCTGGAAAAGAGTGGTCGGAGCCGACCACTCTTTTCCAGCACCCTTAGGGCGCTCCCAGACATCCAGAGTCCGAGGCCTCACCTAGGCAAGAAAGGAAAAAACAGAGCAACCACGAAAAAAATGAGCGCCCTTAGGGTGCTGGAAAAGAGTGGTCGGAGCCGACCACTCTTTTCCAGCACCCTTAGGGCGCTTCCACACATCCAGAGTCCGAGGCCTCACCTGGGCAAGAAAGGAAAAAACTGAGCAGCCACAAAAAAAATGAGCGCCCTTAGGGTGCTGGAAAAGAGTGGTCGGAGCCGACCACTCTTTTCCAGCACCCTTAGGGCGCTCCCACACATCCAGAGTCCGAGGCCTCACCTGGGCAAGAAAGGAAATAACAGAGCAACCACGAAAAAAATGAGCGCCCTTAGGGTGCTGGAAAAGAGTGGTCGGAGCCGACCACTCTTTTACAGCACCCTTAGGGCGCTCCCACACATCCAGAGTCCGAGGCCTCACCTGGGCAAGAAAGGAAAAAACCGAGCAACCACAAAAAAATCAGCGCCCTTAGGGTGCTGGAAAAGAGTGGTCGGAGCCGACCACTCTTTTCCAGCACCCTTAGGGCGCTCCCAGACATCCAGAGTCCGAGGCCTCACCTGGGCAAGAAAGGAAAAAACAGAGCAACCACGAAAAAAATGAGCGCCCTTAGGGTGCTGGAAAAGAGTGGTCGGAGCCGACCACACTTTTCCAGCACCCTTGGGGCGCTGCCACACATCCAGAGTCCGAGGCCTCACCTGGCCAAGAAAGGAAAAAACAAAGCAGCCACAAAAAAAATGAGCGCCCTTAGGGTGCTGGAAAAGAGTGGACGGAGCCGACCACTATTTTCCAGCACCCTAAGGGCGCTCCCACACATCCAGAGTCCGAGGCCTCACTTGGGGCAAGAAAGAAATAAACATAGCAACCACAAAAAAAATAAGCGCCCTTAGGGTGCTGGAAAAGAGTGGTCGGAGCCGACCACTCTTTTCCAGCACCCTTAGGGCGCTTCCACACATCCAGAGTCCGAGGCCTCACCTGGGCAAGAAAGGAAAAAACAGAGCAACCACAAAAAAAATGAGCGCCCTTAGGGTGCTGGAAAAGAGTGGTCGGAGCCGACCACTCTTTTCCAGCACCCTTAGGGCGCTCCCACACATCCAGAGTCCGAGGCCTCACCTGGGCAAGAAAGGAAAAAACCGAGCAACCACAAAAATAATGAGCGCTCTTAGGGTGTTGGAAAAGAGTGGTCGGAGCCGACCACTCTTTTCCAGCACCCTTAGGGCGCTCCCACACATCCAGAGTCCGAGGCCTCACTTGGGGCAAGAAAGAAATAAACATAGCAACCACAAAAAAAATGAGCGCCCTTAGGGTGCTGGAAAAGAGTGGTCGGAGCCGACCACTCTTTTCCAGCACCCTTAGGGCGCTTCCACACAGCCAGAGTCCGAGGCCTCACCTGGGCAAGAAAGGAAAAAACAGAGCAACCACAAAAAAAATGAGCGCCCTTAGGGTTCTGGAAAAGAGTGGTCGGAGCCGACCACACTTTCCCAGCACCCTTGGGGCGCTCCCACACATCCAGAGTCCGAGGCCTCACCTGGGCAAGAAAGGAAAAAACAGAGCAACCACAAAAAAAATGAGCGCCCTTAGGGTGCTGGAAAAGAGTGGTCGGAGCCGACCACTCTTTTCCAGCACCTTTAGGGCGCTCCCACACATCCAGAGTCCGAGGCCTCACTTGGGGCAAGAAAGAAATAAACATAGCAACCACAAAAAAAATGAGCGCCCTTAGGGTGCTGGAAAAGAGTGGTCGGAGCCGACCACTCTTTTCCAGCACCCTTAGGGCGCTCCCACACATCCAGAGTCCGAGGCCTCACTTGGGGCAAGAAAGAAATAAACATAGCAACCACAAAAAAAATGAGCGCCCTTAGGGTGCTGGAAAAGAGTGGTCGGAGCCGACCACTCTTTTCCAGCACCCTTAGGGCGCTTCCACACAGCCAAAGTCCGAGGCCTCACCTGGGCAAGAAAGGAAAAAACAGAGCAACCACAAAAAAAATGAGCGCCCTTAGGGTTCTGGAAAAGAGTGGTCGGAGCCGACCACACTTTTCCAGCACCCTTGGGGCGCTCCCACACATCCAGAGTCCGAGGCCTCACCTGGGCAAGAAAGGAAAAAACAGAGCAACCACAAAAAAAATGAGCGCCCTTAGGGTGCTGGAAAAGAGTGGTCGGAGCCGACCACTCTTTTCCAGCACCTTTAGGGCGCTCCCACACATCCAGAGTCCGAGGCCTCACTTGGGGCAAGAAAGAAATAAACATAGCAACCACAAAAAAAATGAGCGCCCTTAGGGTGCTGGAAAAGAGTGGTCGGAGCCGACCACTCTTTTCCAGCACCCTTAGGGCGCTTCCACACATCCAGAGTCCGAGGCCGCACCTGGGCAAGAAAGGAAAAAACAGAGCAACCACAAAAAAAATGAGCGCCCTTAGGGTGCTGGAAAAGAGTGGTCGGAGCCGACCACTCTTTTCCAGCACCCTTAGGGCGCTCCCACACATCCAAAGTCCGAGGCCTCACCTGGGCAAGAAAGGAAATAAGAGAGCAACCACGAAAAAAATGAGCGCCCTTAGGGTTCTGGAAAAGAGTGGTCGGAGCCGACCACTATATTCCAGCACCCTTAAGGCGCTCCCACACACCCAGAGTCCGAGGCCTCACCTGGGCAAGAAAGGAAATAACAGAGCAACCACGAAAAAAATTAGCGCCCTTAGGGTTCTGGAAAAGAGTGGTCGGAGCCGACCACACTTTTCCAGCACCCTTGCGGCGCTCCCACACATCCAGAGTCCGAGGCCTCACCTGGCTAAGAAAGGAAAAAACAAAGCAGCCACAAAAAAAAATGAGCGCCCTTAGGGTGCTGGAAAAGAGTGGACGGAGCCGACCACTATTTTCCATCACCCTAAGGGCGCTCCCACACATCCAGAGTCCGAGGCCTCACTTGGGGCAAGAAAGAAATAAACATAGCAACCACAAAAAAAATGAGCGCCCTTAGGGTGCTGGAAAAGAGTGGTCGGAGCCGACCACTCTTTTCCAGCACCCTTAGGGCGCTTCCACACATCCAGAGTCCGAGGCCTCACCTGGGCAAGAAAGGAAAAACAGGGCAACCACAAAAAAAATGAGCGCCCTTAGGGTGCTGGAAAAGAGTGGTCGGAGACGACCACTCTTTTACAGCACCCTTAGGACGCTCCCACACATCCAGAGTCCGAGGCCTCACCTGGGCAAGAAAGGAAAAAACCGAGCAACCACAAAAATAATGAGCGCTCTTAGGGTGTTGGAAAAGAGTGGTCGGAGCCGACCACTCTTTTCCAGCACCCTTAGGGCGCTCCCACACATCCAGAGTCCGAGGCCTCACTTGGGGCAAGAAAGAAATAAACATAGCAACCACAAAAAAAATGAGCGCCCTTAGGGTGCTGGAAAAGAGTGGTCGGAGCCGACCACTCTTTTCCAGCACCCTTAGGGCGCTTCCACACAGCCAGAGTCCGAGGCCTCACCTGGGCAAGAAAGGAAAAAACAGAGCAACCACAAAAAAAATGAGCGCCCTTAGGGTGCTGGAAAAGAGTGGTCGGAGCCGACCACTCTTTTCCAATCCCTTAGGGCGCTTCCACACAGCCAGAGTCCGAGGCCTCACCTGGGCAAGAAAGGAAAAAACAGAGCAACCACAAAAAAAATGAGCGCCCTTAGGGTTCTGGAAAAGAGTGGTCGGAGCCGACCACACTTTCCCAGCACCCTTGGGGCGCTCCCACACATCCAGAGTCCGAGGCCTCACCTGGGCAAGAAAGGAAAAAACAGAGCAACCACAAAAAAAATGAGCGCCCTTAGGGTGCTGGAAAAGAGTGGTCGGAGCCGACCACTCTTTTCCAGCACCCTTAGGGCGCTCCCAGACATCCAGAGTCCGAGGCCTCACCTGGGCAAGAAAGGAAAAAACCGAGCAACCACAAAAATAATGAGCGCTCTTAGGGTGTTGGAAAAGAGTGGTCGGAGCCGACCACTCTTTTCCAGCACCCTTAGGGCGCTTCCACACAGCCAGAGTCCGAGGCCTCACCTGGGCAAGAAAGGAAAAAACAGAGCAACCACAAAAAAAATGAGCGCCCTTAGGGTTCTGGAAAAGAGTGGTCGGAGCCGACCACACTTTCCCAGCACCCTTGGGGCGCTCCCACACATCCAGAGTCCGAGGCCTCACCTGGGCAAGAAAGGAAAAAACAGAGCAACCACAAAAAAAATGAGCGCCCTTAGGGTGCTGGAAAAGAGTGGTCGGAGCCGACCACTCTTTTCCAGCACCTTTAGGGCGCTCCCACACATCCAGAGTCCGAGGCCTCACTTGGGGCAAGAAAGAAATAAACATAGCAACCACAAAAAAAATGAGCGCCCTTAGGGTGCTGGAAAAGAGTGGTCGGAGCCGACCACTCTTTTCCAGCACCCTTAGGGCGCTCCCACACATCCAGAGTCCGAGGCCTCACTTGGGGCAAGAAAGAAATAAACATAGCAACCACAAAAAAAATGAGCGCCCTTAGGGTGCTGGAAAAGAGTGGTCGGAGCCGACCACTCTTTTCCAGCACCCTTAGGGCGCTTCCACACAGCCAAAGTCCGAGGCCTCACCTGGGCAAGAAAGGAAAAAACAGAGCAACCACAAAAAAAATGAGCGCCCTTAGGGTTCTGGAAAAGAGTGGTCGGAGCCGACCACACTTTTCCAGCACCCTTGGGGCGCTCCCACACATCCAGAGTCCGAGGCCTCACCTGGGCAAGAAAGGAAAAAACAGAGCAACCACAAAAAAAATGAGCGCCCTTAGGGTGCTGGAAAAGAGTGGTCGGAGCCGACCACTCTTTTCCAGCACCTTTAGGGCGCTCCCACACATCCAGAGTCCGAGGCCTCACTTGGGGCAAGAAAGAAATAAACATAGCAACCACAAAAAAAATGAGCGCCCTTAGGGTGCTGGAAAAGAGTGGTCGGAGCCGACCACTCTTTTCCAGCACCCTTAGGGCGCTTCCACACATCCAGAGTCCGAGGCCGCACCTGGGCAAGAAAGGAAAAAACAGAGCAACCACAAAAAAAATGAGCGCCCTTAGGGTGCTGGAAAAGAGTGGTCGGAGCCGACCACTCTTTTCCAGCACCCTTAGGGCGCTCCCACACATCCAAAGTCCGAGGCCTCACCTGGGCAAGAAAGGAAATAAGAGAGCAACCACGAAAAAAATGAGCGCCCTTAGGGTTCTGGAAAAGAGTGGTCGGAGCCGACCACTATATTCCAGCACCCTTAAGGCGCTCCCACACACCCAGAGTCCGAGGCCTCACCTGGGCAAGAAAGGAAATAACAGAGCAACCACGAAAAAAATTAGCGCCCTTAGGGTTCTGGAAAAGAGTGGTCGGAGCCGACCACACTTTTCCAGCACCCTTGGGGCGCTCCCACACATCCAGAGTCCGAGGCCTCACCTGGCTAAGAAAGGAAAAAACAAAGCAGCCACAAAAAAAAATGAGCGCCCTTAGGGTGCTGGAAAAGAGTGGACGGAGCCGACCACTATTTTCCATCACCCTAAGGGCGCTCCCACACATCCAGAGTCCGAGGCCTCACTTGGGGCAAGAAAGAAATAAACATAGCAACCACAAAAAAAATGAGCGCCCTTAGGGTGCTGGAAAAGAGTGGTCGGAGCCGACTACTCTTTTCCAGCACCCTTAGGGCGCTTCCACACATCCAGAGTCCGAGGCCTCACCTGGGCAAGAAAGGAAAAACAGGGCAACCACAAAAAAAATGAGCGCCCTTAGGGTGCTGGAAAAGAGTGGTCGGAGACGACCACTCTTTTACAGCACCCTTAGGACGCTCCCACACATCCAGAGTCCGAGGCCTCACCTGGGCAAGAAAGGAAAAAACCGAGCAACCACAAAAAAATCAGCGCCCTTAGGGTGCTGGAAAAGAGTGGTCGGAGCCGACCACTCTTTTCCAGCACCCTTAGGGCGCTCCCAGACATCCAGAGTCCGAGGCCTCACCTAGGCAAGAAAGGAAAAAACAGAGCAACCACGAAAAAAATGAGCGCCCTTAGGGTGCTGGAAAAGAGTGGTCGGAGCCGACCACTCCTTTACAGCACCCTTAGGGCGCTCCCACACATCCAGAGTCCGAGGCCTCACCTGGGCAAGAAAGGAAATAACAGAGCAACCACGAAAAAAATGAGCGCCCTTAGGGTGCTGGAAAAGAGTGGTCGGAGCCGACCACTCCTTTACAGCACCCTTAGGGCGCTCCCACACATCCAGAGTCCGAGGCCTCACCTGGGCAAGAAAGGAAAAAACCGAGCAACCACGAAAAAAATGAGCGCCCTTAGGGTGCTGGAAAAGAGTGGTCGGAGCCGACCACACTTTTCCAGCACCCTTGGGGCGCTGCCACACATCCAGAGTCCGAGGCCTCACCTGGCCAAGAAAGGAAAAAACAAAGCAGCCACAAAAAAAAGGAGCGCCCTTAGGGTGCTGGAAAAGAGTGGACGGAGCCGACCACTATTTTCCAGCACCCTAAGGGCGCTTCCACACATCCAGAGTCCGAGGCCTCACTTGGGGCAAGAAAGAAATAAACATAGCAACCACAAAAAAAATGAGCGCCCTTAGGGTGCTGGAAAAGAGTGGTCGGAGCCGACCACTCTTTTCCAGCACCCTTAGGGCGCTCCCACACATCCAGAGTCCGAGGCCTCACCTGGGCAAGAAAGGAAAAAACCGAGCAACCACAAAAAAATCAGCGCCCTTAGGGTGCTGGAAAAGAGTGGTCGGAGCCGACCACTCTTTTCCAGCACCGTTAGGGCGCTCCCAGACATCCAGAGTCCGAGGCCTCACCTAGGCAAGAAAGGAAAAAACAGAGCAACCACGAAAAAAATGAGCGCCCTTAGGGTGCTGGAAAAGAGTGGTCGGAGCCGACCACTCTTTTCCAGCACCCTTAGGGCGCTTCCACACATCCAGAGTCCGAGGCCTCACCTGGGCAAGAAAGGAAAAAACTGAGCAGCCACAAAAAAAATGAGCGCCCTTAGGGTGCTGGAAAAGAGTGGTCGGAGCCGACCACTCTTTTCCAGCACCCTTAGGGCGCTCCCACACATCCAGAGTCCGAGGCCTCACCTGGGCAAGAAAGGAAATAACAGAGCAACCACGAAAAAAATGAGCGCCCTTAGGGTGCTGGAAAAGAGTGGTCGGAGCCGACCACTCTTTTACAGCACCCTTAGGGCGCTCCCACACATCCAGAGTCCGAGGCCTCACCTGGGCAAGAAAGGAAAAAACCGAGCAACCACAAAAAAATCAGCGCCCTTAGGGTGCTGGAAAAGAGTGGTCGGAGTCGACCACTCTTTTCCAGCACCCTTAGGGCGCTCCCAGACCTCCAGAGTCCGAGGCCTCACCTGGGCAAGAAAGGAAAAAACAGAGCAACCACGAAAAAAATGAGCGCCCTTAGGGTGCTGGAAAAGAGTGGTCGGAGCCGACCACACTTTTCCAGCACCCTTGGGGCGCTGCCACACATCCAGAGTCCGAGGCCTCACCTGGCCAAGAAAGGAAAAAACAAAGCAGCCACAAAAAAAATGAGCGCCCTTAGGGTGCTGGAAAAGAGTGGACGGAGCCGACCACTATTTTCCAGCACCCTAAGGGCGCTCCCACACATCCAGAGTCCGAGGCCTCACTTGGGGCAAGAAAGAAATAAACATAGCAACCACAAAAAAAATAAGCGCCCTTAGGGTGCTGGAAAAGAGTGGTCGGAGCCGACCACTCTTTTCCAGCACCCTTAGGGCGCTTCCACACATCCAGAGTCCGAGGCCTCACCTGGGCAAGAAAGGAAAAAACAGAGCAACCACAAAAAAAATGAGCGCCCTTAGGGTGCTGGAAAAGAGTGGTCGGAGCCGACCACTCTTTTCCAGCACCCTTAGGGCGCTCCCACACATCCAGAGTCCGAGGCCTCACTTGGGGCAAGAAAGAAATAAACATAGCAACCACAAAAAAAATGAGCGCCCTTAGGGTGCTGGAAAAGAGTGGTCGGAGCCGACCACTCTTTTCCAGCACCCTTAGGGCGCTTCCACACATCCAGAGTCCGAGGCCGCACCTGGGCAAGAAAGGAAAAAACAGAGCAACCACAAAAAAAATGAGCGCCCTTAGGGTGCTGGAAAAGAGTGGTCGGAGCCGACCACTCTTTTCCAGCACCCTTAGGGCGCTCCCACACATCCAAAGTCCGAGGCCTCACCTGGGCAAGAAAGGAAATAAGAGAGCAACCACGAAAAAAATGAGCGCCCTTAGGGTTCTGGAAAAGAGTGGTCGGAGCCGACCACTATATTCCAGCACCCTTAAGGCGCTCCCACACACCCAGAGTCCGAGGCCTCACCTGGGCAAGAAAGGAAATAACAGAGCAACCACGAAAAAAATTAGCGCCCTTAGGGTTCTGGAAAAGACTGGTCGGAGCCGACCACACTTTTCCAGCACCCTTGGGGCGCTCCCACACATCCAGAGTCCGAGGCCTCACCTGGCTAAGAAAGGAAAAAACAAAGCAGCCACAAAAAAAAATGAGCGCCCTTAGGGTGCTGGAAAAGAGTGGACGGAGCCGACCACTATTTTCCATCACCCTAAGGGCGCTCCCACACATCCAGAGTCCGAGGCCTCACTTGGGGCAAGAAAGAAATAAACATAGCAACCACACAAAAAATGAGCGCCCTTAGGGTGCTGGAAAAGAGTGGTCGGAGCCGACCACTCTTTTCCAGCACCCTTAGGGCGCTTCCACACATCCAGAGTCCGAGGCCTCACCTGGGCAAGAAAGGAAAAACAGAGCAACCACAAAAAAAATGAGCGCCCTTAGGGTGCTGGAAAAGAGTGGTCGGAGACGACCACTCTTTTACAGCACCCTTAGGACGCTCCCACACATCCAGAGTCCGAGGCCTCACCTGGGCAAGAAAGGAAAAAACCGAGCAACCACAAAAAAATGAGCGCCCTTAGGGTGCTGGAAAAGAGTGGTCGGAGCCGACCACTCTTTTCCAGCACCCTTAGGGCGCTTCCACACAGCCAGAGTCCGAGGCCGCACCTGGGCAAGAAAGGAAAAAACAGAGCAACCACAAAAAAAATGAGCGCCCTTAGGGTGCTGGAAAAGAGTGGTCGGAGCCGACCACTCTTTTCCAGCACCCTTAGGGCGCTCCCACACATCCAGAGTCCGAGGCCTCACCTGGGCAAGAAAGGATAAAACAGAGCAACCACCAAAAAAAATGAACGCCCTTAGGGTGCTGGAAAAGAGTGGTCGGAGCCGACCACTCTTTTCCAGCACCCTTAGGGCGCTCCCACACATCCAGAGTCCGAGGCCTCACCTGGGGCAAGAAAGAAAAAAACAGAGCAACCACAAACAAAATGAGCGCCCTAAGGGTGCTGGATAAGAGTGGTCGGAGACGACCACTCTTTTCCAGCACCCTTAGGGCGCTCCCAGACATCCAGAGTCCGAGGCCTCACCTGGGCAAGAAAGGAAATAACAGAGCAACCACGAAAAAAATGAGCGCCCTTAGGGTGCTGGAAAAGAGTGGTCGGAGCCGACCACTCCTTTACAGCACCCTTAGGGCGCTCCCACACATCCAGAGTCCGAGGCCTCACCTGGGCAAGAAAGGAAAAAACCGAGCAACCACGAAAAAAATGAGCGCCCTTAGGGTGCTGGAAAAGAGTGGTCGGAGCCGACCACACTTTTCCAGCACCCTTGGGGCGCTGCCACACATCCAGAGTCCGAGGCCTCACCTGGCCAAGAAAGGAAAAAACAAAGCAGCCACAAAAAAAAGGAGCGCCCTTAGGGTGCTGGAAAAGAGTGGACGGAGCCGACCACTATTTTCCAGCACCCTAAGGGCGCTTCCACACATCCAGAGTCCGAGGCCTCACTTGGGGCAAGAAAGAAATAAACATAGCAACCACAAAAAAAATGAGCGCCCTTAGGGTGCTGGAAAAGAGTGGTCGGAGCCGACCACTCTTTTCCAGCACCCTTAGGGCGCTCCCACACATCCAGAGTCCGAGGCCTCACCTGGGCAAGAAAGGAAAAAACCGAGCAACCACAAAAAAATCAGCGCCCTTAGGGTGCTGGAAAAGAGTGGTCGGAGCCGACCACTCTTTTCCAGCACCGTTAGGGCGCTCCCAGACATCCAGAGTCCGAGGCCTCACCTAGGCAAGAAAGGAAAAAACAGAGCAACCACGAAAAAAATGAGCGCCCTTAGGGTGCTGGAAAAGAGTGGTCGGAGCCGACCACTCTTTTCCAGCACCCTTAGGGCGCTTCCACACATCCAGAGTCCGAGGCCTCACCTGGGCAAGAAAGGAAAAAACTGAGCAGCCACAAAAAAAATGAGCGCCCTTAGGGTGCTGGAAAAGAGTGGTCGGAGCCGACCACTCTTTTCCAGCACCCTTAGGGCGCTCCCACACATCCAGAGTCCGAGGCCTCACCTGGGCAAGAAAGGAAATAACAGAGCAACCACGAAAAAAATGAGCGCCCTTAGGGTGCTGGAAAAGAGTGGTCGGAGCCGACCACTCTTTTACAGCACCCTTAGGGCGCTCCCACACATCCAGAGTCCGAGGCCTCACCTGGGCAAAAAACGAAAAAACCGAGCAACCACAAAAAAATCAGCGCCCTTGGGGTGCTGGAAAAGAGTGGTCGGCAGGGTGCTGGAAAAGAGTGGTCGGAGCCGACTACTCTTTTCCAGCACCCTTAGGGTGCTCCCACACATCCAGAGTCCGAGGCCTCACCTGGGCAAGAAAGGAAAAAACAGAGCAACCACGAAAAAAATGAGCGCCCTTAGGATGCTGGAAAAGAGTGGTCGGAGCCGACCACACTTTTCCAGCACCGTTGGGGCGCTGCCACACATCCAGAGTCCGAGGCCTCACCTGGCCAAGAAAGGAAAAAACAAAGCAGCCACAAAAAAAATGAGCGCCCTTAGGGTGCTGGAAAAGAGTGGACGGAGCCGACCACTATTTTCCAGCACCCTACGCGCGCTCCCACACATCCAGAGTCCGAGGCCTCACTTGGGGTAAGAAAGAAATAAACATAGCAACCACAAAAAAAATAAGCGCCCTTAGGGTGCTGGAAAAGAGTGGTCGGAGCCGACCACTCTTTTCCAGCACCCTTAGGGCGCTTCCACACATCTAGAGTCCGAGGCCTCACCTGGGCAAGAAAGGAAAAAACAGAGCAACCACAAAAAAAATGAGCGCCCTTAGGGTGCTGGAAAAGAGTGGTCGGAGCCGACCACTCTTTTCCAGCACCCTTAGGGCGCTCCCACACATCCAGAGTCCGAGGCCTCACCTGGGCAAGAAAGGAAAAAACCGAGCAACCACAAAAATAATGAGCGCCCTTAGGGTGTTGGAAAAGAGTGGTCGGAGCCGACCACTCTTTTCCAGCACCCTTAGGGCGCTCCCACACATCCAGAGTCCGAGGCCTCACTTGGGGCAAGAAAGAAATAAACATAGCAACCACAAAAAAAATGAGCGCCCTTAGGGTGCTGGAAAAGAGTGGTCGGAGCCGACCACTCTTTTCCAGCACCCTTAGGGCGCTTCCACACAGCCAGAGTCCGAGGCCTCACCTGGGCAAGAAAGGAAAAAACAGAGCAACCACAAAAAAAATGAGCGCCCTTAGGGTTCTGGAAAAGAGTGGTCGGAGCCGACCACACTTTTCCAGCACCCTTGGGGCGCTCCCACACATCCAGAGTCCGAGGCCTCACCTGGGCAAGAAAGGAAAAAACAGAGCAACCACAAAAAAAATGAGCGCCCTTAGGGTGCTGGAAAAGAGTGGTCGGAGCCGACCACTCTTTTCCAGCACCCTTAGGGCGCTCCACCACATCCAGAGTCCGAGGCCTCACTTGGGGCAAGAAAGAAATAAACATAGCAACCACACAAAAAATGAGCGCCCTTAGGGTGCTGGAAAAGAGTGGTCGGAGCCGACCACTCTTTTCCAGCACCCTTAGGGCGCTTCCACACAGCCAGAGTCCGAGGCCGCACCTGGGCAAGAAAGGAAAAAACAGAGCAACCACAAAAAAAATGAGCGCCCTTAGGGTGCTGGAAAAGAGTGGTCGGAGCCGACCACTCTTTTCCAGCACCCTTAGGGCGCTCCCACACATCCATAGTCCGAGGCGTCACTTGGGGCAAGAAAGAAATAAACATAGCAACCACAAAAAAAATGAGCGCCCTTAGGGTGCTGGAAAAGAGTGGACGGAGCCGACCACTATTTTCCAGCACCCTTAGGGCGCTCCCACACATCCAGAGTCCGAGGCCTCACCTGGGCAAGAAAGGAAAAACAGAGCAACCACAAAAAAAAAGAGCGCCCTTAGGGTGCTGGAAAAGAGTGGTCGGAGCCGACCACTCTTTCACAGCACCCTTAGGGCGCTCCCACACATCCAGAGTCCGAGGCCTCACCTGGGCAGGAAAGGAAAAAACCCAGCAACCACAAAAAAATGAGCGCCCTTAGGGTGCTGGAAAAGAGTGGTCGGAGCCGACCACTCTTTTCCAGCACCCTTAGGGCGTTCCCAGACATCCAGAGTCCGAGGCCTCACCTGGGCAAGAAAGGAAAAAACAGAGCAACCACGAAAAAAATAAGCGCCCTTAGGGTGCTGGAAAAGAGTGGTCGGAGCCGACCACTATTTTCTAGCACCCTTAGGGCGCTCCCACACATCCAGAGTCCGAGGCCTCACCTGGGCAAGAAAGGAAAAACAGAGCAACCACAAAAAAAATGAGCGCCCTTAGGGTGCTGGAAAAGAGTGGTCGGAGCCGACCACTTTTTTACAGCACCCTTAGGGCGCTCCCACATATCCAGAGTCCGAGGCCTCACCTGGGCAGGAAAGGAAAAAACCGAGCAACCACAAAAAAATGAGCGCCCTTAGGGTGCTGGAAAAGAGTGGTCGGAGCCGACCACTCTTTTCCAGCACCCTTAGGGCGTTCCCAGACATCCAGAGTCCGAGGCCTCACCTGGGCAAGAAAGGAAAAAACAGAGCAACCACGAAAAAAATGAGCACCCTTAGGGTGCTGAAAAAGAGTGGTCGGATCCGACCACTCTTTTCCAGCACCCTTAGGGCGCTTCCACACATCCAGAGTCCGAGGCCTCACCTGGGCAAGAAAGGAAAAAACTGAGCAGCCACAAAAAAAATGAGCGCCCTTAGGGTGCTGGAAAAGAGTGGTCGGAGCCGACCACTCTTTTCCAGCACCCTTAGGGCGCTCCCACACATCCAGAGTCCGAGGCCTCACCTGGGCAAGAAAGGAAATAACAGAGCAACCACGAAAAAAATGAGCGCCCTTTTTGTTCTGGAAAAGAGTGGTCGGAGCCGACAACACTTTTCCAGCACCCTTGGGGCGCTCCCACACATCCAGAGTCCGAGGCCTCACCTGGGCAAGAAAGGAAAAAACAGAGCAACCACAAAAAAAATGTGCGCCCTTAGGGTGTTGGAAAAGAGTGGTCGGAGCCGACCACTCTTTTCCAGCACCCTTAGGGCGCTTCCACACATCCAGAGTCCGAGGCCTCACCTGGGCAAGAAAGGAAAAAATAGAGCAACCACAAAAAAAATGAGCGCCCTTAGGGTGCTGGAAAAGAGTGGTCGGAGCCGACCACTCTTTTCCAGCACCCTTAGGGCGCTCCCACACATCCAGAGTCCGAGGCCTCACCTGGGCAAGAAAGGAAATAACAGAGCAACCACGAAAAAAATGAGCGCCCTTAGGGTTCTGGAAAAGAGTGGTCGGAGCCGACCACACTTTTCCAGCACCCTTGGGGCGCTCCCACACATCCAGAGTCCGAGGCCTCACCTGGCCAAGAAAGGAAAAAACAAAGCAGCCACAAAAAAAATGAGCGCCCTTAGGGTGCTGGAAAAGAGTGGACGAAGCCGACCACTATTTTCCAGCACCCTAAGGGCGCTCCCACACATCCAGAGTCCGAGGCCTTACTTAGGGCAAGAAAGAAATAAACATAGCAACCACAAAAAAAATGAGCGCCCTTAGGGTGCTGGAAAAGAGTGGTCGGAGCCAACCACTCTTTTCCAGCACCCTTAGGGCGCTCCCACACATCCAGAGTCCGAGGCCTCACCTGGGCAAGAAAGGAAAAACAGAGCAACCACAAAAAAAATGAGCGCCCTTAGGGTGCTGGAAAAGAGTGGTCGGAGCCGACCACTCTTTCACAGCACCCTTAGGGCGCTCCCACACATCCAGAGTCCGAGGCCTCACCTGGGCAGGAAAGGAAAAAACCGAGCAACCACAAAAAAATGAGCGCCCTTAGGGTGCTGGAAAAGAGTGGTCGGAGCCGACCACTCTTTTCCAGCACCCTTAGGGCGTTCCCAGACATCCAGAGTCCGAGGCCTCACCTGGGCAAGAAAGGAAAAAACACACCAACCACGAAAAAAATAAGCGCCCTTAGGGTGCTGGAAAAGAGTGGTCGGAGCCGACCACTATTTTCTAGCACCCTTAGGGCGCTCCCACACATCCAGAGTCCGAGGCCTCACCTGGGCAAGAAAGGAAAAATTGAGCAACCACAAAAAAAATGAGCGCCCTTAGGGTGCTGGAAAAGAGTGGTCGGAGCCGACCACTCTTTTACAGCACCCTTAGGGCGCTCCCACATATCCAGAGTCCGAGGCCTCACCTGGGCAGGAAAGGAAAAAACCGAGCAACCACAAAAAAATGAGCGCCCTTAGGGTGCTGGAAAAGAGTGGTCGGAGCCGACCACTCTTTTCCAGCACCCTTAGGGCGTTCCCAGACATCCAGAGTCCGAGGCCTCACCTGGGCAAGAAAGGAAAAAACAGAGCAACCACGAAAAAAATGAGCGCCCTTAGGGTGCTGAAAAAGAGTGGTCGGATCCGACCACTCTTTTCCAGCACCCTTAGGGCGCTTCCACACATCCAGAGTCCGAGGCCTCACCTGGGCAAGAAAGGAAAAAACTGAGCAGCCACAAAAAAAATGAGCGCCCTTAGGGTGCTGGAAAAGAGTGGTCGGAGCCGACCACTCTTTTCCAGCACCCTTAGGGCGCTCCCACACATCCAGAGTCCGAGGCCTCACCTGGGCAAGAAAGGAAATAACAGAGCAACCACGAAAAAAATGAGCGCCCTTTTTGTTCTGGAAAAGAGTGGTCGGAGCCGACAACACTTTTCCAGCACCCTTGGGGCGCTCCCACACATCCAGAGTCCGAGGCCTCACCTGGGCAAGAAAGGAAAAAACAGAGCAACCACAAAAAAAATGTGCGCCCTTAGGGTGTTGGAAAAGAGTGGTCGGAGCCGACCACTCTTTTCCAGCACCCTTAGGGCGCTTCCACACATCCAGAGTCCGAGGCCTCACCTGGGCAAGAAAGGAAAAAATAGAGCAACCACAAAAAAAATGAGCGCCCTTAGGGTGCTGGAAAAGAGTGGTCGGAGCCGACCACTCTTTTCCAGCACCCTTAGGGCGCTCCCACACATCCAGAGTCCGAGGCCTCACCTGGGCAAGAAAGGAAATAACAGAGCAACCACGAAAAAAATGAGCGCCCTTAGGGTTCTGGAAAAGAGTGGTCGGAGCCGACCACACTTTTCCAGCACCCTTGGGGCGCTCCCACACATCCAGAGTCCGAGGCCTCACCTGGCCAAGAAAGGAAAAAACAAAGCAGCCACAAAAAAAATGAGCGCCCTTAGGGTGCTGGAAAAGAGTGGACGAAGCCGACCACTATTTTCCAGCACCCTAAGGGCGCTCCCACACATCCAGAGTCCGAGGCCTTACTTAGGGCAAGAAAGAAATAAACATAGCAACCACAAAAAAAATGAGCGCCCTTAGGGTGCTGGAAAAGAGTGGTCGGAGCCGACCACTCTTTTCCAGCACCCTTAGGGCGCTCCCAGACATCCAGAGTCCGAGGCCTCACCTGGGCAAGAAAGGAAAAAACAGAGCAACCACGAAAAAAAGGAAGCGCCCTTAGGGTGCTGGAAAAGAGTGGTCGGAGCCGACCACTCTTTTCCAGCACCCTTAGGGCGCTTCCACACATCCAGAGTCCGAGGCCTCACCTGGGCAAGAAAGGAAGAAACTGAGCAGCCACAAAAAAAATGAGCGCCCTTAGGGTGCTGGAAAAGAGTGGACGGAGCCAACCACTCTTTTCCAGCACCCTTAGGGCGCTCCCACACATCCAGAGTCCGAGGCCTCACCTGGGCAAGAAAGGAAAAAATAGAGCAACCACAAAAAAATGAGCGCCCTTAGGGTGCTGGAAAAGAGTGGTCGGAGCCGACCACTCTTTTCCAGCACCCTTAGGGCGCTCCCACACATCCAGAGTCCAAGGCCTCACCTGGGGAAGAAAAGAAAAAACAGAGCAACCACGAAAAAAATGAGCGCCCTTAGGGTGCTGGAAAAGAGTGGTCGGAGCCGACCACTCTTTTCCAGCACCCTTAGGGCGCTTCCACACATGCAGAGTCCGAGGCCTCACCTGGGCAAGAAAGGAAAAAACTGAGCAGCCACAAAAAAAATGAGCGCCCTTAGGGTGCTGGAAAAGAGTGGTCGGAGCCGACCACTATTTTCCAGCACCCTTAGGGCGCTCCCACACATCCAGAGTCCGAGGCCTCACCTGGGCAAGAAAGGAAAAAACAGAGCAACCACGAAAAAAATGAGCGCCCTTAGGGTCCTGGAAAAGAGTGGTCGGAGCCGACCACACTTTTCCAGCACCCTTGGGGCGCTCCCACACATCCAGAGTCCGAGGCCTCACCTGGGCAAGAAAGGAAAAAACAGAGCAACCACAAAAAAAATGAGCGCCCTTAGGGTGTTGGAAAAGAGTGGTCGGCGCCGACCACTCTTTTCCAGCACCCTTAGGGCGCTTCCACACATCCAGAGTCCGAGGCCTCACCTGGGCAAGAAAGGAAAAAACAGAGCAACCACAAAAAAAAATGAGCGCCTTTAGGGTGTTGGAAAAGAGTGGTCGGAGCCGATCGCTCTTTTGCAGCACCCTTAGGGCGCTCTCACACATCCAGAGTCTGAGGCCTCACCTGGGGCAAGAAAGGAAAAAACAGAGCAACCACAAAAAAAATGAGCGCCCTTAGGGTGCTGGAAAAGAGCCTTTTCGGTAATTGTAACCCTAATTATTTCTTGTCAGCATTGTAGTCCAGTTGAGCAGCGCATATGAATTCTAAGGTGTTGTCCTTATCTGTGAACGTCCTTTTCGAGGTTGTTCCTAACCTGGCGCGAAGTGACAATTTATAATATCAAAAACAACAGTAATTAATGAGTGGGTTATCAAATACCTGACTCTCTTCGTCAATAGTGAAGTCCACCGATAGTTGGAGCTTGGACTCACACTTTGAGTGTGAAGGTGAAGTAACTTCTTGTTCGACAACTTGATTTTGTACAATCTCGACTGGAAGCTTCGCAAACTGGTTCGTTAACGACTTGACGGTACCGTCCAAGTTTGCAAGCCGCATTCTCTTAATCTCTGCATTTCTCATCCTAGCACGCCTAATCTGCTTTGAACTAGAGAATAGGGGCTTTCTCCTTCTCCTTCGCTTTGCGATCAAAGGTGTCACACCGTTTAATGGATACACAGCATGCATCTGAGATACTACCTCATTACCAAACTCAGCTCATCTTTCTGCAATCTGAGAGGACTTTTATGGTGTTTTACATCTTGTTTAAATCTCCACTACATTCCAATTTAATGGACCCCTTTAATGATTTACTTATAATAACGCATAATTGTTATTTTCATCCTTCAAATTGCAGCCGAGGGCAATCGACTTTACACCTAAACCTCTGATTCTAATTTGGATAGATATTTAATCGATCCAATAAATGATGTCGGTTGTGCCTAACTTCGGTTGCCACACATTCCACACAGCTACTTATGCGCTGACATACCTTCGATCACCCTTGCCCATGAATTTTACAGCTGCTATAATAATTTTAGCAAACAGCCAATTATCCTACAATCCTCTTTCCTACAATCCTCCATGTCTTTTTTCCCTTTGGAACCTCTACCTGTTCCCCTAGAAGAATTAACCCCTTGTCTACGCATTGTTTTCCGCAAGTTGTACGGCGTCCCTGAGCTCTCTCTTGATTCTAACCTTTGCCTTCTCTCTATACGCCTCTGTTTTTCAATAGTCCTCCTCAATTCTCGATCTGCTCTCGCTCTCGTCCGAGTGTTCATCTCTAACCATATTGAAGCAAACAAATGTTATATATCATTGTCAAGTCTGTCATAATTAACATCTATGCGCCATCATTATGTTCCTATTATCTTGGATTTAGATAATTAACCTGCAGTTTCTTTAATTATTCCTCGGTTTGTATAGCCATAACTTGACGAGACTCTTCCAAATAAACTTTCCTATTCTCGCTTCGCCATAAAGGTTAATGCTCTACCTTTGCCCATTTCAAGCCTCGACTAAAAAAGAAACACTTTCCTTTAGGGTGCCCCTTACATCCACTAAATGGTTCACGTGGTCTTATGTATTTTTAAGTTCGTCAGTCGGCATCCAGCCTCATTGTTTGGTATTGATATATCTAGTTTGGATTGGCATATGATCATGACTAACTTAAGTAAATGTTGTAGTGCATTTTCAATTTTTATTCACATTTCTATAATGAATCGGCTTATTATTCCACTACTAATCCAAGTCTCCGCCGTCATTCATAGATTCCATCTTGCCATGGCCTTCTAATCACAACACTATATACACCTCCCCACTTTGTGGTTTCCTTAAGTCCATTGCCCATTTGGCCACTACCTGCTGTGAACTCGCATTCACAATCCTTCTACAATGGCCACCATCCGAGCACTGCACCATTCCATCCCGCTTATGATCCCTCTAGGAGATGATGGTCTAGCCAAAGTCACAGAGTCGTTCCTTAGTTTGAGGTTTAGATTCCACCCAGCCTCAATTCATGTCGAAGAAGAGGTCTTTGATGCTAACGGTGACTTGAGTCACACTGTCCTTCAGATATCATTTCGCAATGACGATGGTAGAGTTTGGTTCTTGATCCCTGGAACGTACAAGGCCATAGGCGTCACCGAGTCGGATATGGCCACCACAACTGTGTTGCTAACACCAGGTGTGTCCCTCACGTCCACCACGCAGGTTCCTCTTCTGGCGACGGTCAAGAAGGAGCCCGGCATCGAAGAGGTTACCTTGCTCAGTGACTCTGATGATGATCTGCCACCTGCCTCTAACATTACCCCACCTCCATCGCAGTATCAGCCCTTCATCAATCCTCTCAGGATTCCACACTCGCCTACTGTAAGTCAACCATCTACTTCCAGACCCCCAGTTCACCCAGGTGTGTTTATAGATCGTCCCAGTGTTGTCCACCACTTGAAGTTGCTTGCAACTCGACCAGGGTCCAAGAACATCCTCAAGAGTATTGATTATGAAGCTGTTAGGCATGAGAAGGTTGAGTTCCTCCCTTCTGTTTTTGACGGCGACGTCATCTTTGAGTTCCCTCCTCTGGGAGCTGATGCTCCCCATTCCCATGCTAGACTCATGTTCGGAATGGACAAGCGTTTCGACGGTCATGCTTGGTGCAGGACAAAGACGTCTAATATTACCAATGATCTCGGTTTGACCTTCCGGTTTTCATGTTGTGTTGGCCATCTCCGTTGTGATAACGAGGGCTGTGATTACCTCAACCGCCCCAATCGGGCCACTGACGTCAACGAGACCGAATGGGAAGGCTGTACCGCCTCACCCTTTTCCGCAGGAGCTGATCCCCCAGCTGGGTCATCTCTCGTTTGTAAGGTCTGTAAGACACCACCCTACTGTCTTGATACTTGCCACGCTAAGATGTACTATGTTCTTGGCAAAGGTGACATGACCCGTGCATGCATCCATATGGGTCATCACCATCACCCCGTTTCGCAAGGTGTCTGTAGAGAGTCTAAGGTCGAAATTCATGATCTCATTGGTAGAGAAGTTGAGAGGACTCCCACCGCCACCAACTCTGCGATTGCCTTGGCTGCAAGTAAAGAGTTCCTGGCCAAGTATCTTCTACGCACGGGATCTGATCCCAATAAAGTTATGGACCTGGAGTCCATGAAGTTTGTCATGGACAGGTACCAACACCTCAGCACCCCGAGTATTCGAAACACAGTCACTTCCTTCAAGCGCATTGGGCGAGGGGGGATCATTGATAGCATCACCGGACTGAGAGGTCATAGCAGTTGGCCCTATATGCAAGAAAACAAATTCCCAGGCCAGGGAAAGCTGTTGGAGAAAGTCTATGTGTTCAAAATGTCTGAGGTGGGCCCTGGGTCTGGAGTTGACCTTGTCAGGAGAATGCAACCACACGGTGATTTGCAGGATGCTTGGGTCATGTTTGACCATGTCAAGCGTGTCAAGGGGTGGACAACCATGGCTTGCCATGTCTATGACTCGGCCTACTGCTGGGTTATGACTATTGCAGTATGTGATATGCAGTCTGAGGATGTCACGGCGCAGAGCCTTCTTTGGCATGGGCTCAATGAAGTTATGCACAGACATGGCATTGCTAAAGTTAACTTCAAAGGGTTCATGGCGGACAGTGCACAAGCCAATTGGAATGCAGTTAGGATTATCTATGGCAGTGGTGATCCCAAGGTTCCTATGGAGTCTCGCGAGAGGACATGTCTATTGCATTGGACAGTGTCTATGGAACGCCACACCGCCACCCACATCAAGCCCGACCTCCAACAGCAACACAAGTTGTTATGCAAGCAGTACAAGGATGCCAAGACTCCCGAGCAGTCCGAGTCCCGTTATCTTGCCATCCGGGCATGGTGGCTTTCCTCTGGAGCTGCATTCGAGGAAGGAATCAAGGACCTTGATACATGGCTTGCATTCTGGCACTTTTGTTACCGTCAATGGGGTGGTTTCATGCAACTAGTGAGTACCCACCCACTTTCTATTTCGCTTTTTGGTGTCAACTTTTTTTTTGGTTTTTTTTTTGGTTTTTTTGGTTTTTTTTTGTGTCAGTTTAGGCTTTTGGCTTGTTTTTGTGCAAAGCGTACTCACTACATTTTATTTACTTCTCTCAGAATTTCACAGATTCTGAGTTGGCAGAGATGCCATCTTGCAACCTCTCCGAGACAGTCCATAACAAATGGCTTCAGCAGTCTGGAAACCGTGGCTCTGATCTGTATGTTGCGACCGTGGATGATTTCGTGAGGGCGTTCATGCAATGTACGAACTACTACGCCTACTTGAAGGGTGATCGCTCTGGTACTGGCCCAGGAAAAGAAGAACTCCGCCTTCGTGCTGCACAACGATTCGGTGACGCCAAGAGAATTGTTGCAGCCCTCGAGCACATGCCTGGAGCAGAGCATTGGTGCACCCGCAAACCCCAACTCGAAGGAGAGGAGGTTTTTGGCACCACAAAGCGCAAACTTGATATGCCCCCTGGTTCTGATCAAGATTCACATAGACCCGACAAGGTCAGCTTCTCTCATCCACAAGTGAGCACTAGGTCAACCAAGGCACGCACTGATTCCGCCACACCATCAGACCTGCCCCTCACACAATCCCCCGAGAAATCGATTCCACAACGGGTCACCCACGTCAATAACATTCAGGAGACCCACTGCGATGTCTCCAAGTGGCACATTTCTAGACTGCCCAAGACTTCCGCCAAGGCCTGCTTCGCCATGCAAGCTCGCACAAAGACCAAGTGCACCCAGAAGATCGTTCGGCATGGTAAAAATACTCCAGCTCCTACGTACACCGGCTATATGCGCGACTACAAGAAGAACAAGGACTTCTTGACACAGTTCTTCTTCTGCAACGACGACATTGAGAGATGTGTCAAAGGCACTAGGAGGAAGTGGGTGCAGCACCGTCCGGATGTCCCGGACGTCTGGCCTGTCCTCACTGGGACAAACCTCACTCTCCAGGAGGTTCTGGCCCTTGAAGAAGGGGGATTCCAACTTCAGCAGCGTCAAGATGTGTCACCCAGAAGACTCTTCGGCGACTCCTCCAATGTTGCTTCATCCATGGCCGAACTCCCTACCCCGGCCCAAGCCGATCAATACCCTACGCTGAGGTTTGGAAAAAAGATCCGGCGCAGTAACAACGGACCATGCATCCAACAACGCAACAAGTGGGAGTCAGCCCTCAACGTCGGCGGTCAAATCACCTCCGTCACAATGATACCTCACCCAGGGATCGGGTGCATCATTCTGTTCCAGTCCCGAAAGAAGGCTAAGGTTGAAGAGTACCGTATCACTATCAGCACCTTCCCGTCGTGCACGTGCCCGGATTTCGTGGAGATGTCAGCAAGAGCACTTGGGAAGCGGCGCCCTTGGATGAACTGCAAGCACTTGTACTTCATCTTCCGTGTGACCTGCAACTTGGATCAATACCAAGACACTTTCATCCATGCTCCGAGCCTTAGTTTCAATGAAGTGAAGCACCTCCTCAAAAGTGGCATCATGAAGCATGTGGGACCTTAGCGTGGATACCTATAGGAGCTAGGCTGCCCCCCCTTATTTATAAGTTGTCGCTAAGTATTATTGCGTTGAGTATACTATAGTATGAGTGCACGTTTTCCGAAAATATCGCTGATATATCAGACCTATCATTATCTACATGATGTGAATTGTATTCGTTTTTAAATATCTATAAAGGTTTCTAAATATTTATGGGTCTCTCCTTCCAACATTAGTTTTAGATGTTATTGAATGGTACGAGTTTTGCTACTTTGCTTGAATGCTTGAATGCTTGAATTTTTTGACTTAGAATTTTCTCTTACGTTGTGACCATAGCCTATGATTAACCGGCTCTCACCATAATATGGACAGTCAAAAGTTCCCTGGTTTAAGTAAATCATGTCAACTAGTCTCTCTGAAAGGTACCCTAAAACCAAGTCTCTGTCATGAAAGCCCTCAAAATTTGCACGGAAATAGGTCCATCATTTTTACTAAAAAAAGAGGTCCCACGATTTTTTCTATTTATATTTTCTATATTTGGAAATTTTATTACTATAATTGTAAAGCGTTGACTTTTTTTGCTCACCGCTCACCGCTCGCGTCCCACCGCTCACACGGTAGCGTCGTTGAATTGTACTTGAAGCAACCGTTGACACCACCACAACACAAGATCATTGCCGCTTACTGCACCTCAAATCATAGACTTGCCATTGAAATTGGACGGTGGCACGGGGGGGTCACTCCATTGTCAAGTTGAACACCACGTGCGGCCAAAAAAAATCTACTTTTGGTAAGTTGCATCACCAAAATGGGCCAAAATTTTATCAATTTTTTTTCATGGGTAGATATACATGGTATCTATTACATAGTAAAAAATGGTAACCAAATTTGATGATTTGTTTTTTTAATAAAACATACCGTTTCTAACTAGAATGACGCATAATTGAACTAAAATAATTATTACAAAAATGAAGATGACTAAAAATTTCAAAAAAATACACAAAAGATACTATCAATGGTTATGTATATGTAGAAAAAAATATCATAACTTTTAAATTTATCTATTCCATGTAATATAGGGGTAGCAAACTTTGGCCGCATGTGGTGTTCAACTTGACATGGGGTGAACCCCCCGTGGACGGTGGTCAACTATACCTATCTCTAGAGATAATAGATTATGCCACTTTTTCTCTTACAATGTAGTTGAA
The DNA here is from genome assembly GCA_964035585.1 of Polytrichum formosum. Lineage (NCBI taxonomy): Eukaryota > Viridiplantae > Streptophyta > Polytrichopsida > Polytrichales > Polytrichaceae > Polytrichum > Polytrichum formosum. The sequence continues at coordinate 19,893,337 of OZ037939.1, read as the reverse complement.
AATGAGGCACACTTTGTGTTGGAGTGTCCCTTATATAACTCCATTAGAGATAAGTTTCATCACTATTTGAGAAGGTAGTATTAGGGAGTCTCAAGTCTTTCTTTCAATGAGACCAACAAGTTGATATTAGCCTCTACCTCACGGGGGCCACCACACTCCGCTGCTCTAGGGGATCAGCCAGTTTGACACCACCCTAATGTATCTTTAGTCCCATAAGCTTGAGGTTGCAACTCTGAGAATCATTCTCAACTTATAGTGCATCACATGTGACTGGCACATTGATGCCAACAAATGTGATTTAGAAATCACTCAAAATATGACCTAGAACCTTCAACTAAACACATACAACTTAAACTTCACTTAAACCCCCGAACTTACAACAAGTCTGCTACGATTTCAAAGTAGCAAAACTCACAGTAGAGCAAAGGTTGGATTGTTGATAAGCTGGTGTTGGTGCAAGCAAATCGAGAAGAAGAACTATAGTCTTCGGAGGAGGCTGGAGTGAATAGAGTGTTTGTTTGTAGAATATCCTTGGTCATGCCCTAGGGCAATGGCGTTAGATGCAAAACTACATCACCCTTTGCAGGGTTACATTAGTAACTAACAACCATTACCAACACTAGAAGAAATCTTGTCCATTCTGACCATGGAATCAATGACTGCATGTCCTCAAGTACTCATTCAATGACTCAATCGCGCGCCACATTCAGTTCCGTTGACGTGTACAAACGCGAAGTCATTGTTCAGTCACGGTGGTTTATCCTGGATGAAATGTGTTCAACGGAACTCCAAACATTCGTGAATCTGTGAGTTGTACCTTCCAATTCATCCACAACATGGGGATGCGCGAAGACAATTCCTATGTGGCAAATCTGCAGTCATTTACCTGTTGGCCCTGAGTGGGGCATACTATGTCATGACTCTACAATATCTTGTAACCAACACTAGGCCCACGTGTACATTGAGGGACGTGTCACACTGAAATTGATGAAGGGTTTAATTAGGACCATCATCGTGGTGATGACGAGTTGCCGTAATGACTTAAAACACAACCGATAATGACTAGACATTTGCCAAACAATGAGGTGGCATGCCACTTCATTAATGGTGTCAACAATTAACATGTACTAATTGACATGGTAGACATTCATAGACAAAGTGCATGCATACATGTCATCACTACTGTTGTGGAGAATCAATTTTAGTGGCTTTCAATGTAGCCATCTTTGCACTTCGAGGGCCATGTCACGTACACAATGTCGTCCATCGACAAGTCATATTGGACTCATACTCTAGACATATTATAATTGCCCATACTTGAATGTATTTCCCGATAAAATCAATGTTCAGCATGTTTCCACCTACACTCATCTTTACCATGTATCCATGTACAAATGAGTGCAGAAAAAATCCCCCCTCCATTACCTGCAACCGCCCCCACTCTCCAAGATAACATTTTTTCTCAACTCAACCATAAATGTCTTCATATGTTCTCACACACACCTAAAATCTCGCCACTGCCAACAAGTTATCCAAATCTGAAAGTTCTATGGCTCCAACTAGTGAGACTGTGGTGGGCGATGGATTCAAACACTCTGTTGTGTCCATTCCATCTGCTTGTGTGCATGTACTAATGAATACATCCGTTGTGCATTGTTCATGTCTTCTTGCGCGTGCCTCCTTTGCCAACACAACTCTCCACCCCGGTCTGCCCACTTCCTCTGACCAAAATACTTGTGTTGTTTGGCTGGGAAAAATAAACGGCGCCGACATCTTCGGCACTTTGTGACGGAAATTAACGACCATGAATCCAACATCATCTCTTACATAAGTAGGATTACCCCGATTGTCGCATTGTTTCATCCACTCGCACCTAAAACGTATAACATGGGTTCGAAGTGGGCCATAGTTCAATTTGAGGATATCCTTTAGTACTCCCACATAGTTCAATGGTGTTGATGCCGACTCCATCGAGGATATGTGAAACACGGAGGCCACACCGCTGTCATAAGTTTGTAGCGTGGTGGATTGCGGGTCCTCTACCTGAAAGTGGTTTCCATAGGCCTTCATCCTCATGTACCGCGTGGCTAGTTGTGATGGTCTACTACACAACAACACTCGGTCCATGTCATCCGCATTGTTGGGGTCCACGGGGTGCCTATGCACTGCATCTTTGATCCATTTCTCGAAAAGAGGGATGTCGGGGTTTGTTCCCTTTTCGTCTTCCCATTGCCTGCACATGCCCACATGCCACAATCAATGCATGTATTCCAAATTTCAATAGACAATCTTGCACTGTTTCCATTTACTAGTCAGCAGATGATGGTGAATGGATGTACTACTGGCCAATCGATAACTGCGTTGTTTGTTTATGACAGTGTGTTCAGGGGCAGAGGTCCACAATGACTGCTGTTATTTCTGTCATTGTGTACTACTTGTATGGAACACACAGTCGTTCCTTGGTTTTGTACAGCTGAAAAATGACTCACATGTGCCAAGGTTCTATGAGAGACAAATTCGACAGTGCATATTGGTGGGCAAGATCTCTCAGCGCTGGTGACATCAAGTACTTCGCTCCCGCCCCTTCCACCACCTCCTCTGCATCTCCATACTCTTCATCCACGTCCCAAACCCGGCGGTCAACAACCTCGAATCTTTGTAAATACTCTGTTATGAATTCGAGGCATTCATCCCTCACATATCCCTCCGCCATGCACGCCTCCGGTCTCGCCATGTTCCTAACATAATCCTTTAATGTATTCATGTACCTTTCAATAGGATACATCCACCTTGAGGATACAAGTCCACACACATCCAATTCATCGACGAGGTGATACACTAAATGTGTCATTACATCAAAAAATGATGGTGGGAAATGAATCTCTAGAAGTGCCATGCTCCATGCCACGTCCGCTTGTAGAGCTTGAATTTGCGAGGGATTCCACACGCTACTGCATATTTTCCGAAACATCCTGGAAATTCTCATGACCGCCATTCTCGGTCCACGTTGCAAAAGACCGCGTAGGGCTAAAGGCATGACTTGTTGCATGAGTACATGGTAGTCATGTGACTTCAACCCCCCAAATTTCTTCTTCCGTATGTACTGTGCCATGTTCGAGACTAGGCCTGAAGGTGGCTTCAGGGACTCAATGGTGTTGGCAAAAGCGTCAAATTCATCACTAGTTAGCACATACGGGGCAGTTGGCTTCAGCACTCTACCATTTTTGGGGGGATGGGGAGTAAGCCACAAATGTCTCCTAATGCCTCTACGTTGCAGGTCTTGTCTAACCTTCACTGTGTCCTTGAGGCTGGCCACGGTCTTCAAAATATTTTTGGCAACATTTTGTTCGCAATGCATAACATCCAGCGTGTATCGTATGAGGAGGCCCTGCATTGTTATAAACTTCAGAATATTTTCTACACACACTAGCACCACCGCAAGAAAATCGGCAAACAACGACTCTGTTTATGACTGTGATTTTTGTTGTAAACACTGGAAAGTCTGTCATTAAAGGAGTTCTTAAGGACACCCAATCATTGATTAGTCAAGGTCAGAAAGGACAAGTTCTCTTGTGTTGTCACATACGCTTCATCTACATTCTAGACTTTCGTTAAGTGCAATGCGAGCAGGGATTCACTATGTGTGGGAATACACACATTTCATACCCAGAACATTCTTGAGTTATAGGACACATCACCAAGAATCCTTTAAATAATTACTATTTAAATGCTAATCAACCATTACCTTCCAATAGGGCAAGTTGTGTAGAATACTCCTCCTTTTGACACCATGCACTTTCGATGGATCTCCCACACTTCCTTCTTTGTTGCCCTCATCCAGCCATTTCTGGTACTCAATGGCTCTTTGCACTTGCTCCTCTGCATTGACTACATTGGGCTTGCCCCGGTCCTCTTCACGGCCATTAAAGTGGTCCTTCATTGTCGTGGACCTCCATGGATCGTCATGTGGTAGCCACCTCATGGTGTCCGTGTACGTTTGCTTTCCAAGTTCAATTGAGTGTTCACCTTTGAAATGCGGTCCACAAACCGGACACGAAACATAGCCTTGATGTGCAACACCTGCAACAATACCATATCCCGGAAAATCGTGCATCGTCCATAGCAACACAGCTCGAAGTTTGAAAGCCCTGGAGCCGTGATCTTTCAACACATCGTAGGCAACCGCACCCTTCCAAAGCTGCACCAACTCCTCAACCAGAGGCTCCAAGTACACATCAAAAAATTCTGAGGTCACAGATTGTTTTCCAGGAATCAGCAAAGCTAACATGATGAAAAATTTCTTTGTGCTCAACCAAGGAGGAATGTTGTAATTCAACAACATTACCGGCCACGTGCTCCAACTGCAGCGCTGCAGTTTGAAAGGGTTCACGCCATCCGCCGTCAATCCTAGGTGAATGTTACGGTCGTCATCGCCAAAACTACAATCTACAACTTCATGTACATGCCTCCATGCCTTGGAGTCACACGGATGTCTTACTAATCCATCTGTACTTTTATTCTTTGCATGCCACAACATGAGCTCCGATATTGCCGGCGTGCAAAACATATGTTTAAGCCTAGGGATCAAAGGGAAGTGCCTAAGGACTTTCCATGGTCTTCTTTTTTTGGCCTCGTCTTTGTACCGCGGTTTCTTACACTTTGGACAATATGTGGCATCTTCATATTGTCCCCTAAACAAAACACAACCTGCTTGGCATGCATGAATTGTGTTGTAATTTAATCATAGTTTTTGTATCAAGGCTTTTGCGGCATAGTAGTTTTTGGGCAATTGATTCTCACTTGGAAGAAGGTGTTTGCGGAATAGTGTGAAGAGCTGATCCGCAAATTTGTTGCTCACGTCATGTATCGTGCACAAAGTCATTATCAGGATTGTGGCTGCCAGGACTGACGACCTCGCTCCATGGTACAACTCCTCCATGGCTTCCTCCAAGACGCGTGGGTCGTCATGGTTCTCTTCTTCGGGAGTGCTACCTTCGTTGTCCCCCATAGGTTCGTTATCTGTCCCATCGTCGGATTCATCCACATCAACATTTGCTAGTTCGTCCGCAATTGTCAAGGCTTCCATGACGATGTGTTCAAGTTGTTCTTCCAATGGAGGCACTGGGAGTGGGGGTTCATCGCATTGTTGAAATGCGTCCTCAACCATGCCATGCATATCCAACCCCGCATCAAACTGTCCATCATGTGCTTCGCAAGGTCTCCTAAACTCTTGTTCCCATTCGTCATCGGAAGCGTCCCTTGCCCCAGGGCCCCTCCAAACTTTGAATGCAGGTTCTCTGCCATTGTGTATAAGGTGATCCTTTACTTTTGCCAATGAACACTGAACTCGACCTTTGCACCTGCAACATGGGCAATGTAGTCGTTTCAATTTGTACAGAGTGGCCCTCTCTTGCTCCCTCCTCCACAAATGATCGTCGCGATGTTGTTGACATCTATTGTCATGAAGAGGGAGGCTTCCTCCATCCATGGAATCTGCAAATCCAGTTTAAAACCGACTGGAAAACAACTGTAAAACCACTGCAAGACCAACTGCGGACATAGTTGTTTATTGGATGGAAAATTCTTGGTTTTCGTGACTCCACTTGACCACATCTGCACTGACCAACATATTGTACACAACTGTTGCAGTACGACCGAGAGAGACACAAAGAGAGGGATAGAATCCACCTGCGTACACAATTCCAATCAAATAACCTATGGGCTGATCTACACTGCCAGATTCACCACAGACCTTAGAAGGAACATGGTGGTGTTTATAACAAACACAATGCCGGTTTTGTGAGCTCCCGACAAGTAATGTAGCTGCGTCTGTGATCAATAGGCTGCGGGCGAAAATTTAAATCGGCTTCAAAACATAGCCATATAATTTGCCGCATAGTTTAGGTAGCTCACACTTATATCTTTGAGGCAACTTTGATATTCACTGTGTAAATTCTCTTACTCAATAAATGGCCCTATAGGCCCCCCTCAATTGCGTTGACTATTAGGCATAGAATGGTTATGAGGATTTTTTGAACAACTTCTTTCCACATGTGCTTGCAGTCAATGTAATAGGATCCACACAAGGCCACATACCATGCAAATGTGCCCTGATTTTAGATAGTCTTGCTTTTGACAAACAATCAGTCCACAAATGTGGATACTATAATACAACCAAATTTCCTGGGGGAAAATAAAATATGAGTCCAACTCATAACTACAGCTTGAGATGCCACGAGAAAAAAACACTCTGAAGGCTTCTTCAACAAATGCTTACCAAGTATGCAGCGTTGGACCAACGAGGATGTAGCCTAGGAAAGCAATCATTGCCCTTCGCCTCACATCCTGTTTGTAGGTGAAGTCCACCACTACCTGCCAAAAAACACTGGCCAAGGAGAAGATGTCAAATTTAGGGTAAAAATATCGTGAATGCTGCATATGACAAATCCACAACCGTCCACAGCTCCAACGGATGTGACAACCAAAGGTGAGAAGGGGGGTGGGGAAAAATAGGCAACTGTTATGCACTTTGAAAACCACAACCTCTCGCGTAAAGAGCTGCCACCGCGACCTTTATTGTTTGCTACTCAAATATACTTTCTACACATCCTGGTTTTCACAATAATGTGAATTTTTGGTTTATGTATTTTAGCTCATAGCATCATATATATATGTTTGTTTGATTAGATGATATAATGTTGATTTTTTTTGGTTTTGTCTAAAATTGGGGGCATATCCAAGTTACTGTTCCATTTTCCGGCCACAAATACAAATGGCTGCTCCAATGTATTTCTGAAACATTGTTGTTCTAGCGAAGTGGAAGAGTCTTTGCGGGAGGACTTCCTCTTCTATTTTTCCCTGGCAAATTTCAATTGACTAAGCACAATAGTGTAACATACACCACAATATAGGATAAGTGGTAGGATAAATGATTCTTTTGAATCCTCATTTGGGGGTGGTTCAGTAAACTAGCTAATGACCTATCTGGGTGAAAGGATGATTAAAGCGCTATTCCAATCATGCAATTTAAGTGCTAACATGATAAGAAAACGCAATTGTCACATTCCTTCGTAAATTTTCAAGCCTGAAGTGGTCGTATATTTCGTCATATACTAGTCCTTAATTTCCGAGTCATATACCTGTCATATCCCTAGTTATAGACGTGGCAGGTTAGTCATTTACCAGTCAGCTGCGGGACATGCGACTATGGCAGATAAAACCCTAAACCATCCCGGCAGGCTGGCGTGGCGTCTTGAATGCCGAATTGTAGCCGTTGCGTGGCTAGGTCTACATATGACGACGTACATGCAGATTTCGTATTGCAAACATCCGCTCAGTGCATGACGCTACTACGCAAAGACCAGATTGCTTGTTTTGTTGTGAGAGCATTTCCTATTCCATACCCCCTCCGCACTTGGCTCTAAACCTGATAGATTGCAGGTAGGCACAAGCAGGTGTATGCACGTACATTGGAGTAGAGCATGATCGTAAATCATCTCTAGGTGAAGTGTAGACGGCCTCAAGCATGTCGGGAGCACAACCACGTGGAAAACTACAGAATCTCGTGGAAAACTACAGAATCTCGCGGAAAATTTGCCGACTACCGTTGGTACCTACACCGAGGAGGATGCGGATGATGACAGATGCTCCTATGAGGAGAAACAAAACTAAAGGGTGGCAAAAATGAAGGAACTCATGTTGCCATTGGTGCAAGCAAGCAAATCAATGTAAGTCAAGGAGAAACTCAACTTCTAATCCCATGTTGCTCGGTGCAACTTCGCAGTGCCTCGGCATTCTTGGTGCAACCTCTTCCTGCAGCGAGGGCGGAGACCATTCAGCCCTCGATTAGGGTTGTGTGAGTTTGGTCATTCTTTAGTCATTTAGCTTGCACGTGGCTGTGGATTGTGGGTCCACATGGACGGCCAGGATTCGATCTGGTAGCACCTCCCTCGTAAACTGTGCCTCTGGCACATCACAAGTTTTTTTGTGGACTTGAAGACTTCTGCGGCTTCTGCGGAGACTGAAGTGTTTCCTCCTCATCGTGTTTTTTTGTTTTTTCCCTCGCTGATGCTAGGTGTTGCTTCTACTCTCTGGCTTTCGGCTTCGTTGCTGCTGGTAGGTTGTGATCCTATCTAGGTTTCTGTTTCATTGCAATCGCTAGGTGTATTGTCTTCTGCGGCTCCTAGGTTTTTCTTCCTCCTTTCTACGTCTGCTAGGCAGTCCTCCCCTCTCCTGCTGCTATGTGGTTGCAACCACATGTGTCTCTGATTCCCTCAAATGCGTATGTGGGGGGTTCTTATACACTGTGGAATCAGGTCCCCACTGCCGAGGTTTAGGGTTTAGGAATGGCATAGGATCACCCCAGCCCTCGAGGAGGTATTGTCCTCTACAACCAATCTCCACACCACCCATCGAGGTGAACCCCCCTCTCTCTAGCACGTTCCCTAAATCCCTACATAAAGACAGCCTTTTGATGCTTTGCATTTGTTATCCTCATGTTTGATGTCATTTGCTTGTGTGGGAGTGGGAGGCTCTAAGATAAGTTTGGTGCAGGCGTGATAGCGTGAGAGCACACAAGCAGGTGCATCAACCTGTGGCAGTGCGCCGCAGTTGAAGACAAGTGCCTAGGACTAGCAGGTTGGGAGTCTTTGAAGATTCGGTCGAAATGGAGGGAGAGGAAGAATCCGCAGAGACGAAGACCGAAGATGAATACAGTCCAGGTGAGTTTTGTTGTGATTGTGTTGTAGATCTGGGATTCGTTTGGGATTTTTGTTTGGGATGGTTAGGGTTTTGATGGCTAGGGATTTGGATCCTGCAAGCACATCGAGGGATAAATGGGCTTGGTAGATTGCAAAGAACCTCACTGAATCGTCAATGATTTCTTGGACATCCATTGACCAGGTAAAATGGTGATGTCTTTTTGTCATACTCGTAGCTTAGTATGATAAGCATAGTGGTCGAGTCCACAAGCACAGCTGGGTGCAGCTTCGTGGCCGAGCCATACTCGTTGTCTACACAGAGTACTTCATGTTTGATTTAACTACATCTTTAATGTTTACCTCAGTTTGAGACAATAGACAGAGAACTTTTACAGCTAGTTATAGAGACGCGGGGCCTTCAACTGGCTCCTAGCCTCTTGTCCTGTCCTTTACCTTGGGACGTCTGCTCTCCGGCCACCCCACCTCGAGAATCGAAGCGAAGATCCCCAAAACGAACGAATCCCTCCCGCATCACCGCCGCCATCTTTCAGATATATTTCCTCCTTCCTTAACTTTACTTACTACAGCATCAACGCCATCGGAGTCATTATCATGCTTTGCAATACTAACTTAACTTCTTATGGCTCTTTCAAAATCATCGTAGCTTAACTCATACTCTTCTAAATTAGGCTGTTGTGATGGTGTCCCGCCATTGCTCTTCGTAGTAAACCTCAACATACCTCAACATACCTCAACATTCATTCATTCATTCATTCAATGGCATGGCCCTCACCCGAGCATTTAACAAGTTCATAACTTAATACGCGTGGTTGAAGAGGCTCCATCGGTGCAAAGGGGGAGCTCGGATTTGTGGTGCCATGAAACCGCGCAGATTCTCGCTTCTTGCAGGTGAATGCACGGGTTTCTGGTGTTGAGTTTTGTTTGTGTAGTTTCCAGGTTTTCTTCGCTGGGAGCCTCGGATTCGATGAGAAGATGATTTATATATGGGAGTCTCTAAAGAGTGGTTGCAGTTGACTTCGGGATTTTTGGGTTATGGGTTACGGGTTACGGGTTGGGAAACGAGATTTTGGGTTTACAAATTTTTTCTTTTGCTTTTCTTTTTATTGTTTTTATTTCAATATTGTTGTGGGAGGGGAGTAGGTTTGGGTATTGGAAAGCTTGGAATCGGTGAGATGAAAAATTTGTAAATGTTGTTAGAGAACGGTGAATCTCGCTGGTGCAGGTTCTGGGAGGTTTTTTGTTTTGTTTTGGGGTGGTAGAGGGGCAAGGTATTCGAAAATCTTTCTGCATTGCCTTGATGTATCGCTCCTGCATAAAACTCGCTGTTACAGGTAGAAAAGTTGGGTTTCGGGTTTTTGGGGGGTCAAGGGGTTTAAGCCTTGTCAGGTGACAAATACCGATGTATTCTTTTTTGGTATTGTTGTCGGTGGGAGTAGTTTGAAGGGTCATTCGTGTGTGTTTTTGCGTACTTCTGAAATGACAGTTTGTTGTATATGTTTGCGTTTTCAAGTTGTACCTTGAAAGTGGAGCGATGAGTTGCTTCTGTATGTTTTTTTCTGGCCAAAAATGTTTTTCCATGTAGTACTTCACGCACTTTTTGGTACGTTTAGGCATCGCAATTGCTATATGACATGTCGTTGTAAATGGATCGTTGGTGTCACAGTCCAAAGTGTCCGGAGAGGTTTTAGAGTGATCAGGAGAAAAAAAAAGTATAAATTAGCCTTGCAATTTCTGGCTTGAAATACCCCAATATTTGTGAGTATGTGGATTATGTCTATGGATAGCGATATATTTATGTGGAACTGAACCTTATTATTTGCAGGAGATTTGCAACAGTGATATTTTGTGAATGTAGGCTCAAAAGTAAATTGCTTGTCTTCATTCTGATGTAGTCTTAAAATTAAATATAATAGGCGTTAATGCCTGAGTCATATACCTAGTCATAACTCTAGTTATAGAGACGGTAGGTTAGTCATTGTTTGTCTTCATTGTTTGTCTTCATTCTGATTTATTGGTTATTGGGTAAACACCCCCATATACAAGCTTGATTCCACATTACTGAATAGTTTACTTGTAGATGTTGTTGCATATAAGTTAGAAGAATCACGAGAAGATCTGCAATGGCCTTCATTGTTTGCTGCTGGACCCTCATGACTGACTGAAGCATTATGTTGTTTGTTTATCCGAGGGATTCGTAACCAATTTTTGTATGCCCATGTGCTAGTTGTATTTCCAAGGGGAGGATGGAGGCTTGTGATGTTTCACTTGACCTCGGCATTCCATATCTGTTATAGAAAGTGAAGTATAAGAGTTGTAATCAGATTTCACTAAACAACAACAAATGCTTGTCACCTTTGTTCATTTTGTCATACTCGTGGTATAAGGGTGTAGGAATGGCTCAAGAACATGAACTCTGACCAATCACCATGAACAATGTAGGATTATTGGATTTAGGGGCTTAGTATGACTGGAGGAATGATGGATATATTTAGGCTCTTTATAGGATGATAAACATCTATAGCAATGCAGCTTTGCAAATGAAAGGCATATCTAGTGTCTAGTTGTATTTTTTCTTTCAGAATCAAAAAAAAATGCGAGATTGAACTGTATCTTTGCAACTTAAAGACTGTCCTCCGCCTATCAATAACTCCGGGTGAAATTATTAGTCAAGATGAATTGTTAGTCAATTACCAATCAATTAACAGTCAATTATTAGTCAATAAGTTCACATTGACAACTTGCCAACTTGTGCTGCCTCATGTAGCTTGAAAATGTAGAGTTTGGGGTTGACTTCATGGTTGAAAATGAGAGCTGATAGTGAACTGCATGTGGAGAGCAGGCTGGTCAGCAATGGCAGTGTAAATATTTCCGAGCAATTCACACTTCAAATGGACATTATGTTTCTGCACTTATTAATTTGTTGTACAAGAGTTGTATGTGTGATTTGCCAATTGCAGAGGAGGAGGAGGAGGACGATGATTCCCTGTCACTGCAGGAGGCTACCGTGGAGCTGCCTCGGTCCAGTGCCACGAAGAGGAAGCCAAGACAAAGTTTCAAGTCCCCCCCAAGAAGAAGACTACAGGTCCAAGTCAAGCAGAGGCTGCGCCCACCAATGTTGCTCCATGGATGCAACAACCATGGATGCCAGCTGCTTCCACTCAACAACAACATTGGATGATGGGCCAAGCCGGCCCCTGGATGATGGGTCAACCGGGCCCGTGGATGATGGGACAACAATTCCCCGGCCCGTGGTTGCAGCCACAACAAGCCCCCGTCGCGAGCGCAAACGATGGTCCAACAACAAAAACGGAGAGTGAGGCAAGGGCAGCAAGGAGGGCAATTAGGAAGGAAATGGAGGAACGAGTGGATGCAAGACGCAATCAAGGGCAGAAACCGCACCGTGTGAGGGTGAAGGCGGGTGGAGGCATAGATGGAGGTTGCGAGGGCAAGAATGAGTTTGACGAGGCTCTCAAGAGCTTAGTCCCTAGGATTATGGACGTAAGTTGTGTGAAGTGGAAGGACCAACCCCCAAACAGTGTTGAAAAACTGAGGAGTGCCATAGACGCGAAGTTTGACTATGTGGGGACTCACCTATCGGATAAGGGCTTCAAGAACGCGGTGAAGAGACAGATGAAGACGGAGAGGTCAAAAATGAAGGGATGGTTTCTTGGCGGGAAGAAAGACTGTCCCATTTACATTGAGCCCGATCAATGGGCAAGATTGTGTGAGTACTGGTCAAAACCAAAAACGGAGGAGAAGGCACAAAGAATGGCAAATGCGTGCAAACAAGTGAAGAGGACCTCAAACGTCGGGCGGGCAGACAAGGCTGGAAAGGAGGCGTGTGGTGCTTTTGGGCACCCCCCTCCGAGGGAGCCTAAAAGTACCGCACAAGCCCTTCGGTGAGGGTGGCCTGCCTTAACAGGTGCCCAAGCCGAACCCGGATGTTATGATTTTTTTATGGGTATTTAGATTTGTGGAGGGATTTGTCCATCGCGTCGTGTCCTTTCGGTAGGTTGTGCCTAGATTAATAAGTGCTTAAGTGAATTATCTATTTTTTTTCTAACCTAATGCCTAGTCTATCCTAGTCTACGCGCAGACGCACCAGCCTTGGAATCAAGGCAACCTAACCCTAATGAATAAAATAACCTTACTTTTGCCTTGGCCACACCTAATTCCTTACTTCTTATGAATTAAATTCTTTAAACGGGGGAACCTTGATTAAGTCCCACCCTCTCAATCTTCCTTCTTAGTTTAAGGTTGATTACACAAAGTCTATATTACTAAGTTCATAAATTATGGCATCACCACCTACCTGTTTGGTGCACGCCCTAACCCGAACCCTTCAAGGCCCTATGCGGGTCTCTTGAAGGTTGATTGATACCCTAACCCTCCGATCTTTGCCGCCGGAGGGGTTGGGATCAATCCTCCGAGTTAAGTTCCCGGTTGGTTTTTGCCCACGGGGGTTGTACAAATTATGTTGATTATTAATTAGTTTGAAACGGTTTGACCACGAAAACTCAACTTGATGGGACCGGGGAATAGGGCAACCTGTGTGTTCAACATGTTGCAAAATCTTCAAGGGTTGGGGCCATCACCTCCAACCCTTGGGGCCAACAACATGATAATGGATTCGTGGACCATTAACCCCACCTTTCTATCAACAACATTCAGAGTGGTCGTGTCGGTGATTAACCCGACTTCACCACATACGGAACTTGCTAATAAATGAAGCTACTACCACAAAACATACCAAGGGGCCCCAAAAACAATGGAGTTGGGTACCCCCTTGGCGGTCAAGTGGTCAAACCACTTGACCTTACGAAATAGGTGAGTGGGTTAGAAATGCGTACCTTCGCCGCGCTCCCTCCAACCCTAAATGAAAAGCTAAGGTTAGTTAATTTACCTCAATTCTCCTCGGTTGATTTGGGCTCGATATAGGCCGAGCCGCTACTTCTTTCCTTGCTCCACTTCGAGCGTCGACCTTACCTCCCTTGTAACTAGTTTGATAGGAAGCGTACCCTAGTTAACAATAAAAATATAAAGTGTTTTTTAGGCCTAAGCATAATATATCTACTGAGTGCACTTAATCATCTTTCCAACGATCTAAAAATCACCTTAATCGGATAAGAAATGCAAAAGTTATAAGGGTTGGAAGTGCGAGGTCGATTCAACCGATCCTTCCAACCCACCTATCTAACTTCTAACTTCAAAAATTCATAGTGAATTCATTACGACTTGGATTTAGGCTTTCCTTATACCATTGGAGAGCTATTAAAAAGTTCTAACTAGAAAAATTATGACATCAGTAGGTTAGGCCAATACAAATTCAGCAGACCCTCTGTAATGCAGCAGTCAACCAAGAATTCTCAAACTATGTATCCCGTCTTCAAAAATTCATATCTAATTCAAATCATGCTCAAATCAAACATTCTATATGGCCATGGAAAGATATTGAAAAGATCTATCTGATACAAATCTGCAATTAACAAGTTAAGCCAAAATGAATTCAGCAGACCCCCTGTAATGCAGCAGTCAACCAAGAACTTTCAAACAATGTATCTCGTCTTCAAAAATTCATATCTAATTCAAATCATGCTCAAATCAAACGTTCTAAGCAATTCTGGAAAGCTAAACAAAAGTTCTACTTGGGAAAAATACAATTTTTTAGAATTTAAATTTTGATTGGGCTGGCAGGTCTGATCCAGCAGCCACTACCCACATGACCACCCAGTTTTCTACTCCATCTTTGAAAATCCATAACTAATTGTCGTCTTAATCAAATCACAAATGGGAAATGGCTATAGATAGCTATAGGAAATCTCTCTAAGAGAAAAATGATAAGTATTTTGTTCTAGCTTCTGAACTAAGCTTTCAGGGCATTGGCAGCTGAGGTCTCCAATGCCTTCATTCAAAATTCTACAATCCAACCTACCTCTACAAAAGAAAGGAGGAATTTTGTTGGTGTGTTAATAAACACACATTCTAACTAGGAGAGAGAGAGTAGAGGAGTTTCTCAAGCCTTTCTCTTAGGCCATTGAGAATGGATGCTAAAGGATTTTTTCCTAACTATTTTGAAGTAGGGCTTCGCCCGCTAATCAAATTGAGAGGGAGTTTTGTCTAACTATCTTGAACTAGAGCTTCGCCCAAATTCTAAAGGGAAGAGGGGGTTTTCAAGGTGGAAGGAGGGGGTTTTTAAATCCTTTGACAAAAGGGTTGGACCCCTCCACCACCGGTTCCATTTTTTCCGACCCCCTCCCGAAATTTTGGCTCGGGGGTCTTCCCGGTCGAGGTTGCCACCCCGTCGCCGAGGTGGCTCCGACGGGAATATTCCACATTCGTTCTAATTTTTGGTAGCAAGTTGGCAAGGGGGCAAGTGGCCCCCTTGCTATTTTCCTCAAAGTCTTCGCGCTAATTTTTCCTCACGCCGAGCTCCTCCACTTGTCTTGCGTGACCCACACTAAGTACTAAACTAACCCTTGCCTAGCTAGCTCTACTAATTTAGTCCTCTTAGCTAGTTGCTTTCACCAACTACGTTTTTTCCCACTAACTAGGTCTTGCCTAGATAGCTATTTTTCCTAACTTAGCTAATTTCTATCTCTAGTTAGTTTTCATTTTTACTAACTCTACCTAAAACTAGATTTTTCCCTTCACGGGTGAAGGTCCGAAGTCCTCGGTAATTTTCCTTCCCCTTTTTGAACTAAACGCTAAATGAACTAATTTTCCCTTAATTCGTTATCAATCCTAACTTTTAATACTAAAAACCTAACTAAAGTGACCCCACGGAGTGGTGGACCACTTTGGTGGTTCACAGGCGGCAATTGGTATGTTTTCTGTTTTGTTTTGTTGCATACATCGGGGATAACTGGTTATGGTGTTTACATTTGTTTTGTAAACTAAATACCAGTCAGTATAAGATAAGAAAGCATAATTCTATATCATAATTGCTCTGCCTTCTACATTTAGTATTTTATTTGGCGTCACATAGTCCTATCCGCAAACAGTCAGAAACAAACTAGTCATGTAGCTGAACACATTGTAACAAACATGGTGCTCAGACTGTGGTAGAAACCAACTTAGAAGATTAACCAACTTTTTAGGTAAAGTCTGATTCTGAATGCAAGTTGACTGTGCAAGTCCCTTTGCTGAAAGTGAGCTAACCTAGGAGGCAAATGCTTCGGGGTGATTGATTCTGGAATTGTGAAGATATCATTCCACTCCGAAACCTGGTGTTAAATGTGAGATGGCCTTATTGCAGACAAACACACAAGACTAGTCATATAGTTGTAGTAATAGTACCCAACATCCTGCGCAGTTTGTAAATACAAACAACTCTTAAGCTTAAGCTGGTTTCTAGGTGAAGTCTGTTTTTTTGTGCAACTTCAAGGAATGATTTATGAAGCTTGAGGTGAGCCAACTTCGTTAGCCCCTTGTGGGTGATTGAGCTCGGATTTGTGAAGTCTGAACTCCACAAAGGTGCCATGTGTTTAGAGGGAGATGGCTTCAATGTAGACAACCACTCATGGGTAGTCATTTAGCTGTAGTAATTGTAACCAACATCATGTGCAGTTTGTATGAACAAACAACTCTTAGGAATATCCAGCATTTTAGGTGAAGTCTGTTTTGTTTTGCAAGTTCAAGGAATGAGTTATGATTTTTGAGGTGAGCTACCCCATGCAGCAACTTCTGGATGATAGATTTTGGAGCTCTGATGATGTTGGTATATGTGGAAACCATGTGTTTCATTTTTGATTGTCCGGTCTTTGATGTACAATAATCAGTCCATTTTTGGCGTAGGATCAACCGCTTGTTGTTATCACATTGTGTATTTAGTGAGAAAAATGCCACTTTGTCTTTGTGCTTTCATCCAAATTCACCTCACCACATTTATAATTAGGGATGCTAGTATATCCTCAAGGTTGTCATTCCATACAAAACCCTTGTTTTGCCAAACATTTGAGGAACACATACTGAGCATTGGCGTGAAGGTTCTTGGTCAACATTCTTGGGCAATGTTCTTAGACAATATTGTCATCAATGTCAATGTAATCTAATCTCCTTTGCATATGCAGGATTGAGCATGACGTTCCATTGTTTTCTGCAGTTGCATTTGGTAATGTGTGGTATGGAAGTGCTATGTGTTGATTTTGGCAGAGAAAGAAAAGACAGAGGAGTCCTGAAATCACTGAAATTGCAAAGGACTTACAAGAGTCAGAGCAAACAAGGCCTACACTTCTGTAAGATGTCATCCAACGCTTCACAATAGAGAAGTCATAGAAATTTATTGGTTGTAGCTAGTTAATGTCGTAGTCAATATTGAGTTGTTGACGTTTCATTGTATAGTTGTTTATTGGTTGTAGCTAGTTATTGTCGTAGTCAATATTGAGTTTTTGATGTTTCATTGTATAGTTGTTTATTGGTTACAGCTAGTTAATGTCGTAGTCAATATTGAGTTGTTGATGTTTCATTGTATAGTTGCAAATGTGTACTGTAGTGACTTCATTCCTAGAAGCTGCCATACTTGAACACTAAGCTTTTATTCTTTGTGTGTGTGATGTGAACAGCAGGCTGCCTCTGGTAGGATGTCTGCCCGCATCACTGCACTGGAGACTAACCAAACATAATTTAGGAACCAGCTGTCAGAGGTCTTGATGACTAGTCAAAATAATGAGTAGGCTCTTAAAGCAAACACAATGACGCTCGATAATTTGCCACTATGGTGACGACAATAATGAACATAGCTAGAGTCTAAGACCATGGTGAGCCCGCCCACCCATAGTGGAGCCAATCACGATCAAATCCCTAGAAGTCCCCCCAAGTCAGCATGCGAGAACCAAGCCCAATCTAAACCGGCTTGCATTGGTGCCTCTAGTGGTAACCCTATAGATGTGGTTGATGTCTCATACGTTCCCAGTGAGGACGAGAACCCCCCTAAACAATCAGTCGGGATGACTAGGAGCAAGGATGTGAAGTTCAAGGGTGTTAGCGGGGCAACATGTAATAGTGAGGTTGGGACGAAGGTTGGACGAAACGAGAAGGCCTCAAAGAAAAGAAAAGAAAAATGACAAGGGGAGGAGGCAGCAGGGGACGTGGGACTGAAGAGGGCAGCGGGCAACAAGTAAGTGCAGGAGGTGGGACACAAAAGGGGGGGTCAGCCAAAGAGGGGATGTGGAACTTGGAGGAGGCCCCGAAAAGAACCCAGAGGGCGGGAGCGGGGTGGAAGGCATTGGTGGGAGCGGGCGTGTGGAGGAGGGAAATAAGGGAGGAGGGGTCAGGGGAATCGTAGGTGAAGGGGACAGTGGGGAGGCTGCGAGTGGGGGGGGGGGTGGGGAGTGTACATGGCGGGAAAGGCCAAACTCAGATAGAGGAGAGTGACGTAGTACAAGTGGTGATGTAGGGGTTATCGCAGAGGAGTTAATGCAGGCATTGTCACCGGGAAGGGGGGTGTCTGCCTTTTCAGTTCATGTGAGAAGTAAAACCCTGTCACCAAGCAAGTTAGGTGGGAATGGTGCTCAAAACAATGCGCCTGGCAGCGAGGTGAGTCCCACAAAATGGTCCCATATCCCATCCATATCGAAAGCCTACAATCCAACCAAGTTGTTGATATTTAATGTGCATGGTACTCTTCTAGATACAAGTTTATTGACACAACCCAATCCAAACCCTAACATTCGGGTAACGAAGAAAACAACGACCCGTCGGTTTGTGTTCAGACCTTGGATGATTGAGTTTCTGCGAAGGTGTTTGACAACATTTAGAGTAGCCTTTGGGGGGATAAAGAGTAGTGAGTATATGGATGAGGTCCTACACGAGATATTGCCAGTGTTTGAGCATATGGAAGGTGCCAAGCCCCAATTTGCGTGGTCAGCAAAGGATTGTGAAATCATACAGAAAAGTCCCGAGGTTACATTATGGGGGAAACCTTTGACAAAGGTGTGGAAGAAGTGGCCATGTTGGAATGCCACTAACACAATCATAGTGGACCACCATGCACCTAGGATGGAATGCAATCCACAAGCGAATGTCATAGTCCCACCCCCATTCTATGTTGCAAATATGAAGGATCATGCAGAGGACAATGATTACCTGAAGCTCAAATTATGGCCAGCTCTTGAAGGCCTTCATACGCACCAAGATCTTGCAAGTTTCTGGCCCACTTTGAATGTTTCTGGAATGCAAACAGGGGTGTGTGAAGTGAACACATTTTCGAGGAGCATGGCGCCGCGTCGGCCATGCACTCCTTTAGCTGACCCAAGACTGCCCAAATCTGGAGGTGAGGGGACTTGTGGACTTTAAATTCACATTCGACATTGTCCCCTTACCTGTAATTTGTTGGATGACTAATTGAATTTGGGTTGTGGCTGCGTGTGTAGGTGCTTCCAGGGAAGGAGTTGCGGGGACGGGCCCTAAAACCAATGGATAGCACATCGGACAACACACTTTGGACCACACGACTGGTTAGTCTCAACCTAAACCCTGGATGTTGTAAAGGTTGGAGTCATAAATGCAATCAGTCCTTTGTGACTGCCACAGTCCTTTGCGACTGAATACTTCAATCATAAAGTTGTCATGGACCATGTAAGTAACTGAGGACCAATTATGTAGGAGCTTTGGCCATATGTCTTCAGTTTCCGGCGTTTCTGTCTCTCATGCTTTCTCATATGCACCTATGTGGAAATGCGAATGTGTCCATTGTAAATTCTATGGTGTACGTGGTGTCTAAGGTAGTGTAGGGCATAAGTTGTTCAGGAGCAGTGAAGTCAATTGAGGGGCAGTTTTGAAGGACCTTAATCCTATTTGCATTGTGTCAGCCCTGCAGCAGATGTCATAACATCATATTGGATTGGAGATTTGACCTAAACAACCCAGCAAGGGGTGAGATTAATTAATATTTGGATGCTATGTGTATGCAGTTTAGTGTCGGGAAATCTATGCACATGATGAACCCCCGAAACAACAAACAGAAGGTGGCAACCGGTAAAATTAGCGGGGTGGGGGGTTTGGACAAATTTCACTTTAAGACCATCCCCGAATTTTGCTACAAAGTGGACGTCAGCATTGCGCACTTGGGTGAAGTGCGTCTTCCATATCCACATGAGGCGGGGACCAATGGGTAGTTGAGGATGTGGTAGGAGGCAACACGTTGTGGAATGAAAGGAATTTGAGAGCTGCATGATTTCCACCACATATTAAACAGGTAGAAGACGTAGGCCATGAACACTGTGAACTTTTTTCCCCCATTTGAACATGCCCATGTATTTTGTTCAGATCAGAAGAATAAAACACCATGTACTACCTCTTTTCTGTGTGATTGCCACTATCATTTTGAAAGTGTGGATGTATGTGGTACAAGTTGGATGTTGTGAATGCAAACTCTACGTGGTTTGGTGGTTTTACCTGAAACAATGAGCCATTGCTCCAGAAGATGATTGTTACAGTCATTTTGTAGGCAATCCCAGGGTGGGATCGTTAATTAGTGCAAATGTATGAGTGCACATGTTTTTGCAATGTAGTCGTTCTCGGAGGCAGGAAGTAGTTTCGCAGTCAAAGTGCCACGTCACATGTGTGTACCGCACCAGGGAAGCACTGAGAAGTAGACGTAAATGACTGTTGGTGTGGAATTCCAGTCATTTATACCTGTGCACTCCAGAACGACTAAGCTAAGTTGAGACGTACACCTCCGACACGTGGACACATTGCATAATATAACGACTGAATGAAAGACTGAACAAAGACTCATTTAGTGGGCACAAGGCACACAGAAGTGGACATGTGACTGGTTTGTAGTTGCCAATCAGTAACGGATTAGTCATTTATCGTATAGGTTTGAGGATGACAATACCCCAACATAGACCACGTGGGCACCTGTGAGCCCAATATGGTGCCCACATGTGTTCTTAATTGCAAGGATTAACAAAACTCGGACTTTTAGTTGTGTTCGAATATTCAAAAACATAAAAACAAGTTGTGTTCTTAGTTATTAGTTGAATTAAGTTGAAGCTAGGGTGTTAGTACTTAAATGCTACTAGGAATTATTAGAGTTATTTAGAGGTTGGTTGATGGGGTTCCTAGGCTTAAAGGCTTAAGCTTAGTAAACGGGGTTTTATTAACCTATATAGATAGTCACTGGATTTTGGCACATCCGCCTGTGGATGCGAGTTGTGTGTAAGAGACTGGATTAAGGTCTGGACCGACCCGGGTTCGAATCCGGTTGGTTCCATTGACCAGTGCTATCCCAAGATGAGCTAGTGGTAAAAGCAGGAATAGTCTGTAGGCGGATACGGAGAAGAAGTTACTACATATGTGTGAGTAGAACCTTTTCAATTACTTTTCATTTTTTAGAAGCATTTTACTTATATTCACCTAACCGCTCACGGTTTATGAAGGTTCGCGGGTTGATTAGAAAGGAGGTTAGTGGGTCAAATTAGATTTAAGTTAAGTAATTCGTAGGAAAAAATCAAGATACTTGCGAAGGACATGAGGATGGCAACGAACGGAGGATGAAGACGAACGAATGAAGGATGGCAACGAACAGCGGATGAAGCCGGACGGATGAAGACCATTTGATCAAGTGGATGGAAGACTAAGACCGTTGGATCTAGGGATTTTAGGGATGACGGCTAGAGTATGACGGCCGGCAATTCCAACCGTTAGATGTATGGTTAGATCTACGGCCGGTAAGGTTTGGTGATGGAAGGAGGTAGTCCGATGAAGACCGTCGGATCAAGTGGATGAAAGACCAAGGCCGTTGGATCTAGGGATTTTAGGGATGACGGCTAGAGTATGACGGCCGGAAATTCCAACCGTTAGATGTATGGTTAGATCTACGGCCGGTAAGGCTTGGTGATGGAAGGGGGTAGTCTCCCGAAGGGAAGGGAAGAGTCTCACTCTCACTCTCTCACTCTTGCAATTAGGACTACTTCTCTCTCTCTCCCTCACTAGGTAGATGAAGGCACAAAACTCTTAGAAGGAAATAATAGGAATGTTAGCAAAGGGTTCATGAATCCTATGAAGGTTGAATGACGGGGTTGGAGTAGGCTTAGTGATAAGTGTGGTAATATGCTATGTGTATTGTGATCAAGTAATGAACCTCAGTGAGAGGCATTATATCATTAGATCTCTAGGTTGATATTATTTAGCCTACAACCTTGAACTTGAAGTTTTCTTTGATTTGTGTGAGTGTGATACTCTAGTGTTTGTAAACACTTGAGTTTGAGTTAATAAAGAAGGAGGTGTTAAGTACATTGATTCACCAATTAGAATGGATATAAGTTACAACTGATTACTAAGGCCAGTGAAGTTCATGTGAGTCATGGGCTCCCACCCGGACTACAGACGCATAAGGGTGGGGGTTTATGGCTGACAGCACCATGTCATCGTTGAAAATTGCTTATGATTAAATAAGAACTACAAAAATGGACACGTGGACGAATCAGAACACGCCGCACGTACAGTGTCCACGTATGCAGAACTCACATAGTTGGCATTGGGATGACATGGCTGGAGGACTAGGAAGACACGTTGGCAATGACATGGCGTGACAACCACGTCGGACAATGACATGGAAGGAAGGCAATGGCGTGGAATGCCATGTCATCACACTATGACACGTGTGGCCCGCATGTTTATGACTGTCCTATATGACTACAAACTGTAGGTTGCCACGTCGTGTCCTGTACGACTGGATGTCCGTTACAAGTCGTCCATAATAACAGAAATACTATTAGTCATTGTAGTCCTTAACAACAGAAATCGCAGTCGTTAATAGAGTTGTTGTTTGCCGATTTTCTTGTAGTGCAGTAACCGGTAGCATGTGACCGTCATTAGCAGAAATCACTCAATAACATGGCACTACTTTAGGGGGGGTATAGTGGGTTGTGAGTTTATTTATTCTAGTTATGGCAAGTCTTGGAGGCATGTGACATGTTGTTGGTTCTCTAGCCTTCGTTTATGAACTAGTATTGAGTGTGCAAGCAAATCAAATGTGATGATGGAGAGCCAAGCAACGGGACACTTTGGATTCCCGAAACCCTAGATCTTATGGTGGCACCAATTTCATAGCGTAAAGAAACTTGGTATCACCTTCCACTTATTTCTCACACACACTATTAGTCAACCATCCCTAAATGGGATAATCCATGTAGATGATAGATTCACATAAACTACTTAAACATAAGTAATTAGTTAGAAATTAAAATCATGTACATTGTATCTTCTTTTATTACTATCACAAGGCTACATAGTATCCAACACAGGCCAAACTAATACATTATATATATTAATCAACGGTATTCAATGCCATAATATTATTCAGATTCATAACAGTGTTATATGGGACTGACAATATTCTATAGAATATTCCTCACATTCAACCTGAATGATGGAATATTAATCAAAATACTATTAGTCCCACAGAACATTGTTATGAATTTGAATAATGTTATGGCCACACTCTTGAAACAAATTTTAAAAACTCGCCACCTTTTGTTTTCTTCCCAATTGCCAAGCAAAATGAAAAGTATATATATAGTTATTATTATTTTTCGATGCTTGATTGTCCATTGGGGTGTCTCAAGGCTCGTTCTCAACATCGAGGAATGCTCTAAAACTCTGCCATAGAAGCTAAGGCCTACTTGACACACAAGACTGAGAGCCCGTGACTGTTACACTTCAAGTGCTCTCATTGGTGGAAACGGCGGAGCCGGTCCAAGTTCGCTTCACCCAACGCTTGAGGGACCAACAAAGTATGTGATCGCATGATGGATTCCTACATGGAATCAAACGGATCACGTTTCATGGCCACTTGGATTATTTTCAAAAACCATCTCTTGGAGGTAGGCCTAACACAAAACCAAGTGACCATGGCACTCTAAATGCTTACAACCGTTGATTTATTCTATTTTATCATGTGTGAGAACCTGCATGAATGGAAGTTCATTGAAATAGCTTTTGCTTGAGGGCCCAGTCACATATGACTTCACACTACACTTGAGGATCCGTGACCACACTACATGATTTTGGAGGTGTCTTGGGACGGCCTTTGGACACTTTCTTCTGGGCTCTCATAATTTCATGGTCACGGCTCTTGGCTTGTGTGTGAAGTGGCCCTTAGCTTAAAAGCTCTAATGTAACTTTGCAAGCTTAGTTTCAATTGACTCAAGCTAGCTGAATGAATATCCGTGCATGTTGGAGGACAAGCAACATCCATACTTAGCAATGACACATTTTCAAGCTACTCTACTGAGCCCAAAATGCGGAATTTTTGGATCATTAACTTGTTAGTTGTCTTCGATCCCGACTTATTTAAGAAATTCGACAAGTGAAGTATTAATTTCAACGTTTTGGGCCGCTATTTGAAGTTTGCTCAAAGGCTTAGTGAGAACGTCCAAGGAGGAGGAGGAGGAGTCTCTTTAGGTGCAAAATAGGTTTGTGGGTCTAATGTGGTCACTCTTCATAATCTTAGGCTTAGGGCCGGTTTACACCATGGACCATGAAGTCAGACCATGGAAGATGGCTTTTTGTTTCCATGGTCCAATCTAATGGTCCAACATCCATGGTTTGATTTCTTAAAAAATCAATTTACAAAGCCTTTGGGGCCCTCACTAGGCGTAAACTGAATGTGGACCAAGAGGAATTACCATGCACCAAAAAGTGAATGTGTTGATTTTTTTTTGATATATGCCCAAAAAAGTAGTTTTGAAAGAAAAAATTATCAAGCTTGACCATTCTTTTGTCTTCTCTTCCCTCAAAAAAAATTTCATTAAAAATCTATTATAACAACATTTTTCTGCTATGGCCCCCTGCTTTTTTTTCTACTAGAGCACCTCTTTTGTTTCTCCCACCACAAAACCCGTTGGACCATGTCAGTGGACAATGTAGGCCTTAAAATCTGTCTTTTGGGGACCTCAAACTCCATAGTCGCTCTGACATTTTTCCCTTGGTGTAAACTGAAGTGGTCCTAGGACGAGTTCAACAACCAATCACACATTTTACATGGCCTTGGGATGACTTCATGGTCCATGGTGTAAACAACCCCTTACATTCGAGTGGTACGTCATGGCAAGGAGTAGTGTAGTTACGAATGAACACTATGTCCTCAAATTATATAGAAATTATTCTTGGTTCAAATGCTAATACAATTGAAAGGTCAAATGTGATCACTGGAAAAGTGAAAGGAATCCTCACTTTGACTTCCTCTAATGTTTGCGTGTCAGCTCTGGTGATGTTGAAACTTGGAGAAGTCCAACAACCAATGTGGTTGTTGTTAATAACCAGAGCTGGTTATTATCGTATACGAGCACACCTCTCATCCATCCAACATAAAACTTGACCCCCTACAGGTTTGTTGCCGATTCATCACAAATGATCTTGAATGCACTAACTAGGGATCTTTTAAACTGTTTCTGGTGTCAAATTTTTTTTAAAAACCAACCTCCGGATTGCGAACTATCTCAGGGCTTTTATGTTTGGACAAATGAGAGGTACACTCGTATACAATAATTCCCTCTCTATCTCTTCTCTCATCATGGCAAGGTAGAGAGTGTAATGCCATGCCCACACTCGGGCCACTTGTTGCTCCTTGACAACAGGAGGAGTCCCTCTGGACAGAGAATGTTCATCTCTTTTCGATATTTATTGCTATCAGTAAGGATTTCCGTCCTACTCACATATCCTCGTTGGATGTAATATGCTGCAGTTACACCCGTTCACTTCACTACGTACAAAACAAAAGCTCCTATCAAAATGGAATCTCTCCCACTGTTGCATGCAACTTGTTGGCACTAGTGTGGGCACGCTATAAGCAACATGTTACATTTCACATATGTTTCATCCATACCATGTTTACAATTTCTTAAGGAGGTTCTCGTCCTTCTCCACTATTGCATCCCAACCTCCGCAAATCAAGCTTAGATTGAGGGTTGTTGGCCATTCTTCAAACGTGTTCTTGTTCTTACTACATTCGTACCGGTTATGTTCATCACAAATTCAACTAGAAAAGCGGCTCCAACATATTGCATTTTTTTACACCTTTGGATTGAGTATTTTTATTTACCCATGTTTCCGGTGCTTGCCCCCAACAACCCGGTGCAATAAGAATAGGGAGGTAGGTTTTTAACATGATGATGTCAAGTAAGATGAGAGAAAAGGGTAAATAAGGAATTGTAGAGTTTTGTGGGAGATTTGATATTTTAATGAACAAGCTTGCCTTATGTTCGTTTTACTTAGTAGCTAAACAAGGAATATGGAAAGTCTATGTCTCAAATGGTACTTGACATCTACATACATGTAGAATACAACCATAGTATCATCGGAGAGTTCAACACCTCTCATGTCAAACCATAATCTACTTTTATGCAACATTGAGTTTACTATTGGTTTGTGTCAATAGTTTTGTGACACATGACACTTTTACTTCAATTTGAATCAATAAGTGTGGAAGCTACAATAATACTATAATATTTGACATTACAAAGTTGACTTCAAACGATTCACACATTGCCAACACACATGTTCATCATGTCCAAGATCTCAACAACTTCCAATAGACCTTATAGTACTGAAAGCGTATAAATATAAACTAAAAATATGAAGTTGATGTGCCTGAACTTTGGATATTCCAAGTCACCCAAGCCTTGGGCGAAATCTGACCCGAATGTATGGTATTGGCATTGTTATAAGTTGATGATTGTAAGAGCAGGTATTCACATGTGATTCTATGTTTTGACCTCATCAATACAAGGAATTTAACATGCGCCCTTATTACTACACCCGAGTGGTTAAATTAACCGCATTGCAATTGTGCGATAAAATTTGCCTCATCTTCCAAGCATAAGTGGTTTCTTGTCCTCAATTGGTTTGATGGGTATGTGAGTCACTTAACTTACACCACATATCATGCATCCATGCACTTTTGAACTTGGATATTAAGCCAACAAAATCATTGCCAAAGAATTTCGGAGAAGATTTCTACAAAGTAATTGCAATTGCTGCAGGTATTGAATGATGTCAAGCCATAGACACTCTCAGGAAGGAGGAAACTATGGCGTCCTTGATGTGACTCCCAAGGTCCTCCACCTCACCTAGTTTCATTTTGTGTGGCTAAAATTCACGGAAGTTGCAATTTTATGTTGTGGGTTTTGGAGTTTTTGGAATTCTGTTAATTAAGTTAGCTCACCTCCCACTCTTGGTCTACATTCCACACATTTGTGATCCATCAGTCTTAACTTGAGCTACTTAAATACCTACGAAGACATTTGTCTCCTCATCCCAAACATCCCTCGATCTTGCTAAGAAATAAGGAATATTTTCACCTCTTTTGTTTTTCTTCGCTCCATCCGTAGTGGCTATTGAAATAGTCTATTGCATCCAAAAGCTTACCATCAAAATTGCATGCATGGTTATCATCTATACGTCACGAGTGCTTACATCTAAAGAGGCATTTTGATAGCGTGATCAATGCCAGGGCATATTATAATGCTCACAACCCTCCAACACAAACACACACTAAGAGCATGGTGTTTAAAAATCCCTATATTTCAACCAAGCATATCAACTTTCTCATAATGCAATGAGAGTGGAGACTATGATGAATTTTCCAAATTCTTACTTGTAGGTTCATTGTAGGAGGACCAAAAGTATTTCTTAAATTGTATGATGGTGCATCGCAACTTCTTTGTTTGCGACAATTCCTTGAAGATGTTCTTTTATTGCACATCTTAGAAAGTGCTTTATTGCAGGAGTAGGCATTTTCAGCGTTAAGATTCTTGCATTTTTGGGGTTAAGATTACCAATGTCATGAGTATAAATTTGGTTATGGATGATTTACAGGCTTTTAAAGGAGGTCAGCGAAGAGTACGAGTGCATGTGACTGAGACGGCCCGCAACAATGCCATCGAAGCACAACAGTGAGCTCTTCAATCAGTATCTCCATTCCAGTTCTCCACGTCTTGGACGACATGTTTGCAATTTCCTAAGAATTAGGGTTGATGTTGATAGGAATTGAGCAAATGATATAACTGGCACATGACTTCAACTGAAGTGATCATATTAGGGTCGGTTAGGTCATTGACTGCATATCAATACGTTGCTCCAATAAACTTAGGGTTTCTTCGCCTTGCAGAAAGTGTTTACTCTTTTCCTCACGCCAACTATTTTTTTCAATCAATCGAGGAGTCATCTTGTGTTTTATATAAAGATAAATATAACGCTGAGTAGGTTGATAAGATCTCTGAATGGTGGTGGGTAGTAGATTTGCAAAGCTGTACTTGAAATTTCATGTGACGATGTCATTGGAGGTGATCATATGGGAGATAATTACAATAAAACTTGCCAGAATAAATATGTTATCTCGCATCAAACATGAGTCAACTAAGTGTGTCTCTCTACTTGTTTCCATCGACACGTGCTCTTGTGGCTTTTGTGAAGATTGGTCAATAACAAGTTGATTTAATCGCATTTGTTGGTGTGGCATGGACCTGTAGATTCTGTACAAACACCATTGTAACGGCTAGATACGACAGCTACAGTTTCATTCCCGTGAATCTATTCCAACAATTTCAAAGACCTGCGAACCTGTACTTTCTGCTAATCTCTGCATTGCAGTGCAGACCCGAGTTGTCGACGGCCACATGGGGGACTACCCTCACACCGCTTCTATTTGTACTCATTCTTAACGGACTTAAGGAAGGGTATGACGACTGGAAACGCAAGTCATCTGATAAAAAGGTTGCTCCCTTTTACAAAATGCGAGCGAGCGAAAATGTTTTTGTTTTCCAGAAGAAAAGAAATTGGGAGATGTATAACTTCGTGAAGGGATTCGAAGATTGGATAGTGTCAAGCAAAGGATAATGAGTTTTAACAGTTCCGAAATTACATTGTCTTCTGTATAAGGAGAGATCACCTTCTGGTTTTATGTCCGTGCGAGTCTTGAGCAAGGAGTGACTTAAAACCAAGCAAAGGAACATAGATATCTCCTAAGGTACCGAGCCTTGAAGTAACATCTTCCTTTTGGTGGCATCTTTTTTCTTTTTCTTTTTTCTTTTAATCTTAAGCCGTCAACAAGTGAGTGCAACAGTGCCATCGAATAAGTCATTGTTGAAAGTGACTAATCATATGTGGCGTTAAGTATAAATAGCACCACTTTGGTCATTTATAATAGCGGTGTAAGAAGTATGCAAGAGCACTTTTAGATGACCACCAACTTTGACCAATCACAATGGTTAATCGGGGATCTCTCCACTCAACAAGACAGTGTAAGGAGCGATTCGCAAAAGGTGGACAACAACTTCATTTGATATAAGATCCTCACCTGCAATAAGGTTGATTTTGTGGTGATTCTCACAGTAATAGACCCCCTTGGTGGCGAGTAAAAAGCTCTTTCCTTAAGATGACTTTGCGAATTTTTGTAGGTTGCATATGAATTTTTATTTCTTTGTTGACTCTCTATAGATTCGCTAATCTATTTTCATTTGTTTGAAAACTTTCCAAGTTGCTTAACCTTCTTGAAATAGCAAAATTTTCTTAAAGTGTCACTTTAAGGCCTTAGTACCTTACATATGGGGTGTTTTGCATCATGTTTCTTTCATCGCATGTTAACTTAGCAAATTGGACTAAGGATTGGTTGTGCATAATGT
Source organism: Polytrichum formosum (assembly GCA_964035585.1). NCBI lineage: Eukaryota > Viridiplantae > Streptophyta > Polytrichopsida > Polytrichales > Polytrichaceae > Polytrichum > Polytrichum formosum. The sequence goes on along the minus strand of OZ037939.1, from coordinate 19,863,987 downwards.
TTATTGAATGACAGGTTAACAACCGTCAAGTCGAGATACTCAGGGACGACAATTTCCAAAGTGATAATTGGAGCACTGTAGTAGTTGGCGACATCCTTAAAGTAAACACCAATGAAGAATTTCCAGCCGACTTGGTATTTTTGTCGTCCTCCGATCCGCAAGGTAAAAATCTAACACCTCATTAGATGTGTAACACATTTTGCCATGTGTTGTGCTCACATTCGCTATGACCCACTTGTATCTCACGTTGGAAACTACATTCCGGCACAGATAAGGATGAAATAGAGAGCCCTCTTCGGTAAGAACGATGTTTCTTTTCATGCCGCAGTCCTTGCTTAGTGACGGTGGACTGTGATTGTAGGATTGGCTTATGTGGAAACTGCAAACCTTGACGGGGAATCGAGCTTGAAACTTCGACATTCGTTCTACAGGCTGGCCAAATTAATGTTTCAAGGTGGTGATATGTCGTTGTCTGTCTTCAGTGGGATGGTGATAAGGTGTGAGAGGCCAAACAATCGAATGTTTCAATTCGAAGGCTCCATCAGCCTTCAGGTCGGAAGGGTACACAAAAATCGTCAAGTCTTGTCTTACAACTTATGTCTATACAATCTACGCAAGTTGAACTTTGATCAGATTGGTGAAGATCTTGTGCCTTACAGTAGATGGGTCTTAAGTGGCTTGTTTTCTTGATCGGACACCTAGATTTGATTGATATGTGGTTTGGTTTGGATCAAAGAGCAAACATCATAAAGATCACATGTTGAAAAGAGATTGGACTTACGTCTTCAAATATTAATAACTACTCTACATTCATAGTGAATATAATTGAGAGAGGGATGTATGCATTCAGTTTAGAAATCCACAAACATGCACTTCTGATAATCATAACTAAATCAGGGAAAGTATGATCTTCAATCCGGTTTTTGCATATGTTTAATTGTAGATTTGTTGATGCAATACGAGTTTTGTTGTGTAAATCTAATCGGTAGAAATTGAAGTGCATGAAGAACAAACCAAGTGACACCCACATACCTTGCATTGAGTCTTTTATGAAGATTGTAACAATTTTTTTGTCTTGACAACGATATCGTGTATGCATAGGGTGAAGGGAAACTACAAGTGGACGAGACACAAATATTACTTAGAGGAGCAACTCTTCGTAATACTGAGTGGGTGCTCGGTGCCGTTGTCTTCACTGGTATGGACACAAAACTCATGCGAAACATGGTCCCAGCCAATCGAAAGGTATGATCTTTACTAGGGTATTTGTGTTGCATGTGTATTATGTTGAGTTCTATGTCCGGGAAGAACCGGCAGTTAGTTGCAGATGAACTGGTTCAGTTTGAGAAATAACCAGTTGAAGTTCAAGACTTCAGGAAATTTACCGATCATTTTAGAGGAATCTATAGAATATACCTCAAATGAATAAAGCAAAACCGGAAGATGCCAACATGTAACCGGTTGGATTTAGAATCACTAGGATCTTGACCGACTATGCCCAAAAACTTCCCAGGCACTGGTTGAGTTGTGTTTTAGTTATTCCAAGCCAATTTTAAGGTGAGGTATAAGGGTTTACATGTTGCAAATGCTTACATGACACGTTTGTATGAGGTCTTCCAAATCTATGTGGGCTTCCAATTCAATGCATACACAACTTCAAATGGTACCTCAACATTGTGAACCTTTGTCAACAATTTTGAATGTAGAGTGCAGGTATCTTCATTGGAAAAGAATAGCAACATTCTTGTGGTGATTTTGGTTGCATGCATATTTGTTGTATGTGTCGCGTTAGCTGGAGCTGCAAGTGCTTGGGTGTCAACAAACAAAGGGCATTTTTATATTCCTATGGGAACCACTTGGCCGGAACCAAAACAAGGCATTTACTTGGTTTGTGTTCAATTCCTCAGGTATTACCTTGATTTTTTTTATATTCTTAAGGGGTCACTAATACGGTATTAGAAAAACATGTGGAGTAAAATATTGGGCCACGTGCCTTTGTTTCTGATCTAGTTACATATGTAGGGAATCAAATAATTCTTAGAACTAAAACAAAAATACAAATTTTTATATCACATATTAGAATACTACATAATAATAGGGGTGCCTTAAATTCACCACCTCCATCATAATACTTGAACGAACCTAGACCACTCATGACATGGATAAATGTGGAGTGGATGTTAATATGATACTACTTCCTCTATAATACAAACACTTGGTTAGGGGCCAAGGTGCACATGGAAAATATTTTTTATTATTCAATGTAGAACTTACACCACTTGAATGGCCAACAAACCATACATTTGACAATAAGGACTCGTATAAATTCGCTTCAACAACTTGCATCTTTATTAAAAGAATCTTTGTTGGCTTGCCCATAAAAATGCAGGTTTTTGCTACTTTTGAACGAGTTTGTACCCATCTCTATGTATGTGACACTTGAACTAGTGAAGGTGGTGCAATGTCTATATGTCAATTGGGATATCCACATGTTTTATCGTGGCACTAACATTCCCGCACGAGCTCGTGCTTCTGGTCTTACTGAAGAACTTGGTCAGGTGTCACCCATGTCACCCTTGTTTGTGTTTTACATGATTATTGCAAGTGATTATGTTGAGCACAAATCCATTGTTCTTACACAATTATTGCTTTATACTTGGAGAACAAATCCACATTTGCATCATGTTTTAATATTCAAATTGGGATCCTTTTATGCTGAAACTAAGCATGTTTGATGCTTCACAGCTATCACGAGTTTTTGTTAGCCTCCAATTCGAATCATACCTGAACTCTGCGTGTTCAAGGCTATGCTTCGATGTGGCTGCAGGTGGAATATATTATGTCAGACAAGACGGGCACGTTAACGCAAAACTTGATGGCCTTCATCAAATGTTCCATTGGTGGTGATCTCTATGGGAAGTCATCAGCAGAATCATCTTTCTTCAATAAAACTGAAGATGAAGAATACAACAACAATCGATCTGTGCACAATGTTCGCTATGATCCCATACTCATGGAAATTCTTAATGATACATCTAATCCCAAAGCCCAACTTTGTCGAGCATTTTTTACACATATCACCCTTTGTCATACTGTAATTCCACGCTACCTCTTTGATGATGACAATGAAGAGGTTCAATACCAATCCACATCTCCAGATGAGACAGCTCTTGTGCAAGTAAATCCACCTCCATACCCTCCTTCTTATACAAGGAGATTGACATTATGAAAACTTATGTATGGCAATGTCAAGAAGTAGGTATCAAACTCATTTTTACATTTTGATTCTTATATAAAAGACAAACCTCTCTGCTTCAACATCTAGATGCAATTGTAGCACATTAGGTCAAAGCTTATTGTAATTTATGTTATGTCAAAATTACCATGGTTTGTTATGTGATCTATGTTGGCCCAACATGGCATATCCATGCCATTAATTGCCCATCACATTGCTACCAATGAAGCATCATCTTTCATCTCATTGCCACCACTTATGACATGCATTGGAGTACATTTGGCTCATGTTTAGTGACAAGAAAAAATTTGTGCTAATTCTATCACTTATTGAAACCAATATCTGTTAGAGTCTCTTATATCTTGATTTTATTGATTATTTTTTCTCAATGTTTCTTGCAAATATTACGCATTTATAAGACTCAATAAGTTATCTATCAAGGTTGTTGTCATGGTATATGTGCAACAAAAGCAATCCAATCTCAATAATAATTCAAATTGAATGTGATCACGAGAGACATTATTTGCATGTAATGCTCTTTGTTTAGATTATTGATGTATTACTATGTTCAGGGAGCTGCAGAATGTGGTTTCCAACTCCAACAACGCACTGCAGAGAGGATTGTTGTTTTTATCGAGGTACAGAAATAATGTCATGCATCACAACCCATTGATAAAAATTAAAAGAATCAATCATCAATTGATTGATCATAATAAATGTAATATTTCATTGGGAGAATTGTAACCATTGGTAGTGGTTGTAGAGCAGGGTCAAGGCTTAGAGCACTTTAGAATTTTGGCGGTGCTAGAATTTACAAATGAACGAAAGCGCATGAGTGTTATTTGTCAAGAACACAAGGGGAGGTATTTATCTCCATTCTTCTTGTTAGATGATGTTCCTACTATTGTCAAATTGATCAACCGACATGAATATTGTTATTCTAAGTCATCTCGTAACATTACAAAGAGACTATTATTTGAACATTACATTTTCTAATCCTAGTAGAAACTCTGCAAACAATGTAGCGCTATAATGTTAGACTCCATCTTGAGATTTAGCTTGAAAATTATACCTATCCTAGATATATGTTGTAAGACGTTGGAAAATTTGTGAAATATTCTAGGAAAATTTAACTAATATATAATTACAACCAACATTACCAACAAGTTGGATGTGGTGTGGCATCATTTAACATTTCCTTTGGTCTTTGTTTTCAAAATGAAATCTCCTCATATTGAGTTGTTTGCTTTTTTATATATGTCAAGGTCCATCATAAGAAGTTTTGACACATGCCGCCCTTTACATCATTGTGGAAGGTGCATGTGCTAAAAACATTTTGGCTTATTAATTGAAATGTCCAGTGGAACAGGATAAAGCTTTATTGCAAAGGAGCTGACAATGTCATATTTAATCGATTAGCAAAGTCACAAAATGCATTAGCTGAAGCTAGCCTTCAACACCTTGAGGAATTTGCAAAGTGTGGTTATCGCACCTTATGTATGGCTGAACGAGAGGTGTTCCTCAAACCTTGTGTTTGACCATGTTAAACCACATTAGTGGCAATAGTTGTTATATGGCATGTGTTGTTGGTTAATGAAGCGCGTGACATTGTTATGTGTTTATGAAATAATAGTGAGTTCCAGTCACAATTTTTATGTTTGGATGAAAAAATAATACTATACTTACTCATATTATTTAAAGCAAATGATTTCATAATTGGAAAATGGTATCGGGTTAAGTACTACAATCTTAAATTCTATATGTAGAACCTCTCAAGTCATTAGAAAATTGTTGTAGTGTGCTTGTAATAAGGGTTGGTAATGCTCCTTATGTATGATTGTGTATTGCACTCGTCTTGGGACTCCTTAAACTTGCATAGTTGATGCAATTGTTCACCTGATGTTATGTAATAAATGTGGAGCACATAGCCAAATAATTGAGATTCATGAGGCAATGTAGTGCAACTTTGCTTTGTACTTAATTCCATGTAGGTGTTTGCTTCCTGTGTATTTTCCATACCAAAATTTTGAAAGAAATACCATGTATGATCTTTTTTCAGTTGAGCCAAGCAGAATTTGAAAGTTGGTCCATTCATTTTCGCCAAGCAAGTCTTGCATTGGATGATCGTGATGATAAGCTAGCTATTGCTGCTGATATTATTGAGAGGGACATGGTAGTGTCCAAATCCTGCTTCCTGAATTTGTAGGCAGTCCCCAAGTGAGTCAACAATGTCAATCCCTTGATCCTATCATATATGCATTTGTACAACAAAAAAACATATTCCATATGCTTTGAAGTTGTTTTGTCAAGTTTCTAGATAGATAGATAGATATAAATGCCAAGCTTTTTGATGCACTTTTGAAGGAAGCATGAATGAAGAGCCTTTGGTCATAGGTGGGCTCAATATTGGGGACACTAAACATAATATAAAATGCATATGTATGTGACCAAGGGAGGGAGGGTGTTTAAAAATGGGCACATCGAAAGATCGTACATCAACACGTGGCCCCATGTTCTAGCAAATTGCAACCACCCTACCCTTAAGGGCTTACACACGGACAAACCTAACAGGTGTTTCAAACATATTCAACAACTCCTACTCTCCCACTACCATACCAAATGGAAATGCCTAAAAAATGGTAAATCGTCTCTCAATACCCCCAACAACAACACCATCCCACATTGGCTACTACCCTGCATATGCCTTCCTACCCCATGCATTTGCCCATCTTGCTTTCAACCATACATATTTTTCTTTGAAGGCCTTCAAACTCATGATTCATTCCCCACACAACCCATTCCAAACATCAAACCCATTACATTGAACTCAACTATTGCCATGACCATTTCCTATAAAGAACCACGCAATGGAAAATCGACAAATACACTTCATTTGTCACTGCTATCACGGCTAGTAGGGCTCCTCCCACTTTACCCTCCCTTCCTCCCCCCCCCCTCCCCCTATGCCTCTCATCCCCATCCAGGAATCTACTAATCATGGTTGACTTTTACTATCTACATAGAGTCCACCATTGAAAAGTGGCAGTAGCCCATAGCAAAATGATTATTCACTCATGGTTGCCTCCATCGAGGCCAACATTTTAATCTATCTTTACCAATTCCTTTGTGAAATGCCTAAGGTGAAGTCAAGATATAGGGTAAATTTGTATGCAAAGATAACTTGAGTCATGTGGTGTATTTTGCTATGATTGTTGTAGCAGGTACTTCTAGGAGTTTCAGCAGTGGAAGACAAACTACAAGAAGGTGTGCCAGAGACAGTCACCCTACTTGCTGCAGCTGGTATCAAGCTATGGGTATGTGTTGTCCCTAGACTTTAACGTTCATTTGAAATTGAGTTAGTGTGAGCTTCTAGTTTTGACACAAATAAAATTTTACGCAACATTTTTTTTTCCTGCACTCTCATATTTATGTGTCTTTAAATTTGTGATTTTTGCTCTTCTTATTATCAGGTTCTCACAGGAGACAAGTTAGAGACAGCTGTTTCCATTGGATTGTCATGTAATCTACTTGCAGAATCCATGCATTTGTTTCTCCTTTCGGAATCAGTAGCTAGTTCCGTGCCTCAACTTCTAAGAACCATGGTTGAAGAAGCTCGAATTTATTATCATGAAGGATTTACATCTGGTATATGCTATTTCGTTTGTTATCTTGAGTATTATAGATGTCCCTAGTTATGAATTTTGTATAACAAGATTGGTAGTGTGGGCTGACCAATCCAATGTCCACAATATGCTCAACTTAGTAATATTACAACATCCAACAACATTGGTAATATATTTGATCACTCGTTAACTCCACCCTTCATAATTCAAGCATTATGGGTCCAATTGGCCTCGTTCTATGATTGAGAGTGAAAGTTGGACCAACAATTATTGAAATGGGGCACTTCACACCCCTTTATATACAATTCAACATGCTTATGAATATTCAATCCTCTGGTCTAATTTCTTAGTCGGATGGTGGACTCAGAATCTTCAAGCATGGCCACGGTGATAGAGGGTACATCAGTTGGGATTGCCTTGGAGGAATCCAACCGGCTAGTATTTTTGGAGTTGTGCCAATATTGTCGTGCAGTTGTTTGTTGTCGAGTTTCCCCCATTCAAAAAGCTCAGGTACATGTGGTCCATTTTTGACAACTATGAAGTGATTATGATCCTCCTTGAGAGGTGCACATTTTAAAATAGATTTGGGAAAGTGCAGGTCACAAGATTAGTAAAAAATGATGGACGAGCAGTTACACTAGCCATAGGAGATGGTGCAAATGACGTGGGCATGATTAAAGCAGCACAAGTAGGGGTTGGGATTAGTGGGCGTGAAGGCCGAGCTGCAGTCATGGCTAGTGATTATGCCATTGGACAATTTCGTTTTCTCTCACGACTTCTTCTTGTGCACGGCCGATGGCAAGTTCTTTGAGTGTATCCTTGCATATCATGATTTTGGTATATGGATAAATTTATAGCATTGTGAAGTTTCTCAATTGTTTAAGTAGCAATTGTTCAATACGTAGCAAATTACCATAATACTTGGCTACCATTCGTTGTTCATTACCAAGTTTTCCTTGTGCATTAGTGCACATAGGTTGCAATGTTTTTCCCCAAAACAATGTACATTATTTCTTGCAAGACCATGTCTGGTTTTCAATTCCAATACTAATAGAAATGACTTATCATGTAGGTCTTACAAGAGAAACAGAGACATGGTTTTGTATTCTATTTACAAAAATACAGTGCTTTCAATGGGCGATGTCCTTTTGTCGTTGTTCTCGGCATACTCTGCACAAAGTTTGTATCCCGAGTTTTTCACCCTCACATATAACTTGCTTTGGACATCACTACCTACTTTTATATGTGCAATACTTGACAAGGATGTCAATGCAAGAACTTCTGAGAATAACCCCCAATTGTATGCGGAAACACAACAAGAAAAAACTCATAAGTTTATTCGGAATTTGATTGGATGGGTCCTTGTTGGCCTATGGCATTCAATAGTTGCTTTTGGAATTCCTTGTCTTACCATCCTTTCCCCAAGGCAAGTATTTTTATTTTTTAAAATCTTTGTCTTATTGTAGTTATTACTTATACATAGGTTGCATAGACTAGCATACTTGGCTACAAAAAATTAGTTAGAGAAACATTATTCAATCCATTGCGTGTAAAGTTATTGTTTTAGCAAGGTTGCATTCATAATGTTCTTGTACAATGCAATGTACATTTGACAATAGTTGTAGAAAAAACGTTTTGAACTACACTAAATATAATATTTAGTGTCACTTGCTATTTGGAGTTACACGGTGTTATATCCTTCTATTATTGATGCAACTTTTTACCAAGTAAGGTTGTTGATGTTCTATAATGTCCAAGCAACCAATGTGACATCTGTTGGTAAATTATGAGATATATAGTTAATAGATATAGCATTGTGTAATTCCAAATAGTAAGTATATCCTTCTATTATTGATGCAACTTTTTACCAAGTAAGGTTGTTGATGTTCTATAATGTCCAAACAACCAATGTGACATATGTTGGTAAATTATGAGATATGGGTGCAAGCATAGTAAAGTGGACCAAAAAAGTGCTCCGGTATATGAAAGCCATGATTTTCTTGGTCAAACACCTATAAGTAGTAGCAAAATGTTGTTTAAAATATATTATTTTTCATGATGACCTCTATTGTTAAGTTAGGTACTCAAATATAGAATATCAATATGAGATCTTCAAAACGTATCATCAAAAGTGACGCGTAAAAGCAATTGACTAAATATAGATTTGAACGTAAATTTCATGACCTTAAATATTTTGAACTTGGAATTTCTTTTCATATTCCTTGAATTCATTATAAACTTGAGGTCATCGTAAATTTTTTTTCAAAAATTCATCAATTTAATGTAATGTAATTGTATTTTAAACAAGTTTTTGACAATTATCTTTTCAATGACACCCACTTGCACCACCACTTGCACCGTCTTCTAAAATACATATACGTTGTTTGAAATTATTTTTTGTGAACATAAATTGCTTGGCTTTGTAAATTCATATGTTTTCTAAATGTTTATGAATTTTTATTTCATAAAATTCAAAGTTAGTATATTGTTTTGGATCACTTTCACTTAAACCTGAGCAAGGATCAAGAGCTGTCCACTTTACCGTGCTTGCACCCATATACAGTTAATAGATATAGTATTGTGTAATTCCAAATAGTAAGTGACACTAAACATCATAACTAGTGTAGTTTACATGAGGCGTGTCACCTTTTATGACCAAGTGTATGTACTGGGATTGTAATAATAACATCGTTTTTTCTTGCAGCAAATATGGTCAAATTGGTGGGATATGGTCCCTAGGTTTATCTGTGTATACATTATCAATAATTTTGGTAACCTTGAGGTTGGCAAACCGCACAAGGAGTTTCACTCTTTATCATGTATTAAGTCTTTTATTCTCAGTTATTATTTGGCTTGGCACGATCTATTTCCTTTCTCTGTCATACCAATGGAGTTCATTATGGACCAACATCAAACCTGAAGGAATTGTGTTATATGCATCACCAAATTTTTGGTTGATGTTAGCATTGAGTCCTATTGTTGCTTTCATCCCGGAAGTATCTTTTGCAATCTTCAGAATTCATAAATCACCTATGGATAGCCAAATCATGCGAGAGATGGAGCACGGGTACATTGACGGCGTTTATGTGAAGGGTCATACAAATTTTGTTGAGCAAGTCATTGACCCTGCTAGTATTCAAGGTGGACGGGAAGAAGAAGGTTCTATCATAGACGAAGAGGACTCAATCTCTACGAGTCTAGCGACAGAGAAATCTGAAGAACATACCATCACACATATCAATGGGACTTCCAACCCAAAATCTGGATTATTACCACGAACATCGACTTGGCATGAGGTTGTGAGCAATGATAAAGTAGAAGATATCGAGCATCTCAATTTGTTGGGCCGATATGGTCAACGCAGTAACAATGGATTCCAAGTGGTAGTAAACCATGTTGGTATCCCTACTAGTGACACTTCCCTCGCAAGTCCCATATCTCAACATGGTAAGATCTCATTTGGTTACTCTATGGGTTTTCGTAAAAGGTTTATTTCACTTAAGAGTCCAATTCAAGCAGTTTATCTCAAAGTTGCAAACCCCTTGAATTTGTTAAATTTTGTGCATATATTCTACTTGGTATCATATAATTGTAATTATTAATAGATCATAGTAATTGCAAAGTAGTGGTTATGTTTGAGGATGTAGCATAAACTCAAAGCAATGATCCATGCATTATACACTAATGAAAGGAATGGCAATGTTGTGGAAGGCGGCTTCTGCCATGCACATTGTTATGGATGACCTTTGGTCTATTGTTTTACCACCATTTGGTTATTGTTGCATGTGTAATGATATGATTTTTATTGTTCTACAATTCAAATCACTTCCTTTTGTAATTCTTTTAAAATGAGTGTAACTTTAAAGGCCATAGATGAACTATCTCTCTTGATTCTTATCTTGTGGTATATTGGTAACCTAAATATACAAAGGTATTGTATGAATGTCAATATGTACAATTATATTGTACATTGCAAAGGGCATAGTTTGAAGAAGAAAAATTATAATTGAAGTTCCTTCCATTTGCAGATCTCATAAGCATTTAATTCATGCATGCTTGCCAGGTGTTGTTGATAATGGCAATAATATGGATGATAATTCTGCATTGAGGCCATCTGCAATGCCAAGTGAGATTGTGGAAGCCTTGGGAATTGAAAGGGTTTTGGCGGTTCCTGCTTCTACATCTAAGCAAGGGACCTCCAAAGCCCATAAGCCTACTTCTCAATGGTCAAACTTCAAAAAAAGATGGTCTGTAACTCCAACACGACAAGTTGAAGCTCCAGTGGAAATCAAATCTCGAGTTGTACCCAAAGAGAGTTTGATTTCAAAGAAGAAAAAAGAAGACTCGAAGAAGAAGAAGCCAATGAAGGCAAACACGGCCATGTCGAAGTTGACACGGATGGCGTCCTCCAAATTCAATCTATCTGATTTCAATGCATACATTGACGAGGAAGATGACAACCAAGGAGGTGGCATTGCACCAAATCCACAAGATTACCCTTCTCCATTGCCTTTTGGTGATCAAAGGCCCGAGAAGGTTATGCCAAAATATGAATATAGTCCTTCAGATATTTCCCGTCGTTCCGAGTTCTTTGAGGCCACTGAATGGGCTGAACCAAATAGAAGCAACCCAACCTACATGGAATATGCTCCTCCAAAATCAGTGGAGCCCAAATTCATCCTTCCTCAAACACCACAACAACCAATGCCCGGAGATGATGCAAATCATTACTCTCGTCTTGCAGGAGGGCCATCCTCTCCAAATTACAATCTGGCAAAAGGGAAGGATTACATCCTCAATAAAGGCAGTGGTAGGAAGGACAACAAAGCACCTCGGACAATGGCACATCTACCAACAAATTACGATGAATACACCAGAAGTCCATGGGATGGAAATGGAGATAGAGACCTCCTACGGGACAATGATTATGAACAACCCACCAAGTTTGAAACACCATACCAATCAACCAACAAGGAATATTCTCATAATCGGGTGTCAAGCACATTTGATCCCCATATTCTTGGGTATCCCAAAACAGAAATAAGAGGGAAACGAAAGTCCCCCGTGTTTCATGTTGCACACATAGAAAGCATGGGGACATCTAGGGACATTGAATCCAGTGATGACCTTGGACCGCCAACTCGGATGAAACCGGACCAAAGTCGAGATAGAAGTAACATTGAGCTTTCTGCAGAATTAAGGACGGTAGCTCATAATACTTTTGATGAACAACCAAGGGTGCGTCGCAGCTCTTCCGGCCATGTATCATATACTTTTCCTAATGTTGATGGGACTCCTTTGCATGAATCGCCATTTGCAGATTACACAAAGCATGGATTGAAGGAGAATTCAAAACAATCAATTTTTGTTGGAGATGCAAAGCTCAAAATGGTTGGGGCAAAGGCTTCCATCAATTCACAAACCTCAAGATTTACTAAGCCACCAAGACCCCAAACAATGCCTGTAGAGACCAGAGAACATCCAAAGGAGGCAACATCACCACAAGAAGGTGGACCTAGGTTTCGGCGAAGCTCGTCTGGGCATGTATCTTACAATGTACCTGACACTAGCGGAACCCCCCCACATGACTCTCCTTTTGCAGATTACACCAAACATGGACGAATCTCTTCAAGTCAAGGTGGGGGGGAATCGACTCAAAGCTTGTGATGCCACCAATCTTCTTTCTTTGTAGTTTTACTCTCTCCAAGAATTTGGTTTTGTTGCAAAAAACTACAACAAGATGGCTCCAACTATATATATAATTTGACATGGTTGACCTCCACATTCACTATAGACAATTAAGTATTGAATATCTATACATAGATATAGTATGGATAGGTCATGGGATATATTCAACAATTTTTACATTACATGCAACCCTTGTTACATGATAATATCCTCGTTTATACCTCATTCTTACATCTAATAACTTTACTATAACAATTTCATCATGTTTTACTATAAGCTTATTATAATGTTTCCCAAAACTTACTCACCAATACCCTATGCTTCTTGTGCAGGAAATCCGCCCCCAGTTGAGGAGTCAAAGGACACAACGACACCAAGGAAGTTTGTTTTGCCTGGACGGTCTCCTTGGGATTCTGAAACGGGTGATCCAAGCCATTCATTCACTTATGAATCAAATGCTATGCCTATTTATAACAATCCACCAACACATACTCATTCATTTGCAAGTAATGTCAATGTTGCAACGACTTTGAATGTTAATGATCCTCGCCTTGACATGTCCATCCAAAATAGGGAGATGCAAGCTTTGAGTAATGTTACTGATGGTGTGGAGAATAAGGTATTGCGGCAGACAAAATTGATTGAGTATGATTGATGCCCATTTAGCAACTTATAAATCTCACCTTGATGCCAATTTCAAGGTTTAGTCATGTGGGTAACAATTAAATTCTTGTTTAGTTCATACGTGGACCAAACGCAGTCCAAATGTAGAACAATTGTCATTTTTGTTGCACGTCATGCTATCTTGAACACAACTCGCAGACATCTATGAACACCAAAGCTTTGTGTTGATGAATCAAACCTTTCAAAGATTAATCACACACACCACAACCACAACCTCGTTAAATGGTTTGTTTGTACTCTATTTGTCTCTAATGTCTAGGAATCATGTGCATAATTGATAAACATAGCCACAACCACAACTATTCTTGCTTCACCAACTACAATACGAGACATAATTGAGGATCATTGTGATCATGTTTGTAGTTATCATGTGGCAACCAAAGAGCACTTCGAGGCCAAAACGTGGGAGAATGGTTGAAAGGCGGGTGTGCATTGTCCAAATCTTGTAACTGGACAACACATGGAGGTTACCAAACATAATTGGAGACATGGGAAATCAAGTGGAGCCATGATTTTGAATTAATTTGGTGGTGCTTAGATTCATATTTGTGGTCATCTCCTTCATTGTGTTGTTTTTGGGTGCATATTTTAGTTGCTTTTTGGTTTTTTTTTTTGCTTAGAATGATGGAGGTTTGACATCCATGGGAATTTAATGCTCAATCCAAGACCAAAAAAAATGTTCAAGAAGCTATATATATCAAGAATTTTGATTTGACATTGTACCGAATGTGGTAGAGGTTAGCGATAGAAACTAAGACATGAGCGATGAGTAGTGAGCGGTGAGCAATAACACATGAGCAATGAGTGGTAACATGTGAGCGTTGCATCCATATACAGTAAATGCACATAGGCTTGAGGTCCAAACTATAAATTTGGCACTCCATTGATTGCATTTATAGAAGCATAAATTCTTTGAAATTCGAATGAACAAAAATGAAGGGGGAATTATTAACATGGATCGTTGAAAAAAAATCCAATCCATTGATGACTTTTATTATAACAATCCAAACCATTACATGTCATGTACTGACGTATTTAAACTTGCAGTTGTACACAACACTTGGAATATCACTCAATTTCTAGAACACTGGCAAGTTCAAGCAGTTGCATGACCTCATTATATTTTTCCGGCCATGTATTGGGTACTACATGCAAGTCCAACACATACTTTTACTTGTTTCTACTCACACATTGTTTGATGTCATCATAGCAAAACCACAACTCATATTCCACATTATTGGTGGAGAGACACCCATTCTTCACACCCTTGTATATTGGAGCAGGGATGTTGTGTTTGCTAGTTCCGACTTTCGCAATGCACAAAATCTTTGTGTTGGCATGCATTGCCCAACATCTTTTGGTGGAGCTGGGTGGCAATCTCACAATGTGCCACTGCAAAAACATGACAGTTTGTCTCCAAATGGATGCCGTATGAGCCATACCATGCTCTGCAAATTTCGACGACTTATCTATGTGTTGTCATGTTGCTTGGGTGTGTAGAAGGCAGAGCATTAGATTACTCGTAGTCTATCAAATTGTAATGAAAGAGGCATGAAAAACAATAAGGTTAGAATAAGGCCACAACGCTAGTTTGAGGAGGGATAAGAGTTATCCCATATTATTTGTATGAACCAAGGAAAAGAAAAAGAGCAATAAAAGACAAAACAAGGAGAGCATGAGACTATCTCACTCCAAGCATTATTCATATGCCTTTGTGTATGTGTACATGCTTGTGCAATCTCATCATATGACATCATTCCTTGAAATCAACCATTCAATTCAAGTCTTAGGTTATCTTTATGCACTAGATCTTCTCGCAATACCAATATGGACAAAGTTTATTGGAGTTTCATTGGTCCTAATTTTTGTTTCAATTTGTGAAAGTGTGTAGTTCGTCTATGTTCGATTAATTGGAGTTGAACCTAGCAAGGATTCACAATCTGATGAGGAGAGTTACGGGTTTCTTTTAACTAAGTTTAAAGCCACAAATGAAAATTAATTAAGAAAAAAACACAGATAATTGCCGATATTTTGAGACAGAAGGCCAACATGCCATCGCCAAAGCACAGGAGGTAGGTAACCACCTGGCAAGTTTTTGTCAAGTAGAGAGGAGATTTCATAGCCGGGAATTGAACCGCCAACCTCTTCCTTAAGATTTGGGTATCTCTCCACCATCATCCAGTAGTTTAGGGTTGTCTCGGACCAAGATAATTGCCAATGGAGTGCCTCTGGATCTCAACAGTGAGATTATCCTTCAAAGGGAATTGTGGACTTCATGTCAAAATTCTTCTTTATGTTTCTCAATAAATGAAAACACGACTGTATCCTTCCGGATCAATAGGGACTTTTAATATGATCCTCTATATTGAATATTGCAACGAGAACAAGAAGCTCATATCAATAAAATTAGGTTCCATGGAAATTTAAGATGTTTTGTAGGTTAATGGTTTGCCTTAACCAAACATAGTTTATCAAATTGACAATGGCTTAGACCCAGGGGGTGGACTCTTCATACAATGTATGAACTAACATGAGTGTAAACAAGGGGTATTATTATAGGCATTAGCATACATAATATACACAAGGGAGAGGATTTTTTTTATAATGTGTACATTTAGAAAGGCTATTAATAAATTTGAAATAAATGTAAATATACAAAGGGGGGCCCTAAGGTTCAGAGAGGTTTTTTGTTTTTTTGTTTTTGTTTTTGTTTTTGACAATAGAGGTGTTAGTTTCGTCTAATTCACATTTTCATTCATTATTGTCATATGGTAATAGTCCTCAATGGCTACCTTGTCCATTCTTGTTAGGGTTTGCATTTGGGTTCTAGGTTTACAAATTGGAGACTCTTGGAGGGCTCATGGGCTCCCTTGAGTTTTACTATATCTCACCCTCCGCGGAAAAACTAAACTGGTTAAAAATAGAAGTTGGGGTGCCTTTGCTAGAAATCGAGTTTTACTGTTTACTGCATTCTTGAAACCCTTTTGGACGCGTGACTATGTTTAGCCACTTTACATTTTCCTTTGCTAGAAATTGAGTTTTGTTGTTTTACTGCATTCTTGACGCCCTTTTGGATGCGTGACTATTTTTAGCCATTTTAGTTTTTCCGTGGAGGGTGAGTTATGGATCATAGCCCCGGGGAAATCACTCCATGCACATTAGGCCACTACGTGCAATAAAAGTTTGCTACCCCTATATTATATGTCATAAATAATTTTTAAAATGACGATATTTTTACTAGAGATACAAAACCATTGATAATATCTTTTTTATATTTTTTCAAAAATTTTAGCCATCTTCATTTTTGTAGTAATTGTTTTAGTTCAATTCTGCGTCATTCTAGTTAGAAACGGTATGTTTTAGACAAAAAAGATATCATCAAATTTGGTTACCACTTTTTACTATGTAATAGATACCATATATATCTACTAGAGAAAAAAAAATTGATAAAATTTGACCCATTTTGGTGATGCCTTTAGAAAAAGTAGATTCACTTTTATCGCACATGGCGTCAACTTGACCAATGGAGTGACTTCCCCGGGATCATAGCTAAGTTATTGTGCTCTTGTCTTTGTTTGTTTGATGCAATCGTTGAGTTACATGCTATGGATGGAAAAACATTCAACATTTGACTTTCTCATTGGAAAGTGAGGGTGAATTTTATAAGTAATAAAGACCTATTTAGTTAATGATTTAAAAAAAATTGTATATGTAGTGGAGGTTTTTATCACATTAAATTGAAAAGCTCAATATAAATACATGCGCCCATTTCTAGCATGCCGTTAGTATGTATACGTTTGATTTCTACGTAAGCGTCTCGTATATAGGAGGGTTCATTTCATACTGATCCATGCATGTCATTTAGGTGTTCAAGGAACAATCCAACCCCCGGGGGCTTGGAGAAAGAAATGTTTTTAGATGCCTAGGGTATATAGATCTTATGAGCTAACTCTCCTTAATCGGACATCCATATGTACATGAGTGGTATATGGCAAGTGCTATATCATTGCTCATGTGTTACTGCTCACCCATCACCGCTCACTATTCATCGCCCACTGCTCATCACTCATGTCTTGGCTTCCCTCTTCACTAGACTTGACTTCAAAGTCATGTGTGCATACATATTCGTTGTGCAAGGAATGGATGTGATTCTAGCAATTGAAAATAGATAATTGTAAATCGTGAACAACTCTTTGAAAAATTTAGAGTGAAACTTTATGTGTGAGATTCATCACCTCCAATAGTTGTAAAAACCTCTCTTGAGAAATTACAAGATATCCAAGTGCAATCAAACGATTTTTCTCCACAAAATTACCTCTTGGATCATTGTGGGCACCGAATGGTGAAGATAACATAATCAAATTTATTTCCCTATTGAATGTCTTTTTCATATAATGTGTTTATAAACCTTCTAGGTACCTTTATCGCATGGTGATAGAAAAGGGACCTCAAGGGTCCAAGTATAGAGAGAAGGACCACTTAATTTCTTGTTTGTAAATGACAAAAGTTAGGTTGTGGTTGTCATGTGATTCACATTGTCGAGTTCAAAAAGTTTCAAATAGAGGTCGTGTTTTGGTCACTCTCGGGTTTACATCAAGACCATGCAAAGTACCACTAACGTAGAAATACCTAAAGCGGTGAAAATAAACTGATTCGGCTAGAACGAGTGGCTTGAAATTTTGTGCAATATTTTTCAGAGATGGAGAAGAGGAGATGATGAGGAATGCAAGTTATTTTGTTATTTTATTCCTTGTAAATAATTAGTTACATTTTTTCAAAGAGGCAAGTAAGTCAAACCCCCTACTTGTACAATAGAGTCCCCCTAATCTAAACATCAAAATATTCTACTCCGCATACAAAGACATGCAAAACGGTTAACTTAATGGCACCCAAATGTGGTCGCAAGTGGTGTGAAACAACACCTATCCGGCCAATCATTGCATCCCATCTAGCAGTGCGTCCTTTTCATGCCCCACTTTCCAATTAGCCATCTTGGGTCTGCACAAGAACCACTCTGCCCCTAGTGTAGTGCACCACTACAATAGTGATCATTAACTGCTTTAGGTATTTCTACCTTACATATTGCGGCCTCGCTTCCCATGGCCACATGCAACATAACAAGGTATCCTTGGGTTAAAGTGGTTCATGCCATGTCTTGGTGTAACCTAATGTCGTTTGGGTACCATTGTATTTGATACCCACGTAACACTAGTTTATATTTTTGAGATTTATAAAAATCTCGGTACTATCCAAGTATGAGTATTTTAAGGGAAATTTAGGACTATGTACTATGAAATGATCTCAATATCGATGTGGTAGTGCCAATCCACTCAAGTAAAGAGTTTGGGATAAGCATGTCATTCAATATGATTTGAAAACCGAGGATCGTTTTTTGCATGTTACTATAATTGTTGATGTTAGTTAGGCGTGCTCTCACATAACATTGCACAATATTGGTGTGATATTATATTTGTGTGGGTATTTCTTGTTTTATATACCATTTGGTAACACTATTGTAACATCTAACACTTGATGCTTGGCATGTTATGGTATTGAAATTGTTTACAAAATGCCCTAAGTATATAGCGATAGAATGAAACTTGGCAAAGAAACATAAGCAAACATGAAGTGGGTATCATTGTTAGTATTGAAGAATGTGATACCGGTTGGGTTGGGTGTATTATACATGGACTAATACTTTGATTCCACGCCGTCAAAATTGTGTTGCGTCAACAAATCTAAGATGAAACATCACCAAAAATGTGATTGAAAACAAAAGCCTTCCCTTGTAAAATTAAGATGATTAGAAGGGCACGTGTGTTTTATACCTTAAATGTGTACATAGCTCCCCAAGTGCATTGATCTTCAAGTAGAAAGCAATTAATAAAAATTTAAGAACATTATGTAGTCTCGTTTAAGCATGTGCTTTGTCAAATCCACATCTAACCACATGCACATGGGGGGAGGGAGTTTGAAACCATGTGTGTTTGTTTAGTAAATCCAATCATTTGGGATTGAGAGTTCCATTTTGAATTGTTTGTGTCATCAAGGGACGATGTAATCTGCCCAAGAATAATTGACATATAAGTAAAATTGGATTAATTTCAAGTCCACAATTATAATATGTCGATCATAAGATCATACGATAAGATCCTTTGATAGAATATGCAGAGTTGATTATGATAATATTGCACCAATTGTTTTGAATGTATTCTCACTATTCAACATTTTTTATATAGATTCAACATAGAAAATATATATCTAATTTTTTTTCATCAGTCAAGTAATAACTAAGGATTCATGTATCTCTCAAAGACATTTGGTATATCGATTGTGTATCGACGGATCCATCGATAGAAATGAAGCAACCAAAATGTCCAATTTTTGAATACTGTAATACCTCTACCACTTCGACAAGCATTCAACTATTTTTTCAAACCAAAATATCCAAATTTAGGTTTTTCTTCTAAATATCAATAATTGATTAGGAAAATTTTGATTTTTCCTTAGAGTCCGGGATCGTTGAGTCTAGAAATATTAATTAGTATCATTATTCACTTATAAATAACCAATGTGGCATAGATGTCGAGATTTCCTTAACTACGTCATAATTGGAGGAAGAGGAAGATTGGCATGTGTATTGAAAGTGGGGAGATATACAGTCCACCCTCGATAAATGTTACACTTATAAACGTTAACTCATTATATTTGTTAACAAAATCATACTCCCCTCATATTGCTAACTAGAATGTTAACTATGTTAAATGTTAACAATAACTTACTCCCCTCTTTGTTAATTTGCCACTTATAAATGTTAACCTACGAAATACATCCAATACTGTGTGATGACATCCATTACATTGACTCACAACCTTTCAAAGTGGCAAAAGCCACCAAATTTGACTTTTGTGATCAAATTATTCATCTGGACTATATTGTGGAGGGTACCGTATGAGGGTTCAAAAGGTCTTCAGGCTGTGAGGGTTTGGATTGGAACGTCTAGAGCGGCTTGAGCGTTGGACTGTTGGAGTGTGGAGTGAGAGCGAGGACACAGGTCAGGTTAAGTGATGGAGGCAAAGAGTCTTTGTTAAGTTTAGCACAAATAGGTTTCATTTTCATTTTGTGTTTAGGGTTTTAGGGTGTTAAGATGGGAGGTCAGTTTACAAATGCTCAAAGGAGAGAGATTATCATGTATCATGCAAGTGCTCCTATTTCAAACCGGTCTCTCACACTTTATTAGGACTTTATTAGGACGATTCTTATTTTGTTTCATAAAAATAAAAGATTGATTTGATACACATATTTTATATATGATAATTTTGCAAAACTCTCCCTCCATAATTGTAATGAATTTATATTTGTTAAACATTCAAAAAGCTCCCTTTATAATTGTTACAATGTTAACTCACTATAAATGTTAGGAAAATTTTACTCCAGAGCCTAACATTTATAGAGGGTGGACTGTATGTTGTCGGACCGCCTCCTAGAGAGCCGAACCCAATGATATGAGGACTTTGGGTCATGCCTTCCCTTTTTGTGCATGCGGACTTTAGGACATCGAGGCATTTCTTGGATAAATTGCGCATTGGGTTGGTGGATTTCAACTTGGAACTTCGATCCTTGGAGACCAAAAGTCGACGACAAAGTGATCTTGGAATGAGATACCTAGGCTTCAAACTTTGCTTGGGTTGTGTGACCAATGTTGGACCGGTATACCGTAGAGGCCTCTCTATTCCGACACAAAACAATTATTCTCCCCTCGAAATATGCCACGTGTCGTGTTCACATTCGTCATGACCCACTAGTATCCCGCGTGGAAATCACATTCCAGCACACGTGAAGATGAAATAGGAGTCCTCTACTGTATAAGGTAGAGGGTGCTTAAACCAACACTTTAAGCTATTGCACATACATATTGCACATTCATATTAACCTATGTTCTAAACATAGGTATAAAGAAAGAAAAATGATTTTTAGCCTCAATTAAATATTTGATGAATATTCAAAGTCAAAACCACTAGCTTCCTTAAACCAATATACAGGCCCCATGTACGACGACCTTGGATATGATGAGGACCCCCACCTTCATTGCCTAGAACCAACACAACATAGTTGGGCACTAGACCCAATCTAGATCAAAGACCAACTAGTAACGGTGCGCAAAGCCACATGGCCACCTCCATAATCCCACCTAGTTCGCTTGCAAAACCATCACCTTGCATCTTGGGTACCAACCCCTTTTATGCTTTGTGGACCTACCTCCGTGACTTTGTGAATATAATGGCTATAACCCCTACCCCTTGTAGTGTATAGAATGGCTAGAATAGGCATTGACAAGCCAACATAAACCCACCTTGAACCAACCCGAGATAGAGTGGAGCATGTTACCTACCCTACATGAAGGTAGTGGAGGTTGCTAGGAGGTGGCGCCACTACTGGCGCCTAAAAGCGTGACTCCATGGGCCCATACACTCCTACACCATGGGGAATGCTTCAAGGTAGTAGAGTGTTGGTGATTGGGAGGCGTTTATAGGTGTTGGTTTTGGGTGGGGTGTTGGTTTTAGCACTCTCTGCCTTAGGTGGATGCACAATATCAATAATCAACATCAACAATGACATCAAAGAATCTAGCCGTGGGTAATGAAATTGTAATAGTAGCTGATTGTTGATAGTTGGTGGATGTTAAGGTGAATTTTTTTGTGTACATGACGTGTTAGTTGGGTTGATACCAGTCTAAACCACATTGATACTAAGACGGTTTTCACTTAGGTACAAAGGTTCTATATAGACCCAAATGACATCACAACAGAAATACCTTGACACTTGTACCATACTAGTATCCAAAAATGTGAAATCCTCGTGATAAATACCCAAATGGTATATAACAACATACAATATTGGTCCAACATTGGTTTTGACCCATCCTCATAAAAGACTCACGGTTGGATGACCCCTATGAAGATCAATCAACCCTTAATGACAAACGCCCACGTTGGGATCCTTGATTTTACACTAGATGTCACCCTCCCAAACAATCCTAGCATTTTATTTCAAATCGATCACTTCAAGATATGTATTGCTTGTTACTTGTTGTCAATGTACTTTGTGTAATCTTAGCCAATCGTATCAAGATTAATGGCTTATCGATCAACAATGGGATTTGTGGTTCTTCCGACCACTCACTTCTACATTCGTTCCAATGGGGATCATATTTAGTTTTATGTTTCGTCGCGTGGATATTATATCTTTTGATGTTGCCTCATTGTACTTCTTTTGTCATTATTCATGGAAGAATGATTGAAAGATTGATTTTATATCATTTGTTAGAAAAATGTTTTACCCCTCATGCCTTCAAAGTTCACTGAAATGCCGATACATGCTAGGTAACCCTGAAGGACCGAGAAACCCACAGGTGGTTACGGGACATCATCATTTAAGTGCACTCTCTCCCAGGCCATGCGACGATGAAGACGTAATATTTGGTTCTAAGGACACGGGAGGATGAGGAATATGCTATAGGGAAGTCGTGCTCTTTCCCAATATTGGAATGCAACCTTAGATGCCAAATGATTACAAGGTCAACTCCCTTCTCCATGTAAAATACCATGCAATGTTGAATTGTGACGATTCCCTCTTGGCTATAAACTCAAACTTCCCTATAACTTCTAGGCATACAAAGCTAAGGTCTACAAAGTAACATTCTAATGACACATTCTAAATCTCTGAATAGCTTTAGGCCACCTTTCATATGTAAAGTTATGGGTGGACCCCCTATCGTCCTTGGGCTTTAAAGTACGTTGAAACCAAAACCCGTACTACCAGACTATAGCTAGGCTAAGGTATATGATCCTATTGTAAGCACTTTCAACTTCACATAGAATTTGGGCCGTTGGATCGGATTGGAAATCGTCACATCTCATAAACATTTGTCAATCATGAAGATTGTCATTTCAAATTTAAGAATTGATGTCGAGATGCAAAAGTTACAAGAGATAATAATGAAGCATAGTTTTTTTTTCCCAATTTGATTTGATTTGATTTGTATATATGTATAATTATATACACCCTCCCAATTGTGTTCATTATTGAACGTAAAATGGTGTCTACATTTTGAGCACAAAGTCCAATATGATTGTAACACATGTTTTTCTTAGTTTTCATTCTCTATTACAAGCATTGTCACATATCATCCAAACATAAGGCATGTGAATCTTACGTGATCACTCTCCTCGATCAAACATTTGCGTTTGAGTTGTAAGTATATGATAAGGCTTTCAGTTAAGAATGGACACCAGGCAAGCCACGTGTAACGATGAGACTGGCCGATGTGGTCAAAGTGTAAGGTAGATGGGTCTTAAGTGGCTAGTTTTTCTAAGTCGGACCCCTAGATTTGATTGGTACGTGGTTCCATGAGGATCGAAAAGCAAACATCATAAAGACACATGTTTAAAAGAGATTAGATCACGTCTTTGAATATTAATAACTGCTCTACACTCAATAGTGAACACAACTGGGAGGACCTATGTATCAAGTTAAGGAATTAACAAACATGCACTTCCAATAACCATAACTAAATTAGGGGAGGTCCAACTGTCAATTCGATTTTTGCATATGTTTCATTGTAGATTTGCTAATGCAACGTGAGTTTTGTTGTGTAAATCCAATCGGTAGAAGTTGGACAACATGAAAACCACATAACACCTACATACCTTAGACACAACTCTAGGTTCAATAATTAACATTACTAAGAGGACCTATGTAATCACTTTAAGTACTAGACAATCTTCACATTCACCTCTCATAACTTTTGCAATCCAATTTTGATCATGAGATTTAAAATGACAATCTTCATGATTTGAAACTGCTAATTGAATGGATGATTCTCCAATCCGATCTAATAGTCAAAATTGTTTGTGGAATTGAAAGTGCCCACAACAAGGCCACATACCAAACTAGGCATCCAATCAAGAAGAGCGAGCACGTGAGGCCCACATGCAAAGTTAGACACATACAAAAGCTCTCGTGTACAATATGCCAATGGGAGTCGGGACCTCTAACAAAAAGATCCGCATTCTTACACCCACATAATTCATCCATAAGCATTAATAATGGATGATACTTATGCTACCTTGTTGTCGGATGTCATCCACAAGCCTTCCTCCCCGACGCTAAGTTCCTTGCCCTACTGCTAGCTTGGCAGCTGTACTTTCTACTAATATTCTGGAGATGGTTTCATCCATCCATTTCATGGATGGATTGTGGATGAGCATACATCCACGCACTTTTAGTGGACCGAGAACCTACTGCCAGGTCCCCCTCCACACACTCTTTAGACGTGTTGGCATCAAATATTTATCCACGTCGTTTGCCACCTCAGCTAGCCTAGTCACGCTTTTCATGGGTAGTATTGATCAATGTTGGACCACACTAAATACTGTATTTAGTGCCATATGGCATTTTATGTCACTATGGTACCTTCGTAATGACAATTTTCATGAAAATTATCCCAACTTCTTTGTAGTTCATCCACTTTTGATGTATTATGCATCTTAATGATTATGTATTGAAATATTGTCCTGGGTGATTTTCAATAAGATGAAAAATCACTTACTAAGCGACGTTAATTGTAACATTGTAAATCTATAATGCCCAATTTTTTGAACAAGGAATGACAAATAATGTTGGTGACACTGCATGAGCAGTTTTACATAAATAACCAACATCGGGCAATCCGACATGAATTTGAGCTTGTTGGCCCTACCCTGCTCAAGAATCTTCTTGGTGCAAGGTGGGGTTTACTGCCTACCTTGGGGTGAGTGGGCTCTTGGCTTCCTACCCACATTGCTAGTTTTTTCCATCAAGTAGAGAGAAGGTTTCACAGTGGGAATCAAACCACCAACCACTCCATTCAGAAATGGGTACCTATCCACTATCACCCGGTAGTTTAGGGTCATCCAGGACCTGCGGTTTTACAAATAGCATCGAGCAAGACAAATAAAACCAATGATACCAAATATAACATCCAATGTAGTATACTATGAATGCATGTGATCAATATACAATATCGACGATCGATTCGAAGAGTTTTTTGCGGCGGCAGATATCATTGTTGTAATACCATTTAAACATTGATATTTGGTGGGTTTCAATGATGGGGTAAATTTTTGCATACTTGAGTTACTATTTGGGTCGATACAAGTGTTTGGTGTAATATACATGTGAATTCGTGGCTCAATCAACCTCAATAATAGTATCAAAGAACCTATCCCTGGGTATCAAAATTGTAGTACTGGTCAAATTATGGTATTTGGTGGGTATGCCAAGGTGAGAGAATCTTTCTATACTCAAGTTGTAATACGTGTCAATATCCTATTAAAAAGGAGTAAATTTTGTAAGATATAAACTCCAATGGTGTTTTAAAGGAAGTGGTACACATAACACTACTCAAGCTACTACACATGCTCCCTTTTATATGTAGGGAAGGCTAGTGTCCGAGATCAAATCATGGAGCCTTTATTTCTAGATAGCTTCCGGGATGGTCAACTAGTCTATACATAAGGAGGTGACAACAAATTGGGCAAGGAATATGTCAACCCACATGGCCTCCCGCTCGACAACTATGTTGAAGCCATTGATAAATTGAACCTATTTGTAATATATGGAGATTTAAAATTCACGGATACCATAACATTGTTCAGATCCATAACAATGTTCCGTGGGACTGCATAATATTCCTCATATTTGATCTGAATGATGGAATATTTTGTAGAATACTGTCAGTCCCACAAAACATTGTTATGGATTTGAACAATGTCATGATTGGACCCCGTTATGGTTTGGTCTTGTGAAATGAACAATACCCATGCCTAATATTATTAACTATAAGGGTGGCCCGAGATAAAGTTACGATTCCCCTAGAAACCCTAATATTCCCGAAACCATGGATGCAACACTTTAGTGCTAAGTACTCTTATGCAAGTGTGACATTCAATATTGGTACCGATGTTCATCTATTTAGACGCATATATGTGTTGGATGCCACCCGTGTAGATGAATGGATGGGCCCCGATCCTCGACTCAAAACCCGAGCTTCTCTCAACATTCTTGAGAGGTACTGCATCAAAGTACTTGTCCATCCTTACATTTGCCTAGCTCGAGGTCATCCATCCATGGTTGGACCTCAAATTCACTCCACTCCTTGGTACTTTCTTCATATATATATAATGAGTTTTGGATGTTGTGCTCGAATTTTCCATTACATAGGTGTTGAAATAGCACCCATGGCTTGTTGCCAAAGGAATACCCTCAAGGCTCGAGGAGTATGGATGCAACAAGGTACATAAGTGCATCCCGAAATGTAAGAGTCTACCGGGCCGTTAGTAAATCTTGTTTAGAGTTTAAACATGTTTTGTCATTAACTCGACATTTAGCTAATGATTCAGTCAACGCTATTTAGACTTGTATTTCCACATTTGATGTGCATGTTAATGTTGACTTCAATATTCACATCCAAACATGTCGTTATAATCAAGGGTGATCATCCCTCAGTCACGACAACCTAAGGTTGGCGTCATTGTCATCTCTTTATGACTTATAATGAGTAAATGTTGTGCTTGACTTACAATTCGAGAGATCGATATAACATACAATATCACTCACTAGCATGTAGAGACATATGAAATTATGCGAGTGCTATTGTCGTGTGAATGTACCCTCCAACTGCATCATTTTTATAGTGCGGTTTTTACCCATACTATAATCACTATTCTAGTGATAGTAAATATTTATGATGTTTTTACCAAAGCAAAGAAATTAGTGTGAGTTACTCTAATGATATATTTAGTTTATTTATTGCATCTACACGTATAACATTTTTCAATGCTAGTTGGAAACATACATTGAAGCACCCATTAATCCATCCATCTATATCGTTTATGGTATTTAGTGTCACATGTGTAATAATGACACTTACTCTATTATGAGGCCTCCCTTAGGTTAAATGAATAATGAACTTGGTTGACCATTAGTATCACTACGTAACACTTGTAGTTGGCATGCTCGATAGTAGCATCCTCTTTGCCTAATTGATTTGTAGAGCTGAAGCATGTCCGATTGAAAGCTTTTTGGAATCTAAGTGAGCTCTTTGCCCTCATACTTGCTTTCAAGCTCTCAAACCACCATGGTAAGCTCAAAGTACTTCATTGTTGCCAAACTAAGGGCCACCTCACACACAAGGCTGAAGGCCCCTGACCATGGCAATGTAAGAGCTCTCACTGGTCGAAAAGGCGGAGACCGTCCAAGTTCACTTCACACTAGGAGGTGAAGGCCTAAAGGCCCAAAGAAAAGTTCGTGGATGAAAAAGTCTACATGGAGTCCTACATGGCAGGTTGTGGTTAAGGGTGCATGGTCTACCGGAATTTGCGTCAGGCCCACCTCTAGGAGGTGGGCCTGACGAAAATTCAGGGAGACCATGACTTTTTTTAATATTTTTTCTAGCATGACAAATTTCATGACAAATTGCAAGGCAGGTTCTATAATAGATTCCAGATCATACAAACACCACCAAGTATTTCTCTTAAATTGATAAATTTCGAGACATATTATATTAAACCAAATCCTCCCCTCTTTTTCCACCAACAAAATATGCAATGATCCCGCAACATGGTCCATTCTCGCTTCACACTATGCTTGAGGGCCCATGACTACATAAAACGGCTTTCCCAACACCCATGGTACGGCCTTTGGATGAGAGTCAAGGGTCCTCACCATTACAAGGTCATGGCTCTTGGCTCATGTGTGAAGTGGCCCTAAAGTCCTAAAATATGTGTTTTCATAAAGTGATGTTTTTGCTTTTAGAGACATTGATAGAGGCCTTAGGGAGATATGATGTCAATAGCAAGCTTGCTTGTGTGGAGAGTTATGTCCTTTTCGGGATTTCGGCTTTTGGACTCCTTCTAATGTAAAGTGATGATATTTTTGGTATTGAATTCACTACCAAGCATGAAATATGTCGATGCAGAGTCGAAGCACCTATTAATGATCGTCAATTTGTCACATATTTATCAATTTGGGAGGTTGGAAATTTGCATGTATGTGCATAGATATTTAGGTTGGTAAAGGCAAGAGTGCTTTAGGGCTTCAAATTGAGAATGAACAAGCAAGAGCTCTTCACGACAATTGAGTTTGCTAAAGAAAGTTGGCTACGGGAAGAATGATGACTCTATAGAATCGTCTCCATAGGTGTTTTGTTGCTCTAGGACACATTGGAGTTGTTACCGAGAATGTGAACCGTAGCAAACGAGAAGTTGGTTGAGGCCAATGCTTGGCCAAAACAATGTTCAAGGAGATGGAGGATGGCCTTACAAACTCCCAAACCCTAGCAAGAGGTTTTTCTTGCATATTTTGTACAAGATGTGAACAAATAAGTGGATGTAGATTGGTTATCCCATTTAAGAAAATCCATGATGCATTGTGAATTGTTTTTGGGTGTTAGTGGCATTTGACATTCAGGACAATGGTTCCCACATCTTCCAAAGATTGTTGAAAAACATCAAGCACATTTTGATGTTGAACCTTTACATGAAGATCTTGCAAGTCTCGCACGACTTCTTGTAATTCATCCATCCATGGAGGTGCGAGCCTCCATGAGTGGGGCCCGGGTTTGGATGAGCACTTGTGATGTCAAGAGGATCCACTTGAAGAAGAGTCAACCAAACCCTAGGGACCAAGGGGGTGAGGTTTTTAGTAGGGCCCTTTTACATCAACCATGGCTAGGCACTGGCCTCTTTAAACTCGATCCTCACCAACATTACCCAAGGTAAAAACACAGTCATTTACACAACATAATTTTTTATTTTTCCAAAATACATGACCCAAAATTAATACAAGACGTTCCAAATTAGTCTAGGAAGACCTAATTTACATAATCAACTAGGGTCATTGTTCACAGATTCCCTTGGTCCAAGGACATTATCAAATGTAATGGCTGGGATCGAATTTCAACCATTGGATGTGTGCCAAGATCTACGGGTGATATGCTATTATGTTTAATGTCCCGCTGTGATCCATAACAAACAATTACAGTTCCGGAAGATGGCCACTCTTTGCAAAGAGAAATCCGAGCCAAGGCTGAAGTTTTGTGTAAGCAGGCCGGGCCTTTTACCTTGGTATAATATGTAATAGTGATAGGGTCCAGCTCAAAGAGTGGACGTCTAGGCCTGGCCCTTAGCTGACCACCATTCATCCATAAGTGGACCCCACCTCGATACCGCAACCCGGTGGATGGATGAAACTTCAAGTTCTCATCCGAATGTGGACCCCACGTCGCGAGGCTCCCAACCGCAGCCCGCCATTCATCCGTAAGTGGGCCCCACCTCGATACCGCACCCGGTGGATGGATGAAGCTGCAAGTTCTCATCCTAATGTGGACCCCACGCCTCGAGACTCCAACCCCAGCCCGCCTTCCCTTCCTCTCCCCTCTCCCTCGCTCGCTAGCTTAGCTCGGTGCTTGCTCGCTTGCAAATCTCGAGATGCACCGAAGGAGGGCATCACACTTGCCGCAATCTCAGATCATTTCGCCATTTCCGTTTCTTTTGATTCCATTCCCCCCTCACACAACGAATCTCTCTCTCTCTCTCTCTCTCTCTCGCTCTCACTCTCTGTCACTCTCTCCCTCTTTTGTGTCTTGTATCCTCCGACTGTGCAGGTAGCAAGTTAAGTTAGCCTGTGGTTGTGTCGCTGTCGAGGGAAAGCTCGGTACACGCCTCGATCCTCCTCGTTTTTGAGGAACCTCGGTGATTAGGAATGTGAGTTTCTTAGCTCCTTATGTGAAAACCGTTTTGGTTTTGTGCGTCTGTCGGGATTGAGTGTGTTGTAACATTTTGTTTCAGGTCCGTCTTGAGTTTGAGGTCTCCAAGGTTTTGATCCCAAGGTTGAAATCAGTACGGAATTAGACTAAACTTGAAGATGATGATGATGAAGCAGAAACATCATCAAGACCATAATTCACATCACTGGCAACATCGAAGGTTTCTCGCCTTCCTTCTTCTTTGATCCCTTGGTTGGTGGCTACCATTGAAGAATTCGGCCACGGCTTCTGTTCCTTTTCTTGTTCTGCGAGTCTGCCTTGTCGAGTAGATCAGTTTTGTTGGAACCTCCTGCGGCTGGCCTTTTCTTGCTTTGTGATCCCCGTGATTTTCATCACATCTTGGGGGGTTCAGGTTTGGTTCTCTATTCGATTTTGTCGAAAAATCACCCCCCGCCCTGTTGACAGCTGCTTGGCCTTTTTCCCCCCTTGAATTTCAGGTGTGGCAGCCATATTATTGGGCCACTTGTCTTTTGAATCTAGTGTCGGTCATGTTTTGGGGGTTGCTTTATCCCCGAGACTTTTTTCATAGTCTTATTTTGCGAGGAGGCATTCATCAACATTGAGATATGTTGTTTTGAAGGAATTATAGCGCATTGGGTACTCTAAAAAGCTTGACCTCTGGGTGGTCCGAAAAGTTTCAGTTTTAGGCACTCGTAGTGGTTTTTTTTGGCCGAGAATGAAAGCTGTGGGTGGAATTTGGTAAAACCTCTAAAAGCTGCAGCAGCGGCAGGAGGAGGAGCCCTGGTTTGGATTTCATCAGCAACAAATTTGTGTCCTTTCTGGAATTTCAAGGGTTGGTGGAATATGCATATATGTAAAGGTATGGTGAAGATGGGTTAGGCGAGTGCACCAAGCGATGGAGACGACAATTTCAAGTGGAAGAGAATGGTGTAATCTGAATTTCCGGCATCCGTAGGCTACGATGGCGAAGATGGCGGATGGCACCCCCATTCTTTCATCTTCAACCTTGCGAACTTTGGCTGACAAGTTGTATGAAAAGCGCAAGAATGCTGCTCGTGAGGTACCCATCCATCTCCAAAACTCCAAAAAGGCTTTGAAGCTGCATATGTTTTCTAAACTAATTCTGAAAATTTTATGCTCTATTGATAATATTTTAGTTTATCTTGTTAATATCCTTGGGAGGGCAACTGCCTTGTGTGTGAGCAATGGATGCCACCTTTATAATACACAGTCTTAGCAATGTGGCTCCCTTGAAATGCGTTCGTCACAATATGAATCGAGCAGATGTTATGTACTCTTTTTATGCTGTTTCTATTCTTCAATGTAACTCCACAGCTTTGGATAATAAGGTAGATGGGCCTTATTGGTTACTTTTTTGCAGTTTGCTACCTTAAACTACTCGGATACGCAAGGTTGATTTCTCTGTGCGTCTGCAAATATGAAAGATTTGGAATTATTATGAATTATTGAATTCCACTGACAGCGAGCCATAAGAAGGCCACATAGGTCCCCCACCCCCCCAATTACGATGACTATTAAGTCTAGAATGGTTTAACAAATTTTGAGCATGTAGTCCAATCTTTTTTAAAACGCTTTTCTTTCTGGGATCTGTTCTTGGATCTGTACCTAACCACCCACCACTCAAATGTAGGCGTTTGATTAAGATAAGTAACCAAATTAGGCCCGCTTACCTTGGGATCATTGCTGAACTCAAGGTCGGTTGTGGCTGCAGTCTTTTGCTGGATCTTTCAATTCAAGGAATCATACCTGTGTCCTGTTGCAGAGATTAACTAGTTATCAATGGACAAGCATGCCAGATTCTTGGTTTCAGATGAGGGCAATTGGTGCAGCCCTTTTTGCTCACCTGTTCAACGAATAAAGTTATAAGTTCTTCAGGAAGGATTCTTTTGGAGCCAAATTTCTTGTGGTTCTAGTTCAGTGGACAGGGGAAAGTATTCACCTTGAGTGTGATGTTATATGTGTTGTCACCACATACAAGAGCATGCTTGGTCTCTCATTGCGAGGATCCAATATTGACCTAGTTGTGGGAAGTGTAGGTTGAAGCAGTAATCAAGGTGCTTGCAGCTCAACAGGACCATGTCAGGATATCCAAGCTCATCTCTCTTCTCATTAATGACTTTGCGCTCTCCACGCAGTCAAATCATCGAAAGGTATCAAAAAAGTAATTTGCATTTGCATTCCAAGTTCTTGTTTGCTGCTGTTGTTGATGCCAATTATTTACACTTGCATGCTGGGTGCCAGTTGAAGAAAGACTATTGAGCAGTTTCTGATTTATGAAGCAGGGTGGTTTGATTGGACTTGCGGCGGCAACAATGGGCTTGGGATCTGAGGCTGCCCAGCACTTGGAGGTAATTTACTCTATCATGTGCTTGATTTGATGAAGTACATTTTGTAGTTTGTAAGATTGAAATTCAAAAGCACCACAAAAAATTCTCTATGTCCTACCTTGTTGCCATTAGGTGCTCTACCCTTATTGTAACGGCTCAAAATATAGGGTTGGAATGATGATGGACACAACTTGCTGGTACTCTTGTCTTGGAAGTGTCTAAAGTCTAAACGGTAAGATTGCAAGTAGGAGTACAAGTAGAAAGACGAACCACTAAATTATTACAATTGAAAACCACTAGTCGTGAGGACATTGTCGCCTGAGAACTTTGAAGCAGGAGCTAAGCTTTTAAGAGAGCAAGTGTTGAGGAATCACTTCTTGTGAGGAGGGAGAGTCAATTTCTAGTTCAATCACGAACAATATCTAATGTGCAATATCTAATGTACATGATTACACACATCGCTTGTTTCATTAATCATCTCTTAATCTTGGTATTTGCTTATTCCTAGTGTAATGCAGTACATATCTTTGTGGAAAATATTACACAATTCTGCTGCTAGGATCTGGACAGCTATTGGTTGAACCACTCGAAGAGTTTGTTGTAGATGTAAGATGTGTGTTAACGATGTTGTGTATATGTTGCTGTTGGATTCAGAAAATCATTCCTCCAGTTTTGAAGTCTTTCACTGACCAAGATAGTCGTGTACGGTACTATGCATGTGAAGCACTGTACAATATTGCGAAGGTTGGTGGTCTGATCCTCTCTTTAGAGTCGTCAAGAATTATCATATTGCACACAGCATAGCCCTGATAATGTGGATACGTTTTTATCACTTTATCCCTTTGGGTCTGTATGCAGGCATCTCAGGCTACTTGTTTGATATCTACAAAGCCAGTTGACTTGCCACTATAAAGATGCCTTTGCATGGTGTCAAAAACCATCCCTAATTCAAAGATGTTCCTGACTTTCTGAGTTCTGTGTCATCATATAGGTCACACGAGGAGATCTTGTTCTGTTCTTCAATGATATCTTTGATGCACTCTGTAAGCTTTCGGCTGATGCTGAACCTAGTGTACAGAGTGCAGCACACCTCCTCGATCGCCTCGTTAAGGTCTGGTCACTCTTCTCTGACTATCTTTCACTTTGTAGGATTTTATAAAGCTTCCTGATCCTGAACCTACCATCTTCCTATTTTAAAAATTCAGTGCCTTGCTTTAAACTTGATGATTGCCCTAGTTTGGAACATTGGGTATAGTGGTTTCTGTTCTCTACACTGTCTATGTTTATTTATGACCTGGCTTTAATGGTGCAAATTGGTATGACCTTTCAGTGGAACTCTCTCTTTTGTTCCTCTTGAACACCATCTCTTGCTGTGTCCTGATGATTGAATAGCTGGTATTTCCTTGCCTCAACTGATAAGAGTTGAGGATTCTTGCGAGTAGAGGGGTCAGTGGGCATCATTGTTTCTTAAAGTCCGTGGTCAGTTGCTAGGCAGTCATTAGTGCTTAGGAAATCCACTCAATCAGGGCAGTCTTAATGTTAATACCCAATCTTCATCTGTATTGCTTTTCCACACAAATATGCCAATGCCTGCAGAATTTAATTCTATCATCTTGGCCTTTGCTGCAGGATATTGTTACAGAGAGTGATCAATTCAGGT
This sequence comes from Polytrichum formosum, assembly GCA_964035585.1. Taxonomy (NCBI): domain Eukaryota; kingdom Viridiplantae; phylum Streptophyta; class Polytrichopsida; order Polytrichales; family Polytrichaceae; genus Polytrichum; species Polytrichum formosum. Next base: position 19,829,921 of record OZ037939.1, on the reverse strand, counting down.
CAGTGCTGACATATGTTTCCTTTAATTTTTTAATTTTTTTTTAAAAATCTTTGTGTGGCAACATCGAATCAGGTCAAGATAGATGCTTTCAAAGTGGTTGATCAAGAGCATCCTACCTTGAAGGAATAATAGTGCATGAAAATGTACTTGTTAATAATGCATCGATGTTGGGTGTTGGTTTTCATGACAATAGCATTGAGGAGTTCATTCCGTTGCTGAGGGAGCGCATGAATGTGTTGAATCCCTTTGTACGGCAGTTTCTGGTGGGATGGATCACTGTCTTGGACAGTGTACCTGACATAGATATGCTGGGATTTCTTCCAGATTTTCTTGATGGTAAGTACAAGATGCAAACAATCTGGTTTCCAATCTGCTTGAGATTTGACAATGCTGTTGTAAATCAATCACATAGTATGGCAAATATATCTGTACTGTCAACATGTTATTCAACAGTGTTCAATCTCACATAATGTTTGAAGGCCTGAAAATTGCAAAGTAATTAATGCAACTACTCAATTGAAGATTCTTCCCAAGTTGCTTCCATTTGGCAAGAACAGAAATTTTCACCATTCACAAGCTTTAAGAATATTGTTGATCTTCATGGTGGCAACTGCAGCAGACTTTTGCATGGTACATAACATGCAATTAAAAATTTAGCAGTAAGTATAATATCTAGATGATCAAAAGTAACTTCATATCTCAACTTGTTGAACTGAGAGATATGCACTGAATTTTATTGTTAATGAACTCCTTGATCTCAACTTGGGCAACTATTAGTTGACACATGGTGCAGTCTATTCTATAAATTATCTTGTTACTTTCAACCAACAAAGTGATAGATTGTTACAAAGTTGTCCATCATGTCGCAAGCTTTCCTTCTTTCTTATGCAATAGAATACCATTTGAAATGCAAGGCAAATGGCCTGGGCCTCTCAGTTTATTTCCTCTGTATGTCAATTTTTGTCCTTGATGTTGTATGAAAGGCAATGAAAGTGGCACTTGACGGTGTTTGATGTGTCATATTGGGATCAAGATTGGGAATAAAGCTGATGCTTTTTAATCAATATGTAATATATCTTTTTTTGTAAATGTCTTACAAGTTTGACGGTGTCATGCAGGCTTGTTTAATATGCTTAGTGATTCAAGTCATGAGATTCGCCAACAAGCTGATTTTGCACTCGCTGAGTTTCTTCAAGAGATCAAGAATGCTCCGGTACAAGCTGAGTCATGGTTTAACCCTGCATGTTTTTTGGGTTTGACTTATCATATATGTCCTGGAATAACACCTCTTAATTGCTGAGTGTTTTCTTATATTTGTTGGGACTGCTTTTGGGTGTTGGGTCAGTCAGTAGATTATGGAAAAATGGCTGAGATTCTTGTGCAAAGAGCTGCAGCACCAGATGAATTCACACGGCTTACTTCATTCACCTGGGTAGGTTGTAGGACCAGCATGATTTATTTTATAAGCACCTTTTGACATATCATTGCTTTTGTCTTTCTTGAGTTCTTCACTTTGTCCAAATCCTTATGTTACCTAAATGTAATTTGTATTGTCTTTCTTATTTTTCTGTGTCTGGTGTGGCAGGTGAATGAATTTGTGAAGCTGGCAGGTGAGCAACTGGTGCCCTACTATGCTGACATACTAGGGGCTCTATTACCTGCCATTTCTGATAACGAGGAGAAGATCCGTGTGGTTGGTCTCAAATTCCTTTCAATGTTGTGATAGCTATTAACAGACTTGATTATTGACTTGTTTGGAGCTGTAAGAAATAGAGTGGATTTGGTTACAATGTTGTGGGTCCCAGGGCATTTCTGGTCAAGATTTGTGATATTAGAGTGTTAATCTTTTTTGTTATTATGTGTAAAGTGGAGGGTGTGTGACATGGTATTTTGTGTTGTTGCTATGTTCAAGTTCTTACGGATTCCAATGAATACTATACCATTGTATGGAATTGTAGCATGACAGATCACTCAGCATGGTTCACCCAGAATACATGTTTATCAGAGAAATTACTCAATCGTCTACTACTTGTTTAGGGGATATAAATTGATGGTTGACATTTAAAGAGTTGTCATATGTGATGTCACATAATAGGTTGCAAAGGAGACAAATGACGAGCTTCGAGCTGTAAAGGCTGAGCCATCTGAGGGATTTGATATTGGTGCAGTTCTTGGTATTGCTAGAAGGTAAGCTATGTACTGTTGCATTGGGCTTTTGATATATAGTCCACCTTCCTCATATATCAGCTTAATACAGCCATTGGACAATCATATTGTTGAAATGGCTGTTAAAATGCAGAAGAATGTAAAATCCTCTATCTATCTGATATATGCACACTAAGTAGTACCAAAACTGCTGGTTGCAGTAAAATTATCCTTGAAGTCTCTCAAAAATTTATTTTTTGATAGGGAGTTTGCCCCACTTTGACATTTTATAATGTTTGAGGAGTGTTCAAGTGGTTTCGGAACTCCCAATATTGGTGAAATGAAGGGGAGGTGGTTGACTTTGGCCAAAAGATGGCTATATAAAAATGAACAACTTGTTAAACTTTTGAGAGCCCATTTTAGGTGCCTTCAAAAGTTTGCATGATGTTTAAGAATAAGTCTAGTATGTAGCCATATTCATACACTTCCCTAACTTGTTAGCCTGTAATATGTCATTGAATCTTCCGGTTGATGATTTGAAGATGTGAGTGTCAGTTAAGTTCATTTCAGCCCTTGGGGTAGTTGGTTGTGGTTCCAGAGTTGGACACAACCATTACTGGGACCCTAGCAAAGATGTTATGTCCATGTGTTTGGTAGACTTGCAGTTTAAATGTCATAGTAATAGTTTGTATGATGTCTATGGGCTGTAGTACTTGGTCACACTCTTGGGCACACGATTCTTAAATGTAAGTGATGAAACTTTTAACTGATATTAACAATGAGGGTTTGTTGCAGGGAACTTGGAAGTGATTGGGAAGCCACACGGTTGGAAGCACTACGTTGGATAGCAAGCCTACTGGAGCGGCATAGAACTGAGGTCTCCATCAAACCATTCCTTGGCATATTTTCACTTCACAAATATGAATAATATCCTTGAACTAGTCCAGCATAGGAGAATGATTTCACTATATCAGGCCAATGCCTTTGGTCGACATCACCTAGCTATCATACTGATTTGTGGGCGCAGGTGCTCTCATTCTTGGATGACATATTTCCAGCATTGCTCCAAGCTTTATCAGATACCTCAGATGAAGTGAGTGCATTCACATTGACCACTTCATGTCTGTCCATCTTGCATCAATGACATAATTGATTTTCCAATCTGCACATTGAGAGTTTTCAGAATGTGCAGATTAGAGTTATCCATTAATTGAATGGGACTTTTGGTTGGGAGTTGGGTGTATTGCATACAACACCTTCCATGTTTGGTAAATTTTTGGTGCATGTTCGGAGGAGTGTGGAGGTTTGAATGAAGAATATTCTATATTGATCCATTGTAGTTCAAACTCATTTTGCCATGCCAAGAGATGCTAAAATGAATTTGGCCCTCAGTGAACCGAAATAGATTGCTATTGATTGAAATCAAAACACTACCTCTGAGAATGCACCACAAGTGGAAATAATTTTTTGATATAGTATGCAAATCAACCAATGGTAAATCTTAAGGGATGAACTCTCAATGAAAAGTTCTGTTGCAGTAAAAGGTAACTCGTTTGTTGTGAAATCAGTTTGGGTTACAGGGAAAGTAGCATTAGAAAACTAAAACTTCATGATATATCCTGATCTTGTTCTCTTTGCTTTTGATCAATGTATCCAGGTAGTTTGTCTCGTCCTGGAGGTGCAAGCTTGTATAGCAGGAGATACACAACACTTTCATCGGCTCATGGTCTTTCTTGTTCACCGGTTTAAGATCGAGCAGCCTCTGCTTGAAAAGTATGCGCATACCTGTCTTTTACGTTCGTCCAATTAAATTTTCATGTGCCTGGGTATATATGGGCTAGTATACAAGTGAACCCCTGTTGTTGATAGATCTGCACTTCTTTACAATTGCCATCAAATGTTGTAATAATTACAGGAGAGGGACATTGGCATTGCGACGGCTCTGTACTCTCTTGGATGCTGAGCGAGTATATAGAGAATTGGCCACCATTTTTGAAGGGGAGGCTGACTTAGAATTTGCCACCATCATGGTCCAGGTCAATTTTCTTACCCAATTCCTTGCTACAGATAGTGTGGTGATAATGCTCTGATGTTTGGGTCATATCAGCTTATAAGGCACTATACATCTCTTCATGGAGATTTAATTTGTGCATAGCTGGTTCATTTTGTCCAATCAAGTTCCAACAGCAACAATCTTTGTCGTGATTGCAGGCATTAAATCTCATTCTGCTCACAGCCCCAGAGCTTGCAGATATGAGATCCCTCTTGAAGCAATCCTTGGTGAATCCAGCAGGCAGAGATTTGTTTGTGTCCTTGTATTCTTCTTGGTGCCACTCCCCGATTGCTACCGTCAGTCTTTGCCTACTTGCTCAGGTGAATCTTTGTTCATTTTGAAACAGGAAATTCAAAGCTTCACATCTTGCTATCTCATTAGTTTTTCAGTCACAGGGGGCCCTGTGTAGCTGAATACAACTTTGTGATTGAACATGTGGAATTGGTACAAATCAGTCGTACTGTGCTAAGAGGGATTGTTTCAATGATATAGGCCTACCAGCATGCAAGTTCAGTCATCCAGGCACTTGGGGAGTCTGATATCAATGTGAATCTGCTCGTGCAAGTCGACAAGCTTGTTCGTCTCTTGGAGACTCCCACCTTTGCCTACTTGAGACTGCAGGTAACTCACAAGTTCTCTAGGGCAAATTTCTTTAGTGCTCAATTCCAGCAAAAGTTTCTTCTACATTAGAAGTCAAACACAGGCCGTTGTTGATCTTAACCCTTAAAGGACCAAGAGGCTCAATGTGTGGCCATGCACACAATTTCTACAAGCCTCACTGAGTTTTAAAATCATGTTTTCAAAACTTGTGAGTTTTTAAAGTTTGTTTCATGCATCATCTTGTGTTAAGGAGAATAAAATATACTCATATGTGGGATTGATGGATCAAAATACCAAATATGTATTTGCATCCAAGGGCACCCAGATTGTATATGATAAGTGAAACCTTCAGTAACATCAAGGTATTCAACTGGTTTGAAAGTTGCACTAGAATGATGTGTTAATTTTAGATAGGGTTATTTGTGACACACTTGGCTATAAATGGAAACATATAACTCAACTGCACATTTTTTGCATGGAGAGGCCTGGATTGGGCCTCTTAGATGTGTAGGGGTTTATGAAGTGGTTCTCCAGAGTGCATGACTTTGAATCCTGCCATTCACATGCTCATGTTAGAGGTATGTTGAGGTACAGTTGTTTAAATTCCTTGGGGGTGGGTGTCCGTCACTGCAAAAGTTGTTAGAGCCAGGACGCTATCCAACATTGTTGAAGACTCTCTATGGTTTACTGATGCTTCTACCACAGGTAATCTATCTCATCTAGTCAGTGTGAAAGGTTTTTTTAATAATTAAAAACTAAAACTTTATCATTTTAAATAGTATAATAAAATGAATTTCTTTTTATTTATTTATCTATTTATTTCAATTTTTTTTTATAGTGGAATGATTTACTCACTCTCAGTGGACGATGATAATTCGTAAGAATTTGAGATTAGTTAAAAAACTTTCTAGGATTGATCTTGGCTTCTTCAGATACATTTGCCGATGCACAGTAGTATAAGGTAGCAAACAACAAACTATAACCAATTAAGGCCTGTCTACATTAGTACTGATGTTACTTTGTTACTATGTTTTACAGCAAAGTGCGGCTTTCAAGATCTTACGTACAAGATTAAAAACTGTGCCATCACACACATTCATGCATGTTCAGCCTTCACCCACGACTGAATTCCCAGGGTTGAGTGCAATAAGGAGAACTGCTTCGCAAGGGGGATACTCTCAAATCCTCTCCCATATTCCAGCTATGCCATCTGGACCATTGAATGCAAGTGAGGATGGTGACAAAAATATTGATATCAACAGTTCTGCTCTGGGCATTAACTTCGCTGCACAATTGAAGCAATTTGAGCACATGCAACATCAGCACCACTTGTACCAGTCCCAGAATATTAGGCCCCCTCGCAGGCCAATAACTCCTCCGCCCATCCAGGTACATCTTCATCCAACCGGCTTTTGTCCTTCTTTGCGAGACTTTTCTATTAAGAGCTTATTAGCTTGTCTTGTGATTGAGCCTAGTTTTGAAAGTGGGGAATACTCCCTGAACGTCCATTTCTAATCAAAAATACTTTTAAGAGAACTTTAGCATCTAAAATAGAATTTTCTTGAAAGCCTCTCCAAAACTCATTATTTGGTAGGGAGTTTCGTCCCACTTTTGGAAATTTAAAATGTTTGAGGAGCATTCAAGTGGTGTATGCACCCCCAAATCTGGTGAATTGAAGCTGAGGTGTTTGACTTTGGCCAAGAGACACAATACAGAAGGTGAAACGCCTCTGGTTCAATTAACCAATATTGGGGGTTTGCACACCACTTGAACGCTCCTGAAATTGTTAAAAGTGCAGTGAAACTCCCAATCAAACTATGAGTTTTTGAGATAGCTCTCTAGTTTGGTATGCTCATGGGACCTGCTACTCTAAAATCCCAGCTCGGCCTATGTAAGGCTACCTTGGCCCACTGATCCTTGTATGACAACTTAGAAAGCTGTTTTTTATATCCCAACCCCACTCTTTTAATATGGTAAATATAATCCGTAAGTAAACTTGGGTAACTTTATGAAAAGCTCAAACTCACCTGGAGTTTGACCCAGAGATTCTATGGAGAAATATTATAGTGCACCGCATGTAGGATGGTGGCCTATGACATCTGAATTGCATTGTAAGACCATTTCCATCCTGCAAATATATCTTTGAGTTGCATACTTATTCACCTGATTTGTTCTCTGTTTTTGTATCTGCTAGAATGGACATGTGGCTTTGAGACCACCTGATGATGGGATGGACCCAAGAAGATCATCAAGAGGTTTACCTGATCTTCGAATCACACAACGGACGTCATGGAGGAGCTAGTACTACCAAAATTCACAGTTGTTCACATGTGCTATAGATAGTCATAACAGGTTCAACTTGTGATTGATTAGTCATACTTGTGTCTTTTACCCTTTCTTGTACGATTTGTTTGTATAGATGTAAGGCTCTCTTTCTTGTGGGTCATGTACAAGTCATACGATTCTTTGTTGCGTAGGTAATTAAGGTCATGCTAGTCATTGATGATATGAAGGCATGGGTTACGCAACAGTGTGGATGTTGGGGTAACTCACAGTTCCCCCGAGTTCCTATAGGTGTTGTAAAGTTCAGTTTTTTCAAATCCCAGAGATGGGATATCAAAATTCTATTTTGGAAGAGGCCTGTTTTCAGCAATTTGTTGACATGCGCAAATGTGTATGGGTGTTCAATGATCTGCTATCCTGCACGATTAAGAAACAAGTGCATACAATTATTGCAATGCTTCATTCTGAATGAAAGTCTTTTGGTAAGATTTTTGTGAACTTAACCTCCACATTCTTTCCTGGTTCTTGTCTTTACCTAGTTATGTGAGTGGAGGTAGTCATATATACTTTTTGATACAATTGGTACACTGATGTTGTGGTGAATTCAATTAATCACATGTTTTGGGAATTCCACCTAAACATTTCAAATCACCGAGGTTTCAGAAATTCTTGTGATCAATTCTTACTCATAAAATTAGTGAAGAGTTTGTGATGTAGCTTCATTCAAAATCTTGTCGATGAGCATCTTGCCTACCACGTGCCTTGTAGGCATTTAATGCACAAAGAATTCTTAACATTAAGTCTAAATTTCATTTGGTTAGAAGTTGAAAAGTGGAGCGGTTTTGATTGTTCAAGGTGACCTCCACTATCTACACTAAATATGGTATTTAGTGTCACCAATTCTAATTGTCTGGCTCAATACTAATTCTAAACCGTGGTGTAGTGTCACCAACCAATGAACGGGTAGTGCTGGCAGTTAGTTACAAGCTAGCCGGTTGATTTTGAGAATTTCCGAATGAAATAGAAATGTTTAGGAAGGGGTTCCGGAAGAAAATCAAGGTTTTCGGAAATGGGCCGATTAGAAGAAAAAAATGCCGGCATTTAGGCAAGTTGCCCTAGAGTATCCATGGCAAATTAGCGATTGAAAGGTATTTTTCACGGCGGGCAGTTGACCAGACATATACTTTTTAGGAAAAAAATTAATACTATGCAAACTTGGAGACTTGTAGACTTGGAGTTACCATTGCCTTGCTAGCTTGTGGTTTAGGGTTAGTTGCTGGCCGCCGCAGCTTGCATTTTTGTTTCCATTCCGAGTTTTTGAGTGTTTGACTTCTTGAATCGTTGAATCATTGAGTGACTGACTTTGTGCCACTCCAACATCTCTTGTTTCACATCTAGAGCTCTCAGCGCACGGAGCCGCCGTCAGAGTCCCCTTGCATCCGGTTAGCCGTTGTTTGGCCTTCTTGCAAAGTATTCTTCTTGGTTTCCTGTGATTTCTTGATTAGCCTGTGATTTCTTGGTTGCGGCTGAGGATGTTTAGGGTTGCATTTCCCAGGACTTTTCTCAGAGTCTTGAGATCGTACTTCGAGATCTCTAATGCGCAGTTAGCAATCTTAAGCACCAGTCTGAAAGAATGGCGCACTTTAGCACGCGAAAGATCTTGGTTAGCCTGTGATTTCTTGGTAGCTTAATGTTGTCACTTCACATATGCATGCAATGGCTTCATGTCTATGATCTAATCTAAGCACCAGTCTGATACTAATCGCAGTTTGTAATCTAAGCACCAGTTTAAAAGAATGGCACACTTTAGCACGCGAAAGATCTTGGTTAGCATGTGATGTCTTGGTTGCGGCCGAGGATGTTTAGGGTTGCATTTCCCACGACTTTTCTCAGTAGTCTTGAGGTTGTACTTTGAGATCTCTAATGCGCAATTAGTAATCTAAGCACCAGTCTGAAAGAATGGCGCACTTTAGAACGCGAAAGATCTTCAATAATATGGACCACGTGATTAAGAGACAAAAGAGCTAATCAGAGTTGCACTTGACTTTTTGAATCGCTGAGTGATTAACTCTGTGTGAGTCTTCTGTGCAGACTCCCAGTCGCAGGAGTTAGGGTTGTGTGCCACTCCGACATCTCTTGTTTCACATCTGGAGCTCTTAGCGCACGTAGCCGCCGTCGGAGTCCCCTTGCATCCGGTTAGCCACTGTTTGGCCTTTGTGCAAAGTATTCTTCTTGGTTTCATGTGATTTCTTGGTTGCAGCTGAGTATGTTTAGGGTTGCATTTCCCACGACTTTTCTCTGTAGTCTTGAGATCGTACTTTGAGATCTCTAATGCACAGTTAATAATCTAAGCACCAGTCTGAAAGAATGGTGCACTATATGCTAAGTTGCTTGGTATGTAAGTTGACAATGTATGGGAACGTTGTGGTGGATATGTGTGATTAGGGTTTTAAATGTAACAAGAATGTCAAATCAATACTTGTGATTACATCCTTCATGAAACAACTAAAACACAACTATTGGGAAGCCTGGAGAACATTTGTTAACTTTACTTGGACCCTTTGTGGTGCTTGTATTTTTTGAAGGCTAAATCCTTAGCCCTAAGCTGGTAGGGGCTTTGCCAGGTTCAACTTCTGCTAAGGATACTATTTAGACCAAAAAAAGAAGAAGACTGAATGCCAACATTCTTTAACCATGAACACTTGGAAAAAAGAAGGAATAAATGACAATGAAACTTAAAGGAAAAAAATAAAGAGGGAAAAAACATCCACCACCAAAATACAAAACCGGCCCCATTTTAAACATTTAGGAAACTGGATAAATGAAAAAAGAAATGTCGGCTAATTGCCTAAATACATTAGGAAATGGGGGATATCAACCGACAAAATTTGCACTCTCTAGGCCCACTTCCGGGTAAAATTTGAAAAATCCGAGCCACCTCCTAGAAGCTAGGAAATTATCCGTTTTCTCTACAGAACTCCCCGGACTCTGTCACCAACACTAAATGTTAACCAAACATTGTTTGTAAATCCTTGTAATTTTTTTGAGGGGGTTGCAGATTTAGAGTGTTGCAATTATTGTCACTTACTGAGTGTTTTTTAATCCAAAATTCAATCATCCATGACAATATTTTACAATATTTCATCACAAGTTGTTGACAAGAGTAGGGTTTAGCCAATGGATGAAACTCATGATCCATCGTCCATAACAATATTTGTTCACTTATTCATAAGAAGTGTCATCTGAAAAATTACTATAGTGGCATTAAATATCATATTTAGTGTAAATACTGCATGAGGTGACCTCTTGAACTCCCTTTTAACCTTTAACTTCAAGAGAGGCCCATTTTGGGTTATGAATGACTCTTGAAGGAAAATTCATCCAAAAGGAATGTGCTAGGGAATGGGTATCATTATGTTCTTCATGAACTTTTCTTGTCACTGATGATGATCCCATTCCAATATAAAAAGGTGGTTATTCATAAGAGTTTTTTAAAGTCAAGAATGAACTAAGTTTTTCATTTGTTGATATATTACTATAGATAATAACTTCATATTATTTTGATTGAAAATTGTCAATTGTCTATGGACTCTTTTTCTTACCTCAAAGTGTGTATCAATTCTTGATATAATCTTCAAAGTTTGAACTGTAATTTTATTGCATATATTTATCACAATTCGTGAAGTTTAATGATTCTAAATCCATTATTAAGAAATCATGAAAATTACTAAATATTGCTATCATATTGATGTGTTCTTAAAATCATTAGGGAGCCTCAAGTTCTGGGGAGCCTCAAGTCTTTCTTGCAATTGGACCACCAACTTAACATTAGCTGGTTTGAAACCATCATAATGTACTTTCAACCCATTAGCCTTTTCAACATGTTGGACTTTTAAATCAATTTCATTTCATTACATTTTATTAGCAACAACTTTCTTTCAAGTACAATAAAAATTGAGCTCTAGAAAACTTACTTTTAGATGATCTAATGAAACCACAATACGTACCAGGAAGTTAGGGGTAAAACACTTGACAGTGTTGAAAAACGTATATATATATATATATATATATATATATATATATATATGTATATACCGGTATATATATATATGTGTGTGTGTGTGTGTGTGTTTACTCAGTCCCACAGAACACTGTTATGGATCTTAATAATGTTATGCATTTTCCTTTTCCCCATATTATTGCCAAGATTATAGGAAAATCAACCTTTCATGTTCAGGATAGTGTGTTCGAACACCACATTTGTGCAGTATTGCAATCTAGTACGTCATATTGGTGGTTGGAATCATCGGAACTTCATGTATAAATCCAATTATACTTAAATCCTAATTCAATGGACATGTGAATCCATTTTGGGGAAAAACAAAAAATTTCGATTCAACTTGTACATTTACCAACTTTGCAAGTGTTTAATATTTCAATAAACACTTTGGTTTGGATTGACATGGTGTCTAAGCGGAGAATATAAAGAGATGACGTGGGCCAAATATGACAAATACATTCAAAACTACCCAAAGTCCCCATGGGTAGAGGATTGCTATCTCCTATATGGTCGATCTTAATTATTTGGGCATCTAACTATGACAAGGCTTGTAATTGTGAACATAAAGCAAAAGGAAACATGTTACAATGAGATTGCACAATGCACTTAAAATATGTTGATCATTTTAGGCTCAATAATGAGTATAATTGTTTGTCTTGCCAACATCAAAACCTTGTTTGGCCAAGGTTTTCAATCATGGCAGAAAAAAATTTAAAAAATCAAACACAATTGGAAAGGCCAAAATTGACATTCAAGTATATTTGGACAAACCACTCAAGTCCAAACATATTAAGAGATGTGCAATTATGGGGAAAAAGAACATCAAATGACGACAACAAAAACAACTACACAACAACCACAACTTCAAATGTTTGTATTCCATGTTTGCCAACCATGATGTTTGTGTAGTTTTGCGATCTAGTGTATGTCATAAGGATGGTTGGAATAGCCCAAAATTCATGCATAAATCCATATATTTGAATCCTAGTTCCAACATGAACACTTAAGGAGAATGAAAACCTTTACTTTGACCTCTTATAGCATTTGCGTCTCAACTCCACCTCTGAAAGTTGAAATGCCAATGTCCATGACTAGGAATTGCTAAATTAATGATACAATTCCCCTACCGTTTCAATGGCTGAATTGTCGGTAGAGTTGGAAGTGGCCATAGTAGGGCCACACACCCTATTGTGGGGAGAGAGGGAATTATTGTATACGAGTGTGCCTCTCATCCATCAGCAAGAAAACCTCATCCCCTATAGGTTTGTTGCTGATTCAACTCAAATGACTTGGACTAGACTAATTCGGGGTCTTTAAGACTACTTCCAGTGTCAAATCAACTAAGACTTAGGGATGTCAATTCATGGCTTATATGAACCTTATGGTGGGACACCGGTGTCCCATAATACACCAATTAAACCCTAAAGCTTGTGTCAAAGTCAAAAATGATCAGTAGAAGGCGATCAAAGCGGCGTTGAGATTATCTCGACGTCTTGTACATGCTCTGATGTTTGAAGTTGGTTTTCATTTTCGATCACTTACAACCACAAAACCAATCACTAAGGAGGGCTCCGATTTATTTGGGACACCAGTGTCCCACCATAAGGTTCGTATGTTGGATGAATGAGAGGTGTGCTCGTTTCCCTATTGTGGTCCCTTCCAACTTGACAAACAATTTTGTCCGTTTGGTCGGATCAAGAGTCGTTTCAAGCAACCGGCTATTGCAAGTCACAAAGATTGTCAACTCGAGTTTCTTAATCAAAGTCGAAATGCAAAATATATAGGAGGTCAAAGTAAAGAATCTCTTTCTTTTTGAGTGATCACTTAGGCCCTCCCAATTGTCTTAACAAATGAACCTAAAATGATTAGTATGTTTTGAGCACATAGTCCAATCTCATCATAACACATGAAACCAAGGGAGTGGTTGAACATGTTAGGTTTATTCCGACCACAATCCCCAAAAGGTCGCAAGTGATCTTAGACATTCTAGACAAGGAATTCAAGCTTTAGAGTAGATGCATGAACAACCCAAGTGATTGGCGATGTTTCACGTCTCTTGACACAAAGTATCAAGAGACTACAAGTGTAATCTACATGTGAATAAAAAATGCAGTTTGAGAGTGAGAGGAATATAATCAACAAACATGACAAAATTTCGTTTGCACTAGCTGCAATATCCCATGGTTATATTCTCAGGGCGAACATGAACAAACGCACATTGCTTAATAAGGTTATGAATACAATAAATTGTTATGAGTAGATGCGTAACAATTTGGAGTTCATGAATTGTAGTGGAGAGGTTACATTATGATCCAAAATGGGGTGTAATAGAAACCATGGAATGTAGTGGGGAGGTTACATAAAGACCAAAGACTTTTGAATGGAAAACCGCTTGACCAAATTATGCACACCTACTATAATTGGTGAAGTCCACTTATGTTAAAACATAAGCAATTGGTAAAGTTTTCATTGGTTGAGTCTTACCGAGTTTGTGAAATTTTTGTTGCCATTGAGAGCATCGAAGGAGTAACACTAGAATTTCCATTGAAACGGAACATCAATAAAGAGAGAATATCTCGGACATGGAGCTGCTTATAGTATATTGTTACAAATACTTGCAGTTCTTTTTGCTTCGTTTTCTTCCATTTCTCTTGCTCTGTGTAAGACCCACTGCATGTGGAAGGTATGTGTGAGGGAGTTGTCACCTTCACTTCATTAAATATTGAATTTCATGTGCCAAATTTTTTGTTGTCCACACTTTGTAAATTTATTTCACTTCGCTGTGACAAATTCTCAGTTCCTTAGAAGAGCAATGTAAAGTTTTCTTGGCAACCAAATGGAATCATCATCATTTAGCAGCGATCGCAGTTGCATTTCGGTGTCAAATTTTAAATAATTAAATTGTAGGGAGCAATGTGACGCAGCGGTAACAATTTCATCATATCATGCAATATTTCATGCTCTGTTTGCATCTGCTATCCAACATATGTTTTGGACCATCCTATTGGTCTGTAGGTGCTCGGCTTAGTTTCGCTTTTCAATCAGTTTCCAAGACGATTTTCCTTATAGTGCAATTCTCCGAGCCCTGAAGTTTCCAGCTACAGTGACAAACCTTTTTGCAAAATGGCTTGGCTATCCGGGAAGGTCTCAGTCTCGCAATTTTCAGCATGATTCTAAAAACTGGGACGTGAAGAAACAAACCAAGAAATTTTTGTCACTCGCATGATGTTCTCACGCCAAGACTGCAAGTTTTCAATCATTTCTTTGGGTCACAGTTGTCTGTCTAGTCTTCAAGGTAGACTATTATCTTTCGATGCTCATACGAACATGTTGGAAAGTGCACGAAATTGAGAGTTCTGTTTCTGGTCCTTCTGGAAAACACAAGATTTTTATAGTCGCCAATTCAATAGAGTCAGATTAATCCATCTCATCTGCTGCCTTCCCTGTTCGTTTGCAGGTTATATTGCAGGTTAATAATCTAATGAAATGAAATGAAACTGAAAATGGTCTGATGTCCAGGAAGCCAAAAAAGATTAGTTTAGGGGATTTAAGGTTTAGGGCTTACTTTAGGAGTCATTAGTTTTGAAAGAGGATAGCATTCATAGTTTATTTTGATAGGTCAGAAACATTCTTGGTGCAGATTTCATCTCATGTTTTCACCTTTCTAAATATATCTTTTCCAAACTAAACTTCGCGTCGTTTTATTTTCCTAGCCGATCCATGTTATTGAAGACAGTGGCAAGTGGGCTTTAACCAAGATGGCCATACACAGTGAATGGGAAGCTCGCTTCAAACTCGATCTCTGTGGATTCAGAGCCCAGACGTCCCAAATGAAGACTGGAGCTCTGATTACAAGTGCAAAATTGTCACAAATACATATCTCCATAGTCTACTCACATTACCAGTGTGTTGTAGTCTACGGAGATTCATTATAAAAACGAAAATCAGTTCATCGTTTCGAAAAATCAAGTCAAGTTTACGGAAGCCGAATTCTTTTGTTTTTGAGATGCGTCTTGCAGCAACAAACTCTTCAAAATCTACTTTCGTGAACCCCGATACCCCAATGCCTGCAGGCACAAAATGCTTCGTACTCCCATTTATTTCATGTATATTTCTCCTTCCGTGTTTGTCACCTAATCAGGCTATTTGTTACTGGTCAAATGGCTTGGTTCACCAAATGATAACCCCGCACCTGCAATATTTTGCAAGGTCGTTTAATAAGGCTGATCTTGCCATTGCATCAGTCTCTGTAGTTGTTTCTGTTTTAGAATAACGGTTAAGAACTAAATTTGCAAAACAATTCTAAATGAATTTTCTTGAAATTCCTGGATCCTCCTGATCATCCACTGTTTTTTTGCTCGACGTGTCTGCAGAGAGCTGCCACTTCTCTTTTTGACACCTTGTATCAAAATTTAGCTTTTTGAGAAGTAATCTCCGCAACCTCAGCAAACCACGATAAGTTAGCTATGGAAACGATAGTTCGATTTGACAAAATCGCAGTGGCCGTTGTTTCTGTGACTAAGCTCTATCTCCAAATAAAGGTCGCTGTCATGTCCCTGGAGAAATATCTTGAGCGGTTTACAACCTTTCCTTTGTGGCACAGAAACCTAAACCCTAAAACCCTAAACCCCTTTCTTTGTGCTTGGATTTTGGAACTGGATCACAGGTAGAATAATGCTGTGAATTGATTTAAGTTTGAAGAAATGTCAAATTCATGAATTTTGAAATTAAAATACCAGTTAGCTTTTCGCTTTAAAAAGCCCTCCAGAATTAGGCTGTTGAGAACACCCAACAAAATTCCGATCTCATGTGACACCGATTGAAATTGCAAGTCCTTCAAAATACGATTCAACTCAATATTATTTCAGTTTCAAATTGTAGCCTCGTTGACTATGTCAACTGAAGCTGATCGGGCTGGTTGGAAATTGCCCAGCTCGATCAGCTCCACCTGAAACAATCAACAAAGCCACGATTCTGATTCAGTTTGCGGTTCGATTTTGATTTTCTCTCCCCGGTGTCCTTATGATGGTTTTTCTCGTCTTTCAATTGTATGAGCCCCCCTAACCAACGTTGCAAAATAGAGATATTCTCTCTCTCAAATTCTTGTGCATCTGCTTTTTCAATTTGCACAATTAGAAGCCCAGAGCGAAACCTGGTCATAATTGCATGCATAATACATTTGAACTAGATTGAATGAAGACCACATGATAATTGTACCTGTGGCATGAAATCTATGCAATTTCAAGTGGAATTTTCCTGGTTTCTGGAACAAGACTGCATGCTTTTCCATAAAATTTGAAGCACACGATGCCACTTACAAAACTAGTAGCAGCTTATAAGCTTGAACTTTTGAGGATCCGTGTCTCCAAAAAGGACGTAAATTTGTCCATTTAAGATGTTAGGTGATAGAGTTTTGTGTAAAGTCTTGGCATTCAAACCCCCGTTGACTACGCTAAAACGCACCTTTGAGAGCATGTCCATTAAGCAATAGATTTGTTCTATTTATTCCAGACAATCCAAAACAAACTAAGGGACTGTAGATGTTGCTTTTCAAAACTCACCATATTGAGTTGATTACAAAATGATCTTGATTATCAAGAGTCTAGATGCACTCTACGGTAGATGGGTCTTAAATGGTTACTTTTTCCGACTAGAATATGAAACATACGATTAGTACAAGACACCTTGCAAATCCAAGTCAAGGCCATAGTCACTTTGCTCATAGTTTTTGGAACTCATATGAATATACTTTTCAATATCAAAGTGAAGATTTTCATGCTCATTAAATGGTCACATAGGTTCCCCCAATTATGTTGATTGTCAAACCTAGAATAGTTATCTTATTTTGAGCATGTTGTCTAAATCCTTGACAACGCATGTCTTTAGGCATTCATTCTTGGAGCTACACCTAGCCACAAACCATTCAAATATAGGTGCCCGATAAAGAAAAGTAACCGAGTAAGGGTGTCTACATTAGTATGTGCGAAACAAGAATCAATACACTACAAAAGTCTATCCTAAATCCCAATTGTCAAAATGGCAAGCCAACATGCACAATAACATTGTGAGAAATAAGAGGGAAAAATGAGCCAACCATTAATTCTAATGAAGCTCCAAAAAATGATGTTCAAAACCAAGGCTACTGTGAAAAGAAAGTAACAAAGAAGGATTTGAAATACGGATCTAGGAGACTATTGCATATATTATACTTGATCATTTTGTGACAATATAGATACCATTCAGGTACCTATATTGAAGATATTACAAATTTTGATATCAATAGGGTATAGGTATTTGAAAATAATTTTATTTTTGATATCATTCGGGTCTATTTACCATGCAAGATAATTTCATACCTATGTAAATCGCTCCAGTATCAATATGGTTTAGAATAGCACTAACCCAAAAATAATCAATCAGGTATATGAAGATTCTCCCACCTTGACATATCCACCACATTTCAATGTTTGACTGGTATTGCAATGTTGATACCTACAAGTAGATTATTTGATGCCATTAGTAACAATGTTCATTGATACAATGCATTCACCACCTACATACTGGTCCAACATTGGTTGACACTCTAATCACTCCTATTTCTGGCTTGCTGAGAAAATAAATGAGACATAAAACAATGCAAAGTGAAAAGGATGATGATATGAGCATCCACACAACAATGACGCTCCCGAAAAGGATGATGACATATACATACCTTTTGGCGATGTAGTTAGACGAAGTGTGTAAAGTTGAAGAAGTGGTCCGGGTGCAAGGGTTTGAAGCAACAATGTTTGGGTCGGTTTAAATTAGGATTCATTAAGGTTGATTTGAAACCCAAGTTTCTTGGACTAGGACTCTAATGGAAACCCATTCTTAGAGTGTGTTTACACTAGGGTCTTAAACCAAAGAATCTCCAAAATAAAGCGATCCTATTAGTCGAGAGCAAAAAAATTGTACACAAGTTGGATGCTACACCAAGATCTAGGTCCAAGGTATGAATTTTTTTTTGAAGTGATAGTTATTTGGCATCACTCTGCCCATCAAATATTGGTGATATCCATTCAAGAAAATACTCCTCCTAGTTTGAAAAAACCAATCAAAACCGATCCCCAAGCTTGAACCCAAATTTAAGTCTAAAACAAGGTCCATCAATTTAAGGGGTGTTTTGGACCGCAGGCTCCTTGGACCTGGACCCTAATGTAAACCCATTCTTAGAATGTGTTTAAACTAGGGTCTAAAAGCAAAGAATCTCCAAAATTGAGTGATCCTATTGGATGAGAGCAAAAATTTGTACCCAACTTGGATGTTACACCAAGATATGGGTCCAAGATATGAAAAGAAAAGAAAAAAAGTGACAGTAGTTTGGCATCACTTTGCCCGTCAAATATTGGTGACCCTCATTTAAGAAAACAATCCTCCTAGTTTGAGAAACCGATCCCCAAGCTTGGATCCAATCTCGAGCCAAAAACAAAGTCCATTAAGGTAGAAATACCCAAACCGGTTAACCACCCTCTACATGTACACTAGACTGCCGTCATAATAGTGAAGTGCCATTTTTGAAACCGATCATGGCGAGGCGGCAACTTCAATGCATGTGCACTTAGTGTAGCCAATGGGAGTCAAGTTTTAATAAACTCATGAATTAACCGGTTTAGGTGATGTTCTGTATGGAAATGCGGATTACCGTGTTCGGTGTAGGGAGAATCTAGTGAACGAGTAGGGGGTTTGACAACTTTCCACTTTGAAAAATCGTAGAATTTTTTGTACAGGGCAAAAAAATATGAAACAACTTGCATTCTTCATGAATCCTTCTCGTCTATCTTGGAAAATTATCTCATGATTGTAAGACCATATCTTCAATGCGAATCACCTTATTTTCACGGGTTATGATATTTCTACCTTAGATTTAGGAGTATTTGGGACCACAAGTGTCTTGGACTTGGACCCTAATGTAAACCCATCCTTATTGTACCTTCGAAAGGTGTGTGTGCTTGATCCTCTAGTGCAGCTCACAAGCCTGCGCTTGTGCATTCACGAGCTTCACCAAAGCCATGGGTGTCTAAGTACCATAATTAAAGTACTCACTATAAAAATTATTTTTAAAAATAAAAAATGAAAACCAAAATAAAAATATACAAACAAAGAGTGCCGACAACTTCCTCCAATGTGGCTTCTATAACTTGCCTGATAGAACCACAGTCGTCCTTCAAGCCTTCCAACTTACCATCTTTTGAGATGTGAGATTGTTATGTGACTGCAATTTTAAGACCAAGTACTTGAAAAACGTTCTTTGGTTTCTATGTGACGGAAACTCTAAGGGGTTGCTTACACCATAGACCATGAAGTCGTCCCAAGGCTCTGTAAAATCTATGATTGGCTGTTGAACTCATCCTGGGACCACTTCGGTTTGCACCAAGGAAAAAATGTCAGAGTGACCATGGAGTTCGAGGTCCCCAAAAGACATATTTTAAGGCCTACATTATCCACTGAAATGGTCCAACGGGTTTTGCAGTGGGAGAGGCAAAAGAGGTGCTTTGGCAGAAGAAAAAAAACAAGGGCCCATGACAGAGAAATGTTGTTATAATAAAATTTTAGTGAATTTTTTTGGGAAAATAAAGATGAAAACAAGAGAAGACAAGAGAATGGTCAAACTTGATTTTTTTTTAAACTGCCCTTTCGGGGCATATGTTAGCACATTCACTTTTTGGTGCATGGTCGTTCTTCGATATGGGCGAACCAACCCATACACTCGTTCCTTGTTGGATGCCTAAACCCTTGCCTTCAAGGAACCAGTGTACGGATTTTTTCGTCCCCGCCGTCGTTCTTCTTGGTCCACATTCGGTTTACACCTAGTGAGGGGCCCAAAGGACTTTGTAAATTGATATTTTAAGAAATCGGACCATGAAGTCGGACCATGGAAAAAGGCCATCTTCCATGGTCTGACTTCATGGTCCATGGTGGAAACCGGCCCTAAATATTGTGTTTAGTGTCATATCGTATTTGATGTCACCGTGGATTACTTTTCTAATGACACTTCCTATGCACAAGTTTCCCACAAGCACCCTCATCCCAACTTACTTTTTAGTTCAAATCGTTGAAACAAAGTTTGGTATATTCTGCATCCTAACATTCATGTAATGAAATATTATTGTGGATGATAGAGACTTGGATGAAAATCCACTTAGGAAGTGACAGTTTTTGCAGCATTGTAAATCTATAATGTCCAAATATTTACAAGGAGTTTACATTTTTATGTTGCTTGCAAATTAGTATTGAGCAAGACAAATGAAATTTGTGACACTAAATACAATACTTAGTGTAGTAAGTTTTGTGGAGGTTATAGAAGACAATCTCAATAAGTACGATTGGGAGAAACAAATGTCTCAAAATTGCTTATTTCCAAGCAACATCTGATGGAGATTGAGGTCGTGAGCAAAAGTGTCCTAAGAGGCATTTAGAGGTTATATATTTAAATGCCTATTCTATCATAGATGTGTACAAGATGATCACCTTCTAGTACAAATCATGCCGAGTTGCCATCACAAAGCTTAGCTTAGGGCCAACTTCACACACGAGCCAAGAGCCGTGACCATGAAATTGTGAAAGAGAAAGAGGATCTTGATTTCAACCTCCTATAACTTATGCATCTCATCTTCAATTTTTAAAATGACAATTTGCGTGATTAGAATTTGATGAACACAGGAAACAATTCCTAATTCATTCCGACGACGAACATCGTAAGTCATGTCAAGTCAAAAGTGTCCACAATGGAACTACATACCCTATACAAAAGAGAGGGAATTATCACATACGAGCGCACCTCTCATCCATCCAACATCAAAACTTGACCCCCTATAGGATTGTTGCCAATTCATCTCAAACAACTTGAACTGGACTAATTTGAGATCTTTACATGTATTTCCAGTATCAAACCGATCAAAATAGGAACATTCAAACCGCATTATATTTCGAAGTTTTTATGCTGGATGAATGATAGGTACACTTTATATGCGATAATCCCCCCCCCCCTCTCTCTCTCTTTATACACGGAAGCCGTTTATTAGGGTTGTAATTCCACATTCATTTCGTGGCTTCGGCTACATTATGGCCGCTGCCGCAGTTGAAGGGTGCCGGTTACGGCTGCGCCATTGCCAAAATGAGAGGCAATGGTAATGGCCTTGGTTTGCGGGAATGTTAGGGTACTTTATGATTCTAAGCAATTGCGATCTACAAACTCCTCGAGCTCACAATGGCAAATACCGTAGTTCGGTTAATTCTTATTAGCAAAACATCCTCGGAGAGTTGTCTGGTTCGGCACTAGATAATTAGGCCCAACCCACACGAGAGGCAGAGGAAGTACCCCGGTTTAAGGAGAGCCAACCACTTGCTCATTTGAACCAATGCTATTCATCCAACTCAGTGCCGTTCATGCAAGTTTCCTCCCGTGTGGGTTGGGCCTTAGTCTTTGGGGGGGAGATTGTGACACGTGTCGTATCCATATTGGTTAAGACAATGTTCAATCCAACGTGGAAATTAGCTTTCGACAGTTAAAGTGTTGAGCCCGATTCTACTCTATGGGTTTTTTAGTAGGTAATAAGCATTGGGGTGGCAAGGGTCGTGAAAGAATTCGAAGATGATCTTGATCATTTTCCTCCAAGGGGTGTAATGTATTAAGGGTTGTTCTACACATGTGACCAAGGGCCGTGAGAAACAATGAGTTAGTATTTCTCATGGTCATGGTTGGTGGTTTGAAGCCACGACCACAAGGAACCCTAAATTAATTACTTAGAAAAACTTTGGTCATAGGACATAGTGTATAGTGGGCTTAGTATGGGATGTAGTACTTTTGATGAAAATTGGTTTAACAAAAAATAAGGACGTATCCTAAAAGGATTTAACTACGATTAGATGTTAGTAAATAAACTACGACGTTGTCCTTTAATTTTTTGCTAAGACAACTCATTTGGGCAAATTAGTTGCCTCATCACGAAACTTGGTTGACCATCATTTTATGGAGGATTGCATGTCACTTTCTCATCCAATTCTGGCATGGTCAATCTTATTTCTGGCGACATTGTGTAAAGTGAAGTGGGACAACCACTCCTTTCTCAGCCAGTGAGGGAATTTACAAAGCGGTGGTTGTGTGATTTGTGGTCACTAGTGTAAAATGGTCTCGAGGATGGAACTTTAGACCACCGTTGTCATCGAGGGCCTTTCATCCCATTTTTTGGCATAGAGCACTCACACATAGTAGCAAACTTTATTAGGTATGCATCTCGGAGAAGAAGAACCCCCCAAATTGCATCAAATTTGAGAAGATCCAATAGTTGCAAAGCAACAAGAAAATCATGTAGGGGCAACAAGGGTTTTCACAATACCGACATTATTCACAATATTCTTAGTAATCAAACTGGCAGTCTTCATTGTTCATACCGGCGTCAATTTCTTCTCATTTTCTAAGTTTCTTCCCATGAAGGTAAGATAGTGGAGGTCCACGTCAAATGCTAAATATAGAATCAAACACAACCATGCAGCTGAATAATGTTGTGCTATGATCTTGTTCAAATATAAACATGTGTCTCTTTTTAAATCGGGACACATACAAGTGGGAATTTGAATCTTTACATTTGATGGTCATATGCCCACTCTACATGGGTCAAAGTTCATTGACTGGGTGGTGAGTGTCTCCCATAATGGGCTTGAGGACCATGTTTTGGGGCATGTTTGGAGTGGGATGTTGTCCAAAATGCCAAAATGCTTTTATTCGTACACCAAGCAATGACCACGGGCATAAAGCTTGCCTCCATGCTCAAGCCTCGATGACCTCCTACGAGCTCTAAACCCCACATAAGATGATCATTCTTTTATATGAAAGCCAAATCACGTGAAAGCTTTGTCCCAATTTTGTGAAGTTCTTGTTCGAACTCAAGGGAACTCTACTATCTACAATTGTTAGATTTGGAGGAGTAAAGTATAGGGACCTTATGTAGTCGCTCTTGTTGATTGAACACCTATATTTGGGTGGTCTATGCCAAGGCTAGTCCTTGTAAAGGCACACCGAAAAAACTAAGATTTAAGTAAATTTGGACAAAACAAGTTATCCAAATTTTATAATGCAAATAAGAGTATCGTTTGTGTCATCAGTACACACATGTTGCAATCAAAGTATTTGAGGGAAGAAAACTTGATGCATATGATGGGAAGTCTTATTATGCATACCTTAATAAGAATGTGGTTGAAACACCACTCTATATGTGTAAATTTTCTCTTATTTTTACAAATATACAATGTACATGTAACACAAACATGTTAACAAGAGATGTAGTTCACATCTAATCAGTTTTTGTCCTTTCTATCATAAGATCCACCAATAGAACATCGTGTATACAATTCATGCATAAATCTAGATATACCCAATAGTCAATGTAAAAAAGGATTGTTATGATGAGAATATCCAATTATGTGCTCAAAAAGAAGAAGAAAAAAAGAAAGAAAAAACATTGATATTACCAATGTAAATCTGAGCATGTTGACCCTACCTTGTTCAAGGGCCCCATCAGTGTACAAGATGGAGGTTATATTGCCTACTTTGTGATAGATGGGCCCTTATGTGTTCAAAATATTACTAGGCAATATGAGGTAAATTGTTAACATAATTGGGAGGGCCTATGTGATCATTCAAATAGGAAGAAACTCATCACTTTCATCTCTTGTAACTTCTCCACCTCAACTCCGATTCCAAATTTTTGAAATGATAATGTGCATGATTTTCACATGTTTTGCTAAATAGATGAGACAATCCCCCCGAATCGATCCGGTGGTCGAAATTGTTTGTGAAGTTGGAAGTGCCCGTAGTGGGCTCACAAGCCTTATTCACCATCCATTCATTCATTCATTCGACTTATTGAGTCATTTGACTTTTCCGGCAAGTCTCTAGAAATTGGCCAAAAAAACTCCACATTTATGCTTCTTGACACAGTCATTGACCTTGGATGTTTTTGACATATTATAACTTAGTCAAAATCAACACCTACGCAAAGTTCCTGCAAAAACAAGGGCACAATTTCCCACACCAGATGCTTCAAAAAAACAAAAACCTAAAAAATAGAAATATACTAGAGCCAATTGTGCTTACGGTCGTAGATAGCAACTTCGGCCGCATCCCTAGTGTCGGGAATTTAGTCGGAATGATACCCTTTTATGTTGGGCCATCTTTGCAACTTCATTAGTATTCAACATGAGTATTGTTCACTCTACAAGGGAATCGAGGTTCAGTTAACACATATTGATATTTTAAGCTTTAAAAGTGGCAGCAAGTCAAGCAATGCGGGTTGGCATGCTTGTTGAACATTTAGATGTCCATGTTAGTTGCACGGATTTGTCAAGGAGCTAGTCGCTTCTAACTGCTGAGTGGACCATGCAAAGAATCTCTCACGTCCAATTCCCGGAACTTAGCTAGGTGCCTCCATCAAGAAAAGGATTAGACAACATAGGTCGAGTAATCTTTTGCCAATCGAAATCTCCTCCAAATTGTGTAACAATGTTCATCCCAATCAACAGCTTATTGAAGAAAATTGTGTGCCTCTTTATGGTGGATTTGATTATACGTATGGCATCTTTGTAAAGTTAAGATTGTTTAGACAAAATATGATAACCAATATAGGTTTAGTGGACAACATAATTTGTGTGTGTGGGGGGGGGGGGTGTTGTCTGACCACTTAATGAGTACAAGAATGAGGTATGTATTTGAGCTCCCAAAATTATGAGGAAAGTGGCTACGGCCTTGATTTGGATTTTCTAACGATCTTGTGCTAAATCGTGTGTTTTGTATCCTAGGAGAAGTGAGCTAGTTGGGGGAAAAGAAGTAACCATTTTAGACCCATTTGCCTATTCGGACAACTCTCCCTCACAATGGGCCAAAAGTGGAGATTAAAGTATCCCCTCGAGAGCAAAGTTTAACCCTTAATTTCATGGAGCGTATTGTGGTTTCATTAGATCATCTAACAAATTAAGCTTTTTGGACCTCAATTTGATTGTACCTAAAAGAAAAATTGTTGCTAATGGTTTGAAGATCATATCAACACGATGGAAATATTTAGTAATTTTCTTAGTTTTTTTATAGTCGATTTGCAATAAATTAAACTTCAAGAAATTCTGATAGATATATGCAATAAAATTATAGTCCAAGCTTTAAAGATTGTATTAAGAATAGATGTACACTTTCAGGTAACAAAAAGAATCCATACAAAATTGACCATTTTCAACCCTAAACCCTAATAAGTTACCATATATAATAATATATCAACAAAGGGGAAACTCAATTCATTCACTTGTGAACGACCATCTTTTCAGATCGAAATGAGATCATCGTCATTGACAAAGAAATTTCATGAAGAACACAATGACTTTCCTAGCAACTTCTTTTGGGATGAATTTGCCTTCAAGACTCATTTCGTAAGCCCAAATATGGCCTCTTGGGAAGTTAAGGGTTAATGTAAGAAAGACAAAATCTAACAAAATGTTTATGGTGGCTAGAGAAAACGGCTATCTAGAAGCTCCATCCAAAGTGACATTCATGAGCTTTGGGGTTCAAATCTCCACAATGACAAATGACGACTTCGCTTAAATGGTGAAAGCCGGAAAGATAACTTAATTAGATCTATTTCTCGTTCAAAAACTAGGTGTCCTAAATAGATATGATATGCATTGGACAACGAGCTTCTAAGTTACTACTACTTAAGTTGTATATATAGCCGACGACTGTCTTTTATGGTTAATCTCCTCGATCTCGGGTTCCTCATCATTTTGCACGCTCTCAAGTTTTGGGTGGGGCTTTGATGAACATCATAGACCCAATCATATGGACCTAAGGCAAGCGGGCCTTTCACGGTCGTTTTCTCTAAAGTATGTGGGTGTTAAGGGCTGGTTTATACTACACTAAATAGGATATTTAGTGTTGGATGCACTAAATATGAACACATACACTAAATATCAATAACCCTATGAAAGTAAGTAACACTAAATGTAAACTCAAACACTAAATATCAACTATGGTAGTATGTGGAAGTTACATGTTTGAATTTAGTGTTAGTAAGGATGTAATAAGGGAGGTGGCAATAGGGAAGGTAGTGGCACATTTATGTCCAACACTAATTGTCAAGAATTGAAAATTAGTGTTGAGCAGGGTAGGGTGGTAACAACACTAAATATAATCAAACACTAAATATCCTATTTAGTGTCGTGACTAGTGATCATGACCACCGTTTTCTAAACTCTCTCATTGGTTGAGAAATGAGGGGCAGTCCCACTTCGTTTTACACGTGGTCATTTAGAATAGAAGTGATCATGAGTGAACGTGTCAGAAAATGAATGAGAAAACTGACGTGAAAGTGATGTGGAATCCTACATGTCCAAAAATGGATAATGTTTGTTGGTCACCTGGATTTTGCAGCGAGAGAACCCTAATAATTCTCTCGCCAATAATAAACCTAATAGACCATGCCAAAGAAAACTTCCATTTGAGCAGATTCTATTTAGAAGTATATGATTTTAGCATAGTTTTTAATAAATTATTTATTATATATATTTATTAAAATTTATAAAAACTTTCAATGAAACACTATGTCCTGGTCTAAGTCCAATGTACACTATGATGTGTGACCAAGGCTTTTTAATTGTGATGTGGATTTCTCTTGGTCATGGTCTTCAAACCACCAACCATGAGCACAATAAATCATAAAACTCTTTTTTTCTCAATCACTGGTCAAGAGTGTAAAACAATCCTAAGTAGCTCGGCATTTATCATGTTCTCAATGCCTAAGTATTGTTTGTATTTATGCAACAAAACTTGTGTTGCATTAGCAAATCTACAATGAAGCATCAACAAAATCGGATTGAAAGTTGAATTTTATTTGACTTAGTTGAAATTGTCAAAAGCACGTGTTATCTGATTTTGTTTAATTTTAAAAACATGTATCCCTTCAATTGTGTGGACTATGGAGTCTATAATGGCTGGTAATTTTTGAGCACGTAGTCCAATCTCTTTTCAAACACATGTTTTGTTGGTTTTTGTTTGTAGATCTAATCTAAACACAAACACACCACACAAATATAGGTGTTCGATTAAGATAAATGACCGAATAAGGCCCATGTGTTGAGTGGCGCGTGGTTAAATATGGATGTAAGAACGGATATCTCAAAGACACGTGTTTAAAGCAGATTGGACTACATGCTCAAAATATGTTAACTAGTTTAGGCTCAATAGTCAACATAATTTTCGGGTGGGTGGCGGGTGGGGGGGGGGGATGAGCATATATGATCAATTAATGTCCACAAAAATCTTTGCTTTGACAATGAATAACACATTCATATGAGGTCCGAAAATTATGGAAAAAATGGCTACAAACACGATTTGAATCGGCAATCACTTGTAGAAATCGCTTGTTTAATACCCTATGAGTTGTGGGTGCAAAGATAAAGTGTTTATTTAAGGCATGCTTACATGAGTGACATGCTAAGGGTTGCTTTCTACTATGTTGCAAGTCCCACTTGTAGGTCCCACTTAGAACATACTTCCATGTGCGGGCCATTTGGTGAAGCAAAATAGAGTTGGATGACATCATCAAAGCTTTCATCAATATTTTCAAGCATCTCGTTGGCCAAGAACATGATCACTCTCGCTCCTATTCTCTCTTTTCCTTTTTCTATAGCTCCCTTGAATCTCAAGATATGGGATTAACTTTTTAATATGTAATCCATGTGCATTATTCTCTTACGCATTATGATATTATAAAAAAGATTAGCGAAATGGTATTACATTGGCGGTGCTTCCGCCATCATAGTTATAAGGCCGCTCCACCGCTACTCCTCCTTATGCATTAGCAAGTGGATGAAGATTTGGTGGCGGCGGTGGAGATGCCCTTACATGGGTACATAGATGCTTAATTGACTCAAGGCAAGGTTTCTAGTATGAAGTGATATATTGGTGTGTCATTGAAGTTATCTTCAAAGTTACCATCACTAGCAAATCTATGGCCCTACTAGCTATGTTGGAACCTCTAATCACTTGTTTACATTACAAGTAAACATGTGTACATGTGTACACATAAGTAAGGACATAAGTACACATATGCTTATACTATATTACTTCCCCTTAGTTTTTATTTTGTGAGAGAGCATGTTGATGAGCTTCAACTAAACGCGGCCTTAAGAAAATCATGTAATAAGCCACATGGAGTGGCTAGGTTGGCCACCATGGTTGCTCTAACATGTGGAAAGGCTAGTTGTTCCACCAATTTCATGGCCTTCGACTACTAAAAAGAGGGATGTCGATGCATCAAAATCTAGAAAAGAGGGGCCTTGAAGAATCAAATGTCTTCACAAATATGTAAATTTCTCTCATGAAATCTATGTGGACTTGGAGAAGAAATCAATTGTGTGTTGACGTTGCTGCCACTTCAAATTAGCAACAAATATCTTGTCAAGCTTCTACGATACGGCCTGCAACTTCATTATGCATGTAGGAGTAAACTATAATGGCTTGGCCATAAAAAAATGGAGCTAAGAATCGAGCATCTGCCAATTTCATAATAAATGGAGGTCTCTCATCAACATCTACAGAATCCAAGGACTTTGCATTAAAGTCAAAATTGTTGTAAAAGATATAGAAGCTAATGAGTCTCTTGAATGGGTTTGAGATAAAGAACCCAGTTCCCTTATTTTCCATGTTTTTTACATTAAAATTTCTTTCATCCACATTTCATATGTGAAAGTTACATAAATATAATATTAACACCCATACTTACACATGTGTAGGTACACCCGCCATATATGCAATTCTAACCTATGTAATATGACATTTTGGGGGTCCAAGAGCGTGGTATAAAAAAGTTACAACCGTATTATAGAGGTAGATTTTAGCTAGAAAGTTTGGTTTACAAAATTTGTGTCATTATATCAAGGTTGTTGTATTATCATTGAGTGTCTTAGGGCCACTTCACACATGAGCCAAGAGCCGTGACCTTGTAATGGTGAGGACCCTTGACTCTCATCCAAATGCCATACCATGGGTGTTGGGAAAGCCGTTTTATGCAGTTACGGGCCCCCAAGCAGAGTGTGAAGTGAGAATGGACCATGTTGCGGGACCATTGCATATTTTGTTGGCGGAAAAAGAGGGGAGGATTTGGTTTAATATAATATATCTCAAACTCTATCAATTTAAGAGAATTACTTGGTGGTGTTTGTTTGTCCTAGAATCTGTTATGAAATCTTCCCTGCAATCTGTCCTGAAATCTATCCTGTTGGATTTTTTTTTAAAAAAACCATGGTCTCCCGGAATTTGTGTCAGGCCCACCTCTTGGAACCATGAAACCTTATCCATAGTCCGCCATGTAGGACTCCATGTAGACTTTTCATCCATGAAGTCTTCTTTGGGCCTTTAGGCCTTCACCTTCGTGTGTGAAGTGAACTTGGACGGTCTCCGCCCTTTCGACCAATGAGAGCTCTTAGATTGCAATGGTCACGGGCCTTCAGACTTGTGTGTGAAGTGGCCCTTATGGGAGCCCCCTCCCCCCCTCAGTGTTCAAGATTGAAGTCTTCAATGCCCTTAAAATGCGATTTGGCCCTTCAAAATATACCTCTCTCAAAACAACCCTTCAAAACGCAACCCCATATTGAAAATGAAGACGTCACTTGAAGTCCTCAATATAATTTGCCCACCACAAGAACCGACAAGGGTAGGGCATTGTCACTACAAGAAGTGGAGTTAGATGGTTGATTCTTAATTCTTCACATTGTACTAGAAACATGTACCATATAATTCATGCACAAGTTTAATACAAGTTTTGTACTTCATTTCTATATTCTTAGATTGACGTCTTGGATTTGAACCAACCTTTCAACTGAAGGGCTGAAATTTGAGAGCCCTTCAAAATGAAACTCATTTGAAGGCTTCAATCTTGAACATTGCCCCCCCCCCCCCTTCCTAGAAACAAGGAGTATTGTTGCCCGATGCCATGGCGTGGCTGTTGGACGTGATCTAGCATATGTTTTTTTGTGTCCAAACATCTCTCTACAAATTTAATTCTCAGAGTCCATTAATAGGCTAACAAACCGAAACATGTGCCCCAACCTTAACTGTGTTCCTCAATGCACCATCTGAAAAATTCATTTGCTTGGGAATAAAAAAATTATGACAAATGTGGAGAGCTGTTGAGAGGAATCTCCTATCTTTATAAACATATATACATGTAGACTCGAAGTTGAAAAGGTTGAAGGAATCAAAACACGTCATCACGAGTTTCCATATGGCTGTTACAAAAACAACAACAACACTAGTGTCATATTGCTAATTTGAGGATAAGCCTAGTAGTATATTGCTAAATTGTGTTGCTAAATTGAGGACGAGTGGTCATAAACTCTTGAACTTGTTAGATATATATGTCCCTAATCCAAGAATCTATTTTTTTGTTCCTTATCTAGACTCTTCCCCTATAAAAACCAATGTTGGACCAGTATATAGGTGTATGCATGGGCATCAATAATCAACATAAATAATCGTATAATAGAAACCTACACCATGGATGATATCAAGATTGTAATACCAATCAAATATTGGTATTTGGTGGGTATGTCGAGGTGAGAGAATCTTTGAATTATTATGTCGGTCAATACCATTCTAAACCACATTGATGCTAGGGTGATTCTACGCAAGTGTGAAGGTTCTTGCATGATATACAACCCTCCCTTATACATGCTTGACTGCTATTGAAACAAGAACACCATCAAAATATGCATATCCAATTGATATATATATATATACACACACACACACACACATACATAAGTGAAGTTCTCATTGTAGATACCCGGATGTTAGTGTTTGGGTGTGTATGATGAGGATTCATATTTTTTGACACTTAGTGGGGTATGGGTATTTGATGGTGGTGTCTTTGTTTTCGATACTACACTATAAACTGCGTAGCATCACACCTATGGCAACCAAAGTGCACGGGATATTACGGAGTTTTGTAGTGTTAACATGGATGTGTGATACTAGCGAATTAGTGTAGCATGTGACACTATGGAATAACACAAAGTGCAACATATTAAATGATGCGGTGTGGTCCACTCCGCTTTGCCTTCCCGGGCGATGTAGCGGATGCATGCACCAACATTCAACAAGTGGCATAAGAAGAAGAAGAAGAAGAAGGTGACACTCCACATATTGACACATGGCGCAATGCAAGGGTGTGGGTTGACTTCTTTGGTTGTTTGCATTAATGACAAAATTCGTGATATAAGGGAGAGAAAGGTGACATTAAGGAGTGAGATTTGAACTACGCACATCCATTCCCTAGGGTTTCGGGATATTAGAGAGTGAGTGACATTATGGAGGTTGATACTACGGGGTTTAGGGTGTATTTGGGTCTATAAACCATGTGCATTCCTTCATACCCAGGCAAAATGGCCATGGTATCAATATGGTTTAAATTGATATGGACCCAAATAATAAATCGGAATGTACAGAGATGCTCTCACCTTGCCATACCCACCCTATATCTTCTTCTTTTTGGAACACATAAGGCGCTTGATCACCTGGCTAGTTTTCCGTCAAGTACAGAGACGATTTCACAACCGGGAATCAAACCGCCAACCACTCCATTCGGTTTGGGAGCCTCTCCACTATCATCTGTTAGTTTAGGGTCATCTCGGACCACATACCCATCCTATATCAATCTTTGACCGGTATTACAGTTTTGATACCCACGGGTAGGCTCTTTGAGACCATTATTGATGTTCATGATTATTGATACCGATGCATTCACCTAAATACTACACTGAATATTGTATTTAGTGCCATACGGTATTTTATGTCACCATGGTAACTTTTCAAGTGACACTTCTTATGAATAAGTTTACACATGTTGTTGTCATCCCAACTAACCTGCTAGTTCATCCAAATGCCAACTATTGAAACAAAGTTTGGTATGTTTTGCATCCTGGCATTTCTGTAATGAAATATGGGTTGGGATGATAGAAACTTGGATGAAAAATCACTTAGTAAGCGACAACACTCACAACATTGTATATCTATAATGCCCCAATTTTTTCCTACAAGGAACAACAAATAATGGTAGGTTTACATTGAGTGTTGGCACGGGTGGTTTACAACTACACTAAAAATTCACGCATACACTAAATGTCAATACCCTATGAAAGCAAGTAACATTAAATGTAAACTCAAACACTAAATATCAACTATGGTAATATGTGGAAGTTACATGTTTGAATTTAGTGTTAGTAAGGATATGACAATGATAAATAACAATGATAAAAGGGAGGGAGGTAGCAGTAGGGAAGGTAATGGCACATTTATGTCTAACACTAATTGTCAAGAAATTGAAAATTAGTGTTGAGCAGGGTAAGGCGGTAACGACATCAAATATAATCAAACACTATATATCCTTTTTAGTGTAGTTTTGAGCAAGACAAATGATAGAATCGGTGACACTTTATACAACATTTGGTGTAGTCTAACATTGGTAAAAAACCTAAAATGGCATGTATGCCAATAATTGCAATCATCATCAATGTAGGTGATTGTTTCAACAATTGTAGAATGGCTTGTAACAACCTTAAATTTAGTAGTAGATTTAAGTTGCTTGTCAAGCCTCCCTTCCGAAGTTGGCGCCTAGGGCTTCTCAAAGGCAATAAATCATGTTGGTGGCTAGCGCCCTAGTTATGATAATATAAAGTGTTATAGCGGCTAAGCTCTCCTCCCAAGGAGAGCCGTTCACCTACACAAATCTAGGACCCAAATATTCACTCTAATAACTTCAATACCTTATTACTCTCTTGCTTACTTCTTCAATAGCCTAGAATTGGGTGTTGAGTTTTATTAGGCATATTGGATTTGCCTCTCTCCTTTTTGTTTATTAATAACACTAGCTAGCCTCCTTCTTGTGTAGATTTTGGCTGCGCTTTCAATGGGCGTGTGCATGGGGCTAAATTTGGCGACTCACATTATAATATTATAATATTATGAGGATGATAGAATGATCAAACGTTTCTCTTAGCTCTTTCTTTCTTCCCTTAAACCTCTAAGTTAGGTTTGTGCTCACTTATAACCCAATGTGTGTAAATGTTTGTGTTACCTAATAACGTCCTTTGAGGATGTGTGTAGACTTGAAGGCCTTGCCAAAAGTAGTTTCATCGAGTATATATATTCTTCAAGAAGCTTTATCTAGGAAGAAAGTTGTTACTAAGAAAATAACATTATTATTGTCTTTCAATAGTGATTGTGCAACTTCTTTGTAAAATAATCTAGGCAAGATTGAAACTTTCGTTTATCGTGATCAAAGGGCTTTTTACTTTGCTTAATGAACGGGTCACGATTCTTGTGTTGAATCTCTCTGTTTGGGGGCATGGGTACATGGAATACATGGTGGTGCTTGAAACACCCTCCTCGCTCGAAGGGAAACGAAATCTTCCATTTTAAACATGAAGAATAATAGAGGATAATGGGGTCATGTTGTCCAGGTGTCTATGAACTCATCCTTTAGAAAAAGCAATGATATATTCTATGGTCTATTGTGTTTTTTCCCTTCTTTTCTTGAGCATATTTGACTCCAAAAATGGCATTGTAGAAGGAAAGTCCACATTGGCTCCCATAATTCCTAGTAACCCGTCAACTAAATAATCAACACAAGTACACAAGATGACTCTCGTCATCCTCCTACTTGGGTTGGTTATTGGTCGTAACCGATAATCTCATGGACATAATCTTGGAATTATAATTAATATCTTAAATACACAGGTGAAAGATCATGATGAATTCTCATAGCCCTTCTGCACTTAGTAGAGCGAGAAATTACGACTACTAAATATACCCTGACATAGACAATGTTTAAAATAAAAATCAATCTATAATATTATAAGCATCTGCATGTTGGCTGCACAATGCAAAATGAAGAACGTTCTTTGGCTTTTTGTTTGTTGCATCCAAATTCAAAGTTGACAATAGGAAGCAATAATTTCCTAGATAATGGAGTTAGGTCACAAGGGAGAACCTATTGTCGATGATGTGTTGGCACCTGACCAGCCAAACCACATTGTTTCATTGGCTATTTGGACCCATTTTTCTCAAGTTCTTATTCTAAAGGGACAAATAACCACCTTTACTAACAATTTGGCATTGGAAAGAAAAAAGGAAAAAGAAAAACAACTGATGTACACGCACAGTTACCGCAGCCACCGCCAACATCAAGGAATTGAAGAAAAAAATGCCACATTTATTCGTCATTAAGTTGGTGACAAGATTCACAAAAAATTGTTGTGTGAGGTGGCACCGCGAGTACTAAAGTTTGCACGTGACATGGATGATGGGTGGGATGAAGGAGAAATTTTGGGAGGGATTTAACGCATCACATCATCATAATCTTCATCATCAGTCCGGATTCCCACTCACTTGTCGATCCCCTCCTCACCATCATCACAAAATCGTCACCACCCTGAGTGGTCATGAGCTCGGAGAGATCTTGGCTGTTACAATTTTCCAAATGGCTGCCATTTTCTACATAGGATCTGCATAGAATCATACTCATCACTCATCAGAGGGAGAATTGGAGCAGAGAAAGAAAGGAGGGGGCAGCTTAGAGGGGAATGATTCTTCCATCGCATTCTTGGAGATGATGATGATAACGATCTTGTATGTGGTGATGGATTCCTCGATTGGCGCACCATGACCTCCGAGTACTTAATAGAAGTAGTGCCAAGAATTCGAGGAGTAGTTCGGGGAGGTGGAGTTAGGTTGGGTTAAGGTGAGGACTTTGTAAGCAAGTTAATAAATAGAGGAACATTGCAAGGGGTCATTATGAGTGTTCCTGAGTTTCGGGGTGCTGGGGAAAAATGGGAGTTCCGAGGGATGTTGATGTTGTTTCTGGGTTAATATTGCTGAATTAGCTGGCTCAGAGTTTCTGGGGAGTAAGATGAGCTTCGAGAGTTGGGAGAGATGATGTTGACGAGATTGGAGGATTTTCGGAGTGCTCGTCATGTGTCTGTGGCAGCGAGCTCATCAAGATGAGCTTGGTGGAAGCTAATTAGGAGTTTGTTTGTATGGTTCATTCTTGCGGCCATGGTGACGTCTGGGATGCCATTCCGTGAGTAATGAGGACTTGGAAGGCTAGTTTTGGCATTGTTGATGTTCTTGGATGGGACACAGCAAGTGAATTGGACCAGCTATGTCGACTTCATTGATTACGTGCGGTTAACCCTACAGTGGTTCCAAGAAGATTGAATGACGTGCGGCAACCAGCAGTAGCAGCAATCCCAACTGCGAATGAATTAGGGTTGAGAGATCACTTCTTGACATGCTTTGGCACTCGATGTTTCAGAGTCAATCCAAGATGGTTGTGGCCGTGGGCAGGATGAGGTAAGAATTGATCCATTATTATATTTAACATTATTATTATGCTGGTGCTATAATTATGTGGAGCTCATCCAATAAGTCAGTGAACCGATACCGGTAATTTTATTCTGAGGTAACCGATGATGTGTACATGTCTGTCGACGTTATTCGCGACAATCGATTGGGAGGATCTGGCTCTTTAATCTTCTTTAACTCAATAATGGAGTGAGAATGGGCACTGGTAGGTCAGTAATTCACAGTTTGGGGTGATGTACGATGGATTGAGTGGCAGGTTGTTCATGCACTCCATCCGTGCCATCATCTGCTTCTACATCTCCTTGATGTGCTTCAAGCTGGAGCGCAACTTCAAGCTCTACTCCTTCTTCTTCGCCTTCTTCGACTTCGACGCCACACTAATCGACCACCCGCCTCCTCCGCAGTACCGGCCATTGTCAATATCCTCGTCACCATCACAATCACAATCACAAGAAATTAAACCATTACAAGACAATTGCGTCAACATCAACATCAACACCGACATTTCATCCGGATCCGGAACAGTGCAAACACTTCTTCTACCGGGCCATGATCCTGGTATCATCCCCCCCTCATTATTATCGCTGATACCGCAGCAGCAGCAGCAGCTTTACCACCCGTTTGGCAGCATCCTCGAGGAGGAAGAACTCGAAGAGTCTGGACCTCGTGACGAGCTTTGGGAGATCAGCAGTAGCAGCGGCGTCAACGAATTCGACGACGATGGAGTAGGAGATGAAGACACCATGTGGATGCATCATCATCAACAACGTCATCATAATCATCCTCATGACGAGGCCGTGTCAAGCGGCGATCACTTGAAGAAGCTAAATACAATTCATCGCCACGGTTCGGAGATCATGCCAGATGTGTATGTTGGCCTTGACCTTAACCCTAAGCTTGGCAGAACATCGCGTCCGATATCGAAGCCAACATCGAAGGCGATTACCCCTCCTACCGGATCGGAATTAGGTTTGGTAGCGGATTCAGATTGTGATGCTGCGTCGTTGGCGTCGCCTTTGATCTGTGCAACCGACTTCGCGGTGTATAAGGAGGAGTACGACTACCACGTCGAAGTCTCGAATTGCAACAAGAAAAAGGTTACCAAGGTGATCAAGGACAGGAGCAAGCCTTCGTCTGTCGTGCGCCGACACCTTACCTTCTCGTCCTCCCCGAAGCTCACATGGGTGGAGGGCGGCTTGAACTCATTGGCGAACAGCGAAATCCTTGGCAACGAGGAGGAGGAAGAAGATGAATGTGAAGAGTTTGAAGGCGGTCGCGACAGCGACGACGACATTGTCCCCAGCGTCGGCAGCTGGGAAACTCTCTCAGAGCGTTCTTCCGAGCCGCCCGCGACGACCTGCTTCCGGACGTCGCATTCGTCGACGACAACGACGACATCTTCTTCGAGAAATCGTTGGTGGAAGCAGCTTTGGCCGACAACGTTCTCGGTCTCCTGCACTTCGAAAACGTCGGCGAAGGTTTCACCTACACGATTGCTGTCGTCCTGCTCCGAGCGATTCCTCTCCTGTTCCGGCCGAGTCACTGCATTCGACACCCGAGGTAGCAATTACTCTTCGTTCTTAAATTCCTGCCTATTATCACTCCCTTCTAGTGCGTCATCTAAGAATTCAGTTACGAGTCTTTGTTGTTATGTAAAGACTTGCTACAGCATGTGTAGAATTTGAGAGTAGGACTCAAATCGAGAAGGATGATCCGATGACACCAAATAACAGTGTGTGGAACACATAACATCTTGGATCTTTAGAAGTTATTCTTTAGAATACTTATACGTAAAAAGCAACAAATTTTCTTGTCCTTATCCTCATCCGACACATTCCTCTTCTGTTCCAGCCGAGTGACACCTCTTTATTACGATTCCCTTGATGGGTGTTTGTTATTATGTGAGGACTTGCTTCAGCATGGGTTGTAAGGAAGAGCACATTGATAGATTCGAATCCATTGACACCATAGCGCAAGTGTCTATATCACAAAACTCTTGCCGGACCTTCAGAAGCTATTTTGAGAACTCATGCCTACTAAGCAATTCTTTCTACTTTCTAAAACAGCACTTTATTATTATTACCTGCTAGTGCATCGTCTAAGAGTGTATTTTTTCTTATTGTTATGTAAAGACTTGCAACAACATATGTAGTAAGGAAGAGGAATTGATGACAGTCGGACTGGACTGCACCATCTAAGTGTTTATGCTTTCTTATTGTGTAAAGATTTGAAGTGCCTAATCATATAAACTTCTTCTTAACCTCCGAAGCTCGAAGTTTTGAGCTTAAGAATTTCTTTGTTAAGCATCTGTTTGTTGTTTATTATTTACAGGAGTTGCCACCCCGGGCTTCGACACCAAGCATCACCACCATCACCACCAACATCAAAACCAACATCATAATCATAATCACAATAATCATTTTCGATCCAAGAGCTTCGTCACGTCAACGACGAATAATTTGGGGGGTAATTCCTCCCGACCAGTTTCCCCGAGAAAATCCTTCGACGGCGGTCACCATGCAGATCATCACCATCAGCAGGCGAGATTGAGTACGACGTCGAAATGGTTTCAGAAGGATTTCGCCCACGGACACACCAGCTTCACCCGCAGGTCCGGCTCTGGATCCGGATCCTCATCCTCATCCAGTTCGCACCATTCTAATTCGGCAGTCGATCACTTGTCCGTGAGCAACTGGAATGAGTTTCCAGGGTTGGGTGCAATGAATTTCCAAGGTTGCAAGTTTAGTGTTCCGTCGTCTGCGTCGTCGTCGTGGGATGCGAGAGGACTTAATGGAGGAGAGGAGGATATCATTCGGAGGCTGGTGAAGGGGAGTCGAGGTTCGGGGATCACCGTTGCCGACCTTCTCATGCACGAATTTGATGAGTGACGATTCAGGGTCCTGCATTTTGGTATACTCGTAGGTAGTTTTTGGCAGAAATTTGCACGACAATGGCCATGATCTATGGTGAGGCAGAGCCCAGTTATCTGTGTGTAGGGATTAGGCAGACAGACGGAAAATTGATGATCATCAACATTTTGATGGTATGTACATACCTTGGATTCTTGAGGACTAGCAATCTGTGAACTTCATTGTACGCAGTTCCGGTGATTTCGGTGTCTTACTGGGTGTCTTACTTCAATGTTTCTCTGACCATCGAAATTGGTTTTGTATTGTTCTTTAGAGACCTGCTTATTGATATAGAATCAACACTTCATTCGGATTTGGTTTTCATAGTCTTTATTTGACGTTCCGATGCACGAATTTGGGTAAACAGATCGAAACATATAGCAGCTGAGGGTGAATATTACTTGGATACTGGCAGTAATTCGCAGAACAATGGCGATGGCTTTGCTGACTCCTAGCTCAATCATCTGTGTGGAAATTCGTAGGATTGTCTCTTGTAATGCAACAGACAGATAGACAGACACCTATTTGATGATCATCAACATTTGGATGGTAAGTATGGTATCCTAGCCTATGACCGAGAGCTACACATTGGTGAATTTTCTTGATGACCTCTTCTATGGTAATGAACGATTTAAAATTTTTCATGCAAGGTAAAATGAAATATTTGTCTATGTCAAAAATTTGGAAATTTTTAAAATTAATTTTGAATTACATATGATTTTTTAAAGATGTTCCCTAGGGTATCTTATGATAGACCTAAAGAAGACTATGTCAAGAGACATCCTAAACGAACAACTAATCTCATCCAACACGTTGTGGCAAGGTCTTATGTGCCTTGAACCGAGACCTATGGGCCTCAATGACAACCTTCCTCTCTCCCACCACACCTCTCATGTGCCTATGACCGAGACCTCCTTCCCCCTTCGCCCTCTTCCTCCTCCTCCTCCTCGGGAATGAGTCAACCTAGGGAACATTATTGTCTAATTTGTTCCCTAGAGCTCGGTTTAAGGTCAGGTGTCGGTAATAGGCTAGGATACCATACCAGTGTTAATCTGGTGAATCGACATTAAAAACTGTATCAAAGGACCCACCCGTGGGTACTACAAAAATTATTCTCGTCAAATACTAATACCTTGGATTCTTGAGGTGTAGCAGTCTGAGATCAATTCTAGGCATTTCGGGGATTTAGGGTTTAGTTTGGCAATGATTCTTACTGAAAGGAAGTGGTTTTGTATCGTGTCTTTAGAGATTAATTAGAAAGAGGGGTACTTAGATTCAACTAAAATATGTGCACACATTTTCATGGTCTTTACTTCACCTTTTGCAAAACAAAATCTGACAATTCATTTGTGTTTCCAAAGAGACCCAGCTTTCATTCCATGCCATTTCCGGGGCAAGGGTAGTTGTCAAGATTGCACATCAATACAACATTTGTTGCGATGTGATTGGCAGTTATGCTCCAAATCCAGACACCAACAAATGACACAACACGGAAGATCTATGATCTAAAAAGAGAAATAGAATCTTCACTTTGAAGATGATTCTACTTTCACGTCTCAAGTCTGATTCTTAAAATTTGAAGTGACAATTTGAGTTGTTGCTACCAGGTGAGACAATCCCCAATTCGATCCAACGGTAAGAATTGTATGTGGGGTTGGAATTCTAAGTGCCCACAAGAATAGGGCCTGAAACCTTACAAGCTGTAAAAGCATATTTGTAGCACTACACAAGATTGGAGTTCTCAAAAACACTAGTTCATGCAGGGGAAGCTGTCCCAGAATCCACAATCAAGCCTACAAACCTTGGGTCGATCGTTCCACAATTGTTAACAGAGAAAACAATCTGGTAGAGTCTGATATGCTTTGTGCTTTAATTTAATGAACTTAATGAATAACTGTTGAATAGGAATGTCATAAGAGAACATACAGTATCATTTACCTCAATATTTAATTCACAGTTTGGATCACCACCGTACTGTTGATGTTGTCCATCGTCCATGATAACTTATATGCTTGTAAGGTCTCGCTAACCAGGTTAAATAGCCAAACACCTGCAACCCAATACTGCCATCGAGCTTCAGGGTTTTAGGGTTTAGGGTTTGAGCTATTCATACTCAAGCATGAAGCGTGTTGTTGATGTGGGTTCAAGGTGCCGGCGGGTTCATAAAGGGTGTAGATTTTGAAGAATCAACAAATTGGGAAGTGCTGAGGACACAAGAAGTTAACCGGAACAATTTTGAGGTCGACAATCTTGTCAATTGCCTCATTGTAATCTGGCAGGAAATTGATGATCAATACTGGACTCGTCCCTACTAGAACTGCTACGAGTGCTGGTATGCACAATGTGTGTCGAACAGATTAAACAAGAGAATGGCAAGAAACGCTTTTAAAGGAGAGTAAAAGTCCATTACTACTAAGTAATAAGGTTGTCCATCATCGTCCGTGATGCATGCTTGTTAGACCTCGCTGACCTGGTAACCCCTAAATGCTTTTAGCATTTTCATACTTATTGTACGATATTCTCTTTTTATATTGCTGATGTGAAACCTTCGTTGGAAAATTCCAAGTTATTTTATGTGCAGGGCGTGAAGAAGTGTAACCTTCCAAGACAACAAGCTCTCACTACCTACCAAAAAAATCACAAAGTATTGACCTATACACAGTGTGCAATATACCGTGTGTTTGTAAGGCCCAAATCGGGCTCCAAAAGCATTCAGGGGATAAAATAACCAACACCTGCACCCAAAACTGCTATTTAGCTCCAAAGCATTAATAGTGTGTTGTTGCTTGTGGGTTCGAGGTGGTGGGGGGTTCACAAAGAGAGTAGGTTTTAGAGAATCAACAAATTTGGAAGTGCTGAAGAAACAGGAATTTTACCCGAACGATTTCGCTAAACCTAAACCTCGGTAACCTGGTTAAATGGCCAACACCCACACCCAATACTGCTTTGTTTAGCTTCGGAGTATGACTAATAAGGAATGTTGTTGCTGTGGGTTAAAGATGCAGGTGGGTGTTCACAAAGGGTGCGGGTTTTCAAGAATCCACAAAACTAGGAAGTGCTGAAGAAACAAGAAGTTTACCGGGACAATTTCTGAGGTCGAGAAAGTCTTGTTTATCGTTTTCTGTCAGGAACTCAATAACCAATAGTGAGCACTCTTGAAATTTGAGCTCCTGCTTCTTGAATCTTCTCTAGTCCTGGTAAAGTTTACAACTGAGAGAGAGAGAGAGAGAGAGAGCCTGACCTGTGGATAAACCCTTAAACCTTACAACCTTTAAACCCTACATTCATTCCCACCTACACATCAGGCTCAGAGGAACCGACAATCATGAAGTTGCAAATGCCATTACGCTGCAAAATCCAAAAACACTGACGATGGCAGCAGCAAATTGCCTGCTGGTCTGGTCTTTTAGGTGTACAAGAAAGATACTCCTGAGCTTTACTGAATTGACAGGTTTTTGTTCCGCAAATGCCCCCCAGATCAGGCCACGGGAGACAGACTTTTTCTAATATCATCAAAATGCAAGGAAGATTTTGACACCCAGAACCCTCCGCCATATGATGACAGAGCTGCACAATGAACGATTAGCATAAAATAACATTACATTCGACCCACTTGCCTCGGTTCATAAACCCTCCATTGAGAATTCGTATCCCATCCAGTTGCAGATGGCAGCAGTTCTTCTTCGATATGCGAGAAGAGGATTCATCATCATCATCAGCGGGTGAAACTTGTGTTGCCATGGCCGAAATCTTTTTGAAACCATTTGGTGGAGAATCTGGGCACATGACGAGCATCAAACGACGACTTGTTGGATTCCGTAACAAGCATGGAGCCTTTGGACATGGAAGATGTGTCGAAGCTCTGGGAGCGCATATGATGGTGTTGTTTGGTGTCGAACCTTCCGGTGCAGGAGAGGAATCTCTCGGAGCAGGATGACAAGATTCGGGAAAGGGAGATGTCTTTAGATGGAGATGATGATGATGTTTTTGATATGCAAGAAGGTGAAGAAATAGTAGATGAAGAAGAAGCGACGCCCCACGTGAAGAATGTCGATGGCCACAGATTCTTCCACCACCGCTGCTGTTGTTGTTGCTGATGCCGTTGAGAGTGTCGGGAAGGCTGTTTGGAGATGGCAAATCGGTTGTCGGAGTTGCCAAGCTCACCCACCTCCCAGCTGCAAACGCTGGGCACAATCTCGTCGTCGCTGTCGCTCATGTCGGATTCACCGGATTCGTCTTCGTCTTCGTCCCTGCCACCCTCCCATGTCACTTCGAGGGAGAATGAAGCATTGAGGACTTGGATGGAGAAGCTTAACTTTACAAATGTCACTTCGATGTCACTTCGAGTATGTCATTCCAAAGGCGGAGGACGACTTGGAGAACCTCAACTTTCGATATGTCACTTTCAGGAAGAACTTGGAGAATTTGGATGGAGAAGCTTAACTTTGAATGTCACTTTGAGAAAGAACTTGGAGGATTTGGATAGACAAGCTTAACTTTGAAAATCAATTGGAGGAAGAACTTAGAGGATGTGGATGGAGAAGCTTAACTTTGAATGTCACTTTCGAGGGAGGAGAAAGGAGGAGTTGAATGGAGAAGCTTAACTTTAGATGTGTCACTTCGAGGGAGAAGTTGGAAGAGTTGGATGGGAGAAGCTTAGCTTAACTTTAGATCCTCCACGATATGCTCTTGAGAAAGTCACGGAAACAAGGAAGAAAGAGGATTTTGTAAAGCACGGTTGGTCTACTTTTACTTGCTTTTCCAGTTATTGACCGTTGGTGAAATGTAGATCCCACCCGGAGGTAGGGCCAATTTGGGATCAGGGGCTCGGTTTTCGAATTCTTTCTTTCCG
Source organism: Polytrichum formosum (assembly GCA_964035585.1). Taxonomy (NCBI): domain Eukaryota; kingdom Viridiplantae; phylum Streptophyta; class Polytrichopsida; order Polytrichales; family Polytrichaceae; genus Polytrichum; species Polytrichum formosum. The sequence goes on along the minus strand of OZ037939.1, from coordinate 19,786,580 downwards.
ACCCTCCCACGGAATACTTACTACTGATGACCCATTTCGACTAACATTTTGCAACGCCTGCAAGCTCCTGAACCGAACCTTCTCCGAACCCTCTCCAACTGACTCCTACTTCTTCGATTTGATATAAATAGTAGTAGGGCAAGCGATATAGTAGGTGCGACACATATTAATAAGCTAACCGGAGGTTCAAACTTCAGCCACCTTCAAGTTGCTCATCATCATTGTGAGCGATCTTCTGGGTTTTAGGTAAGGTCTTTTGCTTTATGGTGTTTGCTTGTTAGGAGTGGTCGTCTTCGTTGCCTTTTTGGGTTAGGTTACATGAGATCTGTGCAATGGTGCAGGAGGAGTGTGCAATAGCAAGGCAACCGGAGTTTGTTGCCGCAATGTGCGTTTGTGGAAATGTGAAATGCAACTTGTGAGTCTTCTTAAAAAACTTCATCCTCCTCCATTCATGGTGAACATCATCTGGTGTTTGGAGCAAGGTTACTTTTCTTCCTGTGTAATTTCACCGTGTAATTATCGACAGTAATTTCTGGGAGAGGTTTCTAATCAAGTCGGAGTTCACATTCACAAATCTGACCAGACAATTAGCATGCCTCCCGAGAATGGGTAGAGTGAATTGTCTGTGACATTTTATCAGCTCTGATTTAGTCAGGGCGAGTCCTAAATTGAGGTCATGATGCCGGAAAAACAGAAGCACTGCTTGCTTAATTTATATTGGATTGGATGTGATGCCGAAGACCGGATGATAGATTCTTCAGCTGACTTTCAGTTGATGACAGTTCTGAGGGTTTGCATAAACTGGTCTTAAACTAGTCTTAAATCCAGTGCATCAACTAACTGGAAATGCGCATGGAAGGCTTTCCAACGCTGGTGGAGGAATCGATTCAATCTCTAAAAGCGGGGAAAGGTTTAGGGTTTAAGATCTTTGTGACTCTTGTAATTATCTATCTTGTCATTGCATCTCGACCCAGAAATTTGTAACATTCTATCGTCAATCAGGTGCATTGCTTGAAAGAAAAATGCGTGTTGTATGGTTTGTTCATTGTTGATCTAGGCATTTTTGAAGATATCAGATCGAAGATATCAGATTGAAGATAGTCTGGGAAACCATAGAAATGGATTTGTGTTTCTGAGTTCAATTTCTTTGTTGGCGCCCACTTCTTCATCACCCAGATTCGTAATCGGAGATGCTCAACATTCGTCATCTTCGAATTGATAGAATATTTTTTACCTCCCAACATGAGATTGCCATAGGGTTTAAGGTTTAGGTGATGTTTCCTCATGCAAATGTTGATTCAGATGAACAGGCTGATGTCTATGTTCCCTAGTGCTGCAAGGGAAGATCCTATACCTGGTACAGTAAAGCAGATAAGTTTCTTGTATTTCTAAAACACCAGGAATTGCTGCCAATCTCAAGAATTTTTGGCATTTTGCAGCCAATGACTCACCTCTGTGATGTCGGTTCCTCCAAGCCTGATCATGCGTGGTAAGAAAATTTAGGGTTTAGGCATTTGCTAGTGATGATGCAACAGATACATGCATCATCAAAACTTTCAACATAGTTTGTAGATACACCTAAACCCTAAACCTTTATTACGTTATAGCAATCTATGACTGGTTGTAAGAGGAGTTCCATTCATCTTCTACACCCAGCTCGGGACTGCATTCAGTTTGTCTACACAAGCAGATCAACATGCTCACGATTTGGACCTCTTGTATCCCACATACTTTGGTGAATCGTATTTCTTATGCAGTCACAACATTCCTTGAATTCCTGAAAGACCAGGCAAATTGCTTGGAGCTTTTTGCTCAACTGTGTTATGCTGGTTCCTCAGAGTGTGCGTAGGAATGGAGTATATAGGCATTCACATGAGATACAACAGATAGACATTGATCATTATCACTTTCAAGACAGCTTGTAATATTTACCTAAACACTACAATATAAGAATCCATTCATCTTGTGCACTCAGCTCATCAAACTCTGCAATGCAGAATAGTAAACTAAAATGTAGTGAATTCCAGTTTCTTTGTGATCCTGAAAGAAAGAACAAGCACTTGTTAGCACTCTACTTTGAGTTTGATCAATACATCCTGATATGATTTTTCTGTAATTCATCAAACTTGCTTGATCCAGACTCCAAACAGCTTCATTGGTCAAAGGCTAAATGAAGACATTGAGCACATTAGAAAGTGATTTAGAACAATCGTGACTGAGGAGCGCAGAAATAGATGGTTAAGGCCAAGTTCTCCACAATGCAATGAGGTATTACAGGATATTCTTACCCAGAAGTTTAAGGTACACCTGATAACTCGGCACTTTACATGTCATCCCCAAGATATGTTCTCCAATATCTTTGGTGGAGAGGTGTTCAGCCTCTCAAAATGTTCCTTAGGCCATGTGACGTGCAAATATGACAGATACAAGACAGAGGTATGCACCAGTTCCATAATGTCAACAATAGCATCTCCAAGAATGAGGACTATATGAGGCTTAAACCCCATAAGCCCTCCACATAAGTCTGTAAGACTTATAGCGCAAGTTTTAGAAAACATGTGCTTTCCTACATATCCTGCAGCAATTCTGCTTAGAATATTGCTTTTGAGCCTCAAAGCAAGGTTCCTCACTCAGAGCTATAAAATCCTAGTCATCAGTAAATCGATGGTCCTACCTAAGTAAGTAAATTAAGGAGGTTATTAATAGTATTATGGGCCTTTTATCTAGAAAGTGTTGCCGAAGCAGGCTCTGGGGCAGCTGGCTTCACTTCTGACATACCATTTGTGACAAAGTTAAGTATATCTTCTAAATAGGGTCCTATGTGAGGTTTCAGTGTACCCCAGCCTTTATACCACAAGACAAAGTCTTCGTGATTCAAGCTATCGTGTAAGATAACATGTGACTCACAACACAGAGTTTGGAGCATGCTATGAAAGGCATAGCTTGAAGTTGGAGGAACCACAGTGTCCTGATGGCTGGCCAAAAATAGACAAGGAGGTACCAAATCCACACCTTTCACCTCAACTTCAGAACTAAGCTCCGCAAATTCCTTCACAAAGCCAATACCTCCATGCACCAGAAGCGACTCGAAAAGTAAAGACGGAGACATGTCATCAAAGTTTTCCTCCCCACCATTCGCTGGCCTCATGCAAGAAATTGCTCCAACACCTCGCCCCACTTCATACTTAAAGTGTTCACCAATGTTGTACACACCCGCCAGCCCCAGAAAGCCGTGGGGGATACGAATGTCAAGTTCCTCAGGAATTGGTCGTTGTAGTTTCTCCAGGCGTCGCCTTGCTCGCTCCCACATCACCATAGAAGCTAAGTGAGCCCCTGTATTACATCCAAAGATGCAGCCATAAACAATCTTCAGTCTTGCCTTTATATGTTAAATGAAGTAGGATTCTGAACAAAGAATGAACCTTCATCATAGTCCATAATGTCTTGCAGTATGCAGGCTACTGCAAGCTGGCTGTGTAGGTGTGACACTAACCAACCTGGATAAGAGTTACCGAATATGCTTCATGCTAGAAATCCAGAAAATCGATTGGTTTCCATCAACTCCACTAAGTATTCTCACAAGGAAAGTATGCTAGATTCTGACATGCTTGTAATTCAACATGACTCACTGGTTGTTCACTATGGAAGACAAGAAAAGAAACACGGACAACAATAACAAGAGATTTAACAGTACCTGAAGAATGACCCATAAGGTAAACAGAATTTGGGTTTCCACAATACTGCTCAATATTGTCCATTGTCCAAGATAATGCTTGTGAGACCTCGCTCACCTGGTCAATGGCCAGGACCTGCACCCAATACTCCCAATGACCTTCAAAGTATGATCACTGTTGCTGCTGTTGCAGTCAGGTGACAGCAGAGACGGGAAAAAGGTGATCATTTTGAGATATCAGAAATTTGGTAAGTGCTGAAGTAACAAGAACTTTATCGGGACAATGTAATGGCAATTCCTAAACTCGAGGATCTGTCCATTGCCCCCGTTGAAATCAACAATCAACTCACTCCGACATCGGCAGCCTCAAATCTCCTGCGTCTTCTACTCACTTCTCAGTATCGGTGTGCAAGTGAGCTAAAAAGAGAGAAAGCCTGACCTGGGGAAATAGGGTATATTGGACAAGCACTGCAATTACCCCCTGCTCGGCTAGAAACACTCCTAAAGGGGAAAATTGCCATTTATCTCCAGAAGCCCAGACTCCACCGTGCACAAAGACTATGACAGGCTTAGGATCTTCCCCTACCCTAGTACAGCTCTTGGGCACATAGATATCCAGCCTGTACAGAACACATGCGCATGAGCAATATCCAAGAACTTCTCAGATGACAAAATCATCTTGAGACCATCGAAGCTATCACAATACATGGACGACATCAAGACAAGGTGAGAAGAAGCTTTAAGGTTAGAAGAGGTTTAGGAACCCTGACATGTCAGTCTCAATATAAATCACAAAACGAAATGACATTCTAATCATCTATAATGTATGCTGTAACCACTAATTTCAAATGAGGTTTGTTCACCTCCAACTCAATAAGAAGGCACTTCCAAATGCTGCTGTCCATATTGCGAGATATACTTACACAGAACTTATGCAGTCAACAAAGAAATGTGTTGCACAACATGACCGACATCAAGACAAGGTAAGCAAAGAGGTTTAGAAACTTAGAGAAGTCAGTCTGACTCTAAATCACAAGATGACATTCTAATCATCTCAAAGCGTCGTGGCGTATGCTATAACCACTGATTTCAAATGAGGTTTGTTTACTGCCAACTCAATGAGAAAGCACTTCCAAATACTATTGTCCATAATTACTAAATATACTTACACAGTAGTTTTGCTCTCAAGAGGGAAATGTGTTGCAAATTCCAAAATGCAAGCTCCACACCACGCAGGGGTGAGAAGGGAAATACTAGAGATCACAAGTTGCTATCACACAACATGAACGACATCAAAACAACGCAAGGAAATGTCCAGAAACGTAGACAACTAAGTCCGACGACAAACCACAAAAAGACGTTCTGATCATCCCAAAGCGCCATAAATTTTCTTTGACCACTGATTTCAAGTGAGATTCCTAAACTTTCAAAAACAATTGTCCATAATTATGCAGTCAACTTAACACAGAACTTATGCACACAAAAGGAAAATTATGTTGCAATTTTCAAAATGCAAGCTCCACACCAAGCAGGGGTGAGGAGGGTAGTACCAGAACTCACAAGTTGCGTTCCGCATCACCATAGCACACATTCCGGGACACCACGACGCTCTCCGACATCGGTCTCAACCATCGCCGGTTACTGCCCCCATCCTCCTCCTCGTCCTCCTTCTCCTTCTCTTCCAATCCCTCTAGAGTCGAAAAGCTAGCCCTCCGAAAAGGCAACAGCGAAGAGTACACGCAAAGCGCGTAGAGGCCATAGGGAGCCAACCTGACTGTTCCGAGAACTTCCCGAACGATAATGAGCAACAACGTGACGGCCATCACGACCTTGCGCACGGGGCCTCCTCTCACCCGTCGAACCTCCATCGCCGCCCCTTTCAGAGCTTCCCCTAACATTCCTGCGACCGCCATGCCTGCTTTTCTTCGCAATCCTAACCTCCCAGACCGTCTTGATGAGTGTGTGGTTGTGAGATTTTTGCTAAAATGGTCAAAGGATTGGGAGTCGGTAGGGATCGAGGAGAGTTGGCGACGATGATGCGCGAGGGTGGTTCGAAGGGAGGCGACATACGGCGGACATCGCCATAGCCATCGTTGCGGTGCACAGGAAGCAATTGTGGCCATGGCCACGGCCATGTGGTCGTCCCTTGTCTTTGGGAAGAGATGTGGATTCCACCCCAAGTCTCTTAGGGTGAATGCCACATTCACACACATCTTTCCACTTCACTTGGACTCACATGTCATAAGTCTCCCATACATTTGTGCATTGGTTTTCGTAAGAAAATGGTCATTGGGTGGACCGAAACATAAGTTAGTTGAGAAAAAACAACACTTTTGGTCATAAAGTATCACTCGTCCAAGAGCATAAGGGATAACATAACTCGTCGCAATCATTCATCCACAAAGGCATGATATTATTCACATTTCTCAATTTATGTTCATGAGTTGATCGGTCATGACTAATAACTACTCTGAGTAGGTGGATGACGTGTTGTGGGAGCAGCGCAATTGTCCATTCTCATCTCGCTGGTTATCTAGTTCATGGCCATGTGGGCACGTTTCTTGCCTTTGAGAAGGGATTGTAGCCTCCACCCCAAGTTTCTTAGGGTGAACCACATATCTACACACATTCACTTCACTTGGACATGTCATTAAGTTATGGTCCAATACATTTGTTTGCAAACTTCTAAGTAAATGATGTGCATAATTGTCTTGTCCTAGTGGAAAATATATTAGATAATGAGCATTGGATGGACATGGCCATAGTTGTGTGAGGACAATTGATTGTGGCCATGTGCTTGTTACTTGTCTTCAGGGAGAGATTACCTAAATATCGCCTTCACCCCAAGTTTCTTTGGGTGAATGGCACATCCACTTCACTTGGACATCATGTCATAAGATATGGTCCAATACATTGCTTACAAACTTGCTAAATGATGTGCGTACTAGTTTTTTCTTCCTAGTGGATACTATGTTAGATAATGGCCATTGGGTGGACATGGGAAAGCAATTATGGTTAGGGTTACTCATTTCTTATCTTTGTGAGGAGATTGTGCTTCCTCCCCCAAGTTTCTTGGAACACAATTATGGCCATGTTGCTCATTCCTTGTCTTTGGGAGGAGATTGTGGCCTCCACCCCCAAGTTTCTTAGGGTGAATCACACATTCATGTGCATCCACATTAGTTAGGAAGTATATTTTGGTCCAAACATATTGTATACAAACTTCTAAAGTGATGCACTTAATCATGTCCGATTGATGGAAATTTCACTACATAATGACCATAAGTGGGCCCAACCATAGTTGTCATGCACAAGAAGAGATTATGGCCATGGCTTCTCATCCCTCCTCTTTGGGAAGAGATTGTGCACTCCACCCCCACACATCTTTTTCACTTAGAAAATGTCATATGGTCCAACACATTGTTTACAAAACATGTTAAATGTGGTGCATACATCTCTCCAAAGGAAATTTATGTTAGCTAAGGTGTTAAAAGGCCACAGCAATTATGACCATCATCCTCTCTCTAAAAAAGATAGATTGTATACACTTCCCCCCAAGATCCACACACATTCACAATTACTCAAGAATTGCTGAATGTTGTTCACATACTTAAATGATATGCATAATCATCCTTGCCTCATGAAAAAATTACGTCTGTTATAATGGTTACAAGTTGACATGGCCATAGCTGCTCATTCCTTCTCTTTTGGGAAGAGGTTGTGTCCTCCACCCCAAGTTTCTTAGGGTGCGCCACACATTCAAACACATCCACCTCACTTCGGGAAATGTCATAAAGTCCAGCAAATTAGAGTGATTCATAAAGTCCCATAAAGAGGGACGAGACCGTGGGTTAGATCCATTTTTTTTTAAACTTTCTATCAAAAGCTTGTTAGCTCCTCTTTCCACCTCTCAAACTTTGAGACAATTTTAGGACCTAAAATAAGGTGTGAGCACAAGACCCGCTATCATACATCCCAGATCAGCCCTATGCAAAAATAGCTTGGCCCACCCATCCTAGTAGGACAAGCTAGAAAGCTGATTTTTAATAGCCCAACACCACTCTTTTTATATGGTCATTTCAACATTAAAAAAACTTGGGTGACTATGTGTTAATTCTTATAAACTCAAGGTTTTGGGACTAAACCCATGGGTTTCATCTCCTTTACTTTACAAATACATGTATTGTTCACAAACTTCTCAAGTGATGTGCATAATCTCATCCTAGTAGACATTACATTGGATGAGTACCATTGGGTGGACCAGCCATAGCTGCCCAAGGGAAGCAATTGTGACCGTGGCTCATCCCAATTGAAGCCCAAGCCTTTTGCGTTAAGTTGAATACACAACGAATATCAACACTACATCTGGAGTAAACAACAACTTTCATTATAGGTTGGCTAATGCAACACAAATTGAAGACGTGAATCTGATCAATAGAAGATCGAGAACAAGAAAAACAAACCAAATAGCACCAGTATACCTTAAAGAGCATCTCACAGAATGCTGAGTATAATGTAACCAATGGGTTTAGCATGTGAAGGAAGAGCAATTACATCAGCAACCCAAATTGCATAAAAATTGTTGCCTTGTAGGCAAACATGTATTTCACTATGCCGGTAGTGAACCGTGGCAGACAAAGCTTGTCTGCACGCATGCCTTACACCTCATGAGTGCCTACTAGATCTACCTTAGTCTCCCACACAAAATTGTCAATTATTTACCACAAAACTTGTGAACAACTGCAGGCTAGATTGAAGACACGACTGCATAATGCAAGGGCGTCTGCTATTTCAAGCTATTGCAACTGCATACGCTCATTTGGCGATGTCAGGACAAAGAGGAAAGGGGAGGGTTATTTACAAGTCCTCGTCCATGTCAGCATCGTCAACTACTTCCTCAATTCTCATCTTCTTCACCTCATTCAGCTGGGCCTTTGGGACCTCGATGAGAATGTCCGATTTGACACCAGTGTCACTGTTTACAAAACCACCATTGCGCTCTACTCTGTATGTAAGGGCGTGGGCTCCTGGCTTGGCATCTATATACACAGTTGAATTGTCATCGACCTCATCATTGATCACCATCCTCGACAAATGAGTGACCACCTTGCGCTCCAGCCACCTTCTCAATGGGCGAGCACCATACACCTGATCCAGATGACAAATACATTTTTGTAAGATACAGATGAAGACTACATTCAACTCAAGCCTAATAACCCATCTGGCCACACAATTGCGATGCTACATGCTGATGTAAAGTTTCTAAAGGACTGAACAAATCTTCAATGCCTTGGAAGGACCAATTTTATGTAACATTATTTTTTGTTGGTCTACTCCTCGAAACAGCTAGAAACATGTTTGCTGTTGGAAGACAGCTTAAACGACAGAGGTTGGAAGGTAGCTTACTGGATCGTAGGACTCTGCAAGAACAAGGTCGAGGGCAGCATCTGTGACAGCCAAAGCAACGCCTCGTTCTGCAAGCCGCAGAGCTACATCTTTCATCTGCATGCGTGCCACCTTCAGAAGTTGTGCATGCGCAAGTGGCTCAAAGACCACAATCTCATCCAGCCGGTTCAGGAGTTCTGGCCGAAAATGTACCCGCACCTCCTCCATCACCTTTTTCTTAGCAGACTCCATGCTAATCACTCCAGTCAAACCAGAAAGTAAATGCTCTGCACCCAGATTGGATGTCATGATGACAACTGTGTTGGTGAAATCCACAGTCCGACCAGCACCATCAGTCAGACGACCGTCATCCAACAACTGCAAGAGCGTGTTGAAAACTGAGGGGTGGGCTTTCTCTACTTCATCAAAGAGAACAACACTGTACGGACGCCTACGCACTGCTTCTGTAAGCTGACCACCTTCGTCGTGTCCCACATACCTGCAAAATGATATACAGCTGCAGATTCAGCAACTGGGAAAAGCAAAACAAAAAGAGAATATCCTTTTAATCAGGAGAAAGGCAATATTTCTTAATTTCCTTGAACGATTGAAATGGCATGAATCTTCAGCCTTCGCATGGACAAAGAGGTTTAAACGAGTCGTGCTACAGAGTAACATGAGCACATACATACAGAGATTGCAGACGTACCCTGGTGGAGCACCAATAAGTCGTGCAACGGAGTGTTGTTCCATGTATTCAGACATATCTAGGCGAACAAGTTGGTTCTCCTTGTCGAATAGTTGCTCAGCCAGAGCTTTCGCCAACTCTGTCTTACCAACTCCTGTTGGGCCAAGGAAAAGGAATGATCCAGTGGGCTGTTGTTGTCGCCCTAAACCAGCCCGTGATCTTAGAACTGCCTCCGCTACAGCTTGGACAGCTTCATCTTGACCAACAACACGCTGGTGCAGACGCTCTGCTAAGCCCAAAAGCCGGCTTTTCTCATTCTGGCCTAGTCTCGTCACTGGAATACCGGTCCAGCGACTGACCACCTACACAACATAGAATGGCACGCTACCCTCAACATAAAGCTCACTCACGGCTTGGAACAAGTATACAAAGAGCAGAAGCTCCATAACTGAAAAGTACCAGGACAAAAACGGTTTCAATTCCCACATTACAAATCTTAGCTCACAAAAGATAGAACTCTACTGTCATTCCTTGGGACAAAACTTGGGCGATGACCACTTACCTCAGCAACCTGATCAGGCCCCACAATCTCAGTGAGCATGTTGTTCTCTCCAAGTTCAGATTCAAACTTGATGATAGTCTTTTCCAGCTCTTGAAGTGCACCATACTTCAAGTCAGCAGCTCTTGCCAAGTCATATCGCCGTTCTGCATCCACCAAGTTGGCTTGCAGCTCCTCCCGTTTCTGTTTCAGCCTCCGAAGCTCATCCAACCTCTCTTTTTCTCTTTGGTACTTCATCTTCAAGGGCCTTAGCTGATCGTGTATGTTATCAAGTTCTTGCCGCACCTATCACATATCCAAGAAATTGCAGGTGAAAAATTTGCATCAAATACCTGATGTGATCCCAATATGGCATAGACAGAGGATAAAATACATAAAATAGCTATACATCTCAAAATATAAGTTCAAAACGTTACCTCAAGTAAGCGAGCCTTGCTGGCCTTGTCTTTCTCCTTCTCAAGAGCATGGAGCTCCACCTCGAGCTGAACCCTCCTCCTTTCCATCACATCAATTTCTTCAGGCTGGCTATCCAGTTGTACACGTACATTGGCGCATGCTTCATCTATCAAGTCAATCGCTTTGTCAGGTAGAAATCTGCCTGTTATGTAGCGGCTTGATAGCTGAGCAGCCACTACCAGAGCCCTATCTAACAGACGAACACCATGATGTCCCTCATACTTCTCTTTCAATCCTCTCAAAATACTGATAGTATCCGGCACGCTTGGCTCTGCGACAAGGACCTGCACCACATATGAATCTGTAAGTTGATAATTTCCCACAACAAGAATTAGCACAAGGTTGTTTTTTTGAGACCCTGTTAAAATTAACCTTTCTTCAGTTGCTTAAGAGACCGTCAAGGAAATTTACCTGAACAATTCAGGCTCCACAATTCAAGTATAGGTAGAGTAAACAAAAGATCATCATCATATCCCTCCTATACATTCTCCTCGATACCGGGGGTGGGACTGACCTGTTGGAATCGGCGCTCAAAGGCTGCGTCCTTCTCGACATATTTCCTGTATTCCTCGAGTGTTGTAGCACCAATGCAGCGCAGCTGACCTCGTGCAAGCATTGGCTTCAAGAGATTCGCAGCATCCATTGACCCCTCTGTGCGCCCTGTACCCAAATGGTCGTGCTAGGGTGAGTCGATGAGTAAGAAGCCAGAGTATAAAGTACCCCAAGTCGCCTATCCAACAAAGATCTCAAACTCCAAGGAGAGAGCGAAGTGAAGTGTGCCGAATTAAATTAGCCATGCATTTAGATTGCTGAAGGTAAGTAAAATGAAGTAGAGCGTACCTGCACCAAGAACGAGGTGTATCTCGTCGATGAACAAAATGACTTTGCCATCAGCGTCCTCTACCTCCTTGAGGACAGATTTGAGCCGCTCTTCGAATTCACCTCTGTACTTGGCACCCGCAACCAAAGCTCCCATATCTAGGGCAACCAGCCGGACTTCCATCAAATTACTGCACAAATGAAACAATAATTAAAAATGGATGGACAAAATGGCCAGACTTGTCTCAATACTAGTCAAAGTGGCCCTGAATGTAGGTGGTTAGGGTTAGAGACTGCAGCATGAAAGAAGTTATACAATGCCAAACAAAAGGCGGTAACTTAGGTTATACACTTTACCTTGGTACATCACCTCTTACAATCCGCTGTGCAAGGCCCTCTACAACAGCTGTTTTGCCAACACCAGGTTCTCCAATCAACACTGGGTTATTCTTTGTCCTTCGAGAAAGGATTCTCACAACTCTCCGAATTTCATCGTCCCTTCCAATGACGGGATCCAGCTTCGCAGCTTGCTCAACTAGATCTCTGCCGTATTTCTTCAGGGCTTGGAAGTTGGTGTCACCAGTTGCATTCTCCACCTTCTTGGAGAATCCCCTGACTGTTTCAAGTTCTTTCTTCACTCTGTAAGAAGTGAAAAGGCATCCAGGTTAGGACAGGTCGTTCATCAACTTGTTTGTTTCCAACTCGTAACATAATCGCTACCCTGAAAGTTCATCTCAGCTGGCATGAATCGCTCATCCCGGTCATTCATCACCTTCCCCACCTATATTTTGATTAAGCATGTTGCAGATCATGATAAAATGTCTCAAATAACTATTCAATAACGATTCCCACACTTCTCGAAGATAGTCAAGGGTAAATAAAAGAGATTAGTGCGAAGATAAAACTGCAACAAAATTATCACATCTCCCAGAGTACTGATGCAAGAAACTTGTATTCAGAGAAGTTTGGCGCACTATTCAAGAAGGCGAACAACGTGTACAAACCGTCATAAAACATATCGATGGTCACGAAGGCACAGTAGAAAATGTAAAAGGAAAACCAGTCTCCAAGCCAAATATATTCACCATAGATGAATCTTAGGAGCTCAAATTGACGAATAAAACAGAAAAAATAATATCATCTCATCAAAACAGCAGAAGATGAATTTCACCTGGCAGAACTGACGCCAGCCTCCTTGAAGCAATCTCCAATTTGAGGATCATCAAGCAAAGCAAGAATGAGCTGATCGACCGCTAAGTGCGAGTCTCCTCGCGATTTTTGCAGACTTTGTGCCTTCTTAATACACTTGATGAGTGCATTGTTAGCCGGGGAAGTATCAGGAGCCGGGCTCTGCGCCGGAAGTTTCTTCAAAGACAAATTCAACACGCGCTCGACAGAACTGATCGTCCCCTCGCTCCCGGACGCTGAGGTAATCGCTTGCCTCAACAATCCTTCATTGTCATTAAGCAGAGCAAGGGCGAGGTGGACTGGAGTGTACTGCGCATGGCCGGCTTCGGTTGCTAGATCTTGGCCAACCGCGAGCGCTTCGTTCGTCTTGTGCGTAAACTTCGAGGTATCCATGACCTCGCACTCACTCTACAAACTCCCGAACGGAGAACGAAGAACAAAAGCCCTGTAGCACAAATCCGACAAACTCCTCCGGACTTCACACGATGTAGTAGCTCTCAACACTCCAACGCGGAACAGATTTTGAGAAACTCTCTATAACAAAGTAGCCACAACCGCTGACAAATCGAACAAAAGACGCCTGCAAAGTCGATCAAGTACACTCTCCACGGAAGAATCCTCCCCTCACGAATTCTTTCAGCAATTACTACCGCTTCGAAGAACGCCAAATTGAGCACGGAACTCACCGTTTCGCCTATAAATCCCTAGATACGAAAACTAAGAGCTCTGTAACACCGAACCGACAACCTCCTCCTCCTCCTCCTCCTCCTTCCTACGTACAAACAACCCTTCGCACGATGTAGTAGCTCTTAACACTCCCACGGCGAACAATTTTTCAAATTTTTTTCTAAAGAATCTATATCAACAGAACTGCCACAGTCGCTAAGATGAGAATCGACGATCGATAGACAGAAGAACGCTATCCTCACGAACTCTTTCAGCAATTGCCACCGCTCCAAGAACGCAAATCGAGCACGGGAAATCTTTCACCGTCCGCCTACAAAAACCTAGCTACAAAACTGAGAGGGGAAAGAAAAAGAAAAAAGAGCACCACTAATCAGGATGAACACACAACTGAAGCAATTTCGATGCTATCGTTGCCCTACGAGGGCCTTGAGAGGAGTCATATAGCATAGGGAAGCGATCGAAGTGCGAACGGAGAAGACGAGCCTGGAGAGTTGTGGTCACATCGAGAAGGTTCGAGAGCCCATTTTGGGAAATTGGGAGTCAGCGGCAGTGTTCATGTTGATTACGTACTACTGTAGAGTCTTCTGTTTGAAGGTGCCACGTGGATTTCCAAGTGGATGCCTCCCACCAGATGTGGCCTCAAGGCTCTTTGTATGCTTCAGTCTTTTATTATCATACAAGGACGCTACTTATTAGCCTACATGTGGTAAGTTAGTACCACCATGCAATGCGACACTTTGCATGTCGATTGAAGCGAGTTCTCTTTCAAAATGAACCATTTATGATGCTATCAAAGTTTACGGTTGTGCATTGATCAATGAGCGTCGAAGTTTTCTATATAACTCTTGTTTAGGGGCGGGCTTACATTAGGGTTAGGGTCTAGGTCCCAAAACCTTGGGTCCAACATACCCTTTAATGGACCTCAATTTTGGACTCAAGATTTGGACTTTATCAATATGTGCTCTTGATGTTTTTAGGCTATGGTAGATTGGTAGCACCGTTCAATCAAATGCGTTGCATGTCAAGTCGTAATTTCTTCACATGCCACGTTAGTTATTTCACACATTTCAATGAAGAACTTTGTGATTTGTTTCAAGATGAATCAACTATGATGATATCAAAGTTGTTATGGATTGATTGATTGGTGTTGTAGTTGTCTATGTACACTTAAGGTGGGATTACATTAGGGTTCAAAATACCCCTTAAAGAACCTTACTTTGGACTCAAGATTGGACCTTATTATTATGTGCACTTGATATTGTTAGACTATGGTAGTACCGTTGAATCAAGCATTTTGCATGTGAAATCATAATTTATTGGAGTGCCATGTTAGTTATTTCACATGTTTTAATGAAGAGCTTTGTGTCTCATTTCAAATTGAATCGATTGTGATGCTATCAAAGTTGATGTGAATCAATCATTGAGGGTCGTTTTACACAAATGACTAATGGAACTAAAACCTTGGGACATAATGTAAAGCGGCCTTAGATCGGGAAGTTGTGCTTTTAATGAACATCAAGAGTATTAAAATATCAATAGAAATGCAAATTTGCTCAAAAAATAATTCTCCTAGAATGAAATATTGATAAGATAAATTATGTTAAATTATTAAAAAATATTGACATGGTCACTTTCATTTTCTGCTGAGACAACCTAGTTGGGTTTTCTTGCTACAAAATCTGAGTGAGCATCAAAAATTATCCATTTTTGATAATGTAGGACTCCATGTCACTTTCTCATCCATTCTCTGACATGGTCACTTCTATTTTTGGTGACCTTGCCTAAAACAAAGTGGAACCACCACTCATTCCTCAACCAATAAGAGAAATTAGAAAGCGGTGGTCATGGTTACTAAATCACTGGTGTAAACAAACCCTTGGTGTTGAAGTTTTCTAAGGACGCTTAGGGCGAGTTCACACCAGGGTCCAAGTCCAATGAAACTTTGAAATCGAGTGAACCTATCGGTTCAACACTTTGCATGTTGAGTCATGACTTATTTTGCGCGCCACATCATTCTCTTTGTAAGTTGGAATGGTTGCTTTGTGTTACATTTCAAAAATGAATCAATAAGTGTCAAAGTTGTGTATTTAAGATGAAGATAAGTTTACACTAGGGTTCAAGAACAAAGGAACTCTAATATTGTTCGGCTACATTAGTACCAGTCATCAACATTTTCCATGTTGAGTTGTGATTCATTTGTGTGGCACGTCAACTTCTTCACAAGTTTCAATAAAGAGTGTGGTGTTCCACCCAAAAAATGAATCAATTATGAAATTATTGAAGTTGTCGTGAATCAATTAGCATCAAACTTGCTTGTTTATATTTAGGATGCACAAATAACACAAACACCAAAGTTCCACTACGCCCAATATTGGCAAGCACTAACAAAATCACTTCTGGCCAATATCTTACCCGGATGCAAATTGCACACTATGCTCAACTAATGAGGTCGACACCTGGCCACACTAACTATCAAAATGCTCCAATCAATACATCAAAGGATTACAAATAGCTGGGCATAATCGAACAATTCGCCAAATAGCCAACACCGTCTAATCATCCAAACACATAATATTCTACACATTAATTAATGCAAGACAACATAACATTAGACCACAAGACAACATAGTTTTCAAATGGCTACTTAATTGCACATGCATGGTTAGGCTAAGGTCGGTAATTCTTTGCATACTAAGTGCTCCAACGATAGCCAACCTCCACTAACCCCAACCCAACCCCAACACCACCCAACAAGCTATAATTCATAGAATTCACCTTTGGCCATGATAGATTCTCTATCACAGATATAAGGGGGAAAACACACACACAAACACACACTATAAAGTCTATCCTCAAGAACTTAGGATGGAAAGTGAACTCCCTCATCACCATTACGGTAGGAGTAAGAGGGGCAATGCACAAGCACTTGATAAATGAGTTGAAACACCTCCACGTACCATCAAAAAAGAAATACATTAATGGAAGAAATACACCAAATGGCCATCACATGCTTTACATATGTCATCTTGAACAAACAAAAAATGGGCAATAAATAAGCCCCAATGGAACCTTGTGGTGCTAACCCCCCCCCTGTATGTTTTCCTAGTGTGACCATCTTCCAAAAGGAAGGAAGTATAGTTTCCATGATGCTTGATAGTACATGAACAAAATGAAGGAAAAATGTCATTCATTTGGTACAACAACAACACCGACTTTAGAATTTTATTCATTTAAAAAGGTTGATTTCGTTTGATTTCATTACAGTTAGGTTGAGTTTACACTAGGTTCCAAGACCAAGAGATAATGAAATCCAATAATATTATTGGTTCAACGCTTTGCATGCCAAGTCATAATTTATGTGCATGCCACGTCATCTTCTTCACAAGTTTCAATGAAGAGATGTGTGTTTCACTCCAAAATGAATCAAATGAGTTATGATTTTGTCAAAGTTGTCATAAATCAAGTAGTGTCGACAAACGTTTCAGTCCTTGGACAGATGGCCAACTAGCATCACCTAGCTAAATTTTTTGGGCCCCTATTTGTCACGTAGCTTTAGTTAGCAAGGTTCACCGAACCTAGGATTCTTACTTAGCTTTAGCTAGCCTACTTTTCTAGAACTCTCATTTTTCACTCAGCTTCGACTAGCTAAAAAGTTGTGTGACATGCATATTATTTCTACACTAGAGAGAAATCCATTCAAACAAAACCAAACAATATATATTTGGTTGTATTGTTCTCAGTTGGCTCTCGATTCCAGCTAGCTATTAGCTAACTTCAACTAGCTAACTTTCCTCACCTGGATTATGGCACTTAGTTTTAGCTAGCTATTCTTTTGATGCACCGAATTCTTGTGTAGCTTTAGCTAGTCGAAGCTTTTAGCTACTAAATAGCTGCCCACTGAGTTAGTTATCCAAGGTCTGAAACATTTTCTATGTGCACTTAGGGTGAGATTGATCACACTAGGGTCCAAGACCAAAGGGAAGTTTGAAATCGAGCAATCTTATTGGCTCGACACTTTGCATATCGGGCCGTAGTTTATTTGTGCGCTACATCATCTTTTCATGGCTTTCATTGAGGATCTTTGTGTTTCACTTCAAAAATGAATGATGATATTGTCGAAGTCATCGTGAATTGACCTTTGTCGAAGTTTTCTAACGAGTTTTCTACGTACGGTTAGGGTGGTTTTACACTAGGGTCCCAAGACCAAAGAAACTTGGAAAATTGAGCAATCTATCAGTAATCTCTTTGCACCCAACTTATGGCTCTCAACCAATGAGATTGCTCAATCTCATAGCTTCCTCGGTCTTGGACCCTAATACAATCCCACCCGTACTAGTGGCAAAGTTCTATGCAAGCTTATGATTTAGGGTCGAGCACGTGATTTAGGGTCGAGCACGTGATTTAGGGTTGAGCACGAGTTTCAATTCATGTTTCACTTAAAAAAAAAATCGATTAGTGTCGAAGTTTTAAATGTATTGTGGGCAACCGTTCAATACTTTGCATGTGGGGTCGTGATTCATTCACGTGCCACGTCAGTTTTACCACAGGTTTCAATGAAGATTTTTGTGTTTAACTTTAAAATGGAACCAATTAGCGTTTAAGTTGTTGTGAATCCAGGGGCGTCGCCAACCTTGATTTTTAGGGTAGGCCTGCTTGGGAAATCGAATTATATCCAATGCATATTTTTTTAGGAAAAATGTCATTTTCTGTATATGATCTAGGCTTTTAAGTGGGCCCTTCGGGCCTAGGGTAGACCCGACCTACCTGGGCCTAGGCCTGGCAACGCACCTGCGTGAATCGATTAGTGTTGAAGTTTGTTATGTACACTTAGGTTGGATTTGTTCAGCCTTTTGCATGTCAAGGGGTGTAATTTCTTTGAATTAGGTAACTCAGGGCCACTTCGCACACGAGCCAAGAGCCGTGACCATGAAATTGTGAGAGCCCAAAAGAAAGTGTCCAAAGGCCGTCCCAAGACACCTCCAAAATCATGCAGTGTGGTCATGGATCCTCAAGTGTAGTGTGAAAACATATGTGACCATGTCCTCAACCAAATGCTATTTCAATGAATTTCTATTTATGCGGGTCCTCACACATGATAAAATAGAATAAATCAAATGGTTGCTAGTGTTCGGAGTGCCATGGTCTCCCGGTTTTGTATTAGGCCTACCTCCAAGAGGTGGTTGTTGAAAATTGTCCAAGTGACCATGAAACAAGATCCATTTGATGCCATGTAGGAATCCATGTAGACTTTACATCCATCTTACATCCACATACTCCGTTGGTCCCTCAAACGTAGTGTGAAGCGAACTTGGGCTGGCTCCGCCTTCTTCACCAATGAGAGTGCTTGAAGCGTAATGGTCACGGGGTCTCAGTCTCGGGTGTGAAGTGGCCCTTAGGTTGGTATTGTTCAGCCTTTTGCGTGTCAAGGGGTGTAATTTCTTTGAATTAGGTTACTCTTTTGGAGGGCTCAGTTATTCGGGTAGCCATGCCACCTGCCATAATCAAATTTCGCCAATCTGGTTTATGTAAGATCTAGTGTTTGTTGACATTTTACAATAGGGGTTGTCACACCTCCTCGGACATAACATTATTCAGATCCATATCAGCGCTCTGTGGGACTGGCAGTATTTTGCGGAATATTCCCTGATATTCCCACATTCAAACCGAATGTGGGAATATCAGGGAATATTCCGCAGAATACTGCCAGTCCCACAGAACGCTGATATGGATCTGAATAATGTTATGGAGAACGGAGAAGCGACTTTAGCGGTGAAAGAAGCGACCCGAGGTGAAAAATAGAAGCTTTGCGGTTAAACTTTCACACAAGAAGTTTTCTCCATTCTCCATTCTTCACCCGTGGAGGAGAAGAAGTTTTCTCCATTCTC
Source organism: Polytrichum formosum (assembly GCA_964035585.1). Taxonomy (NCBI): domain Eukaryota; kingdom Viridiplantae; phylum Streptophyta; class Polytrichopsida; order Polytrichales; family Polytrichaceae; genus Polytrichum; species Polytrichum formosum. Next base: position 19,767,240 of record OZ037939.1, on the reverse strand, counting down.
CATTCTCAATCTTCAGAGAATGGGCCTCCGCCTTTCAAGGAGAGCGTGCCACGTCCCCATTCTCTGAAGATTGAGAATGGGAAGAAAGAGGTGTGACAACCCCTAATGGCCTTAGCCTCTTCCCGATGATGCAATGTGGTATCCCGTGGAAGCACTTGGATATGTCATTTTGAAACGTCCGGTAAAGTGTGCAATCAATCATAAGGCCCCGCCATTATTTGATTTCCATGTTATTAGTGGTCAGGAGTTAGCCCATATCATTTTACTAACTATTGTTGGTGATTATGTTGGTTAAACATGTGCAACCAGTTTTTGGTTTCTTAGTGTAGGAGTGAAAAATGAGAAGTGAAATAAGATAGATATAAGGCATCAACTTAAGATTGATGTACAGTTGCATGCGGGAGACCTCTTCATGTTTATTTTGAGTCTTTGATATTATAATAAAAGCATATTACATATTTTCTTAGATGTTTGCTAACTATATAGAACATGATATTACATAAAATAATAGCATAAATTCTCAATATAATATTTTATGTACTAAGTTTTTGGTCATTTTCTCCAATTTGATTAGTACCATCATATTTTAAAACCAATATATGCACTGGGAGGAAGCTCGAGGCATCCGATGCGTCTCGTGATGAATATGTCATCGCTTTGATATCCCGGATCCCAAGTAAGTAGACAAAATACTCATCATTATGAGAGAAACACCTATGTCAATTCTGATGCAAATCCAACTGTCGAAGAAGAGTGACATTGTGGAGACTCCCAAGATAACCAAGGTCGATATGCACGAACAACTCATTGTGGCCAAGTTCCACAACCATATTGTTCATACAATACATCTTCTTGCAACCATTAAACCACTTGGAGTGTCGTGGATTAGTCCAAGGCTGCCGGATTTCAACCAATGTATCGTTTATGAACTCAATGCATCCCAAAAAGTGTAGATTCATCATCCCTAGACAACATAACTCGTTAGCATCGGGCCAATTCATCTCACCCTCAAGGCCACGACGAATGCATTTTCGATGAACAAAACATCATCGTGCAACGAAAGACCTCGACTAATTCCAATGTAGAAAGTCGTACGAAAGCACATTTTCGTGTTTCATGTAGAGTATGAAGTTCAAAATCCGTAGCATCGGTGTGAGCTTCGCCGGGCGGCCACTAACAACACGAGCCTTTCATGTGGACATTGAATTCCCCAAACGGATTGGCACAATCAACGTACGCAATTCTTCGAACTTGGTAAGAATGAAATTCGAGTTAGTTTTGAAGAAGAAGAAGAAGGAAGAGCACGCATGTTCATCAACAAATCTCTTAACACCGCCGGTGGGATCGATGGAAGGATTTCCATTGTCTTCAAGCTCATTGGAGTTGAAAAAATCAAACAAATTTGCACAAACAACCATCATCATCAAACACATAGCTAAAAGTTCATCAAACTCTTCAATAAATTTGTCATCCGTATCAACATCGTCGCATGCCACTTGTACCAAATCCATGGTAGAAGCCTACAATTATTATAAACATGATCGATGATGGTTATAGGGGTTAGGGGGTCTCGGTTCATTTAAGTAACCATGCTAAAGGATTTTGTAGTATCAGAGCTCAAGAGAATGTTGAACATGCAAAGATAGAATTAACTACAAGAAGTTATTCAATGCGGCTATGCTTTTTAGCCCGAAGCACTATCATGTAGATGAATTGGACAAAGGGACATTAACTTAGCAATGGTTGAACTGGTTGGTGATACATTTTCGTTGGAGCGATGACCTTGTTCATCAATGCAATGTGAAATTGCTAGAATTTGTGGAGATGTTATCTTCTATTTGTGTACATCGAGGTATGCATGAAACTTGGGTTTTTTGTGGCAATGACCGAGAGTTCATGATTAATTGGCCAACTCTAATGTCGCTATGGCAAGCCATACTTGTGATCCCAACTAGCACTGTTTGTTTGTGAGCGTGGTTTGTCGAAGCAAGATTGGATTAAGAGCGAAAGGAGAACTAGACTCAGCCTTGACACACTAGATGCTATAATGAAGGTTAGTCTAAATGGGTTTGGAGTTGAATTCATGGATTGGAATGGCATTTATGAATCTTGGAAAACCGCCACAAGAACCAACAAGCATAGGGCATTGTCACTACAAGAAGTGGAGTTACATGGTTGATTCTTAATTCTTCACATTGTATTGGAAGCATGTACATATAAATTATGCACAAGTTTAATATGAGTTTTGTATTTCATTTCTATATTCTTGGATTGGCGTCTTGGATCTGAACCAGTCCTTCAACTGAAGAGCTGAAATTTGAGAGCCCTTCAAAATGAAACTCATATGAGGGCTGCAATCTTGAACACTGGCCACAAGCTTAGGGCCTTCCTGGGCAACTGCTGAATCCCACATCTTTTAGTCGTTGGATGGGCTTTAGCTAGGCTTTTGTAGCGGGTCAGGCTGGGTTTAGGGCCACTTCACACACGAGACTGAGAGCCCGTGACCGTTACATTTCAAGCACTCTCATTGGTGGAAAAGGCGGAGCCTGTCCAAGTTCACTTCACACTACTCTTGAGGGACCAACGGAGTATGTGAATGCAAGATGGACGTAAAGTCTACATGGATTCCTACATGTCATCAAATGGATCATGTTTCATGGTCACTTGGACTATTTTCAAAAACCACCTCTTGGAGGTAGGCCTGACACAAAACTGGGAGACCATGGCACTCCGAATGCTCACAACCATTGATTTATTCTATTTTATCATGTGTGAGAACCCGCATGAATAGAAATTCATTGAAATAGCATTTGGTTGAGGGCCCGGTCACATATGACTTCACACCACTCTTGAGGATCCTTGACCACACTACATGATTTTGGAGGTGTGTTGGGATGGCCCTTGGACACTTTCTTTTGGGCTCTCACAATTTCATGGTCACAACTCTTGGCTCGTGTGTGAAGTGGCCCTTAGCTGGGCCATGGAGTGCCGAACACCTAGCCTGGCACTAGGTCTCATACCCAGTTGTCTTAGCTGACGCTACTAAACGTGTACAAAACGGCCTATACCTAGCCACAATGGAATTAGACATGACTTTATGGATTCACTCACATGACATTATTCAGATCCATAACAATGTTTTGTGGGACTGACAATATTATGTGGAATATTCCTCACATTCAGCTTGAATGATGGAATATTCTACATAATATTGTCAATCCCACATAACATTGTCATGGATCTGAATAATGTTATGCAAAGTGGGGACTTTGGGAATGTTTGATGCCCAAACTTTGTGATTAACTTTAATGTGCCGATGACTTCAAATACCATAAATAGAGTAGCTTCCCATTGCTTAACTTGGTAGGAGTTGTGGCTAGATACTAATGTAGATGTATGTTATTTGGATACCTTTTTCTCTTGCACCCACTTCTCATAGGATATGAAACATGCAATTAGTGCGAGATGATTAGCAACTCCAAAACCATGCCCATAGCCATCTGCCCCATAATTTGGGGAACTCATATGAATATTTTATGCATCATCAAAGTGAAGATTCTCATCATGGACTATTGAGCCTAGAATGGTAGCAAATATTGAGCACATAGTCCGGTCTCTTTTAACACGTGTCTACGTGTGGTGTGTTCATTTTTAGATTCACACGTGACCACGTACCACTCAAATATAGGTGTCCATATTATTTTTGTGTTCGATTTAGGCACGTCTATCTTAAAAGGAGATCAAAAGGGGCGACGTGACCAAAGAACACAAATAGTGGACATTGTCGTGGCATTAGTGGGTACTACCTGGCCACTACACCGACCATCCCAATTACTGCATGTTACTATTCGGAGTTACGCAGTGCTATAACTTTCTAACGAGAATGTAATATTCTACCAAGCAAAGTCATTTTTTTGTTCTATAATGTCCGAACAACCTATTGAACTCGTGAGTAAGATGTTATTGCACTTGCGTACCTCCGAATAGTAACACCCACTAATCGGGATTAATCGGTGTAGTCCTAACTTATACCGAGAGGGGCGCGTTTTAGAAGGAGCATCGGAAATCGCCCTTCTAGGTGCTTTTGGCATGAATTGAGGGGTGGATTGGCCCTTGGGGGTGATGGGCCACAAACAACCCGATTCCAAAGGCCACCAATGAAATTGAGATTGGGCAAGGATCGCCTAATTATAAGTTATACCCATTGAACAATATCCATGTCCCAATTGACGCAAGTTAAGGCGGCCATGAGTGCCATAAAAGCTTGAAATGTACATCAAAAGCAGGCCCTAGCTTCTATTGGCTCCGGGCCCTCAAAGAGGCAGCGGAGATCCCTATGCACACTATCTCCCACATTTACGGCCCGGCCCCATACCTTTACCGGTTTCTTACTTTTGGCAAACAAACTACACTAAGGTGAGCGGGTCTTAAACGGACACTTTTTCTCTATGCACCCACTTCTTCTAGGATATGAAATATGATGATATGAGTGAGTGAGTGTATTATTACTTGCGACTGTACCTCTCATTCATCTAACATAGAAGTCTTGAAAAAATATGCAGCTAGGAGATTATTTTTCTCAGTTGATTTTGACGTCAAAAGTAGTTTTAAAGACCTTGGTTTAGTCTACTCCAAATCATTTGAGATGAATCGGCCACAAACCTATAGGGGTTCAAGTTATTTATGTTGGATGGATGAGAGGTGCTCTTGTATGTGAAAACACCCTCTCTCCAATCTACATCGTGCTCGTAGCCACTTCCCTCATAATTTCTGGAGCTCGTAGGAGTAGCCTCTCCATTGTCTAAGTGAAGATTCTTTGAGTTCTTAACCAATCATATATGTTGCCCATTTATGTTGACTATTGCATCTAAAATGGTTAATAGATTTAGAGCACGTATTCCACTATCTCTTTCAACACATGTATTTTTGGTGTCTGTTCTTAGATCCACACCCCACCATCCCTCACTCAAATATAGGTGTTCGTATAAGACGAGGGCACTGGATTAGACACATCTATCTTAAACATTCAATTTAGCATGGCCTGCTACATTGTTCATCATTGATCCACATTTATAATTTTGTAGTCAATGGGTGGTAAATAAAGAGATTCCCACATGACACTTGGTGCTATATGACAAGTCACGAAGATTGGTCTAGTCAACATGGCACACCAATTATATTGTCATACTGATTTCGTATGTTGAGTGTGCAATGTAATATTGGTTGTACACATTACAATTGGCTTTTGCGAAGTTACATTCTCAAAGGTAAAAACACATAGAGCATAAGAACACTTTGAACATTTGATTGAAAATTTATAAAAGGTTTTAACATATTGGAATATTTTATCACTTTTATGGGTTCCATTCATATATTAAAACTAGACTTAAAATTTGAGAACTACACTAAATATGATATTTAGTGTTTGATTATATTTAATGTTGTTACCACCTTACCCTGCTCAACACTAATTGTCAAGTAATTGAAAATTAGTGCTACAAGATATGCTAGAAGATATGTTGGAATTCTCCTTTTATCATTGTTAATTTTTTTTTCCATATCCTTACTAACACTAAATTCAAACATGTAACTTCCACATATTACCATATTTGATATTTAGTGTTTGAGTTTACATTTAATGTTACTTACTTTCATAGGGTTATTGACATTTAGTGTATAAGTTCGTATTTAGTGTATCCAAAACTAAATATTCTTATTCGTGTAGTGTATGATGGTGACATTTAATGACAAGTAGTTTTGGCATTGGTACGTTGGTGACATGTTATGGACACTTGCATGAGATATGCATGTATCGGGAAATCATTCAAATTGAATGAATTTGGAGGGCAATGATTCAACAAATTGGGAAGAATTGTGAAAACCGGAATACAAACTCTATAACGTATCTCAGAAATAATGAGATTCAAGAGGCATGTTCCACTCAACCTCAAAGCTTATATATACTTGCTACTACTATGAGTTGAGGCTCCCTTCAACTAGTAGTGCAAGATATACCACTAGCTCTCCCTCCACTGCATGCCTTTAGGATAACTCTAAGTACAGTTAACTCATGGTCGTTACTTACGAGGTGATAACCTAGTGTAACACCATAGTCTCAACTAGTAGTAACTCCCTTTACCTTGTAGAACTACTAGAGCACCTAGGGTGGAGCCTCTAGCCTTCTAGCAAAGGAGTTTAGTTGAACTAGAGGTTGTAAATAGTAAATAAATAATAAATAAGTAAATACACGTTACAAACTCCATGGAGTGGTGTGGTGCCCCAATGTCTTGGATTGAAACCCGCTCATGGACCAGTGAAAGTTGGGGTTGTCTTCTTCCTTAGGGCTTGACTTGGAGGCCATGTTGCCAACACCGAAGATGTTTGTTGGGGCATGGTGTTGTGTGTCAACATACGCACAAAACATAAACAAATTTCAAAAAACAACTTATCATACTCTCAAAGTCTCCTTAAGTGTAAAATCTTTGGGGCACAGGAGGTCACTCCATTGTAAAGTTGAACAACCACGTGCGAACACTTTACATCTAAAAAATCCTACTTTTTACATAAAGCATCACCAAAATGGGTCAAAATTTTATCAATTTTTTTTCATGAGTAGATATACACGGTATCTATTACATAGTAAAAAACGGTAACCAAATTTGACGATTTGTTTTTTATAAAACATATTGTTTCTAACTAGAATGACGCAGAATTGAACTAAAAAAATTACTACAAAAATGAAGATGACTAAAAATTTCAAAACAATATACAAAAGATACTATCAATGGTTATGTGTATGTAGAAAAATATCATAAATTTTAAAATTATCTATGGCATGTCATATAAGGGTAGCAAACTTTGTTCGCACGTGGTGTTCAACTTGACAATGGAGTGACCTCCCCGTGCTTTGGGGGCATGAAAATTCCAACACATAACACTAGAAGGAACCTTGTCCATTACAATCATTTATTGCAACTTGGCCATTGTGACTCATGGGAAGAAAATGCATAAATACATGATTTTGGTTGTCAACTGAAGGTTTTTGATTATGGTTTGGACAATTGACAACCAAAACCCTCTGGTTGGCAGCCAAAATGATTTGTTTGTGCATTTTCACGCAACAAGTCACAATGGCCAAGGTCGCAACATACGGTTGTAATGGACAAGTTTTCTTCTAATGTAAGAGGGCACACACATGCAGAGGGCCAAGTGGAGTGTGGTGGTGGGATGGGTCAATTTTTGAAACTCTCATAGCACTTACTCAAGTCTTCTCGGTGACTTGAAGATGACTACCATTTTTTTAGGTAGAAAAGCTTATACAATGGTTGCTTCCAACAATTTGATCGCATGCATAGGGATACTACACTTATGATCCCAATTAGCGCATGTTATTATTAAGAGTTACGGAGTGCAATGACGTCTTACTCAAGAGTTCAATTGTTACTAACGAAAGCTCAATAAGTTGTTCGGACATTATAGAACATAAATAACTTTGCTTGGTAAAATATTACATTCTCATTAAATAGTTATAGGATTGCTTAACTCCGAATAGTAACACGCACTATTTGGGATAATTAGTGTAAAATAAAATTAGAGCTACATAAGCACATGAGCAAATTTTGACAAGGAGCACAAACATTGAACTTACAATGAAATGAAATTGATTTTAAAGTCTGGGAAGTCAAAAAGGCTAATGGGATTGAAAGTACATTAAGATGGTTTCAAACCAACTACTTCTCTAGAGTGGCATAGTGCAATAGCCTCCATGAGATAGAGGCTAATTGAAAGAAAGACTTGAGGCTCCCTTTAACTACGTTCTCAAATAGTGATGGACACGTATCTCAAATGGGCTCATATAGGGGACATTGCAGCACCAAATGTGCCTCATTTTCAACTGCATTATAGGAGTAAAAGTGGCATAGTCTAGTATCTTTAGAGATAGGGATAGCCATCCATCGTCCAGTTTCAATGGCTAATCCATGGTTCGAGATGCAGTAACTGGCAATGATCTTGCTTTGTTGTGGAGTCAATAGTTGTTTCAAGTACAATTCACATTCACATTTGAGAAAATCCTCGAGGTGGAGGTAACCTAGTTTCTCCCCTGAGAGATGGAAAGTATTCCATTCTTTAGCAAGAAACTAAAAGGTAGAGCGGACCGGTGGTGCCTGTTAGCTAGATAGCATAGCCCACGGTTGGCTGAGGCTGCTTTCTACCAACTTGGTTCGAAACTGCGGATTACGGATGAAAAGGCAGATTGTAATGTCACTATACTATCTACTTCTTTGAAAACCTCCTTGATATCATCATATGCTACTCTTGATGTGGCTAGGTTGTCATGGGTTTTCAAGTGAGATAGACCCCATGATGTCTTCCACATGGTTGTTGATTTGTGCTAGATGTTAAAACCTTGTTCAGCCATGTGTTGGGAGAGTGAGGTTGTTTTACTAACTAACCAAGACGGGGAATAAGTGGGCAAACCGTTGTTGAAAGCCCATAGTAAGCTTGAGAGCGTATAATTCTATGCGAAGTTCTCCAAACTCGGCCAACAAAATATGATAGGTAGTCGAAGAACAAACTTTGACGTGAGACATCGTATGCATCGTCAATTTGTGCCAAAAACAAAGACACATCATATGCATCTTCATGCCCTTCTCGAAATCCATCCAATAAGAGTTTCTCAAATCACCTCCCCAAATTTCAATGCCATATGTGAAAGTAGGAAGCACCAAAGCCTTGAATAGATGGGATTTGAGTTCCCTACATATGACTTCGACTATTGCTTCTTTCCTTATAGTGCCCATCAAGGCTTTCATACTTGCGATGCTTTGCCTTTTACTAAATGGCTCAAAGTAACCATGTGAATAAAAATCAATCCCAAGGTATTTGTATTCATGGGTGATCTCAATTTGGTCTTTGCCTAGATAAAATGCCTCTCGGTTTAATTTCCTTTTGTCGCGGCCAAATATCATGACAACTAACCAACTAATTCAACTACTAGTTAACTAGTTGCCTTTCGTAACTATAGTTGTTCATGATTTTACCTACCAAAAAATGTAGTTAACTATAGTTGTTTTAATTTCGGTCTGCCAGAAAATCTAGTTAACTATAGTTATATCTAGTTAACTAAAGTTGAGCGCAACATGCAGTGTAGTACCCCCGGGGGGTGCATTCCATTGTCAAGTTGAACACCACATGCGATAAAAAAAATATACTTTTTACATAAAGCATCACCAAAATGGGTCAAAATTTTATCAATTTTTTTTCATGAGTAGATATACATGGTATCTATTACATAGTAAAAAAATGGTAACCAAATTTGATGATTTTTTTAATAAAACATACCGTTTCTAACTAGAATGACGCAGAATTGAACTAAAACAATTACTACAAAAATGAAGATGACTAAAAGTTTCAAAAATATATTAAAAAGATATTATCAATGGTTATGTATATGTAGAAAAAAATTCATAATTTAAAAAATTATCTATGGCATATAGGGTAGCAAACTTTTACCGCACGTGGTTATGAAACGTAAGGGGGTGTGATCGCCCCGAGGTAGTACTAGGACAGTTTAGAGCATCTATACCTTTTCCTGTTCTTTTATTCAAAATTTAAAATTTGGGACTTGATTCCGTTTGTGACTCGGACTCAATCAACACCCAATGAGCGCGACCTCATTATCTATAAGTAACTTAGAGTATAATGAGTTCAATTGTTGCAAGGAACAGTGGGTTCTATTCCTTCTTGGGATGGGCCGGCATGGGTGACAAGCATTGATTCTTACATAAGGTCTCTTTAAAAAGTTATTGTAATATATGTTATTTCATTTTTTGAGATAAATGAAAAAACTTGCTAGTTGGCTCCTTACAGATTTTGGGACTCTTAAATTATAGTTGTCTAAATTTTTTCTAGTTAATTATAGTTTTTTAAAAATTTGGGCTTAAATTTTTTTAGTTAACTATAGTTGTTTTTCAAATCGGTTTGAAAATTTTCTAGGTAACTATAGTTGTTCCCTAAAATGTATTGAAAAAAATCTAGTTAACTATAGTTATTTTGGCAATTGTCCAAGCTCTGAAGTCTTTGTAGGCCTATTCCTGATTTAGAGAATAATACAACATCATCAACATAATGAAGGATGGCAATTGAGTGTTAAATATGTCTTGAGTTCATCAACGTACAAGCTGAATAGTGTGGGGGAGCGGGGACATCCTTGTTTAACACCAATGTCGGACATTACTTCACCATGTGTGTTGCCATTACAAACATCTTGAAATTCTTGAAACAATGTTCATAGATTTCCTTAAACCGTTATCTTTTGGATGTAGGACATGTACATTTTAGACATGGAAACATATGCATGAGTTACAAACCGTGTACAATAGGGTCCAAAAATATTTCGAATTTTTGGCCTAGAGTTGAATGAGAATGAAAACTACAGACTTTGAAAACCTCTTGCAGGCTCAAAAATTCATCAATTCACAAACTGTAAATTGTGTTGGAAAGATAATAGAGCCTACTTTGACAATATGAGAAAATTTCATTACAAAAGTAGAAAATAATACATTTAAAAAAACTTATCATAATATAGTATCTACCATCTAGTACTACCACCTCTTGCTGAAATAACTGCTCGCATTCTATCAAGCATAGTTCTAATCAAAGTTTGGAGTTGCTCCAAAGATATTGTATCCCATGTTGATTGAATGGTTTGTGCCATTTCCTCCTTGTTTTTGGGTCTAGGATGATGTCGTAACAAATCTTTGACAATCTTCCATAAATTTTCTATGGGATTCAAATCTGGAGAGTTTGTAGGCCAAATTAGTTTTGCCATACCATGAGCTTGTCTCCATTGCAACGTAAGTGAGCTACGGTGGACTAGAGCACCATCTTCTATAAGTTTCAATTGTTGAGGGTGATCATGTAAATTGTTGTGTCACATTCAATAGGCTTGATAATTCCGACAATGGTTGTCTTCTATCATCTCTAACGTGCCAACGCTCTAGCATCGCGATCACTCAACTTCCAATGCCTGCCACATCGGGCTTTCAAAGATTCTACACTCCCTCGGACCTTCCAATTTGTCAAGATAGTAGAAACAGTTGACCGTGGAACATTCAATACATATGCAATGTTTGAACTCTTCATTCCACTCTCACGCATTCCCACAATGTGATCCCTTTCTTCATCACTCAAGATTTTGTACGGCATGGTACCTCTCAATGACCCAATGCACAATCTAAAAATCAATAGATTCAATCACCAACAGAACAACAAAGGCAACTCCAATGTTGTTGGCCAAACTACCTACAAAACGACTTCAAGCCACCATATCTCATATGTGCAAGCCAATCTCCATTGCAATGACACTCCATGTTGTAATCTTGAACTTTGTAGACTAAACCTTGCAATGAATACATGCCATCAAAACAACGAGGTGGCGCCACGAGCTCCAAAAGGGAAGTTGCATGTTTGAGCTCTTGACAACACAATTTTCTAATTACAACCAAAATTTTAAATTTTTGACATGTGCTCGCGATTAAGAGGTGGTGAGTAAAGACCACTAATGGCTTCACAAGTTGCAATTGATTTGGTGAAAAAAGAATATATAATGAGGGAGCTACATGCAATTGAATGCAACAAGTTTTGAAGCACAAAACTGGGAGTACATTCAAAATTCGAAATATTTTTGGACTCTACTGTACACCATTTAGGGTCTTTAGTGTCACATGCACTATTTGCGAAGGGCCTAAACTACTTGCCTAGAGGCTTGAAAGTGTTACGTTGGCTAATTGCCAATATGATACTATTCTTCAACATAAATAACTATAATAAGTGAGGATTTATTCACATTATAGCATTTAGCGTTAGCACATAGGGATACTTGAGATGATAGTTTTGCAGTTTAGTATGCAAGAGAAAAATATTCTTGAGCATATTAATGCCAAGTGTTATTTGCACATACTTTAGTCAAATTGTAGACCATTGTGTAACATAAGCATACACATCATAACACTATTGAACATAGTCATGCCAAGGTATTAGTAAGCTGCACTTGAACGCCAATGTCATGAGGTGACACTAATGATGATGTTGTTGATCATTAGTGTAACTAAGCATATGCCTCAAAATAGGATAAGTGACACTAAATACCATAAATAGTGTAGTGTTTGAATGAGGCACATCAACCTAATAAGGTTGAGCAACTCCAAAGGAGGAACTTGAGGATTGGACTTATTATTCTTGGAATCGATATGAATATATTATGGATAGTTAAACTGCGACTTGTTGGTTTCCTTAAATGGGTTTCTTCCAAGTATGTGCATTTGAAACTTGAATTTGCACCTATATCATGTTAGACACCATTTAAGGCAAGAAAAGCATGGCAAAAAGGCATTTCCACTCATGTAAACAAGGCCATGGCTAGATGTCCCACCAATCTTACCAAGGTAAAGGTGGTATAGCAAACCCTCCCCCCCCCCCCAAAATCACTTTAGATAAGATTAGAGGAGGGCCCGCCACTGCGGGGGGGGAGCAACTCAAAGAGTAAGTCATTTGGTCATGACATGCAAGCAATATTAGCACTTGAAGTTATTTTGATCATCTACACTTTAAATAATCTTGAGTAACACATTGGGATATGGACATGGTTAAAAAAGATGGGGCCCCACAAATCTTACCCATGTAAAGGGGAGAGAATAAAAACTTGTCCATGCATACTAGTGGTTTGTTCATCCCAACTGAGCTTCACTAAAGAACTTTTGGACACCTTATTCTAATTTTGGAGTGGAATCAATTTCCGTGTTGCAACATAGTTGATTGCATTTTTACCTTAGGAAGATTGGTGGGGACCCAACTCAAAGAGCAAGTCATCTCACCCCGTCTGTACTTACTACACTAGAATATAGAATATGTGTCTTTTTGTGCACATGAAAGGATTATACCCTCACTCACAGTAGTAGCACAATAGTAGTCACATAGGATCACTTAGTGGTTGTTCATCCGGTTCCATGCATAAAGCACCTTGGACAACAAATGGATAATTGCAATGTTTTTGGATTCGTAAAGAAAGTCATCATTTGGCTACTTTTCTTACTTGGACACTTATATTTGAGTAGTATGTGATTAGGTGTGGCTCCAAGAACAAATGCCAAAAACATATGTGTTCAAAAGAGATTGGACTCCATGTTCAAAATATGGTAACCATTTTAAGCTCAATTGTCAACATAATTTGGGGGACGCTTGTATGACCATTTAATGAGCATGAGAATCTTCACTTTGATCATGAATAAGAAATTGATGTGCGCTTCAAAAATCATGAAGGAAGTGGCTATGGCCTCGATTTGGATAATTTGCTAATCATCGCATGTTTCATAGCCTAAGAGAAAGTGGACTAGTTGGAAAAAGTAACCATTTAAGACCCATCTACGTTAGTGCAGATTGCTTTATATATATACGATATGTTTGCCCCATACATCTTTGGCAAGGTAAAGTCGTTGCACAGAATGCTTCAAAGTTGTTGAATGGACAGATTGCACTGACAATGAAAGAAAAGCTTCTCATTATCTTAGAAGCAGGCATGGATGATGGAATCTGTATGGCAATATCTTTTGTGCGATAATTTTAAGTTAGGTAGCAAGCGCACAGGTCTTCACATGCTTGTTAAAGGTTTAACTTAGAAGATCTTCGATTTTCAGCCACTTGAGTTAACCTACAATCAAATTCACAGATTGATGAAAAGAAATCTGTAAGAAGTCCAAATTTAGCTTCCATGGAGGGATCAACCCGGCAGATACTTGTCTCTGTGTTGATGAAGTTGTGCCCTAATTTGTAAAGAGTTTGAACAAGAGATTCATCAGATGTGGCGACCGGGCGACCCTTCAAGGCACACAGGAGCCACCATGGCAGCTTTTAGATAAATAGTTGGATCCTCTCAAATAGTCTCGCTCACTCGTCATTCCAGCACCAAATCCTTCTTGGGTCACCTGGAACTGCCTGCAAGGGTAAAGTAAGCTGCATGTAAGGGTGCCATCCAAAGAATATTGTGTGATATTGTGTGCTTTTGTGTGATTTTTGATTGTCAAGGGTATAGGTAGGTAGCCTGTAACGGTGAATTGGAACCATGTTCATCCACCGACGTGATCTGGAAGTGCAAGGTTGAAGGTGCAGGCAGCCATGTAACTTAAGTATGCGGCTTTACATCATTGCTGGAGATGGTAATTAGCAAGGAATGCGTGTGTCTGTATGTTGCTGTGCGAGGTTTTGTCAATTCCGCAGCACCAAATTCTTCTGGTGTTAACTTTCACCTCCGGTGCCATTGAGACATCCCTGGAACTGCAAGGCTGGATTAACCTGCAACATGTATGTAGATATGCCATGCAAAGAGTATTTATTATGTGTGTCTTTGTGCGGTTTTATGTCGAGAGCAAAGTTGAGTAGCCTGTGACAGTGAATTGCTATGCCTTCCCACGATAGGTTGACACTGCTGGCAGCCATGTATGTGGCTTGCATCATTGCCGGAGATAGCGATAAAATGTGTGTGTTTGGGTGCGCGTGCGTGTTCATGTGTGAGGTTTTGTCGATTGTTCCGGTTGCAGCCTGTAATGGTCAATTGCTGATCTGCAAGGTCGAAGTTGCAGCGAGGTAACAACATAACCTGAAACTGCTGTCGACTGAGTCTAAGGAGATGGCAAGGAATGTGTTTAGTTTCTGTGCATCTATATGGTTCTGGCCAGTGATATGATTGTTGAACTGTAATGTTGAATTGGAACTGCTGGTTCTGAGTTGATGGGGCAAGGGCATGCATTATCAATTATACTTGCACCCTGTACCGGTGATTTGCTTGCTCTACAGGCAGTGACATCCAGAACCGCCGCAAGGATGAGGCCCAAAGGCTTTCATGCAACTGCGAAATACATGTGTGAAAGTTATGACGAATACGCATGAGTTGCAGCGTGTAACTAAATTATCTGCGAATTGTGATCCTGTTTCGGGGATGTAGCCGCTTCTGAGTTCTCCGCTTCTGTGCGACTTCCAATAGCAGCACTAAACTTGGAGTGCTTTGGTATGATGCAGTGGCGATGGCGGAGATACAGAACACCGAACCACGACAGCCTGCAGGGAGAGTAGCCACGACATGGGCGGACATCAAGAACAATGTCCGGTACCAGAGCTTGTGGGAAGAGATCAATGGCTGTTTGGGTGATTTGGGCACCTTCGTGCCCATTGTTATTGCACTCACCCTCGTCAATGGTCTCGACCTTGGCACCACTCTCCTTTTCACGGGAGCCTACAACATCATCACAGGTTGAGTTTCCCCCGAATGCTTCCCCACAATCTGCTCAGAAAACTCCATGTCTGTCTGTCAGTCTGTCTATGTCCCTATCTTCCGATTGTAGTTTGAAAATTAACTTTTTGTGTAGACGTATCAAAGAATTACAGATGCGAGGATTCGGAATGGGGACATTTGCAACATATTTTGCAAGGATTATGTAACATGGCTCCATAGAGTGACCGCTTGAGTGGAGGATCTTGTGGATGTTCTAGAAGAATTGATGCTGGTAGGAAGAAAATTTGCGTAGGAGGAAGTTCTTGTGTAGAGAGCTCAAGAATTACAGGTGTGAGCATTTGGAATTGAGACACTTGCAACAAATTCTTTATACATGGGTCCGCAGAGTCATCGCTTGAGTGGAGGTTTTTGTGGATGTGGTACAACAATTGATTCTGGTAGGAAGGGGATTCTCATAGAAATGTTGATTAAGATTCCCCAGACATCCCCAATTTCAATCTTCCTGTGCAAGCTTGCACATCCTGCACAATGACATGCTTGAATTTCTTCATCAACAGTCCGGCTGACACCACATAATTCTCTTTTCTATTCTATTCTTGCAGGTCTCCTATTCGGCGTGCCGATGCCTGTGCAACCGATGAAATCGATCGCTGCTGTTGCAATTACCCCAGGCAACCCTCTCACTATACCCCAAATCATGGCAGCAGGGATAACTACAAGCGCCGTTCTCGCAGGGTTAGGCCTCACGGGCCTCATGACGCTCGTGAACCGCTTGATCCCTCTAGCGGTTGTAAGAGGCATCCAGGTCTCGCAGGGGTTAGCCTTCGCAATCGCCGCCGTGAAGTACATGCTCTACAACCAGGACTTCGCCAAAGGCAAAACCCTCGGCGACCGCGCATGGTTAGGGTTGGACGGAAAGGTGCTCGCCATCTTCGCACTCTGTTTCGTAATTCTCGTCAGCGGCTCCGGCGAAGGCGCGGTTACGAAAGATCGAGTTCACATTGAAGCGCACGAAGGCGAGGCCGAAGACGAAGAGGAAGCGCGAAAGAGGTCGAGGAAGGGATGGATGCGCATTTTTATGATCCCCACGGCGCTCTCCGTGTTGTTGCTCGGAATTGTTCTTGCGTTTGTGCGCGACCCGAGTATTGGCAGTCGACTTCGAGTCGGACCGTCGACGCCGCAGGTGGTGCACATTTCCCGAAGAGATTGGCGAATCGGGTTCGTGCGAGGCGCCATTCCGCAGCTTCCACTTTCGGTTTTAAACTCCGTCATCGCCGTCGTTAAACTTTCAAATGATTTATTTCCAACGAAGACCGCAGTTACACCCGTCAGGGTCTCGGTGAGTAGCTTACCTACATTGCCACCATTTTGCTTTGAACTTCTCCGTCTCCCATTCTGGTGCTTATTTTGCGAGGTCGACATGCATCAGTGAAGAACACTTTCTTTCTTGCTAAATTCTTGTCTACATTTCGAAGAAATAGAAAAATTGCAAACCTGAGAACGATTGATAAGGTTAAAAATTGTACCCGTGAACCCGTACACAATCGAGTAACCCGAGGGAGGAGGAAATGAAATCCTCAGTTCTCCGTTGAAGTCAGAGTTGACCCCAGTTTTGCTGCAAGTGGCTAGCTCCATATGCGAGGGCTTTAGCGTCCACACCGTCTTCTTATCTTTCTTGCAGGTCAATTTGCAAAACATCAGTCTACATTGAAGTAGCGATGATTTCAACTGCAGCTTAGAAGTAGTCAAGAATTGCACCCATCAACACAATTGAGTAATCTGAGAGAGGGACCTGGGAACCCTCAGATTCCCAGTTGAAGTTAGAGTGAACCCCAATCTTGCTACAAGTAGTAGCTTCATATGCTCCGAGGGTTGTACCATCCACAGAGTCTTCTTCTTGTCTTCCTTGCAGGTCGATTGGCAAAGTATTATTATCCGCATTGAAGTAGGGACGATTTCACCTGCAGCTAAAGTACAGGAAAAATTTGCACCCATTGACACAATTGAGCAACCTGAGGGAGCAACTAGAATCCTCAGATTCCCGGTTGAAATTGCTGCAAGTAGCTCCATATGCTCCAAGGATTTAAGCGTCCACGCTGTCTTATTCTTATCTTGCTTGAAGAACTGCATGCAAAAACCTCATAATCTATATTGAAGTAGCAGTGATTCCGACTGCAGCTCCAAAATAGAGAGAGTATGTCCAAGTTTTTTTGGTGGAGCTGAAATTTTATACCGAATTTCTGTTGCATGTCTGCAGGCAAGCGTAGGGCTTATGAACCTCGTGGGCTGCTGGTTCGGAGCGATGCCAACCTGCCATGGCTGTGGTGGCTTGGCAGGTCAGTACAGATTCGGGGCACGAACTGGCGCATCTGTGGTGTTCCTTGGCACAGCCAAAATCATCCTGTCCCTGATTCTGGGCTCCTCTCTCCTGGAAATCCTGTCAGAGTTCCCCATCGCTCTTCTCGGTGTGTTGTTGCTGTTTTCAGGTCTGGAGCTGGCGATGGCGTGCCGCGACATGACATCACGATCCGACTCCTTTGTGATGCTCGCTGTCACTGCAGTGAGTCTTACAACCAACAATGCCGCCCTAGGATTCGGTTGCGGAATGGCAGCTGCCGTATTGGTGAAGGTGCGAGAGAGGAAGAATTGGGAGAAGATGTGGAGAGCTATGCCGTGGAGCCACAAGCGTGAAGCAAACCCTAACCCTTTGCTCGCTGCCTAATCAAATCCTAACAACATGCCATCGACCAATTCTTGCAACCTGCAACAACACCTGCAATATACATCAGAGTCCATTCCATCAGATTCGAAAAGTTGCTTTTGATCTCAGTATGTTAGCATCTCGCTAACTCAAACAGATGAATCGCGCGCGCACACATATATCAGACTTCCCTTTCTTGCTGCAAAGCACACTTGTTAGGACACTTCATGTCAATCGTAGCAGCTGATCAACTTTGACAAAGGTCACCGATCTCAAAGACTGTACAAATTTGATTGAGTGGCACATATGAATCAGCATATCCTTTTGTTGCTCCAACGTACAGTTTGTTCCTGAGTTTCTTCGTGAGACACTACAGTAGTGTCTTCCCTGAATGGTAGTAGCTGAGAATGGTAGGAGAAGATGATAGGGTATGTCGATTGATATTAAGTTAAATTTTGAGTTCAATCTTGTGATGCACCACTGTACAACAGCTTTATTGATGAAATGAAACTTCCTTTTGCTACGGTCTGCTTTTTTGATGAACCTCGCTCGATTGTTTAACTTTTTACCTAAAACTTAGCACAGATTGAATCTAATCACATGAACATGAATCCGCACAAAATTTTGCTGCTGCAACATATAGTTCGTTGGCAAGTTTATTTGTGAAAAACTAATGCCCCCCTTGAATGGTAGCAGCTGAGGAAAACAGATGTATCTGAAATGGTAGAAATAGGGTTCAGGGTTTAAGGTTCAGGGCTAAGTCGATTGACAAGGATAGTGTTCTACATTGTGATGGAAACACTGCACAACATTGAACTTTCTGAATGAAATACAGCTTCCCTATTCCCCCAGTCCGGTTTTAACAAGTCTCTCATTTTTTAGCATTAAAGCGAATAATTACACACATGAATACACATATCCTTTGAATCAACATACACTTGGAAATGTCCAACCGAACGGTATAAGTTGACATCAACAGTAAGTACACGCAACTGTTCTTGTGAAGGATATATAAGCTTAGTAGAAGCATACAAGTATATATCCATATCCAGAAAATTGTTTCAAAGCTCATCAATTATTATAATGCACAGAATTATATGTGCCAACACAATTGGCACATTTACCTGGTGAGATTCAACACATTTCGCTTGCTCTGTACCTGCCTGTAGGACAGGTACAATTTCTAGCCTCTAGAGCAAAGGTGTTATATTCAGTGTTCACCGGAGCAAGCATTCTCCAGGCAGAATGAGCTTGCAGCAAATGTCCACCCTAACATCAGGCCTTCAGATCCCAAAAATTCAAGAGAAAAGTGTGTTTCAATTACTATACAGCTCGAGGGCCAGAGATTTTCTATCACTATTTCAGCCCAAAGAATGAAGAATCCGCTAAATACTACTGTCAACAATCGACCACTTAGTAGCTGCTAAACCTAGTTGCAATGGTAGCTACAAGCTGCTGTTTCCTACCTCAAAGCATCCCGAAAGGACTTAACCTAACATGACAAAGAAGACAGCGATCACCGACACGAGTGCACTCATCAAGATTGTCGGCGCCATTATCCGCATCGTTGCTGCACTGGTTGGAATGAATTCAGGGAGCACACACTCGTCGCCGTTGAACCAGAGCTTGGTAGGGTACCCGTCTCCAAGCATGACTTCGATCCCAGGAGTAGGACCTTTGGTAAAGGAAATGATGGATTGCAGCTTCCCTGATGTCAAGTTTTGCTCGGCAATCAAGTAATTCAATCCAGGAAGGCCTTGCAAAATGAAAGTATTGTTTATAGTGGAGTTGCTTAACGCCGCAGGAACCTTTGTCGCGTTGAAGGAGTATGCTTGTTGCAGACCGGGATACGCCTTGTCCATCTCGACGACGGCATACCAATCGGGGTAGGTCACGTTCGACCAATTCAAGAGCGTCATGCGCGCGCTCCATCCTTTGCTGTAGTCGGAGACGATGTGCCAGTTAATGTTAACACCGCAATTGTCTGGGCACGGCAGAGGGTTTGGCACCGGCTTGTGCGTCAGACCGGCCCAGGCAAGTATCTGGTTTGTTCGATTCACCGGAGCAAGGGTTAAGGCGCCGAACGGAAGGAGCATGGCGGAAGCGTTGGTGGAGCACACCGGAGGCTGAGAAGCCTGAGGACACCCACAAGCGCAGGTGCGGCAAGGTGAAATTGAATCGTTGTTGTAGTTCGAGAAAGAAAGACAGCACGTCGGAATCCTCTTCACTTCGCCCGTGATGTTGCAAGTGACCTGCATCACAACAATCGGTGCATTTATATCAGATCCAGAATCGATAACCGAAGGCAGAGTAAATGGAGCATTCTATAACGGGCTGCGTCTTATTTCATTGTCTCGTTTGACAATCATACCTACCAATTCTTGTAAACTGCAGTAAACCAATAAGATTAGATCAAAGAACAATCACTGAAGGAGGGAAAAAAAGCCAAACAAATAAACAAACAAACAGGCAGATAGACAGACAGAACATGAGTTGCATTGCATTGCATAGTCGATGAAAATCGTACCTACCAATTCTTGTAACCTGTAGTGAAGCAATAAGAGCACATCAACGATCGATCAACAGAAGGAAGAGAAAAAACAGAACATTCTGTTGACCTCGAACGCTCGTTGCGTTGCATCGACTAGTTGATGATAATCGTACCTGCCAAGTCTTATAAGCTGTAGTGGAGCGGAGCAGATTGTTTGTATCAGGGTAAACCGTCGGTGCAATTAGCCGGGGCAAACCGCACTGGTAGTAGCCATCTCCAATTTTGAAGCTCGTTGGAGGAACGATGTGGCTCAGCTTGGCATTGCCAGGGGGGACCTTGTAGACCATCATAGTGAAAGCTGCCTTCGACTTCGAAGGATCAATGATCGCAGGCAAGATAGTCCCATTCTTGCAGCAGTACTGGACGTTGCCGATGGAAGTGTCGTTGGTCCTGTCCACGGGGAGATCAAGAATCTGAGGACTTACGGAACAACTCACCGCCTTGTTGACGTCTAGGCCGCTTTGGTAGGTTTGCCCCGCAATTCCATCCAAGCAAACTTGAAGATCTGCATATCGTGTCTGTGCCCCCTGCATCTGAGTGATGAACTCCCCCTCTTGCCATGTCCAGGAGAGGTTCCAGTTGTCGATTCGCGCAATCGGGCTGTCATTCGAAATTGTAACCTACAATTGCCATTGCGCAACGTGTGAGCATCACATCAAATGGAGGAATCCTGACTACAGCCACAAAGCCTACAATATTCATCAGAACAATGTGCGAACCATATCCAAAGTGGAAGAATCCTGACTACTGTCACCCTAATCTACAATTTTCATCACATGAGGTGTGAGCAAGAACCATATCAGGGAGAATAGTCCTGGCTACTATCTGCCACATAAACACATCCGAAGAGGTGACTGAACTTCAACATTTCAAAATCTCGTGAAAAGTTCATCATCTCTCACCAGCGCCTGGTAGTTGGTCGTATAAGCCTGCGAAACGTCGTAGGTGATGGTGATGTTTCCCGTTTCGGAGGGGAGGAAAATGTTGTCACCGGTTAGCGTGATGTTACTGTTCGGCTCGAGGCAGCAAGTATGCATCGTGTTATCTGCGACAAACAAAACAAAAAAATTCACACTATGAGAACCTACATTACTCTCTAAATTGGATTGTTTGTAATGCAACAACACATCGAGCTCTGCTGGGAAAATTCTCGAGAAAAGTTTTACGAATGGAAGCGTAAGTAAGTAAGTAAGAAGTTACGCAACGTACTTCCATACAGCTTTCCAGCACTGCAATTGTAGCCCGTGTTTGTGATGTTGATGTTGAGCGGCATGGGGTCTCGTTTTACCCCGAACTCAGTTCCTGTGATGATGAATGTTCTCTGCACCTGCGTCAAGTCTCCAGCAGTCTCAATGGCGTTCTTCAAATTATCAGGTGGAGATGCGGAGAGAATCGTCCCGTTCGATACGTCTACGGGATATGCTGCTCCATTAGCCAAAACCACGGTTCCGTCTCCAGCGTCAACGAGAATCTGACAGCGCACGAGTGAGAATTAGGCAAATTACACAGTGCACGCAATTGCGAAAACTCCTCTCACTACTCACAGACAAGGCGAGCACATGTAGCAGTGTCCTCGTCAGTACCGATGCTCGAACAGCACTCACAGATGAAGGTAACCAGGAAACTACGAAATAAGAATCAAAAAAGAGGGTCAAGCTAAAACAAAATGAATCACACATGCGGCCAGAGCCAAATGGATGAAGCCATCTGACAACAATCTGCATGACAGGAAGAAGCCAGCTTCCTTCCACAACATCCCCACAGATGAAACTTCCGTCATCAGTTCCACTTAACAGTGGATCCTTGCCTTGTGATATCTGTTACTGATCTCCAGAGGTAACTAACGGCAAAGAAGACTGAAGCAAATTGTTGTCTAATAAGTGTACTAAGACCTCATTTCCGAAGCTCCCCTCTTACTACTCACAGGACACGAAAACCAAAGTAAGCACACGTAGCAATATCCTTGTAAGGATCGATGTTCGAACAACATTTACCGATAAAAGTTACCACTGAACCGTTAAGAAAGTAACAAAAGAGATAGTTAAGCCAAAGCAAACGAGTCACACATACTGCCATAGCCAAATGGTATCAAGCCATCTGACAAGAATCTGCAATGGAAGAAACCACCGAGAATGGATCCGTGTCTTGAGAATTCGGTTACTGATCTCCAAAGGTGAGGTACCAGAAAGACTGAAGCAAATTGTTGTACTAAGACCTCAATTTCGAGCAGATTGAAACCGAGACACTCCACCTGTCATTCTGACACATCCACCGATGGAATGAACAGGTACGACAAGATCATCTTTGTTGGGAAGAGAATCCTAAAGAAGGAATTTCTTCACGTTAAAGAAACCACTGAGCTACTTTCGCAACGGAAACAAGATTTCGGAATCGCTCACCTCGTGATGCTGGTACTCGATGCCCATAGCCCACCCCTCCACGGTGGAGTACCCCATGTTGGTCAGAGTGACCGACGCCTCGAATTTGTAAGGCTGCAGCCACGGGGTGTCGTTGAGGAACGGGTAAATCTTCTCGGTTAAGCTGGTGACGTACACAATGTCCACGCCTTCGCAGTCGGGCCATAGAGGTCCCGGTGCAGGCGCAGGTGCCATCGTCGGACTCTCTGGCGCCGTCCCCACAGTAGGAGCTCCTACTCCTGCTACCGGTGCTGGTACAGGTTGTTGCGCACACACTCCACACAAAAAACTCGTTGCAACATACAGCACCACCACCATCGCCCTTGACCCCCCCATCGCTGTCATCGGCACAAGGGTACTCTCAACTCTCAACTCCGCAGTTTCCCTTTCCCGATGTGCAGATGACTACACACGCACGCACTCACATGAAATCCGTCCTAACCCTTCATCATCTGCAACTGAGAAACCTCAAGGGACTAGTAGCCTCTCTTCGTCACCACTTCCGCACTCCCACACACCAATGTAGCCTGCTGGCCTACCGCAACACTGAAACACCGATAGCTTCTGCAACTTCACCACCCCTCGACTTCAACTCCAACTAACTGTGACTAACTCTTCAACACCACCACCACCCAAGTTCCAAGCCTCCCCGAAATACACTGTCACTCCCCCCAACAATGCACTTGGCAGTCACCTTCCCTCCCCAAATTCGCCACCTTCGAGTCAGCCACCTCCCCTAAAACTTGCCCCTTTCCTCTCTCCCACACACCCAATGTAGCCTGCTACCGCAGCACCGCCGCACCGGAACAACCTTCTTCTCCGGCTTCACCGACCTCGAGTCCACTCGCTTCCTCTCCTCTCTGTTAACCGCACCACAACCACGACCACACACCCGGCCGAACCTCCACCGACCGAACTTTCTCACCTCGCCAAGAAAATGCACCTTGCATCCACCTCCTCCCCAAAAATCACCACCACCTTCGAGTCCGCAAACTCCCCCCCTCCTAAAACCCCAGCAAAAACTCGCACCTTGCACCTCGTAGCATTTCCTCAGTCTACCACAGCTCGCCTCATTTCCTCTTCCCAACTCATATTGCTGCTGCTGCTCCCGTTGGTGATGATGACAATGATGATGATGAGTTCGAAAGTGCACAACAACAGCTAGCAGCAGGAGGACTCGGAGAGACGCCGCAGAGTATACTGGTAACTTAGTTCAACCTGTCCACTCCCAACCTGCAGCGAGGATGTATGTAACACCACCACACAAGCAGCTGCCCAAGGTTCCCACTACCAAGAAGAATCCACCTTGCAAGTGTTGGTACAGACAGACAGACAGCCAGACAGATCAGTGACACGATACACCACTTCACTTACAGCTCACAACGAGGAGGAGGAGGTTCGAGGAGCTGGGTTTCCCTCCTCTCCAGAGCAGTTCAAATGTGGTTGATATTGGACACCTAATGATGATGATGATGATGATGAAGAAGGCAGGGCTGGCCTGCCTGCGTGCCGACGGTTGCGTGGAGATAAGTCTCGCGAGAGGTCTGGCCGCGGAGTCCCGTTGCATATACTTAGCTACTAAACTTGATAGCACAGTGGCAGTGTGCAAGCGGGTTGTATTGTAAGTTAAGTATCTTGAGCGTATTCAGAGAGGGAGAGAGAGAAGCACATGTTGACATTCGTCATGTTAGGGGCTCCTAGATGTTAGGAGTAGGTGGGGGAGCCAGCTGCATTGTGAGGAGGTACGCTCCACTAAATATGATATTTAGTGTCAACTAATTCTAGTTGTCTTGCCCAATACTAATAGCCACCCACACTTACTGGTGTGGGCTTTAGTGAACGGTGAGTACCAACACTGGTTGCAACCAGTGGCTCTCACTAGCTAAACCAGCTCTAAAAGTGGCCCCTGTGGGTAGGAATCGTTCATTGGTGGCCTGCACAGTAAGTGTGGGTGGGCTATAATTGTAAACCGTGGAGTAGTGTCACCAACACTAAATGTTAATTCAACATTATTTGTCATTCCTTGTAAAAAATTTGGGGGATTATAGATTTATAGTGTTGCAATGACCGATTACAAGACTCACGCACCACGTGCTAGAATGGGAGAGAGGTAATTATCGTACACGAGTGTATCTCTCATTCATCCAACATTCAAACTTTAACCCCTTGTAGGTTTGTTGCGGAATCATCTCAAATGACTTGGACTACACTCAGGGCCGGTTCACATGGCGTCCCAAGTCCCACTCATGTCAGCAAGTCCCAACATGGAGGCAAACTCCCAACTTTTGAACCTCGCGAAATTATTACAACATGGTTATTTATCACTAAAGTAAGATATTGATTGTTTTTGCAAAAATATTTGCAAGACTTGTGTTGAGAGTTGGGTCTAGCTTTTTGCTCAACCCAACTCTCAACACAAGTCCAAAGCCTCGCCTCCGAAAAGTGTTGCCATGTAGGCTTCCATGTCATACTTGGGACTTAGGACTCAAGACCCCATGTAAAGTGGTAAGTCCCAACTTCCATGCTCTCAACGGCTGAGATTGCACATGTTGACCTCAAGTGACTTGGGACCCTGTGTGAACCGGCCTTAACTCGGGGTCTTGACAGTTAATTCCGGTGTCAAATATGCTAACATTTATAACTTCCGGATTGCATACTACTTCATGGTGTTTATGTTGGATGAGTGGGAGGTACGCTCGTATATATAGTGTATAGTGATACCGTACTCGGCCATCAGGGTCAACATCTCATGCCGAATAATTAATTAAAGTGGAGAAAGTGGGTCAGGCATGGTAAAAATAAATTAATACAAATTTCAACAATTTCAAAAAATATTTGTAAAAGATTCAACGCTTTAATACAAGGCTAGTTCACAACAATGAAAGATTTTTTTTCACCCTTTTGTGGCGGCCTTGGTGTGTTTAACCTAATTGAATGCCCTAATCTCAATTAGTGGTCCTTTGTATGTGTTACTTTTGGATCCTAAAACGCCACTGCAACCTCTGGGTTTGCCATGATTTTGCCCACAAGCTCTTTAGGGGTTAATTCAATTTGCTCTGCAAACAACATAAAATTCGGGCTCATAATGTCCGGTTTTAAAATATATATATTTTTGCACGAACTAGTTATGATGCTACGGTATGCAATATTTTGGGATTTTACTACATGAAGTTGGCTCAATTTTGTAATATTCAACATGCTCTTCAATGAATAACTTTTCTTTTCAACTCTCTTCTCCAATAATTTCCGATTTTTTTCAACTTCTATTTTTTTATTTAATTTTTGCCGACCCTGACGGCCGGGTACGGTATGTGCACGTTGGGTTGCCCTTGCGAATAGGTTATCTCTTTACCGTGTAGAATACCTTAAGTCAAAGTTAGACTACAAAACTTGTAACTTTGTTCATTCATCCATGAAGTAGCAACAATAATAAATAATAAATATACAAAATAGTGTAAATAGTTGATAAAGTAGCGTGACACAACCTAATTGCACATAATATCATTGTACTTATTTTTTGGGGGGAAATAGGTGGATTAGTTGGAAATAGGCAAGTCTACCTTATACAAACCATAGAGGGTGCTTTGTTTCATATTTATTGGTGTAGTTTCCACATGAGACTCAAGAAGGTCTCAACCAATATAAGATTGACACATGGCAAACTCGAGTGATGTATGTATGTGTGTTTGTATAGGGGATCGTTAAATCGACCACATAGCTTGTTAAAACGACCACAGAGACACGTCGTACAGTCACATGACCTGTCAAAACCTGATTTTTCATTGCACACATGAAAAGGAGCAAAGTATCAATTATGCTTCCTCTTTCTTCACATTTCAACTTATAACTAAAATTGTTCAAATTTTGACAGGTCATGTGACCACACAACACGTTTTTGTGACCGTTTTAACTACTGTGTGGTCAGTTTAACAATACCCTATATATATATATAATCATTTTAATTTTTTGGAATAGGGAGCCCTCCATGGTACTTTTAATGTCTTTCCATCTCATGACATTGAGAAGCAACGAGACGTGGTTTCAATCATGCGACTCGGGGGGTCAATTAGTAAAGTGGAAGGTGTCTTTTTATAAAGCGGCAAGGCCATATACTTATGGTCATGGGAATGTTATGTGGGGGAGTTTCCATCTCTCCTAATATATCTCCTAAAGATTTGCAACGTCAGAGTCTAGTATATATAACTCTCGTCCTTTTGGTGCCCTTGAATCGTGGACACTGGACACTGGACTCCAGTATGATAATGTATCTTCTTCAATGGGAGGCTTGAGTACATAATGGCTAGGTAGCCGGAACCTGCAAACTGCTCTTTATGGGAGGGACCCAAAAATCTCATGTGTCGCGCATGCATATTAACCAAATAACACATGGATACCTTACACCCTAATGTAAACCCCACCCTAACATATAAGGTAGAAATATCCAAACCGGTTAACCACCCTCTACCCGTGCAGTAGACCGCCGTCAGAATAGCGAAGTGCCATTTTTGAAACCGATCATGGCGAGGCTGGTAATTTCAATGCTTGTACACTTAGTGTAGCCAATGGGAGTCATGTTTAATGTACTCATGAGTTAACCAGGTTAGGTGATGTTCTGTATGGAAATGCGGATTACTGTGTTCAGTGTAGGGAGAATCTAGTGAACGAGTAGGGGGTTTGACAGCTTTCCACTTTGAAAAATTGTAGAATATTTTGTACAGGGCAGAAAAATATGAAACAACTTGCATGCTTCATGAATCCTTCTCGTCTATCTTGGAAAACTATCTCATGATTGTAAGACCATATGTTCAATGCGAATCACCTTATTTTCACGGGTTATGGTATTTCTACCTTATATACCCTTCCACTCGAGAGCTCGATATGAAAGGTGACGAAGAAACTTTGCGGGAGCTTGCATTTATGAGCCAAGCTGCTAAGTACATGTGGGAAAGCAAAAATCAAAGTGGTCCGGCCCAGATGTTCAATTGCATTTGTGTGGTTTCGGAGCCTTTCACTCTCCATCTCACATTAGGGTTTCCTTAACCTTATTGGTCTTGACGAACCGTCTCTCTCCCAGAGCTCACCCGGTTTGCTCATCAAATTTCCTATATCCATGCAATGTAGAATCCGGCCAATTGCTTACTAAATAAATAAAATAAAATGCATATTTATAGGTTGCTTTTTAGGGAGACCGTCACTCATGCAGTAGTGTCTTTTGTCTACACCACGGAAGACAATTTTAATACTAAGGCCGTGTGCCCGGTTGGCGACTTTGGAGAGTAGGGAAAAAGGAACATGTCACATTATTGAGCAAGTGTGTGTGTGTGTATATTTGTAAATACAAAGCCGGGAGGTACATGGAGAGAACTCGTCAACAAGAGGGGACAAACTCTCCACTTTAGGTTTTCAAGTGCACGGAGAGCTTTTTGTGGGAGAACACATTTTATGATTCCTTTTAGAAAAAAGGCCTTTGTGTGGAATATTCTTTTTTCCTTATAAGTTGACTAGTTACCGATGTGAAGTAACATAAGGTTAGATGGATCTCGAATGTTTTGTTTTTTGCTAGTCCACTTTTTCTAGTACCACACACAACTGACATTTAAGTAAGATCGGACTAAGTCCAAGTCCAAAACTATAGCATGATGTATTCTATCATGGATCCTACGATTGGATTGTATCATAAGATCCTCCGATAGAATATGCAAAGTTAATTCTAAAAATATTATAGCAGTTGTTTTGAGTGTATTTTCATTGTTCAACATTTAATTTGTATAGATTTAAAATCAAAAATATATTTATGATTTTTTTCATCTTATTTTAACAAACGTAGCATTCATGTTATCGCTAAGGATTCACATATCTCCCATAAATTTAGGTGTGTCAGAAGTGTATAGACGGGCCTACCCATAGAAGTGAAGCAACCAAAAAGTCTTAGTTTGGAAAATTTGTCCATATTTACTTGAATATGAGTTACATGATTATGTAGTACTAGATACTTATGGAGTCCGAATCACAGTTGTAGCCACTTTTCTCATGATTTTTGGAGCTCGTATGAATATCTTGTTCATTATCAAAGTGAAGATTCATGTGCTCATTAAATGGTCATGTATGTGCCCCTAACTATCTTGTTTATTGAATTTATGATGTTTATCATATTTTGAGCAAGTTATTTGATCTCTTTTAAATACATTTCATTGTAAGAGGGAAGTGATAGAGACGATGATGTGTTCTTGCCAATTTCTACAATGTTATGTAGCCCCAAAATCAATTTTTTTTGGTGACGATCAATTGCTATGTTGCGTGCTCTAACCTTGCATATATATACTATATTTTAGAAGCCAAGTCCAAACTCAAATCAAGCATTGAATAAAATACCTTATAATTAGTCTTTGATTGGAGGTCAACAACCCATGCCTTTAGGTGTTGAGGTAGCACTCCCGGCTTTTGTGTATTTAGTGTGACTCGTTATAATTCCAAGAAGCCATACTAGTATTTGCAAGATATAGAGGAAACGTGACTAACAACTAACTTTTGTGTCAAGTTCATAACACTTCTAAGTCTCGTGCTTCCTCACCCTTTGATCATACATGCATGCCTTGCTCCATGGGGACATCACCACGATACTAAAATTGAAGCTATCATTTTTATAATCACAATATGTCTATTCCCGACCCTTGTTTGGATTATTCTCTCGTTCAGGGTAGGTGACACGTGGACCTTAGCAATGTTATGTTATTTTCAACAGCGGAAGGTTATCGAAGTCACACTAACTATTAATCATAGTTAACCACATCATCATCAAAAGTGGGGATTGACTCAAGTTTTTGAAGGAATCTCCCATATTTGCCACTTCCAGCACTCATGTCAGTGACCTAAAAAAACTATGGAGGGAAATTGTTTTCTTTATTCCAAAACAACAAAAATTTGGGAAAATGCTGAGTTTTTTGTTTCTCTCTCTCTCTCTCGGTGTGCTATATATAGAGAGATTACACAAGTGCTGAGAGGAGCAAATAGATGCATGCGCACATAGATAATAATAATAATAATAATATAAAATATTCCAAGTTGTATAAAGATATAACATGTCAGCACTTGAAACTCAAAGAAGCCCTCTGAATCTTTCCGGTTACACTCAAACAAGGAATCATTAAGGTATTTCAACCCTAATCCATCCTCATGACGTTATTCATATCCATAACAATGTTATGTGGGACCAACAATATTCCACAAAATATTGTCCACATTCATACTGAATATGATAAATATTCCATGGAATATTGTCAGTCCCACAAAACATTGTTATGGATCTGAATAATGTTATGCTTATACGTTACGGTTACCTTCTATTAACTATCAAACTCATGAGAACTAGGGTGACCACTAACAACACTGTATGTTTTAATTAAGCATTTAAATAATGGGTGTGGGACGTTCCATTATGATAATAACTCGATATTTGTAGAGGGATATTGAATAGACATAATTTTCTTTCCGTTGTCCTTGTTCTTGTAAGTACGACTACGGAGGTCGGTGAATTTGTTCTTTATCGTAAGCAACTTGAGGGTTATGATCAAAATTGAGAGACATTCTTTCTTTCACCGACGGTCAATAGACATTAACTTTTCAGTCAAATTTTTAATAGGAATAAACAACAGAAGCCGGTGAAAAGTTCCAAGTCTTCTACACTAAGGGCCACTTCACCCACGATCCAAGAGCCGTGACCATGAAATTGTGGGAGCCCAAAGAAAGTGGCCAAAGGCCGTCCCAAGACACCTCCAAAATCATGTAGTGTGGTCACGGACCCTCAAGTGTAGTGTGAAGTCATATGTGACCAGGCCCTTAACCAAATGGTATTTCAATGAATTTCTATTCATGCGGGTCCTCACACATGATACAATAGAATGAATCAACGGTTGTGAGCGTTCGGAGCGCCATGGTCTCCCAGTTTTGTGTTAGGCCTACCTCCAAGAGATGGTTTTTGAAAATAGTCCAAGTGACCATGAAACATAATCCATTTGATTCCATGTAGGAATCCATGTATACTTTACATCCATCTTGCATTCACATACTCCGTTGGTCCCTCAAGCGTAGTGTGAGGCGAACTTGGACCGGCTCCGCCTTTTCCACCAATGAGAGTGCTTGAGGTGTAATGGTCATGGGCTCTTAGTCTCGTGTGTGAAGTGGCCCTAATATGTGCAATTAGGTTGACTTTGCAAATAAGTTGTCTCTTTGCCATTTGCAAATTACCTTGGGTCAAACTTAAATTAAAAAACACATTTTGTTATTTAAAACTATATGTATTCCAATCACAATAAAAGACAAATTATTGTATTGTTGATAGTGGTAATAAATAATCAAAATAGTGTGGTGATGTGTGTATATTAGCACGGGTCAACTTAATCACAAATAATAGTGTAAACAATATCGGATATCTAGTGGCACACACTTTGTTTATGAAGAGTAACACCAAATTGTATGTAAGCTTGGAAATGTCTTGTCTACTTATTGTCAACATTAAGATTTGTATGTATATTCTTCCTCTTGGTCACGAGGATTTTGAATAAATAGGGGTTTTAAGAAGGGGTCTTGCATGTGCTCTTAAAGAAGAGCGTGTCAATAAAAATTGATATGTACATATACATATACATGTATAAAACTTGCTTTCTTTCTTCTCTCAAAGACCTAGAAAAGTTCTGAAGGAGGGTAAAAGCTTCATGCCCAGTGGGCATGTTGGGTAGGCGGGTAGATAACTATATAATTAGTTAGTAAACCAACGGAGGTGAGTTAACCAACAAATCCTTCAAGCTCTTACAACTCCTTAAGGCCAACAACTCAATCACCTATTTATTACTAATGTGGACCCAATTTTTCTAAACAAACATGTAAGCTAAGCTAAAATTGCTTGCATAACATTATTCAAACGAGTTTGTACATTGGGTGGGGCTGGGAATAAGCCAAATTTTATTCATAATTATACTTTTTTTTCTCTCAAAATAGAGCATTGTAATGGCATATTTAGGCTAAAAAACTCGGGTGAAGCAATGTACTAATTTATTACAATGGAATGGTTGATAATATTATTTTCAATTTGATTCCTTTCAATTCCGTCCATCGACTAATTATTTTCTCTAAATTAGAGCCATGAAATTTGCCAAGGATTATTCTTGGCATTAGAGTTATCCTTTAACTCAACCCGGAGTTTTGGTAGGGAGTTGGTTGTTTCACATGCATAACTTTCCATGTTCGGTAAGTTTTGGGTGCATGCTTGGAATCAATGTGGAGGTTTGAACGAAGGACATTCCATATTGGTTCATTGGGTACCAAACTGAGTATGCCAAAAATCATTTTGCACCCTAAACTTACCGAACATGGAAAGTTATGCATGCGAAACAACCAACTCCCTACTAAAACTCCGGTTGAGTTAAAGGATAACTCTATTATGGTCCTATAATTCCATGGGGAGTGTCTTTCACCAAATTTGAAGATCATTTGATTGATGTTGATAGTCCATGAAGTTGGAAAACCTTCTTTAGCCACCGAATTAAATAGCGATGTGATTGGTTCACACAAATCATTTGCATCCCATTTCATAAACTCTAAGTTTTAACCCATGTATATCACCAACCTTGTGATGTCCTAAATCTTTCATATGGGCCCATATTTCCCCTATTGTAAAAACATTAAGAAGTTGAATGTTTGGAACAAAATGATCAATGATACTTTGTCTTGAAGTGTATAGTTTTGTGCAATAATCTACTACTTATTGTGGCATAAATTAGACGGTCTAATCATCTTTTTCTTCAAAGCTCTTCCAAAATGATTTTGGGTCACTTTTGATTAGAAGATGTACACTAAATACGATATTTAGTGTCATATAGTATTTAATGTCACTATAATAAACTTTTTGGATGACACTTCTTATGAATAAGTTTACAACGATTGTCATGGATGATGGATGAGTTCATCCATTGGCCAAAACCACACCTTCTCTCGTCACCAACTTGTGATGAACTATTGTCATGGATGATTGAATTTTGGATGAAAAATCACTTGCTAAGTGACAGTAATTGCAACACTATAAATCTATAATCATCCAATATTTTTTACAAGGAACGACAAATAATGTTGGGTTAACATTTAGTGTTGGTGACACTATACCGCGATTTACAATTAGTATTGAGCAAGACCATTAGAATTAGTGACACTAAACATCGTATTTAGTGTAGTTCCTTTTGTTTGTTCCATAATTGGTTTTGCATGCTTTTTGTAACGGGGTGCGTATGAAGCGGAGGCGAGGTGAACTCTGGCCACAAACCAAAAGCCTCCTGCAATGAATGAAGGCGCTGGATCGGCGATGGAGGGATGGTGAACTTGGCAATCGATCGATCACCAGCTCCCGCAGATCAATCGACCTCGGCAATAGGTCAGCATTGGAAAGCTCTCCGAAACACAGCATTCAATTTCATGCAGACACATGTGCAGTGCATATCAATTTACAACATAGAAAGATCTGCCGCGTGACGAGTCTTTTTATTAAGTATGGCGAGGAAAGTTGGTTACCGCACATATTCATCCTCCCTCCCTCCTCCTGCCTTTGAGGAGGGGCATATGGAAGATCCCACGCAAAACAAAAACGAGTCCGGCGATAATGCAGGAGCAGAGTTCGGCAGGGGGTTTGCTATTTCGTAGGTATCGGAGACGTGGGGGACCGCATTTTCCTCCAGGGTTCCACCTGAGGGTTTTTTGAATGCGAAGCAATCACAGGGTGGCACCTAACTATTGGCCCCCCTTCGAGGCGGCAAATATCCAGGCGTCATCACATCATCAGGATTCATCAGTGATAATGAGTCATTGCAAGCGAATACTATTTTTGGGATGATGGCTGGAACCAAATGAACCCTAAACCCTAATAAAAACAAGTGACTCGATGGAACACCCGTGTCGTAGTAAAAAGCGGAGCTCAGAAGGAGCCGATCGGTTAATCCGCCCCCAGATTGTGGTGGTGAGGTATCATGTTGCGAGCGATCGATGTACCTCGTCATCTTCATCATTCATGATCAGCATCATCAGAGGGGGGTCTGAATGGCGTAGCAGTTGCATCTGAAACGATTTCAGAAGTTGCTACGGAGAACCTTGGTTGCTGGAGCTGGGAGGATCAGCGAAGGAATGAAGGAAGCAGCAGGGTTATGATCAACATCATCAGGAGCATCATGGAATCCTGTTGGGGATGAGGAGTGCCGGGAGGTTGCAGGGTGCATGTACTTCAAGGTACAGATTCTTTTCTGCGTAGATGGATTGTGCTGACAAATTGTATCGGATTCACAGACTGGATTGTTGATGTCAGATGATGTATTGTTGATCCAGTAGCATCGATTTGGAAGGAAGTCAAGCCACATATGGAGCTGAACGTTTCCGGGAACCAGATCATGTGTGCGGAGGAAGTTGAATTGGACGTTGTGTGTTTGAGGATAGGGTGTGCTTCCTTATGAACCTACTCTGTGTCGATGTACCATCAAGGTAGATGATGCACCTTGTGGAGAACTATTACAGATATGGAGTTTTGTGTAGTATCGAACCAACTCCATCAAGAGTTGCAATGTGAGGAGGAGCAAGCGAGAAAGAAGGGGGTTAAGTTATAGTATGTTTGGAAGCATGTTCGATCACCTGCAGAGAGGATGGGGCAGGATTTGAAAGAGGTCGGATCTGCTCGCTATTGATCTCAACTATGGAGATTCTTTACATTGGTGCTTACTTTGCAATACAGTCATGCTTTGCCAATACTGCATGCATGACTGTTTGTTGCGCTACAGCTGCAGTCTGAGATCGATGAAGAAGCTGGACTTAACTATTTGATCCATGATTTGCGTGTCTTTGGACAAATTGGTGATCATAGATTGGTGTCCTGTATCGAATGCTTCCTGTTTTCAATGCGGTCTTTATGTGTAGAAACGTTTTTAGGGTTAGCGCAATATCTACGCATCAGTTGTGTTTCGAAATTATAGTGCAACGAGTGCGGCATTGATCCATTTTTAAAGTCGCTCGACTCTTACATTGCAGTCGATCGGCATTTTCAAATGCACTGTCCAGTCTACCCGAAGTTATAGGGTGATAGATTGGCTTCTCTTGTCTACTTTCTCCTCTCCACTCATTTTTGTTCTTCACTCTGGATCATGAATACTCTGCAGACCAGCATCAGTTTTCGGATGTGCAGTATGATCAATAACAGATATATTTCACAATCATGTTTCTTCTTTGCTGATTGGACCACCACGACTATTAACTTGCCTGCCAATCTTCAAAGTCGCTCTGCTCTTGCACTGCAACAGCAGTTGATCAGCATTTTCAAATCTCAATGGCTTGTCCATTTCTTCTGAGGTTATACATAGAGCAATAGGTTATGAAGCCCACAAAGGATCGAAAGCTCGTCTGTCTATATTCAGATTTTAATTCCTTGGATGTCATTTCTGCTCATCACTCCCGTTGGCTCTTTCTCACAGATGTTTCATGAAAACTGTCAAATCTTAATGCCTCGTCCATTCTTCCGAAGTTATGCATAGATGGATAGGTTGCGAAGCATAAAGATCGGAAAGTTCCTCTGTTTACTTTCAGATATCAATGCCTTGGATATTATTTGTCCTCATCACTCTCGTTGCTTTCCTCCCTCACAGATGGTCCATCAAAAGATGTCAACAGCGCGGATGAATCTCGTATGTGCACTGGTGCTACTGCTGGCGACATGCGCTTCATTTCCGTCTGCCAGAGCGGGAATCGACTCCGAGGAACCACAAGCACCAAAATGCCACAAACACAAGCGCAACCCCTATGGATTCCGGCCATGGCCAATATCAAAGAATCAGATAAACCAATCCCTCGCAGGTCCGGCAAGTGCTCGCCGCAGCTTGGCAGGCTCCGCAGTCACATCTCCCTTCACCGTCGCCATGGAATACCATAACGGCCCGGTACTCACCAACAACATCGCAGTCTACATAATCTGGTACGGAGGCTGGCCAGCTTGGAAGCAAGAAGTGATTCGGAAGTTTCTTCGTTCGATCTCCGCCCCCGCACCAAGCCCCTCGGTGAAAGATTGGTGGTCAATCCTCAATGTATACACCGATCAAACAGGGAAGAGCATCACAGATTCAGTAAGAATCGCAGGTGAGCGATGGGACGGAGCCTGTTCGATGGGGAAGAGTCTCACACGTCTCTCCATCCAAACCCTAATCAAGAATGCTCTCGTTCCGAACAAGCTTCCGGGAATCTCTGGAAGCTTGCCGGCGGACTCCAGCGAAGGATTGTATTTGGTGTTGACGGGTGAGGAGGTTTACATGCAAGATTTCTGCAGCTCTGCATGTGGATTCCATTTCTTCACGTTTCCTTCGATCGTTGGATACACCTTACCTTACGTCTGGGTAGGGGACTCCGGGAAGCAGTGTCCGGGGACATGTGCTTACCCTTTCGCCGTGCCTTCTTACATGAATGGATTCGTGAAACCTCAGAAGGCACCTAACGGTGATGTGGGGCTGGATGGATTGATCAGTATCATGGGACATGAGCTTGCTGAGATTGCAAGTAATCCTTTCATCAATTCCTGGTACGCGGGGGATACTGCGGCGCCGAACGAGATCGCGGATCTCTGTGAGGGGGTTTATGGCCCTGGTGCGGGGGGAAGTTACTCCGGGTTGTCGTTGAAGAGCAAAACGGGGGCCACGTTCAACATGAATGGAGCGAATGGGATGAAGTTTTTAGTGCAGTGGCTGTGGGATCTGAACGCCAACAAGTGCACAGGTCCAAACAAATGAGGTGTGCTTTTTGTGCACATCAAGGAGGGGGAGGGATTGATTGAGCAGCTTGTCGACATGGCGATTTCATGGTTTGAATTACTGAATTCTTTCAAGATTGAGAGTGCTCGACGGTAGTCGATACATCGTCAAAAGAGCAATCCAATGGTGCCTCCCCAGAAGAGGTCCACACATCTGAGGTAGTCTATGGCTGGATTAAGACTGTCACTGCAAAATGGCAGGCAGACAGGATTACATGCTACTCCTCAATGCAATAACATAGGTGATTAAAGAGCACAGTGCACGGTTTTGGGCTTGTAGATTTTGCTTCTTCTCTTTTCTGTTTCTCTTCTTCATTGTGAAGAAGGCCGATTCATGTCTTCATGCACTTGAGAATGATGTATTATTCTTTCGACTTCGCTACTTGCGATCATAAACGATAAATTAGGCTGGACAGGTTAAGAAATATCCCACAGTGGACATTCAAGCGGCGATGTTCAACATGCATGGCTTGAATGGGGAAGAATTTTTTAGTGTTGACATGATGATTCCATGCATTTCTTTTAGTTGAATTCTTTAAAGATTGATCTCAATCTCAATTCTTCAATCTCAATCTCAATCACAAAAAAGGGGTACGAAATTGGATATCATTATTTTAGAGAGACAGTCTCGTTATATGTCCCATACGTTCTGTTGATGAGCTCCATGAACTGTAGGTCCCATGATCACAACTAAAATCTTACCAATATCTACACAACTTGGCCTTACATAGAAACAGTTGAGGTTAAGATTCTATTTGGTTAAAGATTGTGAAGTACTGATAGCTGATTCCATGGTAAGAGGAGTTGAAAGTTGGGCCACAATATTATAGTACAATCCATGCTATTCTGGTTGGGGAGGGCTTTTCATGCCTTGCCAACGAAATTGTCCCGGTTCAGGCCAACTAGTGGGAGCCGTTTCTGGATCCAATCCGGGATTGTTCCGTTGCGACCATGTATATTGATGACTTGGGGTCTCCCTCTCAAAGTGCTCTCCAGTACACTAAATAGTCCTATTATTGTTAGCCACAATAGTTTCTAGAGCTCATGCTAATTCTCATTATGGGCCACACCAATTCTAAACCCATGCCATAATAGTTGTTTCTTCAGAACATTAACATGGGTGACTGTTTGTTTTTGTGCTGCTTTTGATGTAAGATGATTATTTTCTGTAAGGTGTTGTTTGAAAGTCTTCATGAAGACTTAAGGGAAGACCCGGGGTCTTGGACCCGTGATAGTTCCACCTTGATTAGAAAATTAGTGTGGTCCACGCTAATTTTCCACCCACACTAATAAAACTATTTAGTGTAGTTGGCAAAAGAGCAATCCATTAATGCCTCCTCACAAGAGGTCCACCACAAATAGGTATCAAATGAATGAGGTGGTCTATGGCTGGAAGACTGTCATTTGCTTCAAATGTTGAATATGTATGGCATGAATGGAATTTTTTTTTGGTGAAATGATTGTGGAATCCAAACTTCAACAAGTGTAAATTATTAAAGTTATCCTTAAAATCTCAGCCTTGGGAGACCTGACTTTAGACCTGTACCTTGAGTTTAGGTGGATCAACGTAAACTTAAGGAGCTTGCCTGCCCCATTTTGCCGGAGCTTTAATTAGCCCGGTGTAGCCTGCCAACGCGGCTGCCTGGCAGAGTCGGCATCTTGCCAGCGCAGCTGCCTGCCTACATTTGGCTCAGAAGGGGGTAGGGTGCCTCTAGAAACAAAGGAGTCAAGATCAAAAGCTCCCGAGGGTCCCAACTCAAGGTTCCCAAAGATTGACCCTGTCATTATTTTTAGTCTACTGACACAAGAAAACAAACCCTGTAAATATAGAAGGCTGGGGCAAACCAACCCGTATATTGGTACCTTACCGGGGAGGGCGAACGGCTGGGGATTCGTGGCACTCACTTAAAATCATCCATCCTAGATATCGTGGATGAAGTGGCTTCAATAAAAAAAAAAGCCCCCCTATGGGGTTGAGGGCCGATTCATTTGAATGTGACATCACTAGACATCCGGTAAGGTACCAATGTACGGGTTGGTTCGCCTTGGCCAAATATAGAATAGATCTCTCAACTCGGGACTGCAACCTGACTTTCACCCGGCATCCTGAGACTTTAAGGATAACTTTATTGCCCAACAAATTAGTACCTTTGCATTGTCGGGGAGGATTGGAGTGTGTGAGTTCCACGTGGGATTCGAGGGCGCAATCCAATGTGGGGTTGACATGTGGTAAACTTTGAGGAAAAAAATGGCGGAATTTGATCCAAGCAAAGCAAGGGCCGTGGTTCAACATGCAATGCGTGAATGGGAAGAAGTTTTGGGTGCAGTGGTGTCACCAACAAATGTGTTTAGTGGATAAATATTAGGTCCCAACAAATAAGTGTTAATGTGGACATTCCCAATCCATAAGCATTTATTGCAGTTGGATTTAGTTGGAAATTGGTT
The DNA here is from genome assembly GCA_964035585.1 of Polytrichum formosum. Lineage (NCBI taxonomy): Eukaryota > Viridiplantae > Streptophyta > Polytrichopsida > Polytrichales > Polytrichaceae > Polytrichum > Polytrichum formosum. Next base: position 19,728,024 of record OZ037939.1, on the reverse strand, counting down.
CATCCACTTAGCAATTGTGAATCGCGAAGATTGTCATCTCAAATTTTAGAATAAGAGTTGAGATGCGAAACACTGCTCGGGAAGAACCAGCGGTTAGTTACAGATGAACTGGTTGAGTTTGAGAAATAAGCGGTTGAAGTTGGAGACTTCAGGAGAATTACCGATCATTTTAGAGGAATCTATAGAATATGCCTCAAATGAATGAAAGCAAAACCGGAAGATGTCAACATGTAACCGGTTGGATTTAGAATCACTAGGATCTTGACTGACTATGCCCAAAAACTTCCCGGGCACTGATGCGAAAGATGTAAGTGGTCAAAGCGAAGATTCTCTTTCTCCTTAATATGTCACATAGGTTCTGAGTCCACTTCTATTCACTATCAAAATCTAGAACAATGTTTGTATTATGTGCATATTGTCCCATCTCATCAGAACACATGTCATTTGGGTGTCTGTTCATAGCTACATGCAAGCCATGTACTCCTCAAATATGGGTGTCCAATTTAGGGGGTTGTGACTAAATTAGCCCTCTCTACCTTTACCACTACATACCACCATGAGAAAGGGAATTATCCCGGGGGGTGCACTCCATACAATTGTCCCTTACACATGCAAGCAAAGTTTGCTACCCCTATATTATATGCCATAGATAATTTTAAAATTTATGATTTTTTTGCAAATACATAACCATTGATAGTATATTTTGTACATTTTTTTTGAAATTTTTAGTCATCTTCATTTTTGTAGTAATTGTTTTAGTTCAATTTTGCGTCATCCTAGTTAGAAATGGCATGTTTTATATAAAAAAAAAGATCATCAAATTTGGTTATCATTTTTTACTATGTAATAGATACCATGTATATCTACTCATGAAAAAAATTTGATACCCATTTTGGTGATGCAACTTAGAAAAAATAGATTTTTTTTGCTCGCACGTGGTGTTCAATTTGACAATAGAGTGCACCCCCCGTGGAAATTATTATTGTCTACGAGCATACCTCTCATTCGTCCAACATAAATTTCCCTAGAATAGTATGCAACCCAGAGGTTAATTTTTTAAAGTTGATTTGACAACAAAATTAACGTTAAAGACCCCAAAACTATGTACTCAAGGTCATTTTGATGAATCAACAACAAACCTATAGGGGGTCAAGTTTTCACAGTGGATGGATGAGAGGGACGCTTGTTTAAGATAATTTGATAATTCCCTCTCTCTCCCTAGCACCAGGGTAAATGTAAGTTCCATGTGGGGTTTCAAGTGGGTCTTAACCAATGTGGTAATGACACGTATCAAGGTTGAGAGGAGAATACCGGTTTTTGTGTGGAAATAGAGAGCCCTCTCCGGCAATCATGGCAGAGATCAATTTGCTCTCAATGAAAAGTTAACCATTCTAAGTTCAATAGTCAACATAATTGGGGAAACATATTAGCAACGCGGGAGCTCCAAATGGTAAACCACACTAATAGATGATATTGGTGTAGCGGTCATGAACCGAAATCCTAGGAATACATGATGCTCCTCAGTGGAATAATGACATATGTTAATCTTTATTAGGGCCAGGTCACATGGGTCCGAAGTTCTAAGTTCCAGTACACTTGAGGTCAATTTGTGCAATCTCAGTTGTTGAGAGCATGGAAGTTGGGACTTAAGGTAGAAAAAATGGTAAACGGTGAATGACCACTACACTGTGTAAGGTATTTAGTGTCACGTATAGTATTTGCGAAGGGCCTAAACTAGATGTCTAGAGGTCTCAAAGCATCACATCTGCTAATTGCCAATATGATTCCATTCGTCAACATACGTAACTTCTTTAAGTGAAAAATATCTATGTTATGACATTTAGAGTAGCACATTGGGATACTTTAGATGATAGTCTTGCAAATTAGTATGCAAGAGGAAGACATTTTTTAGCATACTAATGGCAAGTGTCATTTCTGTACACTTTAGTCAAGTTGTAGAACATTGTGTAACACATGCATACACCTCCTAACATTATTGAGCATACTCATGCCAAGATATTAGTAATTGCACTTCAACGCCAAGTGTCACGAGGTGACACTAATAGGGAAGTTTTTGGTTATTAGTGTAACCTAGCATATGCCTCAAAATAGGGTAAGTGACACTATTATGCATGTGACACTAAATACAATAAATGGTGTGTTGACGTGTTGTAGACTAGGAGTAGTGGTTGCATAATTGTGGTAAGCATGTCTTAAACGGACAATTCTCTCTCTGTCCCCACTTCTTGTAGGATGTGAAACCACTCTTAGTGCAAGATTACTAGCAAATTGAAATCATGCATGTAGCCATTTTCATCACGAGTTTTGAAGTTTGTATGAATATCCTATTCATTATGAAAGTGAGGATTCTCTAAGATACTAAATGACCATATAGGTTGGTCCCCCCCCCAAGAAAAGAAAGAAAAGAAAAATAACGCCCGTATCTTGGTACCGGCGTGATTAATGAGCCCGTTGACCCAATGTTGATCATGGGTATCCAAGATGCAACATGGGGTATTATGCCTCTTGTGAGGTGGGCTCTGTTGGTGAGCAATTTGCTCCGTGTCATTAAGGTGGTGAGACAGGTTCTTGTTTGTTTTCAAGTTTTCTTTTGTTAAGGATGAGGTATGTGAGGTATTTGATGGCATTTTGGTGAATATTTTTCATGAGCCTTTTTATGGCTGATTGTGGGATTTTAAGGTTGGTAAGCTTGTTCATGGAGTGTTCGTGAATGGCACCTCGGACGCCAGCTGTGATGGTAATGAAAGGGTTGGTTCTCCAACCATTGCTTTGTATGGCACTGATAAGGGGGTCATATTTGGTGTGCTTATGTGTGAGTGCTTGGTCTGGGAATCTATCATGACAGTACGTGAATTCGATGAGTTGGGCTGTAAGTGTGGAGGATGGTGAAATTGGTGTTGGGGTGTAGTTTGGAGCGCCAATTAAACATAGTATGTCTGGTCTTAGGTTGGCAAGGCAGTGGCATGGTGTTTGTTGGCATGTACATTTAAGGAGCCATGTAGGGATTGTTTGTTTAGGTGGTTTGTTATTGAAGTTACCTGCATTAGTTAATGTGAGGAATCGGGTGTTTTTATTTGCTTGTAGGGTCTGGGTAATGTAGTGTACTGCTTTGTTGTGTCGGGCTATTCTCAAGCCTTTTAAGTATGGGTGTTCACATGTGGATAGTAAATGGGGCCATGTGTCTCTGTCGTTGCTGTGACATAGTGTGCAATTGGGGTTGGTGTGTGTGAGGGGCCAAAATATGGTTTTCCGATGGTTACCCATGTATTGTGCGTATCGGAATTTGAGCGTTTGGGTGATTTGGGCGTCAGTCACATTCGCGCTTTTCCAGAAGTAGTTGGATAGTTTTTGGTGTATTTGGGTATTTGATAACCATTTGTCTACGTATGGGAATTTGGTTTTGGCGGACGCCGATTCGTGGTTGCGGTGCTCTTTTGTTATAAATGTGTGTAGATTGCAGATAGCGCCATCATGAGTGGCTGTGGGGCAGCTAGCTAGCCAGTATGGGCTGGGATGTGCTGTGTGTATGTAGGGGGTGTTGGTTGGTTTTGTTTTAAGTGTTCCTTCATTGGCTAGCATGTCGGCTATTTCATTGCCTATGATGCCCGAGTGTGCACGTACTTTGTGTATGTGTATAGTGTGTGGGGTCCAATGTATTTGGCGTACTATTGTTGCTATTAGTAATTTGTCTGGGTGGTGATGTTGTGATGTCGGGTGTTGGATGTGGTTACTTATTAAGAATATGCTATTTAGGCTATCTGTGAATATGTGTGTGTTGAGTTGTGTGGGTTGTATGGATTTTATGGCGATTAGTATTGCATTGAGTTCGGCCCGGAGGATATTTTGGTAACCTGGGAGTCTTTCTGCTATTCGGGTATTGTTATTGGGACTATATATTCCTGAGCCTGCTGTGTTGCCTTCTATAGTTCTGTCAGAGTTTTTAGTGGGGGGGATGAAGGAGCCATCCGTGTAGATACATTGTTGTGGGTGGTATCTAAGGGGGTGGATGTGTTTGTATTTGTCTGGTAGGGGTAACATAGGAGTATTTATCGGTGTTGGAACAATTGTTCTAGGGGCCTCTTTCCAGGCTTTGGAGATTTTGACTCTGTAATTTGTGGGTGTTGGTTGAATGGGATGTGTAACTATATGCGTTGCGAGTAGAGTTGTAAGGAGGTTTTGTAGTTCAAGTGGGGTGTGTAAATTCATTGTTGTGTTGGTTTGGTTATGTATACATATGATTGAGGTTAGGTTTGGTTCCATATGTTGGTAATATTTGGGCCATTATGGTGTGGGATCATATTGCATGGCATGGGGTGGTATGGTTGTTATTACATGGATGTCTTCCTTGGTTTTGATTGGGGGTTGTTGTGGTGTCCAATCATTGTGGTTGATTATAAGGATGGTGATTGTGTTTGTGTCTTCTTTGGCGGCCATGTGAGCCCAGTGGATGGCTTCTAGGGACGTGCTGTGGTTTGTGGGGTATGCTAGGCCTATTCCTTGCCATCTTGCGGCCTTTGCATGTCCCATAGAGCCAAATATTATGTCCCGGGTGTGGGGGGAGTTGTATTGCATTAGTTGTATGGGGCATGTGAGTGGGGAGGAGTAGTATGAGTGTGTGATTTTACAGGATTCTATTAATAGTGCGGTGATTCCGGGGTGTAGTGTGTGGTGGTTATTGTTGGATTGTATGGTTTTTGGTTTTTTGTTAGGTAGTATGGTTATGTATCTTTGTATGAGCCATAGTATTTCGGTTTCGAAGTCTTGTGGTGGGGGTTGTAGAAAGTTGATTAGATGTTGGTTGTGGTTGTGTGGTTGGACGAGGAATTCGCCGCCATTGGCACACCCAATTCCGAAATTCAAGAATTCCGATCGCTCCGGCGCGCCTTCCCAAGAACCAAGCAAGTCCTCTACCCCTCCGAACGACCGGACGCGGTACCCGGCCAACATCTACACTTCACACAAATTCCCATGTACGAGAAAACCTCACAAGACACGGGCCTCACCGAAGGATTCCACGTCACAATAAGGTTCGACGGGGAGTACAAAAAACTTAACCGGAGGGAGGTCAAAGCCGCATGCTTGGAAAGGCTACGCCTCATGCACATACCCCTAGGTACTACATACTCTAACCCAATAGACATAGGTATCAACACGGTCACAAGGAATTGGGCCGGATTCATCAAAGTCCATCTTCGAAATCCGAAACGAGATGGATTGGCCCTCCTCCGAGGTGAGCGGGCTTTCGTCATGACCATGGGTGACGGAGAACGGGTCATAGGCAAGGTAGAGAAAGGCTTCGAGCTCATCACGAAAGCCAAAAACATGCGACTACACCTCAAAGGCGAGTCTCTTCGCAATAACCCGGCCATAGATATACTTAGAACCCTCATGCGTGAATCATATTACGATGGACGGGAGGTGGAGATCCTCTCACTCACCAAATCGGACGTGGATAAGGACTTCGCATTCATCACTCTCACCACCGAAGAATCGAGGGACGACATTCTTAGCAATGGCCTTACCTACCACTCCGAACGCCTCAAAGTGAGCATCACCAAGGACAAAGACATGGGCAACCTATCGGAGCTAAGAATTAGCACCACCCTAGTTGCCAACAACTTACCACAAAGGGAATCCCAATCGACCATCACCAACGCCCTCAAACGGTTGTTCGGAGACGAAAACATCACCCGAATCACCTTTGGATACAACTCCAACCAAGAAGATGACCGCCAAGCCGGTTGGTGCCACATACAATGCCTCAACGCGGCCGTGTACACGGAATGGCTACGGAAATCCACATACATCCTCGGAAGGCGAGTTGATTTCATCCCTCACAAAGGAAGCATTGACGGCACCGAACCGAACCCAACGGCAATACGGCTAGCACATGCCCCCACTCGAGAGGTCATCGCCCAAAAAGCCCAAGCAATGAGCAACATAGCCGCCTCCTCACCACTTGTATCGGAGAAGCTCTTCACCAAAACCATAAAGGAGTTAGTCGAAATGGTGGACGGGAAGCTCACTACTCTCACCAACAACATCAACCTCAACACGGACAAGCGGATCGAGGCCTCCACGGACACACTCAAAACCCATGCCACAAACATCCACAACATCATGAGCGCCATGGCCATGGAATTCCAACAATCCAACAACCGCATCCACAACATAATGCAAACACTCGCCGCCACCTCGCCGGAGCCCCCACACCCCATCATCGCACGACTCCCACATGTGCCAAGCACATCCATGGCCAACGACCACGCGGGAGATACCAACACACACCACCTAACACCCCCGGGATTCACCGGAGCCCACTACCGGAGCCCATCACCAAGCCTACACAAAGATCAACATTACATACATGATTAGCAAGTCAATAGTCTACACATGGACGTCCATCATACAATTGTTTTGTAACCTCTTCCTACTTATCAATAAAAAGTCCATTGTTGCACATAACCCACTCTTGACATGGCATGCATGTACACCACACACCCCCACAAACAAAACCCACAAACAAAAGATTAGACTAAACCAAAGGCCCCCCACCACACATGCCCCTCTCACATCAACGAATCACAACACCCACTTCCCCAAGACAACAAAACACACAAACAACAAACCCCCCCGAACACACAAACAACCACCCAACATCCCCCCAAAATGGCGTACACAATACAACATCACACACCACACCTATATCCTAGTAACCACCATTATCCTCACCACAATTCAAGTTCATAGCAACACCATAATACCACACAACACGCCACCACCATCCCCACACCAACACCAACACCAACACCAATACCAAACACAACACCACCAAATGCATCCACCCAACCACAAACCACCGACCACATCCCCATACCTTAAACACCCAAACAACACACAATACCATACCCAACACACATCACAAACGAACCTCGCCCCCATAATCCCACCCATACAACCCACGCACCACATAGGCCATATCTACCACATTACCCACACCTATCTAAAAACTCCAAAGACCAAACTCACACAATACTACATATGGAATAACGCCACACTCATAACCATATGCGGGGACATAGAAACTAATCCTGGCCCACTCACACATATCCTCAAAAATCTCCCCGCAGAATACACCCAAAGACAAAAACAATACTTCATACCAAACACTTTAACCCTTAAACCCCATTACGCACATCTAGAAGAACTATTTGCACCTCACCTAACCCAAATTTTTCCTAACACCCGAAATCAAGACCTAACCCACCTAAGCAACCACAGTTCACTCCTCTCAACATACCCGCCACACTACCAGCTATATGCACTCATAATAACGTATAGCCCAATTCCACAAGTATGCAACCAATTAATGACCGAAAATCTAGACCCAAGATGCCTCACCATTCTCCGAAGATTACACAACTTACCAACAAACATACTCCCAGGTAAACAACATATATCCAATCACCCCCTCCATAACACTCAACCAACCACCATAACCCAAGCATACGCACACATCAATGAAAAACTTGCCAAAGGATCACCAATAACCATGACTAACTTAAGAAAAGAACTACCTCATCTACCACAAAAATTACTCCACGAAATAATCAAATGCACCCAAAAAGTGAGGGGTTACCACCCCACTATTACCCCCGCGTACCCCCACCAAACCCTACCTAATAACACGTGCCCGATCAACCACCAAACCAATACCCTAAATATAATCACTTGGAATACCGGTTGCATTAGCTCTAGCCTACCCGGTATCCAAGAACTCACTCGAACATTACACACAGACCTACACATTATCCTAATACAAGAAACAAAAATCCACAAACTCAAATCCACATCATACATAGACCGAAAACTACAAGACTACAAAATCATCTATAATAATTCTAACAATACAACATACGAACACAACAAATATTCCGGACCCACCCAATCTAGGGGAGGCATACTAGCCATGATACCCAAAATGATATACACTAACGAAAACATCACCAAAATACCAACTCCAAGCCCCATATCACCATACCTCCAAGCCATAACTATTAACAATAAACCTCTAACACCACTACTCATCTTAAATATGTATATGCCAACACACCCCCAAGACATACACCTCATACAAGAAATCCAAAAACATATCCAAATCCTATTGACACAACACCCAACCCACCACACTATCCTAGCAGGGGACTTCAATAGGGACATACTACTACAAGGGAGAATACACAACGGTACACACTTCCCCCCCAATCAAAACGACCATGACTGGGCCCACTTTACAAAAAACAATGGACTCAACACGATCAACAACCAGAGTAGCTTTACACGACAAGGAGGACACAACTACACATCAACTAGTCACATAGATGGATTCTACTCAAATCTCCCCAACCACAACAACCTACAAAGTCACACAATAATCAACCTTAACCAAAACTCCGACCACTACCCGGTCCAACTACAACTAGCGCCCAATAGTATAGTCATCAAAGAAACTAACCCCCCCTTAGATAACCCCCGGATCACATACCCCATATCCCCCGACAACCTCCAAAAACTCCACACAACCTTTTTGGACTCACAAAGCCTAGCAATAGCCAATCTCACCAACACACTACAACAAGAGCAACTCACACATACACAGTGGGAAAACGCACAAAACAAATTGCAAGAAATCATAGGCTCCCTTAGCCATTGCATAGAGGAAACATGTATGACAAAACCCACACCCCCACTACCCAACAGAGCAAGAACCCAAGGCGGATTCCTCCCCAGGACACAACAAAAAGCATGGAAACAACAACTACACATACACCATAGCACTCGCAAAGCAATCCGTGCAGCATGCCAATACCCCCTAATGCTCCTACACAACCACCCAAGCATGAGAACTCTACAACTCATTAACAACACCAACATCCCCCCCCTCCCCACAAACCCCACAGACCTCATACAGTGGATAGATGAGGTAGCCAACATTGGTAAAAACGCTAAAATAGAAGCCCACAAAATAACTTCCAAACAAACCGCGATCAATTGCAAAATCGCCATAAAAAAATACAGAGCTTTGTTAAACACAAAACCCAAAGCCGTCCATAAAAAGATATTTCACCCAACAACCACCAACTCCTTAGACTGCCTCAAAAACTCACAAGGTCATATACTAACAAACCCCACGGATATAGCCAAGGAAATACATCACACCCAACAAGCATCATTCCAAAGGCAAGCCCCCCTCTGCGAAGATACCACAGATCACCCAGACACATGCATGTGCGCAGTACGTAAATACCCATGGCATACCGACAACGGCATCATATTAGAAAAAAGAGGCCCCCAAACCACACAAATATCCAAACAATTCACTCGAGAAGTATATGACACATGTATCAAGAGACTCACACGAGGTAAAGCCCCCGGACCGGACAACATCCCTAATGACATAATTAAATCACTACCACCACAGTGGCAAGACGTACTATTCCTCTTTTTTCAACATTGTTACAAACAAAGAGAAATCCCCACCTACTGGAAACAAAGTAAAACCATCCTACTACATAAAAAAGACGACCCAATTCACCTTGCCAACTACAGACCAATCGCCCTAGCCAACACAATATATAAACTTTACACCAGCACCTTAACATCATTACTCACAAGCTATGGGGAACAACATAGAATACTACATTTTAGCCAAGAAGGATTTAGGCCACAACGCAACACCTCAAGACAAATACAAACAATCATAGCGGCCCTCGAAGATGCGAAACTCACAAATAAAGACATATATCTAACATATATAGATTTCAAAAATGCCTTTGGATCCATTGACCACGCAAGACTCCTTGTCCTCATGGAAGACTTAGGTTTCCCCCTAGACGCAGTCGAAATTGTCGGCAACATATACAAAAACTCCACCACATCCTTCACTGGAAGCCACTTTGGAACAACACCCCCAGTCACAATAAGCCGTGGGACCATACAAGGAGACACCCTCAGCCCATACCTATTCATCATATTCTTGGAGCCACTTTTGAGATGGTTGGAAAAAGATGACAAGGGATACCAGTTCAACACATCCCCTTCCACATGCACCACCACGGCATACGCAGATGACCTGGCAATCATCACTGACAATATACAACATATCCAACCACAAATACTTAAATTACAAAAGTTCGCCGAATGGTCTCACATGGACCTAAACCTCTCAAAATGTGCCATCACGGGCTGCCCCAACAAATCCAAACTTAAACCAAACACCTTTAAAGCATTCATCCAATCACAAAACATTACCTACAAATCCAAAAAATTCCCAACCCTCACACAAAACGAACCCTACACATACCTAGGCATCCACCTAATACCATCACTTAAATGGAACCTACAAAAAGAAATCACACTCCAAAAAGCCAAACAACAATGTAAATTACTAACCCTCTCCCCAGCTAACCTCAAACAAAAAATTAAAATCTTAAACACAGTCATCAAACCTTGCATTGCATATGCATACTACGCAGTCCCATTCTCCAAACCGGACATCAAAAAACTAGACAAATTAATAAGCAAACTAACCAAAGAAATATGCAACATACCCAAAAGCTCCGCCAACATCCTCACGCAACTCTCTCATGAGAACTTTGGCATAAATGTAACATCCCTCCTGCCAGACTACACACATTGCATAGGCCAACAATTAATACAAGCCCTCAATGACCCAGGACAACTAGGAATCATATACCAAGGCTTAACCAAATACATATCGGCCAAGTACGGAGGATCACTTCACCTCTCTAAACTCAAACAACAAGCTTGCACAAGGTCACCCATAGCTAGAACACTCTTCCTTCTAGAAAGAGAATACGAAATACACGTCACCACCACAAACCGGGCATTCCCTATCAAAGCCACCCCACTAGAACAAGCATGGAAAAACAATCCAACATATGCCAACCTTCCAGACTCCTCCAAAACAAAAACTCAAACATACCTGGATAAACTATACATATATGGTATCACAACAATAACACAAATCCAAAACAAGGACACTATGGCCATACTAACCCCAGATGAATTCCGGACCATATATAAACAAACACCCAAAACCATCAAGGAAGCACTGCAACAAGCTAAAGTAGTGTTTCCCACCCCACTACAACTCACACCCCCAACAGACCACTCCCAACAAACACTCACCAACACCACACACAACCCAATCCCCTCCACACTACCCACCCTCGGACGCGCCATCCACACCATAATTAAAGAAAAAACTACCACCCGAAAGGATAAATGGGGAGCACAAGCCATCAAGAGAACATACCTATGCCAATGGCAAACCCCACGCGGAATAACGCAACAATGGCGCACGGAAGAACACCTTCTACACCCGGACAACATCTTTCTAGACCATAACCTACTACGCATAACACAACACCACCAAGCAATAATGGAACAAAAAACCACCCAACGCTATGCCGACTACACCAATCACTCCCAATCAAAGGATAACAAATTCATACACCCCCCCCTTAGAATCACCAACCTCAAGATATCCACACAAGAACGAAACCCTGATAAGGATATACTTACCAACAAACCAACCATACAAATACAAGACTCGGTGTCCAATATATATGACCATAACGGAAATTACATAGCCACCCTTAACACCGAAAGATTACAATGGCTATGGAACCAATTTTCCCACAACAATCCCCCACACCTAACTAACTTCCTACAACCCCCACCACAAGACTTTGAGACCGAAATACTATGGCTTATTCAAAGATACATAACCATACTCCCCAAGAAAAAACCAAAAAATATTCGACCAACCAACCTACATCACACACTACACCCTGACATCACCAAACTACTAATAGAATCATTTAATATCACACACACATACTACTCATCTCCCCTTACTTGCCCCATCCAACTCACACAGTATAACTCACCCCATCGACGAGACATATTATTTGGCTCGTTAGGGCACGCGAAGTCCTCCCGTTGGACGGGAATAGGTCTAGCATTCCCCACAGACCATAACACGACCCTAGAAGCCATACACTGGGCTAGAATGGCAGCCAAGGAAAATACACAATCCATCACCATCCTAATAGCCAATCACAAAGATTGGATATCACAACATCTACCTCTCACAGCGAACGCCGATATACACACAATAGCAACCATCCCCCCACACACTATACACTATGACCCCACACCGGAATGGCCAAAATACTACCAATACACAGAGCCAGCACTCACATCAATAATTTGCATACACAACCAAATATACCCAACAACTAACTTACAAACCCCACAAGAATTACAAAATGTTCTAAAAAGAACACTAAATACTCACATTGACACCTACCCCATCTTGCCTACACCACCACACTACAAAGTCAAATTCTCCAAAGCATGGATGAATGCCCCCAAATCAAACCCTCCCCCCAAGAACACTCAGACAACACCGCTACCCGCACAATACAATCACATCCATCCACCTAAATTCCATCCACGACAATGCATATACACGGACGGATCATTCATCCCCCCCTCCACAAACCCGGAAGGACAAATAATAGGCAACACTGCTGGATCTGGAATATACAGCCCAAACAACAACATCCAAATATCAGAAAGGCTACCAGGATACCAGAATATCCTAAGAGCAGAACTAAATGCTATACTCACCGCTATCAAAACCATACGAACCACCCAGATAGACACTCACATTTTCACAGATAGCCTCAACAGCATATTCTTAATAAACAACCACATAAGACACCCAACATCACAACATCATCACCCAGACAAACTACTCATAGCTGCCATCGTACACCAGATTTACTGGACTCCATACATAATTCACATACACAAAGTGCGAGCACACTCGGGCATCACCGGGAATGAAATTGCTGACACTCTTGCCAATGAAGGGACGCTTAAAGAGAAGCCAACCAACATACCACACATCCATATAGCTCACTCCACCCCTTACTGGCTAGCGAGCTGCCCAACTGCCACACACGATGGGGCCATCCGCAACCTCCGCACGACCATAACAAAAGAACACGGAGCCCGCGAAACTGCATTAGCCAAAAACAAATTCCCATACGTAGACAAATGGCTATCAAACGACCAAATAAACCAAAAACTCTCCAACCACTTTTGGAAAAATGAAAGTGTGACAGATGCACAGATCTCTCAAACCCTAAAATTTAGATACGCTCAATACATGGGCAACCATAGGAAAAACATCTTTTGGCCCCTCACACACAGAAACCCCAATTGCACACTCTGTCATAAAAATGATAGGGACACATGGCCACACCTCCTCTCAACATGTGAAAACCCGTACCTAAAAGGATTAAGAATCGCAAGACACGACAAAGCGGTACATCTCATTACCCAGACACTACAAGCCAATAAAAACACTCGTTTCTTCACACTAACCCACGCCGGAAAAATTAACAATAAACCCCCCGACCAAACAATCCCTGACTGGCTACTTAAATGTACATGCCCACAACCACCATGCAAATGTCAAGCCAACCTCAGACCGGACATCTTATGCATAATAGGAGCCCCAAACCAAACACAAACACCTATGACACCCTCCCCCACACGCACAGTCCAACTCATAGAATTCACATACTGCCATGACAGATTCCCCGAACAAGCTACTACCCAAAAGCATACCAAATATGACCCACTAATTACCAAGATACAAAACAACGGTTGGAAGACCAACCCCCTCATCACCATCACGGCAGGAGTAAGAGGAGCCATACACGAACACTCTATCGATAAACTTACCAAACTTAAAATCCCCAAAACTAATATCAAAACCCTCATGAAAGACCTACACCAAAATGCCATCAAATACCTCACATACCTCATCCTAAACAAAAGAAAACTAGAAAACAAACAAACACCGGTCCCCCCACCATAATTTTATTATTTATATTAAAAGCTAACTAGTACACCACCAGAGCCCACCTCCCAAAGGAGGCATAACACCTTATGATGCATCACAGTCCGCTGTGATCAGCACAAGGCCAACGGGCTCACATTCATGCCGGTATTGTGATACGGGCGTTATTATTTATTTATTTATTCCTGAGCCTGCTGTGTTGCCTTCTATAGTTCTGTCAGAGTTTTTAGTGGGGGGGATGAAGGAGCCATCCGTGTAGATACATTGTTGTGGGTGGTATCTAAGGGGGTGGATGTGTTTGTATTTGTCTGGTAGGGGTAACATAGGAGTATTTATCGGTGTTGGAACAATTGTTCTAGGGGCCTCTTTCCAGGCTTTGGAGATTTTGACTCTGTAATTTGTGGGTGTTGGTTGAATGGGATGTGTAACTATATGCGTTGCGAGTAGAGTTGTAAGGAGGTTTTGTAGTTCAAGTGGGGTGTGTAAATTCATTGTTGTGTTGGTTTGGTTATGTATACATATGATTGAGGTTAGGTTTGGTTCCATATGTTGGTAATATTTGGGCCATTATGGTGTGGGATCATATTGCATGGCATGGGGTGGTATGGTTGTTATTACATGGATGTCTTCCTTGGTTTTGATTGGGGGTTGTTGTGGTGTCCAATCATTGTGGTTGATTATAAGGATGGTGATTGTGTTTGTGTCTTCTTTGGCGGCCATGTGAGCCCAGTGGATGGCTTCTAGGGACGTGCTGTGGTTTGTGGGGTATGCTAGGCCTATTCCTTGCCATCTTGCGGCCTTTGCATGTCCCATAGAGCCAAATATTATGTCCCGGGTGTGGGGGGAGTTGTATTGCATTAGTTGTATGGGGCATGTGAGTGGGGAGGAGTAGTATGAGTGTGTGATTTTACAGGATTCTATTAATAGTGCGGTGATTCCGGGGTGTAGTGTGTGGTGGTTATTGTTGGATTGTATGGTTTTTGGTTTTTTGTTAGGTAGTATGGTTATGTATCTTTGTATGAGCCATAGTATTTCGGTTTCGAAGTCTTGTGGTGAGGGTTGTAGAAAGTTGATTAGATGTTGGTTGTGGTTGTGTGAATATTGATTCCATAGCCAGTGGAGTCTTTCCGTGGTGATGGTGGTCATATATTTTCCTGTTTGGTTGTATATATGAGATTCGGATGCTTGGATTTGTATGGTTGGTTTGTCGGTGATAATGTCCTTGTCCGCGTTGCACTCTTGTGTGGATATCTTGAGGTTGGTAATTGGTAGTGGTGGGCGTATGAATTTGGTGTCCTTGGTTTGTATGTGGTTGAGGTATTTGTTGTAGGCGTGGGTGGTTTGTTGTTTTAGTGTTTTCGTATGGTATTGTGTTATGAGGAGTAGGTTGTGGTCTAGTAGTATGTTATCGGGATTTACGAGGTCTTCTTCGTTGCGCCATTGTTGGGTGGGGCCTTGTGGGGTTTGCCATTGACATAAGTATGTTTTTTTGATGGCTTGTGCTCCCCATTTATCCTTTCTGGTGGTGATTTTTTCCATGGTTATGGCTTGGATTGCTTGTCCGAGTGTGGGTTGTAGTAGGGTGGTAGGGTTGTGCTCTTTGGTAGAGGGCGTGCGTTGTGTTGGTGGTGGGTGGTTGTTTTGGGGGGTGATGGATGCTAGAGGGAGGGGAGGGAAGATTGTGTGGGCTTGTTTTAGTGCTTCCTTTATGAGTTTGGGCACGGATTGGTGCTTGGTGCGGAATTCTTCTGGGGTGAGTATGGTGCCAGTTTCTTTGTTTTGGAGTTGTGATAGTGTTGTGATGCCATATGTGTATAATTTGTCGAGGTAGCGTTGAATTTGTGTTTTTTCCTTATCTGTGAGGTGGGTGTATGTAGGATGGGTTTTCCATGTTTGTTCAATTTGAGTGTTTTTTATAGGGAATGCTCGGTTTGTAGTCGTAGCGTGTATTTCATATTCTCGTTCGAGCAAAAATAGTGTTCTGGCAATGGGTGATCTTGTGCATGCTTGCTGTTTGAGTTTAGGGAGGTGGAGTGAGCCTCCGTATTTGGCGGATATATATTTGGTTAGGCCTTGGTAAATGACGCCTAGCTGTCCTGGGTCGTTAAGGGCTTGTAGTAGTTGTTGTCCTATGCAGTTTATATAGTCTGGGAGGAGTGAGGTCATATTGATGCCAAACTCGTCATGTGGAAGGTGAGTAGGATGTTGGCTGTGCTTTTAGGTATGTTGCAGATTTCCTTGGTTAGTTTACTGATTATTTTGTCTAATTTCCTAATGTCTGGTTTGGAAAATGGGACTGCGTAGTAGGCATATGCAATCCGGGGTTTGATGACTGTGTTCAGGATTTGTAGTTTTTGTTTGAGGCTGGCCGGTGAGGTGGATAATAGTTTGCTTTGTTGTTTGGCTTTCTAGATTGTAGTTTCTTTTTGTAGGTTCCATTTAAGCGATGGCATTAGGTGTATACCCAGGTATGTGTATGGTTCGTTTTGTGTGAGGGTGGGGAAGTTTTTTGACTTATATGTAATGTTTTGTGATTGGATAAATGCTTTAAAGGTGTTCGGTTTAAGTTTGGATTTGTTGGGACAACCCGTGATGGCGCATTTTGATAGGTTTAGGTCCATGTGTGACCATTCGGCAATTTTTTGAAGTTTAAGTATTTGCGGTTGTATATGTTTTATGCTATCTGTGATTATGGCTAGGTCGTCGGCATATGTTGTGTAGTGCACATTGTGGGGGAGGTGTTAAAGTGGTATCCCATGTTGTCTTGTTCTAACCATCTTAATAATGGTTCTAGGAATATTATAAATAGGTATGGGCTCAGGGTATCCCCTTGTATGGTCCCTCTGTTGATATCTATTGGGGGTGTTGCTCCGAAATAGGTTCCAGTGAAGGATGTGGTAGAGTGTTTATATATGTTTCCTACGATTTCTACGGCGTCTACAGGGTAGCCTAGGTCATCCATAATGGCGAGAAGTCTTGCATGGTCAATGGAGCCGAAGGCATTTCTAAAATCTATGTATGTGAGATATATGTCTTTGTTGGTAAGTCTTGCGTCTTCAAGGGCTGCTATGACCATTTGGATTTGGGGGGATGTGTTACGTTGTGGCCGGAATCCTTCTTGACTGAAGTGTAGTAATCGGTGTTGCTCTCCATAGCTTGTGAGGAGGGTTGTTAAGGTGCTTGTGTAGAGTTTGTATATTGTGTTGGCCAGTGCAATAGGTCTATAGTTAGCAAGATGGATGGGGTCGTCTTTTTTGTGCAAAAGGATGGTTTTGCTGTGTTTCCAGTAGTTTGGGATTTCTTTTTGTTTGTAGCAGTGTTGGAAGAGTAGGAATATGAGGTCGTGGCATTGTGGTGGTAGTGTTTTGATTATGTCGTTGGGTATGTTGTTCGGCCCAGGGGCTTTCCCTCGGGTTAATCTTTTGAGGCAATTGTCGTAGGTTGTGCATGTGAAGTGGGTGTATATTTGTGTGTGTGGGTGACCTCTTTTATCTAGTGTGAAGCCATTAGGCGTGTGCCAGGGGTATTTACGTACTGCGCATGTGCAGTTATCGGGGTGGTCCGTGGCGTCATCGCATAATGGCGCTTGTCGTTGGAAGGATTTTTGCTAGGTGTGGTATATTTCATTGGTTATGTCTATGGGGTTAGTTAGGATGTGGCCTTGTGAGTTTTGTAGACAGTCTAGAGAGCTATAATCGTTGGGTGAAAAATTCTTTTGTGGATGGTTATGGGTTTGATATTCAATAAGGCTCTGTATTTCTTGATGGCGGTTTTGCAGTTTATCGCAGTTTGTTTGGTGATGATTTTATGAGCGTCTGTTTTAGCTTTTTTGCCTATGATGGCTAGGTCTTCTATCCATTTTTTGTGTTCTGTGGGGTTGGTGGGGAGGGGTGGAGTGGTGATGTGGTTTTTTACTTGGAGGGCGATTATATCTGGGTTATTGTGGAGGTGTGTGTGGGAAGTGTGGCAAGCAACCCAGATTGCTTTGCGGATGCTGTGGTGTATCTGTAGTTGGCGTTTCCATATTTTTTGTTGTTTTCTAGGTAGGAATCCTCCTTGTAGTTTGGCTCGGTGGGGTAGTACGGGAGGGGGTTGTGTCATGCATATTTGCTCTATGCATTGACTGAGGGAGTTTATGATGTCTTGAAATTGGCTTTGGGCCTGTTCCCATTGTGTGCGAGAGAGTTGCTCAGTTTGTAGTGTTCGCGTAAGGTTTGCTATGGCGAGGTTCTGTTTCTCTAAGAATGTGATTTGGAGCTTTTGGAGGTTTGTGGGGGGGTATGGGGTATGTAATTCTGGGTGAATTTGTGGGGGCTTGTGGGCTTTTGGTGATTATGCTGTTATGGGCTAGTTGTAGTTGGACAGGATAGTGATCGGAATTTTGGTCGAGGTTGGTTATTGTATGGCATTGTAGATTGTTGTGGTTAGGATTGTTGGAATAGAAGCCATCGATGAGGCTTATGGAGGTGTAGTTGTGGCCCCCTTGTCTCGTAAAGGTCCTTGGGTTGGGGATCGTGTTGAAACCCGCAATCTGTGTGAATTGGGCCCATTCGTAGTCTTGTTGGTTGGGTGGAGAAGTTATGCTATCTATGGTTCTACCTTTTAGTAGAATATCTCTATTGAAGTCTCCTGCGAGTATAATATGATGTTTTGGGTACTTGGCTAGTAATGCGAGGATTTGGTTTTGTATTTCCTGAATGAGGTGTGTATCGTGAGGGTGAGTAGGCATGTACATATTGAGGATGAGAATAGGTGTTATGGGTTTATTGTTGATGGCTATGGCTTGTAGGTATGGTGATATAGAGTTGGGGGTCGGGATTTTAGTGATGTTTTCATTTGTGTATATTGATTTAGATATCATTGCTAGTACACCCCCCCTTGCTTGGGTGGGTCCTGAGTATCGGCTTAGTTTGGGTGTTTCATTGTTGGAGTTGTTGTATATGATTTTGTAGTCAGGTAGTTTTCGATCTATATATGTTGTGGATTTATGTTTTTGGAGTTTGGTTTCTTGTATAAGGATGATGTGGGGGCCTGTGTGTGTTGTATGTGTGAGTTCTTGAATGCCCGGTAGGCTGGTACTGATGTTGCCAGTGTTCCAGGTGATTATCTTAAGGGTTGTGGATTGGTGGTTTGTTGTACCGGCGTTACCCATTGTGGCTTGG
This sequence comes from Polytrichum formosum, assembly GCA_964035585.1. Taxonomy (NCBI): domain Eukaryota; kingdom Viridiplantae; phylum Streptophyta; class Polytrichopsida; order Polytrichales; family Polytrichaceae; genus Polytrichum; species Polytrichum formosum. The sequence goes on along the minus strand of OZ037939.1, from coordinate 19,708,878 downwards.
GGTATGTGGGCAATAGTTGTAGTGTGGTGGTAACCTCGCACTTTTTGTGTGCATTTGAATAATTCTTGTATTACTTTCTGGGGAAGATGTGGCAGATCGTTTTTGAGGGTTTCCATGGTTATAGGCGTTCCCTGGGCAATCTGTTTGTTGATGTGGGTGTATGCATCTGTTGTGGTGGGTGGCTGTATGGTTTGAGTGGGACCAATTTTTATATATTCTGTTTTTGTGTAAATGTGTTTTGGTATTTTATGTAACCTTTGTAGGATGGTGAGGGGGAAAGGTCGTATGCGAGCAAAGAGCGGAGAGCGGAGAGCAGAGAGCAGAGGTTGAAGAGCAGAAAATAGACATTTGGAATGCCATTTTAAGATGAATCAACTCCTATAACCGTGGAATTTTTTGACAACTTCATTACTAATTTAAACTTTTGATATGTATAACTGTGGATTTTCAATCTAAAAATATAATCTTTGTACATGTTTCCACCGCTTTGGTTTAGGGTTCATCACAATTTCTATGCATCAATTAGGGCTGACGTCATTATGATGTCAAAGTTCAAAAGCCGCGCATCGGCCTTCACTTATATATCTCAATATCTTTTATCCATTTTCCTTTTAAGAATAAAAATTTATGTGATTGTTCATTTGTCATTGATCTCTTTTATTTATTCACTAAATGGTTAACATCCATGCCCAATCAATCTTAAACTATTTCTTATTTACATTAAAAACTTCTCAAAGACTTATTATCTTCTATGTTCAATTCTTATTTTTTTATTAACAATGATTTATCCCTTATAGAATCCTAATTCTTTGGTTGTTTAATTGTGAATCATCCCTTCTATTCATTAACAATTTTGTTAATATTTATGCCCTATCATCTTTAATTTTTATTTTCCTCACTTCTCAGTCTCAAAGACTTGTTACCTTCAATTTTTTTATCTTATCATTTTTTTTCCATTTGCCATTTCTAATTTTATAAAAATTTTATCCATTGTCCATTGTTTTTAAAAAAATTTACTTTCTTAATTTTTTTTCTATTCTTTTTCCTGTTGAGAAAACTCATTTTTGGGTTGTTTATTTGTCAATGCTCTCTTCTAAAGATTGACTCTTTGGATAACATCAATGCCCTATCTATTTTAATATTCATTTTTCTCTCTTTTCATGACTTCTCAAAGACTTCTACTCTTTAATTCTTTGTTGCTTATTTTCATTTTTACAGCCATACTAACTTTTTCTCTCAAATTCATGTTTTTTCTCTCAACTTTCAACTAATGCGTGCTCAACATTCATATCTCCTACAATGTCTAAGTAACGACATGATTGAACCCCTCGATATGTCAAGGTCAACATCCAAAATTTATGCATGAACATGATTTTGTTCTTTGGGTGGAACTCAACATTTCACTGAGATGTTGCCCCCAAAATAAAAATCAATGTCGTTATGCAAAATGAAAATTCCCAACAACATGAACACCCAAAAGTTGGTTTCAAATATGATTGTAATTTTTTTAAAGGCTTGACAAATGGCCCCATATAAAATTTCCAAGTTATAACAAATGGCTTTTAATGGAAACTAAATTTGGTCACAAATCCTTTTTTCTTGCAACTAATTTGCAAATGGCCCTTGTAGCACTTCCTAGGGCTTGCAAAAGGATTTTGACAAATCTCAAAAACTTGAAATTAGTCACCTTGTTGCTGAGGGTACAAACATCAACATTTGGATAATTTTGAATTTCTCTCACAAGTTTATCTAATTTTCTCAAATAGTTTACAAATGGCCCTCACGTTGATTCCCAAAGACTTTCAAAGTGATTATGAAAATCTCCAAAATTTTGAAATTACCTACCTCATCACCGAGGGTACTAATGTCAACGTTTGGATAACATTTGATGCATGTGACAACTTTATTTGTTTTTCTTAAAAAAATCAAATGGCCCTTTGAATCACTTCTCAAGATTTTTGAAGTTATTTTGACAAATCTCCAAGAAAATGAAATTTGTACCTACAGTTCCAAGGATACAAATATCAACATTTTGGTAACTTTAAATTTGATTCAAGATTTAGTTTATCTCACTCAAATGATTTATACTTGGCCCTTGTAGGGCTTTCAAAATGACCTTGAAAATCTCAAAACTTGAAATTTGTATGTTCGTGCCATGGATACAAATATCAACATTTGGATAACCTTGAAGATAGCTCAAAATGTCATTTATTTTCTACAAATGCTTGTAAATGGTGTTGTCAAAACTTCCGTATAGGCTCTCATGGCATCGTGTTGTAATTAGCCGAACGTAGAATTAGGTTATTTTGTAAAGAGGCAACCACATCTATTGTATGTAATTTCTCTAAAAAACTTATAACTCATGCATGTTTCATGCGAGGGTTTAGGGTATGGATGTATCATAGGCAAAGATTGATGATAGTTGTAATTCAGTGGTAAAAATGAGATTAACACAGTTTGAAAACATAAAAGTAACCATTACAATGGCTCTCCAGATTGGAGATATGATTGACTGGTTAAGAAAAAAAGAAATGAGGTCTATTCACTAATAGCCTCATCATCCACATAAATCAAACCGTTATCAGCGTGTCCTCACTAGCAGGGTACTTTGGAAACTTGAGGTCATTTCGAACAGCTTCTGAACTGTTCCACCACTTGAGCCAGCGCATTTTGTACATGGGCTCAACCACTGCAGTTTCTCCAGTCACATCTCAACTTTGGCAGCAACGTGTGCACTGTAATGTGCAATAACCTGCATGTCCAAGGAAGTAATACATTAGCAAATGCAGAGCTAAGGTTTTCAGTCAAAATCAAAATCCAAGTAAAATTCACTCACCTCTTCCATGAAGCCTTCTCCTACGGCTGGATTAGCAACTGATTGGGCTTTGTTCAAGTAGGTAAATAGCTCCTCCTTCTTCTTAGCAATAGCCTTGTCAACATATTCCTACATAATGGAATTCGAATCATCCTACATAATGGAATTCAAAGGACTGTTTTCAAGACGGGCTGCCGCCTCATACGGTCAACTACCTCATACATATTGCCATGGAGCAATGTGGCTTGCACATTGTTCCCAACCTTCGTTAGGCCATTAACTTACCTTCGAGCACGCTCGATAGGTGATTCATAATGGCCTCCAACACCACTACTATGGCCTTGACTAGAACTACCAGAAGGATGGTGACTATCATCCCCTACTGAGTCCAACCCAAGTAGAGGATGCGAATCATCACCGTCGTCGCGATCTCCACTCTCATTGGCCTTAGATTGAGAAATGCGCCGCAACCTTCCTTTTCCATTCCTTGGTGCAATGCCTACATGAGGACACCCAAGGGTAACCTCCAAGTCCATGGCTCCTCTGCAAACACTCCCCGAAAGACACCCTAAGGGCACTTGAACCACATTCAGAGTTCGAGGCCTCACCTGAGAAAAAAGACCAAAAAAATGAGGAACCCCAAAAAAACCAAGTGCCCTTAGGGTGCTGGAAATGGGCGTCGGGTCCGACGCCCATTTTCAGCACCCTAAGGGCACTTGAACCGCATTCAAAGTTCGAGGCCTCACCTGAGAAAAAGACCAAAAAAATGAGGATCCCCCAAAAAACCAAGTGCCCTTAGGGTGCTGGAAATGGGCATCGGGTCCGATGCCCATTTTCAGCACCCTAAGGGCACTTGAACCACATTCAGAGTTCGAGGCCTCACCTGAGAAAAAAGACCAAAAAAATGAGGATCCCCCAAAAAACCAAGTGCCCTTAGGGTGCTGGAAATGGGCGTCCGGTCCGACGCCCATTTTCAGCACCCTAAGGGCACTTGAACCCCATTCAGAGTTCGAGGCCTCACCTGAGAAAAAAGACCAAAAAAATGAGGATCCCCCAAAAAACCAAGTGCCCTTAGGGTGTTGGAAATGGGCGTCGGGTCCGACGCCCATTTTCACAACCCTAAGGGCACTTGAACCGCATTCAGAGTTGGAGGCCTCACGTGAGAAAAAAGACCAAAAAAGTGAGGATCCCCAAAAAAACCAAGTGCCCTTAGGGTGCTGGAAATGGGCGTCGGACCCGACGCCCATTTCCAGCACCCTAAGGGCACGTGCACCGGACTCAGACTCTGAGGCCCCCAGCAGCTTCAGAACCCCATAACTTCCTCATATATTCTTCGATTCTAACATTTGACCACTCCCATCTTCATCTACGTTTCACGTAGATGACAATGGACTACTCATTTGCCCCATTTGGGCAGGCACAAAGGAAGTTATGCCCATTTGAAGGTTCGCAGTCCTGGAACAGCAGTGGCCTAGGAGTGGCTCCCGGGACTGCGAACCTTCGAATGGGCATAACTTCCTCTGTACTTGCCCAAATGGGCAATTGAGTAGTGCATTGTCATCTACGCGAAACGTAGATGACGATGGAGTGGTCAAATGTTAGAATCAAACAACATATGAAGAAGTTATGGGGTTCTGAAGTTGCTGGGGGCCTGGAAGTCTGAGTCCGGTGCAAGTGCCCCTAGGGTGCTGGAAATGGGCGTCGGGTCCGACGCCCATTTCCAGCAACTCATTTCATTTGGGTTTTTGGTGGATCATTCTTTTTTGGGAACTTTTTTCCGAGGAGAGGCCTCGGAGTCAGACTGCGGTGCAAGTGCCTTTAGGGTGCTGGAAATGGGCGTCGGGTCCGACGCCCATTTCGAGCACCCTAAGAGCACTTGGTTATTTTATGGATTCTCATTTTTTTGGTCTTTTTTCTCAAGTGAGGCCTCGGACTCTGAATGCGGTTCAAGTGCCCGTAGGGTGCTGAAAATGGGCGTCGGACCCGACGCCCATTTCTAGCACCCTAAGGGCACTTGGTTTTTTTATGGATCCTCATTTTTTTGGTCTTTTTTCCGAAGTGAGGCCTCGGACTTTGAATGCGGTTCAAGTGCCCTTAGGATGGTGAAAATGGGCGTCAGACCCGACGCCCATTTCCAGCACCCTAAGGGCATTTGCGCCGGACTCAGACTCCGAGGCCTCACCTCGGAAAAAACCTTCAAAAACAAGAAGATCCACCAAAAACCCAAATGAAATGATGTGCAAGAAATGGGCGTCGGACCCGACGCCCATTTCTAGCACGCTAATGGCACTTGGACCGCAGTCTAACTCCGAGGCCTCACCTCGGAAAAACGTTGAAAAAAAAAGAGGATCCATCAAAAACCCAACTGAAATGAGGTGTTGGAAATGGGCGTCGGACCCGACGCCCATTTCCAGCACCCTAAGGGCACTTGCACCACAGTCTGACTCCGAGGCCTCTCCTCGGAAAAAAGATAAAAAAAAAGAATGATCCACCAAAAACCCAAATGAAATGAGGTGCTGGAAATGGGCGCCGGACCCGACGCCCATTTCCAGCACCCTAGGGGCACTTGCACCGGACTCAGACTTCTAGGCCCCCAGCAGCTTCAGAACCCCATAACTTCTTCATATGTTATTCGATTCTAAAATTTGACCACTCCATCGTCATCTACGTTTCACGTAGATGACAATGCACTACTCACTTGCTCCATTTGGGCAAGTATAGAGGAAGTTATGCCCATTCGAAGGTTCGCAGTCCCGGGAGCCACTCCCAGGCCACTGCTGTTCCAGGACTGCGAACCTTCAAATGGGCATAACTTCCTTTGTGCCTGCCCAAATGGGGCAAGTGAGTAGTCCATTGTCATCTACATGAAACGTAGATGAAGATGGAGTGGTCAAATGTTAGAATCAAAGAACATATGAGGAAGTTATGGGGTTCTGAAGCTGCTGGGGGCCTCAGAGTCTGAGTCCGGTGCACGTGCCCTTAGGGTGCTGGAAATGGACGTCGGGTCCGACGCCCATTTCCAGCACCCTAAGGGCACTTGGTTTTTTTTTGGGGATCCTCACTTTTTTGGTCTTTTTTCTCACGTGAGGCCTCCAACTCTGAATGCGGTTCAAGTGCCCTTATGGTGGTGAAAATGGGCGTCGGACCCGACGCCCATTTCCAACACCCTAAGGGCACTTGGTTTTTTTGGGGATCCTCATTTTTTTGGTCTTTTTTCTCAGGTGAGGCCTCCAACTCTGAATGCGGTTCAAGTGCCCTTAGGGTGCTGAAAATGGGCGTCGGACCGGACGCCCATTTCCAGCACCCTAAGGGCACTTGGTTTTGTTGGGGTTCCTCATTTTTTTGGTTTTTTTTCTCACGTGAGGCCTCGAACTCTGAATGCGGTTCAAGTGCCCTTAGGGTGCTGAAAATGGGCGTCGGACCCGACGCCCATTTCCAGCACCCTAAGGGCACTTGGTTTTTTCGGGGTTCCTCATTTTTTTGTTCTTTTTTCTCAGGTGAGGCCTCCAACTCTGAATGCGGTTCAAATGCCCTTAGGGTGCTGAAAATGGGCGTCGGACCCGACGCCCATTTCCAGCACCCTAAGGGCACTTGGTTTTTTGGGGGATCCTCATTTTTTTGGTCTTTTTTCTCAGGTGAGGCCTCCAACTCTGAATGCGGTTCAAGTGCCCTTAGGGTGCTGAAAATGGGCGTCGGACCCGACGCCCATTTCCAGCACCCTAAGGGCATTTGGTTTTGTTGGGGTTCCTCATTTTTTTGGTCTTTTTTCTCACGTGAGGCCTCCAACTCTGAATGCGGTTCAAGTGCCCTTAGGGTGCTGAAAATGGGCGTCGGACCCGACGCCCATTTCCAGCACCCTAAGGGCACTTGGTTTTTTTGGGGTTCCTCATTTTTTGGTCTTTTTTCTCAGGTGAGGCCTCGAAGTCTGAATACGGTTTAAGTGCCCTTAGGGTGTTGAATATGGGCGTCGTACCCGACGCCCATTTCCAACACCCTAAGGGCACTTGGTTATTTTGGGGATCCTCATTTTTTTGGTCTTTTTTCTCACGTGAGGCCTCGAACTCTGAATGCGGTTCAAGTGCCCTTAGGGTGCTGAAATGGGCGTCGGACCCGACGCCCATTTCCAGCACCCTAAAGTCACTTGGTTTTTTTGTGGATCCTCATTTTTTTGGTCTTTTTTCTCACGTGAGGCCTCGAACTCTGAATGCGGTTCAAGTGCCCTTAGGGTGCTGAAAATGGGCGTCGGACCCGACGCCCATTTCCAGCACCGTAAGGGCACTTGTTTTTTTGGGGGATCCTCATTTTTTTGGTATTTTTTCTCAGGGGAGGCCTCGGACTCTGAATGCGGTTCAAGTGCCCTTATCTCGGGGAAGTCACTTAGTGTATTCTTTAGGGACACATGAGCGTACAACACATATTTTTTGAGGGGCTATGTAGCTCATTTACTGCATTTTAGTGGACCCTATATTTTTTAATAATTCTACTTTCTTCATTTTTCTACCACCCTATGTGTAATTATAAATTAAAATCTCCAAAATATTTCAAACCCTTCATTATTTATATTTATTTGCAGTGTATATTGGAATTTTAGGGTTTTGAGCTTTAAAGTGCTGTAAAATACGTAATTTTAACAATTTTGAGGAATGGTAGATTGAACTAGAAAGTAGATGATAGCTCCATACTTTCTTAATTGGGACTACTCTCATTTGAAATTAGGAACTAGGCGAAAATTAGTGTTTGATAAAAATACGACCAAATATGGCCCCACGGAGCTCTTTAAATGCGTAGGGGTCAATGCACGATGATAGAATTCTTGTCTTGCATGAGAGGAACAACCAGAGAATTATACAAATGTCAATGAAATGTTCCTCAAAAGTACACTTAATAACCCTCGTCCAACGAGTTCATCCATTTTGTAGATGGATTTGTGATCATTTTTCATGTAGTTCTTAAATTTTTCTTACCTTAAACTCAACCTAAAAATTTTAAAAATTCCCTACCAATTACTATAATGCTATTTTAGAAATACTATAAACATAATTTTGGGTATTACAAGTGACCCTATATTATATATAATGTGCTACCTCATATTTCTTCAAGGCTATGGTATATCAAAAATATATATAATTTTTATCAACCATGAATAAATGTCACCCTATATTTGTTCTCTCATAGTTATCTAAATTTACGATAGTGACTTCCCCGGGGCCCTTATGGTGCTGAAATGGGCGTCGGACCCGACGCCCATTTCCAGCACCCTAAGGGCACTTGGTTTTTTTGTGGATCCTCATTTTTTTGGTCTTTTTTCTCAGGTGAGGCCTCGAACTCTGAATGCGGTTCAAGTGCCCTTAGGGTGCTGAAAATGGGCGTCGGACCCGACGTCCATTTCCAGCACCCTAAGGGCACTTGGTTTTTTTGGGGATCCTCATTTTTTTGGTCTTTTTTCTCAGGGGAGGCCTCGGATTCTGAGTGCGGTTCAAGTGCCCTTATGGTGCTGAAAATGGGCGTCGGACCCGACGGCCATTTCCAGCACCCTAAGGGCACTTGATTTTTTATGGATCCTCATTTTTTTGGTCTTTTTTTGTCAGGTGAGGCCTCGAACTCTGAATGCGGTTCAAATGCCCTTAGGATGCTGAAAATGGGCGTCGGACCCGACGGCCATTTCCAGCACCCTAAGGGCACTTAATTTTTTTATGGATCTTCATTTTTTTGGTCTTTTTTCCGAGGTGAGGCCTCGGACTCTGAATGCGGTTCAAATGCCCTTAAGATGCTGAAAATTGGCGTCGGACATGATGGCCATTTCCAGCATCCAAAGGGCACTTGGTTTTTTTGTGGATTATCATTTTTTTGGGTTTTTTTTCCCAGGTGAGGCCTCGAACTCTGAATGCGGTTCAAGTGCCCTTAGGATGCTGAAAATGGGCGTCGGACCCGATGCCCATTTCCAGCAACCTAAGGGCACGTGGTTTTTTTATGGATCCTCATTTTTTTGATCTTTTTCCCGAGGTGAGGGCTCGAACTTTGAATGTGGTTCAAGTGCCCTTAGGGTGTTGAAAATGGGCGTTGGACCCGACGCGCATTTCCAGCACCCTAAGGGCACTTGGTTTTTTTGTGGATCCTCATTTTTTGGTCTTTTTTTCCGAGGTGAGGCCTCGGACTCTGAATGCGGTTCAAGTGCTCTTATGGTGCTGAAAATGGGCGTTGGACCCGACGCCCATTTCCAGCACCCTAAGGGCACTTGCACCGGACTCAGACTTCGAGGCCCCCAGCAGCTTCAGAACCCCATAACTTGCTCATATGTTCTTCGATTCTAACATTTGACCATTCCATCGTCATCTACGTTTCACGTTGATGACAATGGACTACTCACTTGCCCCATGTGGCCAAGCACAAAGGAAGTTATGCCCATTTGAAGGTTCGCAGTCCCGGGAGCCACTCCCAGGCCACTGCTGTTCTAGCAGGAATGCAATCTTGTGAGCGGCGAGCGGCGAGCGGCGAGCGTACAGCGTAGAACTAAATTTTTGTTGGTTTTTTTTGTTTAGAAGATTCAAAACAGTAGCAGTACATATAACCGTGGAATCTTAGGGGAATATTTAGGGTAAAGGGTTTAAAATTTTTGGTTGAAGGCCATGGAAGTGGGTTCCTAAATTTTCGGGTTTGAAAGGTTTGTTTGATATCTTCGGACAGATAGAGAGACTAATCCATCAACAAAGCTAATTTTCAGAGATTGTGGAAAACAATACCGACTTGGGACACCTACAAGAATTGAGAAGCTCCATATATTGTAAATGAAAACCCTCCAGAAATCAATCAATACGTACAATTAGGGTTAGGGTAGTAGACTGCATACAAATGTCTTCACCCACCAGATTTATAAAACAGACTAACATAAAGCCATCATGCATATGATATATGCAATGAACACTGCAAACCTTACCAATGGCGAGTTGCCCTTAACCACTTCAAATCAAAACAATGCAAGTGTTTCATACAAACGGGAAGTGCTTAGGCTCCACTACACCTTATAAACTGGAGTAAAACTGTTCAAAACATCAAAAAAACTATGTGTACAGCTACAAACTCTAGAGAAGTCATTCATCATCACTAAGGTATATCACCTCAATGTCCGAATGACAACCATTAGGAGACGGGCCCTGATAGTCTTGTCCGACATCAGCATTCTCAAACCCTAAACCAACATATTGTTCCATCCAATCATTCTCGCCAAAACTCTCTTCCTCTTCGTTGTGCTGACCATACTGAGCATAAAACATGTCTGCAAACTGCGGAACTCCTTCCTCGAAATGGGGAACTTCAACACAAGCATTGAAGTCCCCCACTTCGACGACCACGAAGTTCAGGGTGTCTTCTGGAATCATCTCCTCCACAACCACATGACCAACAAGATTAACGGGGTTGATTTCCATGTTGAAGCCAACATGTTCATGAACAACGACGGCCTCCACCTTGGCACCTGCAACCACTGCTTCTTCTCCTGCCTCAGCCGTATGAGAAGGTAATGTTTCAACCTTGTGGATGTTCTCAACACGGGAGGTGACCAAACCCTCTGCCACCATCTTCCGCCGAGCAGCCCGGGTGAGCACCATTGCAACACTGAAGAAACTGCAAAGAAAAATCACAATTAAGCATGCGGCATGATACAACAGAAGATAGGAAGTTTAGTGCAGTAACTAATGGATGTTATGGGAAGAATCAAAACAATAAGTGTCTCTTGGATCCGAGATACCCTAAAAAACACCGTGCCGAAGAAATCTAACAACCACAACGACGAACAAAACAAGATACTTGCTTCAGAGAGTGCCCAAACTGTAGTTCAACGACGGCTACTCTTCTTAACAAAGAGAAACAAATAGGGTCTCTCGGATCTGAAAGACACCAGACAGAAGCTCAGGACGGAAAAGAACAATCAGAGAAACACACTGAAAATAGGGTCTCTCGGATCCGAGAGACACCAAATGGAAGTTGAATTTGAAAAATCAGAATAACATACACAAACAGAGAAATGGTCTCTCGGATCCGAGAGACACCAAATGCAAGTTCACTTTGAAAAACCAGAATAACATACACAAACAGAGAAAGGGTCTCTCGGATCCGAGAGACACCACATGCAAGTTCACTTTGAAAAACCAGAATAACATACACAAACAGACAAAGGGTCTCTCGGATCCGAGAGACACAAAATAGAAGTTGAATTTGAAAAATCAGAATAACATACACAAACAGAGAAAGGGTCTCTCGGATCCGAGAGACACCAAATGCAAGTTCACTTTGAAAAACCAGAATAACATACACAAACAGAGAAAGGGTCTCTCGGATCCGAGAGACACCACATGCAAGTTCACTTTGAAAAACCAGAATAACATACACAAACAGTCAAAGGGTCTCTCGGATCCGAGAGACACCAAATGGAAGTTGAATTTGAAAAATCAGAATAACATACACAACCAAATAAAGGGTCTCTCGGATCCGAGAGACCCCATAATCAAGAATCCAGTTCCTGTGATCACATGAAATGAACCTAAGAATGTGATGAAAAGAAAAAGAGGTACTGGCATTGAAAACTGAGGGAGAAACTTACCCGTGACTGTACACAAATATTTGGATCGAGATGCTGGGTGCGGAGGGAGAAAGTTCAGAAACTATAAGGAGACTGAAATAACTAGAAAGAGGTAAGACGAACTACAATAAATCACTGAAAAACCGCAAATGAGTGAATTATGTGTAAAGTATGCCAATATATAGGCTCTGGGAGAGTTTGAAAGGGTTTGGCAAGGGCGGGAACAAAGGCGGCGGCTGGATTAAAGGCTCCCATGGGAACCTTCAAGGTTTAGGGTTTCCAAGGACGTCTCTCGGATCCGAGAGACGTCCTGTGACTACATTCATGATTGTACTTGGAGTTTAGGGGCGCTTTCGTTGGGAGAAAATAGGGTTCACGTAGGGCTGGTTGGGCATGGCACATATAGTGATCATTACGGTTGTTGCAAATGGGAGTATGTGAGAATAGTGTTAATGCAAATAAAAAATTAAAGTTGTGCTGATTAATTGAGAATATTGCATAAGATTGAAAATGCAAATTCGGTGGTAACAACTGCCTCATTCTGTAAAATATAATATCTGCTCCGATGACTCTATGAAATTTCACATGACTTCATTCATAATTGATTTGACATTGCAAGATATATTTTATTCCCCTTACTAGTTCATATTCATAACAGTCATAAACAATTTCCACATACCAAGTCTTCCAGAAGAAATGGATTACAAAATGAAAATGTATGGCATTTAATGCCAACACAAAAATCCTAAACCGTTGTTTCTGCAATAAAACGTAGAGGAGCCGAGTGGAAAGACTAAGCATGATTAAGCATGACAGCGTCTTGAAGCTCACTTCCCGTCTGCAAAACAGAAACAAAATACCCTTAGTATTCGAAATACAATTGTAGTGGTGCATCCAAAAACCAATCCAGTGCAAAACAATTAAACCAAATAACTTACATGTGCGCTTTGGAGCTTTCTTTGCCTCGGGCTCAACATCATGCTTTGATGCAACCCTCTTCTTCACAATCGGCGATGGGGGTCGTGAATCTTCCTCTTCATCATGAGGTGGAAGAAGAGGAAGAAGAACCTCCTGATAGAGAGAAGAATCTTCTTCCAAAGCAATGATGTGCCTGTACAATGCCTTGCAAGCTCGGATAGATGCTCCTAGAGCAACACAAAATCCGTACACAAAGTTAGTCCAACTGAAAAGGAAATCATCAAAGAAAGTAGAGGAGTGAGATTATTGAAATACCTGTGGATGCAGACAGGTCAAGAACTATATCATCCTCGCAGGTGCAGAGATCAACTAGCGCCATCAAAAGATTGTCTGATTTCTCACGAGCACCACGCCAAGGAGTCCCGGAGGCATGCTTCATTGTCAAAGTATCCGCGGATATGGAATTCATCAAATAACCATCGTTGGGTAAGTCATACCCCTGAGTCTCCAACTCCACTTGCTCATAGAACCTGAAGTGAGATTTAGGAATGGAATCCTTTGGGTTCTCCATACGAACATACAGTTTTGCGATGAAGTACTTTGTCTGGCGTCCTGGAAAATCAGGCTTCGACAAGGGAAGCCCGTTCATCACCACCCACTTCATTTCCTCCTTAAAATTTGCCCACTTGGCCCACGCATTCACTTCCCCTGAAACGAACTTGCTGTCAGGAAAAAATACCAAAACAGCTCCGTCGTCACAAAGCCACTCATCTGCAAATGTAAACGCTGCTTTAATCCATGGGGATTCTTCCAGGCCATCTTCGTCTTTTGCAAGTGCCAAAGTGTTCCAGAGTGGAACATCTCTTCCTCCATTGAAACCGGGAACTGGCAAACCTTCCGGGACATCAACAATAACCAAATCTACAGCTGCGACATCCGCATTTCTTCCCTTGAAGTGACGGCGCTTAGTACCCTGATGCTCGGAGACAAATGAAGTGATGGAGACCCATGTTGCTGGTTTATCACCCTCTGTCACTGAATCGAACCGCGCTAAAATATTATCAGCACTGTCATTGAGGAGTAGAACATCAGGGACTTCATTATCATCAGTCTTTGTCTTGATGGAGTATAGTGATTGGCTCCCAATCAATGACACTCCCTGACTCCCTGATGGCTTGCTGCTAGCAGAAGGAGATATGCCCTCATCTTCAAGAGCTCCCTTAAGGCCCTTCTTTCTCACAATCTTCGCATGCCTCAGATTCTGCTCTCTCTCTTCTTTCTCCTGCCTCTTTGCCAACTCCTTCTGTCGAGCCTTCTCAAGCCTCTCTGCCTTGCGAGTTTCTATTCGCGCCTGTCTGTTGGCGGCCTTTCTCTTCTCCTTCTCCGTCATTCCTTCCTCAGCAGTGAGATTCTTGGTCAGCAATCCTCTGGCCTCCATCTCCTCGGTCTCCCGATCACACTGAGACTTCAAGTCCTTCTCAGTGTCGAAACACTGTTCACCCGAACGAAGCTCCAAGTACCATGGGCAGCGCCGAAGGTGAGGGCGACTAAATGTCTTCCTCTGGTAATCGTTGAAGATACATTCACTGTTGGATGTATCCAACCATTTGGCAAACCTACATGGAAGTGCATCCTCTGTGATTGCTTCCTTCTTCACAAGCTCCGCAAAGAAGTACCTGACAATCATCCGCGAAACTGCCTTCTTAGTCTCGGCTTGCTCTGTGAATTTCTTGGACTTCGAATACTTCCCATGCTTCCCAATAATCTCTGGGAACCCTCTCTTCCAGATTTGCAGCGCACCATTCATCACGAAGGTTTGAATGTCGACAAGAGTACCAACTGCCGTGCGATTGGGTATTTGAATACCATCGTCTTCAAGGATTTTGGAATACTGGATTCCACTCTCTTCTTCCAACTACATGACATAGAACGAGCAATAGCAATCAATACATTTTAATTATTACGCAAACTCAAATGCAATAGTGCATTCAAATAACGCCTCTTTGAACTGAGAGCAACAAATCTGAGAACACAACTATCAAACCGTAGATATCAAGAATTTCTAATACTTACCATGCAGCAAAGTTACTCATAGCAAAAGAAAATTATGAAGCCAAACTAGTTCATCAAGAAGAGTGTCTCGGATCCGAAAGACAATTAAAACAGTCGTGAACTCAGAGAGTATTACCCCCGCCCAGAAGGCCGCAATTTCAACCCAAGGACGCAATGCTACTGAGGAACAAGGACTGTCCGGGAAGTTGTATGCTTGACGCCCGTCCTTGCTCATGTTCCACCACTTCAGCCACCGCTGCTTGTACTTCCCTTCCACTTGAGCAGTGGCAAGTAGCTGCAGCTTCTCAGGCGACATCTCTGGCTTCGTCTGGAAGATGTTATAATGGTGTAGAATCTGGAACATATATTCAGCATAAAAGTTAATAATTTTGACCACATTCTGAAAACACGTCCACATTAGTGGAATTTATAAGTTAATCTACCACAATACACCGAGTGATGGGAAAATCCATCAATTTCACAAGGTTGAATCAGTTCATCTCTTTTTAGTGCTCCAACACTCTTGAAGATATGTCCTTCGGATCCGAGAGACAGTGTCCACGACCTAAAAGGCATCTGTAGTTTTCATTCAACAGTTAAGAATATGATCAATCATATTCAAAATGGGAGGATTTAAGGGCCTGAGACTTTGTATCTCGGATCCGAGATACATTGGTGAGGAACAAACAAGCCTCAGATTTCCAAACATACTAATCAAATTGAGATAGAGACCCTACCATGACATGCCCCTTAAGGGCCTGAGACTTTGTATCTCGGATCCGAGATACATTGGTGAGGAACAAACAAGCCTCAGATTTCCAAACCTACTAATCAAATTGAGATAGAGACCCTACCATGACATGCCCCTTAAGGGCCTGAGACTTTGTATCTCGGATCCGAGATACATTGGTGAGGAACAAACAAGCCTCAGATTTCCAAACCTACTAATCAAATTGAGATAGAGACCCTACCATGACATGCCCCTTAAGGGCCTGAGACTTTGTATCTCGGATCCGAGATACATTGGTGAGGAACAAACAAGCCTCAGATTTCCAAACATACTAATCAAATTGAGATAGAGACCCTACCATGACATGCCCCTTAAGGGCCTGTGACTTTGTATCTCGGATCCGAGATACATTGGTGAGGAACAAACAAGCCTCAGATTTCCAAACATACTAATCAAATTGAGATAGAGACCCTACCATGACATGCCCCTTAAGGGCCTGAGACTTTGTATCTCGGATCCGAGATACATTGGTGAGGAACAAACAAGCCTCAGATTTCCAAACATACTAATCAAATTGAGATAGAGACCCTACCATGACATGCCCCTTAAGGGCCTGTGACTTTGTATCTCGGATCCGAGATACATTGGTGAGGAACAAACAAGCCTCAGATTTCCAAACATACTAATCAAATTGAGATAGAGACCCTACCATGACATGCCCCTTAAGGGCCTGAGACTTTGTATCTCGGATCCGAGATACATTGGTGAGGAACAAACAAGCCTCAGATTTCCAAACATACTAATCAAATTGAGATAGAGACCCTACCATGACATGCCCCTTAAGGGCCTGTGACTTTGTATCTCGGATCCGAGATACATTGGTGAGGAACAAACAAACCTCAGATTTTCAAACATACTCATCAAATTGAGATAGAGACCCTACCATGACATGCCCCTTAAGGGCCTGAGACTTTGTATCTCGGATCCGAGATACATTGGTGAGGAACAAACAAGCCTCAGATTTCCAAACATACTCACAAAACTCATCTTAGAAAACCTTAATATTGCAACATTAAACACATTAAACATACCTCTGAAATGAATCCTTCACCATTACGGGGTTCTGCGATTGCCAGCATGCGATCCATATCTGTATGGAGAGACTTCTTGCACGCATTTACTGCAGCAGTTACCCTCTTGATGAGCTCCTCCGAACTCCCAGGGTCTCTCTCTCCCGTGTACTTGAGTAGCGAGTCCCGATACTCGCGAATTGCAACCTCTTGAGCGTTCGAAATCTCCCTCTGCACAGGTTTAGATTGGAATACTAGGCATCAAATTATGTTATCCATCGCTACATGTATAAAATCAAGCTTGTAAAAGTATAAAAGTTCAGAGGAACAATAACTGGTACCTGATACAAGAAGTTGCAAAATGCATCTGAAGTCAGATGGTACCACTTCTTCTTCTTTGTTTGGCGATTCCACTCAGCCAAACTTGCCTTGTAATCACGCTCGCTTATGAGGGGCCTTAGCTGCTCCAAAGGCATATTGCCGAACTGAATGATGCGCCGAAGCTCATGAGTCCAGTGCTGAGCGACGTGGTCCACTTCATTCTTCCTGAAATGAATTTATTAATACATGAATGAATGGTATCCTTGCATAAAACAGAAATACATTAAGAGGTATAAACCCATACTTGTTCCACTGTGTCATCGCGTGCAGAAGTTGTTGGTTGTTCTCTGAAGTCACGTTGAGTATAGTCGACCTTGCAGCTACATGAAATTCCGGTTTATTATAATGGAACTGCTCAATCAAAGGCATCCAAGCCAAGTGCCGGTGGTTCCCGTCCCAGATATAGAACTTCTTGTTGGAATACTTCAGAAGTCCGCGGGAGAGTTTTAGCTTCTCTTCAAATTCCTTGTCCGCCGCCTTCCAGTTCGGTGACCAATTATTCCGTTCCTCGTCAGTGACCTTTTGCGTCTGTAAGTTGTAACTCTTTAGAGCCACATAGAAGCACGCCGCACCTCTCTTATACCCATTCACAAACTCTGCTTTCAACTTCTCAATATCGGGTTGAAGGGGGGTTCTGACGTCTTTCATCGGTATCATTCGGCACAGGGGAATATCAAGCTCGGATACAGGAGTGTCCAAGTTGTTCTCGATTACAGACAAATTGGTTCCCTGAACCAGGCGCCGTAAGTGTTGCTCTGTTGCATGTATCCCCGGATCCACGCCTCCCGCTCCTACTGCAGCGGGTACCTCTAGATCCACTGGTTCATATTCTTCTGCCTTTATAAACCACCAATACATATATCTCAAAATATTTGTCTCTCAAGGGGAAACTAAAGGCAGGTCTCGGATCCGAGACGCCAATTAACAAGCGAAACAACTGAATACAAAACCCAGGAACGTAATTTTCGTGTCAATCCTCAGTTGACAATGTTTAATGACTACATGATTCAATGCCCGGCAAGAAATATCTCACTGTCATAGACCTCGTGAATACAATGTTGAGTACCTGAAACCCGTATCTCGGATCCGAAAGACGTACTCAGGTGACCAGAAAATCTCAAGAAACCCTAACTACTTACAAAGATCTCGCTGTCATAGACCGCGTGAATAAAATATTGAGTGCCTGAAACCCGTGTCTCGGATCCGAAGGACGTACTCAAGAAACCATAACTACTGCAAGCTTCATATACCTAACTACTGCCAGCTTCATATACCTCGGACCTTGAAGTTATCAAAGTATCCTTCGTCTGTGCGGAACGAAAAGACGCAACCCTAACCCAACATTGGAGGCAAGCGCATTGCTTAATTCATAGTAAGCCAAATGAGACCTACCTCTTCAAACTGGTCCTCGTCCATGGCAGATGTTGGGCCGCCGGTTGACGGAGACCCACCAATACGTGAGGACGCCATCCTTCTCGCACCCCTTAGAACCTCCTTGCCCTTCCGCCTTGACGTGCTTTGTTCAATCGCGTTCTCCTGAAACCCAGACACAGTCTCCGTTGGAATAGATTCAGGGTTCTCATCACCACTACAGAACCCACTTAGTTTTACCAAGTCCGCAACAACTCTCGCAATATCTTCATCTTCCATCATGGACTTCTTGCAACGCTGTTAACACTAGGCAGTACTCTCAACAATATAAGAAAGGTTACACCAAAACAACAAGGTAAATGCAAACTCACAGAACCTTGCGCAGTCTTGTAGTGTGCAAGAAACTTCAATGAACGCTCTTGAGGCGGCTGAAGATATATAGATGGTAGAGAGGACGAGTGAACTGTACTTGCCTCTCGAGGGACCTCCTCTCCTAAATGGCCAAGTGCCCCCTCTCGAGGCAACTTGTATCCCCCTTCTTGAAACCCTAGCTCCTCGTACGCTTCTATCACTTCCTCTAACTCGAGTGCCCCATCCAATGAAATGATGTGCTCCCGTCGCGCCGCCTCTACGCCCCCTGTTGGTGAATCGTACTCCAGTACGACTTCTTCTATCATGTCAAGTCCTGATGTGTGATTATCATTATCACTAACGTCCTCAAACGTCAAGCTCCTGGCTGTGCCCTCAGAATCATACCCTAAAACTTTTTGCTTCTTTCTAGCCAGTGCATGTCTCCGTCCCTTTGCGCTTGTGTAAACATATCTAGCTTTTTTCTTCTTCCCACTCTTGGGTTTAGGTGTGACTAGTCCTACTGGGAGGTAGTCCCCTTTCGCATTCATGTGTATACAACTAATCCCGCAACCATTAGCTCTCCTCTCTGTCTCTACTATTACTTAAAACGCCATCACCTTCTAACATGTGAATACTTATAGGCCGGCTTTGTTGTGAGGCCGCATACTATCTCATTTCTGACAAAATTAATAATTGATGCAGCATGTGAGATCCGTCGACATGGAACTGATAATAAATTTATTTTTAAAGTTTGGGAGATGTATTCTATATTTACATGGTTTGTTTTCTTGTGTCAGTAGACTAAAAATAATAAAAGGGTTAATCTTTGGGAACCTTGAGTTGGGACCCTCAGAACATTTTGATCCTGACTCTTTTGTTTCTAGAGGCACCCTACCCCACTTCTGAGCCAAATGTAGGCAGGCAGCTGCGCTGGCAGGCTGCCCACTCTGCCAGCTATCTGCGCTGGCAGGCTGCACCTGGCTAATTAAAGCTACGGAAAAATGGGGCAGGCAAGCCCCTTAACCTTATGTTAATCCGCCTAAATCTTATTTTTTAAATAAAAGGATGTTCACGACCTTTGGTACACTCACCTTTTCCTTGACAATATTGGCGAGGTGATATTTGGACATGCAGTATTGGATATCCAATAAAAGTAAGAGGCCCTTCTTATTGCAAAATAGGACGGTTGGACATTATTCCTAGCTTTTCGGCGTGTTTGTATATTTTCTGAATGCCAATATAACCAAAATTCATGTCTATTATGTGGTGTCATTACAATAGTTTAATTTCTTTGTACCTTCTCAGTCACAATTTCACTGACACTCGCCGTCTTTTGTAGAATCTAATAGGACACATAATCATGTCTCGGATCCGAGACACGTCTGACACGGCGACATTTGCGTTGAAATTTCTATGTCTCTTATGCACATGTGGCTATACTTGAAGGACGAGCGCTATTAGAGGCACAAAATTTGTCTTCACCATACAATCAGCATAACACCGATGCCCAACAAATATCCTTTATTTATTAGAAATAACTTTACCTATATTGGGTACTATAGTGCACCAACTCAGGCTGCATATCTCTTCCCTTATATCAATGTGCACTTTTCTCTTCTTCCCTCATCGTGCTTGGTCCTCTCTCGTCTTAGTCCCTTCCTATGCATGATTCAAAGTCCCCCATTTTCTACCAGGTCCTTAGGATGGCCTCACTTCGTGCCCACGGTCATTTAACACCCTTTACAGCTCCTGTAGGAGAGGATGGAAATGTCACTATCTCTGAGCAACTTCTCAGTCTTAGATTTCATTTTCGGATTGGATCAATGTATGTGGAGAAAGAGATTTTTGATGACAATGGAGTGTTGTCCGAGACTGTACTGCAGTTTAAATCCAGGGACAATGAGGGATGTGCTTGGACTTTATCTAGTGGAACATACAAAGTTTTTGGTCTTTTCGATTCACAGATGTCAGTGTCTACCGTAATTTTGACCCCCCCTACTTCTACTTCCACTGTTCAGGCTCCTGCATTAGCCAAAGTGAAGATTGAAGGAAGTCTTCCAGATGTCCACGTCATTAGTGATTCTGATGATGATGTTGTTCCTGGGATTAACCTTGCCGATACATCTGCGAATCCTTTCGATCATCGACCCTCTGTGGGATCCAATCGTTCACTACCTGTAAGGGATATACAACGTTCTCCTTCTGTTTCTAGTGGTCGCCCTCCTGTCCATCCATCTTCACGAAGGACTCGTAGCATCCTGGAGCAAATCAGAAAGAGTGCGGGTAGAAAGGGATCTCGATCCGAAGTTTTTTGTATTGATTTTGGTAGTATCGAGCACCTAGAGGTGAAGTACCTTCCTGCTACGTATGACGGGGATAAGATCTTTGAGTTGCCGCCTCTTCCTGAAAATATTCCTACTCCGTTCAGTGGAGAACTGGATGGAATGGGGAAGCAATACGACGGCCACACTTGGTGCAAAACTATGACCACTAATGTCAAGAATGACTATGGTTTGAAGTTTCGGAAGTCCGTTTGCACTGGTCACCTCCAATGCCCCAATGGAAATTGTGATTACATAGACAGAAATCCAGGTAAGGTGAATTCCACCGAATGGGCCGGACTCACTCCAAGTCAAATTCCAGTGGGAGGAGAACATCCGCCCAATTCCACTCTCATCTGCAAGGTCTGCCATACGCCTCCCGTTTGTGTAGGGTTGTGTAGTGCCAAGATCTTCCATGTCACTTCCAGAGATCCGGATGTCACTCGTGCCGCCATCCACCTTGGCACTCATAAACATCCTGTTTCTGACGGTACCTGCCAAGAGACCCTTGACCACATGTACGAGTGTATCGGCGAGCAGGTCCTCCGTACTCCAAATGCGAAGAACTCTGCGATCATGTTGGGAGCAAGCAAGATCTTTTTGGCCGACTATCTCATTCGAGGTACTCCTGGTCAAGGTCATCTTCGTGGAACCCCCATGGCCGAGGTGATGGACAAGTTCGAGACTATGACAGATTCAAACATTAGGCACTTTGTTGCAGGTACAAAGAAATTCCTCCGCCAAGACAACGGCCTCATTGATAACATCATGCGTTTGAAGGACTACAACGCTTTCAAATTCGTTCACGAGAATCGTTTTCCTGGACAAACGAAGGGGAAGGTCTTCGTCTTCAAGATGTCAGTGGACATGCCGGGTAGCGGAACGGACTTGGTGAATCGAATGCAGCCAAGAGGAGACCTCCAAGATTCGTGGATAATGTTTGATCACGTTAAACGAGTGAAAGGGTGGACAACTATGGCCTGTCATGTATATGATAGCAAATACTGCAAGGTAATGACGATAGCTCTTTGTGATATGCAGTCTGAGGATGCAACTGCACAAACTTTGTTTTGGGAAAACTTGAACACTGTGATGGAGGAGAATGGACACGGGAAGCCAAACTTCAAAGGTTTTATGGCGGACAGCGCCGGAGCAAATTGGCATGCCGTTCGAAAAGTGTATGGCAATGGAGATGTGAATGAGAAGATGGAAGGTCGGGAACGTACATGTCTTTTCCACTGGACAAAGTGCCTAGAAAGGGTCACTGTTGCTCACATCAAGCCCGAATTTCAGCACCAAATGAGATCTCTGTGCAAGCAATGGAAGGATGCGAAGACTCAAGAGGAGGCAGAGGACATGTATAATGTTATCCGAGGGTGGTGGCAATCGGGGGGTTGTGT
The DNA here is from genome assembly GCA_964035585.1 of Polytrichum formosum. NCBI lineage: Eukaryota > Viridiplantae > Streptophyta > Polytrichopsida > Polytrichales > Polytrichaceae > Polytrichum > Polytrichum formosum. Next base: position 19,686,894 of record OZ037939.1, on the reverse strand, counting down.
CTCATCTGAAGTTGCCAAACGTGCTCTACATGATTGGATGATATTTTGGCACTACCGCTATAGACAGTGGGGTGGCTCTATGCAATTGGTAAGCAACAACTCATCATAAGCTTGTTGTGCACTTTTATGTAACATGCATTCCGAGTACTAAACTTATACTCTTTTGAATAACAGAATCTATCTCTAGATGAGATGGCGGACATGCCTTCTTGCAACCTTGCGGAGACTGTCCACAACAAATGGCTACAAGCATCTGGCAACACTGGCGATTGTCTATATGCTGCCACCGTCGACGACATGATGCGTGCGTTCATGCAGATCACACAATACAGAAAATATCTCAAAGGTGGGAAGTCTGGGAAGGGCCCGGACAAAGCAGAGCTTCGTCTCCGTCAAGCGCAACGAAGTCTGGATCCTATTATGATTGCTGAAGCAATGAAGGCGTACCCAGGAGCTTCCGATGTGCTCACAAAGGATAAAGGTCTTGAAGGAGCAGAGATATTTGGTTCAACAAAGAGAAAGATTGATCTTCCTCCAGGATCCGCGCACGACTCTCACCGCTCAGATAAGGTAAACTATTCAATACCGGCGATGAACACGAGGTCAACCAAAGCGCGAATCGAAGAGGCACTCTCGGATCCCACACACGGCATCCAACATACGACATGGGTGGAAGAATCTGAGTGTGACCCTACCAAGTGGCATATTGCACGTCTCCCAAATCGATCAGCACGTAAATGCCAAGCCCTCCAAGCCCAGACAAAAAGGAAGTGTGACGCGAAAGTTTCGAGGGGAGCACGTGGCACACCAGCACCTACGTACTCAGGTCAGAAGAAGGACTTTCACACTAGACGTTTAACCGCAAGTGAATTTTGGTTCTGCCCTGATGACATCAATCGTTGTGTTAAAGGAGGACCAAAGTCTTGGGTTGTGGACTGGCCTATGATTCCCATGGTTTGGCCTGTGAAGATTGGCACAAACCTGACTCGTCAAGAAGTTCTCTCTCTCGAAGAGGCCGGGTTCCAGTTGGAGCAACGTGGAGTTCTATCTCCACGTCGTAAAGTTCAATCTCAATCGAACATGCCTTTGCCACGATCGCATTTCAAGGCGACTGTAGTTCCAGACGCTCATCCAACGATTCGAAACAACCACCATATCAGGAGGAACCCGGACGTTCCAACTGTGGATCATCGCAACAAGTGGGAGAGTGCAGCTCTAATACCAAGTTGTTTGTTAACAAGCATTACCGCAATTCCTTATCCTGGATATGGTTGTGTTGCAACAATTGACTGTGGGCGGGACAGTGTCTACCGCGTTACTATTGCTGCCTTCCCTGAATGCACTTGCCCAGATTTCATTAAGATGATAAGTGAAACCCTTGGGAAAAATAAACAATGGAAATATTGCAAACACATCTACTACATTTTCCGGTACATGTGCAAGATGGATCCAAAGAAGGATACCTTCATGCATGCCCCCAGCTACAGCTACAACGAAGTCATGCGAGTCCTCGAAGTAATGGGTGTTGTGCAACCTAATCTGTAGGCTCAAGAAATCTACGATATTGGAGAGTATGTCTTACAAATAGGCTCCTATTGCATTACTTTAGCAGTGATTTGAAGTGGAATTGATTTGGAATTGATTTCAACTGGTAAAAATAAAGGGCCTTGAAAAGTTCTGTTACCAAGTTTGCTCTAAATAAGGAGACTAAATTCAAAAAAAAAGTGTGTTTTGTGTGGTTATAAAGGGTATTTCGGATCCGAAATACCCTCTGGAACGCCAATTTTTTTTTATAAAAATTACAGAAATGTAACGAAAGAACGTTCAGTTTGAGGTGTAATTGCAAGAAATCGCAGTTTACACCCTAAAAGTGACATGGTCATCCCATTTTTCAAAACCATAGGAAATTTATAGAAATTAGAGAAAAATTAGTCATCTTGGGGGTATTCCACGGAATTAGAAACTATACTATTTTTAGCTTATATCCTCCAAATTTGACAAAACCTGGACGAAATTTTGAATTCTCTCACAAAAGCTGAAATTTTTTGGAAAACCCCAAAAAAATTATCCTAAAAATAGATTTCCTGCTCGCCGCTCGCCGCTCCCGGCTCACAAGATTGCTTCGCTGGCTGTTCTAGGGCGTTGTCCCGGGACAGCACCCCATTCAACTTGCCATATCTTCTAGCTCAGACCTCCAAATGAGGTGTTCTGAAGCATTCTAGAATTGGCACGCCATAAGCTATGCATTGCTTATGGCGTCACGTTCATGCCGCCTAGGCTCCGCGGGTAGGAGGCGTTTCCAACGCTCGGGGCCCTCACCCACACTAGGATCACCCCCACAATGCATCCTCAAATTTGGCATAGTCCCCAAAGGTGTCGTTCCAAGGTCCTCACAGATCCACACCTTTAGTTCCTAGTCCACCCAACCTTTCTGTTCAGTCGAAGTCTCATGTGGTTGTTTCAAATAAGTGTCCTCCATTGCAACCACCTTCTTCATGTGTGTGCGTCAGTATCGTAGACTGTTTGAAGAAGTTGGCTACTAGGCTAGGGAAGAAGAATCTCCTAAAGAAGCTTGACTACAGTTCCCTTAGACATGAGAAAGTTGAGTGAAGATGTGCCACCAGTATAGGACGGCACGGACGTTGGCCGAGGCCAAGAGTCTTTACCATGGGCTGAGGGCTTGGTGGGTATCTGCTGGGGCCGTGATTGAAAAAACGTTGAGTAATTGGAGTTGTGGCTTGCCTTTTGGCATTTCCGCTATCGCCAATGGGGTGGATTTATGACAGGGGTAAGCTCATTCGATTTTTGCCATGAACATCAATCCGGACTTTGAAGGGTGATATAGTTTTGAATTTTATGCTAACTTGACCTCACATGCGATGCCTAGAAATTCACGGAGATAGAACTTGCGGAGATGCCGTCTTGCAACCTTGCGGAGACTGTCCACAACAAGTGGCTTCAAGCGTCCGACAACAATGGCGGTGATCTTTACGTCGCCACGGTGGATGACTATATCCGGGCATTCCTACAGGTCGTCAATTACTACCAGTACTTGAAGGGCGACATGGGTGGGACTGGACCGAGCAAGAAGGAGCTAAGGCTACGGATGGCGGAACATAGGGCCCAGAAAACAGGTGACCCTAAGGTCCTCCAGGACCCCATGCTAGACATGCCCGGAGCCGACGAGTTCTGTACACGCGACCCTCACATGGCAGGAGAGGAAGTGTTTGGCTCGATGAAGCGAAAGCTAGACCTATCCCTTAGAGCTGATGAAGAGTCGCACTAGCCTGATAAGGTCAACTTCTCACATCCTCGTGGCTCTGGTAGGCATGTCAGGATTTGTTCCACTCACATGCCAATAATTCTTGAAGAGGAAGATTCCGATGTCGAGGAAGTTGCACCCCGGCGCCACATGCCGACGATGTCATCCCGTCCCCCACCCACGAGGGACGGATCCGGCACGTCTCTGCCGTCGAGGAGACTATGGTGAACTTGAAGGAGTGGCACATCGCTCGGTTGCCAAAGACTTCTGCCAAATGTTGTTGGGTCCAGAGAGCTGTCACCAAAAAGAAGTATACTGAGAGAATCGTAAGGGGTGCGAAATCAACCCCCACCCCTACGTACACCGGTCTATGGCACAACACCATGAGGAATGTGAAAGAGTCCACATAGTTCTTCTTCTGCTCAGATGATATCGAGAGGTGCGTCAAGGGTAGGAGGCGCAAATGGGTCGTTCAATACTCTGCACAGCAGGAGAGACCAAACATTCCGGATGTTTGGCCAGTGAAACTTGGTACAAACCTCAAGCAATGTGAGATCCTGGCCCTCGAAGCGGCCGGATTCCAACTGCCACAGAAAGTGCCGATCTCGCCCAGAAGGCTCTTTTCCACAGCCCCGTCTCTGGCAAATCTAGACTTCGTGCCGGTGCCCGCGGATGTGAACATGTATCATGGGAAAAGAGAAGGGAAAATCGTCAAGCGCACCTCAACCCGTCCAAACCCTCAACAGAGGCTATCGATGGGCTCTTCGGACTCCCTCAAAGCTCGACTCTGCTCGGTCACGATGATTCCTCACCCTGGCCATGGCTGCATCATTGCGCTAGACTCGATAACGCCACCCGACGTGACACAATATCAGATCACCATCAGCTCCTTTCCAGGTTGCACCTGCCCCGCATTCAAGAAGACAATGACCAACTTTCGAGGGAGGAATCAGTTCTCGTATTGCAAGCATGTCTACTTCATCTTTTTAAAGGTCTGCCATCGCAATCCTGATGTAGACCATTTCAAATTCAGGGCCTTTTAATTCATTTTTGGACCTATACTTTCCACGGAAATAGGTCATGAATTTTTACTATTTTAAGAATAATCTAGATTATTCTAAGAATATTATAATCTTTTTCTTAAATTAGTATGGGAAGTTTACTATTTTTACATCATTTCCGCTCTCCGCTCTCCACATCTCTGCTCTCCGCTCTCCGCTCTCTACTCACCGCTCACATACAAGTCTCGTCCGGATGGTGAGGCATATCGGGTCTAGCTGTTCCGCCATTTGTTGGTTACATATTTGTGGTACGGGGCTGTATGTTAGTATTAGGGCGTATATTTGGTGGTGTGTGGGGTATTGGGAAAGGAGGTGGTAGTATTTGCGGAGATGGGTTAGGTTGTGGGTGTTGCTAGCATGGGTGTTGTGGTTTAGATAAGGTGCGAAGAGTCCGTCAAGGTGGACATAGTGGGCTTTAAGTGTTAGTGTGTTTGGTATGTAGTATTGTTTTTGTCTTTGGTGGCATTCTATTGGGAGGTTTCTGAGAATATGTGATAGGGGGCCCGGATTGGTTTCGATGTCACCACTTAATAGTATTATTGTGCTATTGTTCCATGTGTAGTGTTGTGTGGTTTTGATTTTTGGATTTTTGAGGTGTAAGTGGGTAATGTAGTAGAAGTTGCCTATGTGGTATGTAGTGTTTATGGGCGAGGGTGGATTAGGGTTTTTTGTTTGTGGTGGGTATTGGGTGGGGTGTTGTGTTTTGTTTGGGTATGTGTGGTATGGGGAGGTGATTGTTAATTTGTGGTTGGTTTGGTATATTTGGTGTTGGTGGGGGGTGTGGTGTATTTGTATGGTTATGAGGAGAGTTATGGCTACTATGGCGAACGTGTAATATGTTGTATGGTTTGGTGTATGTTGGGGTGTGGGATATTTGTATTGTTGGGGGACGTTATTGTGTGTTTGCCTTGTTGTTGGGACCTTTTGTTGTTTGTGGGTTATGAGTGCGGCGGGGGAGGGGCTTTTAGTATTGGGGAGGCTTTGGTATGGTCTCGGTGTTTGAATGGGGGTTTTGGTTGTAGTTGTGTGTGTTGTGGGATGTAGTCGTGTGTTAAGTGTGGTATAGATAATGTTGGATACTTTATTTATAATAGAATGGATAATACATAGCATATGTATGAGGACCTTATATGGACATGCTAAGGGCTTGCTACTCATGAGGGTGGTAGTGATCTTTGTGGATGTTTGATGAGCCCTAACATTACCCAACCCAAACGTCTTAACTCCGGCGCAGAGTTCGATGCGGCTCCGATGCGGCTCCGATGCGGCTCCGGGGAGGTTCGGATGCCAGCTCCGATGGGTCCATTTTTCTGGCCCTCCCCGTTTTGGCCCCTTGATGACTTTTTTTGGTTTTTTTTTGGCTAAATTTGGGTTCTACGGCCCCAAATTACTCTAGGAGGCCCCTTATGAGATCAAGTAAGGCCCACCCAATCAAAAAAATAGGGGGCAATTTTTGCCCCAACCCACCCGAACCCACCGGAGCTGGCATCCGAACCTCCCCGGAGCCGCATCAGAGCCGCATTGAACTCCGCGCCGGAGTTAAGACGTTTGGGTTGGGTAATGTTATCCTTTGATGAGGGGCTCCGCAGGTGGTTGCCGGGGAATCCCGGTGGTGCTAGGTGATGTGCGTTGATGTCTCCCATATGTGCGTTGGCCAAGGACGTGCTCGGTGCATGTGGGAGGCGTGGTGCGGTTCCGGCGAGGTGGCGGCTAAGGTTTGCATGATGTTGTGGATGCGGTTGTTGGATTGTTGGAACTCCATAGCCATGGCGCTCATGATGTTGTGGATGTTCGTCGCGTGAGTTTTGAGTGTGTCCGTGGATGCTTCGATGCGCTTGTCGGTGTTGAGGTTGATGTTGTTGGCGAGCGTTGTGAGTTTCCCATCAACCGTCTCGACTAATTCCTTGATGGTTTTGGTGAAGAGCTTCTCCGATATGAGGGGCGAGGATGCGGCGGTGTTGCTCATAGCTTGGGCTTTTTGGGCGAGGACCTCTCGTACGGGGGCTTGTGCTAGGCGTATAGCCGTTTGGTTAGGTTCGGTACTACCCTTGTGGGGGATGAAGTCGACACGCCTTCCGAGGATGTATGTTGATTTTCGGAGCCATTTCGTGTAGACCGCCGCATTGAGGCATTGGATGTGGCACCATCCCGCTTGCCGGTTGTCGTCATGATTGGATTTGTATCCGTATGTGATGCCGGTGATGTTTTCTTCTCCGAAAAGGGCCTTGGTGATGGTTGATTGGGATTCCCGTTGGGGGAGGTTGTTGGCGACTAAGGTGGTGCTAATTCTAAGTTCCGAGATGTTACCCATGTCCTTGTCTTTGGTGATGCTTACTTTGAGGCGCTCGGAGCTGTAGATTAGACCGTTGCTAAGGATGTCGTCTCGGGACTCTTCGGTGGTGAGGGTGATGAAGGCGAAGTCCTTCTCCACCTCCGACTTGGTGAGTGATAAGATTTCAACTTCTCGCCCATCGTAGTAGGATTCCCGCATGAGTGTCCGCAATATGTCTACGGCCGTGTTGTTGCGGAGGGTTTCTCCTTTGAGGTGGAGCCGCATGTTTTTTGCCTTTGTGATGAGCTCGAAGCCCTTTTCCACCTTGCCAATGATCCGTTCTCCGTCCCCCATTGGCATGACGAAGGCTCTCTCCCCTCGAAGTAGAGCTAAGCCATCTCTTTCCGGGTTTTGAAGATGAATCTTGATGAAGCCGGCCCAATTTCTTGTGACCGTATTGATGCCTATGTCTATCGGGTTAGAGTATGCGGTGCCTAAGGGTATGTGCATGAGTCTCAACCGCTTCATACATGCAACTTTGACCTCTCTACGGCTAAGCATTTTGTATTCGCCGTCGAATCGTATGGTGACATGGAATCCCTTGGTAAGCCCCATGTTTTGAGAAATTTTCTCATACATGGGGATTTGCGTGAAGTGTAGATGTTGACCGGGTACCGCATCCGGGCGCTCGGACGGGTAGAGAGTTTGCTTGGTTCGTGGGAAGGCACGTCTAAGTGTTCGAAATTCATGGATTTCATTGGCGGGTGTGCCGACGGCGGTGAACTCCTCATTGGTGCGGTTATCCTTCAATTCTTTCTTGCCTCGTTGTATGGAGAGCGCCTCTTGCATTTGGAATCCTAGCCATAATTGGCCGATCATGTCAATACCTAGAGTGGCTATCCGGTTTGACCGTGTGTATGGGGGCGGGGGTGTATTCTTACTTGGTATTGTTGGTGTGGATGTTGCGGTGTGTTCATCGGTTTTTCTCCTTTTGTTGGTTTGGCTCTCCGAGGCTTCTTCCAATCGAGGGTTACGATATTGGAGCGTTGGGGGAGTGCTATCGGTGATGGGTGCGGACTTTCTTGGTGTTGCTTGGACGGCTTGTATGGAGTTCCTCTCAAATGACACTTGGAGAGAGCTACCTCCTCGTTCCGGTGATACGTTCTCAAGTTGTGCATCCATGTCGAGGTCCTCTTCGGCTTCAAATGCGTGTGGGCGAGGTGGTTGATTTGATGACTTCGGCGTGTGGGAGTGTGGCGGCTGGGCTAGTACTTGATGACGGAACTCCATGTATTGTTCGTTGAGGGTGAGGGGCGACTGGTGTGTGGGCTGGTCCATGATGGGGAGGGGTCGCTTCGTAGGGGTTGCTTCGCCGCCTGTCCTAGTATATGGCCGTTGGGGGGCGGTTGGTGGTCTCTCTGCGTTCCTTCTTCCCTCCTTTGTGACCTCAGTCGAAATGGGTGTTGGCAGCTTGTGTCTCCTGTGATTGAGTCTTTGGGTTGTCGTGGCTAGAGCTGTTTGCTGGGTGTAAAGTGGTGGGGATGTCGGCTTCTGGGTGCTTGCGGTGTAGAATGCGAAGTACAGGGTGTTGGGTTGGTTCGGCAGCTGTGTTTTGTGGTCGTTTTTGCTGTGAGGTTGTAGTTGTATGGGCGTGCATGGGCTAGGAGGGTGGGCAACTGATGATTGTCTGGTGTTGTGCTCGTCCTGTCTGCAATTGTTGTTGTAGTTAGTATGTTGTGTGGTGTCATATTTGTATGTGGGTTTTGTGTGTAGGGATTTGTTGCTTACCTTTTGATTGTGGTGTGGTGCGCTGGTGGTGTCGAGGCTGAGTTGCGGTGCGCTGCTAATCATGTGTTTGGTTTGTGCAGGTGCTCTGGGTTGTGGGGTCGCCAGGTGGGTGGAGCCGGCTGTGTGCTGCTGCGGATTGGTGTCGTCTTTGTGGTTGTGTGTTGGGTCCGTCCGCAAAGTCTGTGGCGCGGCTAGTGTTGTCCGTTTGGGGGCGCCTGTGGGCCTGTTGGCTTCGGAGCAGCGGCTTGGGGTCTCCATCTCGTGTGTAGGTGCAGCTCCGTGTTGGTGAGGTGTTGTTGATGGCGTCGCTATCCCTTCCCCTGTGTCGCTCCTGCGCTGTAGTTGGGTCCCGGGTAGGCTGGCTACTAGTGTCGACTCTATCGTGGCTGCGCTATGCGGTGTGGGAGTCGTATGAGAGGAGAGGAGAGGAGTGGTGAATGCTAAGTGGGGGAGGAGAGAGAGTTGTGGGAGGGTGTGTAGGGATAGTGGATGGAGAGAGGAAGATGTGTGCTTTGGGGAGCATTGGTGGGTGTGTTAAGTAGTGTTGGTTGATTGCTAAAGTGGGTTTGTGTGGGTGAATCGTTGTTGGCGGTGTGTGTGGGTGGGGCTGGTGATTGTATGTTTTTGGGAGTTATTAGGTGTTCTTTAGTGTGTTCTGTTGTGTCTTGTGTGTGATCTGTTCGGGTGGTGCTAGTGCGGCATGATTTGTGGAATTGGGGTGGTTCGAGGTAGTGTGTATGTGGCTGTCTTTGGCCGAGCTTCTTTCCAGAGTTGTTTGTGTTGGTAAGTACTTCCTGGTAGACTGTGCTTTGCATGGAGTTTGCATGTGTTTTGTTTTGTGGTTGATTTTTGATGTTGTCAGTTCCTGTGTGAATGCTGGCATGAGGAGCAAATTCTTTTACTGACTCATATTTGTTGTTGGGTTTGTGGATGAGGTTGCCGCTTGTATGCGGGCTGTGGTCTTCATGTGGCGGTAGCTGTTTGCTGCAACTGGTCATGTTGTGGCTTCGGTAACTCCACACAGGTGGTCTTCTCCGGGCAGGTGGATCTTTGGGGCCGGTCTGGTGTGTTGTGGGAATTTTCGGGAGGCTGCTCATCTTCAAATCGGGTAGCGTTGTTGTTCGTGGGTTGTGCTACGCCGCGAGTGTTTTTAGGGTTTTTTGCTGGGGTGTTATTTCTTCTGAGGTCGTGAGTGTATTTGGGTTTTCGTGTGGGTATTGTGCGAGGTGACAAGTGAGTTTTTGTGTTTTGGATTTTTGTGTGAGTGCGTGTGTTTTCTGGTTATTTGGGTGGTGTGTTCGGGTCCGATGGGCTGTGTATGCGGACAGCTGCGAGCGAAGGGGTCGCTGGGTTTGGGGAGCGGTTTGGGCTGGTCTGCTCCACATTTTCGGCTGGGAGCTCGTCCAGCGTGTAAAGGTAAGGATACATCCTTGACCCTTGTTGTGTTGGATGTCTCTGTGTGGTGTACTTTGTGTGTGGTGTTGTGTGAGTATTGTATGGGTATGCGGAGTGAGTAGCTGCGTGTGGTAGAGATGAATGAGGCCAGGGATTAGGGTTTTTCGGTACCTGAAGGTGTTTGAGGCGACTTCTAACGGGCGTCGTTTGTTGATTATGTGAGTGGATGCGGCGCGTTTGGTGCTGGGCTGGCTTGCATGCTGGAGTATGTGCCCATCGGTGTATGCATTGTGGCAGCTCCATCTTCTCCATGCTCGTGCTATGGCTGTTGGCGACCTCAGTGGCTGTGGCGGGAGCGTGCTACACTGGGTGTGGGTGTGCAGATCTAGGTTTAGATAGGGAGGAAGTGAGGTAGTGACTATGTTGTGGTTAGGTTTTGTAACGCAGGATGCTGCGATCTCAATGAGGTTGAGTAGTGTGTAGAACACTAAAAAGGTTGTGTAGAGACTTGGATTTCTCTGTTGGATTCTGGGCGCATTGTTCCTTGCGTGCTTCGGCGCTCCCACTGCAGTGATAAAGTTGTGTTGTTGTCTCTGTTTCTTCTTCACATCAGTTGCTGCGAGTAGTGGGGTTTGCGTGCTGGATCCTAGTGGATCTGAAGTCGCTTGGCCGTTTCCTTCTTGCCTTCTCTCTTTTCCTGTTAGTGTCCCTGCGGTGGCGGGTGTTGTTCGGCGACTTCGGTGTGCAGCGTCAGGGGGCTCCGGCCTGGCCATCCTCTCTCCTCGTATGTGCTATTTCCTCGTCTATTTCCCCCCCCCCCCAAATGTATTTTGACTAGTGTGTCTTGAATAGTTAACAAATTTTGGAGACATTGGCAATCTTTTCTCCACATGTGTCTTTTGGGTTTTCCATTCTTAGATTCACACCCAACCATACACCATTCAAATAGGTATAAAGGATACATATATTATGATGTACTTCTCTTAATCATACACCTATATTTGATTGGTGTATGATTTGGTGTGGATAAAAAACAACACTATGAAGACACATGTCTAAAAGAGGTTGAACTATGTCTTCAATTTAATCAACTACTTCACACTCAATAGTGAACACAATTGGACAAACGTATGTAGTCAGTTAAGGAATCAACATACATGCACTTTTGATACCCATAACTAAATATGGGGAAGTCCAATTTTAAATCCGATGTATAAGTTGATGCTTCATAGTTGATTTGCCAATGCAACAACCTCCTTTTTTGTGTAATTATAATTGGTAGAAGTTGGAGAACATGAAAAACAAACCGAGTAACACCCACATACCTTTGGTCCCCATTTAAGATTAGACACCAAATTAATTAGGCACATCTTAGCATCTTAGCATAATTTTTTCATATACTTAGTGAGTAGAATTATTGAAAGAAAACTTGATATTTGATACCCGATGGATCATGGCATCAAACAAATTCATAAATATTCAAATCTACATGGATGGGTATGGAAAAATAAAAATAAAAATGATTTTGGGAGGCAAACTTTTTTTAAAAGATTTAGGTTTGAGATTTATTTTTTTAAATAAAAATAAAAATTAGTCTTGGTGTGTGTGGGGGGGGGGGCATTTGGGACGTGGGGCTCTAAAAAAACTTTGTGTAAGATCAACTTAGGTCGTAATGTACTTCACAAAGTCTTGTTCAATGACTTGTGTGATTATTTAACCCTTAACTTCATGCAATGTATTGTGGTTTCATTAGATCATAAAAATGTATGCTTTCTAGAGCTCAAATTTCATTGTACCTGAAAGAAAATTTGTTGCTAACGATTTTAAGATCACATCAATACGGTAGCAATAACTAGTAATTTTCATAATTTTTTTATAATCAATTTAGAATCATTCAAGAAATTACGATAAATATATGCAATGGAATTATAGTCCAAACTTTCAAGATCATATTAAGTATAGATATACGCTATGAGGTAAGAAAAAGAGACCATAGAGAACTGACAATTTTCAGTCAAAATAACATGAAGTTATTATATATAACATTTTATCAAGAAAGGGAAAACTTAGGTCATTCCTAACTTTAAAAATTTCTTGTGAACAACCATCTTTTTAAATTGGATTGGGATCAACGCCATTGCCAAGAAAATTTCATGAGGAACACAATGATATTGTGACCTTCCTAGCACCCTCCTGTTGGATGAATTTGCCTTCAAGAGCTGAAAAACAATCTCTTGGGAAGTTCAGGATTAAGGAGAACGAGAATCTTCCCTAAACTGCTTCTCGTAATTTTTAACATCTCAACTCCGATCCTGAAACTTGGGATGACAATCTTAGTGGATTCACAAATTTTTAATTGGATGAGACAATTCTCAAGTCAAATCCAACGGCCAAAAGCCCTTGTGGAGCCATAGAACAATATGGCTCTATAGACCAATGACTATAGGACATGACCAAGTGCATGGTGCCATGATCTCCTCAAAAATAACAATTCTCCTCGCTCATGACATTTGAAATTTTTTTGTTGGGACTCGCACTTGTTAGTGTGTGTTTTTTAAAAAGAAGAATGTCACATGCCACACACACCACATTAAAATTCCAATGTTGGCTCAATATCTCGGGACGGCATGGACATGCAAAGACCAACACGTTCTATACGACTACACTAAATATTGTATTTAGTGTCACTTACACTATTTTGAGTTACACAATGCTATATCTTTTTTTACTAGTAACGTAATTTTTTTACCAAGTAAAGATGTGAATGTTTCTTTAATGTCTAAACAACCAATTTGGCCTTTGTTGGCAAAATTTGAGATATGAAGTAAATAGATATAGCATTGCGTAATTCCAAATAGTAAGTGACGTTTAGGGTACTACCTCGACACCATCGACAATCATTTTTTAAGAATATTATTTTTGCATGTTATCGATGAGCACGGAGTCGTCAAATCTCTTGAAACATATGACTACGTCTTGTATAGCATCTAAGCATTCATCGGTGCAATATTTTGCAAACTTTATATAGATGTATATATATATATATATACACACATTTAGTAGTCTATAAGGGATGGTTTTGGACATTTGTCCTCGGTGACTTAGGGCCGGTTCACACGGGTCCCAAGTCCCAAGTATGACACGGATGCCTACATGGCAACACTTTTTGGAGGCTAGGTTTGAGAGTTGTGTTGAGAGTTGGGCTGAGCAAAAAGCTAGACCCAACTCTCAACATAAGTTCCGAGATTTTATTGCATAAAATAATCAAAGATTCGACTTTGATGAATGTACACCATACTTGATTGGTTTCTTGAGGCTTAGAAGTTGAAACTTTGCCTCCACGTTGGGATTTGCTAACATGAGTGGGATTTGCTAACATGAGTGGGATTTGGGACCCTGTGTGAACTAGCCCTTAAACTTGGGATTGCCATCGAGGACAAATTCGCCCGCGGCCTAAACGTTTTCTTGGATCTTGCTAAGTAGTAAGCATTGTTTTAAACATCCCCTCACTCCCGTACGTAACTATATAAAACACTCTATCACTTTCAAAAGTCCGGTGATGAAGTTGCATACCTCATGGAATGCTCGCATCTCAAAAAATAGTTTGACAATTTGATCCCTTCGAGATCATGTTATGATTGCAACTTTCCACCAACCTAAAATATTTGTAATCTCAACCAATTCTATTGAGTCATTCATTCAACAATCGAGATCTATAATTATGATAATTTTATTTCGGTCTTTTGTAATACTTTTGAAGAAACCTTTGAAAATGGCATGTTATAGCCCATCTTAGAAAATTCTTTACCCCGAGTCATGGCCTCATATGTATAAACCTAATGCTTCTAAGACTACATGAAGATTGAAACATCAAGTGTCAAGTTTGTGTTGAGTGATCAATAAGTGTATAATGAACATATCATAATTAAGTAGTGTGCGTTCGTTCATGTGGGCCATGAGAATATAACCACGGGATGCCCCAACCTATTGCATATTCAAACTTAATTTGAGTCTCCTTGCACTAGGTTGGGACATCCCATGGTTATATTCTCGGGCCCACATGAACGAACCCACACTGCTTAATAATGTTATGAAGCATGCCGACATTGTTCAAATTGAACTAAACGACTCATTAGTACTTGCGGTAGCTCACGAGTCGCAACATCGTCTCATGACATTTCAAGCTGAACAAAATGTACAATATGAGAAAGACAATATTCTGCTTCACATAACATTATTCATATCCATAACAGTGTTCTGTGGGACTAAATGTGGGGAATATCCGGGAATACTACGTGGAATACTGTCAGTCCCACAAAACACTGTTAAGGATCTGAATAATGTTATGCACGGAGTCATCCCCAAACACTCCATATAGTTCTCTCTCAATCCACGCCATTCCACCGATTCTTGATCCATATATTTTATCATTTTAAAAAAATGGGAATATTGAAATGCTTTTCGTGTGGAAGCCTTTTTAAAATGTCACATGTGAACACATGCAATTCACATAGAATAAAAGATAAAAATAAAAACAATGAAATAAAATGAATCCCATACTACTGCACTAAACATATTGTTTTAGTGTAATGTAGTATTTTATGTCACTGTGGTTATTTTTCTAATGACAGTTTTTATGAATAAGTACTGTTTATCCCCAACTTACTTTTAGTTCACTTACTATTGATATATTCATCACCCAAACCTGTAATGAAATATTGTCATAGATGGTTGAAATTTGGATGAAAAGTCACTTGGTAAGTGACAATAATTGCAACATTGTTTTACAAGCAATGTTTGACAAATAATGCTAGGTTTACATTTAGTGTTAGTGGCACTACACAGGCGGTTTACAATTAGGGCCACTTCACACATGACACTGAAGGCCCGTGACCATTGCATTTCAAGCACTCTCATTGGTGGGAAAGGCGGAGCCGGTCCAAGTTCTCTTTAGGCTTGACTAGTGTTGCATTTTTTATTCTAGAGGTTGGAGGCGGCATTATAAAATATTTTTTAAAATGTTTAAAAATGTTTTTTATGTTTTTTATTTATTGAAAATCATCGAAGACATCAATCCGTGAGGTCCTTTATGGCAAATCATTGTTGAAAACATTCCCCTCTTCTAGGATTAGGTCTTCGAGCTCTTCTCCGCCCAAATATTGATCCAAGAATGAAGACATTGTGAATGCAAACCACCATTCACGACTTGTCCGATGTGTCATGTGGTGTGTTATGTATTCCAATATTTGTCAATTTGTGTGGCAATGCTCAAGGCTCAAACATTGCCATTGAGTTTGAATGTACTAATGCTATATGGTAATATGGAACAATTGTCGAAGTTGAGCGTGTCTATATTTGCCCTATTGGCATGGATTGGCTATAGTCGTGAACTTATAATAAAAAACATAAAGAATGCCTCAAAGTTTGTCAAGTATTCTAAAATGCATTTTAAAATGTGTATTTTAAAATAAATTAAAAATAGATGCACCCCTAGGCTTGACCTTGGACTGAAACTCCGTAGGGCAAAAAAAGGATAAAAAATAGACTGCTTTTTGTGCTAAAGTGACTGACTTTTGGATACCCCAGCGAGAAAGAAATCGAAGAGTTGCTCATTTTGTACCCAAATTTCCGGCAGATTCTTAAAATAGCCATTTCCCACAATGTAACAGTTCCTCAAAAGTGTCGTTTCAGCGCAACATCGTTCCAACAAATTTGCCCTACTAGGTAGGACAAAAATGTTGCGGTAGGGAAAAATTTCAAAACAATTTATTCAAAATAATTGCTCATCGAACGTGCCTCCTTTCAAAATGTCTGACAAGAGAAGTCACCAGGTGCTTGATGACACAGGAATGAATCGCGGTAGGGAAAAATGAATCGCGCTCCGTGGAATCGCAGTAGGAACGGGTAGGACAAAAATGTCCAGGGCTAAGCTTGAGGGGCCGACGGAGTAAGTGACTGCAAGATGGATGTGATGTCTACATGGAATCTTACATGGCATCAAATGGATCATGTTTCATGGTCACTTCGATTATTTTCAAAAACCATCTCTTGGAGGTAGGCCTAACACAAAACTAGGAGACCATGGCACTCCGAATGCTCACAACCATTGATTTATCATACTTTATCATGGTGAGGACTCCACATGAACATATATTCATTGAACTAGCACTTGATTGAGGGTCCAGACACATATGACTTCACACTACAATTGAGGGCCCGTGACCACCTTTCATGAAATTGGAAGTGTGTTGGGATGGCCTTTGGGCACTTTCTTTTGGGCTCTCACAATTTCATGGTCACGGCTCTTGGCTCTTGGCTCGTGTGTGAAGTGGGCCTTGAGCAAGACAACTAGAATTAGTGACACTAAATACAATATTTAGTGTAGTCACACCCTAAAATAAAAATAAAAATACCTCTAAAGTCATGATCCATTTCCTAGCAAGACCCCACCAGAGCCTACGTACCCACCCACCCATCTACCTACCAACCTAATCATCTACCTACCAACTAACCTTATATACCTACCTCACTACCTATATATTTACCTACCCCTGTTTCGCAGGCCGTCCTGTTTCCGAGACGATGCGAACAATTTGCAGCGCAAGTTCGATCGGATCAGCTTCTTTCGTCGGAATCCAAGGAATTTGCAACGGAGCTGCCTCCGCACACGCATTAGTCATTATTTACCGTTTCCAAAATGCGGTGAACAACGAGTATTTCCAGCCTGCGAGAGGTCTTCGGTGGTAAAGATTGGAGCGAACTTTCCTGTTCGTCGACGTAGGGAAAGGGTCGTTTGATCGAAGTTGAGAAGCTAGGGTTGGAACCTCCGTTTCTGTGGATTTGTATAGGCTGTCGCAGGATGTGGAGAAAGAAAGAAAGCGAATCGGTAGCGATGTGAGTTGCGAGGACTTGGTATTCGACAACGCGGGAGAAAGGAGTGAGGGTTTGTTGAGTGATCAGGTGGTTAGGAGGGGCTGGGTTTGTTTTGTTTTTTCTTTTTCTTTTTAAAGGCAGAGAGGAAATCAAGGATGGGAGGAGTGTGCGGTGCATGCGGTGGTAGCTCACCCCACAAGGAGAAGTACCAGCAACATCAGAATAGTTTCCAACAAGGATCGCAGCCGCAGTACCGGCCGCAAGAGAAAGTTTCCGTTCCACAGCGGACGACGGAGGAAGATCGTGCTCGCATGGATGATGCCCGAGCGAATGCCGCTATTGCAGCGCAGAAGAGGTCAGTACTTTTTCCGTCTTCTATGTTATGGAACGGTATGCAGTCGTGAGAAAATCCTTGCTATTAGATGTACAAGCTTTTTCCTGTTTTTTGGAGCTGGGTATCGATTTCCGTCTTAAGTACCATCCTAACTCCATTCCTCACTAATTCAGAATCTCGTCCAACTCTTATACTTTGCCCATTTTGGATTGGAAGACAATTCGCAGCCAATTCAAGCCACTCATAGCTTAGATCAGAAAGTTCTTACTAATAGATGTACAAGCTTTTCCTAGTTGTGGGAGCTTGGTATCGATTGGCGTCTTAAGTACCATCCTGATTCCTCACTCCATTCCTCACTAGTTTAGAATCTCGTTTAAACTCAGCATGTTGAATAAATGGATTCATAGCATTCTTAGGTCATTGAGCATCGACAGTTTTGAGTTTGTGGATGGTTCCTATCTCTCCAACTCGAAAATTATACCATTTTTTGGATTGGAAGACATTACACAGCCGATTCAAGCCACTCATAGCTTAGGTTAGAAAATCCTTACTTGTAGATGTACATTCCTCCCTAATATATAACCTTGATCAATCTCAGCATGTTGCATGAATACGAGCATCGACAGTTTTGAATTTGTGGATGGTTCTTTTCTCTCCAACTCTAAATCTTACCTTTTTTCGGATTGGAAGACAATACACAGCCAATTCAAGCCACTCATAGCTTACATTAGAAAATCCTTAATACCATATGTACAAACTTCCTAGGTAGTTTTTGGGAGCTCGGTGGAATCATTTGGCGTCTTAAGTACCATTCTAACTGCATTCGTCACAAATTTAGAATCTCGTCCAAACACGCGGCATGTTGAATGGATTTAGTGCATATTTTAGGTCTATGAGCATCGGCAGTTCTGAAATTTCTGAATGTTTATTTTGTCTCTAAGATCTACTGTTTCAGCCAATCCAAGCCACCCATAGCTTAGGTTAGAGAATCCTTTCTGTTTGATGTACAAGCTAATTAGATAGTTTTAGGAGCTCGGTATCGATACCACCATTCTAACTCTATTCTTCACTAATTTCGAATCTTGTTTAAACTCGGCATGTTGAATGAATGGTTTTACTGCATTTCTTAGGTCTATGAGCATCGGCTGTTATAGATTTGAGGATGTTCTTGCATTTTCCCTCCAAACCTCCAAAACCTTATCGTGTTTTATTGTGATTGTGAGACAGAGCGGAGCAATTTGAGAAGTCTGCAGGAGGGAGAGCTGCCCGAACTGCTATCGCACAAGCGAAGGCTCCTCCCGTTGTGAGTGGTAGGGATGATTATGGCGGCCTCAAGGTATGGTTTAACCCTGTGACTTAAGAATCAAAAGAAGTTCTCTAGTACTCCCGAGTTTTTCTTTCAGCCATTTAAAAGTTTGACATTCACCTTCCAGAAGATGGATTTTAAAGTGAAAAGGTTGAAATGATTTGTTGTCAGCAGTTCATTTAAGGTGTTTTTCTTGAATTAAACCTGGATTGTTGTTGGTGACAAAGTAGCTTGCACGGTGAACTGTCAATGTGCAGTGGACTGGGGGATGATAATGTGTAAATGAAGGCCTGTCGACTGCATCCCTGGACAATCTGTTACTGGAGGGCCCACCAAGATATGTGTTCTGAAACTTTCATAAGATTGGTGTCATACAGCCTTCTAAGGAGACATGATTGTGTAATGGTAGACCTTTTGAGCAGGTATTCCTATCGGAGAAACATGCAACATTGTAATTGTAATATAGAGGTGGTAGACAGGACAGTAGAGGATTGTGAACACAAGATCGATTTCAAGGTGTGGAAGCTGGGAAGTGCATCGTATTCCAACTCTTGGGTTTATTCTTTTAGAAACAGCTAAGCTGGTTAGGTCATCTTCTCCATTTTGGTAGGAAACCACGACTGCCTTGTGGAGAAAGAGTGTAAATCTTGTGGTTTGAAAGAAATGGAGGGCCTCAGTAGCCACAATAAAAAGTCTGGCACTTGGATCCTTGAATTTGTCCATGGGCAAATTGTGCGAGTGTTACAGTAATGCTTGCTTTACAGTGCACACCCGCTGATTCCTATAACTCAAATTGATCCTACTTAGCACAGCTACAGTAGTGACACCTCAACATTCAAAGATGGACAATGATGGAGGACAACTGATTCTGGCAAATTTCATGAGTTTACAGAACATGATTTCTACAAAGACACGATATTTCTGGTTTGGACGGGCAACCGTAGTAGACCAGAAGTGGTTACCAGAACTGTCAGTGTTGTAGAAATGACAAAAGGAACGTTGCTGAGTTGTTTGAACCCAGTCAGATTTCAGATTTTGCAGTGTCAGATTGGGGTCAGATTTGTTGTTCATTTCTTTCAAGCTCACATGTAGCAGCAATTGATGACTGGATACCTGCACTAAAGAGTTGTATTAGTGTGGGTGGAGAATTAGCATGGAAATAATTAGCGTTGGCCACGCTAATTTTCTAGTCTAGGACCCTAGGTGGATCCAACACTCCAGGTCTTCCCTTAAATCTTCATGAAGACTTTCAACCAACACATTAAATAGGACAAAAGCAGCACAAAATAAAATAGTCACCCACATTAATTTTCTAGAACAATTAATGGGTTACTGATCTTCTATGAAGTTAGTGTAGGTGGAAATTGATGTGGCCCATGACATGAAATTGATTTTAGAAAATTATTTATGTCATTTAGAAAATAGAATATTTAGTGTACATTAAATAGTCCTATTACCAAGTGATGTTTCAACAGGTGCCTTGAAGAAGCTTACCAAAAAGACCAAATGGACCACAAATATATGCCTGGTTGTCCATCTTTCCCTCTTACAAGAGTTTTTGGGAAAACAAGGAATGCTCTTCGTGAGTGGGCCTAGCTCAGTTACTTATCTTAATCAGACACCTATATTTGCGTGGTGGGCAGTTTGGTGCAGATCTAGGCATGGACACTAGAAAGACATATGTGTAAAAGAGATTGAACTCAATGTTTAAAGATTCGTTAACCATTTTAATCTCAGTAATTGGGAGGGACCAATGTGACCTTATGGCTCAGTGTCACTGTGCTTTTTGATAATTCATAACAATTTGAAATTAGCTCCAAGACTTTCTTGGATTGTTCCTGGCGTCTTCAAATACATTATTGGATGCACAAATAAATCAACCTCACGAATCCACGTAAGGTAGAAATACCCAAACCGGTTAACCACCCTCTACTCGTGCACTAGACCGCCGTCATAATAGTGAAGTGCCATTTCTGAAACCGATCATGATGAGGCGGCAACTTCAATGCATGTACACTTAGTGTAACCAATGGGAGTCAAGTTTAATGTATTCATGAGTTAACCGGTTTAGGTGATGTTCTGTATGGAAATGCAGATTACTGTGTTCGGTGTAGGGAGAATCTAGCGAACGAGTAGGGGGTTTGACAACTTTCCACTTTGAAAATTGTAGAAATTTTTGTACAGGGCAGAAAATAATGAAACAACTTGCATTCTTCATGAATCCTTCTCGTCTATCTTGGAAAATTATCTCATATCTTCAATGCGAATCACCTTATTTTCACAGGTTATGGTATTTCTACCTTAGTGTAAGGTAGCCAACAGCAAAAGGAACTAAATAAGGTCATATATGAACTTCAAGGTTGCAAATGAAAACATGGACATCTGGGCAAAGTAGAAAGACTTCAAGGTTGCATGAGCTTCCAGAAAGACACTGAATGCCATTCTCACAATTGGCAACCATAAATAGGCAAAGATGGAAGACGAGAAAAATCTCATGCCTGTTATTCAATGTGCCATCATCGACAGGGAAAATAACGGGGTACATGACCGTCGTGCAGGAACTGGAATAATTTCCATACTAGAGGAACAACTCAATCTCAGAATGTGAAGAAGAGCTAGCTGCTTGAGAGATTGTAGACTTACTATACAAGCCTTTCCTGTAGCAATAATTTCAACCAGGTTGTAACAGATTAAAAACTAAAACCGAGACCATCCCGGCTTCACGGAAACACTCCAGAATCAGCATTTGTCTCTCGCTCGCAGGCCCTGCGTTGCTCCTTCCTCCCTGGCCTCATAAATGCCATAAAAACTTCCTGTTTCCTGCTCTCTTCTACACATATGGTTCATAGCCTTAACCCTATAGAATAATAGCCCTAACCTGAAGCACATTGTGGCTCCGCAAATTCCCCTGGGCCGTAATATTGCGACGCCTCTTATAGTGACCCCACAACACCAACAAGCCTCTCCCTCTCCCTCTCTACATAAATGACCAATCTGCCATTGCACAATGTAAAAAAAAACCAATGTTCTACCCAACATAACATCAATGTAAACAGAAAAATAAACAAGCACCCATTTCCTTTAAATTAGCCCTGGGCTTCCAAAAGGATTGTAACTTGCAGGAGGCGGTGCTGGTAGAGCCAATTGGCCAGGAATTGGCTGTTGTATGCCTGCCTGAGGAGCACCATAAGGATACTGGGCTGCATGCCCTCCATATGGATTTCCAAAGGGATTTGCATTCATAGGAGCAACACCCATCATTTGTTGTTGTTGTTGCATTAACAGTGCCTGCTGTTGCTGCATCATCGCCATCTGGACATTTGAGGATGGTTGGTATTGGCCAGAAGCCATGAAAGGGTCCATATGCTGAGGTGGCATTCCAGGAGCAGGAGCTTGGAAGGGGTTTGCTGCTGGAGCGTTCATACCCATGTTGTAGCTGTTTGGAACAGCGCCATTTGGACCACGCCTTTGCAACGCATCATCGTACAAGCTGTCCAATGTGAGCTTGTCAAACCCACCCGCCTGTGGAAAAAATTGGCCACGACCTAGTTAGTATGTTGGTGTAAACACTGGTGATCAAGAAACAATGTTGGGTCACACATTAGAGTTATCTTTTTCTGCAAAAAGTAATATGGTTTCTTGCTCAACTCAATGGGACTTCTCATCAGGAGTTGGTTATTTTGTAAACAACTAACAATATCTTGGAGGTTTGCGTGTATGCTGGGAGGTAGTTTTTGAATTTGAATGACTAGCAACCTATTTCAGTTTGTTAAATTTCATTTAATTTTAGCACCTCATGGCATGCCAAAATGAGTTTGGCCCTCAATGAACTGATACAGAATGTCCTTCGTTTAAACCTCCACACAACTACCTCCAAGGATACACCGCCAACTTACCAAACATGGAAGGTGTTGTATGCAGAACAAGCAACTCCCAACAGAAAGACATGTTGAATTAGAGGATATTTCTAGTGAGTATTGGCCAATCAATAGAGTTATCTGTGAAGTCTCCAGGTGAGTTGCCAAAAAGGTGACTTTTAGGAGCAAAGATGCACACACAACATACAGTCCTCATATCCAATAAAATTTACATGGAGATAATAGTAATGAAACACAGTAGGATTTATTTTCATAATATAAATTAACTGTAACTGCCAAGAGGTTAAGGGAGCAATTCGTCATACCAATTTGCTATTGTTGACAGGAGCTGCTGCAATATCTGTGGGATTGGTGACCAATGCAAGCTCCCAACCAGCAGGATCATTGATGTCAAATGTAGGTCCAGTCCCATTTGCATTTCCTATGAAACACAAGATTGTTCCCAAATATGATTGAACTGGATTTGCACTGGTTATGCATGAGTGAGGCCCAAGCTGAAAAACTTCTTTGAACTCTGAGACACTACTTCATGGACAGATAACAAGACAAACCTGAGTTGTAAGAAGAAGGCAAAGAGTTGCAGGCAATAGTAATGCAGAGGAATTTTACCCCTCTCAGCATCGAGATATGGTTAGAGCACTTAAATGTTTGAAATTATATTTTAAGAGCTGTTAATATAAATTTTATGAAGCATCTCACAATGTATGTTCAAGTAGAAAGTACCTTCCGGAACAATAGCAAGGGCCAAAGCATTTGTCTCATCTAAATCTGAAGCACTTGGCAAATCTGCATCCAGCCCCTGCAGAACACAGGAAATCGTTTTCTCGTATGAATAATGGTTATTAACATTCATAAACTGTGGGAAAAAAGGTCAACTACTGCTTGTTCGAAGAGAAAGATGCCACATTCATTCGATTTGACGAGTGGAACTTTTTAAACTGAGTTGCTAAACTCTTGCCAGAAGGTCAACAAATTTCCCTACAAGATATATAGATCGAAAAAATACAAGTAAACCGTTCAAAAATGTGTGTCATAATACCAAAGAGGAAAATATTCTTCTCAAGTTTAAAGTACATACCAAAAGATCACCAACTGGTTTAACCTCTGGCTCTGGTGGTGGTAATTCTTCAGGAATAGGAAGCTCTGCCTTTGGTGATGCATCTTCATATTCATCTTCCTTGTATTCTGGAACTGGTTCTTCAAGAGCCCGTGGGGGACTACGCTCTCCATACTCCTATTCACATCAAGAGATTTCCAAAGGTATATCAAAATGTATGATTGAATTGGAAAATCAATTTAACCCCACCACCTCCAACATTCTTAACCACACCACCTTATTCCAGTTGGGATAAGGAAACTGAATATATGCTGCACCTTTCACAAGCTCATTAAGTGTACAAATACTTGGCAGTATGGAGAACAATCATTTTGTAACAAAAAGTCAAAACATCTAGAATGATACACCAAGAGACCCAATGGCTCAAGCCAAGAGTCACAAACAGCAACATGAAAATGCAATTATAAAACAACTACCAAAAGTATGCTTAACAGTAACCCACATCATGTCTGGTAAAAAGTCTATTACATCAAAATGATCAACAAGCATTGGAAAAATAGAATCTTCTAAAACTTACTGGTTCATTCTTCAGCATTAATGTTGCACCTGCACGTGGAGCTTCCCTCACATATTCCTCCATTGTAGACAGGAAAGATTGCGGAGGCTGCATTACAAGGGTAGAAATCAGGTGAAAGTAAAAATTGAATCCTAAGAGTAAAGTCTGCTCTTATAATGAACTTACTACTTCCAGACATATTTATAATTGATACATTCATGAGATTAGAAAGAGCACAAACCAAACTTGTTCCCAATATTCTTTCAACACGACTCTTACCTGCTCAAGAGTGGGAAACTGGAAGCTGCGTGCCAGGTCCAACCCCTTACACACCTCATAAAATTCTGACAGCCTTTCAGCCTTCCCATGCAACACAATGTCAGTGATTGTTACATATTGACAAGACCAAAGTATTCCAACACCACAAAGTTTCTATGCCTTTGAAGCAAGATCACTTTTAATATCCAACCGTTCACAATCTTCAAGTTAGTTCACAATAGAGTTCAGCTTTGTTAAATACGTGAAAGAAATTCACCTGTTGTCCAGCTCGTTTGTAAATCTCAAGTGCTTTTATTGCATCATGTCGTTGCATTTCAAAGAACTGCACAAACAAAGCCAAGCACATAAGAACCTTCAAAGGTGTCACTGATAATAAGGTAAGCAAGGAAATAGGCACCATACTCACCTTGTCCACAAGATTTATAATGCCATCGTTGATTGCCCTGTAGAGCTTGAAGCTCTCCTTCAAGACCTGCAACAAAGAAAGACCTCGATGTTGAGTTCAAAGTGTTTCAAGATAAACCTCACCACCACAGCTTACAACCACAGAAATTGCTAGAACATGAGTGAAGGTAATTTTCAAGACATACATACCAGACCCAAAGCAGCTTGGATGACATAGTTACTTATGGCAGCTCCTTCAGGCTGCAGATTAAACACCATCAGAGAAACTTATGTCAGATAACTAAACAAGGCCTAAAAAGAAACTTATGTTTATTGCTCAACAGTCGAAGAGAATTGAGGAGCTATAAAACCCAATTGACAGCATTGACATTCCCACTGACGTGTCACAACTCAATGCAAGCACCCCAGAAGTGAGTTCAAAGATCAGATTTCAAGCAAATAATTAAATGCAAATTTGACTGGATTGAGGAAAGGTCTACCAGAAATGGTCACATAGAGGAGGTATAAGTTAATCACCTGACAACCCATGAGACGGTGCAATAGCTGTTGCAGAGAAGGTAAATGCTCCAACAATTCCATGGTGTCAAGTTCCCGCGTCCTACTATGCCCCTGTCAAAGACAACATATCCTCATGTTCAGAGCACTACAAAGTTGACACTAGATTCATTAATCAGAGACTCATGTCTCAAATTGATTAGGGGTGGCAATGACACTAAATCATCACAAACATGTTGGTCAAGAATGTAGGATATACAACCATAACAATCATAAAGTTCATAGTCTATAAGAGTTGGATCTCAAAATGTCTCTGAACATCGGATAATTCTGAAATTGCCTAATATAGTGAACACAATGAATACTTGATTCTTGTCAAGTTCATCTTGAAGCAGGCACAAGGGAGACACGAGGCCCATTAAAACTTATGGAGATCACTTACGGTTGCACGCTCTGACTCGACATCATATTTCAGCACGCGAAAGCATTCCAGTCGTTCTTCCAGAAATAGGGCATACGTGCGAACCCAGGCTGAGTAATCCCAAGCTGCACACCATCACACACCCATAAGCATAAGACTTGGTGTGAGGATAGTTACAAGAAAATTGATGCCCTTTCAAACCTCTCAATAACTGAGTTAAAATAACAAATCACAACATCTACAAGGTAGAGACAGACTGCAATCATTTGGAAAGGGAAAGCGGTTGAAGCACCATGTGGACTTGAGTCATCCTTGAAATTAGAAATATTGAGAATGTGACCCCTGTTCCGCCCATAATTGATCAGCTCTTCTCGGAATGTTGGATCACCTTCTCTCAAGGTGCGGTGAATGACCATCATTGATTTCAGAGCCACCTGTGTTGTCACCATAACAAACAAAAATATTCTTACACAGCTCATGACATCCCCATAACATCTGAAGCTGCAGGAAAACACTAAAAAGCATCCATGGACTATGCTTGACTTACAAGAAAATCAGAGAGGACTTTATGAAACAAGTTGAATCAATTCCTTAGCAAGTTTCAAAGTAACCAAGAGATTACCGTCCAATTGTGAGTCTTGGCAATTCGCCTTGCGAGTGCGTTGATGCAATATGCCACATCTGCTCGAGGCCTTGATGCAGATGTAGCCAAGAAGATACCTGCTCAAACAAATAACATATACACAATAACATTCAATTCAGTTAGAAGACATTTTTCTAATAAGTTTCAATTCCTCACACCAAGTAATATAGCATTAGTCTTCATATCAGATATGGTTGGAGGCTCACTTCGGACATGTTTCTCCTTTGGAGGAGTCTCGACATGATTGGTTGCTTTGACAACTGCAATGTCGAGTTCCTGCCAACCGCTTGAACATCATCAAAAGCCTGTGTGTGGGTTTGAAGCAGAGCAGAGACAATAATTTCCACAGAACTGATCCCTACTAGCATAAACCAAAAAGCACATTCAAAGCGCCACTTAATCCGACCTGCGCAAGGTCTGTGGATAGATATGGCTATGAACGGAAGCACATTCAAGAAGATCTCAACCCTATTTTTTGGAAGGCCATTTGATTAAGGTCA
Source organism: Polytrichum formosum (assembly GCA_964035585.1). Taxonomy (NCBI): domain Eukaryota; kingdom Viridiplantae; phylum Streptophyta; class Polytrichopsida; order Polytrichales; family Polytrichaceae; genus Polytrichum; species Polytrichum formosum. Next base: position 19,660,369 of record OZ037939.1, on the reverse strand, counting down.
TTGACTGTCAGTTGCAGTAAAGAAAGGAACAACCACTCAGCATTGAGATATATAAATAAATATATTTGTTCTCTTCCTTCAAGTGATTTGACAAACCACGCTCACGGGTCTTGGAGCAAATTCCACAATCTCCTGTGCACTGTTTGTACCAAGGATTATGTGGAGCATGTCTATAGTTTTGGAGCAGAGCAAAAACAATGATTTCCCAAGCAAGTGACATAACCCAATAACTAAAAACCAAAGCACCCTTAGTCCGACATATGCTATGTGGCTCTGAATGGAACCACATTCAAGATTTTACCCTACATTTGGACAGCAAGGTGATTGACTGCCAGTTGAAGTAAGGAAAGGAAGCAATCACTCAAATCAAGGTCCGTGTGTTCTCTTCTTTGCATGTAGTGAGTGAGCTGGATAATGTCTTCAACTACAATGTTTCTAGTGAATATTTGAGGAAAAAACGATTAAAGCTTTCAAGGGATTTGAAGCACATGTCACAATTGCCTACTAGTCTGTTGATCGCATCTCGCACATACTTGTAATCCCCACTGCAATCATGTGAGCCACACTATCTCTTGCCAACTACTTCAGCTTCATCAAAACCCCGTTATATAGGTTTAGAGCAGAGCGAAAATACTGATTTTCCAAGGAAGTGTGTCCATACTAACATGTTAAAAAAAAAATCGAATGGGTCTGTTAATAGACATGGCTACATCAGGAACAAATTTAAGATCTTAACCCTAGATTTAGAAAGACATTTGCAGAATGGCCATGCAGCAACTGTCAGTTGCAGCAAAGAAAGCAACCAATCAAGGTGTTCATATATAAATGAACTCTTATTTTCAGGTAAGCAGCTCACTCACCATGGTTCTGGCCAGCAAGTAATTTAAGTAAAAAAACCACAATCAAAGGGATTAGAAGCAGGTTCCACAATTTCCTGTGCACTGTGGTGACCCAACAAGCCTATGATCACAACTGAGCTACTGCATGCTTGAAATTCAGCACCATAAAGCAAGGTGATCAATGTCAACAACACTCTCTCTCTCTCTCTCTCTCTCTCTCTTGCCAACCATGAGGATCATGAATAGGTTCAGTGCAGAGCAGACACTGATTTCCCAAGTTGCGTATATGACCCTCACTAACATAACCCAAAAAATAACTCAAAAACAAATCGAATAGGTCTGCAGATAGAGCTGGCTATAAATAGGAGCACATTCAAGATCTTCACCCTACATTTACAAGGTCATTTGCAGAATGGCCGTTCATTGACTGCCAGTTGCAGTAAGCGACGAAGTACTTAACATCAAGGTATCCATATAAAAATGTTCTCTTCTTTCCAGAAAGAGAGCTCAATCACTCGCTCGCTCACTGAACAATGCCTTTGACTACATATGGCTCTGTCCAGGAAGTGATTGTAGGAAAAACACGATCAAAGCTTAAGGGATTTGAGGACCAAAACCCACAATTTCCTATGCACGGAAGGAACCCAACAAGCCTATGATTACACGCACGCTGCCACATGCTTGCAATCTACCACATAGCATAGTACGAGTGGAGGCTCACTCAAGATCTTACCCCTACATTTAGACGACCATTTGCAGAATGGTTTTGCAGAATGGAACTTCCATTGACTGCCAGTTGCAATAAGGAAAGCAGCCAATCACTCGACATCGAGGCATCCATATATAATGTTCTCAACCTTTCCAGGTAAGTAGCTCACTCATTCACTCACTTACTCTACAATGCCTTCGACTACAATATTTCCAGTGATTTGAAGAGTGAAGCTCATTCAAGGGATTCAAAGCCCACATTGCACAATTTCCTGCACACTGCATCATCAAAAGGTTTGGAGCGGAGCAGAGACACGGATTTCCCAAGGAAGTGGTGCTTACTAACAGAAGCAAAATAAAAACACCAAAAAATGAAACGAATAACTCTGTAAATAGACCTGGCTACATGTGGAAGCACATTCAAGATCTTAACCCTACAAGACCATTTTCATAAATTGCCATCCACTAACTCCCAGTTCCAACCAATCGCTCGACATCGAGGTATGTATATATCAATGCTCTCTTCTTTCCATGTAGGTAGCTTTCTCGCTAGCTCCACAATGCCTTCTACTACAATGTTCCAAGTGACTTGAGGAAGAAACACGATCAAAGCTCTCAAGGGATTTGAACCCCACAGTCCACGATTTTCTGTACGCTGTGGGAGCCCAACAAGCCTATGATCACATCTACGCTACCACATGCTTGCAATCCACCGCAAAGTATGGTGCTCCACTATAACCCAAATAACCGAATCACATTCAACCCTACATTTAAAAGGCCATTTGCAGCAGAACAGCCATTCATCGACTGCCAGTTGCAGTAAAGAAAACAACCAATCACTCACTCGCTCGCTCACTCGCTCACTCACTCAACATCGAGGTATCCCACGTATAAATGTTCTCCTCTGTTCAAATAAGTAGCTCACTCACTCACTCACTCACTCACTTGCTCCACAAGGCCTTCAACTACAAAATGGGTCCAGCCAGAAAGTGATTTGAGTAAAAAAGCACGATCAAAGCTCTCTTCGGAGGATTTGAAGGCCCCCATTCCACAATTCCCTGTTTATGCTCACATCTACGCTACCACATGCTTGCAATCCACCATAACCCCAAAAAGCTAATCACCGAACCCCCGAACCTAACCCAACCCAACCCATCCCACCGCACCGCACCGCACCGCGAGAGAGAGAGAGAGAAAGAGAGAGAAATCCAATCCAGCCCCTAAATCCGCACCTTGTTCGTGCTATTGATCGTGGCCAGGCCGACCTTGGTGGAATCCTTGATCGCTCCCAGTGCCTTCCGTATGCTCGTCTGCGATGCCATCCCTTTTCCCCACCGACCGAACCAACGAGCGGCTGCTTTGCCTCGCCTCGCCTCGTCTAACCCTCTTCTCCCTCCCTTGCCTTCACTTGCTTTGCCTCTCGTTTGGCCCTTATGCCAAACTATGGCCTCTCGATCTCCAGCATTCCTTGCCCTAAGCTTAGATCCCCACCACCACTCCCACCCTGGAACTCCTCCGGTTGAAGTTGTGGTGACCGGATCCCCCTCCACGCATGCATGGGTCGACAAATCTGCGTGGAAGAAGGGTTGTGGGTGATGTGTGTTGGGTGTCTGTGTTGGTGATGGTGTTGGTGGTGGTGTCTTGAGCTGGCTGGCCAGCAACCACGCACCTGCGACAGCAGGAGGAGCAACACCGTCGCAACACAACCACAACACAACACAACACAACATAACACAAGTCCACAAACCAGGAAGGCCCTGCGACGAACGAACGAAAGAGGGACAGACGGACTACTCTGGTCGCTCGGAACTTCGCCCGCTCGGAAGTCCCTTCCTTCGTGTCCAGAACGAACGACACTTCGTCTGCTCGTTCGTTCGTTCGTTCGTTCGTCCGTCGGGTCGATCATTTGCGTCTTTTTGATGTTGCCAGCCTGAGTCTGTCTCGGAATGTTCTCATTGAATGGGGAGTTCTTTTATTAGGCACCATATCGTGGGCCCCACCTCATTGAGCTGGGCCCCACCCACCACACCCTAACCTCCGTAATTGCCACTCCCTCTCTCATCTCCCAAAATCTAGGGGAACGGATATGCTTGATTTAGATCTCCCTCCTTGTTATCACATTTCCCTCTCATATATCACAGGTTTTGACATTAAAAGAATCTGACAAATAATTCAAACCACACGTATCACGTTGTCATCATTATAATTATTGTCCTTATTGCATTGTTGACTTTGTGTTATTCCATAATGTCACATGCTACACTAATTCTTTATTATCATGCATCCACGTTAACACTTGGATCTCCTTAATATCGCGTGCATTTGGTTGCCACAGACATGATATTAGGGAGGTTAGAGTGTATTACCAAAATAAAAGGGGTCTATTACGTTGATTCTCCCAATTAGTGTGTGTTACTATTCAGAGTTACACAATGCTATAATTGATTAATGATAATGTAATATTTTACCAAGCAAAGTCATTTATGTTCTATAATGTCCAAACAACCTATTCAACTTTCGTCAGTAAAAAATGAACTCCTTAGTACGACATTATTACTATGCGTAACTCCGAATAATAACACGCACTAATTGGGATAATCAATGTAGTAAGAACATGATCCCCATAGATTTGTAGTCGATTCTCTCTAAGTGGGTCGGTTGCTCTAGACTGATTCATGGCTTCTGATTCTAATTTTGCCATCATAAAGTCATAAATTTATGTATATTCTATGATATAGTTGTCTACATTTTTCACCTTGGGTAATGGTGGTGGTGGTGGTGGTGGGGGGGGGGGGGAGTTTAGCTCAAGTAGGTGGTGTCAAACCTTGGCCCATATCAAAGTGTTCACTTGATAACGTTATTTAGTCTTGGAACTAAGTTAAGGTACGGTGGTGTTATTCGGTGTTATTTTTTTCATGACCTTGTGTAAAATAAAGTGGGACCGCCACTCATTCCTCACAACCAATCAGAAAATTTAGAAAACAGTGGTCATGGGTCGCGGTCACTAGTGTAAACATGCCCTAAGTTCCGTGAACAGTTTGTGTCATAATAATGCTATGTATGTCTACACAACTCCAAATTGAAGTATGGAGTTTTGTTAAGCCGTGGCAATTGCCCTCTCCCATCCACTTGCAACTGAGTAAAGCTTTGGACATGCGACTTAATTCAACGGTGGGTTGGATGCCACCCATGTTTAGAATTGTTTTGGCTTAGAAAAGTATGGATATTGGACTTAGAACTCGTGTCACACATCGTGTTGTTAGAGGGGGGGATGGGTCCAATGAAAACCTACCCGTAAAAGATTTATAGTTAATTCATCCAAACTTCATCGCACACAAGATTGATTCCGGGGCCAAATGCACTTACAAAGAGCTTTCAACAATTTCACCTTCAACTTGCCACAAGTCCTTGGCCCACAAATTGGAACTAAGAATCCTACATTGTGGCCATAGGAGATACAAGTGCAACATGGAGCCGGCCCGATTCACAATTCGCCTTTCCGAATTACATATTTTCATATGCGACCTATGTATAATTGTCCTTCCTTGGGAGGTTGAAGGAGATCTCAACAACTAGAGCTTCGCGGTGTTTACGTGAACGCGTCCGTTGGGAACATGAGAATGAAATAAAGAGGAGTTTCTACTCAAATTTTTACCCTAGAAATGGCATCACAATCTCCAAATTAGTCTAGTGGGGTCCAACTAGGATGGCTCAACCCTCAACCTGCATGGGCCTTGTTTCTACTAGTCTCGTCAACCCCAAGAGATAGGATGAGCTAGACAACATGAAGTCCGAGCCCAAACTCAACACGCAACATCTCACATTGGAACAAAAAGTCCTACGTTGTTGTCATAGAATACAAGTGGAAAAATGTCAACGTTGACCAACGATTTGTGGCACCCTTGTAAGTTGAATATGACAACGTTGAGAAACCCTTCTAGCTCAAAGATTTCCTTCTTTTTATTTTTTTTGTTATTTGACCTCGAAATTAAGGAGAGAGGGAATTATCACATATGAACATACCTCTCATTCTTTTAGCATTAAATCTTAACCACCCCCCCAATAGATTTGTGGCCGATTCATCTCAAATGACTTGGACTTGACTAATTTGGGGCTTTCGATGCTAATTCCAATGTCAAATCAACTTAAAAATATCAACATCCACAAAGCATGTCATTTCAAGGCTTTTATGTTGGACGATGAGAGATACACTTGTGTGCAACAATTCCCTCTCTCCCATAATCAACAGCAAAAACCTTGAATCAAACCATAAACATGTATGAGGTAGGTTTTATTGAAGGACCCCTAACATGGGTGCAGAGAGAGAGAGAGAGACACTCATCCATCCAACATTTAAACTTAACTCCCTATAGATTTGTGGCCGATTCATCTCCAATGACTTTGACTAGGCTAATTTGATGTCTTTCATGCTGATTTTGATACAAACTTGACTTTCAAGAATATAGTGTCCGGGCTATGTATTATTTGAAGGCTTTAGTGTTGGATGAGTGAGAGATACACTCATGTGTGTGATAAGCAAGGCTGGCACCACACGGTTTTTTACAGTTGGGGTTTTCATAGTTTTTTTAAACAACCCAATCATACGAGGTCCAACAAAATCCGGTTTTATTCAGTTTTATTGCAGATAAGTCGAGATTATAGGGCAGAGGGTCCAATGTCCGCCAATGGTGGTGTTGATTGCCAAGTGCCAAGTGTTGGAATAAAACCATGATTTTATTCGCAGAAATCGGGTTTTTTGCATTAAAACCAAAAACCCAATACATCGGCTGGAAAAAGTTGGGTTTTTTCCACCCTTGGTGATAAGGCCCTCTCTCCCTTACAATAGCATGGACATGCTTCGTACACTACATTTTCATCACATGAACCTGAACAAATGGGAGCGAAACAATTCTCTATTCATTTGGTTGATCTTTCATGGACCTATGCTGCTGTGACCTATGCATTGAACATGCGATAGTTGGATGGTTGTACCTTGAAACCTTATCCCCTTTAGTACTTTTAGCAGTTATCACGTTATTTGTGCATATTCTTCTTATACTACACTATAATTTTATCTATCGAGTCGGGACGACGTTAAGTTTTAAGAATTTGTGGTAGTTTCCAAGTTTTAAGAAAGTTGTCTTCAAAAGGACGGGAGCAATCCTCTGTTGTTTGGAGGTGCACCTTGTCTTTGGAGTTGGAGACTCTTCAATTCCAACAAATGTTTTGGATATAGCCACTACACTGTTTTTTGCATTTAGTGTTAGCAACAGTAATTACGAACCACAACACTAAATGCCAGTGACGCCCTTAATATTGCATACACTAAATGCCAACCTATACACTAATTGTGAACTAATGTAAAATTTGGCCATGTTTAGATTTTTACATCTCCACAATTAGTGTTATAATATTTTTATGTTTTGTGTTTTGTTGCCGCATGGTTGCACCACCACCATCTCTACCACCACTACATTACCAAATCCTTGATCGGCCACTATGTTTGCATAGGAAATTATCCATTGAATACAAGAAGTACATACAAACTGAAATTTTGGTGGCGGTGTAAGGAACACTATTTGTCAAGTGGTTGGTAGATAGTGTTGCAGGTAAATGAATAGTAACAACATTAAATGTAAAACAACACTAAATGCAAAAAACAGTGTAGTTATGTCCACCAACCTCGCAGCTTCCAAGAAGCTCCCAGGCTTTATTTACATGTTCCTAGGTGAAACTGATAGAACTCATAATCAAATTATGGTGAGGCCAAGAATAGGAGAAATGAACTTTTTGAGGATGCGTTGAGTTATAGGTCATATCACAAGAGAGGCAATCTAACCAACAATGTAGTTGCCTATAAAACTCAAGATCTTTTCTTGTGTTTCAACCTCTACCTAAACTTTTGAGGATGATTCTGAAGTGACGTGGACCAAATGAGCACTTATCTAGAGTGAAAATTTGAATGATTTAATGTGGACCTATTTACTAATTTCTTATTATTGTGGATGATTTAATGAATCAAAGTTAAACCATATAATAAAATTTATAATTTGTGATGTTTTACAACAATCCCACGACAAGGGGTTTTTTTTAAAGAAGAGTGGACACATGTCAAGGTTTTCACTTACCAAAACCTTAACATTTTTAGTGGAAAACAAACAACATCCTAATGTGGTCTATAGTAGTTGCATGTCTCCACTAATGACACATTTCTTAATGTAGAGTATAGAAAATTGTTCAAAAAATCACATCATGATATATCAATAACTGGGATTTAAGTATATTTGGATTTGGGCATGAATGTTGAACAATTCCAACCACCATTTTGATGTACACTATATCGCAAAACTACACAAACATGGAATACAAACATTTGAAGTTATGGTCATTGTGTTGTTGCTTCTGTTGTTGTCGTTTGATGTTTTGGTCCCCACAAGTGCACATCCCCTATTATTTTTGGAAAAGTGGTTTGTCCAAATATACTTAAATGTCAGTTAAGTACAATTCTATGGACATTGATTTATGTTTATATCAATAGCATTAGAATCATGAAAAGCACATGAAATCCTCAATTATATATCTTGAAAGCATTTCAATCTAGAAGATTGTTAGTATCCAAGTTGGCTCACAAATTGCTTAAGATGTGTTTTGTTTGGTTAAAAGTTAAAACCATGAGTTGTGCAATGTGGTGGAGAAAGGACAACTTATCAAGTCAACAAACTTAAAGCTTTCATAACATTACTAAGCAATTGGATGATGGACTCTTTCCAAAGAAAGAGGATGTGATTAAAAAACTATGATAAATTATAGTTGTTTGTTGTAAACTCTACAATACACAAGTTGAGTGCTCTCCATAAATGGGAAATCCCAGGCCTAGAATGAAAAAGATAAAAGCGCGTAAGCGAAGAATTATGCTCACCCAAAATCTTAATCTATGGAACACCACCAAGGAATTGAGTAATGTTATGATCCTCATATAGTATCTTTGGGAACAAATAAATGTTTTTGATGTTTGAGCACTTCAAAGACCATATAATAACTTTGATAGCATGTCTTTTTAAAGTAGTAGATAGAGATTACGTAGAACTTTAATAACGACACGTGGGAAGAAAACATAAATAAAGCTTGTGAAGGTGTATTTGGGGATGTTATAAAGTGACATCCAAAATCACATAACCCACTTTTGGGTGTTTCGGCTTTTAGGGTGATTGAGACAGAATAAAAATCCAGGTGAATCATGTCTTGACATTATTTTCAATCTGTGACTTTCAAAGACACCATCAAACCATCATATTTCTTGAAATCATTATACATCCGATTCAATGTTGTCCACACTATTCATCTTCAACCCACGTAAATGGTGTTATAATCATGATATTGGACTCAAAGGAGGGGAGGTGGGACACTTGCTGCTACACACTAAATAATTTTGATGCCACACTAAATCAGATATAAATTGTAGGAGGAGAACCGGGATTGTGAAAAAACATGTGACGTGAAATCCCGCCGGACAATAATAACTTGTTACTACAGTTCCTGTATTACCCCCTGATTCACTCCAACCAAATCTACTGATTCAAGTCACTTGCAGAGGGGCAATGATAATTATGCAAGATCAGCTCTTAAGCTTAACTTAGTCAACATCATTATTGGGTCCCTCTATGATAAGCACACTGACATGGTTTCAATCCATATTAAGAAACTCCTCATTGGAGGGGCTTAAAAATAAGTGACCTATATATACACAGTTGGAACTGTAGTTCAATATGTGTACTAGGTTCCAGATGTCAACCTGTGGTTCAAGATTCTGCCTTGTATAATCGTAAGACTCAATTTACACTGACTTCGTGACAATATAATCCAAATTAACAAGAGTATATTGGGCTGGGGCTTGGATTAAAACTTTGAGAAGGAACCCCTTTAAAGCTCAGAAATCTCTTGTTTCTGAGCTGATCTGCCCTCCGGAATTAGCAGAGACCCCAGATTAGTGTAGAAAGATCAAGGCAGGATAAATAGGACACGAACCTATAGGGGGCAGGTTTTTACTGCAACAAATCCAAAGCTGTTGGACTGCGTATGATATTACAGAGAACAAATAATACTCTTTCAGACATGATTGACGAAGACCCTGCTCATTCTTGGGAGCACCTTACCTGCACAAACTTCTGCGGCAAATTCACCCAATGCAAACATAAGCAATTCAACAAATGAAGCAAATCGCGGTGTGGGACAAAAGAAAAGGGTGAAGACCATCGACGCCTCTTATTACAGATGTCATCTAAAGAGAAGGTAACAAGTGTGCAACAATCTCATGAAAATCAGGATTTTCATCCTCGTAAACCACTCACTCCAGGACACATCTCAGATATCAAATGGCTGTGCTGGGAGAGGGTTCAGTGACTTATTATACAAGCCCTCTCCTGTTGCAATATCTTGCAGCAAGTGCAATTAAACCTTCCTATCTCTCACTGTCTACACCTAAGGTGTGATCTTTTAACTCCTAAAAGGAACCCTCAAACCTAAAGCACATGGCTGCTCAGTTTTCCATGGTTTGTGATTGTGTAGTCGTTTCATAAGTGACTCACAAGACCATGCCTCTCTCTACATGAATGATTGCACAATGTAAAAAACAAATGTCGTATCAACTTTAACATCACTCTAAGCAGGAGAAAAAGAAGTTACAGGTACCCTCCCATCCTATCCAAATAAATAGATTATTTCACAGTAGCCCTGGGTTACCAAAAGGATTCTGATACGCAGGAGGTGGCGCCGGTAGAGCCAATTGACCAGGAATTGGCTGTTGTACGCCTGCCTCAGGAGCAAGCCCAGAACCATATGGGTACTGGGCTCCCACCGGCCCTGCATATGGATTTCCAAAGGGATTTGCACTGACAGGAGCCATTCCCATCATTTGTTGCTGCTGCTGCTGTAGTTGTTGTTGCATCAGCATAGCTTGCTGTTGCTGCATCATTGCCATCTGAACATTTGAGTTTGGGGCATACTGGCTAGAAGCCATAAACGGATCCATATGTTGAGGTCGCATTCCTGGACCTGGAGTTTGGAAAGGATTTCCTCCTGGCATGTTCAGGCCCATGTTGTAGCTGTTGGGAACTGGTCCACTGGGACCTCGCCTTTGCAAGGCATCATCATACAAGCTGTCCAACAAATGCTTGTCAAGCCCACCAGCCTGTGCACATAGAATTGACACTGTCAACACGTAAACATAAAAAGGACAAGATATTTAAACAAAGAAAAGGAAAAAAAAGACAACTCTGATGTTGCCACCAGCATGAATTATTATGTTGCTCATTTGCGACTTGGTCTGAGTCTATATGTAATCCCAAAACAAGTATTACGAGAATTAGAGGGCCTCCGAAGAGTACTGCCTCCTTTTGAAGGTGAACAGTTTGAAAGGGTGCGGACAAGCCGGCCGGAACTCATCTCCCCCTAGGTTCCCATATGATTGATCAAAATATCCAGTTCAACCGGATACCCACATTATGAATGGGTAGACCATATGCAGCAGGGTGCACCAGTGCTAGGACGGCCACCCATGGAATCTGGGATTACCATGTAAACATAACATACAAAACTTGATTGTGATTAAGATGCTCAAAGAATGAACTTGATTCCTAAGGATGTCTGGAGGGTGAGAAACTGTCATTATTTTGTTCAAACTCCACGTGCTGGAAGGCCTTTACTGGAGCAATTTGACATTTTGACTTGTGCGGAAAACCTGCTCATAATTCCAATCCTTGTCTTATGCTTAAAACTCAAAATTATAGACGTGCATACAGAAGTGATCAACTTAAGATACTCAAGTCAGCACAGCTTCGGTTTGGTATGTCACTCATCCTCTACAAAGATTATTATCTCTTACCAATTTTTTATGATTGGCAGCAGCTGTTGCACTATCGGTGGGGTTTGTGACGAGTGCAAGCTCCCAACCCGAAGGATCATTAACATCAAATGTTGTTATATTTCCATTTCCATTTGTACCTGTCATATCAGCAGAAGATCAAGTTCAGCATGAAATGATCAGCAATAACCTAGAAGGAATGGTCAATGTACGACATCAAGGGCTTAAGACAGTACTTACTGTCTAACAACCTAACCAAATCAAGCACTTCTCTTCATTAACCCCTAGATCACTAAGCACCATTCTCCTCAAAATTGACCTCAAATCATTGTTTCTAAGAGAGATAATTTAGGACTCAATCCGGTAGGTGTTTTTGAGCATCAAACCGCACAAATATGATATTGGCCTTTGTATGAGCTATCCAAAAAAATATCAACCATCCATGTGGCAATGCAAATGAGAAACTAGTATATATGTGAAGGTATAATGGGCGGGGTAGATGATTGAAAACAAACTTTAACCCTACTGACATCATCAAATGTATGACGGGATGAGACCCAGTTGGGATGAAACTTTTTGCATAAGATTTCCAACTAAATTGTGAACCTTTGAGGCTTGAAATTTTATGTTTGCACCAAATGTGATTTTTTAAGAGCCCTTGCAATGTGTAGCGCTCCATTTTACATCCAATCTTACATAATAATTTTTTAAGTAACTTCAAAAACTCCAATTACAAATCCCAACGGTAGACAATTGAAACATAAAATAAACTAAATCCTTGCAAATTTTCATAGCTTCCCGAGTACATATGAGTGTTGTTTTCCTATGACACATTTCCTGGTGTATCACAAGGTTTAGTCCAAATCCAATGGAATATGGGGCGTTGAATGCAAAATGAAATTCATTAATTCTTCCAAAAATTTCACCTACATCTAAAACAGTCAAAGGTCTCATTTGAAACAAAAACCATCAAAAATTGGTCATTGTGGGTCTCTCAGGGATTTAGGGGTTAAGGAAAGACTTGCCTTCTGGAATAATTGCAAGAGCCAAGGCATTGCTATCTTCTAGAGCTGAGGCAGTTGGAAAATCAGAATCCAGATCCTGCAGACAAGAGAGTGGGGATTTCATCATTGAAGACTTGATATCTAGCTACAACATGTGCTTGAAAGCAATGAGAACCAGTAAGTCTATAATACAGGACTAGTCAATCTTGTTTGGACTCTTCCTGTTCTGGACTTTTACAAGGCTGGCGGCCACATGGAACTGTCACATACTATCTGATACTGTCCGAAGATTAGAAGTAGGCATAATCACAATGAGAAAATAAATCACCAGATTCTGCTTTACTTGCAGTTATCCCAAGTGGGTTCAATCTAGTCCTATTCGTCCTAGAGCCTAGTAAAGCTACAGACACCTACCCAAAGCTATATGTCTCACCCTCCACGGAAAAACCAAACTGGTTAAAAATAGAAGCTAGGTTGACTTTGCTAAAAATCGTGTTTTATTGGTTGTTGCATTCTTGACGCCCTTTTGGACACGTGGCTATGTTTAGCCAGTTTACTTTTTCCTTTGTTAGAAATCGAGTTTTATTGTTTTACTACATTCTTGACGCCCTTTTGGACGCATGCTATTTTTAACCAGTTTGGTTTTTCTGTGGAGGGTGAGATGTACAAAAATAAGACGTATAATAGTTTGAGCATGAGAACAAGAGAACAGATTTCAACTTTGAGACTTCCAAACACATTCCAAAAGATCACACGGAAATAAATGCCAAAAGTGTACACATAGGATCACAAATCAATGTGAAAGTTGAGTCTCAAAAAAATACCAAAAGATCAGGGACTGGTTGAGCTACAGGCTCTGGAGCTGGTAACTCTTCAGGAATAGGAAGGGCTGCCTTGGGTGAAGCATCTTCAAACTCCTCTTCTTTGTATTCATCCACTGAACCTGAATGATCACGAGATGGACTGTGCTCTCCATACTCCTGCTCATATTGTACAACACACTTGCCAAGCTCAGAGCAGAATGCACACACTACTTTCTAACTAACATAACCGGGTTTGTCAGCAAGAATGGTGGCCCTATTGCAACAAAAATCAACCTTTCTCCTCTGAAAATTCCCACTAACTATGAAAGGCATCTACTAAATCAAAAAAACTCATCAATTAAAATGTAAGAGCCCTGGCAGCACTTACAGGTTCATTTTTCAACATCAACATTGCTCCTGCACGTGGGGCCTCCCTGACATACTCCTCCATTGTAGTCAGAAAAGACTGGGGGGGCTGCATCACAGAAAAGGGACGTGTCAAGATAAAATCTGACAGATTACATTGTTTGAGTCCCAGTATAAAGACTAAATGTTAATAGTAAGGTCATCGGAAAAAGTGCGAGAACAGAAAAACCAAGACCAGAGCACAATAGGATTTCAGACCATGGTCTTAATGACTTGATTGATATAAAACTTCCTTAAAATAGATGTATTCCTACATGGTAATGAACATCTGCTTCTTACTTCAGGTCATCAAGGCCTACCTGCTCAAGAGTAGGAAACTGGAAGCTGCGAGAAACATCCAACCCCTTGCACACTTCATAAAAGTTTGAAAGTCTATCAGCCTGCATACCAGATATAATGTCAGAGAATGTAACAATCCATCATCTATATTGAGAATTAAGAGCGCATTGACAAGCAAATTCCAGAACCAGAGTTGCAGCTAAGTTCAGCTAATTCCTCGGACCTGATAACAAGGGCTACAGTAAGTAAGACCTAGAATTTCACCTGGTGTCCAGCTCGTTTATAGATCTCAAGTGCTTTAATTGCATCATGTCTCTGCATCTCAAAAAACTGCATTCACAGTAGCATTAAGGTAAGAACCACTGCTTGAAGTTAGCACCACTTTGCCACAAGTACTCAACAATATTCACATCATGCTAACCTTATCAACAAGATTAATAATGCCATCATTGATTGCCCGGTAAAGCTTGAAGCTCTCCTTCAAGACCTGCAGCAAATATACAAACACAATAAGAAGCAATTTCTTGCTCCGGATTATATCTGGAAGCAGGACATCTAGTTTAAGCACGAAAATAACTACTATTGAGGAGCTTTCCCTTATGTGCACTAAGATGGAAGGACAAACATATTCTGGACATGACAGCAGGAATCAACCATGTGGACCTATGTAAAATTGGTTGTAATGTATTGACAATCGGAGGTATATATATGTCTTTATTTGTTTGAAATGTAACAAACAACCATCTGCAACCAATCAACTTGAACTTGAATATTGCTTCAGTCATTAACAAAAAGGAGCTCAAGCTTATATCAAAACATGTATCAGAAAATGTCATAGGGTCTGTTTTTGTTCAACAAAATATAGTACGAGAAGCAATTAAAAAGCACTTACATAAGTCAAAGCACTCTGGATGACCCAGTTACTTATGGCAGCTCCTTCAGGCTGCAGACAAAACATGATATGCAGGAATCACATGTCAAATGCTTGAAACAACAATTGCAGATCCGTCCCTTCAACATCTGCTCATTAATTAGATTGCAGAAACCAATGGATGGAAACCTCAAAACAAGAGAATGAAAGAGCATCCAACTGTAACCTGCTGAAACTGCCATCTTAAACAAATCATATATCAATAATGTTCTCCAGGTCAAGGAGTAAAGAGTAGGAGTAAGGAGTAGGAGTACCTGACAGCCCATGAGCCGGTGCAAAAGCTGTTGAAGTGCAGGCAAATGCTCCAAAAGTTCCATAGTGTCCAACTCTCTTGTTCTGCTATGCCCCTGAGAAGTGCAACTACTAATCTCAGAGCACAATAAAACATAGTGTGAAGCTGCAACTCAAACAGATTACTTTAATAAGCCCAAAGCGTATAACATTGACCCAGTTCCAAAACATGAACATGACTTACCGTGGTACGCTCAGACTCCACATCATACTTCAGCACACGGAAGCATTCAAGCCGCTCTTCCAAAAAGAGGGCATAGGTGCGAATCCAAGTTGAGTAGTCCCAGGCTACATTTCAACAAGAACACAAAATCAAGGCGTGAAACTTGCTCTCCATGTCCAGTCATAGTGCCAAATTCCCAGAAGCATAAATATACACATTGTAAGATTGTCAGGGAAGATTTCAGATTGCAGTGCCTGATATGCAGACACAGGTGTGAACAATTATTCCTCAAATTAAATATAGAAATTGTTGGATAGAACAAGTACCATTGGGACTTGAGTCGTCCTTGAAATTAGATATATTCAGAATGTGACCCCTATTGCGACCATAGTTAATCAGTTCTTCTCGGAAAGTTGGATCTCCTTCCCTCAATGTACGATGTATGACCATCAATGACTTCAAAGCAACCTGTGACAGTGCAGAAACAGAGTGTTACTAAGCACAAGGAGCCCCCGACAGCGTAACACCAGGTATTCTTACACTGGAAGTGTCCTTGTAGAGTGTACTTACCAGAACACAACAAGAAATATATCGTTATCTGCAACACATGATTCAGTTACCTAGCCAGGGATTTTGAAGAACAAGATTTTGAAGTGCTTCTTGACAACCTCTAGGGAGAAAACTGATCAGCGGCTATCATCTGAACTTGCAGAGATATTGAAATGGGCTCAGCAAACCCAAAGTCTTGAGTATCACCACTGGTCTATAAAGATTTCTCAGCAGAAGCTCATCAAGTGACAAATTCGTAATAACAGGTTGCTCTCATAACAACAGTGCAATCTGCAGCATCCTTTACACTATCTTCAAAGTGCTATGACCAGGTATGGCCAGATTCACCAGGCCCGTTGACAATCTGTCTAGACTAGACTAGTCTAGGATTTGATGTAGTCAGGCATGATCACAGTACTTCAAGCAGAGACATGTACCCAAATTCAATGGAATTCCCAGCAGATGATGATATAGGTGCAAAGCTCACTGAGATAACAATCAAGGTAAATCCACGTACGCAGCCTCAAAATAATTATAAGGGTTGTGGCCTCATAGAAGCAAGCATTTACCGTCCAGTTGTGTGTCTTGGCAATTCTCCTTGCAAGCGCATGAATGCAATATGCCACATCTGCTCGAGGCCTCGATGCAGATGTAGCCGAAAATATACCTGCTCAGAACCCACAAATCATGCATACCATTAACGATCAATCCTATTAGCAAATTCAAAATTTTGATGATACTGACCGAAATGAATAGCATCATCATAATCGTGCATCAGGTACCAGTTGGGAAAAGTAAAGAAGACTCACATCGAACATGCTTGTCCTTTGGAGGACATTCCACGTGATTGGTTGCTTTCACAACTGCTATGTCAAGTTCCTGCGAAACTCTCCAACATCAAAAGCCTTTTCTTCACTTTCAACCAATCCTTCCCTGAGCTACGCTGCAGCTTGGCACGTGAACCCCGAGTATTTAACCATCCTATACCTTAAGCCTAATTAAATTTACACCTTGCCTCTCGTCAAACGCTCACAACCGACAAGCTCTCAACATCATCATCGCACACAAACCACGCCCCGGATTCCACAATCACTAAAAAATTCCATGCCGTGATGCTATCCCTTCAATTTTCTCCAACTCCAATGACACGGAACTAAGTGCACGCGCACCACTGCCGATCCTATCTCAAAAAAAATCAAAACGTATTCCTGCTTCCTGCTCAGAGTAGTAGACGACTTAGAACATGCCATGCTGACCAAATTTAGGTTTGCAATCACTCTTCTCAATTCCCGCCTCCCCTCTACGATGATTGCACATGAACCACCGAGGAAACCAAACCGTGAACCACCAAGGGACGCAATTCCCAATGACAACCTACCTTATACGTGCTGTTAATCGACGCAAGGCCGACCTTGGTGGAATCCTTGATAGCACCAAAAGCCTTCCGGAAGCTCTTCTGCTTCGACACCCCCGCCATCCCTCCCTCTCTCTCTCTCTCCCCCTCTCTCTCAATTCTCTTTCTTAACTAATTCTTATTCTTCCGGGCTCCCTCTCCCGTTTGGCCGTCTGCCAAACTAGAGCTCCGACTCCTCTTTCTCGTCGATCTCCACCATACCTCAATAATCCCTCTCTTTTTCTCTTTCTCTTTCTCTCCCGCTCTAAGACCAGCTCCTCCAAACCCCTGTCTCCAAGCGCTTACTATGGCTACCTCGCTGCGGCCTCCCCTGTCCTCCCCTGTTGTCGCGAACGCCTGCACCAAATTCCCACGCGATCCGCTGCCCCGAACATGCATAGTACAATGCCTGGAGGTTCAAACTTGACAATTCCTGTGTTCCTAAAACGCTCCCTGGCGATGGCGATGGCGCTCTGCGATCGCCGAACAAACAAAACCTCCAACGCGCAGCGAAAAGCAACCTCGCTCAACACCATGAGCACTCGCCCGGTCTGGTTGCGCCTGCTTATTCGCCTTCACCACAGTTATTCGCTCTGTTACCCGAAACACGTGCACATCAGGTGAGATACCCTCCGGGTACATATACGGGTATCTTACATATGAGCTACAACAATGCGGGTAAATAAAAGGGCTTCGTGGAGGCTTCCTTTTACTTGGTCTCCTGCGATCAGGGTGGGCCTGTTCAAACTCGTAAACCACCCTGGTACCTCACCCATGACTATGATGGCACCCAGGCACCGGGCCCTTTACCCGCAGGGTATGAACAAGTAAACAGCTCGAGGTATACAAGGGGTAAACTAGGGGCTTCGTGGATGGTTCGTTTTTACCTGGTTTCCTTGGGCCTGATATAATAAATTATTCACCTTGTTACCTTGGTTGCATCATATCTTCCTGCAAGTTATGGGCTGGGTCGAACCAACCCCTATATTCGTACCTTACCGGGGAGGCCGAACGGCTGGGGATTCGTGGCACTCACTTAAAATCAACCATCCTACATATCGTGGATGAAGTGGCTCCAATACAAAAAGACCCCCATGAGTTTGAGGGCCGATTCATTCAAATGTGACATCACTAGACATCCGGTAAGGTACCAATGTATGGGTCGGTTCGCCCTGGCCCAAGTTATGAACTTGCGAGGATGTAAGATGGGGTTATGAGAAGGAGTCGTTTTACCTAGCCGCCCGGCAGTAGCTTGGTCCTGGTGAAACTGGATTTTCACCGTATTACACTACCCATTACGTATCTTACCTGCAGGGTATCAGACATGGTATCTCACCTTTATCTACCCAACGGGTAAAGTGGGGCTACGCGTGGCCTTGGGGTTTGTGGCATCTAGGTAGACTCATCCATCATGGATGAAGGAGCTCTACATAGTTAAAACCAAGTCCCCTACAAAGTTGAGGGCCGATTCATTTTAATTGGAACTCATGGGGCTAATTTAGGATCTTTAATGTCATTTCATAACTCAAATGATCTAAACACAACTACTTATTTTCAAACCATACATTAGTTTGTTGCGTTTTCATGTTTCTAAGGAATGAGTTCACTTATCCAAATCTCTAGTCGGCTACAATAAATATAGTATTTAGTGTCACCAATTCTATTTGTCCCACTCGATACTAATTGTGCACCACCTGTGTAGTGTCACCAACATTAACTATAAACCTAACATTATTGCCATTCCTTGATTAAAACAAAAATCACAAGTTTGCAATTATTGCAAGTACTATCACCTGATAAGTAATTTTTTCATCCAGATTTCAATCATCCATCACAATAATTCATTACGTGAATGTTACGATGCAGAGCATGCCAAAATTGGGTTGGGGCGAACCAACCCCTATATTCGTACCTTACCGGGGAGGCCGAACGGCTGGGGATTCGTGGCACTCACTTAAAATCAACCATCCTACATATTGTGGATGAAGTGGCTCCAATACAAAAAGACCCCCTATGAGGTTGAGGGCCGATTCATTCAAATGTGACATCACTAGACATCCGGTAAGGTACCAATGTATGGGTCGGTTCGCCCTCCCCCCAAAATTGGATGAACTAAAAGTAAACTGAGATGACAGTATTTATTAACTTATTCATAAGAAGCATCTTTAAATAAGTACAGTAATTAGTGGAGCCACGTGGAGCTTCGTCTTTACTCCATCTGTCTGGTACAGTAGCAGGGCAGGGCCTGGGGTAAACTGGTTAATATTCACCCAGGCGGACTTTTGGCAACTCTAGGCCCTCCTGGGATTCCGCCGGGTACTTGTCCAGGTAGGTGACGTGGATTTACCCTCGTGGGTGAAAAAGAGGGGAGCTTCGTGGCAGGAGGCTCTGTTTTACCCGGTCACCTGGCAGGAGGCTGGGCCCGATTATTGGAGCTGTCCGGGCGCCCCTTTTGAGGCGCAGGCACAGTAGGACTGACTCTTCCCAGTTCTTATTTATTCAACCAAATTTGTGGTGACTTAATTACCAGCCTTTGATGTAACTAACTTATTATTTATTTATTATATATATTATATATATTATATATTACATTTTATTTATTATTTAATGACAGGTTATTAAAGTTATGGTGTTCGTGAGCACTAATTCCCAACACCTGGCTTGACTTGTCCGCTTCAAACGGCGACTGCTCCCACTCATTAATTTGGCCCGTTCAGAGCTTCTGCCATTGGCTGGATAATGTTTTTGGCGGATGGGACAAGGTCGTTGATTTCGTAATAGTTGGTTGGATGGAAGGAAGTTGGGTTCGAACCGGTGTCCGGGGAGGATTTTGGGCATAACCGGTCAAGATCCCAGTGTTCCCAAGTTCAACCGGTTACATGTTGACATCTTTTGGTGTTTTTCTTTATTAATTTGAGGTATATTCTATAGATTCCTCTTAAATGGTCGATAAGTTTCTTAAAGTCTTGAACTTCAACCAGTTATTTCTCAAACTCAACCGGTTCATATGTTAACTAGCGGTCGGTTCTCCCCGTTCATTGGTTCCAACCAATGTCCATGGAAATTTTCCCATGTGATTGGTCGGAATCCTAGAGTTCCCAAGTCCAACTGGTTACATGTTGTGATCTTTTGGTTTTTCTTTATTAACTCGAGGTATATGGTAGCACCTTTACCACTTTGGCACTAATTAAACTATTCTTAGAAGAAGAAAAAAAACTTTTTGGGAAATTGTTATTTTAAAATCTCAAAAATGAATATGGAATTTTTTTCCTTAAATTTGTGATTGTTGAATCAAAAACAGAAACAACAAGTTATTGTCTATAAATAGATATTGTGATAAAGGTGCTATGGTATTCCATAATTTTTCTTAAATGAATGGCATTTGTTAGAAGTCTTCAACTTCAACTGGTTCATCTGTAACTAGCGGTTGGTTCTCCCTGTCATTGGTTCCAACTTCTTGGTGTTCTTATGTATAAATGTGGACATAACATTATTAGGCAATGTGGGATGCCCCAACCTATTGCAAATTCATTGTTATATGAATTTGCACTAGGTTGGGGCATCCCACGGTTAAATTCCCAAGGTCCGCATGAACAAATGCACACTACTTAATAATGGCATGGACCCGTGGGCCTGAATGGGCAATGTTGTTGGTTTGTTCTTAAAATTGTTGTTAAAAAACAAACTTTGTTTTGCTCGGGGAGATTCATTGGTTTTCCTTTATGAAATTATATATCAACAATCAATGGGTTCGATGAACCCGCTTTAGGTTCACATACGAGCTTGCAGTTATGATCAAGGTGAAGTCTCTCTCTCTCGCTCACTCGCTCGGAGTGGTATGGAGGCAAGTGATGAGGTTATAAGTATTGGGGTAGGGGCATTTTTAAGGCGTGTGCATTGTTCATTGGATAATCATGACCATTACAACTAAGTTCATGTAGGTCATTGAATATTGGGAAGAAATCAAGGAGAGCATTTGTGAAGATGCGGTTGAAACCTTTGCATAAGTTTTGGCTTTGGGTTTTAAAAGTTGGTCACCAAGACTCCATGAAAACAACAAGTAGTCACTAAAGGATCCTTAGAGTGTGTTGAAAATGACAACTTGTTGCCGAGTCATGAGAGAGAGAGAGAGAGAGAGAGACTTTGTGTTGACAAAATTCCAAGAAAAACATGTTTCAAGTGCATTCTCATTGCAAGGCCATTTCCTTCTAGTTCTCAAGCTTCAGGTGGGTGGGTGGGTGGGACCTTGTCCTTGTGAAAAGCAATTTCAACACACAAGATATAACATTTTGAAGTAAGACATCAAGTATCTAAAGGTGAAGATGAACGCATAACTTCTAGTAGGGTTTTTAATAAAATGCCCATGAAGAGCAAGTTTTTCTACATGCTACAACATGGGCTATAATGTGTTGAGGTGAAGGTATTGTCATATAATATAACTTCCTAACACAACTTTTTACATCTTCTACTTGTCGTGATGCTAACGTGTATACATTTAAGAATTTGAATAAGCAAGCATTGTCATATACCGTACTTGGCCGTCAGGTTCAACATCTCATGCCGAATAGTTAATTAAAGTGGAGAAAGTGGGTTAGGCATGGTAAAAATGAATTAATAAAAATTTCAACAATTTCAAAAAATATTTGTAAAAGATTCAACGCTTTAATACAAGGCTAGTTCACAACAATGAAAGATTTCTTTCTTTTTCACCCTTTTGTGGCGGCCTTGGTGTGTTTAACCTAATTGAATGCCCTAATCTCAATTAGTGGTCCTTTGTATGTGTTACTTTTGGATCCTAAAATGCCACTGCAACCTCTGGGTTTGCCATGATTTTGGCCACAAGCTCTTTAGGGGTTAATTCAATTTGCTCTGCAAACAATAGAAAATTCAGGCTCATAATGTCCGGTTTTTTTTTTAATTTTTTTTTTGCACAAACTAGTTATGATGCTACGGTATGCAATATTTTGGGATTTTACTACATGAAGTTGGCTCAATTTTGTAATATTGGGCATGCTCTTCAATGAATAACTTTTCTTTTCAACTCTCTTCTCCAATAATTTCCGATTTTTTTCAACTTCTATTTTTTCATTTAATTTTTGCCGACCCTGACGGCCGAGTACGGTAGATATGAACTTACTATGCATCAATCATCAAACCCGTGGAGAGCATGGTGAAATGGAACGACTATCCAGAAGATGAAGCCTTTTGGGAGCAAGAGATTGATTCCATAAGAGACTTTCCCACCTTTGTCATTAAGGGCAGTGATGTATTCTAAGGGGGGAAGGGGGAAGGATTGTGATTTAATGTTTGATAATGCAAGAAAGAAAGACTGAACATATTTTTTTATACTTAGCATGTGAGCGTATGAAGTTTGGAGTTAGACAACTCCAAAGAAACAATGGTGCACAATAGCTATATGACCCATGAAGGAATCGTGCACAAGAGTTAGGGCCACTTCACATCCGAGACTGAGAACCCATGACCATTACACTTCAAGCACTCTCATTGGTAGAAAAGGTGGAGCCGGTCCAAGTTCACTTTACACTACGCTTGAGGGACCAACAAAGTATGTGAATGCAAGATGGATGTAAAGTCTACATGAATTCCTACATGGCATCAAATGGATCATGATTCATGGTCACTTGGACTATTTTCAAAAACCACCTCTTGGAGGTAGGCCTAACACAAAACCAGGAGACCATGGCACTCCAAACGCTCACAACCATTGTTTTATTCTATTTTATCATATGTGAGGATCCACATGAATAGACATTCATTGAAATAACATTTAGTTGAGGGCCCAGTCACATATGACTTCACACTACACTTGAGGGTTCGTGACCACAGTACATGATTTTGGAGGCGTTTTGGGAAAACCTTTGGACACTTTCTTTCAGGCTCTCACAATTTCATGGTCATGGCTCTTGGCTCGTGTGTGAAGTGGCCCTTAGACAACTCCCTCTGGAAGATCTTTGTGTTGGAGTTAGACAACTCCCAATGGATGGATGTTATTCATTGGCGCTAGACAACTTTCAATGAATAAATGAATCTAGTTGGAATTAGATAGTTCCAACTAGAAGAATGGATGAATGAATCTAGTTGGAATTATATAGTTCCAACTAGAAGAATGGATGAATGAATCTAGTTGAAATTAGACAATTCCAACTAGAAGATTGGATGAAGGAATCGAGTTGAAATTAAATGGTTGCAACTAGACAAATGGATGATTGTATCAAGTTGGAATTAGACAATTCCAACTTGAAGAATAGATGAATGCATCAAGTTGGAATCATACAGTTCTAACTAAAATGATTGAGCCAAAAGATAGAAAAGTTATAGTAGAACTAAAGATAGAGCTATGAATGGAAGACTTCTACTATATGAGAAATATAAAGTAAAAGTAATGCCTTTGGCATAAAAGGGAGCTTAGGGGAGGAGAGAGGATTCTTTGGTCTCTCTCCTATGGTCGGATGGTTTGAGCTCGTAGGAAATCATAGTGTTGTGTTTAAGTTGCAAAGCTCTTGTAACAAAGTTGGAAAGTTACAAAGTTGGCAGCTCACAATTTAGTGTTTTATGCGCAATCTTAAATTAATTACTTTGTAAAAAAGAGGAAAGTGACAATTTGGTATTTTGATGCAAATTTATGGTGACTCGACCAACATGTCATGTGTAAATTTTGGTTTTTATGCAACTATTTTTCAAGGTTTTTAGGAGATTAAAGTGCTTCCTTTTGAGTTTTTCTATTTTTCTTTTAATATATGAAGGCTTGTCAAGCTTTTGAATTAAGTCATAGGGCTCTTTGGTTTTAGGGTATTGCTCCCATACATGGTGTGGGACACCATGGCAATGAATATGGACATCTTTGTCCCTAGTGATGAGGGCTTCTCCTCCTACGGTTGACCCCGTTTCTACCTTCCCAACAATTGGGACAATTGAGGAAATTGTGGAAAAATTGCCCACACGGAAGATACGGGAATGTTGTGAAGGTAAATTGATCATCGACCACAATTTGTTTGCGATGTTGGTACTAAATTATGAGAAACTCAAGAATTTCACGGAAAAGCTTAAGTATGGCTGTATTTTCCAAGGATTACAACTTTGTTGATGCCTTGACAAAACTTAAAAAGTTCAAAGAGCACTCTAAGATGATAGCTTTTACGCTCTTTGACCTTTTCATATTTTGTTGAGGCATCAACAACTTTACCATTTCAGCTTCTTGCATTGTTTTCAATACATAAAGCTTTGATCTTTGGAAATATGGCCATCCTCAAGCTTTTCCATGAAAGTCTTGAGCTTTTCATAATTTAGCTCCAACATTGCAAACAAATTGTGGTCACCGATCATCTTACCTTCACAATATTCCCATATCTTCCATGTGAGCAATTTGTCTACAATTTCCTCAACTGTCTCAATTGTTGGTAAGGTAGAAATGGGGTTAACCGTGGGAGGAGAGACCCTCATCACTGGGGGCAAAGGCATCCATATTCGTTGCCATGTTGTCCCACACCATGTATGGGAACAATACCCCAAAATCAAACCGCCTGGGACTTAATTCAAAAGCTTGACAAGTCTTAATATACTCAAGGAAAATTAGAAGAACTCAAAAGGAAGCACTTTAATCTCCTAAATCCTTGAAAAATAATTTGCAAAAAACCAAAATTTGCAAATAACATGTTGGTCCAGTCACCATAAATTTGCATCAAAATTTCTACCAAACAGATGACCGGTGGAACATGTAAAAACGTGAATGTAACATGGTCGGGTGTCGATGTGCGATGAATGTTAGCCAACCCCGTACATGAATGTACCTTGTGCGCTCTGAGTGCACTTCAAATATTTCATTGACCTCCCCTTCCTGAAAATATTTATGGAGCCAACTCCTTGTCACTTTCTTGCACACTACTCCTTGCATTGCATTGCTCTTCCTGCACCCTCTACAAAAAAAAGTTATAGCGCATGACATGAGAATTTAGGGCGCCTATCTTAAGCGATCCTTGATCTCTCGTAAAACAAAACATATTAAAACTCTACTCCTTATACTTCAGTTTGAAACAAACTCGTTCCCTTCCTTCGTAAAATGACTCTAATCGACTCCCTAAATCGAAACACACATTTTACGCAATGGAAAAGTAACAACACTCAAAATACCAAGGTACCAGGGGTTGGAGCTCTAATACCAATGTAATGTCTCTCACAAATAGAGAGGAAAAAATAAGAAGCATGATCCACCCAACCTAAAGCTTTGTATACTTGTAAGAACTAAGAGTTGAAGCTCCCCTCAACTAGTCCTCAAGCATATACTTAACCGTCTCTCCCTTTATACCTTTGGGGTGAGTTAAATGCTCTTAACTAATGGTTATTACTTACAAGGTGAGAACATTGTGTAACACCATAATCCCAACTGATTTGGGCGAACCAACCCATACACTCGTTCCTTGTTGGATGCCTAAACCCTTGCCTCCAAGGAACCAGTGTACGGGTTGTTTCACCCTAGCCATCCCAACTAATGAGGTGCATTAAGAATTCCCTGGGTGCAAGGTGGGGTTTATTGCCTACCTTGCGGTGAGTGGGCTCTAGTGAAATTGCCTGCAACTTAACGGTGCCACACACCATGAATATTTTCTTCTAGAGAAGACCGGGAATTCCAACTTGATATCCAACAAATGTGTGGCTACGGAATGGTCATGCCATTCGTCCTAATAGGAATTTGACCCGAGCTCGTGAAACCGTCACATGTGGGAATTCCTTGTACCTTGTACTTCCACCCCAAAAATTCCAAAGAATATTACACGATATGCATAGACGACGTATGGGGCGGCTCACCAATTGTATATTTATAATGGTATTTTGTGCTTTGGACTTATTGTGCTCACTCCCTAAATAATGCATGTGGCTCACGCTCGATCAAATATGTGTTTTGGCTATAGAATGTGAATTGGAGACCTTCTTTGGACGGAGTTGACTCATGTGCACGAAGAAGTTGTAAGGAAAAAATTGTAGATCAACATCTATGTGATTGGAAGAGGGTTCATGGTTATTTATCTCCACTAAATTGTGTCGGAATTGGTTTCTTTCAAATTTTCATTGAATTTTCACGCTAAACTAAAATCACTACCATAAATGTTGTACCTAGTGTCACATACTATTTGGAATTATGCAATGTTATATCTATTTATTGTATATCTCATATTTGACCAACAAATGTCAAATTGGTAGTTTGGACATTATAAAATAGTAATCATTTTTACTCGATAAAAAATTACATCAATGGTAAAAAAGACATAGCATCGTGTAACTCCAAATACTAAGTGACGTTGAATGTCATATCTAGTGTAATCTTTGATTTGGTTGACTAAATTTTATGAATTTCGTTGCTTTGTGGGGAGATCCAAACATGCACTTGTCATCAATATGATTGCTTTTGAAAATTAAATAGATTGTTTTTGTTTAAAAAAACTTTTAAAGTTGTAAACTTTACGAACTCAGAAATATCTAAAAGAAAAATGCTTACAACCACATTTTTGGTGGGCATCTCATGGCTTGTTTAGACTAAAAGAGATTAGGTCATCGCTCTTGAGAATCCTTGAATTCTCTTGGTTGAGAGGGTCATGGACCACCGTTTTAGGTTTACATGAGGACACAAGTAGCACAAAATAATATAATCACATATGGTATTTTTTCAAGGAAAAATCAGTGAGGCCCATGAAAGTTAGCAACGCGCCCCACATTACTTCCCATTACGAGAATTAATGTGAGGACTAGAAAATTATTGTGGCCCACATAACCAACTACTAGGTTACATATGAACTACACCATTTATGGTATTTAGTGTCACATGTAAAATAGTGTCACTCACCCTATTTTGAAGCATATGCTAGGTTACAGTTGACTAAAGTGTACACAAAATGACACTTGCCATTAGTAAGCTCAATAATATCTTCTCCTTGGATACTAAAATGCAAGACTATCATCTAACGTATCCCAACATGCTACTCTAAATGTCATAATGAAGATATTTCTCACTTGAAGAAGTTACTTATGTTGACATATGGAATCGTATATGCAATTAGCGGGAGTGAACCTTGAGACCTCTAGGCATCTAGTTTAGGCCCTTCGCAAATAGTGTATGTGACACTAAATACCATAAACGGTGTAGTTGGGTTTGGAAAATAAATGGTTGAAGTTGAATACTTTAGGAAAATTATTGATCATTTTAGAGGAATATGAGGAATATACCTAAAATTAATAAAGGAAACTGAAAGATCACAACATGTAACCGGTTGGACTTGGAAACACTAGGATATCGACCGATTATGCCCAAAATTCTCCCCGGACACTGGTAGTAGAACTATTTAGTGTAGTTTCCACGTGTATTTCAATAGGGTCTCACCCAATGCATGAAAGACATGTGGCATAATGTGAGGGGCACCAATCATTGATTTATCAAAAAAAAAGCCATCTATAGAGAGAGCTATTTTTGTGAAGGTGGTGTTGTGTCTTCCCCTTGATTCTCCTGTTTGGGAGACTTTTACTTGGCCTCATAGTAGTGTCCGGGAAGATTTTTGGGCATAGTCGGTCAAAATCCTAGTGTTTCCAAGTCCAACCGGTTTACATGTTGAGATCTTTCAGTTTTCTTTATTGATTCAAGGTATATTCTATAGATTCCTCTAGAATGATGGGTAACGTTCCTCGAGTCTTGAACTTCAACTAATTGTCTCTCAAACTCAACCGTTCATCACTCACCCTCCGCGGAAAAACTAAACTGGTTAAAAATAGAAGTCGGGGTGCCTTTGCTAGAAATCGAGTTTTACTGTTTACTGCATTCTTGAAGCCCTTTTGGACGCGTGACTATGCTTAGCCACTTTACATTTTCCTTTGCTAGAAATTGAGTTTTGTTGTTTTACTGTATTCTTGACGCCCTTTTGGACGCATGACTATTTTTTGCCAGTTTAGTTTTTCCGTGGAGGGTGAGATCTGTAAACTAGACCACAGTTGGTTCCCCCCGTTCATTGCCTCGGAGCTATTTTGTGTGGAGACACTGGAATTCAACGTTGAGAGCAGACAATAGGTGGAGCCCTGTGGTTGGCCACAATGGCAATGTGCTGAGGTGGCAAGCACTATGTGCCAGGCTTTCTGGTTGGCTAATATTACAAAAATAGACAGGCAATGATGTGTTTTGACACATGCCTTTCTTCCTCTGCAGTGCTGCCTGGACATGGATTTCGCTTTGTTGCCCAGGTCTTAGAATGGTTAACTTTTTCCCGGCTAGCCCACTGCTCCTAGCTAGGAACAAAACACGTGATAAAGTACGAGATGGGGGGAGGAGCTTGGCCATTCACACTAGGTATCCTAGCATCTCTTAAAAACCGCCCTCGTACTCAATGCTTTGCCCTTGCCCATGTCCGTATACATGGCACCCAACACCTAGATAACATTATAGTTATTTGTAAAGTAAAGTGTATGAAACCGTGGGTTTAGTCCCAAACCCCGAGTTTATGAGAATAAATACAAAGTCATTTAAGTTTTTAATGCTTAAGTTAACCTTACATAAAGAGTGGTGTCATGCTATTATAAATTAGTTTTTTGGTTTGTCCTACTAGGATGGGCGGACCAAGCTAGTCTTTCATGGGTCGATTTGGGATTTAGGACAACAAGTCCCGTGCGCATACCCTATTTTAAATCTTAAAAGTCCCTAAGGTGTGGGAGATGGAAAATAGTAGGTCCCAAGAGTTTCACCCAACTTTCAAAATACAGTCCGATACACAACGAGCTAACAATGATTTAATAGAAATTTTTCTCAAAGAGGGATCAAACCCACATTTTCGCCCCTCTTTGAGGGATTTGTGGATAACTCTATTGTTCCCTCATGGCTCGGGCCATGCACTTGCCACGCTACGCATTGTCAATGTTGAGCTATATTTCGCCCAAGCATTGTGTTCTTCCTTGGGACCCCACAATGTTTAGCCAAACTTCACCCAAGCATCATGTGCCTCCTCGGCACCTCACTTGTGAACCCCCCCCCCCCCCAAATCATATCACCATCCAATTCATTGAGTTCACTACAATAATCACTTCCCAAACACCCCTACAAACTCAACTTCAAATTGAACAATACAATATTACAAATTTCCATGTACATATAATTGATTGTCATCAAATCCCTTGTCCACAAATAGGTTGCCTCTTTACTCATGCAAATTACCTTGGGCCAAATTAGATCCACAAAAAACTTATAACTTTGTTTATCACTTTGTATGGCAACCACAATAACCAAATTATTGCATTTTGTTATTGTTGTAACAAATATCCAAATAGTGTGGGCAACATTTTGTTATGTAAATCTAATCGATAAAAGTTGGAGAACATGAAAAACAAACCAAATAACACCCACATTTGTTAATTTTTAAAGCTCTCTCCTTCTCTCTCTCCAAATCATTAATTTTGCATAGCATGTCTATATGGTTTTAAAACAAAATATTAGGAACAATGATAGTAATAGTCTATACTTATTACTATCATTTATAGTGTTCTTAGAGATAATTTATAGTCTCGGGGACGTCACCCTGCGAAAAGTAGTAAACCACGTGAGTTAAACTATAGGGTTCATTTTATTCATTGGAGGAAAAATTTATATAAGACTTGGATCTACCATAGCCTTCGATTAATGCTTGAAATATCATTATATGTAAAATAGGGTATTGGAGAAATCCTCATTTTTTCTTCAGTGGTAGATATAAATTAGTATGAATAAAATCATGGGAGATTTTTTTTAATATTAAGATGAGTATAATCCCTAGTGCTTCTAGTAGACGGATAAAAATAATACATTTTCAGTACAATATAGTGATGAAATCATCACTAAAAGCATATCACGGGCGCAAGAGGGAAATTTTGCCCGTGAGCTAGAATTATTGGTCCATTTTCAAATCGGTTTAGGGTTTCAGTTTTGAGCCTAGGAGTGGTGGTGCCGCTTGCTCCCATTTTTCATTTTCTTGCTATGCAAGTTTTGAACACTTACCATAGCTGTAATGCATTTTGAGGCACTAGTTTTTTGTTCTGCTGTGATTTTTTTATTTTTGTGATTTGAATGGTTACTCAATTGCTATGCTCGTTTGTTTTATGTTGCTTTCTAGTTTGGTTCAAATATGCTCATGTACATTGCATAGGTCCATGCCAAACGCTTACCCTAAAACCTTTAATGTCCATTTGATCAAATGCCTAAGTTTTATAAGTACTATAGTGTGCCAAGAATTAGGCTACATTTGGACTTAGAATTACCTATAGAGTGTTGGAATTTAAGACCAAGTAGCTTTTTCTATTAAAAGGGTCACTTAAAATCATAATTACTAGGTAAATAGCCCCAAAACATATACCCGGTTAACGCACGTGGTTACAAAATATAAGGGGAAGTGACCTCCCAGAGTTTATAGTATTTAATAAACAATGACATAAGTTAGATATTCTAGGGTTTTTTCATATTTGATTCTAAAATGTAAACAATAAATCTAAGGTAAACATTTTTTATATGAAAATGTGTGTGTGTGTGTATATATATACCCAAGTATATACAAGTACATATCAATTTGATACAATTTTGGTGTTTTGATTGATATGCATCGTACCAACTCTATTAAAATCTTTTTAAATGCTTCGTACAAAACAAATCAACTCTTCTTAACTTGTGTGAAATTAGAAGGCTTCTGCATAAGATTTTTTTTTGCCCGCCTTCTTCCAAATCTTGAAATGTATTTTACTTACAATCTTACCAAAATAACATTGAGTAATATATCGTATTATAGTATGATTTGATGTTATTTTGGACATTGTTAAATCAACCACGTAGTATGTTATAACGACCATATAGACGTGTCGCTTAGTCATATGACATATAAAGGAGTATAGGTCCCATAATACACAACAAACCATATCCAAGTTCAAGGTCGAGCCGTCTTGAATTGAAGTCGAGGAACGGGCCAAGGCTGAAACAACAATATATACTATCGAGAACCGATTCAATTTGAATCCTTCTCTGATTTTTGTTTAAGTTCATAGTGTATATGTATTGCTTGCATAGAGAGAAGGAGTGGATGTCAAAAGAATTATTGGATATGCCAACTCATTGTATTGAATATCTAATATATTTGAAAGATGGGAAATTTCTCAATGTGACATTGAATAACGCATTTGGTGATTGATACATATATGATAATTTAGAAATTTGTGTTATTTATCATGAAATTGAAAAACACTTCATCTAGTTTTTCAAAGCTACTTATTGTATAGAACAATGGTTTGTCTATAATATTATATATATAATTTAAAATCAATTTGAAGTAAAAAATAATATGATAATAGTTATTTTAGAGTTCATGATTGAATTTAGATATATGAATTGTGTGTGGATTCAATCAATGCGAAGTGAAAAATAATATTAAAGATTGGATGCATTAATTAGATTGCAATTGAAAGTATTTCGAAGTCCTAATATGCCAAATGATATCATCGTTGTTAAGTTGTTAAATCCCAAAGATTATCTTACCTACTATATATCTCTATACATTTATGAAGTAGCAGAAAATGCAACTTATGAATAATTACAATTAATAAAAAAATCATATATTAAATATACATTAAAAAATTTAACTGTGATGAGAAAGAACATTAGGAGCTAAAAACGTAGGGATGGTCTTTATTATTATCTATTTAAAAAAAATTCATAGACCAATTATTTTCTAGAATTATACGGAGGCTGAATGGTGTGAGATGACGGCAATTATCATTGATAATGCGCAATATGATCCCCTTATAGAAATAAATTGTCCGTATATTCTTTGAGTTCTTAATTTGTTCATATAAAATTTATAGATCACACGACCTATAGCACATCTGCTTTTATGTTTTATGCAACTCATGACAAAAATTGTTCAATAGCAATTATCGCTGCAATACAAGAGTTGAGGAAGTTTGTTTGGTTTATTTTCGGGATTTATAGAATATGAATACATATCGCAATTCGTACACTATGATATTGTTGTATTGTTGGATTATGAATTAAATCGACATGAGGCAATTGAAATCAAGATCGAAGCTTTTGTTGGTAAAATTACGCATAAAACTATTGGAGTTATGATTTATACTAAGAAGTATGAAGAATTGGCAATTATACGGTACCATCCAAATATGAGCAGTCAAACAAAGGTCGATGCCTAAAAGATGAGTTTAAAAATATCATGTCTAAATCAATATGCAAAATATATTGTATAATTTGTGTTATATATAATGTGTTGTGTAAAACATATCATATAAAATTTGTCATATAAAATACATCATGCACAATGGATCATACATTAATTGTTATGCAGAAATTATCATGCGCAAAGTGTTTATATAAAATTCATGATGATTTTTTTAAATATACGTGCTCTTCGTTTCATCCAACATTGATGAATATATATTTATATGTAAACATGCATTTGTAGATTTTATTATAATATTTGTTGACAAAAAATATATCGATGTCGATTATTTTTTAATTGGACTATTGCCCATCTTAAATTGAGAGGTTTAAGTGAATGTAAATGAATGTAGATATGTTATATATCTTTTGTAAAGAATACATGTGAAGATATTTATTGAATTATTATGATTGGATGCGGTTGACAAACCTAAATCCAATGTCAAAATGCCCGAGTTGTTGCAATCAACAAGTAATGGTTTAGAAATTATTTTAAGACATGACGTCTTTCTTACAAAAATTAATTCCGAAGAAATATCTTCTTTGTGTATTCAACTATTGAGTATTTATATCAATATATTTGTATCCATAAATAACAATACGATCTTGGCAATTAAGAACAACACCAATGTGATGCAAGAAGAAAAATTTTCTGCTGTGAATATTAGGCAACCTGTAAAAATCATCAAATCTCGGTATGTTATGATTGCATTTAAGTTTCTGCAAAATATACTATCATGTATATTATAACATGCTTGTTAATTTAATATCTACTTTAGAATTATATAGGTTGGATGCACTTGTGAGCATATTAATTAATACACCGGGTGATAATATTTTTTCATACATTAATTTTGATTATCGTATTATATGTTGTTGTTTTTCATATAAATATGATATATTTTTATTTAAAATAAAATCAAAATATATTATTAAACTATCTCATATATTGATTTCAAGTGTAATATAATTCACCAGTATCTTATATTAAATGTAATGTCATGAGTCCTTATATATTTTATGTTCTCGTTGGATGGATAAGATCATTAAAAAATTAAAAAAAAATTTACTGCATAAATAGCGAAAAAATGGAAGATAGATGTTGGTGAAGTTGGCCATTTTTTGTCTATACTATGGCAAAAACCATTGGATTTTTTTTGTTTTAAGCGATGAGTATTTTTTATACTATAATTCTTTGAAGAATGCTAAGTTGCATGATGACAAGTATATTCGCGTTACTTGGCAAAAATATGGACTACTTTGAATGGATTTCAAGAAGGGTCCATGACATAGGAAATTTATGCCAATACAAGAATTTGATAAAATTGTGTTATGTCATAGTAGCTATCGAACTGGGAGTGCGGTTACTATATTTTGAAGTGCATTATAGAGATTTGTACAAGATAAAAAACTATGCCACTAGATTTGTGGAAGGTTAGTGATTTGATATTTATTAATTTATTTGATATTCATAAATTATAGTTTCATATTTTATGTTTCATTGCACGATTTTAACTTGTAGTTGGTTTTAGAATTAAAGTCTTATAATTCTCTTAAAGCAAAACTTTTGATATAATGAGCATGCTTTAGTTTGGCACTTTGAAGATATTTGTATCCAAAGAAGGCCAACAATCCGATTGAAAGTGGAATGTTGTTTCAAACAATCAAAAAACAACCGATGAAGAGTACATCGTGGAAAATCACAACGAGCTATTAAGAAAGAGTTCAAGGACAAAGCATATTACTAAGTCGCAAATATAAGAATTTTTATTATAACAAATAATTGTAGGGAAAAACTTATTGGTAACAGATGCAAACTAGAATGATTAGCATTTTACTCTTGATTAATTATGTGCCCTCAAGCTGATGTTTGGCCATGAAATAAAATGGTATTTTCAAATTTACTGTAATATATATGAATATAGTTTTTTGTATCACTAATTTATATCTAAATGTCATACAAAAAATATTATGTACAAAATGTTACAAAATGTGTTATGCAAAAAACTTCAAGCAAAATGTATCATGCATAATGTGGCATATATTAAATCTCATGCAATATATGTTATGCATAACACTTTAAGTATCACCATTTATTGAATTGTAACATGTTTTGCAATAATAAACACAATTTGATTCATACCCTAGCAAGTTCTATTCCCTTCCGTAAGCATTAAGCTTCTTGGATGATCCTCTAGTAGATCCTTCAAGAAAATTTCTATGTTTTTCCAATGAACAGTCACCATCACATGCAAATAACATTGTCTTATCTTTCTTTTAAAATGTTGCGTACCTCTTGCAATCAAATCTTTTTGTTTTCCCTTTAGATGTTTCATATGTGCGACTAAGTAATCTTGTAGACCATGGTACTCTATCATGGTTTACTCATAGAATAATGCCACCATTTTCTGAATTTTGTGGCCTAGTCTTTTTTTTTGTCATGTGAGAGCTCGAGGGAATGAACTGCATCACTAAAATTTTGATGAGATAAAGAAATGTACGATAACATATCAAGTGGATATGCTCTAGAGTCGAGGCAAATCGGATTTCCTACTTGATCAACCTGATTAGCATCATCACGGAGGTTGATGGCATCTTCAATATTTTGCAGATTTGCAAACCATTGAGACAATCAAAGTGTTCTTTGGATTCCATGCATCATGCTAGCATGGCGGACAATGACCCATCTTCAATTTTAGGGTACAACATTTTAAACATTTTTATACAAATCATGCCTTTGGTAGCAATAGGATAATTGCACTGTGCCCGCTTTGAATCGGGGGAGTGGATGGTCCAGACCTTAGGATGATTATTGATTGATTCAACATATGCAACATCGTCATCAATGCATATCAAAACGTTGGAATATAGTATAGCATCGGTTCGAATGATAGTTGAAGCGATAATGGCCTCTTGGTTGCGATTGCGAATGAATCCAAAGGCCTTACACTGAACGTTGTGTGTCCACCTCTCCAGTAAGATGATAAATCAACCCATCCATGCGGCGGCCATTGAAAGCGCTCTTTTGTAGAATTCAATATACTCTTTGATTCGAGTGATATGACTCAATTGCAGCATTTGTGTTTTGCCCAACGCGTAGAATGTTGCAACTGCCGGTCCACCACATGAAAATTTTATCTATCCAAACTTCATTCATGTATTTCATGAATGTCGCAGTTTTGGAATGATTGCGTTGTATATGACGGAGTTGTTTATGTGTCCATAACATCGGATCAAAATCAATTGGACAATACCTCCCATACATGACAAACCCAATTTGTTGTAAAACAATAAATCTTCCAACATTTTTGTTAAATTTTGTTTACCGTATTTTTTGCCCATGCTTCCCTAACATGTCATAAGCATAGAAAGATTTGGACAGAAGGCCATATTTTCCTGAAGAAGATGGATCAAGCACATAATTAATTTTCAAACATTTCTAAAGTGCAATGAGTTAGAGATATGATGGTATGAAAAGCTAGGACCCTAAACCAAAAACATATGCATATGAAAACCTTGCAATAAAATATTCATAATATGACCCCACAACATATGTTTAAATGGTATTGTAACAATTTTCGCATGTTACATGTTACATGACACATACTGCAAAACATATAATGCATGACATGGTATGTATAACACTAAATGAATGACATATTGTGCATATCACAAAATGCATAACATAGAGGCACATACCTTAGAATGTTGATTTCAACTTGTGCGTTGTTGACAATTATTGATGATGGGCTCCATGTCACATGAAGGGTTTGAATGCAATGCATCAAACATAAGTCTAGGATCATCTTCACGAGACTGTGAAACAAAAAAAGCTAATGGTTCCCGTTTCTCCAATCATCGAATACCATGATTATATAAAGCAGTTATTGCACAACCAATGGACCAATAAAATGATGTTAAAAAAATATTATACAAATTTCATAATGCAAATTCTAGCTTAAATTTGTATATAAATTTCCAAGTTTAGACATTAGAACTAGCAACTTACCCTGGTTTTGTTGGTTCTGAACATCGCGTCAATTGTAATTGCATTGTTATGGCCAAATTTGCCCATCGTCTATTGTTGCCATTCAATCTAAATTCCCAGGTTGAATGGTATGTCTTATTGGTTATGATTATTAAGATTTAGAAGATAGTGTTCTTGATAAAAAAAAACACATAGTCAAGGTTTTCATGTACCCGCATCCGCATGCTGATTGGATCTGAAGGGTGTTTTTATGACAACTCTTCATCTCTCTTCTTGCAGATATTTTGTACATCAGAAGGGAGCAAAAATATATCTCTTGTGACTCGTTCGTTACACTTTGCCAACTTCTTCATATTTTATTTGTGTTGGTTCATGATTTGAGTTGGAGATAATCAACCACTATACTTCTATGGCACGACTCCCCATATTTATTTCTATGCTTTACATGCTCATATATGAGTTGACATAACGAGCTATCAAGATAAGGCCTCTTTGCAACAAAACAACAAAGACACCCACGTTTAATGGACATACCTGCTAGAGTTTTTCCAATCTTTTGTATCTTTTGGCCCCTCTCGAGGTTAACAAGAAGACGTCATAGTCGGGGATAGTCTTGCGACCTTGCTTGGCTTAAATTTCAAATGTCTTCTTTTTATATATATTTTTACGCAGATTCCAGGAGTGCTTGCATATCATGTGGAATGGTGCATGTCTCATTGTCTGGTCCAAAGTTGCATCTACATTTGAATTCAATAGAGAATGTTAAGCATTGATAAACTAGTTGTAGATTTCACACATAACATACCAATTATTGATGTCTACTATTATCAAGCTTGAATCTCTCATATCAAAGGTTCAATGTATGGATGGAAGCAACTATTATGATCTAAGGCCTTTATACTTCATGATTTATATGCAAGCATTATAATGAATAGGCAAGGGTGCATTAATTTGAGAAATGGCCAATGAAAAGAGGATTGTAATGGATAACATTACCTAGTTGCAATGCTAGGATTGTTGGCTCTTGGATTGCTGAGGGAATTTGGAATATTTGTCTTAATAACTTCCTTGGTAAATTTGCACGGGAAGAGGTTGTTATTTTGTTCACTGACTATGAAGTCGTGAAGCCTCTCTCAAGGTATGACTGCATAGTTGATGGTGTTGTAACGATCATTTCTAGACAAAACTTGTTGTGTCCACTGGAGGTCCTCAATTGCAAATGGGCCTACCAATGGATATTGAGTCAATTCTCATAATCTCATTTTCAAATCTGCATGCACAACTCGAAAAACAATTGGATCATCTTTAGCATCTTTGTCGTCTATCTCGTAGTTGGATTTGAGGTCCGTGAAGTTGACTTTCTTGTAATGAGAATTGTCAGTGTTTTGCACAAACTACAACTTGTTTCCAACCATGTCTTGATAAACTATGCTACAACCACAAAACTTAGCAAATCAATATGTTATGTGTAGGTGGGTATATGCTATTAGATCAACAAGTTTGTGTTATTAAACAAACTATATTAACTAACCGATTAGAGACTCATAAGACTCATTAATGATGATCCAAGTGAACATGTACAGAACAATCGTGAATCTACACTAATATGAACGATAGATTGTAGTGAATCAATGTAATTATCATATGTAGCAAAATCTCATAACACCACATTATCTACCAGTATATAATCGAATTGAGTGCGATAAAAGAATACTCATGCACAACCTACAAATCATGTGTGTGTACTAAGCTATAGAATGTTGGCATCACAAGCTTAGAGAGGAAGACCACTTCATTACAAGCATTGTTTGTATGAAATAGTTGTGGGCACTAATAAGATCGGATCCTTTAATTTTGGTGCACAACACATTTTGTAGATTTGGTGTACAACACATTTGTAAAATTTGGATTTGGTGCATAACGCATTTATAAATATGGATTTGGTGCACAACACATCTGTAAATATGGATATGGTGCATAACACATTTGTAGATCTGGATATGGCGCATAATACATTCCACAAATTTTGGTGCATAACACATCCACAAATCTCATTTGCATAACACATTAGCAAATGTGGTGGAGAACCAATGGGATGGGAGCAGGGAACGTTCCCAATGTCCGAGGAGGGTCCATAGCTCGAAGGATGACTAACGTCGTTGGAGCTAACTTTGTCCATGGGTCCAACCGGTCAGGCAACCTTTGGGCAACAACATGGGCATGACCATAAAGTTATGGTTTGGGCACTGACGCATGGGCTAGGAAACGCGGATTCTTAGGCAGACAGAGCTCGATAGGGGTGCTTTAGCGTTTGGCTTTATCCCCTCTTAGCTTTTGTGAAGCATTTGTTGTTTTGTAAATAGCAATTAGTGGGAAGGGGCCATGATGTGGTATTAAATACTTTAGGCCTATATTATAACCTCCCACGAGTTGTCACAAAAGCCAAATGTGGTATTTGATTCCATGTAGCTATTAAAACTAATAACGCAATTGTCCGCGTGTGTATAACATGTGGCAAGCAAGTTACAATGACATATCGTCATGGCCGAATTGATTGTTGATTGTTCAATAATTTATTTTACATGGAATATATATACATATCATTAGAAAATCCAAAGAAGAGGACAATGCACAAATGATACATATAACAAGGGGATCTCAAAAAAGAATGAAAACAAGGTGATTTCAAAGAAATAAGTCTCTCTTTAAAATAAACACAAAAGTTTAGAAATTGAGAAATGGAACATGCAACGAAGAAGAAGAAGAGGAAATCAATAAACAAAATACTCTCAAAGATGATGAATATTAAAAATAAGAAGAGTATGAAGGTCTCCATAACATTATTCATATTCATAACAATGTTTTGTGGGACTCACATAATACTGTCAGTCCCACAAAACATTGTTATGAATATGAATAATGTTATGTCATAAGGTTGAAAAAACAA
Organism: Polytrichum formosum; assembly: GCA_964035585.1. NCBI lineage: Eukaryota > Viridiplantae > Streptophyta > Polytrichopsida > Polytrichales > Polytrichaceae > Polytrichum > Polytrichum formosum. The sequence goes on along the minus strand of OZ037939.1, from coordinate 19,620,954 downwards.
CCAAGAAGTGGAGCAAAGGTTGGACATGGTGATTACAAAGAGGAAGAGAAGCAAGACAAAACCATATAAATAATGGATGTGGCATATCAAAGAACCAAGGATGAGGAGGGTCCCTCACGGCCACAAGTTGGCAAAATTCCAAAGTCAACAGCCTAGTGTGCTAGGTTAGATTTTTAAGGACTTGCCAACATGTATGTATGTATTATTTTGCACGAGACATGAGACTATCTTATTTCTTATTGCTTTGTAATAAATTGACATTATTATTGATGAGAGAAAAGCGAATGAAGAATGCTCTAGCTATGAAATGCTTGAATGCCACGGATCCCCAGCCAAAGAGTACAGCGCCATACATACATCCATCCATCCATCCATACATGCATGCATGCATGCATACATCATTGCACTTTCGGAGATTGTCATTTTCCTTTTATAATTTGAAACCCTCGGTGCTCCCTCGGAGAGTCTCTCTCTCCCTCCGACCGACCGACCAGGAGGCAGCATGTGTTTGTATCTGCGTTTCCCTCCCTCCCTTCCTTCTCGTTCGTCGTCGCACCATTCCACGCGCGGTTTGCCCTAGCGACCTAGTTCGTTGTTGAGTTGGCGCCAAGGGACGTGGTTTGGTTGCCTTGCCTTGGCCTGCTGCTTCCCTGCCTCTCTCATCTTCCGTGCTTTGCATTGCATTCCGTGGCGATGGCGGAGGACGCACTCGCAGTGGAACAAATCAATTTACGCTGTTTTCGCGAAAGAAGAGACTGACTAAATCTCTCGTGTTGCGTTTTACCGCTGCCTGGCTATGTCTTGTGAGTGCTGGTGTAGGTGGGTAGGTTGGTAGGGTTGGGCCATCACGGGGAGGTAAACTTAAGCGGTGGAATCCTACTCGAGGGCTTGATTGTCACGCTGAATGTGAAGTGTGATCGGAAGAGAGAGAGAGAGAGGGAGAGTTTCTGTGTTACATCCAATGTGATTTTTGAATGGCATGAGTTTCGGCCATCCTGTGAAGAGAGGATTGAGTGTTAGTGTTGAGCTTGTTTGGAGTGATTTTGTCGGCTGCGGATGTGTACTATTATTTTGTAGTATCTTGCTGTTTTGTGGTGGGAGGAGGTTATGCTTGTTGCGTAATTGTGTGTGTGTGTGGGGGGAATTCATCATGGCGCCATTGGTATAAACAAGTAGCGTGGTTAGTAGAATAGAAATAAGGTGTTTGAATTTCGTTGTTTGAGCATTGTATTGCGCCCACTGTGTCTGCCTGTGAGGTTGTCATCAGCTCATAGTGGAGGAGTGAAGAGAGTGTGGTGGTTGTTGTTGTGGCGAGAGCTGGGATGATGAGGTTCTAGGAGGAGGAAGTGAATGAATGAATGGAAGGCATGGCAACAGGAGGCCCTGCTGCGTCTACAATAGATGGCGATTCGATCACCTCCTCCTCCTCCCGGGCGCGGAATAATCCTTCTGCGCCAGTAAAACTTCAGCAGGTGTCCTCTGCCCCTCCTGAGGATCATGGATTTCGTCCTTCACCAGGAATAGTAGCTGTGCAAGGAGCTATGCAAAGCCAGGGGCATCATCATCCTTCCAGTATTCCATCATATCAATCCACATCTTTGCAGCATCTGCACCTGCAAGAAAGCCCAAGCGGGGGACAGTCGGTAGCTGGCCATTTCTCAGTTTCGAATCCCCCACATTTGTCCTCCTCACATCAGCAGCAGCGACCTCATCATCAACATGTTACAAACTCCACCGTGGGAAACCCTCGCCATCAGCAGCAACATCAACATCATCCTGCGCAGGTCGTCATCCCGCCCAGCGGCCTCGCATCCAAGCTTTCTCGTTCATCTCAATTGCAGGTGAGTTGGCAATCATCGCCACATGATGAAAGAGATTTGGAAAAACAAAGCACACCCTCTTAAACTACCAAAGACAAACAAAAATCGGCCCAAATTCACCATGTTTTCCAAAGTTGGATGACGTCGTCGTACTTAAGTTGCCATACCCAACACGAAATTAATTAAGTTAATAAACTCACAGGATCATAGTCTGAGTGCTATAGTGCCACATAATTGCACTTGAGGTTGTCTCCTTCTATAATTTGAAACCCTCGGTGCACCCGGCGGCCTCTCATCCAAGCTTTCTCGGTCCTCTTAAGTGCAGGTGAGTAGGCAATCATCGCCACATGATGAAAGAGTTTTGGAAAACAGGTCACACCCTGTTGTGACCAGGCCCGTAGCGAACATGGGCCAATTGCAAGGCGTTGCAGCTGCCATTGCAGGGGGAAGTCATCTGGGGAAGCAGCAAAACCAAAACCACTTGGTTTTGCAACGACCTCAACAAGTTGGTACTACTACTCAAGATAAGGTAATTGGTGGGGTTGCTGCTCAGAAGCAGCAGCAAAACTCAGCACAAAAGCAGCAGGGGGGAATGCAGAGAGTGCATCCACGCAGTAGTAATCCAGGAGGAGGGTGGCAACAACAGCCACCTGTTGTTGCTCTTGGTGGGCAACATGGTCATGTATCTCCTGCAGGACAATCAAGGTTGTTTTACCAACACCCTGTCCTTAATTCTCAACAACCCAGGAGTTCTCCTCAAGAACAAGGTCAAGGTCAAGTTCGCCAACACCTTGGTCTTGTGGGTGTCCCGCCACAGCAGTATGCAATGCCACAACAACAAATGCGCGATGGAGGAATTCCAACTGGGAGTAAGTCTGTACCGGTATGTCCCTATTTATCTTCGCTTTGGGTATGCAATGAATTCGTTCTACACTGGTTTCAGGAGGAGTTTCCAATTTCCAGTATTTGTCCAGTTGTGAGTTATGTCAAATTGTGTAAATTTACAGTTGTTTGAACCTTGTTGCTTATATAGATATACATATTACAATTGTTGTTGACGGAGGGCAAGTGTTGTTGTAATTTACTGCACAAGCGACAACTGGATGAGTCTCTGGAATGCAAAAAGGAAAATTTGTGATATAGAGATAGATACTGGTGTTGAAACACTTCCACATTGGTGTCAAATCTTTGGTTTACTCCTCCAAGCCCTACAGACTTATGTGAAGATCCAAATTTATTCCAAGTAGTCTATTTTCAAAAGTGTTCTATTTTATGTAACTTTAGTCCTTGAAACTTACTTCACTTGTCGTTTAGGTCAGCACTTCTGGAGAGATAGTTTCAGTACTGAAATGGAATGTTTGACCTTCTTAGAATGTGCTGTAGTAATAGGTGCAGTTGATTGACTTTGGTAACAAAGCACTTACTGCATATGGTGCTGTATCCAGATGTATCCTGTTTTGCGAACTCCAGTTACTGGAAACCACACACCCAATCATGTTGATACTGGCTATAGGTGAGTGATTCATGTCCTGACACTTTTGGTTCTCTCTAGTTGTACTTGCTTAATATTAGGTTATTTGAGTAGTTTTGCAGTAATTTCTCTTCTAGCAAAATTAGTCTTTTATTTGGAAATATGTAATCTATCACTACTTTGGTACGAAATGTGGACCAGATTGTGAAGGTGGGCTCTGGCCATGTTTTGATAGGTAGTGGATGTATGTATGTATTGTTTTTATAAAGTCCCACTCTTGTTAATTTCCAGTTCTGGATGTGCAGGGAGAGACTATCTGACAGTCAAATTATTGTGCACATAGGTGATCGGAAAGTAAGTGTTGTTTTCTGTTTCAATATTCTGCAATGTATGCAACCTTTCTACATCATGGTTTTTGTGGCTACATATGATGGCAATCCTCTTTAAGAGATTATTCTCTGGAGTCCTCTTAGCATGCTCTTGGTGGTGTCTTTTGGGCATGGCCATTACTGTTTGTCATTATATGTTCTGAACATCTATATGAGATGCTTGTTGAGAATAACAGTACGTATCTTGAGTTTAGAACCTTACTCTACATGAGTTTGGCTATTTTTCTTGTTGCAGTCTCAACTGTTGCCAAAGAATTTAATAAATCATGAAAAAGGTTGGAGAGTTCTGCAGGTGGTTTGGATGTCCCTGACAGTCACCCCTTGATATCTGCAGATAAGATTATTATCTGAATCAGATCCATCTTCTCTATATTCCTTGTGCCGTCGGTGGGTGAGAAATGATGTGCCACGAAAAGACAGGGTATGTATTTCAGATTCATGGAGACAAGGTCTTTTTAGCAGTATTTGGAAGTAAATCATACCTGTTTTGTTGATATTGTGACATCTTGTTGATGTCCTTTATATGTGGCTCCTGTACTTGTTAAATGAAATTGTGTTTCTAAGTTCACTGATTGCTGATTTCTATGATGGATCTTGTTCTTTGAGGTTCTTTTTTTCTTTATGTTCCCTATTGTCATTGTTTGGTGCTCCAGTGTTCATACAGTGAAGTTCTGATCCACACACTTCTGGGATTTCGTTTATGTCTGACAATCTTCATTGTATCTTCAGCCAGGACTACGGGATATAATGAACATACCTTTGCCAAGGCCCCTCCCTGTTAGTGAAGTAGACAAACTTGAAAATGCTACACTTGAGAATGATACCAAGGGCGATGCTGGTTGGTCCAAATCTGAGGTGTGTATCCTGACTGGAATGTGGACTAATGAAACTTTGACATGATAAGACTCCAGCTTCTGGAAAAAGCTGTCTTCCTAATTCCTCAGTTCGGTGCATAATGATATGCACAAATAATCATGTTTTAACAGTAAGTTATATATCTCCAAGAGCTTTCTGATATACAATAGGATTATGTTCTGAAGAAAATATTGAGATTTATTGAGCTATATCTGTCAAGCACTTTCTGTAAGGACATTGATGATGCATGTTCATAAGCACATTCTGAGATACATTGAAATATATATTATCAATAAATATTGAGATACATTGAGGGATGTTTTCTGAAGAAATTCCTGAGTCATTGACATATTTTTGAGGAGTGCTGAGAATACATTGGGATACATGTTTTCAAGCAATTTCTGAGAAACTTTGAGAAACCTTGACATATGTTTTCAAGCCGCTTCTGAGATGCATTGAGATACATATTTTTCAACCAAGTTCTGGATGGCCTTGAGAACACTTGTTTTAGCCACTACCTTATGCATGTGAATTTATGTGAACAGTTGGAGAAACCTGTCGACCTCCTAACTGAGGAGGAGTTGTTACAGTCCCATATTCAGCAATTCAAAACTATTCGCAAGAGGTATGAATATTGTGATGATAGTCATTCAATACTATGCATGGATATAATGCATGTCTTTATTGTAAAGAATGTTTGTTACAAGAGGTGGTTAACTTTGGGCTGTACCTTGTTGCAGGTCTCGGGAAGAGCGAATGCGAAGAATTGCTAGATTTAAGCCAAGACTTGCTTTGCTACTTCCTGGCAACAATGAGTCAAATTGAGCATTTGTGAGCAATTTGGGAGGATGGATGATAGGCACCTGTTAATTCTAACTGTTGCTCAAGAATAGTTCAACAACTGGTTGATCAAATTGATGTATGGATGTGTGTACTCTAGAATTTTGCTCCTCCTGTTAGAAATCATAAGATCACCTTGTAAACATAGAGGTCCAAAGACAATCAGCTGAGAAGGGTTTTTATGGTATATTTGGATCCTAATCACCTAGCATTTTGAATAGTTGGTTAGCATCTTCAGGCATTTGGAATCATTCTCCTTGAAATTCTGTAGAACCTTCTTCGACGGTAGGTTTCAACATTTTTCTTCTTTCTTCAGGAGGCTCCATTGTTGTTAAGCCCCTATGATCGCTGTGAAGTAGGTATGGGTTGTTTGTAATATACCCATCCAGGCTGAGGTCACATTGTCTTTTTCTTTTGCTAAGAAGAACCTAGAATTTTGCAGGAATATAAGAGTGATAGTTGCGAACAATTGTTTTCTTGAGAATTCCTCTCAAATGAGTGACGTAGTAAACATTATTTCACGTCTTTTCAGAATCATTGCATTTGTTTCTGTGTCATTGTTTTTTCTTTTTCTTTTAACCCATTATCCATTTGCTGGACTACTCGAGTATTGATTGTCATCTTCAACAGTTGTTTATTGATTCTCCTTGTGCATTAACCTCTTATATTTTCTTTTATGAGGTTCTTCAACTTGAACTTGTGTAGCCCTGCCCACTTACATTCTCTGCAGGGAACCCTACTTTCACATATGGGAGGATGCCATATAGATAATGCGGTTCCAGCCTTCACTACATTTGGCTGATTCACTTGGTAAGAAGCAGGTTGCTGGTTTCAATGTTCATGTTGTTGCATATGCAAGTCATTTCAAAGCAAATGTGGAGGTTGAACATATAAACTCAATAAAGGATTTAATAAAATCACATCCATTCCTGCGATGCTGGTATTCACCTTTGTTGCAGGATCTAAAGTCTAGTTGAATCTGAATTGTTCATGCTTGGTTGTGACAGGCTGCGTGAGCATGCTTATGTGGAGTAGGTCATTCAAAATCAGTAGAACCTTGTATTTGATATGGTTTGAGGCCCAAGCTTTTCCAGGACCAGAGATAACTCTTTATTGCATTCACTTTCAACTGTATAAGTTTTTATTACTCAAAGCTCTGGCTAACCAGATATTTGTTGTCCACAAATTGGTTCCAATTTTGGTGCATATGTTAGGCTGAATTGTAAAAAGCTCGAAGCCACCAACCAATCTTGCCTAATACTGTATGTCTGGTAGATCACCAATGAGATGAAGCTTAAATGGGCTCCCTATAAATTAGTTTTCGTCATCTAATTTTTGCACTATAATAATTGCATGTGATGGTTCTCTTTACTGAATGTCATTCAGGGATCGGCCCAATATTCAATATTAGGTCATTGTCTATCAAAATTTGTCAGCAAGTAATGGTGGCAGTTGACAAATATCTGTGACACACAAAAATATGGAAATTGTTCTAAGTGGTTCTCAAGAGTTTCGACAATGTGAATTTGGTGTTGTGAAATCTTATGGATTAACCTGTAATGACTTATAAATACCAAGGTTTTCTGGAGATACATCACTGCTTGAGGCAGTCCAACGATTTCAAAACTTGTCAAGTAGGTGAGGGTAATGTGGACACCTCCAGCTGTATGGAATCGTCCAGCCAATGGGCTTGAGCATTAGAAGCTTGAGCCAGTTAGCAATTGTGAATAAGGACCAAAGAATTTGAAATCGTTGGAATCGGAGTTGAGGAAGTGTTGATCTAGGCTCTAGAATCAATGAAGCAAATTCTACATGGGTCAATTGCCAATGATAACCCAGTTTACTGCCAATGTCTCTAAAGTGGTCACGTGTAAGATAAAATGTTGCCGAATTGTTTTTTCATTATAGAATATCCACAAAACAAATTGGTTGGCACCTCACAACCACATGCTACCTCCTTATTTGCCCATCTTGGGCACAAAAATCAAGCATGTCATAGCTCGGTGAATAGCACTCCTCATTGTGGAGGATGATGGGTGTAGTTTGACTTTTTGCAAAGGTGACTAACCCAAAATATCATCAAGGTGACGGCTAAATCACCATGTATTACTCACCCATTGAATTAGAGCAATTGTACTACCAATTAGGAGCCAAAAATAGGTGTCCGATTAAGAAAGCTAACCGAATCGGCCTCGTCTACCTTACAATGTAAGTTTCAAGTGCAAAAAACAATGTCCACAATGAGCTAACTTTGTTCGTGTTCATTTAGAACACAAATCCAAACAGTTGGGCTGATGTTGTGATGGTGTGTTTATTGTGTTTAAACTTTTTAGACATTTGGTCCTATTGTGGCAACTTTTAACTTCAGACACAATTCCGGCCATTGGATAGGATAGGGATTGTCTCCTGCTAAGCAAGTTCGATTCATGACGATTATTATTTCAAGTTTCAAATTAGGAGTTGAGATGCAAATGTGAGTTGAGTCTAATTCACTTGCAGCAATCACATAGACCATTTCCACTTCCAATTGTGAGTATGTAGTCCAATCATTTTGTAACATGTGTCTTGTTAGTGTCTCTTCGTCAGTAGAGGCCTTGCCATATTGTACTCAAATACATGTGTCCCAATTGAGAAGAACAATTGACCACATAAGGCCCACCTTATTTTACAACAAAAATATGTGAACAATGTGAACGACCTATAGTAGAGGGTGCCTATTCCTGATCATGACCCCATCGGCAATCTATAGGGTACCGGAATTTCGACAAGGCTGGGACTACATTTCGATCATGCTAGAACCAATAATGCCATGACACATATCTTGGTTTTGAGTGCTAAAATGAGGAGGAATGAGCGGTTGTGTGGCATACTTTAGACATTGGTTATATGTTTAGACCAACTTTTGGCTTCAAAAATTCACAGTAATTTCAATTTAAGAAATGAAATTACCAACAAATTTGTAGTCCTCATTATTTCTATCTTCCTACACAGGAAAAATGTTGCACCGCCTTAAACTTCTCAAGATGTGGCGCAAAATCTCTTAAGTGATTGGTTATGGGCGCCTCTACTCTACTTCAATATATGTTATGAGATTGACAAGCCATTTGAATGTGGAAAAACATGTATTGAAGTAGACTCTTTATTTTTTGCAAGCATAACATCTACACTCTAACCTCCCTAATATCACATCTGTGATAACCAAAGTGCACATGATATTGAGAAGGTCTGCAATGTTAACATGGATGCAAGATACTAGAGTTAGTGTAGCATGTGACATTATGGAATACCACAAAGTCAACATTACAATAATGACAACGTCATGCATGCGAGCGTGTGGTTTCAATCTTTTGGTGGATTTTTTCAATGTCAAAACCCATGATATATGAGAGGGAAATGTGACAACTAGGAGGGAGATTTAAATTGAGCACATCCATTCCCTAGGGTTATGAGATTAGGTGCGAGCTTTGATGGGTAGAAAGAAATGCTTCTAAAATCATCCTATAGTCATCGTGCAGCATCATCCTATAATTATCATGAAGTGAATGTTGCAATCACATGGTTTGCATGAAATTCAAATAATGTGATGCCATATTGAGATTCAAAAATATGGTTGACTTTCATTCTCTCTTATCTCTCAACCAATTACAAATCTTAGGCCAACATAAGTACATCACCACAAACCTATTAGGACCCATTTGCTCATCAACTCCATTTACCTAGTCCCAAGGGCCTCTTGAACAATAAGAAGCGACTTACTTGCACCTAGTTAAGGGAATTCAAAACAAGAACGATGTCCAACCAAGATAACAAGATGAAAAATGGATAGAACCACGAGGTTGAACATATTTCCTTAGCACAAACTATCCTTGGATTTGCTTGGAGGTGGAATCCTTTTTGCCAAAAACTTTGATACTTTGAGTGTTGGCCCGGTGTCGTTTTATACTTGTGGGTGGAGAGTTTATGGAAGAGTTTTTTTTTTGGTATCGGTTTGTTGCAGGGGTATTAGGGTAGAGGACGTCACTTTAACGGCAATGTTTACTCCAAAAGAGTGTATGTGTGGAATGTTGCTTCCAATGATTCAATTTTGTGGATGAGTGACGTTCTTGTCGATTGGGATGCGATATAAAGGCGGTGTGTTAGGTATAGGGAGTACATTAACTAGTCCTATTAGTGTGGGTGGAAAATTAGCGTGGGCCACACTAATCTTCTAGTCAAGGCGGAAGTAACGTGGGTCCAAGACCCCATGTCTTCCCCTAAGTCTCAATCACGACTTCCAAATAACATGTTAAAACAAATGTATCATAAACTTTTAAAAATAATCACCTACATTAATTTTCTAGGAAAACAATAAATGTGGCTCATGCTAATCTTCTACTCTAAATTTAGCATGGATTGAAATTTTAGGTGGTCCACATTAATTCTCATTATAAGAATTAGTGTGGTCTCTAGAAGATCATTGTGGCCCACAATATTATGACTGTTTTGTGTAGTAGCAAGCCCCGTGAGAACGACATTTATCTTTATTAAACCGTGGTAGACCAACCCTAAGTGCTTGGGGTTGTTGAGAGCTACACTAAATAGTATTGATATTGTGGGCCACAATAACATTCTAGAGCCCACACTAATTCTCATGATAAAAATTAATGTGGGCCACGTTACTTTTCAATGCACGCTAAATCTATAGTAGGAAATTAATGTGGGCCACCATGAAAAAAAATTTAGAAAATTAACATGTGTCATGATTCTATTTTGTGCAACTTTGGTCCTCTAACTGATGTTTAATGAGTTGGTTGGAAGACTTAGGGGAAGACCTGGGTTCTTGATCCCATGTTAATTCCACATTAACTAGAAGTTTTCTTGTGGCCCACGCTAATTTTTTCACCCACAGTAGTAGGACTATTTAGTGTAGTTGCACGACCATGGGATTGGTTGAGTCAAGGAACTTGCAAATTGTCTTAATGAGTTGGACCAGGAGTTTTATGTAGTTTTGTACATCGAATGTGGAGAAGGGGGTGGCTTGAAATGTATGTGCATGGCCTATCAAATGCTCATGTGTATGATTTTCATTTTTGCTTGTTGTTGAAAAAAGGATAAGGAGTTTGCATTGGAGGTAGTGACATATGTATGGTGTTTCTATTTGTATGAAAGAAACGTGTAGGCTTCCCAAGAAAGTATATGCTTCACCTTGTGATAGGTTGGGAAACACGGTTGTCCATTGATTTCCTTTACATGATAAGTGGAAGTTTGTATTTGTTAAGGTGGCCCGTTGTTAGTGATTTGGATAATTTCAACTCCATGTTTATTTTTGTGCACAAAGTGTTGGGAGTTTATCAAACTAGGGTTTAATGTTGTGGATGTTGCTTTGCGATGATAGTCATGTCCACCGTGGTAGGTGTGGCATGCAAGCACCTTGTATGCAAAGGAAGATGCATTTGAGAATGTTTAGGCACAACACTTTGATGTGTGCTAGTAGGCTTATGTTTGGCAATTGAAAAGGACTTGACCATATATTATAAAAAGCACACTCTTCATGGCTCCGACATGTCCTTGTGATCGTTGTAGCCACGTGTGATGGTGTCACTACCATCATGCATGTCATGTCATGTCATGTGCAATCAAAAAATCAACAATTCTACCACGGTTGTGAACTTCAAGTCCTCTCATTATTTGGCTATAATTATGGCATTGGATTAGTGTCACGAAATAGATTATCATCATCATATTGACACTCTACACCTTAAACACACCCCGTGGGTCAACAAGCCTTGTGAGATGCTCAAAATTTCAAGCAAAATCTCGTAAAAAGACGCCACCTAAGACTCCAATCTCCGTGTATTTATTTATGCCAAGATTTATTTATGTTTTGTGGCATAGGACCCACAAGACACAAGAAGTTTGGATTCTAGCATACCATAATTGCAATAGCATTAGACACACAAGGTTAATGCTATATAAGCGCATTTGTAAGAAGCGGCCTCCAAACATTTCCGAAAGCAACGATATCTCTCATCATGGGCTCATCACTCACCTCATTGAAAGTGATGCACATTCAAAGCCATCAAATTCACCAGTGAAAAGTTTCTTCAAACTTGTTCTTGTTATTACGACATCTACAGCTTGTGGTGTTGACGAGAAAGCGAAACTTACCGATTGGGGACTTTTTGACATTTAATTGTCTAATTGGCCATAAACACCCGCCATGGATGGCAATGTTTTGGCCGCTCTCACGAAAAGTTGTTCATCTCAATGATTTATTTATGTATGCATGTAACTACAAAGATGGTCGTCTTCGATGATTGTGCAATGATCTTGATTTGGATTGCTCTAAGTTTATCTCTTGAAGATGACATATTGGATTGAAAGTCGCATCAAAGTGTATAATACACTCAATTGAGGTGTGGTTTGGGTCCACATCCAAAACCACCCTCAACTTCGCCTTCTATTGTAAGTTGATGAAGTAAGAGTATGGTGTAAACACTATGAAAACTTAGGGCAAGGTTTGAATGATGAGAACATGCTAGGCTTGAAATACATTAGTATAAATAATACAATCTCATGTCCTCGTCAACATGTTTCAACAAACCACATTTTTTTCGATCGAATAAAAGTCAATTTCTAGTTCCGAAATGGAAGGGTGGTCAAATAGATTATGCCACTTTTGCTCTTACAATGCAGTCAAAAATGAGGCATGCTTTGTACTGGAGTGTCCCCTATATAACCTCATGAGAGATATGTTTCCATCACTATTTGAGAATGTAGTATTAGGGAGCCTCAAGTCATTCTTTCAATTGGACCATCAAGTTCACATTAGTCTCATAGAGGCTACCACACTCCACCACCCTAGGGAATTAGCCAGTTTGGAACCACCACGATGTACTCTCAGTCTCATTAGCCTTCTGGCTTCCCAAACTTTAAAATCAATTCCAAATCATTCAATCCCCATACGTTTATGTCTCTGTCGATTTTTGTTTCTAAGCAAATTCATGCACAACATCACATTACTAAGTAGTGTGCGTTCATTCACGTGGGCCCTACGAATATAACCATGGGTTGTCCCAACCTAGTGCAAATTCAAACTTAATATGAATCTCCTTGCACTAGGTTGGAGCATCCCATGTTTATATTCTCAGGGCCCACATGAATGAATGCCCACTGCTTAATTATGTTATGAATGGAAAGAAAGGGAGTCCATTGTTTTTGGGTCATCTAGTGATTTTCGTTGACTTGAACGAAACATGGAAATCTGCCCTTAGTGACACCTTCTCGTTGCCCACCGTCCCCTACTTTGACGCAACATTTCAATACCGCTATGAAAATTAACACATTGGGTGGAGATTCACATAACATTATTCATATCCATAACAATGTCCCGTGGGACTGACAATAATATTCAATAAAATATACTCGGATATTCCCTCACACTCATTCCAAATGCAGGGAATATTCTGCAGAATACTGTCAGTCCCACATAACACTGTTATGGATCTGAATAATGTTATGCACCACAACTTTTTGGATTCAATTTTTTTTTTCTTTTGTAGTTGCTCCGGTACCTGAATAAGTCTGCGATGGTGTACAAGAAGCAATCAAAGTTTCAGAAAGGAAGCATAAAACAAAGCAAAAAACCCTTGCCAATATTCCATGTCAGATGTGGTTTACTGGTCAAATCTAGTCAAACGAGCATTTTCTAGTGGGCCGAAGAAGGACGAAGAAGGAGTCCTTTAGGTCATGACAGATATCATTCTGAGTTTCTGCCTTGCACGCTTGAGCCATTAATGTCGTCGAAACCGAGCATCGGAAACCCCGGTCCTGACCCTGGACCCGGATTATCCACTGACACAAAACAATACACAAACAAAAATGAATCTGGTGTGGATTCAATTCACCAATATGATGGTTGTGCGAGTGAGGCATTTGTTGTGTTTTTTAAATAAAATAAAAATAAATAATGATATTGGTTTTCATCTTCTACTGATCAGATTTCCGATGAAATATCAACAAAATTCAGTGTGGCACTCGGACCTAAGGGCCACTTCACACACGAGCCAGGAGCCGTGACCATGAGATTGTGAGAGCCCAAAAGAAAGCATCCGAAGGCCCGTTCCAGGACACCTCCAAAATCATGTAGAGTGGTCACGGATCCTCAAGTGTAGTGTCAAGTCATATGTGACCGGGCCCTCAACCAAATGCTATTTCAATGAATTTCTATTCTTGCGGGTCCTCGCGCATGATAAAATAGAATAAACCAATGGTTGTGAGCGTTTAGAGTGCCATGGTCTCCCCGTTTCGTGTTAGGCCTACCTCCAAGAGGCGGTTTTTGAAAATAGTCCAAGTGACCATGAAACATGATCCATTGGATGCCACGTAGGAATCCATGTAGACATTACATCCATCTTGCATTCACTTACTCCGTTGGTCCCTCAAGTGGAGTGTGAAGCACACTTGGACCAGCTCCGCCTTTTCCACCAATGAGAGTGCTTGAAGTGTAATGGTCACGGGCTCTCAGACTCGTGTGTGAAGTGGCCCTAAGTACCGTGGTTTTAGTTATGGTTTTCGGAAGTGCAATAGCCCAAGGGCGAAGCGAATCTTCATTCACGCTGGCTCCCAGTTGAAACGGGCATTTATGTCTACCTATATGTGGACATGGAGATTATAGTGACGAGAAAGTTAAAAGAAAATCTTGGTAATATATACAGTCAGTTTGAATAATGTTATGAAATATGATGATACAATATTTAAAAGGTAAATATGTATAGTTTGGTTTGACTATTGAGATCATTGCATGGTACATAGACACCACTCGTCTTTTGAACACTATTTCTTGCATAATATTCATATTGAATGATATGAAGACAAGAAAAATCTCGATGTGGGTTTAGGGTTTAAGTGAGGCCACCCTTCTTCGGTTGTTTTTTTTTCCTTATCAAGACACCAATATATTTAGGGGTATGTGGTTTGGTGTGGCTCCAAGAGCAAATACCACAAAGACATTTGCTCAAAAGAAACCTAACGGATTGCGTGCTCAAAATATGATAAACCATTATGACCTCCGTTATCAACATACTTGAGGAGACATATATGACATATATTTAACGAACACGAGAATCTTCACTTCAATATATGTACGAGCTTAGAAAACTATGAGGAAAGTGGCTACGAGCACGAGACTCTTCACTTCGATATTCGTACGAGCTCAGAAAATTATGAGGAAAGTGACTACGGCCTTGACCTGAATTTGCGAACCATCATGTACTAATCGCATGTTTTGTATCATAAGAGAACCGGACTTGTTGGAAATCATAGTAGCCATTTAAGATCCATCAATCGACCTCACCCCCACACATTGCCGGTTCAACTACCACCGGCTCTGGCGGGGGCCATGCAAAGGCTGAGTCGCTCCAATGAACAGGGAGAACTGACCACTACTTACAGATAGACCAGTCGAGGTTCAGAAATAACCGGTCGAGGTTCAGAAGTAACCGGTCAAGGTTCAGAAGTAACCGGTCAAGGTTCAGAAGTAACTGGTTGAGGTTCAGAAGTAACCGGTCGAGGTTCAGAAATAACCGGTTGATGTTCAGAAGTAACCGGTTGAGGTTCAGAAGTAACCAGTCGAGGTTCAGAGATAACCGGTTGAGGTTCAGAAATAACCAGTCGGTTGAGGTTCAGAAGTAACCGGTCGAGGTTCAGAAATAACCGGTTGATGTTCAGAAGTAACCGGTTGAGGTTCAGAAGTAACCGGTTGAGGTTCAGAGATAACCGGTTGAGGTTCAGAGATAACCGGTTGAGGTTCAGAAGTAACCGGTCGAGGTTCAGAAATAACCAGTCGGTTTGAGGTTCAGAAGTAACCAGTTGAGGTTCAGAAACAACCGGTCGAAGTTCAGAAGCAACCGGTTGAGGTTCAGAAATAACCGGTTGAGGTTCGGGAATAACCGGTTGGTTGAGGTTCAGAAACAACCGGTTGAAGTTGAAGACTTCAGGAAAACTACCGGCCCATAATCCTCAAATTAATAAAGGAAGAAACTGCGAGATCACAGCATGTAACCGGTTGCACTTGGAAACAGTGGGGTTTTGGCCGACCATGCCCCAGCAATCTCCCTGGACATTGGGTGCATTCCTCCCCCTCCGCTCTGCCTCGGTCGGCGGGGCTGTTAGTTATGGAAAGCGGACGCTGACACTCTTGCTTTTTCCAAAGGCTGGGAGGCCATAGGTTAAGAGAGTTTGTGTGTGTATATATATATGTGTGGGCATGCAAATCATAGTGACCACCCTGTGTAGTATGGGGCACCTCTGGGCCTCCCTTTTTATCACACAATACTTACACACGATACATTGACGTGGGCTAAAAGAAAACTTCTCCGAACACCACGCGGGCTAGAGCCTCCCAAAAAGGGCATAAGGTATGCGGGCCTTATGCGGTCACTTTTCTTAACCCTCAAAAGCGTCCGAGGGGCCCAATCTGGGGGTTTCTCGATGTACAAAAACATGTGTTTGAGCTATGTACTTCCATTTTCAAGCTAATTACGGAGAGCATCGGTTGAATATCTTGATGTTATCGAAGATTTGAGTTCAAATATACAGCTTGGATGCCCTTGGATGCACATACATAAGGGCCGGTTCACATGGGGTTGCGAGTCCTAAGTTCCAGGTCACTTGAGGTCAATCCATGCAATCTCATACGTTGAAAGCATGGAAGTTGGGACTCACCACTTAACATGGGCTCGTAAGTCCTAAGTCCCAATTGTAACCACGTGAGCTGGGGAGGGCCTACGTGATCACTTGAAGATCAAAAAAGTGAATCTTCATTTCGACTTCCCCCAACATTTTTACATCTCGACTTTGATGAATGTGAAACTTGAAAATGAGATCTACCCAACAGCATGGAATTGCCAACCGGATGCGACAACTCCCGACCCGATCCAACACTCGACCTCAAAACTCGTGTCTATGGAGTTGGAGGAAGTGCCCGCAATAAGACCATATACCTTAAGTCACAAGAAACCCGGTGTTATTCGATCACTCTTCTTAATAAAACACCTATAATATTTGATCAGATCGGTGTGCGGTAAGGTGGTTATGTGATTGTTGCGTAGAGGCGATCCGATCGAACGATTGGCATCTGAGTCGCGGATTCGCATATGAGCTCCTCAATCATATAGGGTGGTCAAAGCTAGGTAGATGATTGCGCGAGGGCCCATCGGGAAACATGACCGCAATTTTCATTTCCCCCCGTGGTCTGCTGTGGGCCACATTCTTCTCGATCATTAAACTTACAAGAATGTGGCGACGAGCTCGGGGCGAACTGGTGCGGGTGTCTGTACTGATCAAAGTGCAGGATGCCCGCTCCATAGATTGCATCGGAGTGAGCGATGTGCTAGCTTTTTCCAATCACTTCCGTACAGATGTGTGTGTGTGTGTTTATATAAATATATAATGATATAATTAATTGTATTGATCGCTTTGGAGTGGGAGAACGCATTAACACTGAGATAGATAGATAGATTGGGGAGAACGAGGCCACTTTTTACTGGTGTGGATCATAACTACGTTGAAACTGGGATACGCACGATGGTGCATAGATTTGTACCAGTGCTGCTCTTGGTATATAAGTGAATGCACAGTACGAATAATCATCGACATTCGTAATGGTATCAAAGAACCTACTTGTGGGTATCAACATTGTGATGCTAGTCAAATACTGATGTTTGGTGGGTATCTTGAGGTGGGAGAGTCTTTTGTATAGTTGAGGTACTATCATAAAAACATTTTGACATTGAGATACACATGATGGTAAAAACAACATAAATAAATTGAAACGTCAGGCATTCCGACGTGAATTTAAGCCCGTTGGCCCTACCCTTGCTCAAGAATCCTCTTGGTGAAGGATGGGGTTTACTGCCTACCTTGCGGTGGGTGGGCTCTTGGCTTCCTACCTACCTACCTACCTACTTTATTCCGTCAAGTAGAGAGAAGATTTCACAGCAGGAATCGAACCGCCAACCTCTCCATTCGGAAACGGGTACCTCTCCGCTATCACCTGGTAGTTTAAGGTCATCTCGGACCACACATAATGGTATATATTTGTACCGGTGTTGTTGTGGTATGTAGGTGAAATGCGTGGTCTGAATAATCAACATCCATAATGGTATCAAAGAACTTACTTGTGGTATCAAAATTGCGATGCCATTCAAATGCTGATATTTTGGTGGGTATCTCGAGGTGGGAGAGTCTTCTGTGTAGTTGAGGTACTATCGTAAAAACATTTTGACATTGAGATACAC
This sequence comes from Polytrichum formosum, assembly GCA_964035585.1. Lineage (NCBI taxonomy): Eukaryota > Viridiplantae > Streptophyta > Polytrichopsida > Polytrichales > Polytrichaceae > Polytrichum > Polytrichum formosum. The sequence continues at coordinate 19,603,301 of OZ037939.1, read as the reverse complement.
ATGATGGTATATATTTGCACCGGTGATGTTGTGGTGTGTATGTGAATGATTGGTATGAATACTCGACATCCATAATGGTATCAAAGAACCTACTTGTGGGTATCAAAATTGCGATGCCAGTCAAATGTTGATGTTTGGTGGGTATCTCGAGGTGGGAGAGTCTTTTGTGTAGTTGATGTACTATCATAAAAACATTTTGACATTGAGATACACGTGATGGCATATATTTATACCGGTGTTGTTCTGGTATGTAGGTGAATGCATGGTATGAATAATCAACATCCATAATGGTATCAACGAACATGCTCGTGGATATCGACATTGTGATACCAGTCAAGTATTGATGTTTGGTGGGTACCTCAAGGTGCGAGAGTTATTTGAGAGTACATTTGAGTTTGTCATCATAACATGTGCACACTAGGATATGAATGATGGTGTATGTGTTGGTGTTGCTCTTGTATATAAGTGAATGCATGGTACATACAATTGACATCCATAATGGTATCAAAGAACCTACTCGTGGGTATCAAAAATTGTGATACTGGTAAAATACTGATATTTGGTGGGTGTCTCAAAGTGAGAGAATCTTTGTATTTATGAGTTATTATCACAAGCATGTTGACATTGGGATACGCATGATGGCATGTACCATCATTGCTCTTGTATATAAGCGAATGTATCATATGAAGAAACAACATCCATAATGGTATCAAAGAACCTACTCGTGGGTATCACAAATTGGGATATCAATCAAATACAGATGTTTGGTGGGTATCTCTAGGTGAGAGAATCTTTGTATTTATGAGTTATTATCACAAGCATGTTGGCATTCGGATACGCATTGATGGTATGTACCATCATTGCTCTTGTATGTAAGCGAATGTATCATATGAAGAATCAACATTCATAATGGTATCAAAACATCAACTCGTAGGGGATCAAAATTGTGATACCAGTCAAATACTGACGTTTGGTGGGTATCTCCAAAGTGAGAGAATCTTTGTATATTCGGGTTGTTATATGGGTCCATACTATTGTAAACCATATTGATACTAGGGGGGATTTCGCATGAGTATAAGATTCTTGCATGGTATAAAGACCCGAATGGCATCAAAAACAAAATACCATCAAATCCGCATACTCTATTGGTATTAAAACATGTACATCCTCACTTTAGATACCCAAGAGATATATATAAGTGGAAGGACACCAGACCAACACTGGTATGTACTTCTTCTTTTTTGCAGTTATGATGATATACAAGAAGTTCAAATTGCAGTACTATTGCAGGATACCTTGGTGTATATATTGTGAGGGTTGGGGATAACTTATAAAGCAGGTGGCTAAGGATTCACGGTAGCCATGTAGTAGTAAGGTAGATGTGTGTTGTTTGAATATACTTTTTCTATCTGCACCCACTTCTTGTAGGAAATGAAACACGCAATTATAGTAGATTTGGGCGAACCGACCCATACACTCGTTCCTTGATGGATGCCTAAACCCTTGCCTCCAAGGAACCAGTGTACGGGTTGTTTCGCCCCATCCATTGTAGTAGAGCCACCTATTTCCAATCATGATTCCCATCGGCAATCTATAGGGTTCCAGAATTTTGATCAGGCTAGGCTTGGGTTTTGATCTAGCTGGGACTTGATTTCGATCAGGCCAGAACCAATAGTGACATGACACATGCCATGGTTTTGAGTGCTAAAGTGAGGACGAATGAGCGGTTATGGCAGACTCTGGACATTGGTAATATGTTCAGGTCAACTTTTGGTTTAAAAATTTCGTAGTAATTTCAATTTAAGGAATAAAATTATCGAAAAGTTTGCAGGCCTCTTGATTTCTATCTTCCTACACGGGAAGAATTTGCACCACCTTATACTTCTTCAGATCTGGCGCAAAATCTCTCAAGTGATTGGTGATAGGTGCCCCTACTCTAATGCGAGATGATGAGCAAATCTAAATCGCGCATGTAACCATTTTCCTCATAATTTTATGAGCTCATATGAATGTTGTATTCAATATCATAAGTGAACATTGTCGTGCTCATCAAGTGGCCATATAGATCCCCCAACTCGTGTGGATTATTTAGTCTAGAATGGTTAGCATATTTTGAGTGCATAATTCAAAATCCTTCAATCCACCTGTATTTTTTGGCGCCGTTCTTAGATCGTCACATAACCACATACCACTCAAACATAGGTGTCCATATTAATGCTTTATTCGAATCGGGTATATATACCTTAAGTCCAACTTGACAATGTTTGCGGCAACACCTTGTAGCTTGGAAACGTTCCTTCTTCTTTTTATTATTAGATTTCAAATTATAATTGTTGTTAGAAACCATGAATTAGCCTAGTGGCAACAAATTGGGATGAATCAACCATAAATCTTTAGTCACCTCGGATGTTATAGTTCAAAGTGACGATGAGGTTGTCATTTTCATGATGTCAATGTAAAGTCATGCAGTTGGGAAGGCGAAAACAAAGTGAACTCATTCCTAATTTGTAAACTTCCACTTTTGAATTTTTTTGACTCCTAAAATGGTATCAAAGAGTCCAAATTGATCTAGTAGAATCTAGTTGAAACTAAGGAGGATTTTTTTCATATGAGCCCGCTTCATCCACGATGGATGAGTTTACATAGACATCATGATGCTCTAGTCCCACAAAGCTTAACATATACACTTGATGCGTGTATTTCAATGTTGGATGGCCCAACATATTGGTTTAGAAGGAAAATACATTGAGGTTGAGACGATAGGCATGAGGCCACAAATTCATGGTACCATGTAAGTTGAAGGTGAGAAACAATTGAAAACTCCTCATAGTTTAAAAAGCTCCCTTGTAAATATATTTGACATCAAAATTAGCATTAGAATCCCCAAAACAATCAAGTGGGCCTAAGTTGGGATGAATTTGCCATGAACTTGTATGGTGTAAATTCTTACCCTACCTACTTTAACATGGATATCACGTGCCCTAAGTTGAGATAGGCATGAAGGTATTTACATGCAGTCTATTGAATAACAATACATCATCAAAACATTCTTCGACCACTCTCACTGAACCTCCCTTTTGCTTCTAGTAAAACATGGTTCCTCCCTTGCTGTGGACGACATATTCCAACTAAATGTGACATATACTTCTGTTCATTCTAACATCTACCAACATCTACCTAACCTTTGTCTGCGGGCAATGAACATGGTGATCTATTTGAAGAATGCCATGATGTTAAATATCGATCAATTGAAAAAGGAAAAAGGAACTCAAGCGTTTTTAAGTTGCATTTAAGCATCTCATCAACCATGTGTGTTTTGACTTTAGCTTTAGTGTTTCAACATTGGTTTAAGATAGGGAACCTCTTATTGATGCTAGATTGCTATGGGGTGGATTTTCAAGTAGTTGTTTGTTTCAAACATGGTTCCTCCTTTGTTGAAAACTACATATCCAAACTAATTGTTTTACATATTCCCCCATTAAATATGGCATCTATATACAACATTCTAACCTTATTATCCATGAAACAAACATGGTGGTCTCATTGAAGAATGCTACGATGATATATATGGGTCATTTGAGAAACGTAAAGTTGAGGGCTATTTATTTCGGTTGCATGTAAACTACAAATCAACCATGTGAGGTTTTGACTTTAGGGTTGGCGTTTTTGAGTAGATGCCGCAAGCCCAATGTAAAAACAATCATTGGCTCGAGATAGGGATCCGAGTGATGGTCCTAGATTGCTTTGGGATGGATTTCCAAATAGGCCTTTGTTGGTATCAAAAGCGCCCCGGAAAAAAGGGAGAAATGAAATGGTGACCTTTCGGGTAGTGGATGCAATCAATCATAGGACGCTTCTTTAGCTTCTTCAAAGTTTGTTGGCATATAAGTTACAAAGGGTGAATTGCATCCCCCACACGATTGGAATGCTTCAAAGGCTTCACGAGGATGAGTGGTAAAGTGTACAATTTATACCAACCCCCTCCCCGAAAAAGGAACATAAGGGTGTGGAGGATCCTCACTTATTAGAGCTTTGTGAGCTCCGTGCCATGTAAGGCATGTGGGCCTTATATGGTCATTTTCCTTAATGGTCGCCTATATTTGAGCTTTAAAAGAATGAACATCAACTAAACACATGTTAAACACGAGATTGTTATATGTGCTCAATACATATATATCATTATAGGCTCAAATGTAATCATGACTGGGAAAGTCAATGTGGTCACTTGATGAGAAAGAAAACCCTCAATTTGTCTACATTTCAATTTTGATGTTGACATTTCAAATGACAGTTTGCATGATTCACAATTTTTAAGCAAATAAGACAAAAGCATTTAATGAGTCCAATGGTCAATTGTTTGTGTGGATTTGGAAGCCCTGCAACATACATGCTTTCCTAAAGATGTTTGAATTTGACATTGTTTTTTACAACCTAAATAGCAACTTTCAAGTCAAAACTAAATTTTAATCACTTTGGTGTTGTTGTTGTTGTTGTTGTTGTTGTTGTTAACATTACACAACCTACACAGTTTGGTCCCTTTTCTAAATGGGGAAGGGTGAGCATAGGCTACTAGTTGCCCTAGTATACATGCATGATATTTGATGTTTAACTGCCCTACCGTCAACGGTGACATGGCTAGCCAATGTTGGGGCAAGTAGGCAGCCCGGTCGGCAAACCCACTAACAAGTTATTAGAAATTGCAACTATGCATATTGTGGTCATAGTTCTCAAGGTAGGTCCAGATGTTGGTTCCCCTCACGTACTGAATACTCATGCTAAGTACCGTTCATTTTTGTAAGGGTAATCCAACAAAAGGGGGACATGATTCTCCCATAATTTCTGACACTAGAGGTGCAACACCCTCATGCTGAGCAATGTTATGTTGTTGATGGTGGTGGATTTTGTTTATGAAAACCAAAATTAAATTTCTTGGGTCTAATAGCAATATAATATAGAAGGTTTTTTTTCATGTTGAAACAATGTTTATAAGGCTTTGATTATAAGCATCCCCCCCAAAACAAAAAAAACATATCATTACTCATTTTTATGAGAAAACCATCAATTTTGTGAGGCCTTAGGATTGCCATAACATTACTCAACCTCTCAAAATTCACTAGAACCGGGAAAGGCAAGAGCCTAGAGTTTTATTCAATGTCCGTGTTGGCAGAGTGTAGGCATGATTGTGGGTGTACTTGGCTAGCAGGTCGTTAGTGGTATATTTAACACATGATATATTATATGTTATATTGCGGTTGGCATAGAGTAGAGGTACTCATAACCGATCACTTAAAATATTTTGTGCCGAGTTTGGAGAAGTATGAGGCGGTGCAAATTCTTCCCATGTAAGAAGATGGAAATCAGGAGGACTGCAATTTTTTGGTAATTTTATTCCTTAAATTGAAATTACTATGGATTTTTGAAGCCAAAAGTTGGCCCAAACATATTATCAATGTCTAGAGTCTATCACAACCGCTCATTTAAACTGCTCATTCCTCCCTAGTTTAGCACTCAAAACCATGAATGTATCATGGCACTATTGGTTTTGGCTTGATTGAAATTCAGTTACAACATGGTTGAAATTACGGTACCATGTAGATTGATGGTGGGGTCTTGATTGGGAACATGTACCTCTACTATAGATATTGAGAGTTTGTTGTTTCTTCCAGAGTGTCGGTAAGCTATGCTTCAATTTGGCCTATTGGCGATAATGCTCCATGTCGTTTTGTGAACAATACTCGTGTAAGTAGAAAGAAACTCAATTCACGCAGACATGGACTAGAGGCCGTGAATTTACATGGCATGTCACTGTAAAATGAACATTGACGTTCCTTTCTACTTAAGCGAGTATTGTTCACAATTGACTAATGTTAATGTATTGTTTTTCTCTCACCAAAATATTGTTTATATAAGGTCGACGTGCCTAAATCAAACATAGCAATATGCTAGACACCTATATTTGAGCGGTATGGTTTTAAGTGTGGATCCAAGAATGGACACCAAAAAAGACATTTGTTTAAAAGAGATTTGACTACATGCTCAACATATGCTAACCATTCTAAGCTCAATAGTGGACATGATTGGGGGCGCAGGGGGAGGGGACCTAGATGACCACCTAATTAGCACGAAAATTTCTCACTTTGACAATAAATAGCATATGCATATGAGCTTCGAAAAGTGCGAGGCAAATGGCTACGGGCACAAATTGGAGTTGCTAATCATATCGCACTAACTGTGTGTTTCATCATGTACAAGAAGTGAGTCTCGGGAGAAAAGTATATGAATAACACATGTCTACCTTTAGCCATGCGCCAAAATGACAACAAAAGCTCAAGGGAGAGAGGAAACCATCGTACATACGAGAGTACCTCTCATCCATCCAACATAAAAACTTGACCCCTGTAAGTTTGTTGCTGATTCATCTCAAAACACCTCGAGAGGTCTAATATAGGGTCTTTAAAACCAATTATGGTGTCAAATAAACTAAAATAAATTACCTCCAAACTATATGCTATTTTGGAGCTTTTATGTTGGATGAATGAGAAGTTCTCTCTCTCTCGCTCCCTCTCCAATAAGGTAGAAATACCCAAACCAGTTAACCACCCTCTATCCGTGCAGTAGACCTCCATCAGAATAGTGAAGTGCCATTTCTAAAACCGATCATGGCAAGGTTGGTCAATTCAACGCGTGTACACTTAGTTTAGCCAATTTTAGTCATGTTTAATGTACTCATAAGTTAACCGGTTTAGGTGATGTTCTGTATGGAAATGCGGATTACCGTGTTCGGTGTGAGCAGAATCTAGTGAACAAGTAGGGGTTTGACAAACTTTCCACTTTGAGAAATTGTAGAATTTTTTGTACAAGGCAAAAAAATATGAAACAACTTGCATTCTTCATGAATCCTTCTCTTCTATCTCGGAAAATTATCTCATGATTATAAGACCATATCTTCAATGCGAATCACCTTATTTTCATGGGCTATGGTATTTCTAACTTAGCTCAAATGGCTGGCATGCCGAATGAGGGTAACTTTCCCAAAAAAAAATTCTTAACAATAATTTATGTACTAAAATAACAATAAATTAAGAAGGATGATGGTAGGGTTGACCACCAACATCCACCACTTCAATTCTTCTCCTGACTGAAGAAGTTGTTAGAATGGAAGGGCCTAGAAGCTCATTACTTTACTTTACTTTACTCAACTTACAACACCAAGCCTGAAAAGGGATTTGCAAAGGAGGGAGTGAATTGTCGTATACAAGCGCACCTCTCATTCATCCAACCTAAATGCCCCGAAATAGTGTGTATCCCGGATATTACTTTTTTTAGTTGATTTCACACCGGATTTAGCTTTAAAGACTCCGAATTAGTTTGTTCGAGGTCATTTTAGAGGAATCGGCAACAAACCTATAAGTGGTCAAGGTTTTACGTTGGATGGATGAGAGGTGCACTCGTATGCGATGATTCCTTCTCTCCGTTTGTAACTATGAAATGTTGCCAACACAATTTGTGTGTAAATGGAATGGAATCTATGCAATTTCCAAGTAGACCTTAGAAATAACTAAACTTGGGCGATAAGTGACTCACGTATGAATAGTAGTATTAGAAATAAAACATAATGTGAGTGGCAATACTTTATCGCCATTTTTGAACCCCTTCTATGGTGAAGGGTTTTCCTTATCTATTAGATTTTATTAAAATAAAATAATGTTATGATTGTCATATAGAATATTCACTTTTTCTTTTATTTCCTAAAAATCCTACAAAAAATGGATTTTTTTTATTATAGCTCCAAATCCAATTTAAGTTCTTGGGGTAATTTTCATAGCTTGAAACCACATAGGTTTATGATAACCTTCATAAAATATGAACCCTTGGTTACATTATGTCATTACCGTTTTAAATAAGCCCATGGCCTAAATATCTTAGATGGCCCATCTAAAATAAGTATCCCTCCACTTTGTAGAGAGGTGAAACGTGTTTGTGGTGAGGATTAAGTAAATCAAATCCAAGAACACTAAGGTAATGTATTGGACAACATCTCCTTAATTAAGCATGATAACTATGCAAGCGGAAACTTAAACAAGTTGTTGCACTCACATATAGAGTAGAACGACCTATTCCCCAATCAGGCCCCCATCAAGAATGTATAGGGTGCCATAATTTTGATCAAGTTGGGACCGATGCCCCATGCTAGATCACATCTTCATTCGGCTGGGCCCCGCCCCTCCCACACCTCCTTCATTGCCCGGTCTTCATGCCCGCACCTGCGTGGGAACTCTTCCCCGTTGGGAATCAATGTGACAATACCCGGCCACTTAAGCCATTAAGCTCCTTTGGCATGTGAAGGAACTCCATCAATTAACTTGGGAATAATGAAAGTGATGTCAACTTGAATATTTGTAATTTTGACCAGGTAATGTCACATTGGTTCCCAATAAGGAAGAGTTCCTAGGCAAGTGCGGACATGAAGACCGGGCATTGAAGGAAGCGGGGGAGGGGCGGGGCCCAGCCAAATGAAGATGTGATCTAGCTCGGGGCAGGACTGATTTCACTAATTCCTTTTCATGGGTGGTTAAAATAAGGTTCCACATTTCACAGGATCTAAGGGTTAGTTTCCATGTAGGCCGTTTCAACCACCATATTCTAGATGTCACCACGTGGAATCTACAATTTCCACTAGAATCTGGTGGGTGAAGCGGCCTACATGGAAACTAACCCTGAGTCTCCAACTTCGGTTATGGTATCACCAAGGAATCGACACTGCCATGACATGTGTCCCCGGTTTTGAGTGCTAAAGTGAGGAGGAATTCGTCTCCAAATGAGCGGTTATGGCATACTCTAGACGTTGGTAATGTGTACGGGCCAACATTTGACTTAAAAATTCACAGCAATTTCAATTTAAGGAATAAAATTATTGTAAAAATTGTAATTCTCCTAATTTGTATGGCTCGTGCATGTTATTAAGCTGCAATATTTTAATTTTTTGCAGTTAAAGTAGTCTATGAAGTTTGTTTTAATGCCTTTGTGACTTTCATAACAAGTGGAATCCATTGTGTTCACCTCATGCACTATGACCAACACCTCTCTTGTTGTGTTGTTGGCTTTGCTCTAGAGTAAAGCTCTTGGTTTTGCTTTCTTTTCATGGCCCATATGTTTGTCCTTGAGTGAATGTATGCTAATGAATATGAAAACTAGATTACTAATGTGGACAAAACCAAGTCAAATCTAAATAATGAAAAAATCGTGTAAGAAGCTAGATACAACTATCTAGAAGACAAGTTAACTCCCACTCTTAAGATAAGGTATAGACGAGGTATCTTTTTAACTTAAGTCGCTTCCAAGTTGAAGTTGTGCATCAATTCACTTGTTTTGTTTTGTGTGCTTTGTCCCATATCATGGAGTAGAGGCACTATGGAGATTGCCTTTGAGTGGTAACATGGCCCTAGTAATACATGTCAGAACTGAATGGACCAGGTCTCGTGAAACTCAAAGGAAGCTCAATGAAATTTCTAGTTGAACATGAAAAGATCCAATACTGTAAAACAATCACTTCAAAGATGTAATTTTAAGGCAGAGCCTCTCGTGGCAAAGCGACATTCCCTTGTTAGAAGGTTATGTAACTGAGGTTTCAAAATTTTATAGAACCGTTGGGTACGAATCAAGTCCGGTCCGGTTATTATCGGAGAACTTGAGAACCGCTCAAATACGGATTCAAAGAATCGCCCTAACAACCGACGGAGGAGGGGGTCGGGCGCCGATTCTTTTAAAACACACCCCACCGCCATCGAGAGTGCAAAAACCTGCCGGCGGAATCGAGACTTGGTAGTGAAGGGACTTGAAGCCCACAACAGCCAGTCGAGGGTGTGTCGTTCTCTGCTTGTAGCATTTGACTTAGTTATATTCGCCATGCAAATGCACTTGCATGATGATGACCCGGCTCCAATTTTGGAGGGGATGAGTTGCGACCGAAAGCCGATTGTCGCGGCATTGATTGCCACATTTCTTCATCATGGCTGCTGCCACCTCCCCCTCTTCGTGCGACCAAAAGTTCACGGGGGGAATAAAAGGCTCTTAAGCTAATATGCCCCCTTGCCACTCGACTTTAGCTAAGCCTAAAAGTTGGTTCTAAAAACACGGCCTTCACGACACCATCGATACTATCTGGTCCCGAGCCTAGTTGGCAAATGATGTGGCATGTTTAAAAGTGGAGGTTTTAAAGCCTCCAGCACCGACTTCTCCCATCGGTATCTAGACATGAGGCAAGAATGTGGGACTCTTAAAAGTGTTGTCTTATGCTATTGTGATTGGTTGCTTTTAGTCTTAGCTATGAGGGCACGAGGAGCTCCATTAACAAAAACCGATGGTAAGGTAGATGAGTAGTAAGGCATTTGGGGATGGGACAAAAACTATCCAACATGGCACTGCTTGGTAGATCAACACAATGAACATGTGTGAAAACTACTTAACTAAAACCTACTCACAAATCTCCATAGCAAGTTCTTGTAGGCGCATTAAGATAGCTAGATGCCTTTGCTATAACTGAGAGAGCTCTACCCGGTTTTTAGGAAAGACTTTGGTTATTTGGTAAAGTCAGGTGGGAAGGGGGCATAAGGGCCGGGTTTATAGCATGGACCATGAAGTCGGACCATGAAAAAAGGCCTTTTTCCATGGTCCACCTTCCATGGTCTGATTTCTTTCCAAAAAAAACAATTTCCAAAACCTTTGGACCCCGCACTAGGTGTAAACTGAATGTGGACCAAGAGGAATGACCATGATAAAGCCTCTCGTGGCAAAACGACATTCCCTTGTTGGAAGATTATTTAACTGAGGTTTCAAATTTTTATAGAACCATTGGGTACGAATCGAGTCCGGTCCGGTTATTATCGGAGAATTTGAGAACCGCTCAAATACGAATTTGAAGAATTGCCCTAACAACCGACGGAAGGAGGGGGTCGGGTGCCGATTCTATTAAAACGCATCCCACCGCCATCAAGAGTGCAAAAACCTGCCGGCGGGCATTGAGACTTGGTAGTGAAGAGACTTGAAGCCCACAACAGCCAGTTGAGGCTGTGTCGTTCTCTGTTGGTAGCATTTGACTTAGTTATATTCGCCATGCAATTGCAATTGCATCATGATGACGACCCGGCTCCAATTTTGAAGGGAAGACTCGGGACCGAAAGCCTTGTGATCTTGACAACATAATCTTGAGCATTGCATATTATGCATCACGAGTCATTTCATTGCAACACCCTTTGTCTATTTTAGTTACCATTTATATTTCCAAACTATGTGTCATGCCCTAATTGGTGTCCATATCGCTAAGCATGCAGAGGAAAAAAAGGTGACTTGGCATTCTATTTTTATTTTATTTTATTTTATTTTTGGATTTAGATTTGCTCCAATTTGGATGAGGAAGGTGTCATTCGGTGCACAAATTGTTAGGCTTGGAGAATATGCTTTCATCTCCTCTAGATGAATGAGGTAGGTAATGTTGATGCATACTCAAAGTCATCCATGGACCGATATTTGGTCACTTGGGAAGTTGAAGGTTAAACACACACTTACATTTGATTGTTGTGTGGTTAGGTGAGGATATAAGAACAAACACCATAAAAAGCATGTGCCTAAAAGAGATTGGACCACATTTTTAAATTTCATTGGTTTTATCGTACAACAAAGTTGTCCGGTTTTATTTTTCTTTCGTTGCCCATAAGTTTGTCCCTGAACAAATGCATGTGGATGAATGTGGACACTAGATACTAACATGGGTGATACCAGGTTAACCTTCTATAACTAGAAATTAATGTAAGAATATAAGTATTATTATTAGAAGTTAAGTAAACTCCCAGTCTTAAGATAAGGCATGAGAGGAGCTATAGAGGAGAGGTCAAAGCACTTTAATAAAAAAAAAATTGGCTTTGTCATGTTGTGTGCTCACTTTTGGCCACCTTTTGGCCATGGACAATGGTGCTTAAAGATGATCGTAGTAGGTGAATGAGTAAAATATTATTGGATGAAAACATAGTAAGTCTTATTATACATAAACTACTAATTTTTCACTTATTTTATTGCTTGTTGAGTCAAATTTTGGATAATTGTGATATTTAATAATAATAAAAATGAAATTGTAAGGTGCTATGATCTATGTATATGGAAAAAAAATTAATCTACATATAGTAGCACTTGAGTTACCATGTTATCATGAGAGGCTTTGTCCTCATCACACACCATATTTTCGATTCATGCGGGATAATAGTTGATAACGAAGCATAAACTAGAGAATCAATAGACCTGATAACTTGATAACTTGATAATCTCAAATGTATATCAAAACTAGAAGCAATAGAATTGACAAAATATTCACTTGTAAGCATTAGAAAAGTGAAGTAAATAACATTTGAACCTAAACAATGATCTACAAAAATCACATATTATATTAAGACATACATCAACCCACATCTACATTCTTCACATAGCATGCTTAAGAAAAAAATCTATCATATTTTTAAATTAATCTTGCTTCTGCCCTTTGGTTCTAGTATACCCAACCTACTTCTTCAACTTACTACCAGTTGATTGAAAGTTCCTACCATCATCCAACAACTTTCTCTTTGCTCTCTCTTTCGCATACTATTGGTACAATGTTTGTAGTTGATTGAGATGTTGTGGGCTTCTTCTATTAGTAGTCAGATAGATGCAAGGCAATTGACCCGGCTTAAAGATGATCATAGTTAGTCACGAGAAGCCATGACTCAGCCAAGCCAAGATGTGATCCAACTAGGAATCACAAACATTGCACACACACACATTATTTTCCATGTTGCAATGCCTTTTCAATTGGCCTCTTAGCAGTTCACTGAAACCTTTCAGTTATATATGTTTTTTTTCTTGAGGAATGGCCTCCCGTGGATTAACTGACATCAATGGAATGATTTGGTCTTTAATGCTACCCATTGACCAGTGGAGAAATACACATCAAGTTGTGTGGGACTCTTTGATTGACTATAGTAGACTTGAGTGGCAAAGTACCCTTCAGGAGTTGGAAAAAGCTACGGACGTTGCTTATGAAGATGTGCTTAGAGAATGTGACAAGGTTTGGTGTGTCAAATGTCCCATTGTTACTCATAACAATTTAATGGTTACTTGAAAGATTATGCCCCAGACGAGCATTATTCCTTGAGTTCCCTTGGCTCCCGGTTTCTCCCAAGGTGTTTTGTATTTTTTCCTTGCAATCAAATGTTTTCAATTTGTGCCCCCCAAAAAAGAAAAGAAAAAAAACATCACTACATTACAATGTACTCAAGAACGCACCTAAAAGTTACCTAATGAGGTTCGATTTGGAATTCAAGAGAACACAAAACCGACTTAACATACTCATGAGAACGAATTCTAAAGGCTGGGCGCACTTGAACACCATTCTCATTCCCACTCAAACTTTATCTCGAGTCCATGTAGGAAATCATTTCGCCTAGTGTAGGATATTGACGCTTTCAAAGCGGATTTCAAAGCCGAATAATTAGTCGTAGCCTTTCATGATGATGGTATGTGTATGTGCTGACTTGCAGCCAGCCTCTGTGTGTTTGATGTCCCATGGAAAGAATCCTATTCGGCAGCCTCATAAATCATGATGCTCTATTAACTATGGAAAATGAGTGCCCGGGGACTAGATTTGGGGCCAAATCGTTGGAGATCCAAGTGTTTCCGAGTCCAATCGGTTCCATGCAGCCTTTTTTTTGGTTTTTTCCATTTGTAGAGAGGAAGGCTACAAGTTGGGTATTTTTGTTGAGAAGTTGGCTACAAATACATTCATAAAGGAGTTATTTTCAATTTTAACTAATAATATTTTAGTTTGAAGTGGCTACAATTGAGTTTTTTATTTCACCATATGTGGCAAAAATGACATTCAAAATATAGTAAAGTTGGGCGATAATTGAAATAATAGAGTGTAAATTTTGGCTATATCTCAAAAAATAGTGTAGCACATTGGCGAAGTTGCTTTTCTAAGAACTAAATTTTTCTAAAAACTAAATTTCCCTCAGTCCAGCTCTCTGCCGCATTTGTCATTAGTCGTAGATGAAAACCTCCAGGATACACTAAGTTCTAACATAAAAATTGAAGACATCAAGACATCAACACATTAAGACATCAAAACATTAAGACATCAATACAACTCACACTGCATAAGCACTGAACTTGTGGCAAACTATGTCAATTCAGACTATGTGAATTTCAGATTGCATTTGTGAATTCAAACTATGTGAATCAAGACATCAAGACAACCAAGACATCAAGGAAATTGCACTTCAAACATTGAACACTTGAGACTTCAAACATTGAACATTACACACTTGCAACTTCAAGGAAATTGCACTTCAAACATCAAACACTTGCAACTTCAAAATGACCCTCATAACGAAATGGTATAAGGGGCCGCATCAAGACCTGACTTCACATAGGCTGAATTCACTCATAGATGACCCAATAGATGACCCAATAGAAAGACCAACCAATACCCAAACATCAAACCATAATGCAACCACAATACCAATACAACAAAATCGGCAGAAGACCTAATCCTGGAGGTAAACATCTACAACGACGCAACATCACAAAGCTGCGGTAGTTCATCCTAGGGAATTTGAGAACATGGCTACACAAACTGCATAATCTAAATTGCAGTTCTACATGGAGGCATGCATCACAATGTTAACAGTCTGGTTGCCTCCTTCTATCTGCATGCCACTCATCATAAACTTTGTCAAATGGGAAATCCTCCAATTGGTAGAAATTTTGGCTGTAGATACCCACACATGCGGGAAGATGCTCACTCAAGCGGTTGCGAAGCCTCGATTTAGAGAATGCGACTGTGGAGAAGGTTCTTTCATCCTCCACTGAACCAAGAACCTGGACGGCGGCAAATTCCGCCACCTTGAACCATTCCTTGAAATGTTTCTTCAGGACCATGCTCATAGACAATGTCCGCCACAATTTTATCAGAGGGTTCAAAGTGATGGGTTTCTGAAGGGCATCAGCCGCATTGGCTTTCATAGCCCCTTTGAACTGGCTACATTCGTGATTCAAGGCTGAGAGGTCTAGTACAGGAGGCGAATATACATCACCTACTCTTCTCTCATAGCAATAATGGTTTTTCAGAATGGCAAAATGACCCTCAAAAAGCTCCTCTGCATGGGGCTGCAGCCAGTACTGGGGGTACACCACTCCCAGTGCATCCATTAGACTTGATGCCGGAAATCGGCTTGACAACTCCGCAATTAGACTTGCGGCAGCCCCTGCAATAACATTCGATCACTGCAATCAGGGAACAAGTGCTGGCAGCAGTCGGCAAACTTTCAATCAAAAAAACCAATATCTAACAAAGTCGGCAACATTCAAACACAAAAATGCAGAAAGAAGGGGTGAAGTGTTTACCTTGGCAGAGGGATTTCACCTCATCTACAACTGTTGTCAGAGCCTCACGTGAGACTTGTTGGGGTCTGCCGAGGGTGTCCAAGATTGTAGCAGGGTATGTGTGCTGGCCGCAATTGAATGCAAGATGCTCCCCAGACTCATTCAAGTCCAACAATGAGGTCTCCCAAACCATGGAGATGGTGCCATGCCGACACCCTAAAAGGTCGGTCATCTCTCTAAAAGAGTCGGATCGAAAAGAAGTTTGAGGGTCAGAATACAACGTATACAATTGTGCTTGGCACACCTTGACTGCTCCAAGGTAGTCACATATGAATATATCCCGCTGCTGGGAAAATTTCACCAAGTAATGCACTGTCTCAAGCAATGGCAGAAAGCAAGTAAGTGCAATGGGAACTGACACATCCACAAGCAAAGAGAAGTTAGTCTTTGCCTGTTCCCGCGATGCATGCGGGGTGGTGGCATCCTTACTATCTTCTTGCATTTTTTGAATTAAGGTCCGATATTCGCTCATGACACGTTTCAGAGGTGAAACCATGCTTAGCCACCTTGTTTTTACATCTCTGAGAATCTTGAGACCCTTAGTCTCCATAACCTCTGCGAGCTTTGTGAACTCAATATGTCGTTTTGGGCTCCGAGCGAAGTACTTGTGCAAAACATGGAGCATGTTCTCAATTTTTTGAATGACTGGCAAATGGGACAACTCCTTCACAGCAAGGTTAGTCCTGTGGCTTACACAGTGGACCCCATGCATGTGAGGAGCTATGGTATCCTGTAGGAGCTTGGTCACACCCCCCCTGGACCCCTGCATCCATCCCACACATACATCATATGAATTCACATACCTGAAATTCACATTACCTGAAATTCACATTAGGCTGAATTCAGAGATGAATTCACATTACCTGAAATTCACATGAGCAATCTGAATCACATGAGCATACCTGAAATCTGAATCACATGAGCAATCTGAATCACATGAGCATACCTGAAATCTGAATCTTATGAGCAACCTGAAATTCACATGAGCATACCTGAAATTCACATGAGCATACCTGAAATTCACATTACCTGAAATTCACATTACCTGAAATTCACATTACCTGAAATTCACATGAGCAATTTGAATTCACAAATGCTTGATGAATTCACAAATGCAATCTGAATTCACAAACACAAATCTGAGTTCACATGACCTACTGAGATTCACATACCCTGTATTCGCAAATACAATCTGAATGAGCATGAGCAATGTGAAATTCACAAATACAATCTGAATTCACAAAGGGAATCTGAAACTCACATGAGCATGAGCAATGTGAAATTCACATAGACTGAATCCACATGAGCAATCTGAATTCACAAATGCTTGATGAATTCACAAATGCAATTCTGAATTCACAATCTGAATTCACAAATGCAGCATGAATTCACAAACACAAATTTGAGTTCACAAACACAAATCTGAATTCACAAACACAAACACATAGGCTGAATTCACAAATGCAATCAGAAATTCACATAATTGGAAAAAAATAGTAGAAGGAAAGGTTTAAGGGGTTTACCTGAAACACAGAAGCTCCGTCTGCCCCGAAGGACGTGAACTTCTTGCGAAGGTCATCCTTATCAAGACCACCATGGGTGGCGAGTGCATCAACAATTGTTGTTGCCAAGCGAGGTGCGGATGCGCCTTCAGTTAGCCGCTCAAGGGACACAAGCACCGGCTGCCTGTAGAAGTCATGGACATAGTAGGCATGGATAGAAATCCATGACTGATTGTCCACTGTTGTCACCTCATCGCAGGTGACCGCAATGTACTGTGCAGATGCTAGAACCTCCTTTGCTCGCCTCTGGATTTGAGCATGCAAGTAGTCGGCGATCATCCAACCACTATTGTCCGACCAATGCTTGATGCTCAAATGTGGCATCTTCAGAAATTGATAAAGTCTCTTTATGCTCTCATACTCGAGCATCGGACGCCCAGTTTGCAAGAGGTGAAACACGGTTGCAAACTGGTTGATCTTCCGAGCTCTATCACCCTTGAATTCCTTTTGCACCTGCCATACACCCACCAAGTTAGTCCTTACAAAACACAACCAAACATGTAGGCAACAATAGAAACTACAAAAAGGGTTAGCAAAGAATGGTGGCAATAAATGCAGCAATAAGGGCAACTTGCAAGCGCATAAAGAAAATACAATTGTCTTACTTGTTGCAACACACTGGGGTGGCCCTGGCTCTGAGAACTATAAGATGCCGCAGCCCTCAGGTGACCGCATTTTTTGTTGACATAAAACTCATCTTTTTTTACATTAATATGTGGCAAATCTGATTTTGCTTGTCTCTTACCAGCATGTTTTTCCAACGTGTCGGATTTGGCTCCCATGGTCACCACACGACCTTTGACATGACTGCATACTATGCATTTCACTCTATCCACAATTCCATCACCACCTCGAAGCATTTCAGCCCAAGGATGGGCGATGGCCCATGCATCCTGACACTTTCGGGATACCTCATTTGTTTTTTTTTTGGTCTTACAGGGTGTAGCAACTGGAGCATCAGATGTCACATCAATTATTTCAACGACATCTGATGCAATTGAGGAGATGGCAGGCTCAGGGAGGCCACCAGGGCAAATGAGCTTGACTGCGGCATTGGCACGGGGCGGAGTAATCAAGAGATTGCTACTTACCTTGCTGCCGGATGAGGATGCCTCTGCATCACGGGCAAACCTGGCACATTTGCGGGCAGAGGGCATTTCCAACGGACCAAGGTCATTACCGTTCCGAGAAGACGCAAAGTAGAGCTCAAGCACAGAGTTGCGCTTTGCCCTGGCGATCCGCTCCATCCCGTTATTCACCTTGCGACGTGTTGTGCACAGGCTACCCGTGGCGAGTCGCGACCACCCAACACCCAGATCGAGCAGCAAGGGGGCGAACACGAAGACCAGCAACCCCACACCCAGATCGATCAGCAAGGGGGCGAGCACGAAGACCAGCAACCCAACACCCAGATCGATCAGCAAGGGGGCGAGCAGGAAACCCAGCAACCCAACCCCCAGATTGAGTGAGTCACCAAGATTGAGTGACCAACATTGAGTCACCAAGATTGAGTGAGCAAGATTGAGTCACCAAGAATCGAAGATGCTCACAAACAATCACCAAGAATTCACAAACACAATCAGCAAGATTTAACATAATCACCAATATTGCACAAACTCAATCACCAAGATAATAAGCTCCAAACATACTCAACAGGAACAAACATAATCACCAAACATATCGCATTGAGTCTTGACACAAGAATGGACAATGCAAACTGAAATCATACGAAAACTTGGGGGATGGAGGGTTTTGAGTCTCCCTTCTAATAAGTTCACAGAAAATGCAGGTCTCCATTGCAGTTGCCGTCAAGCAGGTTGCACAATGCCAGGTACAGATTGCACACAATCAAAGTTCTTAGCAAGCTAGCAACACTCCTTCCGCCTTGCTCTCACTCCACCAGGACCACCACTCCTCCCACTCCTCCCTCTCATGAATGAAACCCTCAACAGTCAACAGATTGCGACAACAGTCACAAGTTCACAACACCCTCCCAAGATTCAAGAAGCAGGGTGAATGTGCAGTGAATGGAATGTTTCCATTAGCCAATGACAAATTGCAGGCTCCACCCAAAACACAAAGGATGGCGATGAAAGCAGTAAGGAGGGCATAAGTTACTGGCGAAGAAGGCTGTACTTAGTGGCGCAAAACAGGTGAATTACTGGAGAGTGGCAGAATTACTGGGCGAATTACTGGAGAGACAGATTGAATAGCTGGCGAGGGAGTCGAAGTGGGGAGAGGTTTAGGGCGCGATGTGGCGCCACCTCAGTGAGCAGGTTCGCGGCGAAGTGAGTTGGCAGGGCGAGACATCCAGGTGGGCGGGGTTATCATGGCGCAGAGTGGCGAGTGGACAGAGTGGCGACTGAGACACCAGAAGGCGGCCTTAAACCCTTATGGCTTTTCGTCACCCCTCATAATTTTTCGTCATGTGGCTATATTTAGCCACCACAAAAAAGGCTGGTTCCATGTTGATAGAGTTATTTGTAAAGTAAAGCGGATGAAACGATGGGTTTAGTCCCAAACCTTGAGTTTATGAGAATCAACACAAAGTCACCCAAGTTTTCTGGATGCTTAAACTACCAAACGCAAAGATTGGTGTCGGTCTATTTAAAAATCAGTTTTCTAGCTTGTCCAACTAGGATGGGCAGGGCAAGCTAGCCTTGCATCGGCCATTCTAACCTCCATACTAACATGCATGTGGCAGCCAAAGTGCACGTGATATTAAGGAGGTATGCAACGTTAATATGGATGTATGATAATAGAGAATTAGTGTAGCATGTGACATTATGGAATAACACAAAGTCAACATTGCAATAACGACAATGCGATGCGTGCGAGCGTGTGGTTTGAATTCTCTAGTGGCTTATATGAATGTCAAATTCATGATATATGGGAAGGAAATATGACAACAAGGAGGGAGTTTTAAAATGAGTGCATCCACTCCATGAGGTTTCGAGATATAAGAGAGGGAGTGATATTACAGAAGGTGACATTACGGATGTTATGGTGTACATGATTTAGGACAATGGGTCCCATGCGCGAACCCTATTTTAGATCCTAAAATTCTCTCATAGTTTGAGGAAAGAGGAGGTCTCAAAATTTTTACCCAACTTTCAAAATACGCTCCAATACACAATGAGCTAACCATATCTTGGTAGAATGTTTTCTCAAAGAAGGATCAAGCCCACAACTTCGTCCCTCTTTGCATGGCTTTACATATAACTCTAATATCTTTACGTTTTCCATTATTCATTCAAGCTATATTCTATAGATTCTTCTACAACGTTCAACAATTTTCTTAAAACCTTGAACTTGAGCTAGCCATTTCTCAAACTCAACCAATCCATCTACAACTAGAGGTCAACTCTCCATGTTTGTACAAAAAAATGTTGACATACTCTCAATGGCTAGGTATTCGTGGTGTCTACATACTTAAACTCATCCCATTAGGAAGGTGAAAATGAAACAAACTATTTTACGAGTGGCATGGAAAATGATCATTATATAGAATTTTGACTTTGGACATAGCATTAGAGACCTCGAACTAGTCTAGCACACTCGCCATTTGTTAGAAACCATGAATTAGTCTAGTGATATTAAGTGGGGATGCATCAACCATAAATTTTCGATCGCCATGGATAGTATAGGTCAATGTGATGATGAGGTTGTAGTTCTCATCCGTGAATTGTTGATGGTGTTTGTGTTGAAGTGCATGATTCCTCTATGGAATGCATCATTGAGACAACAAGGTCCAAAGCGCATAGTGACAAATGCATTGGCTTTAGGAAGTAGATCGCTTTTGAGTGAGAAATTCGTCAACGTTGAGATACCCATGATGTTACATACTATAAACTTTCAATAATACATGTGGCCTAGAACTTTGTGTTGTTTATGTAAAGTGGTTCACTAGGAAGGTGAAAACACGACGAGCTAGGAGTCCGTACCATTAACATTTTGATTTCTATCCGATTTGACTCTAATGGCATCAAATCCTTGAATTAGTCTAGTTGGGTCCATTTGGAATCAACCAATTTTCTACCTACCTATATGTCTTATTTGTACTAGAGTCCCTACCTATATGTCACAAGGTCCCTACAATGCCTAGAGCTTCACTGCAGTGTCGATGTAATGTCATGCATTTGGGAAGGTGATATCAAAGTGAACTCATTTCCAATCTAAAAACTTCCACTCATGAAAATTTTAACTTCTAAAATGGTTTTAGAGATCCCGTATTGGTTTAGTAGGGCCTAGCTGAAATAAAGGGGAGTTGTTTTTTTAGAGCCCATTCATCCATGTAAGTTGAAGGTGAAAAATAGTTGGAAACTCCTTGTAGTTGAAAAGATCCATTATTGATAGACATGACATCAAAACGGGCATTAGAATCCCCAAAGCAATGAACTAGGATTGAGTTGGGATGAATAAGCCATAAACCTATATGGCGTAAGTTTCTTATCATGGCCACTTTAACATGATTATTATGTACCCTAAGTTGAGACGGGCATGACGTTACTTGCTTTTAGTCTTTTGAATAACTGTACATCATGATAACATTCTTCAAGCACTCTAATGGAACTTGGTTCCTCCCTTGGTGTAGACTACACATTCCAACTAACTATGTAGCTTGTACCCTTGTTGATTCCAACATCTTCCAACATCTACCTAACCTTGGTCTTCGGGCAATGAACATGGTGATCTTGCTGAAAATAATATGATTATAAATATTGATCGATTAATATTCAAAAATTAAAAATATCAATTTAAGCTTTGAGCAACCATTTGAGTTTTTGACTTTAGCTTTAGTGTTTCAACATTGGTTTGAGATAAGGATCCAATTGATGGTCCTAGATTGCTATGGGGTGAATTTCCAAGAGGTTAGTTGTTTCAGACATGGTTCCTCCCTTGTTGGAAAATGTGTATCCAAACCAATTGTGTTACGTTTGGCCCTAATAATTCTAGCAATCTATCAACAACATTCTAGCAATATTATCCTAGAAGGGAACACGGTGGTCTCATTGAAGAATGCTATGCAGTTGAGGAGTAAGGTAAATGGCTCTTAAGTGGCTCGCTTTTGTGATCGGACCCTTATATTTGATTGGTACGTGGTTCAGTGAGGATCAAAGAACAAACACCATACAAACACACGTTTAAAAAAGATCGGACCATCTCTTTAAGTATTAATAACTACTCTACACTCAATATCGAACACAAATGAGCTGACCTGTGCATCCAATTAAGAAATGAACAAACAACCACTTTCGATAACCGTAACTAAATCAAGGGAGGTCCACTTTTCAATCTAGTTTTTGAACATGCTTCATCGTAGATTTTGCTAATGGAATACAAGTTTTGTTGTGTAAATCTTATTGGTAGAAGTTGGAGTTGGGGTTGCATGTAAGCTTCGGATCAACCATGTGCGTTTTTGACTTTAGGGTTGGCGTTTTTGAGTAGATGCCGCAAGCCCAATGTAAAAACAATCATTGGCTCGAGATAGGGATCCGAAGTGATGGTCCTAGATTGCTTTGGGATGGATTTCCAAATAGGCCTTTGTTGGTATCAAAAGCGCCCCGGAAAAAAGGGAGAAATGAAATGGTGACCTTTTCGGGATAGTATGTAGAGATGCAATCATAGGACGCTTCCTTCGCCTTCTTCAAAGTTTGGTGGCACATAAGTCACGAGCCGAGTGAATTGCATTCCCCCGCACGATTGGAATGCTTCAAAGGGTTCACGAGGATGGAGTAGTAAAGTGTACAATTTATACCAACTCCCTCCCCGAAAAAGGAGCATAAGGGTGTGGAGGATCCTCACTTATTAGAGCTTCGTGAGCTTCGTGCCGTGTAAGGTGTGTGGGCCTTATATGGTCACTTTCCTTAACGGTCACCTATGTTTGAGCTTTAGAAAATGGACACAAAATAGACACATGTTAAAAATGAGATTGTATTATGTGGTGTGTGCTAGGAACATGTTAACCATTTTAGGTTCAATTGCTAATACAAATGGGGAAGTCTTTGTGATCACCTAACAAGAGAGAAAATCTTCAACTTTACTTCATATAATATTGGCATTTCAATTTCAATGTTGACATTTGAAATGATATTTTGCGTGTTCACAATTCCTTAGTGAATAAGGCAAAAACATTCAATGAGTCCAACGGTCAATGTTTGCATGGAGTTGGAAGCCTTGCCACATAGATTACTTCCTATAGATATTTGAAAAGATGAGATCCTTCTTTATAATCTAGATACTACAATGATTATCCCATTTATTATGTGTGGCATAAATTCGCAAAACGTGCACTATTTTGCCAAATCTCTAAATTAGTGAGGGCCAAAACCTTTACTAAGTGATACCAAATTCGAGAATACATCCTCATTTACCATATATTTCAAGAAAACTACACTAAATATGATATTTAGTGGTACCAGTTCTAATTGTCTTGCTCAATACTAACTGTAAACCACGGTGTAGTGTCACCAACACTAAATGTTAACCCAACATTGTTCGTCACTCCTTGTAAATTTTTTCTGGGGATTGTAGATTTGCAGTGTCGCAATTACTGTCACTTACCCAGTGACTTTTCATCCAAATTTCTATCATCCATGACAATATTTCATCACAAGTTGCTGACAAGAGAAGGTAGGGTTTTGGCCAACGGATGGACTCATCCATCATCCATGGCAACGTTTGTTCACTTATTCATAAGAAGTGTCATCCGAAAAGTTACCATAGTGACATAAAATACCATCTGACACTAAATATCATTTTTAGTGTACTTTACTTACACTTGGTCGCATGTTAACTTAGTACTATGAATTGTCGCATTTGGACATTGATTATGAATCACAAAAATCATCAGTTTAAGTTGCATCTTCAAAGTGGAGAGACGAGATTCAAAAGGAAATGGAAACCAAGATGCTAAACTTAATTACGCGGGCCCTCCCCAATTATGTAACTATCGAACCCAATATAAATGATAAAGTATGATGAGCACATAGTCCAATCTCATCATAACATGTGTTTATCTGGTGCCCAATTCCACTCGGGTTGCGCTGGTTCGCCCGGGTTGGTTGTATTTTGGATTCTTTTGCAATTGAAGTTTCAATTTGTGCCTATATATATATATGGTGTCCAATTCCTAATGACATCTGCAATAAACCACACAAATACAAGTGTTTAATCAAAAAGAGTGACCACGTAAGGCCCAAGCACCTTAATCTTAGTAATATATAGTTTTTAGAAGGATTCATGTCGTGTTAGTGGAATCTCTAGGACCGCCCGCTACTTACATTTGTCTACTAAACCGTCATTAAATTTTAAGTATCGTAAACGGGTCGCCCGTCATCCTATGCTAAGCTTAAGTTTAGGTACCCTAATTTATGTACCGTGACAAAAGGTTGCTCCTTTCGAGATGATGCTCTAATTCAAGTCCTACGATCAATGGGCGCGTGTGGGAATTAACCCAAAGGCCAATTAAGAAAGCCTCCTTTGACTTGACTTGACTTGACTTTCTTAAATCAAGGTAATTGCACCGGGTAGTGCCCGGGAAGTTTTTGGGCATAGTCGGTCAAGATCCTAGTGATTCTAAATCCAACCGGTTACATGTTGACATCTTCCGGATTTGCTTTTATTCATTTGAGGTATATTCCATAGATTCCTCTAGAATGATCAGTAATTCCCCTGAAGTCTCCAACTTCAACTGGTGATTTTTCAAATTCAACCGGTTCATCTGCAACTAACCGCCGGTTCTCCCCGGACATAGATTCTAAATCCAACCGGTTACAAGTTGACATCTTCCGGTTTTGCTTTATTCATTTGAGGTATATTCCATGGATTCCTCTAAAATGATCGGTAATTCTCCTGAAGTCTCCAACTTCAACCGGTTATTCCTGAAACTCAACCGGTTCATCTGCAACCAACCGCCAGTTCTCCCCGAGCCCTGATTGCACATAGTTAAGTGTCATGGAGTCACTGCATGGTAAGCTTAAGGTTAGGCTCCCTCGCCTTTCCATACAGCTTATGCCAGCTCATCGTAGCCACTTCATATTTAGCATTTTCTCCTTCATCTTCTTCTTGGTTTTACGAGTTTTTGTTTTTGTTTTTGTTTTTGTTTTTGTTTTTTGAGACAAAAGACCGACATGCCAGCGCCAAAGCACAGGAGGCAGTTGACCACTTGGCAAGTTTCTGTCAAGCGGAGAGGAGATGTCACAGCTGGGAATCGAACCGCCAACCTCTTCCTTGAGATTTGGATATCTCTCCACCATCATCTAGTAGTTTAGGGTCGTCTCGGACCATATTCTACAAGTATTTGCATGTTGGTCGCACAATGTTGAAGAACGTCATATTGTTTTTTTGTGTTTAGTTTATCCAAGTTTTGAAGTTGGTAATAGGTTGCGTTTTTTTTTTTGGAAAAAGAAAAGTGCAATTAGATCACGATGGGATCGCTAATATGGCAGTTGTGTTGGTGATGACGTAGGCTGCATTGGCGGCTTGATGCAAAGTTGGATGTAATCCGCCAAGTCACTTTGCCTTATTTTCATCTATTATTGAAGTTCTATTTTTTAAGGGGGTAAACTACCCTGTTGTTTTTTTGTGCAATTCGACAACAAAAATAAAACAACAAAACAAAAACATTGATATTGAGGGGATGTTTACACTAGTGATCAAGGATCGTGAGGAAAAATAAGGACTTAAGACACAATCCTTGGTTTGGATCCACAATGAAGAGAAATTCACATCACTTTTTGTAAAGCCTTGGTCACCTTCATCCTTTGTTGAGACGACCTATTTGGGTGGCTCGTCACAACATATGAGTGGACCATCAAACATTATCCATTTCGAGATACCTCTCCCCCTTTTGGAAAGAGTGTAGAGGACCCCAATCCACCACTGGACCTTTGCATAATGAAGGGTAAAGTTCATCCTAACATGAAGCAATAAGCTTGAGGTTGAACATGCTCTTCATTTGGTCTCGGTCCTTTATAGCCAATTAGTGTGTTGTTGTTGTTGTTGTAACATTTAAAGAAAACAATGTTATGAAAATATATCATCACTTCATATTATAACTTTAGATTGATTTCATTAATCATACTCTTGTTGCATACACTCACAATATGTCATGAAAAATGCAGGGAAAAAACCATCATGTGTGTGAAAACTATTGATTCTTGGTTACAATGCAAAACTTATTGGA
This sequence comes from Polytrichum formosum, assembly GCA_964035585.1. Taxonomy (NCBI): domain Eukaryota; kingdom Viridiplantae; phylum Streptophyta; class Polytrichopsida; order Polytrichales; family Polytrichaceae; genus Polytrichum; species Polytrichum formosum. The sequence continues at coordinate 19,577,084 of OZ037939.1, read as the reverse complement.
ATGAGAAGGTGGGCCTCAAGCTTACCCCCTACCCCTAAAATTTCACATGATTGCCTATAAATTACCCTTGAGCCCCAAAACACTTGCTATGGTGAGGCAAAGACCAAAATACAATTACTAAGAGGCTTAGGACTTAACCCTCGAGTGCATGAGAGGCTCAAACTGGGCCTCCTCGTGCACAAAATAGCGTTTTTGAGCTACATACTTTCAATTTGATTGAATTATGTCAATAATAGCCCTATCCAAGATTAACTAGTACACTTTTCAAATTGGTCCAATATCTTGATATTATTGAGAATTTAAGCTAAAATATGCAACATGGATGCCCTTTGACGCAAGAAAAAGTATTTTGTATTTTGATGGCCAATGGCAAGTATGACTATATTTTTAGTTTCTCCTTGACATAAGACAATGTGTAAAATAAGGTTTTAGACCCACAAATCTATAGCATATGATTATGGAACTTGATAAGACCCATATAAATCGTACATTTGGCCATATATTGAGGCCCTATATCTTTTAAGGGTTAGGTCATGTTGTTGATGATAATACATGTATATGTGAGGTCCGAAGCGTACACTCTAATTTTAATTTCCAACATTACGACATAGTTCATCCATTTGACAATGAACGGAGTCAATGAACGGGGAGAACCGATCACTAGTTCCGGATGAACCGGTTGAAGTTCAAGACTTCCGGGAAATTACCCATCGTCTCAGAAGGATCTATAGAATATACCCCTTGTTATTAAACAAACGCCGAAATATCACAACATGTAAGCAGTTGGTCTTGGAGACACTAGGGTTTTGACCAATCACGCCCAAATATCTCCCTCTACACTAAATAGATTGCACCCTCCTAGGAATGTCCCCCCTTTAATCATGGACTAATACATTCTCTTTTTAGAACGCATGTCGGTGTCTTATGTCAAGCACTTTTGAAAATTTGTGCCTTAACATTGGGCTACTACCGGTGTCCTCAAATTCAAGAAAACCTATTTCAAAAGTCCATAGAAATTTCTTAGTATTGAAGTTTACTTGATAAAACGTGGTTCTCGTTGCATGTTGTTCGTTGTTTGGTTGTTGCCTAAATAAATAAATAAATAACCAACATCAGGCAATCCGACGTGAATTTGAGCCCGTTGGCCCGACCTTGCTCAAGAATCTTCTTGGTGCAGGGTGAGGTTGTACTGCCTACCTTGCGGTGGGTGGGTTCTTGGCTTCCTACCTACCTAGCTAGTTTTTTCTGTCAAGTAGAGAGAAGATTTCACAGCGGGAATCGAACCGCCAACCACTCCGTTCGGAAATGGGCACCTCTCCACTATCACCCGGTAGTTTACGGTCACCTCGGACCCGGTTGTTGCCTACTTGGAGTTTGCACCCAAGCATACGAAACATACTTGTGTTTTGAGGTGAGTGAAGTGAAAGGAGGTTTTAGTACCATACAATTTTATTTGTAGTTTTGATGGTTCATTCTTCAAAGATATATTAATGAATTATAGTGACGAAGCATTATGCGGCCATTGCGGAATCTAATCCTCCGAGTTTGTTTTTGCATTCTCCATTCCACAAAGTGTCATCACGTGCCAATGGTATTTTAGAGATTGCAAAACGATGAATTCCACCGAGCGAAAGCTAAACATATTGCATTTGGGTTGATGCCCTAAGCTAACCGACGGCGAACTTCAATCAAATGTCCATGTTGGTGTTCTTGCGACATTGTTCTTCAAAGTAAAAAATATGTGCAATAGGATTGCCTCACAACATGAGAACAATGGAAGAAAATACATATAGTTATAACCATAGTTCCCCTATATCGTTATACGGTGAACGAGCTTCCATTCATGTTGGTGCATTGAACATCGATGTTAATTTTCTTTGCTTATATGATGACTCATTCATGACGATTATTTATTTATGTGTGATAATGTATCATCATGTGTCAAAATTTCAAAGTTTATCTTGTAAGGTCCGTAAGAAAAAAATGTTATAGGATTTCTCATGGTCATGGTCAACAATCCAAAGAGCATGACCAAGAAAAATCCACATCACATTTGAAAGACTTAGTCACAAAGCATAGTGTAAAGTGGACTGAGATTGGTATGTAGTGTTTCTATTGTAAATAAGAAACAAACAAATAAACAAATCACTATAAATGTATTTTACTAGGAATAGATGTTGATACAACTTTTTCTTTAAAATCACTATTATTGTATTTCCACTCACATGGTTGCTTTCATTTTATGTTGAGACATATTATTTGGATTCTCTCACTACAAAATCCAAGTGACCACCAAACATAACATTATTCAAATCCATAACAATGTTATGTGGGATTGACAACATTCCATGGAATATTCCCATAGTTGGTCTTAATGTGGGGAATATTATGTGAAATATTGTCAGTCCCACAAAACATTGTTATATATATGAATAATGTTATGAACATCGTTCATTTAGTGGATATGTTAAAATTCCATGTCGCTTTCTCATCCATGTTTTGACATACCCATTCTTATTTTTGTTGACCTTTGTGTAAAACGAAGTGGGACCGCTACTCATTTCTCAACCAACCAATGTGAGGAATTAAAAAAACGGTAGTACTATCGACACGGTCACTAGTGGAAACGAAGCCCTAAAGAGGAGTTGTTGGATTATAATACTAACTCCTTACAAGAACGAGTCCACGACAAAGAAAGTGACGGGCGGGCAACATCCCGTTTTCATACTCTTTCCTCCACAACCGATTTCACTTTACACTATATTTTCCCTTTGCCTTCCTATCCGTTGCAATTATCCCACCTTTAGACGCTCACCGTCCCTTACTTTCAAAAGAGAAGACCAAAGGCAAAGGAACCTTGACCCATGCACCCCTTTAACATTGCACATATTATTAATCTTTTTTTGGGGGGGGCACAAATTGAAAAATCAATTGCAAGAAGGAACCAAAATACAAGCATCTCGGGAGGACCAGCGCAAACTGAGGGGAAATCAAGAAATAATACCCATATGGGGCCTAACCTTCCATGTGACCACTCAATTACTCCAGGCCACAATAAGACCTTTGACCCCCCCAGGTCGAATCGAATTCGTTAAGAACATCTTGATAGGCCACGTTCGGGGCCTTTTCGAAATCTGAGAGAGTCCGTTTCCACTCATTCTTGTCATAATCATGTAGGGTGTCCCAAACGACTTGACGTGTTTTCTTAACGCGCCATTGTTGATCATTAAACACAATATCATTCCGTTGGCGCCATATAATCCACATAAGACCACTCCTCAAGAAGAACCAGATGCGACTGAACAGTTTAAGTGCCTTGCACAAAGGCTGATCAAAGAGATATTGCATTGTAGAAAAGGATTTCCGCAGGCCAAATCATATTATTACATCTCATAGAGAATCTCTCCTAGGATTATGAAATGGAAATGTTCTACATGGAACTTTAACGCAAGTACACTAAAATAGTCTCTTTAGCATCACCAACTCTATTTGTCTTTGCTCAATACTAATTGTAAACTGCCTATGTAGTGTCACCGACACTAAATGTAAACTTAGCATGATTTGTCATTCCTTGTACATTTTTTTGGGCATTATAGATTACAATGTTGGGTCCGAGACGACCCTAAACTACCGGATGATGGTGGAGGGATACCCAAATCTCAAGGAAGAGGTTGGCGGTTCGAATCCCGGCTGTGAAATCTCCTCTCTACCTGACGGAAAACTTGCCAGGTGGTCAACTGCCTCTTGTGCTTTGGCGGTGGCTTGTCGGCCTTCTGTCTCAAAAGAAAAGAAAAGATTACAATGTTGCAACTACTGTCACTTACTACGTGATTATTTTTCATCCAAAATTCAATCATCCACGACAATATCTCATCACATAAATGTTACTAGGATGCAAAATATGCCAAACTTTGGTTCAATAAAATTGGCGTTTGGATGAACTAAAAGTAAGTTTGGATGACAACACTTGTAAACTTATTGAAAAGAAGTGGCATTAGAGAAGTTATCATAGTGACGTGGAATACCATATGACATTAAATACAGTATTTAGTGTGGCGAGAGTGAGATGAAAAAGGTTTTGATTGTTTCTTCAACCCCTAAGCTTATGAGTGGTCAAGTTTGGGTCTCAACATGCACAAGCACAAGCACATGCATTTGAATTCCATGTTCTCATTTCAAACCGATTGTGTGAAAATGACTAATCTAAAATTGAAGTCGTCATGGAGTGTGTGTGTATGTATACACAAAGTGGATGAATGCCATAATGTAGTTGAAGATTTGGGTTCATCCATGACACGAGTGCCATAGGCTTGCATGTATATACATTAGACTGATCATTGATTTCACACACGATGATTATGTTATTTTAAATTTATCCTTGTCATGAGATTATGTACTAATCCATACATGTAAATATTAGACATGAGATCTTGAGACTTGGTGAGGACGAGTTGTAAGAGCGATGTATATAGGTTGTACAAAGAGCCCCTTAGACCGTTAATTGTGAATAATTTTCAAATTACGGACCAAATTGGCTTCTATTTGTGCACACACATCATTTGACATGTGGCTTTTGTACAAAAAAAAAAATGAGGAAATCGAATACTCCCTCTGTCCCAAAATGATTGTCCTACCCCCTGGAGTTTTATATCCCAAAATGTTCGTCGGACAAACATTCTAGGATATAAAACTCTGGGGGTAGGACAATCATTTTGGGACGGAGGGAGTATATTGAAAGCAAAAGCGAAAACGTCGAGGTGAAAACCAATGTTGTATATGTATATGTCGGGCATTGTTCAATTACCATGACATCATTTTGGATGCCAAACTGTAATATCCACATGGGACTTAAGTGAGTCTCGAGCAATGTAAGACTGCCATGTGGAAATATCTCCATACTACTTAGCCATCTAAGAACTTAACATTACAGTATAGAATATACCGTAGAATACTGTTACAGTGATTGTTGGAGATGCTCTAATGAACAGACAGGTGGAGCAGCAGCCACACAACAAGCTCCTCTACCTTGTACCCAAGTTCACCCGGCCCATTCCAAACCCGGCCCGTCCCACGCCCGTCCCGTCTCGCAGCCTAGCCTGGGCTTGGGTGTGGGAGTTCTCTGTTCGTTGTCTCCTCTTGCACTCGGAGACTCCTCCCCATGCATTGAAGCATTTCGCCACACTCACACAAACAGCTACTGGACTCGCACTGGCCGGGGCGGCAACCTCGACGCAGCAGCATGCCTACGCGACAACTTAAGAAACGTGCACATCAAGCGCATGCAGGAGGAGCCTCTCGCAAACAGGTATCGCAAACTGACTTGTACGGAATCTGGAGCTGGAGCTTGAGCCAGAGCAATGGAGGGAGCCGGGGCAGGATGTGGATGAGAGGAAGTGCAAGGGATTGCAGGGAGCAAACGACTAGCTTTGTCAATGCAAGGAAGGTCTGAGAGAGGGAGAGGGAGAGAGAGGGGGAACGTTGAGGAACTAGGTTTTAGAGCAGGGGAGGGAGGGAGGAAGGAGTGAGCTGTGGTGACGTGGATGTGGGGAAGGGGAGAGAGAGGGAGAGAGAGAGGTGAAGGAAATGCCAGAAGTCAAGAGGAAACAGGATGGGAAGGGATGATGCGGTGCGATTGCGATTGTTGCTGCTGCTGTTACAAGCGCAGCCGTGTCGGCCGCGGCTGCGCGCAATAGGCGCTCTGAGTATCGGATCTCGGGTGCAATTTGGGACAGGTAGCGGGGGATGGAGTACGAGAGGAGGAGGAGGGCCGTCTGACTGAGGGAACAGGGGAGGAGTCGTCATGATGATGACCTCCAGCGGTGGCAAGTCAGCCTCGGGCTCAATGGCAGATTCGTTGAGTAGTGTAGAGGAGGATGAGAACTCGGTCGATGGAGGAGCTATTAATGGGAGTAGTAGGAGGCCGCCCGCCGATTATGGAAGCATGTATCATCATCATTCTCATTCTCCAAGCATACCGAAATCGGAAACTAAACCTAGGCGTAAGAGCGTGCGACCGAGTTATGAAACGGAGGAGCTCTTGAACCTCCTGCATGGCTCTGATCCAGTACGGTTGGAGCTTACACGCCTCGAGAACGAAGTTAGGGGTAAGTTGTTTAATTTGCACAAGGCGCTCAGTCAGACAAGTGATTATGCAACTGGACTTACTTATGGCTCCCATGCCAGTCCATTCTAGTCTCACTGCCATCGGACATACCTATTTTCAAGAAGCTCATTACAAGCAAAAGCTATCTGTGTACTTATTCCTTCTGCAAATCACACAATCCAATCGGAGTCTGATGAGTCCCGGACAAGATAATCATCAAGGCCTATGGTGTTCTCTACAGCTCTATGACCTATATCGATCTTGAACATCTTCTGTATTCCTCTAAAAAGCATATGCGTTCCAGAGTCTTGATGCTTCTCTAATGAGCTTGAGGCTAGATCTACTGAAGGAAGCTTTGGTTTTCAAGCAACAGGGGTGCAACTTTGTACGTTGGCGGTTAAGACGTTTTACTTAAGCCCGGAACTAGATGTTTTTTTTAATCATAATGTGACCCTAAAGGGCGGGCAACTTCTTAAGGTTCCTTGTTGGCGAAGTTTTTGGAACGGATTGATAGTTTGTGTCATCTTGGAGGATGCATATTAGGTCCCCCGAGGGAGAGTAGTGCTAATCTACTGTTGTTTTGTCATCTGTCTTTAGATAAGGACCGTAAATTGGGAGAGTCTCAAGCAGAAATCAAGGCCCTTAGGTTGTCAGACCGGTTGAAGGAGAAGGCGGTTGAAGAGGTACAGCCGCGAGTACTATTTACCTACTTCCTTAAAGGATACTCACATTGCAAAGCATCTTCTGCTGATTAGTACAACATTTAAATTCAATGCTAGGCACTACTATATATTGTCTATGTGTGGTCACTAAGAGCTGCCATTGATGAACTCAATTGTGCAGCTATCCGAGGAGCTGGAGAAAGTTGATGAGAAACTGAAAACCACATCTGTTCTTCTTGATAAGAAGGTAGGCTGCTCTTTTGCTTCAATTCGTGTCACTCAACGGATTCTATTTAGTTTTTCCTTGGCAAAATGAAGTGATGATATACTATGTTGCAAACATGATGAATTTCTATATTGCTGACCTAAAAACTATGGACATTGGGCAGAATCTTGAACTGAAGAGAATGAATGATGAGAGAAAAGCAGCGTTGGCTGCACAATTTGCAGCAGAGGCAACATTACGCAGGGTGCATGCTGCTCAGAAAGATAATGACCTGCCACCACTTGAAGCTATTCTCGCTCCGCTGGAGGCTGAGCTGAAGCTTGCGAGACAGGAGGTACATGTCCTGTCATGATGTCCCAAACCAACTCTCATTTGAGAAGTTGCTTGAGCTGTATTTGAGTGCAATTCTGTGCGAGCTTTTCAGTTGGAAAAACAATGGTTGCGGAGAGTCAAGTCTATTCTACTCTTGCCTCTACTGTTTTGATCATAAACTTATCTTTGTTGAGAGCTTTGACAGCTCAAGGGTCGAGTGCTACTGGATGAATCTGAAGCTTTCAATATACTAATATGGGTTTTTTGTCCACAACATGGCAGATTGCAAAGTTGCAAGAGAACAATAGGGCACTCGACAGGTTGACAAAGACAAAGGAGGCTGCGCTTCTGGAAGCAGAAAGGACAATTGAAGCTGCTGAGGCTAAAGCTTCATTGGTGGATGATTTACAAAATCGAAATCAAGAGCTACTAAAAAGGATTGAGATTTGCCAGGTACATCCAGCTCATTGGTTCCTTTCAGAGTGAACTTACTTGCCTAGTCTGGCAGTAGTGTATTTCAGGGAGTTGCTATTGTGCTTTAAAGGCTAGAAGATGGACCTGGTGCTAAAGTGAAGGGTGTTCTTGCAGGAAGAGAATAAAATACTTGATAAAATGCACAGAAATAAGGTGTCTGAAGTTGAAAAGCTGAGCTCAACAGTTCGGGATCTGGAAGAAGCTGTTTTAGCTGGGGGTGCTGCTGTAAATGCTGCTCGAGATTATCAACGCCAAGTTCATGATTTAATGGTGAGGGATGATTGCTATTAATATTGCAATTTGTTTGTGGTTATCTTTGACCGACTGTCAGTTGAAAAGATGTACTTGCAGACCTACCCAGATGTATTGCAACCTTCTAACCTATTCAACCAGAATTTGCTTTGTTGTACCTGTGTATGATCCACAATATCTGACACTGTTGCTCAGGATATTGAGATGCTTCTACTCACAGTTAGTCTTGAGATGAAGTTTTAGGCATACTGCTACTCCAGCTGTATTGAGTGGACTATGCATTGCATATAGTGCTTCAGTGGTAGTGAGGAAGTTAATGGTCCATTTGTGCATCTGTGTCAATCTTTATTGCGGGCAAGCTGATAGATGTAGTGAATTGTAGGAAGGGAAGCGGACTCTGGAGCGGGAACTTGCAAGGGCCAAGATTAGTGCAAATAGAGTTGCTTCCGTGGTGGCCAATGACTGGAAGGACGCGAATGATAAGGTCATGCCTGTGAAGCAATGGCTTGAGGAAAGGCGTTTTATGCAGGTAATGAAGTATGCTTTGACTTCTTGGTTGTGCTCCATAGTTTGGAGTGAGCAATCTTGTTCAATCCAGCTAATTTCTGTTTTTTTAAATAGGGGATGTACATTGTCATCCTGTAGTTCTTGCAGTTTTTGTCGAATTGTAAAACCTTTTGAATCTTCTTTGAAGTTGTGTGCTAATTTTGTATACCTTTCTATTGATTTGTCAATGCAGGGTGAGATGCAGCAACTTCGAGACAAGCTGGTTTCTGCTGAGAAGACTGCCAAGAATGAATCACAATTAAAGGTATGTTGTCTTACCTCTATTTGCTGGACGTATATGGAATGCTGTAATAAAAGTGGCAACCTAATTTTTCAATCTTGTGCAGGAAAAACTTCAACTTAGATTGAAGGTCCTTGAGGAAGGACTACAGTCTGGCAATGGGACAGTGCGTCGTCCAGTGGTGGAGGCAAAACGGAGTTCCAGCGTCACTACGAATGGATCAGCCCGGCGAACGACAAGTGGAAGTGAAGAAGGTTCTCGTTTACTGGCCAATGGCTCTAGAACTCGACGATCTGCTGTTGCCCAGCTGAGGTCTTCCATGTCCAGCTCTACACTCCTAAAGAATGGAAGGATGACATCATCTTTTGATGGTGGCCGATCAACGGATGGGGGAGCGTCACCCAAGGCTAAGCCATTTACAAATGGGTTTGAAGAGCTTCGAACAGGCAGGAAGAGCTCCACTGAAGTAGCCAAAAGTTCAGGACCTCCTAGCCCCAAAAGTTCAGGACCTCCTAGCCCCAAAAGTTCAAGACCTGCAAGCCCCAAAATATCAGGACCTGCAAGCTCCCAATATTCAGTACCTGCAAGCCCCAAAAAATCAGGACCTGCAAGCTCACAAATATCAGCCCCTGCAAGCCCTGAATCTGAGAAGGCATCCGAAGTTGCCAAGGAGAAAGCGGAAAGTACTGCTCCAGCTGCAGATAGTGAAATTGACACTGTTTCAGGGGTGCTGTATGATATGTTGCAGAAGGAAGTCATTACTTTGAGGAAAGCTATGCATGAAAAGGATCAAAGTCTGAAAGACAAAGATGATGCCATTGAGGTTTGTTATGTCATATCCATCTTTGTGGTTCTCACAGGATATGTGATGGTTTAGTCCTCATTTAATACAGTTACAGTTAATGTGGTCACTTGGTTTTAGAGATTTGGCAAATACAATAAATTGTGCTCCTATATCTTATTCCAATTCTATTTTGCAGATGCTTTCAAAGAAAGTGGATACATTGAGCAAAGCGATGGAGGTTGAGGCCAAGAAAATGCGCAGAGAAGTGACAGTTATGGAAAAGGAGGTGGCTGCAATGAGAGTCGACAAGGATCAAGATCGCAGAACCAGGCGGCTCAGTTTGTCAAAAGAACCTGTAAATAGTTCTTCACAGCGGCTTTCTGGAAGGTGAGTCACTCTTTTGTTGTGGATACTGACTATTCTACTTTGGCTGCAGGGCAGAGTGCTAGTAGTCAAGGAGTCAATTTTATTTTTGCCTTGGCTGTGCATCTAGTTGACTTTCATTTAGGACTTGATATCCTTAGACACATAGATGAAAAGCTGTAGGTTTTGTTGAATTGGGTCAGTGGAAGTTGGGATGGTATTCTCTCATAGTCATTTTCTCTGGTTGTAAGCTTGATGGTTGCTTCAGCAGCCAGTACGAAGTAATTGGTGCCAGAAATGTTACCTTGTAATGTCACATGCCTGCAAATTTTCACGTTTTTTTGGCCACTTGAAATGAATGATTTTGTAGTCTGGCTCCAGTATATTGTCAACTTCACGTTATTGAGCATCTCTTGTTGAATGAAGTTGCTCTTACTGTAGCTTGATTGATGATGTTTTATGTGGCTGGAGGTGACACATTATGAGATAGTGCTGAGTATGTTCTGGCTTTATTACACGCACTTTCTTGAATTTGTTCATTCAGCTTTCTAGAATGTGGAAGAGCAGTCTTTGATTGACTGTTGCACAGGCAGCTACAGATGGCCAAGACAGATAAGATGATGTTGTAGTGGGTCATCCATGTTTCGGAGGACATTTTACAGAATCTTACGGTGTGTTGCAATTTTGACCTGCAGAAGTGTGAGGGATCCTTGATGAGATGCAGACACACCTACGCCACCTGATCTTGGCATCACAGGTGCAGACCGAGCAGACTGTACAAACTTGGGAAGTCTGTAGGCGTGCAAGGCATGCAAGGGTAGTGATTATGGGGTCTCTTGCAGTGTAGCAGTAATCTCCCCTCATTTCATTGGAGACTGTGCTCCTCTAGTAACATAGGAAAGAGTGCGCGCTGTGCATTATCACAGGATCACAAGATTGATAACAGGAGCAAGATTCCCCTGCCCAAATGGTCTACCGGCATGACGCTAGTGCTTCCAACTGCTATGTCTCTGCTGTTGTAGTCACACTTTGTGTGAGCCTAGCTTGCTGTCTTTCTGACATGTGGACTTGGTTAACCGGGTGGAGCTCTCTCATCCCAAGTTACATTCCAGTGCTTTCCAACATCCAAGGCACTTTGTATATGGTCAGATTCGATATGCAGTGGAGAGCTAGTCTAGAGCTATCATTTTGACTTGGGATAGATGTCGAAGTAGCTGAAGATCACGACCACCCTTCCAAGGCAGGTGATGAATTCATTGTGGTACAACTTGACCCTCTTCCCGTCGATCATGGTGTTCCGGAATCTCCAGAGGCCAAGAAGGATAGTAGTTCCCAGTAGGAGGTGGCTGTTTCATGAAGAAAGCCCTGATACGCTGACCTTATATTGAAGTTGCAACGAAAGTTCCACAGTTCTGTCATGTCTTGACCAAGGAATTTAGGCTGGCTTTGGTGGAATGGTAAATTCATTCAGCTGTGGTTCATTCACCTCGGACCTTGCAAAGTTTGTAGTGAGGAGCAAAAGATCATACCGGTCACCAGGGTTCTTGGAGCAAAAAACTTGATTTTTTTTCCTCACTGTAGGTTGTACATGTACCCTAGATACATTGTATGGACATCATTGCTTTTGAAGTAGAACTCTGTAGCCCTATTATACCACTTAGTAGTTTCTGTGATCACCTACTTTTAGATACCAATGCATGACCTGTCTATTCTGTAATCAAATGTCTTGTACCTTCTGTTGTCGACCTTGTTTTGGGATTTCCCACCGTCGTCAACCTACCGGTCCTTGAAATCACTGCACTGCCTGTTGGTGATTTCTACAGATTGCTGTTCTCGTATGTGGGCAGGAGAATCCTTATGTCAGTTTCTATTTCTACGCTAATCCAGGCTGACACAACAGACTAGCCATTTTTGGACCATAAAGTTGGAAGCTACTGGTGCACACCGAGAGTATAATGAAGCCACAACCTCTATGTGTAAGTACAACGTGGAAGTCGTTCACCTAGTAAGTCATGGTACAATCTCAGATGAAGTGACAGATTATCAGTTTTGTTTAGATTCTAAGGTTTCTCTTGAAGCGTGCAGAGTTTCAGGTTCGGTTGCTAAAGTCTCATCAAGCTCATCATCAAGAAGCAGCTGCAGTTCTTTGAAAGCGATGTCCCGAACAGTTTTGTAGGTTGGTTTGTACACAACGATTGGAGCGAGTTTTCATATCAATTCACTTGGGCTTTCTTGACCGCACTAGAATTAAAACATAAGAATTCGCATACCTTATGTTCCCCGTACATTGGAATGGCAAAGCATATTCATCTCAATCGGACAGACAGACTGACACCCTCCTGATCTCCTTTGAATGGCTTCAGGAAGAGTAGAATCAGTAGAACTTATCATCACACTGCAGTCAGTCTGACTACCTTCAACAATTTGATACGATGTACTTTGTAAAGGAATATCTTGACGCGTAGAATGCTATCTTTTGTGTGAATGGCCAATGTACGGCACATTGAGCGGAGTGTGTAATTTGAAATAGCGCTCTAGAAAACGTGTAATCCAAAATTGTGTGCCCTTCCATGCTCCGGGTTGAAGCATCGCCGGCCGTTTCCGATGGGAAGGTAGAATCTATGAGTAATCTGCAAGTTGTGAGCTGCGCCTGCTTGTGGCACGCACAATGAGGAGGTCTTGACTGGAGAATATGACCTTGTTGCACGAGTTTTGGACGAAGACAATTTGTATGATGCGATGCGATTGATCCCCGGGACAGGGAATGACAAAAAAAATTTGTGTACATTGATCGGAATCGGACAGACTGACACCCTCCCGGTCTCCTTGAGTGGATTCAGGATAAGCAGAATTACTATAAATTATCATCGCATTATTTTGCTTCCTACCTAATTTCGATAGTTCGATACCACCTACTTTACATGGACGTTTCTTGATGAGTATGTTATTGTTGTGTGGATGGGCGCGGATACTAGCAGACCGAGCGTGAGGTTCTCTTGCTCTAGAAACTGTTTAATCCGAAATTGTGATGTGATCAACACAAGTCTAGAACCACCTTCCCTGTCGCATGACCTTCCATGCTCCGGGTCCAAGCATCGCCCGCCTTTTCCAACGGGAAAGTAGAGTCGATCAGTACTCGCAGCTTGCCCTCCGCCACTAGGTCTGCCGCAATCTGCAAGTCGGGAGCTGCGCCGCTTGCGTTAAGTAGAAACGGGATGAACTTTTGGCTGGAGAACGTGACCTTGTTGTACAAGTTTCGGAGGACCGTTTTCAACGTCGGTGTCATGTCGATGACCACTCCGTGTTTCACAATCTGAGGTTTGAAGGCCTCCAGCGGCTTGTAAGGCGCCAACTGGATCACCACGTCGTACTTCTTGCCCGACGGGCTCACGTAGTTCGCCCCCTCCGGCGTCTTGTAGTCCAAGACTTCGTCGGCTCCTAAGCTCCGGACGAGCTCCATGTTGCGAGCTCCGCAGGTGGCTGTCACGAAGCAACCTCCAAGCTTTGCAAGCTGCAAGTCACAAACAGAGATCGGGTTGAGCAAAGTGGTGCAGCTAATTCAAGACGATTCTGGTCTCGGTTGCTAAGTATCTATTTGTTCGGATGGCCTCGCTTCTTCTCCTCACATTGCAATTGCCGACGGAAGGACGGTAATCGAAACTCTAGGACACCGTTGTGCTCCTTAAAAGCGAACAAACCAGGACGTACTGTGCCATGTTTCTTTCATTGTCTGCAACTCTAGTTTTCTGTCACGAAGCAACCTCCAAGCTTCGGAAGCTGCAAGTCACCAACAGAGATCCGCTTGAGCGAAGTGGTGCAGCTAGTTCAAGACGATCTCGATTCTGGTCTCGGCTGCTAAATATCTATCTGTTCTGATCATGTTCGGATGGCCCTGCTTCGTTTCCTCACATGGCAATTGCCGATGGAAGTAACGTAATCAAAGCTTTTAGGACAGTAGTTGTGCTTCTTGAAAGTGAGCAAATTAGAACGTAAGTGAACCTCCAAGATTTTTCGCAAGCTTGCACGTCAAAACAGAGATCCGCTTGAGCGAGACGCAGGTATTTAAAATTGTTTTCGATTCTGGCCTCCGTTGCTAAGTATCTTCTTTTTTGTTTGTGTTTCTGCTGCTTTTCTTAATCACATTGGATTTGCCGATTGAAGTACTATAGCCGAATATTCTAGGACATTTGTGTTGGTTCTTGAAAGCGAACAAGCAGAGCATAAAGTGCCATGTTCCTTTAACTGTCTGCAAGCCTAATGTCCTCTTTCTGTGGTACGGGGATTCCAGGGCACTGATCGAAGCACCATACCCGGACCCGCCATGGCACGGCGGGCAACCTTTAACCGTACTCTCAAAATTCACGAAGAGAAGAATATTCATCTCCATCTTGAGTTCATTGAACCACATAACCCTGGATCGCAATGATTTCTTCAGGTTTTGCAAGATTTCGGAATTAGAATCCGGCAGTTTTCTTGTGAAATCCGGTTCTCTCTCTCTCTGAAGCTCATATACGACTACAACCAACAGAGATGTGTGGTGTCAAGAATTTAAGAAACAAGAAGACCTCTCACCTGGACCCAGATCATACCAACTCCCCCGGAGGCAGCGGTGATCAACACATTCGGGTTCTTTCCAGTTCCATCAAACTTGAGGCCAACCAAGTCCCTTGCGCTCTGAATCGCTGTCATAGCAGAGACCGGCAACGACGCAGCTTCCACGGCGGAAACACCCGGTGGTCGTTTCACGGCAGACCCCACCGGGGCTATGGCGTATTCTGCGAAACCGCCACCCTTCTGCACGGGCCAAAGATCCAAGACTTTTTGTTAATAGAGGTAGTCTTTCTGGATTGAAAGGAATCTCGACTTGCGCCGCATGTAATTGATCTATCTAGGATACGTGCATCGAACTTATAAGGTCCATTGGAGGAAGCTTAATACAAGAAGCTGACGGAAATCCACGATCTACTTGCAATTTGACGTATTATACCAGAAGATCTATCCAGCTGAAAATCTTGTCACCCGGTACGAACTCTACAACTCCCGGTCCGACGCTCACAACTTCTCCACTAATGTCCGTTCCTGAATACAACGTCGGTTCCGAGGTTAGATTCGGAAGAAACGAAAAAGGAAATGAGTGTCCTGCTGTGAAGGAAAGGTTACAACAACCGCACTTTTCTTTGTGTTCAGTGTAAAATTTACTGCTCGCGGTTGTTTACGGACAAGTTGGATGTGCTGCAACTTGAACAGTTGATTAATCTGAGTCGGTGAGTAGAGTGAGATACCTGGGATGTGAGGAAACTTGCGAGGTAGAATATACTTCAATAGCCCATCCTGTATTCTCCAATCGACAATATTGACGCTGGACGCCTCCACTTTCACCAACACCTCTCCCTTCTTTGGTGTTGGTACCGGTACCTCCACATACTGCATGAAACAAATGGATGTTCAGTAAACATGGACACTTTCTCCAGCGGCTCTAGAGGTACGCTCGTCCCCATCCGAGATCTCTCCATTTTACCACTAGTTTCAGAGATTCAGGGGGACATTATTCTGAAAATTTGAATGGAATTGGAGCCCAGGTGCCGTGAAAAAGGCCCACGCATGAGCACTGGATGTGCAAAAATCATCCACAGAACGAATAGTGCTGCTCTCGATCGCGACATCGATAGGACATGCATCACCAAATGCAAAATCCGTAGCAGTACGAAATTGAGAAGGAACAATCTAGTAACACACAAAAAGTGGTGCAGCAGGTCACCATCATTCCCAAGCAACAACCCCTACCAAACCAGATGATGTCGGCACCATCAACTTGTCAGCCTGCTGCCAAACCTCGGAGCTACATTCTGAAACATGTCAGGCTAACTAACTCCAACTTATTCTTCACCCCTGAAACATTCTTATAAGTACAATGCATGCTTCCTGCCGAGGAGAGAACCTCATCCACAATGTTTGAAATTCATGTCTGACAGGCTCTGATGAATTAACCTATCACTGCAATCTTGTCCATTCTATGCATATGCACCGGTACATGATGGAATTTCACCCAACCATTTCATGCAGTGGCGATGATGGTCATGCACTAGCCAGGTTAATTACCTCAAGTGCCGCTGGTCCACCGTGGTATTTGGAGTACCGAACAGCACGCATCATCTTTGCCATTTGGTCGATGTTCTACCGAATCTTTGCCTTGGTGTCCTAGTGCAGGCCAGCACGTTTCCCACCAGGGGTTATGGATGTTGGGCTATGTCCAATCCCTCTGTCTGACAGATTTGAGAAAGATATCTCACTTGAAGGATCCTTTCTGGGGAAAACCCTGAGTACCTCCAGTGCGATGATGTTTGCAGCAGGAGCGACCCACAATCAAATTTGTAAATCGACTCAGAGCGCTTGCTTCCTGGCGGCTTCAAATCTGACACTCCGGTACCGCGAGCATCATGATATGTAGGTGATGCATGACGGCAACAATCGAGGGCCGGATGCTACCGTTCTGGCCGGGTAATTGTCAAACCTAGTCCTTGCTTTTGTTTGCTTTTTCTTTCTGTTTGTGGGCCTCCGATGTGAAAAATCTACATACAAAGTTGACCACAGTCAAGGGCCTGTCAGAGACTACTTGGATAGAACAAAGTTATAATTCACCGCAGATCCCAACTTTGGCAATCCGGATTCCGGATCATTGAACATTCTTAAGCTACAGATAAGTACAACTACTACCTTTTCTAATTTTGTTAGTGAACACATTCCCTCCTCTCCTACCGTACAAGCAGGTCTTATCGAGTTTTTTCTTTTTTCTTTTTTCTTTTTTCTTTTTTGCCTTATTAGGGTTACCGTACGGGTTTTTGTTGAGCACGTGGGATTAATTTTGTGTACATGTGTTGAATCGATGGTTTAGGCATCATTTGAAGGTGTTGCGATCTTTGGACATAATGATGAACTTGTGCATGCATTGTTTTGATAGTGTGTGAATTGTTTGAAGGTAAGTTGGTGGTTAGCAGTTTGTATTTTCTGCGTTGCATTTAGATGTCATGTGTTGTTTGATGCATGTACTCTAAATATTGAATGCGTGTTTTGTACATTCACAAACTTTTCTTACGCAAACTTGTCACAATGTGTTGACAATGATTTCTTCAAATTCCAAACAATGTTTTTGAAAATTTGCAAAATGTTCAACACTTGGGATAACCAATATTTAATGCCTAACCTGATCATTGCGTAACGTACAATGAGTGTAGTTAGCAAGCATGACATTCTCTTGAGCCTTGGATGAATCCTTGATACTAGGAAGTCTTTGAGAGGAGCAACTTGCGATCTCATGTTAAAATTTAGGATTTAGATGGTGCCATGACTTTATGCTAACATGGCATGCTTATTGAAGGTTCAACAGAATTAAGTCTTAAGATTCTTATGTTTGGGGATAAATCAATTTACAAAACCTTGCATGATAAGGCCCAATACCCACAACATTACATGAGTTGGGCTTGTGTTGGGTGGACCTGTATTCGCATAATGCCTTGGGGCTTCAGGCCTCCTCTTGTACATAATGTAATTATCTATAAGTGCATGTGCTATTTATTGCGCTCAATGTTTTTTATGATGGATAATGATGGTGCTAGGGTAAAAACGCCTATAGTAAACATTTTAAGCACTTAAGATCCTTAATGTGATTAAATTGCTTCATAGTTTTTATTAGTATAAAAATCCTAACAAAGCTTAAATGCACTTCATAAGTTTATTGAATTTTGACACAAAGCATACATGTAGTGTTGAAATGCATGGATGTTGATTACAACAAATATTGAACATTGAGGTCGACATTGTTTTGTTCCATCACCACATTCATGCTTCAAGAATCATCACATGGATTGCAAAAACTTTCACAAGATCTACAAGACATGCTACTTATATTCTTGATTTTAAGCAACCATAGGGTTCATCCACAATCATTGTGCTATTTTTTTGCTATCATTCTCTAATACCAGGTGGTACTCAAATATTCAACATTTGGTTTCCCTCATATACACACCCTCTCCAAGTACGTCCTCAAATTTTCTGCACCCTTGCATTCTCTGGGGGTATATATTTTGTTCATGTACCATGTGTGGTAAATGAGTGTTTTCAGGGGGGCTATAGAGACTTAGCATCTTTTTAGATTATTTCATTAGATATGAATATTTGAAAGATACTCTATGAATATTCGCTAAATGGAATTATCAGGCTATGTTTATTTTTGAATAGCATTTATGTCCATTTAATATATCAAGACCCTATATTTTGTTCCATGTGTTTACCTAATACCTCCCGAGTGACCTCACCAACCTTGTGCTAGAAACTTGTAATGCCAAAAAACCAATATAACGTCTTTGTCTTTGTATTTTGGTGGTGCTTTAGATTGTCTATTACCTAAAGCATTTTCATTGTGTGTGTGTGTGTGTGTTTTCAAACAATATTGGTTCCATTGCGTAGGCCATGCTCAATTCGATCATGGAAGTTTGTCTCCACTGGCACTACTTTGTCCAACAACTACTAGTAATGTGTTATTTTTTGCTCCTATATATATTTTTAATGTAAAAAGTGCAATATTTGATACATGTTGCATTACTCTCTTTTTTGGTCCTTGTACCTCTTTTAACCATCATGTCAAAACTTCATGACATCTTTGTGTGCTTCATTTCAATAGATGTTGAGCCTATTGTGTAGCACTTCATTTGTTGCTTGCTCTTGACCCATGCGATTTTTGGACCTCCATTAAACCCTTGTGCAAATGTTGTTAATTGTTGGTGCCATAATAATAACTTTGAGTACACATATGCATTGCTCCAACTAGTTTGCAAACCATAAACTTTAACCACCTTTAAGAGTATTAACACGGGCACTAACCATTACTCGGCGACACTTTAATGCTTCATGGCTTCGGGAATCAACTTTGCAATGCCCAATTTTTTCAAGGTACTCACTCATGTTGAGTACTGTAGCTCATGTAAAAACTTGACATTGGTAGTTGTGGATGTAGGGGCAAGATCTACACGTTTACTAAGCAAAGATCCCTCCATTTTTAACCCTAAAAACATGGTGCATAACATGGTTGCTTGATGATGTTATGAATGTTGTAACACATTTATAATCAACTTGAAACTTTAGATCAATTTAATCCAATTTGATTTTTTGGGGAATCAATGCAATATTATATATATTTTCAATCCCTTCCACTAAATAGGCACATTGACCGTTCTACACCACACCGTTTAGTGTAACCTGACAAAGAGTGTCACTTACCCTATTATGGGGCCTATCTCAGGTTACACTAATGGTCAACAAGGTTGACCATTAGTGTAACCATATGACATTTGTCATGTGCATGTTCAACGATATCTTCTTTTTGGGCTCCTCCTCGCCTCGTTCTTTCGTGGAAGTTGTCATTGATGTGGTCACATTACTTTTTGGCATATGAAAACGCCAAAAACCATCATCGCAAGCACCTCAACGTGCTATGCTAAATGTTGTAATGTAGATAATTTTGTAGGTTCATAATGTTACCTATATTGACAAATAATGTCATGTTGATGATTAACGGACATGACACTTCCAGACCTCTAGATATCTAAGTTTAGACCCTTTGCAAATAGTATGTGACACTAAATACCACAAATGTTGTAGTTATTTATAGTGGATGAGAATTTTTGAGATCTTCTAACTTTTTGATTGATTGTTCATGGATTGCTCCACATAGTCCTATGATAATAAATATGATTTGTGGGTGGTTTCATGCTCAAGGAACATTTTGCATTCCATGAAATAGAATTGAGATGCACAATCTCAATACAACTTAACAAATTGTTTTTGTCATGGTAAATAGTGAAGTTCCAAGAACTACGGAATGCCCACTCACTAGTTATAGTATTTAGTGTCACGTACGTTGTTTGCGAAAGGGCCTAAACTAGACGCCTAGAGGTCTCAAAGTGTCACGCCTGCTAATTGCCAATATGATATTATTCGTCATCACTGACTTTTATAATAAGAATTGTTTATATTATGACATTTAGCGTAGCACATTGGGACACTTGAGATGAGAGTTTTGCATTTTAGTATGTAAGGAGAAGATATCATTGAGCTTACTAATGGCAAGTGTCACGTGTTTTACATTTTAGTAGGCAAGGGGAAGACGTTCTTGGGCATACTAATGCCAAGTGTCAACTGTGTACACTTTTAGTCAACTTGTAGACCATTGTGTACCATAGGTGTAGAGTCGACAAACCTATTTCCATTACCTTAAGCAATTTTGCATAGGTGTAGTTTAGGTGTGATATTGGGGTAGTTTTTTACATGTCTGGAAAATGAGATCACAACCATTTACAAAATACAATCACAATTTATTTCCAAGTCCTAAAATTACTGCAAATTTTCAAAGGCAAGATTCTCTCAACCCATATTCACAACATAGGTTGACCTAATTTGATAATTGGGAGATGAAAACTTGATGCTCTTTTAGTGCTCTTTTCAAGGAACCCAAATCCGTGCCCTTTTAACTTGCTTTTTCCATCACGTTGAATGTGAAGGTGACATGTGTGAAACCTCACAACTTTTTCCATCATGTTAGAAAATGACAGCTACATGTGTGGAACTTGACGACTTTAGGGGACTCTACATATATATATATATATTTGGGGGGTATTGGAACTAAACATACTCATGCCAAGGTATTAATTAGTTAGCATACTTTAATGCCAAGTGTTATGAAGTGACACTGACAACGAAGTTAGTGATCATTAGTATAGCCTAGCATACACCTCAAAATAGGGTAAGTGACACTATTACAACAAATGTGATACTAAGTACCATAAGTGATGTACAATAGTTAGGGTTTCTTTTTTAAACCTTTTTGGTGAAAACTTGAATTTGTTGTAGTTGAAATGTGCAACCGAGGCAATTAGCACACTAATTAGCATTACAAGTGCTAGAGTGGATGTGTTGCGCAACTACCAAAAGAATTAGAAACCTAGCACCTACCATGATTCGATTCGAAGTGTGAATGCTTGGACTTGCTCGACTAAACCCCGAGAATCAAAGCTGCAGCACATGCACATGCAAGGATGGGGAACCATAAAGGTCCACACGAATGTTAGAATAATAATAACAATAACTTGGGTCCAAGTTCCAACTTATGTTGCAAGTGACCCTAAGTATAAAAATCATTTCTTCTCAAGCGCAACACCGAGGTTTGGTAAATTGGCTTCTTCTTAATCGGATTGCATCCTCGCGAGATGGATAGATGGATGGATGGATGAAATTGAGGACGGAACAAGTCTCCGACAAACGTCTACGGAATGCTTCTTTTTAGGGCTAAATTGGGGAAAAACCTGCTGTACTAGGGGGTACGTTATCCATGTACCTCTTCACGACTTTCAACATAAATGCCAACAAGGATAAGACCGGCACACTTCCATATGCCGGTGACCGGTCCGGGGCGATTTTTAGGGCATAATTGGTCAAAACCCTAGTGGTTTCCAAGTCCAACCGGTGAGATTTTTGGGCATAGTTGGTCAAAACCCTAGTGTTTCCAAGTCCAACCGGTTACATGTTGTGATCCAATGAACGGGAAGAACCAACTGCTAGTTGCACATGAGCTGGAAAACCCCTGGGGGTGGGACTCGTCATACAACATACGAACTAATGTGAGTGTAAGAAGGGGTATTATGTGAGGCATTAGTGTACGTAGTATACACAAGGGTGAGGGATTGTTTTTCTTTAGTGTGTACATTTAGAAAGGCTGCTAAGACTTTAGAGGTAAAGGTAGATGTAGAAAAAGGGGCCCTAAAGGTTTAGAGAAAAGATTGACAATAGATGTTAGTTGGATCCAATCCACATTTTCATCCATTGTTGTCATATGGTAATAGTCCTCAATGATGACATTGTCCATTCTTGTTAGGGTTGCATTTGGGTTGTAGGTTTTACAAACAGGAGGCTCTTGGAGCGCTCATGGGCTCCCTTGAGTTTCGTTCTTTGGATTCTGGCTAAGTTAATGTGCTCTTGTCTTTGTTTATTCGATGCAACCATTGAGTTACATGCTATGGATGTAAAAAGGTTCAATGACTTTCTCATTGGAAGTGAAAGTGAATTTCATAAGTAATAAAGGCCTATTTAATTTATGATTTTTATTTTGTATGTTAAGGGAGACATTTATCACATTAAATTGTAAAGCTTAGTATAAATACATAAGTCCATTTTCTAGCTTGCCATTAGTATGTATACAATTGTTTTTCTTCGTAAACTTCTCATATATATAAGGGGCTTTATTTCATAGCGACCCACACACATTATTTAGGTATCCAATGCAGAGTCCACCCCCAGGAAGAACACTGAAAGTTGCCAACTTTGTAAGCGGTTGGACTCGGAAACAATAGGATCTTGACCGATCATGCCCAAAAATCTCCCCAGACATTGTTATGATCTTTCAGTTTTGCTTTATTAATTTGAAGTACATTCCATAGTTTGTTTGTTTGTTTGTTTGTTTGTTTGTTTTGTTTTGGTTTTGTGTGTGTGTGTGTGTTGAAATTCAACCGGTTGTTTCTTAAACACAACCGGTTCATCTGTAACTAGCGGCAGGTTCTCCCCGTTCATTGATGCCGGTGACTGGTCCGGGGAGATTTTAGACAAAATTGGTCGAGATCCAAGTGTTACCAAGTCCAACATGTTCTATGTTGACATCTTTCAGTTTTTCTTTATTATTGATTTACGATATAATCTATAGATTCTTGTAAAGTGATCGGCAAATTGCCAAGAGTCTTGAACTTGAACCGGTTATTTTTTCAAAGTCAACCGGGTCTTTTGTGACTAGCAGTCGAATCTCCCCATTTCATAGCGCTGGTCATTCCGGTGAAGCATAAGGCAGTGGGTGTTAATCTTAACCCCTAAATATGCCTCCAAAATTGGTCTCAAATCACTGTTTCTAAGAGAGATAATTTAGGACTCAATCTATAGATGGTTTTGAGCATCCAACCATATACATATGATATCGGCCTTTGTATAAACTATCCAAAACAATATCAACCGTCCATGTGGCAATATGAACGAGAAACTAGTAGATATGTGAAGGTACAAAACAAATAAACAAGTAGAACAAACGTAACAAAACAGTCTCCGATTGTAAAGTGGTGGGAATCGGGCAGGTAGATGATTGAAAACAAACTTTAACCCTACTGACATCATCAAATGGATGAGGGGATGAGACCCAATTGGGTTGAAACTTTTTGCATAAGTTTTCCAACAAAATTGTGAACCTGAAAGGCTAGAAGATTTTATGTTTGCACCAAATGCAATTTTTTGAGAGCCCTTGCAATGTGTAGCACTCTTTTTTACATCCAATCTTACATAATATTATTTAAGTAACTTCAAAACTCCAATGACCAATCCCAACGGTAGATATCTGAAACATAAAATAAAACAAATCCTTGCAAATTTCCATAGCTTTCCAAGTACATATTAGTGTTGTTTCCTATCTAACACATTTCAGTGTATCATGAGGTTTAGTCCAAATCCAATGGACTTTGGGGCGCTAGATGACTTTGAAAAATTCCACAAGACTGAGATTTAGTCCAAATCTAATGAAATTTTGGGCGTTGGATGAAAAATGGAATTGATTAATTTTGACAAAAATTTCACCTCCATCTAAAAAAGTCAAAGGTCTCATTTGAAACATAAAAGACCATAAAAAATTGGTCATTTTGGGTCTCTTGGGGATTTAGGGGTTAAAGCTACCCACCTCCCTCCCCCCTCACCAACCCAAATAAAAAAGAGTCTTCTATAGCTACCTCCTTTACCTGTAATTGCATGTGTCTAAGGTAGGAGCACCTTAAACCAAGACAACCCTCAAAACCACACCCTCAAAACCTTGCATAATAACTACATATTGATTATGAGAATGCTCATTATGTGAACATAAAGCACTCCTAATGGTTTTGGGTGACAACACAATTCTCACTTCAAAAACTTATATTTATTTCAACATTGGTGGGGAATAAAAAAAACTTGTATTTATTTCAATATTGGTAGGGAAAAAATAAATACTTGCAGTACCTTTAAAAAAAATTATCCGGTTCATATTGCTACCACATGTTTGCCAAATACCTTAACTTCTTGGTTTGAGGTGCTCCTATGTTTATGCCGTTTGGGTTGAGCTCCAGCACGGGGTGATGGTGAACGACTTAAGTGTGCTTCATTTTTAGGTAAGAGTGTTGCTAAACAATGTTTACAATGCACCGAATACCTGAGGTGGTGAAGAGCCGTCTTCGAAGAGTAGGAGGTCACTTCAACAAATTGCTAGCAACAATGTTAAAGGGGCCCGATGATTGACACTATGAGCGCTTTGGTATAGCTAACCATTCCCACTATAATGGAAAATGAGGCCTTATATGATAGTTGGGTAATATACAATTTAACACCAGCAAAATAAAACAAAACTCAACTATCATTGTAGAGCTTATAATGGCGCTTTGCAACCCCCAACATAGGCGATCCACAATGGAATGGGAGGTTGGTTTTGAAGGTGCCAAGCAAAACTAACTGCAACCCTAAGTGACTTCAGAAGGAGAATTGCAAGGCATAAGTGAGGCATCATAAGTGGATTTGGGATTAGCATGCATTAGCGTCGACTTATGACCACTTGTGACCAGGTTAGTTTGGAACATACCAAATTCTCAACCAAGCTTGCAACTTGTCATATTGTGCCCGAATAAGTGATCTCTAACATGCTTTTGTTGTTATGTTGGTATGACTGGGGTTTAATCTCATGTGGAAGACTATTGTTTGTCTATGGGAGACCAATTTGGGTATCCAATTCGTGACGAGCAGGTGGTGTATGAGCCCAATTTGGCCGAGGCTCCCCTCAAGGATGAGGACAACAATAAGGGGGAAAGCTATGAGAGTAATAGTGATGGTGACAACACTATAATCCCTTATGTAAGGAGCATTTCAAAGAGTTTGGGCAATTGCATGAAGCCACACCCTCACTGACACAACTCATGGCATGTTTTGTGGCGGCACGTGGTGGGGGTCACTGGAGGGCTTGGGTCAAGGAGGCTACACCCTGACTAGGCTTAACCATACAACCGCAACATGGGCCTACTAGAGCATAATTGCATGGAAGGATCATACTGCATCTATAGTATCCGCCTCAACAAATAGTCCACCTTATGGTACATGGTCACATTCTATGCCAATAGTTAAAACCCAAGATCACACCACATAGAGGGTTAACATTGAAAACATGGCAAGTGCAGATGGAGGCATAATACATTAAAAACTATAAGACTAAGTGGCAATCGGTTAGATAACTAATTGGCAGATGTCAAATTAGAGAAGTAGTTGGTGCTTATGTGTAACACGCATCACATATGTGTGGAATTCCCATCATGTTATTAGGAGATCATATAACATGCAAAGGATAAGTAGAAAAGGGAAAGCATGGCTTGATGTTGTCAATTAGTAAAGAATGACAATTTGTTGGTTGGATTTTTTAAATGTATTCATGAGGTCATCCAATCACATCAACTCAATGTCGATTGAAAGTCGTGGAGAGTACACAAGACAAATATACTCTTCTTACAAAAAGAATCCCCATGAGTGGCGGGTCAAGTGGTTCAAATTGAGGAATCCTCACTTTACCATGAGGATTGCTCATGGTCCTGAGCAAGGTAGGGCTAAAAAGCTTATGTCTAGCTAACGTGTGGCCACTTTCAATGGAAAATGCAAAAGATGTACACTTTGTACAAATATGAGGCACTCCTATTTGGAATTGTGATGAGTCTACAACCCAAGCCGGGCTAGGTAGGGTTCTTCTACGGAATGGCGTTCGTGGCATGCCCATGGTAATGTTGGATGGGAGGGAGTAGCTGTCATGGTTGCCATCCATGATTGCTTAAGGTAACACTATTGTTGATTTATACATACTTAGGGGCCATGCGGGTGCAGTCTACATTGCAATATCTACCTATGCGGGTGTACAAACCGGGTGTTTAATGAGCCAATTTTGTACATCGTACATATAAGAGGGATATTGTTGAGTGTAAGGTATATTTTGGATTATAATGGATGCTTTGGATACATAAGCATATAGTAGACCAACCTCTAGTGTTGTATGTATATTTTTTTGTTTTACTTGCAAAGATGTTTTGCATAAAACATGGTATTAATTTGATAGTGACTCACACATGTCATTTTTTTTTATCATGATGTAAAGTCCCCCCCCCCCGCCGGTGCACGGAGTTCAAAAGTAGGAACTTTAGGAAAAAATTATGTTCATGAATGCAAGCAACGCACATGCATGGCAATGCAAGAAGTTAAGAAATTGGATAATTGGCGTGCTATTCAACAAATTGATTGCCCATTTCATGCAGCATATTCAAAGTATGTTTCAATCTTGCCCGATAATCGATGTACCTCTTAATGATGCATGGCCACAATGCTCATGTTACACTAGATGTGGTTGTGGTTCAGGTAAAAATGCAGTAGGTTTAAAGTTGTTGGCGTTGCCTAACCATACCTACACATGCATATTCAAAGGTTAGTTCATGAGCTCAATTGGATCTTGCCCCAAAATTTTATTATTTTGGTGATTTATTTATTATTTTCTAGACTATCAAGCTATACATTTCAATAAATCATGTCATTCAACATTCAAAATGGGTAAGTGCAAGGACTAACACATTCCATCTTGCATGCTTGGGGGGTGCAGTGGACCTGTACATAAACAATGGTCCAAGCCATATAAGGTATGTCTACCCAAACCAACAACTTGACCTAATACCAACATCTATAAATTTGATTTAATAAGTTCACATCGATTATGAGGATGTACACCACCTGAACATTTGATATAGGTGTCGGTTTAAGACTTTATGGTTTATGCATATAGTATCCAAATGATACATTCTTTTGCATGTTGGAATCCTCTTGAATTTGTAAAAAAGAAAATGTACAATGAAAAAATAAATTGTGCTCAACACTTAATTTTGTGGGTTTAAGTGTGCTTACTTTGTGCATATCACATATACATAAAATCTGCTATATTTACATCAAGATCCGAGTCCAAGAAATCTGGGCACCAAAACAACCCTTAATGACCTCCACTTACAGACTCAAAGATTGGACCCAAGCTATGAAAATTTGATATCTCAAACCAGGAGGGGGTATTTTCTTGAGGTAGAACCACCAAGACGTAAGGTAAAAGTGATACCACATTAATGTCACTGCAATCTTCATACCTCAAACCTAAAACCTAGTGTAACTTAACTCCTCGTGTCCAAAAAATCCCTCTCGACCAATATGATTGCTCAATATTGGAGTTTCTTTAGCCTTGAGCCCTTGCATAAACCCATACCTAGCACAAGCTTTTTCCAGTAATGAGGAAAGACCACCGAGATTATAAGGAAAATTGATACCACATTAACAACACTTCAATTTTCATACGTTGGACCCAAACCCTAATGTAACTTAACTCCTTGGATCCAAAAATTGCTCTCCACCATTAGGCTCGCTCGATATTGGAGTTTCCTCAACCTTAAACCCTAGTGTAAACCCACAAGCCCTAGCACAAGCTTTTACTGTGGTGGGGGCAAAAACAAAGAGAACGAATTTCCGCTACATTTGTCAATAAAGGTGGAAGGTGAGTTCCGGAAAAAGTGTCAAGGAGGGCGGCGCATCCGCCATTGATGAGTGCGGCATGGAAGCGCTTCAGGGCTTTCAATTTTGTCGGGGAACCAGATCCCCTGTTTTTGGATCCACTTTTACATGTAAGGTTAGGCATGCATCGAATTCGCAATTGTGAGTTTTCTTCAATTCGTACCCATGAAATGAAATGAAATTGATTTTAGAGTGCGGGAAGTCAAAATGCTAATGGAACTGAAAGTATATCATGATCGTTTCAAATCGGAGAAAGAGAGAATTGTCAACTTGATGATTTGATTGAAAGAAAGATTTAAGGCTCCCTTAAACTACATTCTCAAATATTGATGGGAACTTATCTCCAATGGACGGGAAGAACCGTCCGCTAGTTACAAAATGAATCGGTTGAGTTTGAGAAATAACCGTTTGAAGTTCAAGACTTTAGGAAAATTTACCCATCAATTTAGAGGAATCTATAGAATATACCTCATATTAATAGAGAAAACCAAAAGATGTCAACATGTAACCGGTTGGACTTGGAAACACTAGGATTTTGACTGACTATTCCCAAAATCTCCCCGGACACTGAATATATATATATATATAGAGAGAGAGAGAGAGAATGCACAATGTCCGGGTAGATTTTTGGGCATAATCTGTCGATATCCTAGTGTTTCCAAGTCCAACCGTTTACACGTTGACATCTTTTGGTTTTTCTTTATTGAATTGGGGTATATTCTATATATTTCTCAAAAATTGACAGGTAATTTTCTTGAAGTCTTGAACTTCAACCGGTTAGATCTCAGACTCAACCAGTTCATCTGTAACTGGTAGCCGGTTCTCCCCGTTCACCGCTTAGTAAGGTATGTGTACCCGAAACCGATGTTATGTACCACAACCATACATTGAAAGGGTTCAAATGCATGATATGGGTACATAGTGTTGGGTTTAGATTGGTTATGGGAATGTTTGTTTTATTTGGATCTTTTTGTGATCACTCTTCTTGTTGAGACACCTATATTTGAGTGGTTTATGACAAATTTTGCAGTGAAAAACAAGTTCTCAAAAGACATGTGTTTGACATATGACAAGATTGGACCATGACACTATGTGCTAAAATATGTTGGTGATTGTAATGTCAATAGTTAACACCATTAGGAGGGTGTTTACAACCTGGCTTGTGAAGAGAGATGAAATATCGTCATTGCCACTTCTTATGATTTTTTCATCTCAACTTCTATTCAACAACTTGAATGAGGCTCTTCATGCTTCACAATTGCGAACCAGATGAGAGAACTTCTTAATGATGTTTGTCATCATAATGAAGAGTATAAGCTAGGCAACATCATCCTCACGGTCCTCACAATCTCACTTAATAGGGATGTTTGGTACACTACTTGAAAAACAATGTCCAAATTAACAAAACATTAACAATTTTTTGTTAATTTGGATACTGTAACGTCCATTTTCACAAATTTTTGTTAATTGTACCCAAATTAACAAAAAATTGTCATTCTTTTTTGTTGATTTGGATAGTGCAATTACCACATCGGGAATCTTTTTGAATCTTTTGAAAAAGTTTTGAATTATTAAAAATATTTATAAACCTTTAAAAATCTTCAATATACAATGTAGATTTAAGAATATAATAAGTACACAATTCGATGTTTATTAAAGTCAGCAGACTTCAGAGGCGATTCAGACCTAGTAAAAGATTTTTTTTGGAAAAACTTCGAACTAGAAAAAGTTGACAAATCAAGTTTGTCAACTTTTTCTAGTTCGAAGTTTTTCCAAAAAAAATCTTTTACTAGGTCTGAATCGCCTCTGAAGTCTGCTGACTTTTAAAAAGAATTGGAAGAAATCCAAAAAGCTAGTTAAGTAAATTCTTAATCCCATATATGTCACACATAGTGAGTGGTTGGTGCCTTGGCAAGAGCTAAGGCCTCTAACCACAAGGTCTCCAGTTCAAACCCGGGAGGCCTCGCTTTCCATGTGGCCGTTGTGATGTGGCACTAGGGTGTCCCCCCCATGTGGGAGTTGGATTGTTGGACATGTGGCACCGCCCTAGAGGTTAAAATCAACATTTTTTTGTTAGAAAATGAACACTGTTTTGTTAAACTTTGACATTTTTTTGTTAAAAAATTAACAGTTTTGTGTTAAAAAATACCCAAATTAACACGTCCTAATCAACAACAAAAAATCAACACTTTTGTGTTGAGTTTTGTTAAATTGGTCATTGTTTTTTTCTACTAGTGATAGTGCATCTTCATGCATTCATCAATAGCTAGAAGCTCCTCCGTATATATATATATATATATATATATATATATTTGGATAAGACTTTCCCATGTTTATTGTTGCAATGGAGAACGTTCAAGCCCAATGCGCCCATGCCCCCAACAATAAGTAGATGCCAACATGTGAATAACCTAAATGATATTATTTGTGTATGTGGCGGTTTTTTGGTCGTTTTTTCTCTTTATGTGGCGGTGTGACACGCTTAAAGGGCACCACCTTCCCTCAAATTGGACACAGTTTCTCTAGTTTCAGTGTCTATGGTGTTGCTTTATGTGATTTGTTGTCTCAAAAATTGTCACGTTCCTCTTTTATACAAGAATAATACAAGCATGAATGCACATGAGACACCAATATTGAGAACTTTCAAACTTTGTACATTACAGAAGCTTTATAACTTAAACACAATATTGTGATTGCTATGAGCTTGAACCACCCAACCATAGGAGAGACCAAAGATGATCCTCTCTCCTCTCTGAGCTCTCTCTTATACCCACATGCACTCCTAGTCATATCCATCTTTATCCATAGTATCTAAGAGATTCCTTTAGAAGTCTCATGTCTTACTAAATTTAGACGGAAGCTTCCTTATCTATATACATAGATCATTTCATTGAATGATCTTTTCTTATCTTTTAGCTCAATAATAATCCTCTAGTTGGAATTGTCTAATTCCAACTAGATTTATCCATTGAGAGTTGTCTAGCTCCAATGAATAATATCCATATGTTGGGAGTTGTCTAACTCTGATTCATTTCTTCTAAGTAGAGTTGTCTAACTCCAACGCAAAGATCTTTCAAAGGGAGGTGTCTAACTCCTAGTTGGAGTTGTCTAACTCCAACGCAAAGATCTTTGATCGCGAGTTGTCTAACTCCTTGTGCACCATTCTCTCTTAGGTTGTGTGACCAAATTCTTTGACTCCAAACATCATCTGCTCACATGCTAAGTACAATAAAGTATGATTAGTATTTTTTTTCTTCAACATTAAATCTTTTAATCCGGATGTATCGCAATAACAAATAACAAATAACAAATAAATATATAAATGATATTAGCTTGAACATGCATTTTAATACCTCTCCGAGTGTGTTCTTATTCCTCCTGAGATAGCAGACTCTTCTAATTGACGTTCTAATATATTGCATTTTGGAACCTCCATTGACTTCTAAATCCATCTTGTAGAATATTATGCAAGGAAAATAAACTTGGATAGCATGAATATGAAATTGTTTATTAGAGCGTGTTGTAATTTGCAGAGGATATATGTGTTTGATTCTCCAAGAGAAAGGGGTCAAACAAATGAGAAATGTAGGGACCCCAATGTGAGATGGCATTTTGGGAATGGGGGCATTGAAAGAAAAGAAAAGAAAAGAAAAGAAAAGAAAAGATTTTACTGTTCATCAATTCATTTAATCATGTGAACCATGGGGAGAAGTGTCACTTGCATATGAACTTGAACTGATGTTGGATAGTTGCCCATAGCAAGTATGGGAAATGACTCCTAGATAACAAATTAGTCACTACAAGAACTAGATGCTTGAATGGAAGGCGGCCACCAAGTAAGTTAGTCACCACGACACTTACGAGATGTTGAAGAAATAGAAGGCGGTTGTGTCCTGGGGGGGGGGGTCACTCCCAATTTTAGAAAACTATGTGAGGACAATATATGGTCCACTTTAAAATTGTGAGCTACAAATTATAAAACATGTACTTGTAACAAAGCTCAAGTTATATATTGAACCCCATGGTATAAATAAATTAAGGTGTTTACAAATTGATCATGTTAGAAAAGTTTTAAAACAAACATACCATAGGGTTCAGTAGGGTGGGGTATTAAAATAATATATATTAAGGCCCCCACACTATGGATGAGCATCATTGGATGACATCTCATGGATGTCTCTTGATAGTTGGATGAAATTTGCCAAGTTAGATGCAAGAAGGGCTCTTGATGGGTTTGCGCATTTTGTTTGGCTTTGTGAGTTCTTAGTTAGGGTGTATAGGAGCTTTTGAAGTTTTTATATCTATGCAAACTCCTGCCATCTTGCAAACTTGGCGAATGTTGATGGTTGATTGTTGAATGTTGGACAATAGGCACACGTGCATAGTTGCAACTCCCAGGTGTGCCCATCCCAAGCTTCATCTTTCCTACTTTTAGTTTTTTGCTTGCTTGGTATATGGGTAGGGTTTTCACTTCTTGTTGTGATTTCTCATAGGTTTTTTTTTGGGAGCATTGTCGACACATAGGAGAGGGCCGACGTCAACATGAGGCATTCATACGAGTGATACCAACTGTGACTCGAGGTACTTGATTCTAGTAAGGTTGTTGGTTACAAACCAGGTTTGCAATGTCTTTGAAGTTGCATTTGTTCTCCCTTGTTGATGTCTATGCTAGTCTAAGGCTTCTTGATCTTGTGAGTGTGTTGAGGGTGACACATATGCAAAATTCAGCCTATAACTTGAAGGTACTCGTATCGTAGATTGGCCTTTTCAATTCTTTGATAAGGAGAGTAGATACAAGATTAGTAGCAAGCTTGAGGGGCTCAATAGAGTTTTTTGGATGTATATGTTTTGCCACTAGTTGATTCCAACCTTGAATCCAAAAATTGCATGCACGTGGTTGACCTAGATTTTGTTTATGACTCTCAACAAACTATAGCATGCATAGCCGAGGAGGCTAAAATCCAAGATCTTGCCCCTCTTGATGACTATGACCAGCCATTGCTTCCACTAGCTAGTTCTTAGAGTTAGTGGTGAGAGCACTGACCCATGTGGCATCTAACCTAAAATCCACATTGGTGAGTGCCAAGGTTATGGCTAGATACCTGCTGACCAAAGAGAGACTTAAGAAAGGATTGAATCTAATAACCCTGGAGGATCACCAATGGCACTTGAGGTATTCAGACCAAAATTTTGCGGGTGTAATAAAGAGTTTGGATCCACCACTAGAGATCATTCCAAGAACACAATGCACAACCACTTTGCCAATTAAAAAAGTGTCATCCCATGTCTAACATACATATTTGAAATCGGTGTTGAATAAAAGGAGTCTAGTTTAATGATCTTCCCCAATCACAAGCCTCTAAAGGGAAGTTTATTGTCTTGACCGCAATTGACCATCAAGCACTAGTGGTTGATGGCATTCAAATACTAAGTGTAGTGAATGAAACTAGTGCCAATGAGAAAAAACCATTTGCTCTAGTTGGGGATCATGACTCAAAGGAATTAGGTCATGTTGGGGATTTAGCAGATAGTTGAGGGGCATTGTGGGTGACAACAAGTGAGAACATGAACAACCACTATGTGAAAAATGTGGGTTGGTTAAAGAAGAGTTGCCGCTTATCAAAGTAGCTCAGTTGAGTGTCATTGAGTTGAAGGATCTTTGGGATGCCCTATGTGATTCTTACTATGATGTGGAGGTGAACTGCAAAATTGATTTGTTTGAGGAAATACAAGAGTACAAACCTCCAACTACTTGTTGAATTGTTTTGGGTAGGATTTTAAGCAGAGGTTGTGGCAATGTTTTTGGCAAATCGTATAGTTTGGAGCATTGGGGTTAGAGTTAGGGTTTAGACATTCTGTCTTGAGCACAAAAAGCAAGATGTTGTGCATTGAGTGGTTTTAACCACTCGAACTTGAACAATGACAAAAGTTGCTTCATATCTGAATGTATAAACCCTAAACAAACTATGTGATTGATGTTGGTTGGTTATGTTCTAATGCTAAATGTACGTATGCAATTGTGTTTTTAAACCCAAATTTTGGAATCATTTTCATGTGTTTTGAGAATTAAGCATTTTATCACCATTTTCATGTGTATATGTTTTGAATTAATAGAGTGCATACTAGGAAGCTAAATTGTGTGCATGTTGTGCTGATGTGTGAATTTATGAGTTTGTATGTGTAAGTGTTAGATTTTATATGATACAAACAAAAACTATTATTTATGACTACTATATGCCCATGTAAAAGAAGAATGAATACAAAGTTAACCTACCCATAGGGTCCTTAAAAATTAATGAATGTTAGAAATTTAGATTCTAGTAGGGTCCACAATATTTACCTTCTCCATTATAATTACCCCCCCTAAAAACACCTTGTGTTCTCATGTGTTCCCACTAAATACACGGGACTGACCCCCCCCAAGGGTTGTGTGCCCATATATAACTCAAGAGAGCAACCACCTTTTAAGAAGGTGATATTCTCATTTGCACTGCCTAGATTAATATGGTAAATATTATGGGCCACAATACTGAGCTTATTTTCATATCAAAATATTGGAGATAACATTGTGGGTGCATATTGTTTACCAACCCACAATATTGAACTCACAACATTAAACAAAACAAGTTTGCATTTGAGCCATGTAGCCGTGATTATTGAATCCTTTGGTTTATTTCCCTTGACTATATCTTTTTGGCATGGATTAGGTATGTGGTGCAGATTTTTGGTCCAGAAGTAGACATTTTTGAATTTTGGTGAAATGTGAATTCAAAATGTAAGTTAGAAGGTAGAATGAACACTGAAATTGGTGATTAGTGATTAGTTAGTGGAAATGAGCAAGAGGTAGCTTTATTTTGCTCATCTGAAACCAAATCTTAGGAGAGGAAGAGTCATTTGGGCAGGACTATAGTCATGTGATTATTTTTGAAGAGACTCACTAGATCTGGCTACGGAGAGATGTGGCAGTTGGGGAAGTTAGTTCCCGGGATATAGACAAGAAGGAGGAGGAAGATAGTTCAGTCCCTCTCGTGAAGAGAGTCTCCCTTGCTCTCAGAGTTTTGAATGTCCCTAGCGTGGTCGTTTGATTCGGGTGTGAAGCCCTTCTTGATGTGTATCAGATTGTCCCTTTTAATATAAACAGTATTAGCAATTACTCTTTACATGTCTCACTGTTGATTTGATCATATCACTTGTGAATGCCTCATTTAATATAATAGAGTGTGTGCGTGCCTGAGAGAATCAGGATACTTCTAGAGAAGAGTGTGTTATTCCTGCGAAAGGAGGAGTGAAGAGATTGGCTTCTTCGTAAGTGTCAAATTGTTAGGACCATAATCTCACACAATATCAGGGTGTGAAGCCCGTTTCCTTTGGTAATTATCACCCCTCGGGAAGAGGGTATGTCTATTGCTTCGTTCATAAAAGGCAATTGCCATTGAGGAGAAATTATAACGTCATGAGCCTTATAGGATGAAGGGATCTTTTTGAGTGAGAAACTACATAGGTTTAATGACCCTTGTGTGTGAGTATGATCTTTGGCATAGTGTGTGCGCGAGGAGATGAAATCCTTGAGTGGGCTTCGAGCCATTCTGGAGGCAGGATTACCCTGTTGATGTATGGGATTAATTCTTCCAGAGAAGTTTGACTGATTCCCTGTCCCCTAAAAATATGGAGTATAATCACTAGTGATTCCAAGTACAACCGGATGCATGTTACAATCTTTTGGGTTCTTCTATGTTTGTTAAACTGCCCTGTATTTCCCAGAGTTCTTTAAAACGATCGGTCATGCCCCTGATGTCTTGAACTTAGAAGTGAGTATTTGTCACACTCAACTAATTTATCCGTCACCAGTGATCGAATCTCCTCATCCCGTGAACCAATTACGACCACTCTTGCTGATTGCCACATCTGGTGGTTTGATGAAGTGGGTGTGAATCCCTGACATAAATTGAGTGCACAGATAGTGTTGACATAATTGAACTTAGGAAAGAGAGAGGTGGATGTGTCCTTCAGAATTCAATGTCCACACAGTAGTTCCACCAAACTGAGATGTAAAATCTTGGTTTGGTGAATCAGAGTCTTGCGAATGAACGGCTGTTAGGGAGATAATTGCTCAAGCGGTGGTTATCTCGAAGCATGATTAATACCATGCTCGATAAAGAAGTGAGAAGTCTGAGACGATGAAGCGTCGTGGTGTGGGATGTTGACTGCACTTGGAGAAGACGTCCTTTATCCCATATCGTTTGGGGCCCGGCTCAAAGGTAAGTATAAGAGGAGAAGGAGCCAGCTCCAAGTTTGAGAACAAGATGTTGACTTGGAACTTGTGACTGGTGACTTCTTACTAAGATTATGGCCTTCTCTGTGAGACTCGTTACTTGGAACTTGGAACTAGTGACTATTATTGGATACTTAGACTATGGCCGACCCTGTTAGACTATGGACTTGTGAATTAGACTCGCTCGCTTAGTTATGGTCCGGTTCGTTTTGCTTAGGGTCGGATACTCGGTTCCCGTTACTCGTAACTAGACTTTTGCAAGTTATAATAATTAATTTTAATGCATTAATTTCAATATGATTGTGTTAACTCCAAAAGGATAAAAAGTGATTGACTATCACAATATTAATTTAAATGAAATCATCTAAAAGCTTGAGGGGTAGGAGTGTAAAATGTGGTAGATATCTACTAACTTGTGGTATGGCCTATGGTCACTGGGCACTTAAATGAAGAGACTATGGTCTGAATCAAGGTGCCTTGGCCTTGGTTGTGTAAGATTATTGCCCACCCCAAAAGATTATTGTTGAGCAGTGACTCCCTGCATTAAATCATTATAATAAAAGAATCAATATTGTAGAGGGTTGGTTGTGAGGGAGAGACTGAGCAATTGCATGTACAGCATTGAGTGACCCTTATCCCCAAATTTACCCCTTAATGAGTTCCATTACTACCTTAAAATGGGCTTTTCATGTGTTTATTGTCCTAAATTCATTCCCGATTCATTGTGATCTATCAATTCGCCTAATAGTGACATCTAGAGTTGCATCTGACACTCATTTAGTCTTCCCTGGGTGGTTTTCTTAATTGGAACCCGAACCAAAAAACTATCTACAAAGTATATTAAGATAAACAGCCTAATCTGGTCAGCCGCTTTAAGCATACACCTTTATTCGAGTGGTTTGTGGCTTGGTGTGGATCTAAGAACAAACACTAAAAAAACACACATTCAAGAGATGTTAGACTACGATGCTCGTGCTCAAAATTTGTTGTTCGTTGTAGGCTCAATACTCAACATAATTGGGGGGGGGGGTGGACTTTTAAGATATTTTTTAAAGAAAGAAAGCCTACACTTTGCTGATGTATAAGATTTCCATGAGACCTCCAAAACTTAAGGGGAAATGGCTATGGACATGATTGGATTTGCTAATCATCTCGCACTAGTTGCGTTGTTCATATCTTATGAGACTCCAGTGTGTGCAAAGCTAAAATTATCCTTTCAAGGCCTGCTTACCTTGGTGCTTATAAATAAAGTTTCGATACAGTGATGGCATGAAGATGACAAGGGTGTGTAAGGTAGACATGCCTAATTCCAACATAGCAATAACATTAACACTTATATGTGAGTGGTATGTGGTTAGGTGAGGATCCAACAACGAATACCAAAAAAGATATGTGTTTAAAAGAGACTTGACTATGTGCTCAAAATAACCTAATCATTCTAAATTTAACAACCAACATGATGGGGGGGGACCTATATGACACTTAATGAACATGAGAATCTTCACTTTGACAATACATAAGATATTCACATGAGTTCTGAAAATCATGAACCAAATGGCTACAGTAATCTCCCGATTAAGTACGCATCCCGGTTAAGTGTGCAATTTTTTTGACAAAAATCAGGGTTCATACTTTATTGTTTGAACATGTCATGTAGAGTCATTTGCCATGAATGCATGAATTTTTTACGCTTGACATTCAATGTTAGTTTGTTAACGATATTGAGTAAAGTACGCACGCACCAATTAAGTGCGCACCAACGGCTCTGGTTCAAAGTGTGTACTTAAGTGGGAGATAATTGTACATGCATGATTGGGGTTTGCCAATTGGCTCACACTAATTTCATTTTGTCATGTCATACAAGAGGTGGGTGTAGAGAGAAAAGTATTCAAATAACACACACATCTACCTTAAAGCAAAACTAATGTGTTTCCTAGTTTTTTTTAAAAAAAAAATTAATTTCTTTGGTTTGGTATATCCCCACCAAATGGCATAGGAGTGTGCTTGACTTGCTACAATAGCTTAGGCCCAGTTCACATGGGGTCCCAAGTCCCAAGTCCCATTCATGTCAACAAGTCCCAACATGGAGGCAAAGTCCCAACTTTTGAGCCTCAAGAAACCAGTAAAATATGATTAATTATCATTAAATTTTGATCTTGATTATTTTATGCAAAAATATTTGCAAGTATTGTGTTGAGAGTTGGGTCTAGCTTTTTGCTCTACCCAACTCGCAGCACAAATCCACGGGGGGTTCACTCCATGTCAAGTTGAACACCACGTGCGGCCAAAGTTTGCTACCCCTATATTACATGGAATAGATAAATTTAAAAATTATGATATTTTTTCTACATATACATAATCATTGACAATATCTTTTGTATATTTTTTTGAAATTTTTAGTCATCTTCATTTTTTGTAGTAATTATTTTAGTTCAATTCTGCGTCATTCTAGTTAGAAACGGCATGTTTTATTTTTCAAACAGATCATCAAATTTGGTTACCATTTTTTACTATGTAATAGATACCATGTATATCTACCCATGAAAAAAAATTGATAAAATTTTGACCCATTTTGGTGATGCAACTTACCAAAAGTAGATTTTTTTCGGCCGCACGTGGTGTTCAACTTGACAATGGAGTGACCCCCCCGTGCACAAATCCCAAGCTTGACCTCCAAAAAGCGTTGCCATGTAGGCATCTACGTCATAGTTGGGATTTGGGACCCCGTGTGAAGTGGTAAGTCCCAATTCCCATGCTCTCAACGGCTGAGATTGCATGGATTGACCTCGAGTGACTTGGGACTTGGGACCCTTGTGAGCCGGCCCTTAGTACAGTGTGAATGTAGCTCCCGCCCCAAGGTGGCACCTTTGCATCTCAAGTCCACATTAACTTTGATATGGCCGCGCCATTTTAGGGTACCAATTGGGAGGGCCAATATTTCTCCTCAAAGTTTTCTCATGTTGCCATGTGACGAAGACAGCTATAATCAAAGGATTTTGGTCAAGAAAAACGCGCTCGTGTGATATAAAATGGAATTGTGAGTCTGAAGTTAAGTTTCAGTCCAATTGTGTGCGACCAGAAGCTATGGTCACACCAAAGAGAAGTCGTGAGGTATCATCAAAGGATCACATCCATATGGTGAGGATACAGAATTTGCTTGTAGTTCTCGAAGTCAAAACTATGATAATTCGTAGTAATCATAGATGTCATTCTTTTGATGAGGAACTTAAGATGATCGGTTGAGTATTAGATGTTAATAGATTGACCGAAAGTGGCAAAGATGTTATGATCTTGAAGTGATCAAATATGTTAGAATATCTCTTTAAAGGTGATCATTTCATAAGGTGTAAAAGGTAACCATCCATGAAAGTTTATGATCAAAGCTTCTAGAGGTGAGAGCCTGGTGGTAGACAAGTTCAACAGCCCCACTCTCACACATACTCATTGTTGAGCAAGATCCAGTTGTTTGAGATGAAGAACTTCATTTCTGGGAGGTACATGCCATTAAACATTAACCCGATAACCCAATTGATTGTTGTTCATGCTATTATCTATCAGTTTAGTATTGCTTTTAGTTAATTTCGTGACTTCAGATGAAGGTCACTTGGTGCCAAATGCTTGGCAATCTTTTGTGGAGATTGTTTATGATTTTGTGCTTAACTTGGTGAATGATCAAATGAGGGGCCCTTCTTCGATGAAACAACAATCCCCCCCCTAATTTTTGTCACTCTTACTTTTCTATTATCTTGTAGGACTTTATACACAAAAAAAAAAAAGAAAAGAAAATCCACTCTCATTTTATTGGATCTTGTTCATTTCTCAATTAGGTTTACATAATTATTGAAGCCATACATTTCTCACACTAAAATATCTTAACACTCCAATGGCCCAGCCAAGCCTAATATTTCATGGTGAACATGATTTGAGATTCTCGACACCACCCATCAAAAAACAACTTCTCTTG
The DNA here is from genome assembly GCA_964035585.1 of Polytrichum formosum. Lineage (NCBI taxonomy): Eukaryota > Viridiplantae > Streptophyta > Polytrichopsida > Polytrichales > Polytrichaceae > Polytrichum > Polytrichum formosum. The sequence goes on along the minus strand of OZ037939.1, from coordinate 19,537,212 downwards.
TCATTACAGGGATCACGTTATCTTACCGCTAAATGGTTTTATGATCTATTATGGTGGTAGATGAAAACCCACACATATTGGTCCGAGACGACCCTAAACTACTGGATGATGGTGGAGAGATACCCAAATCTTAAGGGAGAGGTTGGCGGTTTGATTCCCGGCTATGAAATCTCCTCTCTACTTGACAAAAACTTGCCACGTGGTTAACTGCCTCCTGTGCTTTGGCAATGGCCTGTCGGCCTTATGTCCAAAAAAAAAACCACACATATAGATTTTATAACCCATTTAGCATCTAGAGTCTCAGCTCGTTAATCTAGGAAATCAAGTCGTGGGCCGTTACGGCACTAATCAAACTCCACAATCATGTAGCAAGCGCCACTCTTTTCTTCGGTGTCATGCGAGTTGTGCCACATGTCCTTTTTCATCATTTGTAATGTTGACAACGGCTTCGTACTTTTGACTCCTTTGTCAATGGCGATGAAAGTAATGGATGTCTGTGAAAGAAATGACAAAGGACGGGCTTAGTTTGTTTGTGGATTGGCTAGCACCGAAAGCACTTTGACAGTTTTTGACTTCACAGAGGATGTTGATTAATGGACTGCTGTTGGTGCCACTCTTGCCAACCTTCTCTCCCTACACAAGTGACTTGAGGAGGCTATCGTCTCATAAATAAACTACAGTTTTCCCAAAAGGCCTTTAGAGGCTTCACAGTTCACGTGATTGCGAGTGAATCTGTCGTCTTCTGAAGAGGAGAAGAAATTTTCCAGAAAGTTTTGAGGCCCCTTTTTCAATGCAACCTGCTTTGCGAGTTAACATACATATTTGGCAATGTTCCAAACCTTGGACAGCTAAAAGCTCCAACTAGCTAATGCTACACATGAATTCGGTGCTTCAAAAGAATAGCTAGCTAAAACTAAGTGCCATAATCCGGGCGAGGAAAGTTAGCTAGTCGAAGTTAGCTAATAGCTAGCTGGAATCTGAATGTGATCTTGGTGGAATGAACGATGTCATTGCACCCAAACGGTCATCTCTCAGACCCGGACTCATTGAAGTAGCGATGTTTTTGAAACTGAGCATGAGCCTAATTCCTAATGATCCAGCAAATGTCGCGGAATCTCCGATTTGGAACACCTTCATGAAGATGATGATCTATCATCAGTGCTAGTCAAAAGTGGGGAAGTCGACTATACGTGCTAATTTTAAGCCTTTCAATTTCCTTGTGCAACAACATGAAAATGCAGAGCCAATCGAGAGCAATACAACCAAATATATATTGTTTGGTTTTGTTTGAATGGATTTCTCTCTGCTTTAGAATGAATATGCATGTCACACAACCTTTTTAGCTAGTCAAAGCTGAGTGAAAATGAGAGTTCCGGAAAAGTTAGCTAGCTAAAGCTAAGTAAGAATCCTAGGTTCGGTGAACCTAGCTAGCTAAAGCTAAGTGACAAATAGGGGCCCAGAAAATTTAGCTAGGTGATGCTAGTTGGCTAGCTGTCCAAGGTCTGTAATGTTCTTAAAACCGAAGAAATGGTGGCCACCTAGACAAGCCCCTTTGGGTCCTCATTGTGGAGGCTTCGAACTCCGCACACAATTTTGGCCTTTGGATTAATTTGGGAATTGTCTCATCGAGTTAGCAACTAACTGCAAATCATGTGGATTGTCATTTCAAGTTCCGGATCAGAGTAGAGATGCAAAATTATCAAGGGACTCTCTAGAAATGAAGATTCTCTCATTTTCAGCAGTCACATAGACTCTCTCAATTGTGTCAATTGTTGAACCTAGAATGAGGTCTAGGCATATTTTGAGCACATTGTCCAATTTTATGACAACACGTGCTTTTTAAGTGTCCGTACTTTATACCACTCATTACATATATTACACACTTTATTTGTACATCAAGAGCTTCAACAATTCAAAAATGACTGCAAATAAATTGTCACACCATCCATGCTAGATGCTGTTCACCCAAGAACAAATGATGATAACATTGAGATTTGTGGAGAAAAACCTACTCGTGTAATTCAGTGCTATGGAGCTGGGCTGATTAACAAACTTTACAAAAGGAAACAGCCAATGACACTAACACACATAAACAGAGACATAAACAGTAGTGTGACCACCTGTTGAATTAATGGCATCTTAAACAGAGATCGACAAAGTTCAATTTCAGAAAAGACAATGAAGAGAAACATTATTATTGAAAGGCATCATAGGATGTTTTATTGCTTGCTTTGGGTGCAACACTTGAACCACGATGACTGTGGAACCTATTATGTGGGAAACCATTACCTTTAGTCCTGTTGAAATAAAAAGCTGATTGACTATCTACTATTAAATTGCCCCATCAAATGTACCTACTCCAAAGTGGTATACCTAGATATACCAGAGTATCATGGATGGCAAGTAAACAATTAATTTGAACCTGATCTCTTCATAAATTGTCTAATTCCCACAACCCAGGCAGCTGCTTGCCAGGTGAATAAACGCACTTCTAACTCTAAACTATCCCATAATCTCCACAACTGTGACAACCGTCCTCTTCGCTCCATCTCAGACACAGCCTTGGACGATGTCCTTGCAACAATTAGATAAGTATTTATTGGAGCACCCTGCAAGAGTTTACATCATATTGTTTAACAAGAATTGTCAATAACATTTCAAAAACAAAGCAAAACAAAGAAAGGGACTCAAGTGCCAAGATATATGTATTTTTAGTTCCAGTGGCTGGTAAGTTCTTGAGATTGAAGAAATTGATTAGCAAGAGGAAGGTGAATTTGCAGAGAGACCTACTGAGTTCAAAATGAGATACTTACCAGAGCATTATCCACAGCACGCAAACAATCATTAGTTTTCAATAGTAAGAGCACTACACGGGGCAGCCGGCTCAGCAATGCTGATACCTCCCAAAAATATTGTGAAGCATAATTCTGCAATAAATATAAAAATGTTAGATGTGACCATTAGTATCCATGGCTTTATCTGATCCTGGATATCTGAAACTTGAGGTTTATGTCTGTCAATTGTGTGTAGGACAATGTAGGGAGTTCAAAACTAACTGGTCAGAATGCTGCATTCATATCACAAGAAACAGAAATCTAAAAACTGGCTGAGCATCATAGCCTTCAAGGTAGTGGTAAAAGCATGCCAACAACTAGTGACTGAAGGCTGATGCCAGGTACCAAACGTTTTGGGCAGATTCAGACACCCATGGAACGAGAAACTCTCATTTTTGAGTGCCATATAGGATCTAATAACAATCTCAGCTAATGACAACATGCCACATGGCACTTAGAATGTAGACAGACGAGGTTTGAATGAGTTATGAACGAAATTGACAGGCACGTAGGGTTTGAAAGCCCATACAAACCTGAAGTTCATCTCTCTCCTCGGGTGTGTCAGGCACAATCAAGTGGTCAACTGATTGATCAACTATCTTATTCCAAGGGCGCATAGTTAGAATTGCCGCAAAGAGTGCATACAGATCAGCCCCAGCTCCCAACCCAATACAATGCTCCTTGATTTCCTTTGGATCCGCGAAAACTAGGGCCTGCCCCATTATACATCAAAGTCATTTCAAACCCATAACCTAAAAAGCCAAATAACAAAGTTTTTATGTGTGATATTTTCAATACAAAGACTAGTGAAAACCAACTTTTCTGGTGAGGCTAAGGAAAGCTAATAATATGCAATGGGAAGCTTAAACAGACCTTCCACAAACCAGCATAATTGGAGCGGATAACTGGATCCAAAGTTTTGTAGAGGCCATGGTCCAATAATACAAGCTCCGGCTGCTTGGTGCCTGGAGAAGTAAACCAGGTTTAAAATGATGACATCAATTAAATATGGATAGTTTAGTTTAGTCGAGAAAACAACCTGATTTTTCTATAACTGTGTTCACTTTACAGAAGAATGCCTTAACCTTCTCAAAGACATTGTCTCTAGAAGAATACACTTGCAGTTCCAGCCAACCATATATACTAGCAATAATTATGCTCTATAGTACAACTCCCTCCTAAAAATCCTCTGAAAGAAAAACATCTGCAGAATTACAAAGGCTTTTTGAAAAGTAAGGAGGACTGATGAGAAACAATCAAGGGTCATCCATGGAAAATGCAAATCAGGTAACTGTTGCTAAGAGAATGCACAGTACAAAAAGGAAAATTAATATGACAATAATAGACTTACCAGGCTTGACACGAACCATCATGTTGGCAGCATGGGGATCACAGTGCACAAATCCATGCCGAAATATCATTTCTGCAAATGTCTGACTAATCTGCACACGCCAAAGGTGAAAAGATTTATTATAGTTGATAAGACTCGAATCGTGTTTAGAACCATCATGTGTGCAAAATGAGCAAGATGCAGGGAGTGAATGTTGAGGAACTTCACAATTTTCGTGATGAAGTCGCAAACTAATCACCACCAAAGACGCACCTATTTCCAAGGGATATCAAGGAGCAAATAAACTAAGCAATATATAATTTGGAATTTGAAACAGCCTTAGCATATCAACAACATTAGACATACCAGTCGTGCTACGTCAGCAGGACGAAGCCCGAGAGCTTTAATTGCTTTGACGTCTGTTATGCCCACGCCATCCATAAATTCCATGGTAAGAATACGATCTGTACTCCATTCCCAATATATTTTTGGAACACGGATCTGAGAAGCTAGATCTGGAGATATCTCCTTAAAATTGCTTCTACACTTGTCGGCGTTCTTTGCCTCATTAAGGAAATCCAGTTCCTACAAACAGTATGATGATTAGCATGAAAATCTCAGGTTCTATTGTAATAGAGATGTAGGCTTCTTGCAAGTACTGGCTTAATTGCTCAGGCTCTTCTCATCATGTAAAAAGCAGGAAACAGACTCTGACAAACAACAGAGACACACCTTAGGAAGACTCTCCCGAACTTCGGCCAGTAACCATCTGCCCCATCATTTACAAGTAATGCATTAATAGCTAAAAGTTTGCATTTCAAGCACAGCTGTGGTAAACTGAAAAAACATCTAAATGTTCAAAACACTGTCCACATAAAGTATGTGCCACATAGGCCTCCAATGGTGATGTTCACTATTGAACCTAGAATGGTGTCTATATTTTTGTGCACATGGTCCAATCTCTTCAAGACACATGTCTTTTTATCTAAATGCTTAACTACAAAATTTAACTATAACCTTGCCATATATACCATTCAAAAATAGATGTCCAATAAAGAAGAGCGACCCCATAAGGCCCACATGCCTTATATAAAGAAACAGAAGTAGAAAACCATTCAACCACATAGAACACTTCTGTTGTAATCTAAATTAGCCAGTATTCTGATCACTACAGTGATATGGAATCCTTGTATAAAGTGCACATGTTATGGAATGTGCATGCAGGTCAATACATTCAACTTAGTGAAGTACAATCAAGGTGTACACCCATAAATTGCCATTGAGTGGCCATAGGTATTACCTGTAGTCAAATGATGGAAAAAGCCAGTAGACTGCATTGACAATGAGATCCACTGTTACTGTATCAGCAATAGCTGAGTCTGTCAGGTGCATGTGCTGGACCTGTCATGGACCAAAACACCATCATTGAAACAAAAGTCATTTATTAAGGGCCACGTTACACTATGGCCCAGGGTTGTGACCTGGAAACTGTGAGGGGCCTTGATATTCATCCGAAGGCCGTACCATGGAAAATCGAAACTGAAATTTATATGGTCATGGACCTTCAAGTATAGTGTAAAGAAAATTCAACCGGGTACTCAACTGCATGCTATATCATTGGCATTCTATTCATGTGTGTCCTTCCACACAATTGTTATAGTAAATCAAGGGTTGTGAGAATTTCATTACCTCAACTGTATGCTAATTTGTTACCACCCTATTCATGTGGGCCCTTCTAAATCAAGGGTTGTGAGATTTTTGAGGTGTCATGGTCTCCCGAAATTATCCATTGCGTGCCATGTAGAACTCCACATAGGTATTTCAGCCATGCAAACCTCTTTCGATTCTTAGGCCCTCAAGCTCTAGTGTAAAGTGAAGTAGGACAGTCTCTACTTTTTCCACCAATGAGAGGTTTTACATTCATGGTTACAGGCCCTCAAGCTCTGGTGAAAAGTGCCCCTAAGTACAACATGGACATGGACACTAAAAGTGACATTCATCCACTTGTATTTGATGATCAACAAAGAACAGACTTAAGCACAAAAGAACATGAATCATGACATCAACCAAAAACAAACTGCAGACACACCTTCACAGCTACCTTCTCGCCATCATATGTTCGAGCTGCATGCACCTGAGCTAGAGATGCGCTTGCAAGTGGCACCTGATCAAACTCCATGAATACCTACCAGAAATCAATGCATCCAGATTACCACATTACAAAAATGATCCAAGAAAAATATTAATTTTACATGAAATAGTTCTGTAGGTGTCACATTAGTGAAGGTGATAGGTTGCAGTCAAGAAGGTGTGGGCTCATTTACCAAAATACAAGGGCACTAATAAGCCGTATTATTGGTGTTAGTTATAATAGATGTTGACTAACCTCATGCCGCCTCTGTAAACTGTCAACATTCTAGATAGAATGTGTGAGGAAAATGCTACTGCAACTATCCGTAACAAATAAATTCCAGCCTTGGCTCTCGCCAAGTGTTCATTGCCTACATCCACAACCTGGTAATCAAAGAAAATTCTTTTGGGTGTATCCTCTGATCAAAGTCATGGAATTGTCAAATGTTTACCAGTGACCTCAGTTGATTTAAATAGTATGTATTACATGAGATCGGTAATTTATATATTTGAATTACTTTATACTAGGCATAATGAAACTTGCAAACAATAACAGCCCTTAGTGCCTGCTCAATAAGAGGAACCACATGTCACTTGACTTACCTCATTTGGAAGGCATCCAAGTTGAGCTAAGAACACATCACAGACTTGCTTGTACGTTGAAACTGGGCACTTGTCCAGCATTGAAGCACGCATTATCTTCACATACTCCTCAGGCAACAAATAATCCTGCAAATTAATGGCCACACTCAAAACATATTCAAGGCTTCTTTTTAAAAGAATCAGAGATATATGCAAATGCACCATCCAATATTGCATGTTAGTAGGTGTCATGTCTCCTGCATACAAAATGCCATGATACTAAAACTACAATAAAGGGTAATAAAACTTAACCCAACATCCTGTGTAAGGTACATAGTGCAAGTAGGGACACACCTACCAATTGACCAATGTGCTGACCAAGTTTGATGTAAATCCCGCCATTCTTGAAACACAAAGCTTGTAACCTGTTGGCGCAGCGAATATGTGTCTCATGCTTCACAGCTTCTCGTTCCTCACTCCCCTCAGGTAAACCATGTAAAGAATACTTATAGTCTGCCACATGGATTGTGCCAACTTGTTATCACAAGTTTGCCTCTTCAGATACAAGTTTGAATGCGGCATGTAGAACAAACTCCCTGACACTCCCTTTCCAACCCCTAGAATCTAAGAAATGCGGGATCTCCATATTTGTTACAAAAAAGAAGCTCTTATGATGAAGTTTCTCCGTTGATTGAGTGTGTTTCTGTAAAAATGAGTGTACAGGGTTGAAGTTCCCAGTGCTTAAGGTCAAGCATGTGGGCTGCACAATCCTTTGCCACACTCACTCAAATTGCTAAAAGGGATGCAAAAAAGGGGCTGCTCTGGGGATTTAGAAGATTTCAGTCCAGAGACAATTTAGAAGAATGAGCAAAGTCAAATAGAAATAAACAATTAGATTTGAAGAGTAAAGGTGTCGAGAAGTGAGTTACAAAGATTCCGCACCCCAAGAATTTCTCTCTTCCCTTGAAGGATTTTCTGCGTTGAAATGTGTGTTTTGTAAAAATGTAGTGTAGAGAGTTGAAGCTCCCAGTGATTGAGGGTCAAGCATATTGCTAAAACCCTCTAGCCAGGACTGAACCATCCTTTTGCCCTGCTTAGTTTGCTAAATGGGATGCAAAAAGAATGCTCCGGGTTTTAAAAGATTTCAGTCCAGAGGCAATCCAGAAGAATGAACAAAGCCAAGTAGCAATAAAAAGATGAGAATTCAAGACCAAAGGTGTCGAGAAGTGCTTCTCAAAGATACTGTACCCCCAGAAATTCTCTCTTCCCTTTAAGGGTTTCCTCCATAGAAGCGTGTTCTGTTAAATGAATGTGTAGAGAATTAAAGCTCCCAGTGATTGAGGGTGAAGCATATTGCTGAAGGTCTCCTCCAGCCATGGAATGGAACATTCTTTGCCCTACTCAGTTTGCTAAAAGGGATGCTAAAAGGATGCTTAGGGGTTTAAAAGATTTCAGTCCAGAGACTATTCAGGAGAATCGACGAAGTCGAATAGAAATAAACCATGAGAACTGGAGAGCGAATGTGTGAAGAAGTGTATTCAGTGAAATAGAGTGTAGAGAAGTAAAGCTCCCAGTGATTAAAGGTCAAGCATCCTTTGCCCTACTTAATTTGCTAAAAGGGGTGCAAAAAGGATGCTCCAGGGTTTAGGAGATTTCACTACAGAGGCAATTCAGAAGAGTGAACGAAGTCAAATAGAAAACAAAAGATGGGAATTGACCACCAAAAGTATCCAAAAGCGAGTTTCGAAGATTCCGCAACTCAGAAAATCTATCTAAAGTTAAACCCTAGAAGAAGAAAAAAACGGCAAGTAACACTTCCACAAATGTATGCAAATAGTAACCGATCCCACTTTGTTGCAATTCCATGCTAACCAAGACATAGACAGGAAGTTTTGCTGACCTGCAACCATGGTGACCGCAGTGGCAACATCTCGAGCGAGACGCACAGGAATGGTGTACACCATCATCAACCTTCGGCTGGGATACTCGCCACTGGCCACCCAGGCCGCAGTCCCCACCACACTCACGCCTGCCACCACATTCCCAAGCTTGCGCACCCATCGTGTCTTGCTTGGTAACTCCGGTGTTGATGTTGATGTTGTTGTTTTTGTTGTTGCAGTCGCAAAGCCTTGCTGAATCGATGCCTTAACCCCAAGGGACTCAGAATTTGGTCTACAAAGAGTGGATCGAACCGAAGTGGCTCCGGCCCTGGCCGATCCCAGCACCAAGGCCGCTAGCCTGCGGTGAGCCGATTGCATCGCGGCTGAGCACCGATGTCTCTAACTTACACCTGATTCATTAACCCACCATACTTTAGCTGAACTCTGAGCTTCCAATTTAGTCTTCAACTCCCTCATCATCACCGTCCCGAACCCTAAAAAGTGCTACATACTTCATTACCTACCATACACACCTACCCAGGTCGGAAGACTCGAACAAAGGATGAATAGTTCCTCCCAAATTGGATGAGAAACCAGAGTATCATAATACCGTTCGTGTTCTGAGTGGGCATTTCTTGGCCTACTTTAATATCCACGTCATCCTTTAGGAGGTGTGAACGACTAATGAGACGTCACGTGGAGAATTGGACAAGAGTTGTTTTTATTTTACGCCTAATTTGACTCGTTGCACGTGGCAGCGAGAGGTCCCACGATAGTCGACGGATGTTTGTGTGGCAAGCTGTTCGGAGGCTTGACTGCAGGAAGCTTTTCCTTCGAGCATTTGTTTGACGTGTGTGTCCATGATTTTCTCCGAAATACTTGGACGGTTTCGGTTTTCGGAATCTTGTGACGAAGTTTGTTCTTTTGCATGACCACTTGGAAGGCAAGCAACGAAACATGTAAGTAGGTCAGTGAATTAGGTCGTCTGAATTCTGAGTAAGAACGACGTGGGCGCATGTTGATCAGAGATTATGCGTGGCACTTAAGTTTGCACATGTAAGTGTCACAGTACCATGCAAACGATTTTGCGGTGTAAGTATTACAGTGCAGATGATATTTTATACCCAGATGATAATTACGCAAAGGTTGAATGGACCGGAAACATAAACCCTAATTTCTACCCCACCGTCAATGGCACCAATGTGAAACTCACTCAAGGCTTTACATAGAGGCAGTCATCCGTGATTAGTGTACATCTTGCCTCTTAACGCCTCTTGAGGCGTTGGTTGTAATTAAATCGAACGAATTAAACCAGAAAAATCCTTGAACCGTCGAATTGTTGAACCATCAATGCTCGCTTTGATGGATTGAATTACACAACTTGAGATCTCAGGCTTGTAATTGCTACGCTACCATGTCACAGGAGCGTCATTAACCGCTGCTGCTCCTGCATCCAGTGTGGGAGAGTCATCTGAGAGAAGTTTTTGATATCATGCAAATATGAGCAACTTTCCGTTCCCGAAGCTTGTGCTGGAATCCATCACCGTGAATAGGGATCACAGTGGGTTTTAGATTTCCACCTTCAGTATCAGGATTGCGGCAGAAAAATGGATGCAGGTGAAGAATTGTGAGAAAGTGGAGGATATTGTTGATTTTTGTCGTTTGAAACTTGACTTGATTACAACAGGGGATTGCCCAGTATATGACACGATGCAGCTACTCGATCCTCCTTACAGTGAATGGGAGTGAATTATGTGCATTGTCTCCGAGGTGTTCATGCATGGACATGACACCACCGCGCAGGCCAAGCATTGTTAGCAACGATGAGGTTATTGCCCACACACTACAAGAGGAATTCGACAATGAGGCTGCTATGGAGGCATCTCAGGCTTCAGATTCCTACGTTGGTTCTGTTGTGAAACAAATGCAGGTAAAGCGTCAAAATTGCTCAATTCACTAACCATACTCCCCTCCCACCCAAGGTGGATGCGAATTATTTGATGAGGAGCAAGTTGATGTCCCTGATGGTTTACACCATAGATGCCTTTATAACCCAATCATGAGTTATGAAGAGCTTGGGAGAATAAAACCTTGCAGAGTTAAAGGTCCAAGTTCCGACTCATATATAAGGGTGATCAACATGCCCTGCTTCCACAGTGAATTCAAGTGTTTGAAGTGCGAATGGTCCACGGATTGTCCGCATACACTAACCAACATGTTGCAAAACCCTAAAAAATGGATGCAGGCAGCTCTCTTAGCCCAGGTCTTTGCAACCGCAGCTGCATGCCGGCCAAGAACAGAGGGTCTAGTGTCAACGCCTTTGGAGAAACAGGGCGACATCAAATCCGAAAATGAAGGACTACGTGGGAGTCCGGAGAGGGGAGAATGCAGAGAATGCGGAACGGCCACCTCCAGTAGTTCTCATCAATCTGCAGAATTTGATGTGTTTGACGAGGACGAGGATCACCAATTTGCTTTGGCACTTTCGGAAGACCAAGTAGATAGAGAGCTGGCAAGACGCCTCAATGATCTGAATTCCACACCTGTGAGTTAAGCACGAAGCATCAAACTACCAACATTGCAACTCTCCCTCAAGGAATGAAATGGACACATTCAAAGCAGTGAAGTGCAAAGATTGTGTCTTATTTTGATGGTAATTGCGAACAGGCAGGGACATGTAGGCAGGAATTGTTTGTTGTTTCCAGTCATTCTCCAGAAGCAGACATGAGGATACAAGTTGCAAGAATAGACAGATCACCTGATAATCTGCTACAGACTTGTCAAAGTGATTCTTATTTTGAGAATATTTAGAGTTGCCTTCAAGTCACTCTTCTTATGAGCCACATTTGCCCTTCATATGTAAGCTCCAATTGTGCAGCATGTGCCTAGGATTAATGGGGAGATGCCCACCGTAGAGGCTGTCACAATCGATTATCAACGGTTGCTAGACAGGTAATAATAAATAAAGTCCATGGCGGACAGGTTAAAAGGTTTATTTGTGTGATTTGAGTAACAATTTATAGAACTTACCTTATAAGGTTATGTAGAACAATCTTATAAGAACTTCGTGGTCAAGGAATATATTTTGTCCAGGCATCAAAGTGAAAACATCTGGAGTTGACTGTATCTGACTGGATGTTGTACTGATCTTTCAGGTTAAGTGTGTATGGATTGATTGAGCGTAAGATTGCAGGCGATGGAAACTGTCAGGTAGTAGTACTCTCCTTTAAATTTCCTTAAAATCTCCTCAGGACAAGTCAGTGTTCCAACAAGTGAAGGTGCCTTCGGACTGGAATGAACCCTCAACTTAATAACCTCAGTCTAGGTTTTGCAGTCCTTGCCCCATTTTTTCCTTCAGCTCATCCTTCTGCTGCTCTGCATCCATATACATAAACAAAGTTATATGAGATCTGGGTGGATCTCATATGCCGACATTGTTTACATACATGTAAAGTGTAATGGAACTAGATGCTATATGTAAGTACAGATGTAAAAAGAAACGGATCAAAAACTTCATATGGAGCTATCCCCTTTTCTGTTTTCAAACTCATGCTCAAAATCCGTGTGCGTATTTTGCTACTTGAATGCAATGGAAAACACAAAATCCTTGAAAAAAAGAGGTTCCCATATCCAAATGTCACTTCCCAAACAATTGTGTACATGTGGTCTGGATGTTGGAGGTTGGTATCAGTTTCGGGCGTTGTCTGACCAGCTCTACCGTTCACCAGACCATCACAAGTTTGTACGAAGTAAAGTGGTCTTTCAGGTAATTTGGTTTCATTCTATATTTACTGTCTCAACCTCTTTGGCCCTATCAGATTTACATCTCAACCGATGCCTGACGATCGTAAGTGAACTCTCAAGATCTAGGCAACTGAAGTACTATCTAGGTGCATGTCCAGAAATATTGGGAAAGGAGGTAAGTACAGGGAAAGGATGTACTTACAGGGTTCCTACTGCAGTAATTTTTAATGGCTTGAAATCTATACTATGTCAGCATAGTCATTGTAAATTATCAAATTCCTTACTTACCTGTGGGGGTGATAATTGGTGCAGCTAAGAGTGTCCTCAAATTCATACTCCGGCTATGTCCCAATGGAGTACACTGATTACTTGAAGAACATGACGAGGTGTGCACTTCATAACAGTTCTATTTTGCCTTGATTTTTTTTCAAAGCATTAGGGTGCTCTAATTCTTCTGTACTAGGTCAGATGTGGTTTCCATGTAAGCTTCAAGTAGTATCAACCAATGTTAGAATTACACGTGGTAAAAATTGATGAGAAAATAACTATCTTTGTTGGAATAGAGAGCTTTATATGGAATTCACATTTTTCTATTCTAGCATCAAAAAGTAGACTTGGCATCTTGGAGCTGCAGGGATGGCGAATGGGGTGATCATGTTACACTACAAGCTGCTGCTGATTATGTAGGATGAATCCCACCTCCATAGCTTATTTTCTTTTGTAAGGCTATGTGCAACTTGTAAGAGTTTCCATTCATGATAGTGTAGCGCAAATTTCAAGCTGTTGGTTTCTCTAGGTGACCAAATCCATTAGCTGCACAAATTGGGGGACCAGAATATCCAGTCCTTGCATTTTTTAATCGATTGCTTTTGCAAGATCTTCTAGTTGTATACCTTCATCAGGTTTCTCTCTTCAGATTGCACTGTGTCAATTCTTGAAAAGTGGGAGGGAAATCAGAGAATGTTACAGTAAGTGAAGATTGAAGTAGGAATGTTAGTCACAAACATTGCAAAAGTAGAGGAGAAGTACAAAGGATCAGATTAACAAAGAAAGGGGTTTGAAGAGGTTCCAACTATAGTAAGCCTAACCAACTAGGGGCTTACAGGATTCCCTAAATCCTAAACCTTCAGGAATTGACCTTGAATTTTGAAATGGCAGTATGGAGTAAAAATCTCCTTGATTACATCCTTCAGGGACACCTGCTTCATCGAGATAATGCCCATAAAACAGAAGTCCACACGAGGTTCGTCTCCTCACCGCAATCACTTATGCTGAGAGCCATGAGGCCAAGCGATTTCACTGACGTGTATATTCCTGATTGGATATGAGGAAGCACATTATCACCTGGAATTGATGACATGCCATGCCTGAGCACTATGGCTAGTCATGGACACGTGTCACCCTGCCATTGGCTGTACTAAGCACTGGTACTTACTCACCATTACCTAAGCTCGGTAGGTTGGGCGCCTACTACAGATTGTGGCAGGGCTCCTCATATCCAAATCACCTAGTTCATGATATTTGTGATGAACAAACTGAATGCGTTTATTATGACGTAGGTCCCTTGCAGTTTGCATATGAGAGTTTATGAGTTGTTGGTTTTGATATGCTTGTCAAATCTCCACATGTTAAGAGAGGGATGCAACTATAGGTAATGTTCACCTTTGGAAGAATCATGCCAGAACATCTACTGTTTTGAAGGTTCTTCAGAAGTGATCTTACTTTTTGACTGTACCTTGGGGATATTAATCAATTATGAGTCGATTTTTATCTCCACAATTGGAAATACACCAACACTTGCGTTTAAATTGGAAAATTTTCACCTGCCCTCCATCTGAATCATTGCGACTGAGGTGTATGACCAGTTCCAACTGCATACATGTGCTGATAAGATTTAAGCTTCAGGTTTACCATAGCTTGAATTGTTCACTACCAATGGAAAATTGATGAGTAACATACAGAATGCAACCACAAAGTCTACTGTTGTCGATGGATAACTCAACGAGTTCTTCACATGAGATGTGATGTGGATGTGGATGTATGTGCAGAAATATATCTGAGCTTCTGGGCAGAAGTTCACTACAATTCAATCTACCCACTTGGAGAGCTTAGGACTTAGTAAACTCTTTTTCTACTGCTTTTTTTACTACAACAGAAAACTTCATTCCTTTTCAGTTTCACTGCTCGGGGACCAATTCATTTGATGCACAATGTTAATTGTCCTTAGAGCTACTCATGCTCTAGTAATTTCTTTTTTTCTTTTTTTCCCCTCACATTCATCTTCACATATTGTGCAACTTAGAATCCAGTTAGCAGCTTTATGAGTTTGAACAGAAGCAATTGTTTGACTGGAGCGACATGTTCAGCACCTTCTTTGTCAATTTCACAATCTCTTGCAATACTCCACTAGTCCTCCAATGATTTTTTCACCAGCCCAATTTCAGTGATTTGATTGGATTTCTCACATACTTGGGCCCTGAATGTTGTCCCATAGGTCTAGAAAATTGGTAGTTTTATGATTGAATTTTGAACCAGGGTGCAGATATTCTCCATGCTCAGTCTGAATTTGGGTTTGCTACTCCCTCTTCTCACACCACTGAATTTGATTAGTGGGGAACTATTGTGGGATCCAACAGCCTCTAGGTTGCTGTTGATTGGCGAGCTATGCAGCAAGCTTAGGGTCAGGAGTCATCCTCAGTCCCTCAACCCTAAGGACATGCCCCCAGCTCCCCACAAGTTATTGTTACCACTCGGGACCACTGCAGCAACCCAGCAAAAAATGTATCTAGAGTAGAGGCACCCATAATCGATCCCTTAAGAGATTTTGCGCTAGATTTGGAGAAGTAGAAGGCGGTGCAAATTTTCCCTATGTAGGAAGATAGAAATCAGGAGGATTGCAAAAAAATTGGTAATTTTATTCCTTGGATTGAAATTATTGTGAATTTTTAAAGCCAAAAGTTGGCCTGAGCATATTATCAATGTCTAGAGTCTATCATAACTGCTCATTCCTCCTCACTTTAGCACTCAAACTAGGACATGTGTCATGGCACTATTGGTTCCGCCATGATCTAAACTCAATCCCAGCTTGATCAAAATTTTGGTACCCTATAGATTGTCGATGGGGTCTAATCAGGAATAGGTGCCTCTACTATACTACAACAACTCCAGGTGCTTTGTTGTAGCTCTTGGGACACCTTATGTGGTAGTCATGACATGCCCTTACCTGTGCAAATAGCTAAGGAGGCTAAATGCCTTTATTGAGACAAGCTGCAATAGCACTAGGAGTGGGTGAACCATCCTATCGCCCTACTACACTAAATATTGTATTTAGTGTCACTTCCTATTTGGAATCACACGATGCTATAACTATTTATTATATTTCTCATTTTTTGCCAACAAAGGTCAAATTGGTTGTTTGGACATTATAGAACATTAACGTCTTTACTTGGTTTTAAATTACATTAATAGCAAATAATGATAGCATTGCGTAATTCCAAATAGTAAGTGATGCTAAATACGATATTTAGTGTAGCATTTCCCACTTTTATTAACCTCTAGTCCTTGGTGTAGGGCCCAACCTACAAGTTTCGATTATGTGGGTAAATGTTCCAATATATTTTGGGTGGCTCTGTAGGTCAAATCTCTTGTTTAATTGCAGCAATTTTTTATAATGTTGGAGAGCCCTTGAGATGTAATGGCCAAAAGAACAAACTTCACTAAGTGTGTGGTAGTATGCAACATCACCCACACTTAACCTTCATGAGGCTTTCTACACTAAATATGATATTTAGTGTCACTTACTATATGGAATTACGCCATGCTATATCTATTTATTGTATATCTCATATTTTACCAACAAATGTCAAATTGGTGGTTTGGACATTATAGAACATTCACAACTTTATTTGGTAAAAATTTACATCAAACATAGAAAAGATATAGCATTGTGCAACTCCAAATAGTAAGTGATACTAAATATCACATTTAGTGTAGTTATGGGTTTTTGACACGTTATCAGTGCCACTCACATGCCTAGTCACCCCCATATCATTTGATGATCATTGCAACCTCCACTCACTGCATTGTAACATTTATGTATCATTTCAAGACCCATCCCATGTTACATTATTAAGCAGGGTGCGTTTGTTCATGTGGGCCCTGAGAATATAACCATGGGATGCCCCAACCTAGTGCATATTCAAATTGAGTCTTAGGGCTCACATGAACGAATGCACATTGCTTAATAATGTTATGCACAAGCAAAGTGTCAATATACTTTATTTAAAGGCCTGGGGGTGCACCTTTCATAAAAACCAAAAACCATGTGTGTTCGCAACATACTTCAAAACAACCCCTAATGTATGTACAAGGTTTTTTTTTTGTAAAATCAAACAATACACATACAATTTCGATGATAAAAATACAAGTGACAATATGTAAATGTAAAAAAATAAAAATACATTCATATATAGTCATTAACATAAGTATATAGATGTACTTTTGGATAATAATGAGTGGGTAATGAACCCTTATCATATGTATAATGTAAAACCCTAGCATTCATTAATAAAGTCATTCAAGACTTTTTCACCCTCCGGATGTAACTCATAAGCAATAAAGTGTACAATATATGTCATAGAAGTTCATGTAATTATTTGTTTGTATATCTATCATCGAATATTCCCTAAGATCGTACATCCACTTATTGTTGGGGTTTTTTTTGTATACCAACATAAACCAAACTCCATGTTTGATGGATGGTCTATCATGTCAATTATTTCCCTATACTCCACCCAATGATTACCGAATTTTCTATGCATCCTATAAACCCTCCCTACTCAAGCAACCTTGCATTCCCAAGACAATCTTAGCATTGCCTAGTTTTAGTAGGAGCCAGGGACTTGGAGAGAAAGGTAGATGGAATTAAATGGTTGTGTGCGTGTATATATATATATTCCGGGTCATAACATTATTTTATCACGTGTGTTGGTTCCATGACATTGGAATAGATTAATTATATTTTGTGGGTGCTCGAACAAAGTGGGAATATCCATATACTATTCATACGTTCAGGTTGAACTTGGAAATTTGGGTGGAGTTATATTCCCAACACTATGCACATGAATTATTATTCATCCCATGATTATTTGCATGAAGCATTATTCACCCTAGTACTATTCCTTGAAATTACTATTAATAACAACATTATCATTGAATATACCGACACTATTCACGATATTCTTATATTCAAACCGGCATTATTCATTGTTTGTACTGGTGTCAGTTTCTTCCTATATTTCAAGTTTCTTTTCATGAAGGTAAGATAGTGCATGCCCATGTTAAATACTAAATATAGAATGGAACCCAACCATGCAGCTGAATAATGTTATGCTAGCCCACGTCTCCTAGGATATGAAAGACGCAATTAGATAGGACAAGATGGATAGCAAATCCAATTTGAAGCCATAGCCACTTTCCTCTTACTTTTCAAAACTCATATGAACCTCTTACTTCATTATCAAGATGAAGATTATCATGCTCATTAAATGGTCACACAGGTGCGCTCCATTATGTTGACTATGAAATCTAGAATGATTACCATATTTTAAGCAAACAATCCAATCTCTTTTAAACACATTTCTTTTAGATATCCTTTCTTGGACTCGCCACACCACCAATCCACATACCATTATGAATGTCTTAATAAGAAAAGTAACCGAATTAGGGCTGTACCGTATCATATTAAAGCGAGGTAGGTTTCCCTTAGTGATGTCATCATTCTTGCTGACTAGGCGCGCCATGGATGAAACTTATGAAGTTTGCATGGATGAAGTACTTGCTTCATTCTTCCCTTAAACCCTAAACCCTGGCTCTCCATTCCCTTCACCGTGCTCTCACCGGGACCATGGCGATGGCGATGACGATGACGATCCCCAGAGCGAGGTTATGGGAGCTCACCGAAGGAGTTCTCTGACTCTTCTGCTTGATTGTTTAAAATAAATTTTCTTCTTCTTCTCTCTTTTTCCACTCATTTCGCATTTTTGACCGCTAGTTCTCGGGAAGAAAATGAGGGTTAAGAAGCAGAAGCAGCTGCGACGGCATGTGCGATTTTACAAGACCTGCTTCGGCTTCCGCGAGCCTTTTAAAGTTCTCTGCGATGGCACATTCGTTCACTACTGCCTGACGCAAAAACTCGGCTCTCTGCAAGACTCACTTTCGACTATTCTCGGAGCTCCTGCTAAACCTATGGTCACTAGGTATTCACATTGCCTGCACCTTCTTTCTTTTTCTTCGTATCCTTTAACCATGATTTGAATTCCTTGACGTTTTGTAGAGAATTTCTTTTTGGGGGTTCATTTGTTATTGAAATTGACATTCTTTGGTGGCTCCATACTAGGTGTGTGATAGCAGAGCTGAAAAAGCTTGGAGAGACTTACTCGGGAACTGCACTTGCAGCGAGACGTCTGAATTTGGCCAAGTATGTTCCACAATCCCTTAGGTCACATTTGAAAGTTTTTCATGAATAGCCGGGGTTCCAATTTACAAAGGTTGCTTGGCTGGAATTCTAAGTATATAGTAAGTGGAGAAAGAGTAGGGCATTGTACATTGGCTTGGTAATTGAAATCGACGGTCACTTCATTCTCCCCTTCTTTATAATGAATTCCTCTCACAGTTTGTTTCAATGAGAAAATGTCGTAACAAAGTCATCAGAGAAGAGAAATCAGAGTTCTTAAGATGTGGCAATTCCGTGCATAATTCAGGACCATATTATCTTCCATCAATGTGCTGAAGAGAAATGCACAATCGCTACTCCTGTATTCATAATTTTCCTCTGAACATTTTCTCGGGTGTAGTAGTCATTGAGTGGCGTGATCAACTTGAGCAATTTTTATAATTCATCATTCTGCATTATGTTGTTATTATGAATGCTGTCTACACAAGTTTGAGTTTATGTCTTTGAAGAACGTGTGAGGAAGGAGATCAGACCAGAGTGGGGAAGGTGCTTTTAGGAGCTTTATCGGATCAGATCAGATCGGCAAGGAATGAATTAGTAGTTGTCATTATAGATTTGCTTGCATTTGGAAATAGGTCTACTTGGAGCATCTAACAAATTCATTGGAATGCATGGGATCAGGTGTGAACATGAGCCGGCTCTTCCAGCAGGAGAGTGTGTGGCTACAATGGTGGGTAGCCACAATGTGGAGCACTTCTTTGTGGGCACTCAGGATTTGGAGCTTCGCAAGCGACTGCGAAAGGTGCTTGTTTAAATTGGCCTATCCCCTCTTTGTGGTTGTTTGACATCCTCTATGTTATGTAATCTGCAATTTTTGTTGCTTGATTGTGCAATTGAAGTATATTGTTAAGGACGCGAGCAAGCTGGCTTCATTGGTACACTGGTAGTTAAGCCTGAATTCAAGGTTACATCTGGTGGTCTCCTATTCTAGAAGGTGTAGTTGCAGTTGATGGGTTGTTACCTGAACAATATGTGGTGAGTAAGTAATGAATCTGAGATCAATGAACACATGTTTGTTTCTTGTTGGAAGAGATTATTGTGTTGATTGAAGTCAATACTCAAATTAGGGTTTAGGATTGAAACATCCTAACTACACTGGTTATCCCAATTAGTGCATGCTACTATTAGGAGTTACACAATGCAATAACGTCTTACTCAGGAGTTCAATTTTTACTAACGAAAGTTCAATAGTTTGTTTGGACATTATAGAACAAATTTGACTTTGCTTGGTAAAATATGACACTCGCATTAAATAGTTATAGCACTGCGTAACTCCAAATAGTAACACGCACTGATTTGGATAATCAGTGAATTATCACAAAGTTGGATTGAAATTGCCATTTTCTGCTGAATGACACCATGGCTGCTTTTCCAGTTGTGCCTGCAAATGTAACAAGACACTTTTCTTGTGAGTTTGTGTAATTTGTAGGCACATAAAGTAGCACATTTGACTATCTTATGATGATGTGCTGATGAAATCTGATGAGGGCTGCTATAGTGGTTGTATGTTATCACTGGTATGCTTGATTTAGGTTGTACTATCATTATCTTTGAGATGATTTTGGTTGCTCAGTATACGTGGTTGTGGTACTTCAGATTACTTTGGAAAATGCAATGCATGTCTGGTCACATTCACACTTTGGTTGAAAAGCTTTTCTTCTGTGGTTAGGGATAGTAAACTCTTGGTACCATAAATTTTGTGGTGTCATATAAAAGTGGCAGAGTGCAGGATTCTTGGGCAACAACTTTTTAAGATGAAGTTGTATTTTGGTGCAGGTTCATGGGGGGGCTTTGATCTATGCACGTAACACTTCCCTGGTTCTGGAACCACCTTCAGAAAAGCAGCAACAATATGCCAAAATGGGTGAGGCTGAGCGGAATCGTCTGACTGAAAGAGAACGACGTTTGTTGGAAATTCGGCAACAGAAGCACAGTAAGAAAGAGAATGATGAAGAGAAGCCAAAAGATGATGTAACAGCCGATGGTATGCTGAAAGCTGAAGATGCTGCTACATCTCCCGCCAATCAATCAATGATCGTAAAAAAGCCTAACAAGGATCTTGGAATTGCAGATCGACCTTCATTTAAAAGGAAACACGTAAAGGTAATCCTCCTTACAGCCTGTAAGTTTCAAGTGTCAAGTTCTACTGCATGAGTATCTTCTGCTATTTTGTCATGCCTGGGGTTGCATCTCTTTTAGTTGTATGCAAATGCATTGATAGTGAACATGTAAATTAGAAATTGCTGAATGTACTTCTCCGGCTTTGACAGGGACCTAACCCATTATCTGTCAAGAAGAAACAAAACATAGTGGCAAAGAAAAGCAGTGATCAGGTCAGTCTCTTTACTTTCAACCTACATGTTCTGCTTGTTGGCTTGCTGATACATGACTATTCTTACATGAATGTATCCTTGTATGGTGGTTGTCTCACTCTTAGATATCATCGTCACAGTGATTCTCCTTTGTGCTGATGTTGAGACAATTGCATTGGGGACCCAGGAATTAGAGATTAATCTTAGGGGCACTTTACACTAGAGCTTGAGGGACCATGATGATTGAAATCTAAAACCTCTCATTGGTGGAAAAGGCAGATGCTGCCCTATTTTACTTTACACTAGAGCTTGAGGGCCCAAAGGACCAAGGTGTTTGCATGGATGGAAGACCTACATGGAGTCCTACTTGGCATGCCATTTATAATGTTTCATGGTCTACCCACTTTTGTGTTAAGCCGACCTCAAAGAGGTGTATCTAACACAAAACTCGGTTACCATGACACTTCAGAATCTCACAACCCTTGATTTTTGATAACTTATTGTGTGGAAGGGCCCACATCAATAGGATGGTAAATGAAATGGCATTTGGTTTAGAGCCCGGTTGCATGTCTTTAAGTTACACTTGAAGGCCATGACCACACAAAATTCAATGTCAATTGTCTATGGTACAGCCTTTGAATGAGTTTCAAGGGCCCTCACAAGGTCATGGTCACGGCCCTTGGTCATTGTGTAAATTGGTCCTTATTGAACTCATATGGTGTTTTGTTGACGCAGAAAGCACTGGTAGTAGAAGCTGGTACTGAATCGCAACCTAAGAAGCAAAAGGTCAGGCGACGCAGTCGGAAACGGAAGTCCGGAGCAGAGAATGGTGCAGACCATGTTGATAGTTCAGCCGCATCATAATATGTATTTCCTGTCCCTAACCAAGAGAGGAAGGGGAGGTGGTCGCCAAATTGAAGAATTTGTGTTACTGAGTCAATGCTCTAGTGGACATGCTTTTAAGAGTCCAGGAATTAGATTCTGTGCCATTTTTGAAGTGCAGTGTCGTTTTATTATAGTCTCTAGAATGGTTCCACATCTGTTGGGGACACCTGTACATGATTACAGAAGAAATTTTAGGCAATTTTGATAGCAATTTCTGCAACACTTGACGAAAGTTTTACACTATCAAATCTCAGCATTATCAGATGATAAGTGAAGCTTTGACACAATTGTTAGGCTCACATATCTTAAATTTCAGAGGTCTCTTCTCAAGTACTTTAACTCTGACTAATGATAATATGTTGGAACATTTTGGCTTAGACATTTTGTAAGAAATAGGGATGTGATCCAAATATTTGGACTTACATGGCCTCCAAATCCGCTTTAAGAGATCACTCTGACGATGTTATCGACGATGTTATCTGAGCCCTCTAAGTACCCAAACTTCCCAAATTGTCAGGACTAGGTGCGACTACCTTAGGGACACTGAATCTTGACATGCGGGGTCCTCATTTCACGGGAATATGATTGGGTTCTAATCAAACCATAAGCATAAATAATTCACCATTGCCTTCTGTTTGTTTTGGATTGTGGACCAGGCCCTAAGTTAACAAATATTATGCACGCTCAGAAATCCAAGGTACGCGGGTGACATCAGTGACTTCCTTGTGTGTCCATCTAAGTTGCAACTCAAGTCAACCCAGTAGACAATCTGTGAGGCTTGGCAGGACCCATATGATCAAAGAACATACTCAAGTGGCTATATATTGCGTGCAAACCCCAAATCATTGGACAAAGTAAAGAAACATTATGCTCTATCCTACAATATACCTGGTGCAATACCACCCGTTGGTTATGAAAGATTTTCTTAGTCAAACACCTCTACTTAATTTTCACCTTTGCTTTCAATAGCGGACTGCTCTTAATATTATCCCATACATTTTTTTAGGAAGAAAATCATATAGAGGTGCAAAATATGACTACATATACCGTCCCCCGGCCCTCTCACCCTTCTTTGTTCTCCCTCCCTTCATTTCTACACTGGACATTTTTTGGGTTTTCTCTTGGCCTCATATACATCATGTTCAAGAAAGTCTGACATGACTATGATTATGTGGGTTCCAAGGAAAAAAATAGAGATATGCAAGAAGTGATAAAATAACCAAAGAAAATAAAAGACATGCATCTATTGTATATACTAAATATTGTATGCCATTGTGGTAACTTTTCAAATGACACTTCTTATGAATAAGTTTAGAAGAATGGTATATTAAGCATTCCAACATTTTTGTGGTAAAATGTTCTCATAATGATGATCAAATTTTGGATGAAAAATCACTTAGTAAGTGATAGTAATTGTAAAATCGAATATCTATAATCCCCAAAAAAGATTTACAAGGAATGGCAAATAATGTTAGGTTTACATTTAGTGTTGGTGACACTACACGGGTGGTTTACAATTAGTATCGAGCAAGACAATAGGATTGGTGACATTACATACAACATTACCTTAGCTCTCTAGCAGCTTGGGCAGAAAATAATAAATTTTAAAGGTGCATAAATTTCGTTGAGTGTCCAAAAATAAGAAATAACATTCAAAGAGTGCCTAAAATCACAATAATGCAAGTGGCATTCACTGGAATCCAACAAAGTAGCATCAAATAACTTCAACAATGTCTTCACGTAGCATCAATATCACTCATGGTCTAAAAATAATACAAGCATGAATTTGCTCCACAAGTCATGCTAACACACTACCATAAAAATGGGGATGAGACAAGCAAGCGGGAATGAATGTCTAACTTATTTTAAATTACTTTTTGAATTTGCCCACTTTTAGAATATTATTTTTTGGGTTGCCTAACTTACTTTCACACTTTAATTGATTATTAGGTAGAAAGGTGCCCAAGCTGCTAGCTAGAGAGCTATGGTAGTGTAGTGTACACAAGAAACGCTACTTGATTGTCTGATGCATCCATCAACTTAGTTTCAATGATCACGATTATCCAAGGATTGTGCACATGACAAGGATAGGTCCCCAACCTCAATAACCCTAACATTATCCTTAGCTTTCATACCCTCACTACCCCTTGCTCTCATTGGTTCTTGTCATTTAACTCCTAAAGAATTTTGGAGCTCCCCAAATGATCCCAAATGGAACAAGGTCCACAACCCCAATCCCAATGAAACAAATTGCATTTTGCAAGTGCAGTTATAAAATGAAGTACATGTGAACTCATGAACACCATAGTGTGTGGGCAAAACATAAGACAATTAGGCCTATTTGGTTACTAAATACGATCAGATGTCTACATTTGAGTGGTATGTGGTTAGGTGTGGATGAAAGAACAAACACTGAAAAGACATGTGTTGAAAAGAGTGTGGACTAAGAGGTCAAAATTTGTTAGCAAATCTAGGCTCACTAGTTCACATAATCAAGGGGACATATACAATCTTTTAATGATCATGAGAATAAGAGAATCATATGAGATCTGAAAAAGTATGAGGAAAATAACAACAACCATAAATTGGATTTGTCAATCCTCTCCCACAAATTGCGTGTTCCATATCTTGCAAGAAGAGGGTGTAGAAGTAAAAGTGTTTGTTTAAGGCACACTTACCTTATGTTAACCTAAGTTGGTAATTAATTAGAAGTTTGGTTTTGGGTGTCTAAGCTTGATTAGGATTATTGTCCCACCTCAATTATCCTAATGTTATCCATAGTTCTCATACCCTCATTGCCTCTTGCTCTCATTGGTTGTTGCCATTTAGCTTGTAAATAATTATGGAGCTCCCCAAATGACTCCAAACAAAACAAGGCCCCACGTAATCAACTCACTCAAGAGTTGAATCTTTACTAATGAAAGTTTAATAGGTTGTTTGGGACATTACAAAACATAATTGCCTTTTCTTGGTAAAACATTACATTTTAAAATATTTATAGCATTGGGTAACTCCAAATAATAACACTCACTGATTGGGATAATCGGTGCAATGAGCGTGGAGTTGTTAATAAAATTTGAAGACATGATCCAATCTCTTTTAAACATGTGTCCTTATGGTATTTGTTCTTTGATCACCACCTAGCCACACACCAATCAAATGTAGGTGTTCAATTAAGAAAAGTCACTGACCAACACCGACATCAACCTTATGGTGTGGTTGTGTTGTTGTGGTGATGAATCAGATGAATTTGCCCAACCTCCATTTTATAAGTGCGCTTGCAAAATGACATTTTAATTTAATGGATTATGTGGGGCCTTGTTCCCGGATACACAACTCCCGTATTATATGGCCTTGATTATAATTACTTATAATGCATTTTAGTCCAATCTCAAGTGATATAATATGTTTTAATGTATGAAACTCTTGTAGCCCTTCTAACAAGGAATCCAAAAATGTAATTATATATAGGAAATGAATATTCCTTGTTAAACGTTTTAATACATGTACCATAGGCCAAACCACCCAACTTTTTGGGCTTTTAAATAAAAATTTAAGATTTTAATTATAAATAAAACATTGCCAATTAATTTTAATTTTAATTGGAGGCAACTACTCGTGTGGATCTTTTAAAATTAGACGCTCTACAAGGTTAAAAAGAAAATAAGTGTTTCAATTCTTTATATATGTTGTGGAGTAATTTTTTTTGAATGAATATACAAACCAACTTTTTCTACATCTCATTTTATTTAATTTGGTCTTCACCCAACTTTTTGGTCCGTTTATTTTTGTATACTTTGATATAATTTTTACAAAAGCCGTCTTCACAACCATTTTAATGCAGATGCCCCTTGCGTATAATATGAGAATTGCATACCCAGGGTACCAATACGATTGGATGGCTCAAATTCGTGTGAGAACGGCGTTTCTTGATCGGGCTATAAGCCTTTATCTTGAAGAGATTCAAGGGATGCCGTCTTCAAATTTTATTAACTACTCCATGCTCAAGTGAACACAATTTGGGAGGACCCATGTATTCAGTTAAGAAATCAACAAGGGTATGTGGCTTTGCCACGAAAGGCTCTGGTCTAAAATGACATTTTAAAAGTAATTAGTTTTTATTACAAGCTCTTTGCATATCAAATTGGATATTTCACTGAGCTTCCATTGAGCTTTCATTGAGTTTCACCAAAACCTTATCCATTAAGTTCTAGCATGCATTTACATACCCGGGCCCTACTACCACTCAAAGGCAGTCTCCTCCATGCCTCTATCCCATGATATGGGACGGAGCCAACAAACTTGCACTTCCGCTAACCACAACTAAATTATTCAATTTTCAATCCAATATTCAATCCAATATTTGTTGACTCGGATGCTTCATCATAGAATTGCTAATGCAACACAAGTTTTCGTCTTGTAAAGCTAAACCACTAGACTAGATAAGCGACGTGGCTTTGAGAGCAACATTTCTTAATTGGGTTGCAAGCCTTTTTCTTAGAGATGTTGGACTGCAGTCTTCAAGATTATATCAACTACTCCACACTCAATAGTAAACACAATTGGGAGGACCTTACATGCATTCAGTTTGAAAAATCAACAAACCTGCACTTCCGCTAACTACAACTAAATCAAGGGAGGTCCGATTCTCAACCCGATTTTTGCTAACGCTTCATCGTAGGATTGCTAATGCAACACGAGTTTTGTCGTGTAAATTTAAACGGTGGAACAACACCCACATACCTATCCATGTCACCTAAGTTGGTCACCACACTAATTTAGGAGCTTGGGTTAGTGTGTCTAATAAGCTTGGTGGGCAAGCAAACCGAGGAGGCCGAAGACTGGGTCCGCTCCCGAATGCCAAGGGCCCACCGAGAAGCACAAGAAGCGAGACTGAAGAGAGAGAGAGAGAGAGGCGCGGAGACAGGGGACGCAAGTGTGCCGACTCCGCTCCGCGAGCTCTCAACATTTCGTTTTCTTCTTCCCGTTTCTGTGAAGTTCGTCGCTAGGGTTTCCGACCATCGCCCGCCCGCCCTGCTTGTTGTTGTTGTTGTCGTCGTCGTCCTCAGTTCTGCGCTCCTGGTGCTTCCCAGCCATGGTAGGCGATGGCCGCGCCGGCAGCTTGGTACGTCTCGCCGTTCCGATCCTAATTGTGCCATAACTGTATGCGATGCATGGCTGCTGGGATGTCAGTGCACGAGGGTGATGAAGTAATGATGATGATGATGATGTTCCATACTGGTTTATTGGATCGGTAGTTGGTGATGATTATGTTTAGTTGATCTGCTGTATGTCTTAATTTTGGCTTCGCAGTCTTGAGCAGTGATCCTTTTTTAGAATTTTAATCCAGCTGTGGAGAATTCTGAGGATGTGAAGTGGTAAAGGCTCTATGGATGTTTTTTAATTGGTTAATTCCTATCTCCCTTGAATTTGGCTTTGTCAATTGGACGATTCGGGAGAAGCTGTATAATGGTTTAGTTGACTCTTTAAATTTGGCTTCGCCAATTGGACGGTGCTGGAATCGTACGTCTGGTCGGGATGGTTCGCAATTCTGTGAATCTGTTTGAAGAGTTTGGTACGCGTGTTGACGCTTGTCAATTTGGTTTGGATTTTTGTGAATCTGTTTGAGGATTCCCAGGTCTTGATGTGTGCTGCACTGGTCGTGCTCGAGTCTGGGAACTCGACCAGCAGCCTTGAGCGATCACTTTCTATCCAGCTGTGCAGAATCTGATAACGTGAAGTGTTGGTTAATCCAGATGATTCATGCTCAGCACAACAACAAAAATGCCTTCAAGGCCCTTATTGCGGCCGAATATGTTGGAGTTATTGTGCAGACCGTCCCTGACTTCAAGATGGGAGTCAGCAACAAAACTCCTGAATTCATGCAGCTGACCCCAATTGGAAAGGTACTTCTTTTCTTAATGTTTTTCTCAAATTTTTGATGTGGGACGAATGTGCGACTGTCCCATTCATGGGCGAATCCAGGTGTGTAGCCATGCAAAATGGCGAAAGTAGTGTAATTGCACTAGAGCTTTAGCAAAATTTGATTTATCCTTCTCAAATTTATGCAAGAAATGGGATGTTTATCTCAGTATTTAAGTGACATGTGGTCCTCATTTTAGAGATTGTTACATACTTTTTCTCTAGATGTTCATAGTCATGTTCGCAAGCATAGGGTTCCCTACATCTCTTTACATTAATCTAAATGGCTGTCCAATGAATGCCCTGCATTTCGAAAGTCACAGAGATAAAGGGGCCTCCATTTCTTCATTGAGGATTCACCTAAAAGAACTTGGTCATACATACTTCCTCTCTGGAAGTCAAAAATTATGCTTATCAAGTTTTTGAACACTTCTGTTCCTATGCAGGTACCTGTAATGGATACTCCGGAAGGTCCAATCTTTGAGAGCAATGCAATTGCCCGCTACGGTTTGATTTCTATACCTGTCTCTTTTGCGGATCCACATTTGTCTTTTTACTGGCCAGGTTGGGTCCCGACCCTTAGATGAGTAGGAACTTTATGATGAAGGTGGTGCAAGTATGAGGTAGTTCACTTGGAAGTCAAGCGCAAATTTTGGCTGGCACAATATATCTGAACTGTTGGACTGTGTGCAGTGGCTCGGCTTAAGGATGTTGGACTCTTTGGGGGGTCAGCTTATGAGGAGGTATTTATGAATTTTGTATGCAGTTACTTGTCACAGATCTGTTTGTTGTGTAAGCGATCGGTTTTTGTCTAGAAGTCAAGACATAATAAGTGTAACATTTGAGGGATTGGAGCTCACTTCATTGTTATGGTTCCTAGAGGTGTGGGAGCTTTAGTCATCCATCTTTGGTCCAAGAACATTAAGGAACATTATTGCTAGATGAAATCTGTCATTGGTAGGATTGAAGAGAAAAATGGTGTTCTTTCTTTCATGACATGGAATATCTTTACAGGGTTTGGTGGAGCAATGGATTGATTTTGCATCCTTTGAGATCGACAACAATGCGATGAGATGGATAGGTCCTCGACTAGGAATGGGGACTTTTGATAAAGAGGTATTTTTGTTTATATGTATCAAAAAAATTTATGGACTTTTGAGGATGGTGTTGGACTTGTAAATTCAGTACTTAAAGATGAGCTAAATTTTGTTTGTGGACTGTCTGGTGTGAAAGGTGGATGCTCTCATATTGTACAACTTGAAGAGGGCAATGACTGCTCTTAATGGTTATCTTTCGTCCCGAACATATTTGGTTGGCCATGCTGTGACCTTGGCTGATATCGTTCTTGTTTGCAACCTGACCTTGCCACTTCACTTGGCTTTGACAAAGGAGTTTACTGCTGAATATCCTCATTTAATGAGGTATTTCTGGACAGTTATAAACCAGCCACAATTTAAGAAAATTATGGGAGATGGTTTTGTTCAAGCTACTAAGCCTCTAGGACCTCCTCCTGCTAAGATTGAGAATAAGAGTGAGAATAAGATTGAGAATAAGAATGAGAATAAGAATGAGAAGAGTAGCACTTCCAGGCCTGAAGGCCATAGAAGAGGCAAGAAGGAAGGTGGAAAGAAGGCAGAAGCAACCCCCAAGGCGAAGGTGGAAGTGCCACCTCCCAAACCTGCTCCCCAGCCAGAGGAACTGGATGTTGAAGAGGAGGAGGCGCCAGTGAAGAAATCTAAAAATGCATTGGATTTGCTACCTCCAAGCCCCATGATCTTAGATAATTGGAAGCGATTGTACTCTAATACGAAAGCCAAGGACTTCCATTTGGCTATCAATGGTGCGTGCTTTGCCCTTGCCAGACAAGTGATGCATTCTTTAGTAGACTAGCTATTCTCATCCTTGTTTGTGTTGATACTGTACAATATTCTTCATCTTACCATTCTTTTGATGCTACTTAGGGATTTGAAACAATCTGAAATTTTCATATCTGGTGGTTCATTATATTATCCGCAAATTTTCTGGTGCTTGCCTTTAACTGTATATTGTCCTGCCTCTATGGTGCAAATTGATCAACATATACATCCTGGTCCAAAATTTATTGGCAGGTTTCTGGGAGATGTTTGATCCAGAAGGCTATTCATTGTGGTTCTGTGACTACAAGCATAATGAGGAGAACCAAGTCACATTTGTAACAATGAACAAGGTTGGGGGATTCTTTCAAAGAATGGATTTGGCACGCAAGTATTCTTTCAGCAAAATGTGCATCCTTGGTGATTCACCCCCTTACAAGATCAAGGGTGTGTGGCTCTTCAGGTATGATACATGACACCCTCTTTGAAATATGGTTTTATGTGATTATGCATCCAAAGTTTGAACTTGATGATTCTTCTTGAGTTGTGTTTTCTGCGTCTCTAGTCTTGTTTCTTCCTGTGCATGGTATTTCTGTGTATGGCTGTGACATAGCTCTATTGTTCTCCTGGCCTGTAGAAGACTAGATTTTCCTTTGCATAAATTATGTTATTAGATGATGACTGGCACTTATGTAGTGTCATCTTTATGCTGCAATTAACTTCCGTCTTTTCTTTTCAGAGGACCCGATGTTCCACAGATGGTGATTGAGGAGTGCTATGATGCTGAGCTCTATGAGTGGACAAAGGTGGATATAACCGATCCAGCACAAAAGGCTCTGGTCAACGCTTATTTTGAGGAACCTGAAGAAATCAATGGTGAAAAGTTATTGGAGGCAAAATGTTTCAAGTGATCGACAGGTTTTCATTACTCTTGTTAATCTAGGGTTGTACAGCTTCTAGTTTGTACAAGTCTCCACAAGGCCAGGTTATGTTTTACACGGTACAAGCGAGTTCCACATTTTGGAAGCAGAGAACTTTAAAGTAGGACTTTGGAACACTGAATAGGCTCTGCTGGGGAATTTTGTTCACTCCTGTTTAAGGTTGAGGTCTAATTTTTTTTTGTCTTTTCTACGTCGGGGCTCTTTACTTTAGAACTCAAATACTGTCAAATTTGTGCAATATGAGGGTAGACTCCAAATAGGTATCAAAGGATGTGCACCCCTGGTGCTCATCTGTACTTAATAGAATGAAACTGTATGAATATAGATCACCATGATGTCTTACGTCAGCATTCTCAACTTTGGCATACCTTGTGGAAATTTATTGGGTCCTGGTGATGTCATAGTTTTCAAATGTGATATATATTCAGAAAAATCAGGAGAAATCAGCACATGATCATCAGCTAACCTGCACAAGGTAATCCACATTACTTGGCAATCATGACTGTCAACGAAGGTATGTAGGCCTTATGTGGTCACATTTCTTAATCAGACACCTACATTTGAGAGGTATGTGCTGTAGCTTGTTGTCGAGAATGGATACCGTAAAGACTTTGTGCTACATTGACATTGTACTAGGCATCAGCCATTTTTTTGGCATTTTCTAAATTTCGGACGGGTGGCATAGTAGTGTGGATGAAGTTCGTTGTAGTGGCTAATGCAAGTTTTTTTAAGTAGTTTTTTTTTTAGAAATATATGTTTCATTTTTCACCGTTTGGCTACATGACGTAAATCACAATAGTACAAATAGGGCGATAGGCAAATAGGATTCATTGCTCATTTAGGCGATAATGCATTAAAATTTGTCATTAAATTGGCAACAAGCCTTCAAATACATTGTGCACATTGGCGAGTATTTAAAACCAATTGCTAAAAAAGTTTCAGCTAAAAACTTCTATCATCTATGTCTCTAAAATTTAAATTCTAATGAATAAAAATAAAGTCCTCTCAGACGAGGCCTCGGCTGTTGTATACAAGGAGCCTCCACCTCCAGTAACCAGACTCCAATGGTGACTTCCAAAAACCTCAAATACCTCAAAAACCTCAAAAATCTCAAAAACCACTCAGCAAGGAAACCCAATGACCTCTGCCCAACAAGCAAGCATTCTTCAAATCTAGCTAACTTCAATCAAACAACAAATCTAGCTAACTACATCATTCAACATGATCTCCAGATTCTCCACCATAACTACATTCACTCCAAATGAAATCATACTCAAGCTGCCAAGCACACATGTAAAGCACATACTCAAGCTGCCAAGCACACATGTAAAGCACATACTCAAGTTGCAATCATAAATCCCCCCCCCCAAAAAAAAAACACTCATGGAGGTGGAATTCCAAGTATACCCAGCATCATAGAGCCAAGAATGTCATCACTGAGGAATATTGAAACTCGTACATAATTCCTTGTACCTAGGAACCAACTACATGCAGATTGCAATGAGCTAGCAATCTCGTTTGTGATTCGCATGCCATATCTCATAAACCTTCTCAAACGGAAAGTTGTCCATCTTGTAAAATTTTGGCTGAATATGCCTACACATGCTGCCAAGTGCTCACTCAAACGGTTACGTAATTTGGACTTTGTGAATGCCACATTTGAGAATGTGCGCTCGTCCTCAACGGACCCAAGCACTTGAACAGCTGCCATTTCAGCCACCTTAAACCATTCGCCAAAGCTGCTCCTCAACACTTGTGACATACTTAGATTCCGCCAAAGCTTGGTTAGGGGGTTGACAGTAATGGGCTTACGCATGGCATCAACTGCGTTTGCTTTCATTGCCCCTTTGAACAAACCTGCCTCGTGGTTCAAGGCTGCCATCTCCAGCATGGGTGGTGAGTACACTTCACCGATTTTCTTCTCGTAGCAATAGTGGTCCTTCAAGCATTTGAAGTGTGCCTCAAATAGCTCATCAGCATTAGGTTGGAGCCAATACTGGGGGTAGACAACCCCCAGAGAATCCATCAAGTTCGAGGCCGGAAAGCGGCTTGACAGTTCCTTGATCAAGCGATCTGCAGCCCCTACCACATCCACCACAACACCCAACTTCATGGTTAGCCACATAATCCCCAATAATGCATAGCAACATATATCACAAAAACATTCACACAAAAACATTCACACAATTTCACACAAACATGGCCATACCTGTGCAAGAGCCTTTGACATTGTCCACGATGTCTTTGAATGCCTCCCTTGACACTGTTTGGGTGCCACCATCTCCGTTAGGCATAGTGGCTGGATGGGTGAAAGGCCCACACTTGAAGACAACATACTCACATGCGGCTTCGTTCACATCCAAAACTCCGGGCACCCATGACAGAGACATGCTGTCATGACGGCCACTAATCAAATCTGTGAACTCACGAAAAGAATCACTTCTGAAAGAGGAAACTGGATCACAATAGAGCTCGTAGAGTTGACCTTGACACACCTTGACCGCGGCAAGATAGTCGCATATGAAGATGTCTTGTTGTTGGCTGAATTTCACAAGATAGTGAACTGTTTCAAGCAATGGTAAAAAACCGGCCAAGGCAATAGGGATAGAGATGTCTACAAGGAAGTTGTAGTTACCAATTGCTACCTCCCTTGCCGCTGATGTTGATGTTCCATCAAGACCATCTTGGTGCATCTTGTGAACCAAGGTTCGATACTCAGACATCACTCTCTTCAAGGGTGATAACATGGACAACCACCTCGTTTTCATGTTCCTTATGATCTTTAGACCTTTGGTTTGCATTACCTCTGAGAGCCTCGTAAATTCGAGGTGTCTCTTGGGAGACCTTGCAAAGTATTTGTGCAAGTTATGCAAGAGGTTCTCGATCTTGTCTATGACCGGCAAATGCGAGAGCTCCTTGATCGCAAGGTTGGTGCGATGGCTGACACAATGAACCCCATGCATGTGGGGGCTGATTGTATCTTGTAAGAGCCTGGTCACACCTGACCTTGCACCCTGCCACCTCCAACGATCAACATTAGACCACATTCCTACACCTACAAACAACAAGACCTCCTCCACAAACAATCAGACCTCCTCCACCCTAAATCAGACCTCCTCCACCATAAACATACCTCCTCCACAAACAATCAGACCTCCTCCACCCTAAATCAGACCTCCTCCACCACAAACATACCTCCTCCACAAACAATCAGACCTCCTCCACAAACAATTAGACCTCCACCACAAACAATCAGACCTCCTCCACAAACATCAGACCTCCTCCACAAACAATCAGACCACATGTGGAAAAAATGAAAGGAGGAAGGCGAAAAATGATTACCTGGAAAACTGAAGCGCCATCCGCCCCAAATGAAACAAGTTTCGAGAGGAGATGTTGGGGGGTTAGACCCCCGTGAACAAACAAAGCATCCACAATCACCTCAGCGAGCTTTGGAGCAGTGGCCCCTTCCGTGAGACGTTCCACCGACACCAATATAGGAGTGCGGTAGAAGTCTTGGACAACGTAGGCATGGATACTTATCCAAGCCTGATTGTCTACAGTAGTAACCTCATCCACACTTATACTAAGAAATTTACCTCCGTGAATAACCTCTCTTGCCTTTTGCATAACCTGGGCATAGAGATATTCAGCCATCAACCATCCGGAGTTGTCCCCCCAGTGTTTCTTGCTGAGGTGGGGCATCTTCAAAAAAGTAAACAACTCTCGCATGGATTCATACTCCAGCATGGGGCGACCATGCTGTAGGATATGAAACACCGTGGCAAATTGTGCAATCTTGCGCGCTTTATCTCCTTTGAACTCTTTTTGCACCTACAATGAAGCAATGTGCAGGTTAGATCTTTCATACACACAAGAAAGGCTTACAAGAAAGGCATATAAGAAAAGATGAAAAGAGAAAACATGGCTTGGGTGGAGGACACTTACTTGCTGGAGAATAGTCGGCCGATTCAAGGACTGGGCATTGTAGATGTGAACAGCCTTGAGATGGCCGCACTTCGGGTTGATGTAGTATTCATCCTTTTTTACATTCAAGTGTGGAAGATCAACCTTTGCCTGTCTTTTTCCAGCATGCTTCTCAAGGGTATCGGATTTAGCACCCATCACAACAGGTCTGCCTTTCACCGACGTGCACACAATGCATTGAACCCTGTCCACAGAAGACCCTTTCCCAGCCCGCAACATTTCTGCCCATGGATGGGCAAGAGCCCAATTATCTTGACACTTACGACTAGCACATTCCTTACCTTTACTTTTTTTTTGTTTTTTCTTGGCTACAGGTACCTCGGAGTCAACCACATTGATCACCTCTACAAGATCAGACTCAGACTCGACACATATGGAGGAAGAACCGGGATTTGGGTTGGATGGTAGGCCACCAGGGCAGATGAGCTTAACGGCTACATTAGCTCTTGCAGGAGTGGTGCAATCCTCCTCAGGTTTGCTACCAGATGAAGAGGCAGATGAATCAACTTTTGCGCGCTTGCGAGGGGATGGAGCAAGCATGCAGATAGGGCCAGAGTTGGCAGAATTCCGCGAGCTAATGAAGTCGCTCTCAAGGACGGTGGCCCTCCTGGCCTTGAGAGCCTTCGACAATGGGGTGGAGGAGGCGGACATTGCGGCTAGAGGCAGAAACAGGGCGGCAAGGAAGGCTGAAGGGATGGCTCCAGGGAAGGCTCCACCAAGATGCCCAAGAAGGCTCCAGGGAAGGCACCACAAACAATCAAACCTCCTCCACCACAAACAGACCTCCTCCACCACAAACAATCAGACCTCCTCCGCCACAAACAATCAGACCTCCTCCACAAACATCAGACCTCCTCCACCCTCGATTCACGAGAAAAAACTCTCCACCTACACAACAATGGATTTGAAGAGAAGAAGCCACACCCAAAGGCCAACACCCTCAACCACACCCAACTCTCAGTAAGTTAGAATTCTGCAACAATTGCAGAAAGCCAAATTGCAGAAATCCAAACAATTGCAGAATAAATTCAATTGCATTGCACAAACAACTAGAAACAATGAGAGCCAGCAGGAGGATGGAAGGTGAGGGAGGCAATGGCGATTTTGTGAGCATGTCGTCGATTCCTCGCATTTTGCCGAGCAAGCAGGATTCAACATTGCAAGCCTTCATTCCTCCATCAACCCCACTACCCCACTACCTCACTACCCCACTACCTAGCCGTCAACATTCACATGGTATTGAATCTACTGATTGCTCAAGAAAGGAGGAGGAGTGGGCTGCGGGCAAATGGATCCAGGAGGCGAGCCGTGGAGAGGCGATTCCAAACGAAGACACATCCAAGGCGATGAGACCCTGGAGCAGCGTAGTTCTAGATGGCGATGAAGCAAGGATGAAGGCGCGGAATGGGCGAATGACATCCACGGAGGGGGAGAAATGGTCGTTGGGGGTGGCGATCAGCCCTAATGATGCAGGGGTCCGGATCGCAATGGGGCGCCGCTCTTGATGTCACCGTCGCTGGGAGAGGACGTGGAGGGCGACACCTCGGCCGCCTCGTTCCGCATAATGGGGCTAAGTGGCACCCACCCACCTTATGAGGTGGACATTTTGGCTCCTAAGCCAATGTAAACAGGGTTAAATTATTAGGGTTTTTTCGCTGGCTTTTTTTAGTTGTAGTCTTCTGGCTACATTTAGCCCCTAAAAAAAAGGCTGCTAGGCATGTGCGCAAAATATATGGACCCTTGTAACTTCAACACTTAACAGAATTGGGAGGGCCAATGTGATCACTTAAAGAGCAAGAGGATCTATACTTTGACCTCGTATAATTTTTTTATCTTGACCTCGTAATGGCAATCTTCGTGACTCATAACCATTAATTAAATAAGACAATATTCAATCTGATTCAACAGCCAGAGTTGTCTGTAGAGTTGGAAGTGTCCACAATAGGGCTGCATACCTTAGTACTGATTGTAGTGGTTTCTTTACAGACAATGTCTGTCTCCTTTATAATGCACTTAAATGTCGTATTTCAGCTCAACAACAGATCCAACCTTACATAGATGCACCTAGAACATGAAAGGTAAAGTTCTCATTCTTGAGGATAATAGCATGTCTTGTGAAAAGTGGAACACAATTTTAAATCTTCAATGCTCACAATGTCTGAAGATTTTGTTCCCAGGCTGCCTGTTTGATGAAGAGTGAGATGCTTCAAATGACGCTACTGCTACAACAATCTGGTTGGTGACTCACTCATTGAGAATAAGGTTCATATCACATTCTCAACTGCTATCGCCTTATTAAAACATTCTAATATTCTTGGCTAGAGATCACGAGATCAAATGAGAGCTTTTCAACAATGTGGATGTGATCTACAGATTTTTGTTAGTAATATTTCTCCAAAATCACCGTTCATCCACTTTTGAAAGCAAGATGCTATCCACTTTCCAAAACGGGTTTGAATCTGGTGGGTTTTTGTCATGTTACAAAACCATGGCCATAACCCCGTAGGTGTCATTCATAGCCCCAAATGACACGGTGCATGTGTATGGGCAAGGCTTAGATTATTTGCTCTGTAATTTGGCCCCCTGCCAATCTTACTTACGGTGAAAACATAATCAACTATATTATAACATATTTGAAGCTTATTTTTAATTTTAAAATTAGCATACATCTTGAAATAGTATAACTGGGGGGTTACATTTTTACTAGACCCCCTCATTTATCTTCGTAAGATTGGTGGGGGCACAACTTAAAGAGCAAGATGTTCAATTTAGTCTTGATTGAATTTGCAAGGTATATGGGCATTCTTGTTATTCGAATGCCTATAGTTGAGAGCTCTGCAAGGTTTAGTTCGGAACAAACACCAAAAAGACAAGTGTTGCGTTGAGATTAGAATATGTGCAAATTATATTTTCATCATTCAAGGTTCAAAATGAACACAATAAGGAGAGCCTATGTTGTTTAAGGAATCACACGATCAAAATCTTCATTTTGGAAGTCTTATAGCTTTTGCAATTCTATTTTCATCATGAAACTTGATGAGACAATTCTTGAACCGATCCGATGGCTAGAAATGTATTTGGAGTCGGAAGTGCGCAAAATAGGGCCACATGCCTTACGACACAAATTTAAAGAGGTGGTGTTCAGAGATGCTTCTTGGCTTGAGATGCTATTGACACATCGGCTTTTATTGAGCCAATCTAGTTGGTGGTTGATTTCATCCCAGTTGCAAACTTCCTTGCAAGATCGTCTTCTAATTATTCCCAAAAATATGAGTCAACGAAGTAAACCACACCCAAGTACTAAGATCGGGTCATTACCATTACTACCAGCATAAGAGGAGCCATACACCAACAATCAATAAATGAACTCAAGTGACTCAGAATACCGCCAAATGAAACCAAAAAACTCATGAAACATATACTTGATTAGTGTTGAGAGTTCCTCCAGTTTGAAAAGATTTATAACCCAAATGCAAACCCTAATAAAATGGACTTGACTTGGATAGTCATTGACTATTATATGACAACAATGAATCGGTATTTACGTAATTCCAAAATTTTAATGACTTCGTAAATTTTGGCATTGTGAACACTTGTACTTCAAGTGTTATTATTTGTACTTGCCATTTAAGCATTTTGTATATTAAAAGACCTTGGACATGATGTGTGCAAACATTTGGCATCATAGTGGAGATATTAAAGCGAGCATGTGGCAGCAATTCAGTCTGGAATTGCCCAAAAAATCCAAAGTTATTTAACTTTTACTAGTTAATGGATGAAAACATGAATTGGGTAAAAATAACACATCTTTTGTCAAAAAATTCTCTAAACCTTTATGCCCCCTTACATTTATTCTAAAATTCTTCATAAACTTTTTAAATGTACACACAAGGGAAAAATAATACCTCTCCTTTATGTACTATATCATGTACGTAAATGCCTACTTCTTACACTCACGTTAGTTCGTAAGTGCCAGTTTGAAGAGTCCACCCCTTGGAATATTGCTTCACATATTTGACCCCGAACTTAGCACAAGACTCCAAGTTAGTGTAGCAAGATTAACCATTAACCTATAGGGGTTAGGAGTTTACCGCACCCTCTTACTTAAGTGGCACGAATCCTACAAAGATCACATTATCATCCAACGAATGTCGTCCATACTATTCATACGTTCATCCAGGCTCCAGAGGCGCGCCAGTTGCTCAGTGCAAAACTCCAAGCTCGCAAAAGCTTCAAAGACAGTGCAGTTCGACACAATTTGAAATTAAGATTTGGTGGAGAGAAGAGCCTTCTGGACGATGCCATAGAAGGCCAGAAACGTCGTTTTGGACATTGAAACTCTGCTCAGGTATGATGCTCATATATGTCAACGGGATGTATACATGTTTCTACAAGTAAATTGCAAGTAATCACAATCAATTGGAGAACCTTTTTGCTGGTATGTTCCTTAATTCGTTGCTTCCTTAAATGTGTTGTGATTCTTATTTATCACTGATACTTGCTGGAAATCGAAGGTATGAACCTCAGCTCACATATTGTAGGAGGAGCCATTGCGTGGGACAACGCGATCATGCTGCCATAGACGACAATAAATGTCTGCACATTGGTAATTTGTCTCTGCTCAAATTGACGTTTAACATTTGCATGTCTACGGGATGTACAATTTGACAGTTGGAAGTGATCACGGTCAAATGGAGAAGCGTTCTGGTAGGTTTCTTAAGTAGGAACACTCTAATACATTTTGTGCATTTTGATTTCTTGTACATTTGATCGCTGATCGCTTTCACTCTACTGAGACTTAATTTTGACATCGAACAAGGTATTAAACTTAGCTGCGCATTGGTAGGTTATCGCTGCTCAAATTGACGCTTAGATTTCAGTGCTGGGATGTGTCTTTGTGTAGAATCTGGTGACCTGAGTCTGAGAAACCCGAGAAACCCGTTCATAAACTGCTTTTAGAGGAACTCCAGTTGCGTTCTTGCTCGGATTTATAGGAATCAGAGGTATTAATTAGTGGATACTACTAAGACTCTGAGATCATGAAGTATTTCATTCGGAATTTGTACGAATGAAATAACTGCCGCTCCTGGTGCACTCCAACCTGCTCATGTAGAAACACCAATACTTGGACATCGAAGGTATGGACCTGAGCTGACAGAGTGAAGAAGGAGCCATTGCGTGAGCTCAGGTCCACGCCTTCGATATCCAGTAATTTTGAGCGATAAAATGTACAACACATCATGTTAAGAAAATACTATCAATTGGTAGATTCTTTCTGCTCAGATTTACGCAGTCTAGATGTCCACGTCAGGATGTGCATTTGTATATAAGCAGGTGACCTTAATCAAAGAAACTTGTTCATAGATTGTTTAGGAATCTCCTTAATGACTCAGCTTAGCTTACTAAGATTTTTCCTCAGCGATCTTATGTGATCATGTGTGAGCCCCTCCTCCAACTGCTTTCTTTATATTCCTGTTATTCTTTTGCTCGGAATCATAGGAAGCAGAGGTATTAGTTGATATTCCTCTGAGGCTGAGACCATGAAGGATGTCATTCGCAATATGTACTACAGAAAGAACTGCCTCTCGGGCGCACTAACACCTGCTCATGTAGAAATTTGACAGACGAACATAATATCTCAAGACAATGTTAGCCTTCTATGGCATCGTGTACTCTTAAGCTTCTTCGCAAAGGATATTAACTCTACACCAAATCCTTAATTACAAAACTGAATTGCAAATATGTCTTTGAAGCTTCTGCAAAGGCCGT
This sequence comes from Polytrichum formosum, assembly GCA_964035585.1. Taxonomy (NCBI): domain Eukaryota; kingdom Viridiplantae; phylum Streptophyta; class Polytrichopsida; order Polytrichales; family Polytrichaceae; genus Polytrichum; species Polytrichum formosum. Next base: position 19,496,529 of record OZ037939.1, on the reverse strand, counting down.
GGCTAACTCTGTCAGCAAGCGGTGAGTGACAAACGAGTCCTGTCCGGGACTACATAATTTAAAAAAAAAAAATCGACATACTGTCAGACTCACAATGGTACGTTGCTTCTGTGGATGGACGGGGAATACGAAATTTTACAGAACGAATTAGTAGTATTTTGGAAGCACTGCTGGCAGAAACCGTGGCCAACTTGCACGTTTGTGTACCTGCTGTTTACATGGAGCTAGTGCTGTTAACATTTACAAGAAAACCGACTCGTTGCGAAGATAGGAGCAAGTAATCGTTAGTTGGAGACTGGCTTTGAGCCTACTACGGCACTGACATGAGCAGTACTCGCAAGATCAGATTGTCAAAAAAGCTAACGCTCAGATTTCAAGATTCTCCCATGTTGAGCCAAGACGCTGCAGATGATGATGAGCAGAGTCAGGAGGAACCTCATCATCTAGCTTTTCAGAACCTTCCAGATCTATTGCCTGAACTTTTTGAATCAGAGACCGACTCCCCCACCCTTATTGAAAGGTTCTCAAACCGTACCTACTCAACGTATCGAGTTTGGGATTCTACGTCAGATTTGAAATCTCAGCACGGAGCGGCAAAATCAAGCTTCAATGAAAGCCACGCTGGGAATGGAGGCCGCACTTACAGCAGTATAAGTGTGCGAAGTGATGATGTCGCTCACAGCAAAAATAAAACTCATCAGGTCCTCGAGGACGTTGATGATTCCTTCACATCTACTCCGCGATGCAAAATCGAAAATCTTCGACATATTGTGCGAGCCTATCCTCCACGTGGCTGTGACATCGACGAGATTGAAAAGGATCAACTCGAGTTTGATAGTACTTCGATTACAGCAGAACATTCGGTCCAGGACAACAATTGGAGCCTGCAATTACTGGACCAGGTTAATGACTTCACGGTGGAGGCTGAATCTTTGGATATCGAGAGTCATAATGGAAGTGATGATGAGGACTCCATAAACAGCTACGCATTACTGCAAGATTATGTAACACATAAGCCATCACCACCTAGTGATGAGATTGATGATGAGACAAATAGATTTAGCTCCAGAAGTTCCAACTCCGAAGAACCTCAAGATGTTCTAGAACTCTCAAATGACAAGCAACGTGGGCTAAGGAAAACCATCAGCAGGACGCGGATGGTTAAAGAATTAGACCAGATCGACATCTTCAGCAGTACTGTTGACCATACTCCTTTAAAAATTCGGAGGCAGAAAAGATCCAATATCAGAAGACGTCGAGCAGCGGCGGGATCTTCCAATCAGTCGGGTAATGGCCAGATATTAAGATGGTATTCGATGACTGGCCATAGTGATACAGAATACAATATTGATGATAGACATATCGCAGCAGCAACTACCACAGGGTGTAGGACCAAGAAACGCGAGAGGAAAAGTAATGCATCCGTGGCAGCAACGAAAAAATTAACAAGCTATTCAAAGGCCGTTCATACTGCAGAATACCACCCTGAGATACTAGCTGCTGTATAACAATTAACACAGTAAGTGACTGGCACCTGGGAATAATTAACCAAATTTCCGTCTCTCATCAATAAGTTAAAATATTCGAATCAGTATTTGACATGTGATAGATTTTTGTTAGTGATCAACATTGGCTGACATGCAGATGATGAATTTAGAAAGAATCACTAATTTGTTACAAAGTTGTCGACCGATATGGCTTCCATCGGAGAGGAGATTTTAGGAACTTTTGATGTTACTTGGTAGGTTTTGATGTCAAGATTATTTAATGTTACGTTGCCAGTAATTTTCAACGTTACTGTGAATGACCAATACTAATTGAACGCCTGCCATGATTAAGGATACCACTTATTAGTGGTCCTTGCAACATGTCACATCGGATGCTCTTGTTTTGAATTGCTCATCTTTTTATAAACTGCCGAGACTACCATGTCTTCGGACATAAGTTTTGAAATTTGAGTTTCTCATTTTTGAGTGTCAAATATAACTGCTATTCTCTGTCAGGAGTAAACTTCCAGGAGTCGGTATTACAGAGCACGTAGGTTTAGGTTGGTGACCTAAATCTCTTCCCTGTTGTCTGCAGAGAATCGATTCATACTCGAGCGCTTTAAATCGATATATTTCAATCTTCTCGGAGTGCAGTACGTGGATCAACATGTCCGAGTTTTGATTGGACCGGCCATGAGGAGAGAAGTACAACAGAGTTGGAGAATCGAGTGAGATAATTGCCACCACCGCATGATAGATCGAACTGGCCCATGTCAATATGGTGGGCCTAAGAAACTTGTTTGTTCGTCAAGTAGATTTGAAATTTTTTTGTCAAGTGAAGCATGTATCGAGATGGGACCCATCGGGATCCCTTGCTCAGGCAGGTAGCATTCACAAGGACATAATTAATGGGATTGCCGGATTCAAACTTTGTCTGCTTCGGTATCTTCTCTGTCACGGTTTTGAGCCAAACTGGGACTGCATACGAACACTATGCTCCAACATTAGGTCAAGAAACACACTTTAAACTAGACCCCTTCACATTCGAAATTCCACTCATTCGCAAAATTTGTAAGGTGATATTGGTTTAGTAGTATTTGCCTAATAACACATAGGTAAAGCATGAGAACACAATTGAGCCAGGTCTTGACGGGTCCAACCAGAGAGGAGATTGTGTGATTGAAATGCAATGTATAAAGATGCAAGGGCGGGATGAGAGGAATACTAACAGGGCTAGTAAATTGGACACCCACCTTTCTCTCCCTGATCATTGACATCCACTTCTCAAAGTGGAACACCACCAAGTGTTCTGCTGCACAAGATTAAGGATCTCTTTCGATTCTTGAAATGGAAAACGAACGACTCCCTGAAAGACGTACAAATTTGTTGTTGCCTGTAAGGAAACACCTCAAATCCTGTGAACCGATCTCTTCTAGGATACGAAACATGCGATTAGTGCAAGATCATCAGCAAATCCACATCGAGGCCATAGCCACTTTCCTCATAATTTTTGGAGCTCATATGAATATCCCATTCATTATCATGTTGAAGATCTCATGCTCATCAAGTGGTCATATAAGTCCAGTCTAACCTTGTTAATACGACACTCATTTATACAACACCCTTGATATTACGACACATTTTTGCGCGACCAAACTTTTTAGTTCAAAACTCCCTCTTTTATACGACTACGACACTCGATAATACGACAACTAGAATCTCCGTTTTGTCATATTAAAGAGGTAATTAATGCTAAAATTCCTTTCATCTATGTTATGTACGTCTAAAATACATCCATTTTCACTTGGAAACTACTTGGGAACTTAATGATAATTAGGGTTACTAGTGTAGAATGGACTTGGTTAGGGTTAGAGTGGCCTCCTTCCTATTCTTTTGTCAGATTATGAGCCTAAAGATGTTTACAACATGGATGAAACTGGATTGTATTTTAAAGCACATCCTAATAAAACATTAGCACGAGAGAAGGTGAAGGGTTGGAAGTTACAGAAGGAGCGTGTAACACTTGCTCTTGTTGTTAATTCAACTGAGACTAATAAGTTGAAGTTGCTTGTGATTTATACGTCTAAGTAGCCACGATGTTTTGGAAGGTGGCAACCTCATGAGTATGTTCGGTGGCACTCAAATAAAACAGCTTGGATGAAGGGGGATATATTTGAAGCTTGGATTTTGCAGCTCAACAATCAATTCAAAGGCCAAAATCGAAAGGTGATTATGATTTTGGATAACGCATCTTCATATGTTGTTAGCTTTGCCAAAGTTGGTAAGTCTGGTGGTTTTCCAACCTTGGAATTAAGGAACATGAATTTGGTATTCCTTCCTCCCAATGTTACAAGCATGGTTCAACCTTTGGATCAAGGTATAATAGCATCTTTCAAAATTCAGTACACGAAGAAACTCTTGCAATGGGTTTTATCACAGTATGATGATGCTACATTGAAGGACTTAAGAAAGGTGGTGCCCAACATCAGACATGCTATCATGTGGAGTTATGAAGTATGGAATGAGTTGGATGCATAGATAGTCAGGAATTGTTGGAGGATGGTGCGTATGTTACCTGCAACATAGAATGTTGATTTTGCCCTAATTGATGAAAGGGAGAAGAATAGAATTCAAGAAGAATCAAATGAACGTGGTGCTCTGATTTCAAAGTTACAATTGGGTGATGAAGAGATGTCAATCGAGACTTACATTCAGATGGAAGGGAAAGAGATTACTGAGCTAGAATTGAGTACTGATGAGTTGGTGGATGTTGCTTTGGGAATCAATTATGCACAAGGCTTTGATCTTAATATTGATCTACATTCAGTAGATGTTGATGATGTTGCTCCACCTACAGTAAAGCTTAGTGATGCTAAACGTCATGCATCATTGTTGTCTAATTTTTTATTAGACAACGCTTTACATTTTGGTGTTAATGAAATTATTAGTTTTCAAAAGCTAGTAGGGAATGACAATTGCTAACTTGGATAGGCAACACCAGAGTTCTTTGAACTCCTATTTCAAGAGTTCTTGAGAATATTTGTATTTGTTTGGAGTTATAAGTTATTATTTCATACAATCTATAGTAAGTTTTTTGGTCAACAAACAAACCCAGGGAAACAATCAGGGAAGATTCAAAAGGTGATTCATATAACATCTAGGTGTCTTAGATAAGATTTATTAGGGAAAACACAGGGTTAGTTCACTTTAATTGGGACAAGGACTGACAATTGGTTTACGGGTAAGGGATAAAAACTCTAAAAACCACTCCATGTCAGTACATGCAAATGTGACAGTCTCACACCTCACACTAATTTCCCAGGCAATTGTCTGGCAGTGGGTTCATTTTAATTGGACCAAGTGCGGTGCACAAGCATAGGCACAGCCATAGACAATTGTCTTGCAAAAGTGACCCATTTTTGTCTCTTTACCAAAGTCAAGGGCACTTCGGAGTAGTCAATAATCTTTCATTAATTAAATCCATTTTAATGTAATTTGAAAAGTCAGTGCGGTAATCCTTTCAGGATGGTCAGTCTTCTTTGATTAAATTCAATTTTAATTAGGCAGTCCGACAATTGTCTCTTTACCTGGTATCGGCCAAGACAAGCATAACCTCTTTCCTCAAGGCAATGAGCCCAATCTCATATACTAAAAGATTATCATTTTTCTCTTTTACTCAGTAGCCTACCCCTTCTTTCTCTTTTCTCCAAAATAGCAGAATCTCAGGTTGAAGACATTGATCTAAACTGAAACATGATTTTCTAGGTATTTTGCTAATTTTCCGATTCCCCAAGGGATCCCAACTCTGAGGGTAACCTGAAGTCACTGAAAGGTAAAACCTCACTTTATTTCACTCCCAAATATCTCTCCCTTTTCAGCACTCAAGCTAACCTCTCACTCATCTGCCTCATTTTGATTAAGTGTAAAAAGGCTATAGACCTAAAAAGTTTCATCAAAATTACTTTACATCTCATTTCTGCATTATTACTTTTTCATGACCCTCTCTGATAGGCTAAAAATAGTTTAAACTCCTTCTTCAATTTGACAGACTAAATCTTTCCTCTTGCAAACTTCTCTCCACTATCAGAAAGGTGTTTTTCTTGTAAATATCTGCTCAGAAACCTCATGTATGCCTGTGCTTCTCAATCTTTCTCATTTTACTGGAATTACACCAATTTTCTGGAAAAACCCTTACTTGCTCACTCGGCAGTTCTAACTTTTTCTTTCCAATCACCCAGAATTTCTAAACCTGTTTTTCCAAAGATTCCACTTTTCTCAGATTTCTCCCTTTAAGAACCCTAATTTCTCACACAACAGCTACAACATTTCTCACTCATCCCATCTTCTAATATGTTCACTTACCCTATCTCCAGACAAGGCCATAGTCTTTTGAGGTTCAAGAGTTCAATTTCTGCTCCTTTCAGACTATAGTTTGTGTCGGCTGAGATTACTTTATTAAACCAATGCACAGAATACACTTACTATAGCAGAAAATATACACTTCAATCATGCAACAAAAGCTCACCTGTTAAGTTAGATGCCGCAAAAGCTGCTCCTCCACTGCCACAAAGTGTTCTGCAGCCTGCCACTCCTGCGACAACCTTACTTTACCCAGACTATGGCCTAACCGTTTAAGGTTTTGTAACGGCGGATGAAAATCCTAACCTGTAGTCTGTTCATCCTCCGTTTTTTCATCTACCCTAGCCTAGCCCGTAAGTCTAGTGCCTAGGCCGTTAAGCTTTCGTTCTAAGTTAGGCCCTTCAACTTCTAAATATAATTAGCTAGTATATATAAAATTACTGCTTACGTATATTCATATTTTTATTTTTATTATTATTAATTTTGTTTTAAATGTTAGAGTAATTTTTACAACTTAAAGTAGTATCAAAATAAAGACTCCCCCTCTCTATATCCAAGTGACTGTCCCCAATTACTTATGATATTTTTTTAAACGATAGCCGTTGATACGAGTGGGCAGAGGGGTACCTTCAAAATCTACCAATTCAAATGACCCATTGTCATGAGCCATTTTAACTTGGTATGGCCCCATCCAATGTAGTTTGAATTTACCAGGAAATTTTTGAAAACGGCTATCATACAGCAAAACCAAATCGTCGGCTGTAATCGTTTTAGATTTCATTTTATTGTCATAGTAAGTTTTGTGCCATTTTTGAATGGCTGCCATATTTAAATAGGCTTGATTTCTCACCTCATCCAATCTTTCGAACATAGCAATGCGCTCTTTGAGGGATTCCTAGTCACTCAATCTCTCGTCAATGGCTATGCGTAAGGAGGGTAACTCCAATTCAACTGGAAGAATGGCTTCTTGGCCATAAACTAATTGGAAGGGTGTAAACTTAGTTGTGACCTTATAGGCTGTACGATATGCCCATAGTGCATCTATCAACTTGCTGTCCCAATCAGTCATAGAGTTTTGGACAGTCTTAGTAATGATTTTGCACAAAATCCCATTAGTCTTTTCAGTTTGACCATTAGCTCGGGGATGGTAGCATGGATTGTCAATTATTTTTACAAAGACTAGGTGCCACATTGTTATGTGTGCCACGCTATGAGAGTTGTGCTTTAATTAGGCAGTCCGACAATTGTCTCTTTACCTGGTATCGGCCAAGACAAGCATAACCTCTTTCCTCAAGGCAATGAGCCCAAAACCACGTATGCGCGTTAACATATTCTCACATCACTCATGAGCTCATTTCATTTGTTTATGATTCCAATTAAAGATCATTAGATTCCAAAGTATTCAATTCACAATTCCATTTCATTAACACAATTAATGTTAAGCAATTCAATTATTAAAGATGGTGAAATTCCAAGTTAGCTTTAATTCTCTTAAGGTTGCAATTCACAAACAAGGTTTACCAATATAACACTCGGCACGTCCTTTTGTCGTCGCCGCCACTGGATAACCTTCCGTAGACAATGGTCTCAACATGTTATCACTTCAACTTCCATCAAGAACTAAGGGGAAACAGTTTCTCCATTTACACTTACGAAGGCAATAGTCTTGTTCTTTAAGAGATTTTATTACACTCAAAAGTCTGAGCGACACTCCATATCCTTCACATATTACAACGACACTACTACCCCCTCACAAATCAATTTGTAGAATTTCATCAAATATATTCATATCAGTTAATTGACTGAGGCCATTAACTTAAACGGGGGTGGAGGAAATGTGTAAATTGAACAACATGTAGACTATAGCTTTTTAGTTACGTCATATACTCGCATGGATTTATAATGTGTAATTAATTTAATGTTAAAGTTCATCTCGATCATAGAGTTCAGCAAAACACCCAAGTGAAAAAGTCAACCCTCCCTGATTCGCTCAAATGCTTAAAGGTATTAATATAAGTCTGGCATTGGAAACCATTCGGACTAAGATTCCCCCTTCTGATTACAAAGATTAAAATAAATCAACCTCCTCAATAATTACTCGATGCACCAACCAGCCTTTCCTCCAATTATGATTATCAATTTAACCTGGACCTTTTACGTATAATGCCATCACTAAGACCATAGACTGGAGTAGGTTTATTAACTCGAGTAATTTTCCTGAGACTTTGATTGACTCAGCTTTTATCTGAACTTATTATGGTCGCATATATGAGCCCCATGATGACCAGCGCAACCCTTCTGACGTTATTCCATCTTCCACGTAAACAATTATGATATATATATATATATGAATATATTTACCCGTAAGTAATCTGAGAAAAGTTAATGGGCAGTGCAATCAAACTATGGCCTGCATCTTAATCACTTAATCCATCTATCATGTCCTACTCCGTAAATTATGAAAGGGATTTACTCGGAGATTCAAGTAACAGTCGGATAGAGCATTTAAAAAAAATTAGTTTAACCCAATGGCAGACAATAGCCTCGCTTGTTATTTTAATCTATGTCCGAAACAAAATGAGGAGACTGGCACCACTTAAACGAATTTCAAAGTACAGGACACGGTAAAGTTTTAGGAATACCTCCTGTTTAAATTACGAACAGCTATGCACTCAAATTATTGCTCCAGAATCAATTAAGTGTCCTTAACTCCAGTGTAATTCCTTTGGGCCTAATTGAGTCAGACTTACGAGCCACAGACAATAGACTTCTTATTACAGTAATCAGCAATTGATACAAAATAAAAAGACTGATACAACCAGAAAAAAACTCCAGATTATTGCGTACAGTTAGACTCGGGAAACAATACTAAGTGAATTACAAGCACACTGGCACTTACACCCTGCTCAGAATTCAGACAAATAATCTCACTTCCAGTACAATCCCCCTGGAACTGATTTACTTGGAACAACAACAACAGACAATAGTCTCTGCATTCAATTCCAAAATCAACTTTGCATCATAGGAAATTACACCGTTCAATGACATTGTCTCATGCAAAGATTCTAACACGGAAGATAGAACACAGACTGAACTCAAATACAGCAGTAACCCAGTTCATACCCCCTGGCCTTGTTTTGGTAAACGCCTCAATCACTGCAAAGACAATCCAGCGAAATTTACGGGAAGGGATTACAAAAACTCTCAATAAAAATTTCTCTACCTCTCTCCCTCTTCGGCTCTCACAGCCTTCTCCCTCCTGAGTTCCTCCGACCCAGACTATAGTCCTTCCAGGCTGATTTACAGGTACAAACAATTAATTGCCCTGTCCAGACTACTGATTCGAGAATTTACAGTACAAAAAGAAACCAATTTACTTCTGATCCCTATTCGGACTTGCAAAAATAAAAAATTCACTGCACACAATCTATATTGGTTAAACTTGTTGTATATATTTCTAAGCTCATATTGCTTATGTTTTTGCATTCCCTCGATAGTACGACAATTTTACGCCATTTGTCATATTAACGAGAAGATGACACCTCAATAATACGACATTTTTGTGTTTCTCAAACATGTCATACTAAAGAGGGAGAACAGTCCCCCCAATTATGTTGATTATTGAGCCTATAAATGGTTATCATATTTTGAGCACGCAATCCAATCCTTTCTAAACACATGTCTTTTTTGTACCTGCTCTTGTCACCACACCAAACCACTTACCACTTAGATGTAGGTGTCCTAATAAGAAAAATAACCAAATGAGGGATGTCTATCTTATTGCTTATTGGTTCAAATTGTTGTGAATCCGAGCTTGCCACTGACAAATTTGGGAAGTGCATGTAATGTGTCTATGTGATGATTACGTACTAGAGAACTATGGCGATCGGGTGGGGAGTGTTATCTTGTAAGCGGTGAGCAATGAGCAGTGAGCAATGAGCAGTAACTTGTGAGCGGTGAGGAAGGTGAAATATTTGGTAATAGGGCCACTAGTATCCTATAACCGTGGAATTTTGGCCTAAAGAATTATGATTTTCGTGGAAAAAAATGCACAAGTACTATATAATGTAATACCATTTGAATACATTGTGAAGGTATTACAATCAATTGAATGATCTAAATGTTAAAAAATTGTTTCATTGGAAAATAAATTCCTAGAACAATGTCCCTTATGTGAATGATTCATTTTAATTGTTATGTTTTTAAAAAATCATAAAGAGCATTTTATGTGCATCATAGTAAATGGAGACAATTTTTTGCAAACAAACAAGTATTTGAAATCCAGTCATCCAATGAATCAAAAAAATTATTATCAAAATGTGTCGCAAAACACAATGAAGGTCACTCAAATGCAACTAAATCAACTAATACAGATGCACTTCATGATTCATCACAACTAATAGATGTATCACTCAATATCTAAGTATTTGGAAATAATCATATTGTCTGAAATATCTGAATCGTGACCAGAATCATATGATGATTCTGGAGCATTAGCCATATGTATTGCTACTGCTTTTGCATAAGGTGGCAAATGAGGGCTAAGAGTAGGACTATGAAGAAATCCATGTAGTCCAAACCAAGGAGCAAATCTTGATTTCTTAATAAGTTTCATGAATGCAAAACGACATGTAATATGATTAGTATTGTAAACATAAATATTAACAATTCAAATAAAAATTTCAAAAATCCACACTATAACTTTACTCACAATCACAAAACATTAGCTCCTCATTTGGCAAAGCATCATCATTAGCAATTTCGATTCGGGGCCTTCAACATTATATTTTGGAGCATTATCAAGGATAGGTTTTAACACACAGTCGAATATTTGTTGGTCTCCCTCAAATGCAAGGTGGCGACCGCATGCACGAGACACCAAAATTGAACCTCTTATAGAGCATGTGAGGTCGATAACACGATCACCTTTTGAAGACAGACATTTCATAAAAATTTAGAAGAAACGAGAAGCCTCTGCCATCCACCTCTACATATCCTTCCCATAGTCTTATCTTTCATGATAAGGTCATTATCTGTCACCATATTGATTTCTACATTCGTAGTAGATATGTCCATTTTGGGGCCCTCAAACTTTAGAAACTTAAAATTTTGTTGACGTTTTGTAAGGTCATTCCATCTTCGGGCAATAATGTATGCTCTGCCAGTAAGTTAAAGACATGTTAGAAATAGAGTCAAGTTAAGATATACATTCAAGTTGAAAATTTCACAAACTTTGATTGGTAAGATAGTTACTATTTACCTTGGATTATCTGGATCGATAAGATGATCATTGGCATTGATACAATATTGTTATAACCATCGTTTGTGCTTCATTGAGGGATGCATTGAGTTTCCTCTGATTTTCAGGATGAACATTACTGAAAATAACAATGGCACCATCATCTGAAAGATATGCGTGTGCAACAGACATTGGCATAAAAAATGTTTTATTCTGTATTAGGTGCTCCAGTTGTAGGAACCGGAAGCCCATCATAGATGTCAAAAAAAATGAGATCTACAACGTTGGTCATTTTCAAACCTGCAATAGAATCTTCACGGCCATCAGATACCTGAAAACATATAATACAAAAGATATCGGAATAAGTAAATTTTAGATTAAATTGATTAAAATCAATATAAAATAGAGCAAGTTCAAATGAAATAAAATATAAAAATATAAAATATATAAATACATGTTTGATGAATTTCATAGCTTGAATCCATTCAGATGATACCAGATCTTGACTAGAGAAAGGTCCAGTAACAGGTTTGGATTTGTTTGCAGCTTATTGATTGGCCAAAGACAAGAAACTCTTAGGAATGATCAATTCTTTACGTGTTGCAGTGATCCCAACATCAATGGCATCATAACTAGAATTGAAATCAGTTGTGTTTGGGTTGATGCAAAAAGTTGAAGAATTGTTGATGTTGTAAGAAGAAGAATATACCTATCAAATGCATAATAAAATTTAAAATGAATAGTTTCTTGAGGAGAACAAGAAGATGGTATTTCTTGGGGGGAAATTGGACGTAACATAGAACGAGGAAGTGGACGAGTTGAACGTGAAGAAAATAAATATTCATGATCATGTTGCAAAAAAACTTCAGATGTCACTTTTGTTTGTGGTGCATCAATCTTATTTGATTTCTTGTTGCGTTTGGATGGTGGAGGTAGTATGGCATCTTGGTTGATTTTGAGTTTGTCAATCTGTGATTAAAGATCCACTATATCTCTTGGATCAATTAGCATAGCATCAAAAGCTTGTCGTGACAATAATTCTTTTGTGGGAGTATGGACATTGGAACAATCGAAGTATCATTCACAATCGTCAAAATGAAGCCTAGTCCATTCTTGAAGGATTTTTGTGGTATACATGTATTGTTCAGAAAATATATTCTTCCAAATCTTCATGAAATCTGGGAACTCCGTTAACCACTTATTCGGAATTAATACGAACTGAAGGTGTAATATAATACTAAAAATATAACATGAAATAATTTTAAAAAACCAAAAGAACATATGAAGTTGAAGGAGAAGGAATAAAGTGTTAATGCCCTACCTCATGAGAGGCAATTGAAGGTGTATGTAATACTAAAAACATAACATGAAATAATTTTGAAAAACCACAAAAGCATATGAAAGTTGAAAGAGAAGGAGTAGGGTATTAACACCCTACCTAATGAGAGACAACTAAAGATGTATGTAATGCTAAAAAATAAAATGAAATAATTTTTAAAAATCAAAAATATATGAAAGTTGAAAAGGAATGAGTAAGGCATTAACGCCCTACCTAATGAGAGGCAACTGAAAGTGTATGTAATGATAAAAAATAAAAATAATAGTTTTCAAAAAATAAAAAAACATATGAAAATTGAAAGGGAAAGAGTAAGGCGTTAACGCCCTACCTAATGAGAGGCAACTGAAGGTGTATGTAATGATAAAAGCTAAAATAAAATAATTTTCAAAAATCAAAAACACATATGAAAGTTGATAGGGAAGAAATAGGGCGTTAACACCCTACCTAATGAGACGCAACTGAAGGTGTATGTAATGATAAAAAGTAAAATGAAATAATTTTCAAAAATAAAAATAAAATTTGAAAGTTGACAAGGTAGGAGTAGGGCGTTAACACCCTACCTAATGAGAGACAATTGAAGATATATGTAATGATAAACAAATAAAATGAAATAATTTTAAAAAACCAAAAAATCATATGAAAGTTGAAAGCGATTAGGTAGGACGGTAATGCCCTACCTAAATAGAGGCAAATGAAGGTGTATGTAATGATAAAAACTAAAATGAAATAATTTTCAAAAACCAAAAATACATATGAAAGCTGAAAGCGATTAGATAGGGCGTTAATACCCTACCTAATGAGAGGCAACTAAAGGTGTATTTAATGATAAAAAAATAGAATGAAATAATTTCTAAAAACCCAAAAAACATATGAAAGTTGAAAGGGAAGGAGTAGGGCATTAATGCCCTACCTAATTAGAGGCAACTGAAGGGGTGTATAATGCAATAAAAAAAATAAAATTAATAATAAAGAAACATTTTTTGGACTATTTATGACATTTTTGCAAATAAAGGATTTAAAGTCTAGAACCATCCTAGAATGACTTACAAATATGGGGAAAAAACGGTTTTGGAAGTTTCAAAAATCTAGGTTGTGGGTAGATTGTGTAGAAATCTATAATGTCGCCAATTTCAGAACTTTTGAAAAATTATCATAATTTTATGTTTGAAGAAAAAAATCTGAATTTTTTTGTACAAGTACATAAGTTGATGATGTCTATGTACAAAAAATTCAAACAATTTCAGTTTGATAGGCGTGAGGTAAAATTTACCAAAGAATTGTCAAATTTTTATTTTTTATTTTTTTTGTTTCCCCTCCCGGGACCTCTTTGTTCATACATAAGTTGGGGATGATGGGGTAGGGCGTTAACGCCCTATTCCATCAACCCCAACTTATGTTTGTTTGATTGTTCATATGTTTATTTTTTTACAAAAAAAATTATTTTTTTGGGATCTCTTTGTGCAGACTTAAGTTGGGGCTGATGGGGTAGGGCATTAATGCCCTATCCCATCAGCCCCAACTTAGGTCCGTTTGATTGTTCATATGTTTATCTGTTTATAATTTCATTTATTGTCATTTTTTGTGGATCTCTTTGTGCAAACTTAAGCTGGGGCTGATGGGGTAGGACGTTAATGCCCTACCCCATCAGCCCCAACTTAAGTCGGCTTGATTGTTCATATATTTATTTTTTATAAATTTTTAGATTTTATTTTATTTTATTTTTGGATATTGCATGCCTGCTTGTTTCTACACTGTGCAGTTAAGTTGGGGTCGCTGGGGTAGGGCGTCAACGCCCTACCTCTTTGACATCAATTGATATCAGAACAATGGATTGCAATGGATTTGCATGTCTACGATTGTTCTGATATCGGTTGATGTCGAAGAGGTAGGGCGTTAACGCCCTACCCCCGGGACCCCAACTGATATAAAAATTGCCACCTATAAGGTGCATTCGCTTATGTTGATTTTGTATCCATTGCGGTCAATAGAACATCCGTAGACATGCAATGCAGCTTGGATATCTTTGTGCAAACTTAAGTTGGGAGTAATGGGGTAGGACATTTAGGCCCTACCCCATCATCTCAGCTTAAGTGTGTACAAATGTTCATATATTTATTTTGCACATTTGAATTCAATCACTTCTATTTATATGTTGATAATACAATCTATTGGATCTATCCTACACAAAAATATTGTTTCTGGTAAAAAATTAAGGGTATGATTACATCATATACTTTCATACATTCAAATAAATTACATGAATTGAACTTCAAATTTGGAACTTGTCAATATTGTAGAGCTTTAGTTGTTTGTCCGCTAATCACTTATACTCGCCATAATCATTATGTAGTGGTCATGGAATAAGTTGTTCTTTGTCACATGTGTTGGTCTCATTTCTTATGCCAACTTCATTTTGTTCTACATCTTTATAATTTTTTATCAATTTTAATATCTAGCCTTCATATTCAAGATCCGGCCTCCTTATACTCATACTGCATTCATCTTGGTGTACATGATCTCCCTGTGGCCAATGATACATGTCGTGAATCATTGGACATAGCATACTTGTGCGTTGCAAATGAAGTATTGAAAACACCCACAACAAAAAATTCAGCCATAGTTATAACAACGAGCAAACAATTCTTGGCCGATTACCTTATTGAATCTCCTCCAAGTTGCAAGGCCATCACTTGGTTGGTTCGTCCTTAGAGGTGGTCATACACAAATTCAACACTCTTGCGTCCCCAAATTGTCATAATTTTGTATCTAGATCAAAACATTTTTTACATAGTGGAAGGGGAAGTATGGATAGTATTATGACACTTAAAGACTATTTTGCTTTCAAGTTCGTCCATGGTAGTCGGTTCCCATAGAAATCAAAGGACAAAGTGTTTGTTTTTAAGATGTTTGTAGACCTTCCAGGTAGTGGTGTGGAGTTTGTGAAGAAGATACAAGTTGGGGGGATATGAAGAATTCTTGGATTTTATTTGACCATGTCAAACATTTGAAGGACTGGACAACAATGACTTGTCATGTGTACGACAACGGATACTGTAAAGTGTTAGTCATTATGTGTTGTGACATGCAATTTGAAAATGATACAGTACAAACTCTCTTTTGGAAAAATTTGAATGTTGTCATGGCGAAGAATGATGTACCAAACGTAAACTTCAAAAGGTTCATGGCTGACGATGCTCAAACTAATTCGAATGCGGTGAGGATGATTTACGGGGATGGTGACCCAAGTCTACCTATGGTCGCATATGAGCGTACATGTCTTTTCCATTGATCTGCGAACTTGGATAAGGTGGCCCAAAAATATATCAAACTATCGTTGCAGTTGCAACACAAGCAAATATGTAAGAATTACAAAGACGCAAAAATAATGGATGACGCCGAGACTAAATACCATGTGATTCGTTCTTGGTGGTTGTCATCCATAGCTGCCTTAGAAGAAGGCATCATCGGCCTTTCAGAGTAGTTGGATTTTTTACACTTCCGTTACAAAGAATAGGGTGGTCATATGTTCTTTGTAAGTACATACCAAACTTCAATGTCATTCAATTTTTCCATTGTTTTATATATATATATATATATATAGCATTTTTTCTTATCTTCATATTTGTGTGTTGTTCGTAAGATATGACAATAGAAGAACGTGCGAAAATGCCAACATGCAACCTTGTAGAGACTGTACACAACAAATAGCTCCAACAATCCGGTAACAAGATGACTTATGACCAAATTCGTTAAATTGAGATTTTTCATAGTCTCAATTTAATGCTTAATTTTATGTTTTTCATTAATTTCTTGATGGAATCTATATTTGCAAGTGATTTTTTGACTATATATGGGAAGATTATCCTCGAGTCGAGGATATTCTATAATTAGAAAGTCAACAAAACATGAAAATTATCTCTAAACTATTGTTGAAATTGTAGGCAAAAAGTCTCAAAATTTTGATATTGTTTCAAAATAACAAATTTGGTCATACTTGCTTATATGAAGCTACAGTGGACGACATGATACGTGCCTTCATACAAATTACAAATTACCGAACATGGTTGAAAGGGGGGTCTGATGATAAAGGTCCTGATTCGGCGTCCTTAAAATTCAAAACGGCTGCCAGATATGGAGATCCAAAAATGTTGGTTGATGCCATGAAGTCTTACCCAAGGGCAAAAGACGTCAATGCCAAAGATTGTGTATTGGAAGGGTCCGAGCTCTTTGATTCCACAAAACGCAAACTCAACCTACCACCGGGTGTTGATTGTGACTCTCATCGACCCGACAAAGTGATCTATTCCATTCCTCATCCCAACACCCGGGCAACTCGTCAACGTATAGAAGAATCATTAAGTTATATAGAGCATGGTGTGGCTCATACTACATCCGTGTTAGAGACTGATTGTCTTACTTCCAAGTAGCACATTGCAAGATTGCCACGCAACTCGGCCAAACGATGTTGGGTACTACAGGCCATTACATGGACCATGTACAATGCCAAAGTCGGGACTAGCAAACATGGCACACCTGCTCCAACATACAAAGGGCTCATGAAGGAATTTCGCTCTCCCAACAATGTGGAGTATGAATTTTTGTTTTGCCTTAACAACATCAAGCGTTGTGTGAGTTGCAAGTATGTATTGGCTTGGCCTATATTACCCAACACGTGGCCGGTGAAGATAGGTACCAATCTATCAAGAGAGGAGGTTTTGGCGCTTGAGGACGTCAGATTTCAACTACAGCAGAAGGAGGCATTGTCCCCTCGTCGTAGGCTTTCAACAATCGCAACCCTCCCCATCCATCGCTCGCATTTTCGTATGTCACCAAACTCGGACGCCCACCTTACATTCAGGTTTGGAAAGACAGTGCGTCGCAATCTAACATCACCGGCGGTGGATCACAAAAACAAATGGGAAAACGCCGGACTCATGGACGGTTACTATGTGGTTGGGTCACTGCCATTTCATATCCGGGCTTTGGAATGATAATCAACATTATCTCCAAGGAGGATATCACATACCGTGTCACATTGGCAACATCCCTCATTGCACATGCCCGGATTTCACGAAAATGTCCTCTCATGCATTGGGAAAGAAAGGGAAATGGATGTATTGCAAACATCTTTATTATGTGTTTAGATTTTTGTGCAAGGTGAATTATGAGAGTGACAAGTTCATTCATGCACTTACATATACCTACAATGAGGTCATGCGACTACTTGAACTTTCTGGTATTGTAGGGTATAAGTAGTACCGTACTCGGTCGTCAGGGTCAACATCTCATGCCGAATAATTAATTAAAGTGGAGAAAGTGGGTTAGGCATGGTAAAAATAAATTAATAAAAATTTCAACAATTTCAAAAAATATTTGTAAAAGATTCAACGCTTTAATACAAGGCTAGTTCACAACAATGAAAGATTTCTTTTTTCTCACCCTTTTGTGGCGGCCTTGGTGTGTTTAACCTAATTGAATGCCCTAATCTCAATTAGTGGTCCTTTGTATGTGTTACTTTTGGATCCTAAAACACCACTGCAACCTCTGGGTTTGCCATGATTTTGAACACAAGCTCTTTAGGGGTAAATTCAATTTGCTCTGGGGTGCAAGCACGGTAAAGTGGACAGCTCTTAATCCTTGCTCAGGTTTAAGTGAAAGTGATCCAAAACAATATACTAACTTTGAATTTTATGAAATAAAAATTCATAAGCATTTAGAAAACATATGAATCTACAAAGCCAAGCAATTTATGTTCACAAAAAACAATTTCAAACAACGTATATGTATTTTAGAAGACGGTGCAAGTGGTGGTGCAAGTGGGTGTCATTGAAAAGATAATTGTCAAAAACTTGTTTAAAATACAATTACATTACATTAAATTGATGAATTTTTGAAAAAAAATTACGATGACCTCAAGTTTATAATGAATTCAAGGAATATGAAAAGAAATTCTAAGTTCAAAATATTTAAGGTCATGAAATTTACATTCAAAACTATATTTAGTCAGTTGCTTTTACGCGTCACTTTTGATGATAGGTTTTGAAGGTCCTATATTGATATTCTATATTTGAGTACCTAACTTAACAATAGAGGTCATCATGAAAAATAATATATTTTAAACAACATTTTGCTACTACTTATAGGCGTTTGACCAAGAAAATCATGGCTTTCATATACCGGAGCACTTTTTTGGTCCACTTTACTATGCTTGCACCCTCTGCAAATAACAGAAAATTCGGGCTCATAACGTCCGGTTTTAAAAAAAAATTATTTTTGCACGAACTAGTTATGATGCTACGGTATG
Organism: Polytrichum formosum; assembly: GCA_964035585.1. Lineage (NCBI taxonomy): Eukaryota > Viridiplantae > Streptophyta > Polytrichopsida > Polytrichales > Polytrichaceae > Polytrichum > Polytrichum formosum. The sequence goes on along the minus strand of OZ037939.1, from coordinate 19,477,801 downwards.
CAATATTTTGGGATTTTACTACATGAAGTTGGCTCAATTTTGTAATATTCAGCATGCTCTTCAATGAATAACTTTTCTTTTCAACTCTCTTCTCCAATAATTTTTGATTTTTTTCAACTTCTATTTTTTTATTTAATTTTTGCCGACCCTAACGGCCGAGTACGGTATTGCATGTGTTCTATTAAGCCGCATGTATAAGAATGTCAATAAATGACATGTATTGGTTTGGATTGTTATAATAAAAATCATCAATGGACTGAAAGTATTCCAAATGATCCACGGTAATACACCTCCTTCATTCTTGCTTCATTTAAAATGTTTCCAATTGAAAATTGAAAATATGCAATTAATGTAATGCCAAATTTAGTTTATGGACCCTAAACCCATGCACCTTTACTAAATCTGGATTCATTACTCATGTGTTACCGCTCATTGCTCATGTGTTACTGCTCACTGCTCCCTGCTCACTGCTCATCGCTCATAAGATAGCCTCCCTCGCGATTAGGTGGACCCAATAGTGTTGCAGATGTCTTTGAGCTAGTGCCACTCAATAACGTCCTTTACCTACCTTATGTAATTTTTATAATTGGCATGAAGAAATAATGCATGTCGTTTAGAACTTTGTAAACAAATTGCTAGCACATGTGGTATTTTTAAAGTGAGTTGGAATGTGCTTGAATGGTCGGTCACCCTAAGAAACTTCAAGTGGAGGGCATAATCTTTTCCTTATGTAAATTACAAATGTTGGATTGTGTGGATTATTTGTCATGGTTTGTCCCTTTGATGCCTAAACCTTAGGTTGTGTGCATTACTACTTGGACTTTAGGTTCGTAAACCACACAAGTACCAAATCGATACAAAATTATTGGGCGTAAGCTAAGTCTAGAGAAAATCACAAAAATACTCATATGTGTACAAAATGTGTGCCTTGTTGATGTCAACCACCTTTTAGTTCTCAAGTGTCCATTTGTTGCAATGACTAACTTACTTTAGTCAAGATTCATTTTTCCTACTTCCTAAAGATAACATCCATACGGTTGATCGTGTGATACAAAAGAAAACTAAATTGCATTTGAATGTAAACTTTATGAAAAATTATGTATTAATAATAAAATAATACCTTAATTAGCATATGAACTTAATTCCATGTTAAACACACCATATTGCAGAAATTAAGAAATAATATAATATGATAACATGTGGCAACGATGACCAAACATTATCCATCTATAAAATTAACACTTGCCTATTTGTATGTGTTTATTTTTCGAGTCCAACTCTTGTACAAGACATATGAATGAGGACGACTGGAAGAGGTGATTAGTAGAATGCCTAAATTAATTAAAGATCTTCGTGGCCAAGATTGTTTGAATATACATCTGTGTAGATATTGAATACCAAAAAATATTTGAAAAACAAAGAAGTAAAATATATAGTATTTATGTAGCACAAAAGGTAAGCTGAAATATACATATTATGTATACTCTCTCGGCAAGGGATTCACAACACTTATGTATTCTCATTAGTAAGAACTCATTCATCTTTGCGGATGAGAGAAACCACTTTAGGCACTACCTTACGTCGTCGGCTCTTTGTCTCAAGAGTTAAGAAAATACCAAGCTTTAGTAGTTCTAAATAATCCAAGTCTAATCTAATACTTAAGACAATAATACAAAGGGAGTTAGACATAAAAAAAATGATGCCTCACATGGAAGCAAGTGGGTACTTCATGGGTTGGCAACCCATCACTACGAATCCGGTTATTTTTAAGAAACTAGCATGTCATTTTATTAACTCATTTAAGGTTCTTTACCCTCTCATCCAACTATTTTTGTGTGAACATGAATAGTTTGGCCTTCCTATCTCCTATCTCACTTTTCTCTAACATTCTTGGTTTTTTTTTCATTCTTACTCTCTCACTCTCACCTTCTCTCAGATCTACTCACCTTACAAATTAGTTCATTTTCAAGTGCATTTCATTTAGTAAATGTACATATCTAGGATTATATTTTTGAATTATTTATAAAGTTCAAGTATAAACTTCTGATCTAAAGTTTAGAGTCGAAAATAAATTATTTTATTTCCAAGTGCATTTCATTTTAGTAAGTGTATATCTAAGACTATGATTTTGACTTTTTGCAAAATTCAAGCATCCACTTTTAATCTAAAATTTAGGATAAAAAATAAATTAGTTTATTTCCAATTGCATATCGTTTAGTAAGTGTATCCATATCAATATCCATAATACTAGAAATTTATTTTACCTTATATTTCCAAGCTATTTCATTGTAAAGTGTTGATACTTGCCATAATCTTCATATCATCCCTCAAAATATGTTTGAAACACGTCAATGTTGTGGAGATCTATTTTCAATTCGTAAGATATTTGTTGTGCTCCCTGAGAATCCATTGATGATACAATCCGAGTTCTTCTATAGTCTTTTGCTGTATCAATTACAAAAGTTGCATTTATTTTTGCTTGCTCAATGAATTCTTGTTTTATTTCCCTCCATCTTATGTCCATATACATCACCTCCTGCAAAGCATAATAAATTCAATCTCGAGATTTTTTATCCGATCTCATCTTCGCCAAAACATTATCTTTCCAACACTTCAATATCTGTCATTGATACAAAAATATGAGAACTTCCTCTCCAAATATGTGTCTAGATGCAAAATAAAAAATATGACATAAATCAAAATGATATATTTTTTGGATATGCTATATTAAAATTAAAAAAAATGATAAAGACTTTGGATAGGCTATGTAGATAGGTTTTTTTTATTGGGTTTTCATCAACAAAACTCCATAGGGAAAACTAAATAAGTGTTAGATTGGACTTTAGGTGTCACAATTAGGTTAGTTGATAGGTCATAATGACCTTAAAGTGAATTGAGGGTGCTAATCCTAAGTAAGACCTTGTTTGATGTGGATTTTATGAAATTACAATATTAAGGGGATTATTAGGGTCACTCAATGCAGTACATGCATATGCGCGGTCTCTCCCTTACAGCCAATCATAGTCCAGTAGTCACAACTCGCTATACCATTTGTTTGTTTTTAATGCAGGGAGTCACGACTCATCAATAATCTTTTCAATTATCCAGTAATCACATTTAGTCAGGACCAAGGGCACCCTGACATAAACAATAATCTCTCCTTAATTAATTGATAACTTAGTGAATCAGGAAATATTGTAGAACAACCCCGCGGGTTATCAACGTTCATTTAATTTATCTTTAATTTATTGATGTAGTGGATCCATTGTCCTTACCTGGACCGACTGAAGAACTTCCTCCTATAAGGTTTTGGGTCCATACGCCATAACAATTTAATGTGCATATATATGTCATGGTTCATTAACCCTTTATCAAGATTTAATTTGATAATATTTTATGTATAAATTCATTTTGATGATGTTCATGTAATTTATCTATTCAAAGTTGATATTCTTAATATAATGTAATGTTAATCCAAATTATCTCTAGAGTTCATTTTACAGTTCATGAATCAAATGTTCCAATATCATAATCAATTCCTTGATTTAAGGTCCAAAATATTTCATGAATTTGCAAATGACAATGATCAGTAGTCCTGAGAGTAAAGGGGCTAGGTTTGTTGAACCAAATGACATGAATATGGGGGTAGGTGGCCAAGTGTAAGTCGAAGGACGATAGTCAAGACATGTCGGGTGATGGTCAAATGTCTGATACTTGTTACTCACCAATGGACCTTCTCAGCTTTGCATTTATACACGCTTTGCATGTTCCCCATATACATTATGGGACAACCCCGACTCGTCATGGTGCTTCATTTTGGTTTCTTATATGTCACTCATTTTTTAATTCCACGAGGTCGTCTCCCCTCAAGAATTAGCACCCTCATTACTCATATGTATCATTTGCTCACATTCATAGGAAGATAATGACCAGCTAGATGGCCTTGCCCTCACTCAATCTCATCCAGACAATGGTCTTTCTCCACAGGGACAAACATGACACTTCCATTTTCTTCCTGAGAGTCTAGACCATATTTTAAATAATTTAACTATGCCTTTCTTCTACACGACCCTTCGTCTCCTTCAAGAGGGCATCACAATTATTCTCTTTGGTTATGGTCTCAACCACATGAATCTATGAACCTTTTCTGACTTCATCTAAGCAACTGAATATTTTCAGTCCGGGGCATCTAATCACCCGCAAATGCAGCACCTAAGTTGTTCCACCACTCAAGTAGAATCCATCTTTGGAAAATAATTCTCGATTATGGTTGTACACCTTCCAAGACTATTGGACCGAATCCACACATAATCTTTGTTGTAAAAACAATAGACTCCTCAATTAAATATGTGCAAAGACGATGGTCTGGATCGTTACACTAAGAAAATGGCCACACTCGCACAAGACAAAACCATCGAAACGGGGCTTCACACCCACTGAACGCGTGAAAAGACTATGGCCTCGACAACCATTTACAAACGATGCCAAGCAGTGAGTTGATTGCATACTATATTTAATCACTCAACGCTTCAATCACACATATTGTTGTTTCACTCCCGACAACAGTTCACGAGCGATTTAACAATGACGAAATTCAATTCCCTTCCCGAGAACTTGAATTCGTGATTCACAAAGCATTCACAACCAATCACCACTGTCAACCATAATTCATTCAAGATTCATAAAAAGATAAGTGGCTTCAGGCCTAAAATATTTGATAAGACTATGGCCTTGCAAATTTACAATTAAAAAAAAATTCCTCTCTCTTCTCGAGAGGGATTCCAGTTCTCTTCTATGCTGGTTCAATATCTCTCTCCCTCGACTATGGCTTGCAAGGGGATTATATCAAAACAAAGTATAGGGGCGGCTATCATCATGCGCGTCTGTCCATAGCCTAGTTCAGCATGGTTCTCTCTAATTTCCCACAAGTCTATAGCCAAGGTGTTTTATTTAACAACAACTAACTTCTTGTGGGCTTAACACTTACTAATTTTCGAGTTTTCTCACTACATCAATGTTTAGATACGAAATTTGAACTGATTAATCATCCAAATTCTAAAATAAGCAAAAATTTGGATGACATAGCCATGTCCTTTATTAGTTGGTGCCCTTGCCAACCTTCATCCTCATGGTAGAACCTTCTGCCTCTTCTTCTTCCTCTTGATCTGCATCATAATGATCTTGGCTTCGCTAGACTGATCTACATTTCGCCTCTCTTGCATTCATCTTGACAATTGGTCCGGCCCTCAGTAGGTCTTCATTTTGTGCGACCACCTGTGGATTGTTTTGCCTCTGCCACTTTAAAAATCGCTCAAATGGACATGCCCGCATAAAAGGAAATTCATTAATTAAACTCATATGTACGCCTTCAATAAAGTGTGAAATGGCCATTGCTTCAACCAACCGCATCCATCTCGAAGGTCTGTATTGTAATTTAAGCAACATCAAGAATTTTTGCTGTGACTCATGGTGACAATTGATATTGATGGCGAAGTTCCATCTCAGACACTAGTTGGCTAGTGCAACAAAAAAAATCGTGGCATGGAAACAAACGGGGTCTCAGTGGTTACAGTGGGTCTTGAAGAACTTCTGATATACTTCCCGACACTGTTCCGGGGTATTAAATCCATGTGCCCCCCCTGAATTTGTGCCAATTGTATTCGACTGAGGCTATGGTCGCGTCGGGAGACCATTCGTGTCTTCCTCTGCACGGACAAAACTAGGGGTAACTCGTACAGCGGGTGGCAATTCAAATGACCATGGTCATCTCACTTGCTTGTAAATTATATCGGCTGCAATAGTCTTAGTTTGTGAAAGGCCATAGTCTTTCAAGATCCATGCTAGGGCTGTCCATGTTGGAACCGGTTGCTCTTGCTCGTCATCAAAAAGTTGTTGGTAGTGTCCCAAATAGCGTTGGTTGGCCACCGAACCTCCCACATGTATGACAATGGTACTTTGATGTCATGAAATATAGCCAAGAGGGGCTACCAAAAATTAAACTTGTCCCTGCATTGCTAAAAGTGACACCTTTCTCGTATTGATTGCTTGGAGGTACCTCTCCATTTTGTCCATGGTTCCATCCTATGATCGGGGAGAACCGGCAGTTAGTTACAAATGAACCGGTTGAGTTTGAGACATAACCGGTTGAAGTTCAAGATTGCAGGAAAATTACCGATCATTTTAGAGGAATTTATAGAATATACCCCAATTTAATAAAGGAAAACCGAAGGATGTCAACATGTAACCGGTTGGACTTGCAAACACTAGGATCTCAACCGGTTATGCCCAAAAATCTCCCCGATCACTGGTTCCATCCCGTTTGTAAATATAATGCGACCCTTTGAAATCTTCTACCACAGTCAAACCATAAATCCTCTTGAGGTTGCAACTTAGAACCATGGCTAAATACTCTTCATGCTTGATTAAGGGTAGCAGATTCTCGAGGCTAACTTTCCACTTGACCATAGTCTCTTGATTTTGACTATAGAACTGGTGTGCCATTTGGGTGCCATAATCTGTTCAATCTACCTCTCGTCCCCCGACTTGTTGTCATGCTATTCTTCGAAGTTGGAGTTGTTCCTCACAACCCGCGTAATACATGTAAATCCGTGTCCCGACATCGCGCATCACAACGAAAGCGGAGAAATGATCTAGTAACCTCAAGTGCTTACAAGCCAGGATTTTGGTAAACAAATTTTCAACATGAAAATTCGTACTGAAAGTCCATATAATATGAAATTGCTCATGCGTGAGCCATTCCTCCATCTCCACTCCGACCATCGTCAAAGTAAGTCACGTTGAATCTCATAGAACCGATATAGATTAAACTGGGGCATAATCTTATTTTCTGTTGCCCACAGTTTAGTACAAACTTCCAAAGGTAAGGGGTTGAGGGGTAGAGTGATAGCATGTTACGCTCTGATGGGGCCATTGACGTAGAAAGGGCCATAGAGATGGAGTTGATGGCTATAGTGTTACTTGATCTTTCAACCATAGTCGGCTTTACCACATCTTATTATTTTAGTATCTAAGTATATATATATACATATACATACATATATGTACTTAGATACTAAAATAATAATAATAATCATTATATTGAATTGATTATTTGAATTCACCAATTTACCATAAGATGATATATATTATTTCGACATATTACAAATGTTTGAGCAATTACACCCATGCAAAATAAATGAGTTGTGAGCAAAAAAAAAATGGCTATGACGACACGTCATAGCCACATGTTGCACACGTTGACAACTTGGGATATTTATCAAAATAAGCACGTGGAATCCAAAGCCACATCATGGCCCCTTGCCAACTAATTGATATTTACAAAATAGCTTGTCCACAATAGCTATGAGGGAACAAGGGAGTCTTACCTGCCAACTTAGAGGCGCTTCACTAAAGTAAACTCCATCCAAGCTTCTTGATGGACTCATCCAATTTTTGTTACCGGATGACTTTACATTCCCTATATTATTTATTTGCGTACGCACTCTACGTATGCGAATACCGTGAAGAGCATACGGTCTTAAAAGCCTAAACCCTAATCAAGGTGCACAGAAATTTGAGCTTCTGAAAAAAATTGTGCATGGATTGTCACTGTACAATCAAATTCCAGGGCACCGAATTTTCGCACGTAGAAATTGCGAGAACAATGAATGGTCGAGTTGCATTCATGGCCCGAACCCTTAAACCCTAAACCCTGAGAAATTCAATCCTGAACATAATTTACCTTTCATCCTGCGGTAGGTTTCTCTGACAAGAGCCCGATCTTCGTGATTCGCAACAAATACCTGGACTCCAAAGATTCTCGAGACCCGCAAGCATTTCGAGGGCATCGATCGACATGGAAGAGGGTGAGCAGGAGCAGGAGATACTGGACGCAAGGATAGCGGACAGAAGATTGAGATTGAAGAGGGCGAAGAACCTTGTGCTACCGAAAGCATTGAAACCGAAGCGTGATGGTGTGCAATGGCGGACAATACACGCGAAGGATGCAGGCACAACCGAATTGGATCCTTACCATCGAGCCAAATTGCGAGCGGTGCTGTCCGCATTGTTCCAGCAGCATTTGTACCCCGATGCTGCTGGCGTTGTGTCTGTGTTGCTTCAAGCGGGCACCATAGCTGATCACGAGTTACATCGTGATACGGCTTATTATTGGGTAAATTTAAGAGTTTTTGGGATTGCTTAACTTAGTGTTTCACTGTAGGATTTGTGCTTTGATGATTTCTTTGGAAGGACAGGAATTGCTGACAAAAGAGCACCGGGAATCATTTTGTGACTCACGAAAGGGTATTGTAAGCTTTCGGAAGCATGTGTTAGTCTTTTTCCCTTGGTAAGGTTGAGGGATTTTGAGAATTGGGTAACTTTGTGCTTCAACTTTAGGATTTGTGCTTCGATGTTTCTTTGGGAGGATAGAAATTGCTGACATAAGGAACCCTGAGATTATTGAGTCACAAAATGGTATTGGAAGGTTATGGAAGCATGTGTTGGTCTTTTGTTTCCTATATCTCTGAGATACAAGTCATTTATTTTGGATGTGGTGTGAAATTGATTCAGGCAGCAATGGAGGTTCTGAGGCAGGTGGAT